>OY754327.1:9771369-11125535 GCA_963573305.1 Pyrrhosoma nymphula
TGTATTTTAATTGTTCGCATACATATGTATTAATGTGCTGTATTACATCTGTAATACTTTTGTATTTTTTCATGGATTTCCTCTGTATTCATACATATGTAAAAGTGGTACGTATTACATGAAGAATACATTTGTATTTTTTCTGTATTTTCTAAGTTTGGATACATATGTAAAGATGGTCAAAAATACAAAAAAAATACATATGTATACTTCCTGTATTTATGGGATGTATACTTGCGTGGCGCCCTGTGAAATTCTCATTCAAGTTTTATCCAAAAATCATTAGGTTGAACGCTTGCGCCAATTTTTCTTATTCCATTGATCTTTCTCTCATCAAATTTATATCCTCGAAAGTTTGCACAAATGTTATTCAAAGGTCGAAAGTGAGTATGTATAGTGAAGATGGCGGCCGTATATATGTGAATGTGTAAATTTGAGTCTCCATAAGCAAAATATACATATTGAAATTTGGCTGTCCATACAGGAAAAATACAAAACATGGTTCATGTCGCATCTATTAATTGTTGACGAATGGATTAGCTGCCGGTCGTCACCTGATTTCCATTAATGTCTGTATTTATATAAGGTTTGATGCATAATTTTTTGCCCGAATCACATTTAAGCCAAGGACTGGCGCTACATGTATTGTTTTGATTCCGGAACTTCCGCTTTTTTTACTTTCAATTTTTCCCCTGGTGATGTCGCTAGCATCGAATGTTTACTTCAGTTTCTTTCAGAAAGACATGGCGTCCGTAGGAGATTTCGTGACCGCAAGCCACTTATCTTCGAATTTTTCAGTTGAAAAGCCACCCTCTGAAATATCGCTTACATCATTTATTGTTTGATGTTAAGAATTGCGTGTGAGACTGTTGGAGGGTCAATATCATTCCTTGGGGGGGAGTACTTGTAGTGGTAAAAAATCTCCAGACCTCGTTGGAACGCTCTGCAGGCTTTGGTGCATTTTCGTTTCTAGCATTGAACGTTTTCTAAGCACATCAGCCATGGCAACCAAGAGGAGGACTTGTTTCGTGCCAGGATGCAAGACGGGATACAGTAGAACGAGGGAAGAATATGGCAAGCTGGGCGTCAAGAACAAATCATTGTTCAAAGCCACTGTAAGTACACATTCTGTTGTTAATGCTCTGCATTTGTAATACTCTACTTGTTTTGTTATTAAGTGCAATATCATAACAATAGTGCTCATTTGTGGTTAATAGTACAAAATTCCGTCAACATTAATATAATAATTTCCGCTCTCTCGTCCACGTTGCGGTAGAGAATGGACGCACTCGCTATTGTTGACGCATTAAGAGTTTTTCTTGGGTGTTGTTATGTTGGAACTGGAATAATCCAAAATTTGGTTGGAGTTACCGGTTAATGGATGTAAATTAGAGATTTCTGCGAAAATATGTAGTTTCCGCGGCTCCTAAGGAAGATAGGTCAGCACATTTCGCATAGTTAAATTAACTATATCTATCCTTTTACTGATGATGCTTTGTGTTTGAAAAATTTAATTTCGAATAACATGAAGTTCCAAAGACAGCAGCCCATACGGATGTTTTCAGTCTCAAGCGCGGATTAAAATGTTGAAATTAATTTTCCGCCGGAAACCCTCTTATTACCCTAATTTATTTTAACAGTAGAACATGCCCAGCATCTGATAAATACCTTGGTTTTACCGTCATCAAAGACGTCTTGGCGGGAGTAAACTCCGTAAGTACGTACCTAGTCAAGCGAACATTCCGTTGGGAAGCATAGTGGATTTTTATTTGCAGTAATGTATGAGGGGTGTCTAGCTTCCACTAACTTAAAAAACCTAACTTTCCCGAAAGGTTCAGCCTTCAATTGCAGAACATGGTATGACAAAGTATTTTTCAACTGTGTATCTAAAATATGACGTAATATTATGTAATGTTAGTTTCTCTCAGTCACTTATATGTCTGTTTATTCTTGTGTTAAGTTTTTCTTTTTGCATTGTAAATGGGCTACTTGCCCGTTCATAAAACATTATTATTATTAACTTGATTCCATTTGTCACATTGCTCATTCAATGACTAAATGAGCTCAGTAATGGTAGCGGGCGTG
The DNA here is from genome assembly GCA_963573305.1 of Pyrrhosoma nymphula. Lineage (NCBI taxonomy): Eukaryota > Metazoa > Arthropoda > Insecta > Odonata > Coenagrionidae > Pyrrhosoma > Pyrrhosoma nymphula. The sequence continues at coordinate 9,773,455 of OY754327.1, forward strand.
ACTTCATGGAAATCCTTCATAGTAGGAGCGTCTGAAGAAATAACAACTTGGCTGTTTCCACATGGAGTTTTATTGTTACCGACCATGGTTTCGTTACAGAGTAACATTATCAAGGTAAAACATTTTCAGAAAATGAGCTGTACATATAGGAAACTCAAGTGGTAAGAGAGGTGGTGGGAGGGTGTTGAGGACTGGGGGAGTTCTTGTGCTGAGGGGGAGGGTAAGGGTTAGGTGGCCGTTGGGCTCTGTGCTCGGGTATGCGTCACTCCAGGTGGGGAGGGGAAAGGGTTGGATGAGCAAGAAGGAAAGTGGAGGAGGTGGGAGCGAGAGGGATAGAGGTGGTCATTGACGAGGTTTGAGTCTGTGTGGCTTAAGATTTCCAACTCCTCCAGGGCGTCTAATCTGCATCCTTTCTTCTCTACGTGTAATATCGTAGGAATGAAGTCCCTGTTGTGTCCCATGTTGAGAAGATGCTTGGCAAATTGGGAATTTTCCTTTCCGTGGAGATGACATTTCCATGGTGAATATAATATAACCCTTACCTACCCTTACCCTCCCCCTCAGCACCTGAACTCCCCCAGTCCTCAACACCCTCCCACCACCTCCCTCACCACTTAACTTTCCTATATGTATTGCTCATTTTTTGAAAATGTTTTACCTTGATAATGTTACTCTGTAACGAAACCATGGTCGGTAACAATAAAACTCCATGTGGAAACAGCCAAGTTATTTCTTCAGACGCTCCTAAATGAGCTCACCCTGAATATGCCTGTGATTGGGTAGGTACCTACTATTGGTACAGAAATAAGCACTTCAGTTGTATACTGTTTACAGGATAACATAAAATTACACAATACATTCCAGCCATAGTCTTTGTTTTTTCAATATCTTTTTGGTTTTTGGCTGATTTTCAATTTCATCATACCATGTTGTTGGCTGAGGCTGATTTAATATGTAACGAACTCTTGTGAGTTTATATCACCATACTGTTTCTTTAAGCTATCCATAATGTCAAGTCAAACATTTACTTAACATAGTGATATACTGATCATAATATCAGAACCTTGACTCTTGTATCTTGTAGAGAAACCAACTTTCATTAACAATCATAATCCAGGCCTCTTTAAATACCAGTATGATTACATGTCTTATTGAAAGACCTATGGTTCCTGTTCAAATCTTAAATAGGGACCTACATTTCTGAATGAATGACTTCATAACTTGTGCTTCCCCTTCTCTTTTTCCAGGAAGTTGCAGATGATGCAGCCTTTCGGTTTCCTGAGCCTTCTCCTGGTGGTAATGGGCATTAACCCCTTCCTACTTGATTTTTTTATTGTTGTAAAAAAATGTTTAAAAATTATATTATTTTTTATCTATGTGTAAATAAATTTTTTGTTGTCAGTATGTACTGGTTTAACTATCTTTATTCCTCCATGATCTGTTTTAAGTTCCTCCAAGTGTCCATACTAAGCATTTTTTCCAACAATTAGCTCTGGATTGCCTTGAGAGTAAAATTTTTGGATGGGAGGGTTGGTTATTATGCCATTTTAAGTATAACTAAAGATTATTTCAAATGAATAAGAATTTGACTCTATGAACTTGCTCTATTGACGGATTTCTCATGCGTTACTCCTGCATGTGTGGCAAAGGAAAATATGCTTTATAATATGCCTATTTTAGTAAAATCTTGAAAACTGAAAATTTAAGTAAATTAGATGGGAGTGAGTTGCTTGGGAATTTATTGAACAAATATTTCAACATGTAAAGTTCGTATGTGGGCCTGAATATCAATATGTATAATTAATGTAATTGAGCCATAAGATACATATGTATATTTGACGTAAGGGTATTCAAATTTCCAATTTGTAATACGCACGTATACGTACATCCTGAGGGACTTTTGAAGCACATTTACGTCACATATACAGATGTAATACGATTGTATTCCAACTTATACATATGTATTTGGTGATGTATTTCCCCCGTATTATTCATGTATTACAGATGAAATACATATCCTGTGTTGTCTGGGATATGCCCGAACAGACGACATAAATACTGATTATTTTACACAGACCATTAGATATGTTAATAGGTAATAATCCGTTAAAAGTATCAAGGTACCTATATATAATGAAGAGATTATTACGTTTATTATCCATGAATAAATGCACTTCTAAGGTCATTAATTGGCATTCAAATTCAGGCATAGAACTTCATTTGCCATTTAAGTGATGTCATAGCGTTTTATGTATTATTCTGCAACGAGGGCCAAATTATGCGATACAAATCTCTGCTCAGAAGTGTGTGGTGATGTACCAGGTATCGAACTCACACCCTTTTAGGCATTATGAAAATTATGCGATCGCATAATGTGCACATCTCTGAAGATGCAAATAAGATTTTCACATGTGTAGCCATGGCGTACCTGTGCACAATGTCCAATATTAACTAACTGAAAAATGGAATGAACCGGCGCTCACGCATTGTTTGAGTTCAAACCAAGAACCCTATATAGGGTTCTTGGTTCAAACGTAGATAGTGGCGTTGCGCTAAGGGAGAAAAATATTCAAGGTATGCAGACTTGAATCAAGCTTGCCATGGCAGACTAGATGCAAACCTGAATTACGCTTGCCGCGGCAAACTTGCCATGGCAGACTTGATGCAAACTTGAATTAAGCTTGCCACGGCAAGCTTTGGCAAGCCAATATCTAAGCTTGCGGCAAGCTTACATGCTATCTGGGTTACATTTATAATAATTTTCTTTACATTTTGATAAATCCCAGCTTTGGTCATAAAAGGAACGAAGTCCTAACTACATGTTAACGGTGGGAACATTATTAAACGGTGACATTATTGAGGTGCTCCGATCGCATCACTGAGATAATATCATAACAATTTGTAACTGTAACCTCTTATTAAGTCGTTTATCGTACATTCTCCGAAGTCACACCTTTAGCCCATTATTAGGGTGATATTATATTTAACGCTGTATTTATTTTGCAATCGCCTCTCAAAAGAGATGTGATGTTTTTAAATCACATAGAGAAAAAAAATTTCTGTCAAAATAACAAAAGTTATGCGATGGATACATAGGTAATCATCATCATCGACCATACCTTGCTATACGGTAACGTGAAGAATAAAAAAAGAGTACTTACATTAGCCTTAAACAAGCTTTTATTCTTCACACCTAAATGTTTTATCTTTCTCACGGTTGCGGAATATTCTGTGGAGCATCCAGGATAAAAGAAAGATCTTTTACCCATTTTCAGCAAAGCAATCAATCTTCTTCTATACCAACAATCGGAATTCCTTAACAGGCGACCATTCGTAAACAAAGTGACAATATGCATGCACCCGAGTCTTCACTGAGCCACCTATCGCACGGCTTCAAAAAATGAAACAAAAAAAAACAATGAAAGCGCACTGCACTCGGACGGGGCTGACCAAACCATAGAGTTATTAAGGTACTAAGGCTTGGTGTCCCTGGGTTTGAAGAGTCAGCACCATCATGTCAATTCCTGAGGGTGTTTAATAAGCTCTTTGACATTTTCAACTCCAGGAATATCCTTCAAAAGGGCTGGAAGAAACCCCTTTGTTCATATAATTTCCATGAGGTGGTTGATTTTTTGTCCTATGCAGACAAGTACATATGTGACCTCAAAGTTGCAAATGGAGTACCAGTTCTGTTATCTAACAGAAAAGTGGGGTTTATCGGTTATCGTGTTTGCATAAAGAGTCTTCTTGGTCTTTATACCTCCCTTGTGGAAAGCAACCAAAGCTCACTAAGGTACCTATCCACCTACAAGATCAGCCAAGATCACCTAGAAATATTTTTCTCGTGTATTAGGTCCCAGGGTGGGTATAATAATAACCCCACTGCAAGACAGTTTTCTTCAGCCTACAAGAAGTTGTTGGTGCAATGCCAGGTGTCTGGCATCAATAGTGGCAACTGTCTTCCGCTGGAGGAAATTAAAATTTTAAATGTTGGAAGTGGCAGTGGATGCAATTCTGTAGGTATTATGAATGGCACGTCTTGCCATGGCAGTGTTGACATAGAAGATTCTGTATCCCATGACCACTGCTATTTTCTACCCCACCCTCATGATTTGTCTGAGGTGGCAGACAATATTATTTCATACATTGCTGGGTTTGTTGTGAGATCTTTGGAGAAGAGGTTGAAGTGTGGCACTTGCTGTGAAGCTTTAAGAGGTGATGGTGATGATGTGTGTGGACTTATTAAGAAGAAGGATAGGGGTGGCCTTGTAATGCCATCACCTGATGTGATAAAAATTTGTAGATACACTGAAAAAGTTGTTAGAGCTTTCCTTCATTCTGTCAATTTAAATGTGTTGCAAATGGTGTCCACTGTGCTTAAGGCTGTTGGAGACTCAAAAGTGTTGGAAGCGATAAGGGAGCATGCATTCAACCAAGAGCCTGAAAACAATCATTGGGTTCATTTTATTAGAGGAATTGCTTATGCATATGCAAAAATAAGATTACATTATGCAGCCAAATGCAAAACAGAGAAGCTCCAAGCTGGCAAGATTCGCCAGAAGTTAAACAAAATTGTTCTTTTTAGAGGTCAATGAGAATATGGTAATCTGTATGTTAACTGCCTATTGAGGCATTGATGATTTCTCACCCTTCCATGTTATGTGGTATTTATTAATGAACTTGTCTTACAATCAACTATGCAGTAATACTTTTTGACTCGTGGTCATCGCGTCACTTGCGTGCATCAACTGTCATCACATGATGACCCCCCGGCATCTACATGGTGCCAACCTAACATCTCCCTTTTTTTCCTTAATCCAAAATTCTTTTTGGAGTTATAATAGGTCTTCCTTTACGGGATATAATTCTGTTTTGTTTGGGTCTTTCATTGATAGACACTTTTGGTTCTATCTCATTTCAGCAAAAATTTCTGTCTGAACTTTGGGTTTCAATAAAAGTTGCTGTTTCAGGCTTAATTTTATGGAATAACACCATAAATGAAAATGACTGGCAATTTTCCACAAGAATATATTTTAAAATCGACCGGTTTCGGTGTACAACACCATCATCAGGTGAAATCATATCTCATACATCCGTATATATACCAAATTGCTATGAGGGGAGGAAAAGGATGAGAGGGGGTGGGGTTGGGAAGAACAAGGATTGGGAGTTGAGAGGAGGGTGAGAGGTGGGGGGGGAGGTTGTTAAAGGGTAAAACCCGCATGGTAGTGATCAGGGGAAGTCCTGTTGATGTCCACTGTGCTCCTGAGAATGGAAGGGTGGAACCTCGCATGCTGGCGGTCTGGGTGAGGCCTCGGTCATTATGAATCCTCGGAAGTCCACGTGAAGTCCCGAGTGGAGGGGGTGGGCGGACCAGGCATTGGCATCCATCGGAGCGACGGAGACTTCGGGTTAAGGAGGATTAGCTCCTTGGGGTTCCTGTTGTATTCTCCAAAGGTATCCAGAGGGCATGGGCTTGGAGGTAATAGGGGGGAAGGGAAAGGGAGAGTGTTCGGTCCGAAGATGACGACCCCAGTCTGTTACGTAGCAAACGCCGTAGTAGAGTAAACTACTACGGCGTTTGCTACGCAACAGACTTTACCGCTCGACCCTTTCCTGTCTCAACGAGTACCTGGGGTCGTCATCTTCGGACCGAACACTCTCCCTTAGCCTCACCAAGCCTTAGAATTATTGAACTATATACTCTAAGGACCAAACTGTGTTCGAATTTCCCTCGTCGTTGCCGAGACCTAGGAATAATATGCCATAAGACAGGAAGCCGATTTTTCTCCAGAGTGGCGGCACTCCGTTTGTTGGGAAAGTTTTTCCCCCATAGTACATGGGGGAAACATGTGTACATTGTGTGCAATGTAAACATGTATACATTTATGTGCAACTGTATAAAAATTTATATAAAATGTGGACATTGTAAACATCCTGTGTAGAAATTGTGTACAAATTTTCCATAGGGGTCAGGAGCAATAATATCTACTCATAAATTAGGTAAATATTATTAGCGCTATCCTTGAATTGAAGCTGTCTGCCATTAAGTGTCATAAACTTTACCTTGTCTCGCGTAAAACCACATACATTTGAGCCATATTTTTTATCTGCGGCATTTTCACACGTATTTTTACAGTCTTGTCATCGCAGTTCAAACAAAAAATGCAATAAATAGCTTTTATCGTGGGCCATATGAATCTTGTCAGTTTAAAACAACTCACTGGCAGTTGCGAAAAAATTCAAGCCGATTCTTTTTCCCCCGGTAAATTTTAAAATTTGACCAATCCCGCCGATTTTTCCTGACAGTCAATCGGGATTGAATAATCGATTCAACGATTAAATCGTCCACCCATAATCGACTTACAATCGAAAGAAAATAATCGATTTAGATGACCTTCGCACTCATTCCGAATTTTCAAACGTGCTTGGTGCCGGTGAGGACATAGTGTTTTGATATTTAAGAGGTATTTTGAAGTGTTAAATGTTTAATGATATGTAATACTTTACTCGCATTAGTGGTATGTGAAATAGCTGCGAGGTTAATAGGTTTCTAGGCTGTGTTGAATCGCATTAGAACCATGATTCTCGTATCCACATGCACCTCTATGCGATCATTGTAGTTAGGTATTTCATTGTTACCTATGCCAAATGATCAGTGGGAAGTAATTCCGTATAACAGTATATTGGGAAGCCTCTAAATCGCCATTATTGGAATCTGTCATTCATTCCTTAGTTAATAACATTGCTTGGTGAGAGAGACACGTTGACATAATGTTGGTGTCAAGGTTGGAGATGCACGTGATATTGTTGTGTTCTTGTCTGAGCCCACAGGGTTGTATGACTGTGTGTAAAAGGGGTAATAATGGTGGGATAATTTGACAAGCGAATGGTTGTCTGTACTTTTGGGGTAATGTCCGTGAAAGGTGGAAAAATGGATGAGGGAATTTAAAAGGCGTGCAAATTATGAAAGGAACGATTCGTCATTTCTGAATGTGGTTATCAAATTGTGTTTCGGAAACTTTTACTTGAATGGTTCGTGATTTGATGGAAGTATGGGTAGTTTTTCGACATTCACTGCACTGACTTACACATCGTTGTTGGGCTTCTCAGAGATGACAGATTGTTGAGGTCATTTGCGCCATTTTGGTTACCTTGGTAGAGTGGGAAGGGAAACATTTGAGGGGTCTAACTAAGCCTCGCCTGCAGCCTCTCTTGTGAGAATGCTCTTCAGGTCGACACTCTCATCATCCAACAGAGTACCGACTGCACTTCTTAGTGCTCTGTCTCTCAATGTGGCTCCCAGGTGGGGATGAGAATCACCACCACTCGTGCTGGAATTCGAGCACACAAGTATTCTTCCTTTGGATGGGAAGCCAATATTTTGGCCATCACCACTACCCGATCCCCTACTTATGTAGTGCATATGCACCAAAGTATTCATCAAACAAATTGTGTTCCATGAAAGAATTTCTGCTCAGCTTGAACTCCTTTGCTTTCAACTATTAACGTCTCCAGCTCCTTATACTTTCTGCTCCCTTGATCTTGCCTAAATGTTTATTAGCTTCCTCCTTATTGTTATGTGATACGATGAGACTGTGTCATGTTATTTGATACGATGATTGGTTGGATAACAAATAATTATGCACCAGCTCGCGACGGTATCTTTTAATTCCAACTCAGGTCACATGTCAACACACCGGAAGTGCGACGGCACCAACCCAACAAACAAACAAACATAACTACTCTGCACCAGAAGTTCCAAGGTTTCCAACTTTGCACAGGTTACAATCTGCTACACTTATTCTTCAATCACCGAACATTTTGGCTTCTGTGTCTTCTATAGGTATATAGTCCATTGCCTCAATATTTCCTCTGACCTCTTTCTGCTGTCTTTGGTTTTCTTACTACTATTACATATACCGAAAAATATATTTTACACTAACATGCCTTCTTCTATAACCAGATTATTTCGGACATTCTTCTTCTTGCTCCTCTCAAAAGCTTATCATAGATCATCCTGTTTCCTCAAGAGCCAATTTTCCCATCCACTTTTCAGAATCGACTGCTATATGAGTCCATATCACTAATCTATTCCTTCCAAGTCCTAGATTACCTCCTCAGTGAAAGAATCTTTTGTCTGAGCAATTTTCTTTATCCTTGGCTGCTTCACCCATTTTCATCCAAAACGATGCCTGGCTATGTCAATTGTTCCACCTCCTAGCTAGTGTTTACCCTCTTAATTTTCAATATGAATTGATTTTCCTTCTCTTTGAGTTTTACTGTTCTTTCATTTTCTTATTATTTACCTATTTCTAAACCCATTGGTCTCGTTCTGTCAATTTTATACAAATCCATTCCCTTGTATTAAAAAATGCGTATAAATACAAAAATATATATGAAGTCCTTGTGTGTCAGTGCGCTGTATGTACGTCCTAGTGTTGGGGGTCTAGGTATGCTAGCTCTAAAGGCTGTCCTATCAGACGGGATCATAGATTGAGAAGAGTGGAGAAAGTGGGCGTGGCATATTGCTAGGCAGTGGTTTCTTTCGAGGCATACTGGCAGAAAAGTGACAAAACAAAGGCATTGGTTTCTTTTTTTCAAGCAATCTCGGCTTATACAAATATCTAACAATGTGAAATTACCCCTTATACCATTTCTCGCAACTCTAATTCAAATTAAGCTAATTAATCGATTGTGGCAATACTTTGTGGAAATTGAAGATAGAAATCATTGTCACAAAAACACGATAAACAAAATCTGACTTCTTTGTTGCTAACCCACCCCTCCCTTGTCTTTTACCTTCACTTGTCCTTAATCCCGCCTCCTCCCTCACGTAACTCAATTCTCTCTCCCAACCGTCAAAACCGACCTGCCCCCCTCCTTCCCCTTTCGTCTGAAGTGTACCACTTTAAATGCTTTGATTGTAACGTTGTAACTCTTTGTTGACCGTTAATATCCTGTGGTTCTACCGTTGATAAATGTGATTACTTTGTTACAAACCCACTCCTTCCTTGCATTTTACCACCACCGACCTTACTCCTGCCCCCCCCCCCCTCCCCCACGTAACTTATTCTTACCCCCGATCCGTCCTCCTTCCAACCACCCGTCAATTCCTGACCTCCCCCCCTTTCTCCATGTTTCCACCCCCCATCCTTTATTATATGTATTAGGCTAGCAATAGCAATTTTTCCGTCTGTTTTGTCTTGTAAATGACGCTTTAGTCGTCAAAACCGGTCGACAGCAATAAAAATAATTAGTGGAATTTTGTACTGTGTTCTTGTGACAATGATTTCCAAATTAAGCTATTTTCAAAGATGTGTACCAAACTTCGCTGAATGCGGCATCCGGTTCACTTCTACGTGATTGCCTTCAGTGGCCAATTTTTTGCTCGAATGATCAGAAATTATTTTTAAAATTGGCCAATTTTAACAGTTGATATTCGTTCACCACAAAGATTCACTGCACAGACTCACCTCACTTGTATTAAGTTGCGTATTTTTTTAGATTTCCCTCGGCTATGCCTAAGCCGGGTCCACATTGGAAACGTTTTTTGTTCCTTATTGTGCCAAACATTGTTGTACTACGTGTTTTTATACTAGCTATATACTTTATATTACAACATGTGTACAGAGACACTTGAGTCGTGACATTGATCGCTCTGCAAGTCTGCTGGGAGGGTACCAGTTTGTGCTACCTAATATATTTCATGATACATTGTACACAGGAACTATCTAACGTGCTGGACATATCAGGATCTGTGAGACCTCATTGACCAGAGATTTCTGTCTGCGACTTTGCAGTCATTTTTTCCATGTATAACTGATGACATATCTGTATAACTGAAACATTTACTGTTTTTTGTTTTGCACCTGACAGCCTGTAGAACTTGATCTGAAATCCTGAGCCGGGAAAAGCATTGCTTCACCCAGGAATCATAGGGTGAAAATGCCCTCGTTGGCAACCCTTGACAGCACCTAGCGAGTTTCATAGTGTTTTATTTATCATTGGAGAACGCAAAGTATGCACAATATTTCCCCACATACTCCCATTCATCTTTCACAAATTAATTGGTATCACCCGACTGAATGGGATAATGCCGTGAATTGTGAAGTAGCTCTGAAATTAGAAGTGAAATTTGCTGAACTGATTGAACCTACGTTGAAATGCACGACATTCTGCGAGAAAAATAACTATTCCTTGAGCTCTTATTTCATATTACACCATACACCCTTGGCTGCACCATCCTGGGAACAAAATATGCACCAGTAGTCCTCCAGCAAGATATAAAGTGTCTGCATTTGTTCCTGGGTCCTGTTACATGTTGTTGTGACTGTTGCCATTATATTTTTAAAGTTGGTTCACAAATAGGGAACCTTAACCCTTCAAGCCCGGAGGAGATTTAAATGAATCCCATCTCAAAGGTTGGAGGAGATTTAAAGGGAATCGCTGGTTTTCCACTGATTAAAACTGAATCGCCGTGATGTAGTCACTACGTCGCTCATCATTGAAGGGTTGAAAGATCCAGAAAACCAACAATCCTCGATGGTGTTGCCTTAAATAAGGGTTCCCCATTTACCTTATTGGCGGCACGCAATCTACTCTCTACCGTTAATATATCATATCCATGGACAACCAAGGCATCACAGCTAATCAGAAACTTTAAGTTGGCTATGAGAGTTTATCTCTCAACACTGCCCCCTCTTAAAATACTAGACTCACATATGAACGGTGTCTTCATATGTTTCCTTAACTACCAGAAGGGTAAGGGAAGTTTGAAGGATATTATTGAAAGAGAGCCAGTTTGCTTGGCTTATCACCGATAGCTACGCTCATTTCACAGTGCCCATCCTGAAAGGTAAGTGGCAAAATTAGGTTGGGAGCTGGTCAAGGCCTTGTGGATGATGATGATGGTGTGCAAGTTGACCATTCAGCTGAGGATCATGGTTGAGTGTTCCATGAGTCAACATGAGATGATTGTTAAGTGTTCCATGATGAAAAAGGATTCTTCATGTTTCCTTTTTAATATGTTTCCCATTTTAAAGGCTATGGACCTAACAACCTCCTATTTACCCATGCCAAGAGTTGCCGGGTGATAAGCAAATGTAATGAAATAGGATGGCCACCCTATTTCAGGCTAGCATCCATTACTTTAGTGGCCAGCCAAGAGATTTGCTGTTGGGGATTTCCTTTTCAGAAACACATAGTAGGATCCAACTAAAAGACTTTGCTAGAGAAATGTTTCACTCATTCCCTAAATCTGGTTGGCCATAGACTTCACATTGTGCTTAAGGGGTTGAGCCCATCCATGGCCATCACCCACGAGTTGGGCAATCCTCTGGAGCGTGAGGTTCTCACCCGCAGGTCACAGCCGTGATTGATCCCTCAAGCACTTAGGGAGAGAACTTCATGGTGAACCAGCGTGGGTGCGAGGGCTTTATCCGTCACACAATTCTTTCGGGAATCCTCTTCCCGTCATTCTTCTGGCTCCTTTTTGAAACTGCTGCGGGGAATCTGGGATACCCAATGTTTAGAAATGTTCAAATGCACGGCATTCTACCCAATACCCGGATTGAATTTTCACACTCCAGGCAACATGACGTGTTGGGAACATGTCGCTTCTTCCCAGAGTTAGTTTCCCTATAGACTTTGTGTCGAACCATCTATCGAAGTGCTTAAGCTATTCGCTTCAGTGAAACAAGTAAAATGAGTGAAGGCAAGTTCAAGTTGCCCTGACTCTAAAAGAAAGATGGAAAATGATCTTAGGTACTGAAAAAGGTATTTTAGATAGGAAATTGGCAGGTTTTTGATCGCATAAGGAACCATATTATAACTAACTCATATAAAAGGACTGGGAGGAAAATAAGGGTTACGGAATTATAATGGAGAAAGAGATCATATAATAAAGAGCAGCAGTTTAAATGCATGGTTGTGGAGAGAGGGTTCGTCAGGTAGTGAAGAAATTGTTGGTAGATAACTTTGTTACCAGCAATCGGTGGCTAGAATGTTCGTGAAAATGCCACAATATTGCATTCAGTGCAATGTGTGGAGAAGGCAGCGATGTAAACCTAAATGATGTTGCTGATTTGAGGAAGAGATTACCATCACTTTTGGAAGTCTATGCCGCTCATGGAATGTAACGAGAGTGGTCTTTTTTTATCATTCAATTCCGAATAAGTCATTCATCCTCAGAAATGGAATGTGCAAAGGGGAAGATATGACAAAAGGACAGTAACGGTATATAATGCTTTGCTGCAATGCAGATGGAGAGAAGGAGGCACCCTTGATAAAAGCCTCGATGTTTTGAAAGAGTATGTGTCCACCAGTTAGACGTGTGAAATGGAATGCAAATGAAAGAGAAATGCATGACATCAGCAATCTTGGATGAGAGAATTTTATTCTAAAATGTTCGGTGAAAAGCTGAAGCTGATTTTTCTGCTCAACAATGCTTCATGCCATCTAAACATTTGGATTTCAAATGTGAAGGTGATGTTCGACTGGACACTGGCTAAACGAAGTACATTATGGCTAAAATTATTAAAACACTGGTAAGTTACAGCCGCTCAACTAAGGATTTATTTAGTCGTTTAAGCTTTACAGAATGGGAAGAGAGTTCTGTGATATCTTGTTTCTAGGATGGAAGAAGCTGATAGTGTATCTGAATTGCTCTAGCTCATTAACATTAGAGGTGCATTGTCATGTACCTGCACTTTCATTATGGCATGCAGTAAGTGAGGGCACTGTTGAAAAGTGTTTTGTAAACTGAAAAAAAGGCAAATGTTTCTGAAAGAATTCAGGTAGCTTTCAGATATCATTTCTAGTTATGCTTCCAGCATGTTTCATTGAATTCTCATTACAATTTTCCAATCATTGCATTTGCACAAATGATATGGTATTATACATTATGAATTTCACAGTCTTTGGTGAGTTCTCTTTAGTTGAGGGAAACCACCAATGCATCCAGTTGTGGTGACGACGGAAACTATAACGATCTTCCACACTTAACAAACAAAACACTGTAATGTGTAACAGAATGCGCGTCTGGTTGCATAAACTTTTTATCTGTGAATCATTTCGTTCCCGAGAATTTATGGTGTGTACACAGAAACTTCTTCCGTCCTGATGCCTTTCGGTAGCGATAAATACATTACTTGAATGTGAGAGGAATGTGTAGGTCGTCCTATTTCACAACCCACAAAATGACATATTTCTATGATAAGTAGGAATATAAATAAAATTTTCCTCTCAGGCTACCGCAGGGTTTAATATATTTTACTCCCGGCCAAAATACGCTGACAGCAGGGCCGAACAGTACAGTGAAACCTGCTTAATGCGGGTGTCACTGTACTGTTAATTTTTTGGATGAAAATGTGGAAAAATTTCACCCAGTCATTGTTACATGTGGAGAAGAAGTGAAAGGATTGGAACACGTCATACGCATGACTTGTTTCTTTCAGTGAAGATTAGACAGTAAGAGTTCGTATATGTATTGTGAAATTACTCAGTTTGGTGTACCTATTCAGTCTAATTCATAAGATTGAATCATTTCAGGCAATCTCATAGAAAGTGAATTAGCATGCATACCATGACTGAAATGAATCTTTATAAATTATTATAGGAAATATTTTTAGATGTACCTATTGCATATTTTGAAAAATATGTATCATTCGTCAATTTTTTTCTATCTCCTCAGCTTCTATCTTCCGAAATGGATGTTTTGCAGCCTAGGGAGACAGGCAAGTTTGTGTCAGGTCTAGCCAAGAGTGTGAGCATTAATCCAGAAGGAATAAAATCTGTCGCTCAGGAGGTCAGAAAAATTCAAAAAATTACTTCCATTTTAATGTTTGTCTATGTACCTACTAGAAACTCATTTCAATATTCTTTATGGTCTAGATCATTAAATTCTCATCGGAGACCAAACTTGTGTTGAACAGTTCAGCGGGGCCTGACAATCTACTGCCAAAACCTACAGAAGAGGAAGCAGTGGACTTCTTATTTGTGTCAGATGTGCTGAATTTTTGCTTTTGGCCCGACAGAAACCATAGCAAGTGGAACGTTTGCTGGAAGGAGAAGAGCTACACTGGATACTACGCCCTCTGTGCTGCTCTAATGAAAGCTCATGAGGTTGGTCATAATAATCATTGGTAGTGTTGCTCACACCATCCACATTGATTTTTGTCTAGCAATTTCCTGGTACCTAATCATAAATGTGCCATTTGTATTCTGAGCTATCAGCTGCTATACCATGACAGATGTATACTATAAGATGCAGGTCGATTTTAGAATGTATTTTCGATGAAAAATGCATCTAATGAGGAAGGGAATGTGGTGCTTAGTGGTGACGTGGGCTGGGAGCCCTGCCTCACCCTTTGCAGAGTAGCATTGCGGGAGAGAGTGGGGTGGCATGGGGGCACGGATGCAGGCGGTATAAAGGGGCCCAATGTCTCAAATGGGCTTGGTCTTCCACACATTCCCTCATTTATGACTCGATTCTGCTTTTTTATGCTAATTTTTTAAAGGAGGTGCATGTGGTAAATGGGTAAATCTGGTATTTAAATGATACTGGTAAAAAGGATGTCTTCTCATAGAAAAGTGTTTGTGGCAAGCTATGAACTGAGCTATGACTTGTCTCCATTTAGCCTTGTATGTATTTTGTCATGATGCATGCCTTTTGTTGGATTCAATTGATACGTACGCATGCACTCTAATATGTTCTTTCTCTAGCTTAATGAATCATGAATGAAATTTCTAGATGAAGGGCAAAGCTGATCTCTTTAATTGTTGCCTCATATGCTGGAAATAAATTTATGTTTGCATATGAATTATTAGATTTAATTGGATAATGTGGTCATGCAAGATGATAGTTTCTGATGCTTTGGTTTATGAATCTGAGGATGTCCTCCTCTCTTCTTGTTGGCTCCATTCTAATCACCGCCATTCCCATAATGTTGGCAGTGCTGCGACCTCGGCCTCAGGAATGTCTTGGGTGACCCCGGTCACAGCGACAGGAGTCTACGTGGCCTTGCTCTGTGCTTTTTCTTACTGAAGTGCTCTTGCTATGTTTTACAACAGGAGCAGGTACCCATTACGGATCCCAAGTTCTATTCAACGATAACTGAGGAGCAGTTGAGGAGAATCCTGCGCCCTGAAGAGGGTGCGAGTGAAGTTCCATTGTTGTCGGAGAGGGTGGCTGCTCTGAAGCAGGCGGGAGGCACGATCCTCGAGAAATTTGGTGGGACCTTCAGGGAGTGTATTAAATTGGCCAGTGGAAGTGCCAGGGCCCTGGTGTCGCTGATTGTCAGAGAGTTCCCGTCTTTCCGGGATGAGGCTGTGTTTGCGGGCAGGCGAGGTGGGTGGAATGCACTCCTGTCGATTGACTCCTGTCAACTGCTGACTCCCAGTGCAACTGCATTGAGCTAGCTGTACCTTTGTGTTGAAGTGTACTTGAGGTGTACCTGATGATGATGCAGTGCATCGAAAACCGGGTTGATTATAACTTTATCTGTGGAAAATTGTAATATGTTAGTTCTTATTAAGTACTTGAGGTGTCAACGATACTTCGTGGACAACTGGGAATTGTAGATGAGAATATGAAGATCAGGAGCCTTAAAAATTTTTTTTGGAAATGCATTGTTTTATCAGTCTTTTCAATTTTTTACCTTTTTTATCTCTTGATGAAACCTTGAGAGAAGTGCAATTTTAATTATACATATTTGTTCATAAATCATGGTAGTTGACAATTCTTAGAATGCATGATCTTTCATTTGCGGAGCACAAGCCATGGCACAATGGGGGAATGAATGCAACAAAATGAAAATTTATCAACAGCTGTGTTATTTGATGAGCTATTCTACTTTGACTTTTATAGTTTTCAGTTGGTCTAAACTTCCTACATACAGTGGAAGCCCGGTTTAACGAGTGCTCATAATCCCTCGGAAATCACTCGCTAAATCGAGCGCTCGTTGTATCCGAAAGTGTTGAATAAAGCCACCTAATTCTCATAGTTGTTCGCATTTACCGTTTTTCTTTTGTTTCCATGGTATTTGGCGAAGGTAAAGAGCAAAAAAAGTCGTTTCAGGCACAATCTGGTGGAATATCAACTAATTTTAAGAAAGAAACAGGACATTTTCCATTACATAAAATATTAATTCCTCCAGTTTCGGTGTTTTTCTTCCATTTCTTCCATTTTTCGATCGCCGAAGAAAGCTGTAAAGACACCGTAACTAATCGGAATTAAACTATTAGGTATACTATAGTTTTTGGATAATTTTGCGAATATGTCATGACGATAATATCAACTTTGTCGAGTTTTCGAATGTTAACCAGTACGTCCATCAGTCTGGAAAATTGGCCTGAAGGTTCACTGAAATACGGCATGTACTGGTGGTAGAAGATATTTCTCGCATAGTCACCTATTCCTAGCAGTTTCTATGATTCAAATTCAATTATCTACCGCAAATTAGTGTCATTGAGTATTTATTTACACTAGAAAAGAAAATACCTCAGTCAATTGGCTAGCACATCATGTTTCGTGCAAGTGTAGTCAGCTTTCGCCTTTAACATCGGACCGTTTATGGGCAGTCCTAAAGACCTTTGCTGACAAAACCACTTGAATAGTGCAGATTCCATTTGAGGATGTTCCCCATGCCGCAAATGTTTTTGGCTGCTAGGTCATCCTAGTTCGGTCACTGCTGCACGAATTTTATCTTTGTTCTTTAATATTGTGAACAACGTAGATGACGACACACCAAACCACCTCCCGATATCAGTCTTTGAAGACCTGTTACTTTCGCACTCGTCTATAATTTTAATTTTGGTTTTAAGGTCCAAAGATTTACGTTTCGCAGACATGATGCTGCCGCACAAACCACATGAGACAACTCCGCCCCTCCGACCGAGAAAACTCTGCCCCTCCGACCGAGTAAACTCCACCCCTCCGACCGAGTAAACTCCACCCCTCCGACCGAGTAAACTCCACCCCTCCGACCGAGTAAACTCCGCCCCTCCGACCGAGTAAACACCACCCCTCCGACCGAGTAAACTCCGCCCCTCCGACCCAGTAAACTCCGCCCCTTCGACCGAGTAAACTCCGCCCCTCCTACCGAGTAAACTCCGCCCCTCCGACCGAGAAAACACCGCCCCTCCGACCGAGTAAAATCCGCCCCTCCAACCGAGTAAACTCCGCCCCTTCGACCGAGTAAACTCCGCCCCTTACCTACATCACAACTCTCTGCTGCCGTGTGATTGGGCGCATCGAGTTGACGGAATGGTTTGAATTTTTCAATCGCTCCGACAGATCGCTCTCATTCTGCTGAATGTTCCTTCTTCTACTCTCAACTTGCTTGTCGTCCGCCCACTCCCCTCTCACTGATGACTGGGCCTAACAAAAGAAGAACGTAAAATGGGAGCCCGCACAGCGTACTTAAGGCAGTAAATCACTAATGTTTGGACATAACTGGCTTTAGGTGTTGCAGATATGGCTCACATCTTGAATATTTAGTTTCACTGACAGATAATACAAAACAAAATAGTTAATTTTTGCTAGGTGGTGCATCACCCTCGAGAGATATCTGTCGTAATACCGAGCGTATACCGTGGAAGGAACATTTTGGCCTTGCTATATCCACTTTATTTTACATGTAAACCATAGGCCTTTTGGCGGTACAAAGACAATCACTCGCTAAAACAGGATTCTCGCAATAAGCCGTACTCACTATACCGGGCTTCTACTGTACTTCAATTTTAAAAGAGAAAATTCTTGGATTTACTAGTCTCACATGATAACTAAGTCTACTGTGAATGTCCATAAATGTGGTTAGCAACACTGTAAACTACATGTTGAAAACATATGCAGACAGTTTGCGCATTCACGTAGGGCCAAATTTTGATGTGAAGCAATGCTCATTGAAATTTAAAAAAAGCAAATCAAATGAGTCTTAAAAGATTAATGAAAACCGGATGACCAGTTGCAGATTCAGGGTGGATGCAGGTCCACCCCTTGCAATTCCTAGGGAAATAGATAAAATGGTAATCATAAAGGTATTCCATAACCCCCAGACCCCCGTTAAGTAGCCATTCACTCTTTCCCCACCCCCTTCAAACCCAAAACGACGACCTTAATTCTACCCCTGCCTGTGACTTGTTCCAAATCATTTGTAGTGTATCTTCCTAATTATGTTGTAGGCTTATATGAGGTCAATCTGACGTAGGCTTCAGCTGTGTTTCATGATGAAATAATTTTGGATGGTTTCCGGTGTTCCACTGCATTGTTTGTCTTCAAATGATGACAGTTTCGTCCTAGTTTCAGAGGGCATCTGCAGGTCGAACAAAACTGTCGTCATTTGAAGACAAACAACGCGGTGGAACACCGGAAACCATCCAAAATTATTACATATACGAGGTCATTGATTTTTTGTTTCATAGTGCTTCAAGAAAGGATGGTTGAATTCCTGGAAATGTGCCATTACAAGACGTGTGGATTTTCAGACTGTTTTGCCTCTATGGGAAGAAAACACACACTAGTCACTTAAACCATTGCTGCTTCTTGAAAGAATTATATTTATTTGCTTTACAAAATTGTTTAAGAGAAGGAAAATTGGGTTTATCTGTTTCAATGATTGGCATATTATAACTGGATTATTTAGCTGAGGTACCAACGGATAAGTCTGGTGATTTTTATTTTCAAGTTATAATGATAAGAAGTTAATGAAAGATGTGATGCTTTCCTGGCTTCTGAATAATAATAATAATAATGATTTATTCTCCACAGACCTTACAGGTGTAGGTATCGGATTCGTCAGTTAAAAAAGTACAAAATAATTAGTTAAATACAGAGTACACAAGCACCAAGATATACATGAGTCACGCAAAAAAAATGATTCCAATTAACATTGTTTGTTATCATCACTAAAGAATTCATTTACAGTGTAATAACATTTCATTATCAGATACTCTTTTAAGAGTTTTTAAAAATATTTTTGTTGATTCTGTACACTTCACACCGTCTGGTAGTAAGTTATAGATCTTTGCACCGATAATCATAGGATTATTTAAAGATATTCTGTTTTTGTGATAAGTGATATGAATATTGTTTGAATTTCTTGTGGCGTAGGAGTGAATTTCTTTATTAGTATTAAATTTATAAATATTTTCTTTTACCAAAATGGCGACACAATATATATACATAGATGCAATAGTTAACAGGTTTAGTTGTCTCATTAGTGGTTTGCACGAAGTCTTTTGTGAAATACCCATCATGCATCTAATAATTTTTTTTTAACTAAAATAATTTTTTTGGAGTAAGCTAGAGGAGGATCCCTAATGGACTATTCCATAGGAAGATCTTGTGTAAAAATTTGAGAAATAAATAGTTCTGAAAAGATCTTGATAAACAGTGTTATAAAGAAACCTAATTTAATAGAGAACAGAATTTAGAGTGGAGCACAACTTTGAAACACGTATTCTCCAGCTTCCATTATT
The DNA here is from genome assembly GCA_963573305.1 of Pyrrhosoma nymphula. Lineage (NCBI taxonomy): Eukaryota > Metazoa > Arthropoda > Insecta > Odonata > Coenagrionidae > Pyrrhosoma > Pyrrhosoma nymphula. The sequence goes on from OY754327.1 coordinate 9,792,934, forward strand.
TTGCACATGTATGTATTGTTAATACTAGTATAATATATATGTACTAATAGTAGTATGTACTGGTTAATTCCTCTCTAGCCCCAGATGAGAGTTCATCAACAAAAAATTGACTTAAATTCCCTGTAGTATGTGTGTACAATATTCACATTTTGCCATTCACATGATTGTGATAATAATAGGGATGATCGGATGGGTAGATATCTTTACATTGGATGAGATGCTGATATCGGATCCAATTATACAACAGTAAATCACATCTGCATCGGAGATTTTTAAGTAATTAAAGTGCTGGCTGTCGTCGGCAATCGGTGGCTCTCTGCCAAACAAATAAAATGCTCTTAATGCACTACGTTCGATAATCTGCTTTCGCTGCACGTAAATCAAAATCACCCTTTATTCTCCATTTTTTTATTCTCAGGAATAAAATCTCAAGATTTAGTTTAACAACAGTCATTGCAGAAATGCTGAGTTAATGCTGACCAGCATCGATATATATGTCGCTTTGTGTATGCTTCCGCTTCAACGATATCGCAGGAGGTTCAAATGAGATATGAAGAAGTGCACAGAAAGGTCAAGGAACACCTTTGAGATCATAAGATTGACCAAGTCAGTGTCACAACTGATATGTGGACATCAGTAGTGAACCACGATCACATGACAGTCTGACTGTTCACTATCTCAACAATCGGTGTGCATGTGAAAGGAGAGCACGGCTTTATACGACCACGAGTAGGACTAGACTTTTTAGTAATTTTTAAGTAAGCTTTTACTTGCTCACCACCGCACGGCGCCACTGCATTGTGAGCTGCAAGTTTACTGCCATTGCTGCCGCAACTGTATATTACGACTAGTGTTCCCATTCGTCCCATTTTTCCCAGGATCTCCCATATTTTTGATAGAATGTCCCTGTGCCCTAACTTCTATTTCCAAATTGTTCCTTTTTGAGTATCAATCCTGAAAGCAATGCATTTTAGGCTTTCCATTTTAAACATTCAGCACTCCTGGTGTCAAATTCATGAAACTTTGATGAGGTATAATACATGGAGTCTGTATACTAAGAAGTTGGTACTTGTAATAACGATGCTCTTTTTTCCTCATGCTTCTGTTGCCAGTGTTACATACACACGGTTCCCAGTTGCATATAACGTGATGCCAGTTCAGTGCCGGCATTGCTAGATTGTAAATTGGTTGCGACTCAGTGTTGCACATACATAGTCTGTATCATCCCAGATAGCACAGATTCCATCGTATCTAATAAGTATGCAGATACCATCCAGTGGATACCAGTACCAGTTGTATGCTTTCGTATCAAGACACGATTCAATGCCAAACCATGTATGAATGAGATAATTATTCGTCAAATGTCAGGTACGAATAGGGTGACCAACTCTCCCGTATTTCCCGGGATCTCCCAAATTTTTTCACGATCTCCCGCCTCCCGTTTTTTCTGTCTCTTTGGGTGAATTTCTCCCGTATTTTTTCCTCAAGCAATATCATTCAGTTTCAATCATTTAAATTTTGAGCACACGGTCGAAATTCATTTAAAAGTTTGAGAGCAGACGCAAATGATTGTACATCAAGTTTTTTCTATCGATCATCTCGTTTAGAAATGGCCAACCCATGAGTTTAAATCTCTTTGTCTGTTAAACCTTTCTTTCTTTCAAGAATATAGAAATCTCCCCTATTGTCTTCGAAAATATGTAGTTGGTCACCCTATGTACGAACCGTGTACAAAGGGATACAACTGCTAGGCACGCAGGAATACCAAATAGCCAATTTCATCCACATTTTTCCTCTGGCTTTTAAATATTAATATTTTTTAAATGAATTTATGATGCACAAATAACTAATTACTCGTTAAATTACCGTAAATACACGAAATCCAACAATCTGCTGGACAACAGGTTACCATAGTCAGGCAAAATATTCGTAAGTGCCCCACAAACATCAGAGGAAGGCAATACAAATAAGGGTAGGATAGGAAAGAAAGCAATAATAAGTACCTATATACCTTCATTTTTATTTAAAACATAAATACATAACAGTCTTTGATACACATGTCAGAATGTATCCAAACTAAAATCAACATTTCTTGTTTCGTACGTATCTCCTTCCTTTAAAAGTTTAAAACAACTATGTTAATGCAGTCATTTCAAGTAAGCACATCCACCTGTAATTGAAAAATACATAGCCAATTTAAAACTTATATCCCTGCTTGGGAATGGGTTTCTACACCATCACATGTGCACATATTTCTGAAATACACGAAAGTACACTTCCTACATTCACTATGTCTTCCTTCCACATAAAAGAACATTTTGTAAGCATATTAAAAATGCTAATAAACACTGCATTCGAAATTTCACAGACAATGTATCTTTCTTTATTTATGTATCAATGTATTTTCTTAATGCGTATGCATTAAGAAAAGTTGGTAAGAATCCTTACCGACTAATTAATTAATTAATCATGTTAATTAATCCTTAATTTTAATATTCTAATGTATTGTGTAAACATGAACTTTAGTCAGTCATATTTTGAAATTCTGATCTTCCAATCGCTGTGTGATTTATATTCATTTAGTGCAGGCAGTGTGCATTTCATTTGTATTTCTCTCATTTCTAATGTGTTCCGCTTTTTTACGAAATGTCCCAGTATTTTTAAAAGTGAAAAATTCAAATGTCCCGTTTTTTTTCAAAAATACATTTTGGGAACCCTAGAGTAGAGTGTGACAAGCGTGAGGGAAGCTTTTTATTCTCCAGCCACGTGGTCGTGTCTGTCGTCTACAGTTAAAACGAAGGGCACCCCAGGGAAGATGTGGCTCCTCACCACGCCCACTCCCCCCACTCTACTTAAAATTAAATCTGAGGTAAAGCGATTGAGTTCAGTTTCAGAAGTATGAAGTAAGATGACAATTTTATGCCAGATGCCATCAGCATTGCAAAATGGTAACAATATCCAGGGTACATATTCCCATGGTGATGGTATTTCTTTTGTTTTGCAGTGTCATTCTACAAAAGGGCCCAGATTCTTGTCGGAGACATATGGATGCTGTTTGATGGCAAAGGTCTTGGTGAATTTTCGGACATTGATTCGTTGACTGTGTTTGCCGATTACAGGGTTCCTCAGGTGCTTGTGCACTTCAGAGCCCTGCAGTATTCAACTGACCTCATGGAGAGATTGCAAAAAGGTAAATACAATAAGTCCTCGATTTACGTGGTTAATTCGTCCCAAAAATGTCCACGTAAGTCGAAATCCACCTAAGTCAAAACACAACAACTTGCCTATCCACTTTTGAACCATTAGCGGTGCCGCTTTTACGGCGATTGGCGGCAATCGGCGACTATAGCAGAAAGCTCCATGTTTTGAGAGGCCGTTAAGTTAACATAATACGAAAATTCCATGAGTAACACAAATCCAATCATTATCTCACTGGATATTTAAATCTAAAATAAGTATAATTACGCACAACATGAACAAATTGAAAATTTGTTAAAATTATCATAGTAATGTGAATGCCTGTTCATCATTGGAAAATAGTCTTAAGAAATACGTATATGCTCTTTAATTTGACTTTTACCGTGTACAATTGTTCTAACTGTAGATTCATTCATCCCATAAGCATGTGCAATTTCAACAAACTTTTCACCTTTGTCATGTCTCCTAATAATTTCCAGTTTCGTTTCCAAACTTATAGCCTTACTTTTCTTTTTGTCACTCATAGAAATCTCACCACTCTTTCGTTTCTCAGCCATTATGAGGGTTCACATCCAAAATAAACACATAAGTCAATTTTTATGATTTTACGAGAAAAATTTCTCAAACTTGATAATAATAATATTTTTTTATTACACCGTTAGCAGTTATATGCATGGTTTCGTCAAGAATTAAGGACAGGACATATACACACAGAATTACAATGTTAAAATGAACATATATGTACAAAGTTGTTCAAATACGATCACTTTGAAATTCTCTTACATCATAGTAGCATTTCTTCATTAGGAATTCTTTGACTCTCCTTTTGAAAATCTCTGGAGAGATAATGGTTTTAAAGTTATTTGGCAATTTATTGTACAGTATTGAGGCTGAGTGATAGGTGTCTTTTAAGGGAGTATGAAAACTGACTGGCATGTATGCTATTGTTAGAAAGGGTGGAGTAGTCATGATATACTGAGTTTATTGGGAATTTATCAGGATTTTCTTTTACAAAGCAAACACATGACAAGATTTAAATAGAGGGCAATGTTAGAATATTTGCTTCAGTGAAAAGTGGTTTTTCAGGAGTACAAATAGGCACTTGGAACATGGCTTTAACCGCTTGTTTCTGGGCAGAGAAGGCTTTACTAGCTATGCTTGAATTATCCCAGAACATAATTCCATACAAAATATATGAATGCACTTTGGCGTAATATATCATTTTTAGAATGTCAATGGATACAGCAGGAGCTAGCTTTCTAATCATGAAGATACCTACAAACACTTTTTTCACAATTGCAAGAACATGGGGAGACCAGTCGAGGTTTTCTGTTATTTGGAGGCCAAAGAACTTAATGGCAGTTGTCTTGTATAAGCAAGTAACATTGTTCTCTGTTAAAAGTATACTTTTTTCGTAGTTTTTACTAGTAAATTGAATGAGCTGTGTTTTTTCTTCGTTAGATTGTTACTTTTGCACCATTGCTGCATTTCGTGTATTGTGGTGTTAGTGTTTTCAATTTTATTATTTTGGGAATCAGCTGTAACAATGGCAGATGTATCATCTGCATAAAGGGTGGTTTTGCAGTGTGATAGATGATTTGGTAGATCATTTATAAAGACGAGAAATAATAGAGGTCCTAATATGGATCCTTGGGGAGCACCAGAGTTTTTGCTAAGAGGATACCATTTGGCAGTTTGTGTCACATAGGTGTCCCTGTAAGAATAGCTCACAATTTGCTTTCTGTCGCTTAGATATGATGTAATTGCTCGATATTATTGACGGCATAAGTGATCACAGAGTAATTTTTGCAACCTTAAAAATTGTAGTAGAGTCAGCTGTAAAACCGAAACGCAATACAGTCAACTCTCAATTATCCGGCTTCCGATTATCCGGTTTACGGATTATCCGTGATGTTTTCTCATCCCTACACCTCAAAGTTTGAAAAATATTCCAATGGTAAAATTAAGTAAATTCTTTGAAAGTTCGATGCATCTGAATAGAATTGCAAGTTTGTAAATGTCTCTTTTTAGTTTAACTTTTTAATTTAATCACAATATTATGGAAATTGTTTGCTTCGTTTAAGAATGATAAAAACTCTGAAATTATTTTATCCGTTCTTTCCCATTACCCTTTGCCGCTGAATATTCTATCTTCCTAAAACGAACAGAATAGTAAATATACGATGGAAATAATTTCAAATAAACTACTTTTAAATAAACTAACTTATATTATACTTAAAAATTACTACTTATTGTTCTGTATGTTCTTACTTTTCGGCCTGAATTAATAAAGACGAAACAGTATCAGTGCTCCCTGGTCATTATTCGCCGTTGAACAGTCATTTGTTTTTACCCAGATACGATTGTGCCAGCTCATTCGTGCGGAAATCTCAATAACTTCAAAGTTGCATTCATTACTATAGTGCCGCGACAAATCTGATACAAATGGAAAAAAAAACGGAAGAAAATTGTCCTTTTCATCGCGAAAAACTAGAATTGATTAAAAGAAATGAAAAAGGAGTGACTCCGCTTAAACTGGCAAAAGAATATGACGTGGAGTTGCAAACAATTTGCGGTATAGTTAAGAATAAAAGTAGCTGATGAAGTTCGCTGCAAGCTCGGACAGTGGTTTGGGACCCTCAAAGCGTAAGACTATGACACGATCAACCTTTAAAGATTTTATAGACTCCGACATGCTTCTTTGGTTCAATCAAAAACGGTCAATTCATGGTATACCCGTCTCAGGCCCCATGTGCGCACAGCAGGCGAAACTTTTTCATGAGTTTCTATAGGGATAGAAGGAGATTTTAAAGCTTCTTCTGAGTGGTTGACGAGATTCAAGCCGCGACATAAAATTCGTGAAATTGCTATTCAGGGAGCGCGATTGAGTGGCAATGTTTCAGCCGCTGATGCTTTTCGCTTGGAGTTCACAAAATACGTAAAGGAAGAAGAGTTGGCACCCGCACAGAAGCTCTGGCGAGTGTTGAAACTTAGCAGATTACATGCGACAATTTGATTTCAATTTTTGCGACGTAAAAAAAGAACTGCATTAAAAGAAAACATGAAGACATCAAGTAAACAGCAAAAAATAACTTGTTATTTCCGAGATTCACAATAAAAGAATGTGCTCTATTCTGATATATTCACTTCGATAATTATTTTTACATTGACTTCAAATACGCATGACATGCTATTGTTTTTACTATCAATATGGTCAAGTTAAGCGCCCATTATCTTTTATTTCAAGCATTAGAAACTATTTATTAGAATAGAAAATATTTATCGATGAACATTAAAAGATTTCATGATATTCGAAATAATCAAACCGGAAAATTAACATTTCGTTGTTCACTTGTTTTCTTGGCGTAACACCTGCTGTCAATTGTAATGCGAAATATTTTTAATCCTACTAATGCCGAATCTATATATTATATCACGATATATCAGAGGCTCACAATTATAAAAATTTTTTGTATTATATAATCACTTCGATGTCATACATTTACTGAAAATAAGAAAGATGTCAGCTTTTATTATATTCGTGGTCAAGCCAAGTAAGTACCCATTATGTTGTGTTTCAAGCATTAGAAGCTATAAATTTATAAATGTTTACGATATTATTATCTTTCGAAGTAATAGAAATATTTAATATTTCATTATTTGTCTTGCGGTAACCACTGCAGTCTATAATGTGAAATATTTTCCATCCTACGAAGTGAAATGTCAATATGACGACCGCATTTTCCATGTTTTTCGGTTATCCGTGTTTTTCGATTATCCGTGCCTCGTCGTGCATCCATTAGCACGGATAATCGAGAGTTGACTGTATTTATTTATTTGATAAATGCAACTTCATAAAATTTGGCAAGATGCTTAATGATTTGTACACGGACTTCGTAGCTAAAACAGAGGATAAAAGCACTGATGCATCAAGGAAATATTTCTTAGAAATTCTACGCCAGGGAATCAACGAATATATATTCTGCAAAAATTGAAATGTGATAGTAAAGAACCTCGCTGGTATAACAATGATGTTAGGAGGAACCTTAACCCTTTCCTGCCGGCGACTACGAAAGGAAATGTTTTCCGTGCTACGGGTAGCTTGAGAAAATTTTAAACCTCTCTCTGCGAAGCACTTTTTTGGGGTGGAGTGGCCCAGGTATTCTCGTCCCTCTGATTTGGGACCCTATGGGGCGCCCGGCTAGTACCCCGGCCACTGGACTCGACCCTCCAACCCTTTCTTAGCGGGAGTCCACGGTCAACTCATTTCATTAGCAGTGTTTTTTTAAATTAAATATTGTCTATGATTTTCAACAATTTACACTTATATAAGAATAACTTACATTGTTTTAAGCATTATAGAATTTTAAACAGATTTCTAGCGTTGATAATAACAAAGTTAGGACTTTTCCATTTTTACAGCAAGTTAGGACGTCTCGAAATTTTCTTTTCTTTCACGTGAGACACCACTGTGGGAGTGGAAGGGATGGTTTTTCCAAGTAGGTTATAAGAGACATTGCCAGGCAGCCAAGCAAATGTTCAACCAAGAATGAGTAGCTAACATTAGCGCACCAGCGTAAGAATGATATTGGCTATTCAATGTACAAAACCTAAAAATACCGGCATATGAGTAATTACTAAGGGGATCAATGAAGAAATCGGAAAATAGAGGACATATAGTAAAAATAGGCATTCAGATTGTAACAAACACTTACACTATAGACAATGAAACGACAACATTTCTCTTTTTGCGTATTTTTCATCGCATATGAACACACAAGGTACTAAGGCTTTCACACAAGAAGTCCGTTAATAATAACACTAAAATTTCGTTTAAAAATTGCTTATGCACAGAAAAAAACGAAGAATTCACTTCAAAGTATAAAAAATTAGAGTATGCAATAAATTTTTCTTTGCAAAAATCATTGTCAATTCAACCACTTCACCACGGATTCCTGCTTTGATGAGGATCATAAATGAGAAGGAGGGTTGGGCCTAATGGCCGAGGATTAGCTCTAAGGTCTCGCTAAGCAGGGTCTCAGGCAGGGCCTGAATACCTCCGACCATTGCTACCTTAGCGGTCACTTCCCTTCCCCCACGACAGCTGTAGCCGACGTCAGTTCGTTTGCGTTGAAAAATCCACGCCAGCTATAGCTGACGTTCGGTCGTTTGCGTATGAAAATGCTCGTCGGCTATGGTCGACGTCCGGCACGAAAGGGTTAAGAGACAGAGAAAACTGTACAACTTGTTCAAAAAGTCCATTACGTTAGGTGACAAATCGAAGGAAGCTGAAGCAAAAGAAAGTTACGCTGCGCAACGCTCAAAAACCAAGAAATCAATGCGTACTGCATTGCGAAATTTCAAGAAAAAAGTACTTGGTGATTTACTCAAAGAAAATCCGAAATCTTTTTGGTCATATGCGAGAGAGCTTCAGGGAAAAATCTTCAACCGTAGATTCGTTACTTGATAAAGATGGCAAACTTGTCGCTGAAAATATTGACAAAGCTAACACGTTAAATTCCCACTTCGAAAGTGTATACACTACAGACGATACTGCATGTAATTTTGACATTTCATTCACTGAGGAACCGATGAAAGAAATCACTATTCAACGCGATGGGATAACTAAACAGCTACAGTCGATAAAAAATAGTAAATCTCCGGGTCTGGAGGGAATACCCGTGTGTGTCCTCAAGGAGTTAGCGCCACAGATCGTACCATTCTTAGACATAATATTCAAGAAGTCATTGTCTGAAGGAAAGATACCAATAGACTGGAAAATTGCAAACGTTACACCGATATTCAAAAAGGGAAACAGACACGACCCAGGGAACTATCGACCAATTTCTTTAGCGTCGATTATAGGGAAGATACTTGAACATATCGTCATTAGCAATATCATGACATTCCTGGACAGTCGTAACTTCCTCCATGGCTGTCAGGACGGCTTTCGGAAAGGTAGATCATGTGAAACACAGCTCGCACTCTTTCTTCATGACGTTCTCAAATCTGGTGAATCGAAAAGACAAGTGGACGCATTATTTCTAGATTTTAAGAAAGCTTTCGACACGGTACCTCACAACAAACTTTTATACAAATTAAAGTCATGCGGGCTAAACGAAACAGTAGTAAACTGGATACGCGACTTTCTGAGTGATCGTAAGCAAAAAGTAGTTCTTGACGGAATTAGCTCTGATGTAGTTAAAGTGACATCAGGTGTCCCACAAGGAAGCATAATCGGCCCCCTTTTGTTCATTATATGCATAAATGACCTATGCTCTCGAATTAGCAGTAAAATATGTTTATTTGCTGACGACGCTGTCATCTATCGTGAAATTAGTGACCACTCTGACTTTGAAATTCTATCATCGGATTTAAACAACGTTCATGTGTGGAGCCAAGAGTGGGGACTCAAACTTAATCTGAGCAAATGCACGGCAGTACATTTCTTGCAGAGGTCGTCCAACTATCCCCATGTATATGCTGTGGATGGTGTTAACATAAAGGCGACAGATGAAGTGAAGTATCTAGGAGTTACGATAACCTCGAACCTATCGTGGGGAACACACATAAGAAATATTTGTGGCAGAGCTCTGAAGAAGCTAGGATTCGTCAAGCGTATTGTGGGAAGATTTTCGGATGAAAAAGTAAAAGAGAGGTGCTATTTTGCACTCGTCCGACCACACCTTGAATATGCAGCAAGCATATGGGATCCGGTGCAGAAAGACTTAATCCGGGAACTTAATAAAATACAAAGGAAAGCTGCGCGATTCGTCAAAAACTGCTACGGGCGTACAGACAGCGTTACACAGATGTTAAACGAATTAAGCTTGGAGCTGCTAGAGACTTGGAGGCTGCGCGCTAGGCTTAGATTACTTGAGAAATTAAGAATAGATATCTTTCAGAGACACGGAGAATATCATATTAGAACCCTACTATTTTGCCGAACAGACAAGTATGGGAATTCGTTTTTCCCCCGAACAATAAGGGACTTAAATAAATGCTAGGCGTAATTTCATTAGAGCGTTTCATTTTTATATGTAAACGGCTGGTGTCCTAACACACCTATTGAGGCGGCTTGCGGGGTAGTATGTAGATGTAGATGTAATCCATTCTAGTGCTATGCCAGAGTTTCCTATATTATGGAGTTTATATTTTAACATTTTGTGATCAATGAAATCAAAGGCTTTGCTTAAATCGTAAAATATGCCTGCAGTCATAAGTTTACTGTTTAAACCATGCAGAGCATTATTAAGGAGCTCATAAGTTGCAGAGTTGGTTGATTTTCCGATTTGGAAGCCATGCTGGTTTTCAACTGTGAGTTTATGCAGTTTTAAGTAGTTAAATACCTGAGTATGAAATAGTTTCTCAATTATTTTGGAGAAGACAGATATGACAGATAGTCAGATATATGACAGATAGATGATAGATAGACAGTCTGTACATAGTTTTCTGCATTTTCACGTGTCCCTTTTTTAGGAACAGGAGTTACACGAGAGTATTTGAGGATTGATGGGAACTGTCCACTTAGAAAAGAGGAATTGACCACGTCGCAGCCAGAGGTATTGCAATAGAGTGAGAGTCTGCTTTTACAACTGGCATTGGGATGCCATCGATTCCTGAAGAAAATTTGTTTTGAAAGGAATTGATTATTTTTACTGTTTCAGCAGGGCAGGTTGGAAATAGAAACATTGAGTGAGGTGAATGAGCATAGTTTATGTTTGGTGGTGGGCTAGTTTGATTGGCTTTGGAAGTAATAGAGCAGAAATGGTGATTAAACATATTAGTAGGGGTGTGCGGGTACCCGAAATTTTGGGTCAGGTCGGGTATTTAGTGTCCGATCTGAACACTCGATCGTCTCCCGAAAAATTCGGCTCTGGTATTTGGCGCTCGAATTTGAATTTAATCGACTGATCCATCGTGAACTTCCGGTTTTCAATCTGCTATGCACCCGTACAGACAACTAATGTATGTACCAACTTAACAACCTTATGCGCAATTACACTACTAAGGTAGCGATCGTGGTTCGTACTGTCGTAGGCGCTAACCACTGAGTGAACGCGTGTTGGTTACCGATAGGGTAGTAGTTCTTAACGTTGCTACTAAACAGTGGTCAGGCACTGGTGTCGTGAGCGGAAACCGGAAATGATTAAGGACGATAACCAAAAAAATCAACCGAAATAGTGAAGCATATGGTGCTACTTTGATGAATATGACATTTTAACACTTTTTATAGGAATTTAAAATCACATGACATAAATTTTTGCTTATTTACGAAAATAATACTTCACCCTTCTCCATTTTGATTGCCTTATTTGATTATCGCATTTCATCTATTCCGAATTCCGCCATCTACACGAGCGCTGACAACTGTTAAGTGGTAGCGTCCGGAACTACTTGTCCATCTTTAACCAATGCACATTCACGCAGTTTTTAGCGCCTACAATGGTAAGGACGAAGATCGTTAGGTTAGTTGGTTTGTTGAGTGAAGGGGGCACTACTAGATCGCGGCACTTGCAACGAAGCCGAAGTTTCTAAGCAATGAAAACACTATCAGTACTTTTCATTTGAGTACGGCGATAGCCGATTATCGGACGCAGGTGCCGTCGATCGCCGGCTCACGCCCATGCTTTTCGATGTTTCGATAGAAGCATCCATGCATGGGCTTATCGGTGTGCGCCTTGAGCAAGGCCTTCTGCTCGTCTTCTTTTGTTTCGAGCTTGAGGACGTCTGCCTTCAATGACCAGATGGTCATGTCATTGTCGCTTCCGTCGGATGATGGGTCGAAGTCGAGACCAGTTTCGTCCGCTGCCCTCTTTGCTGCCTGGAAGAGAAACGCCCCTGCTCCTGCACTCTCGTGCTCTCTCGCGAGATTGAGCAGGGGGTCCCTGCTTTTAAACACTCAGCATGCCGTACCCAGGACAACTCTGTTGTGGAGACTCTCCAGACTCAATAGTCCTCTACCACCTACATTGTGAGGGAGATACAATCTGGCTACGGAATATTTCAGATGAAGACTTATATAGATGGTCATCATCTTCCTCATTCCCCTATCGAGGTTCTGCAACTCATTGACATTCTATTTCATGCATCCAAAGGTATACAAATGTGTAGGAACCACGAACATGTTCGTGGTGAGAACCTTGTTCTTGCCTGACAACTCAGAACTCCAGATGTTCCTGAGAGTCAGCCTGTATTTGGGGGTGAGCCTTTCCTTCACCGCTTCAACCTCTTGCATTCGGCGCTGGGGGACGCCAAGGTATTCATAGCTATCATCGTCCTCGAGGTGACGAATGGCGCTCCCGTCAACCAGTTGCGTGTCTTCCTTGATCTCCGAAAATCTGCCTCTCGCCAGGTGGATGGATGCACACTTGTCCAATCCGAACTCCATCCCTATAGCCTCACTGTATTCCAGTATGGTGTCCAGGGCAGTGTGATGGTCTTTCAACTGTCCATTGTTTTTTTCCTAAAGTGAAAGTTAAAGAATAATCATCTGGTCATTTTTACGATCCAGTAAGAGGCAGGTCTTTGAGTATGTCCTCCGCGTCCCCAGCCATGTGCTTGATGACCACCTGGACTTCGACCCTGAGCTCCGCCTTCTACCATCACAGATTGTTGGTTCGTGCTTACAGAGCTAGTATCCCCATTGACATCGACATCCATAGTGACATTGACATCTGAAGGAAACAAAAATCCCCAGTGAATATTCCGTAAAAAATTTGGAAGACAGAAAAGCAATCACAACAGAATGGTATAAGTCAAAATTTAGATATAATGGAAATCATTACCATGTAATTACAATTTCTATGCTGGTAACATAAGTTTTTGTCCATGATAAATGAAGGGTATTTTCATCTGATGTAAAAATGCAGGAGAGGTAATCTTCATATTACAATTTCTACATATATTGTAAAAATCCTCCAAAAGAAGAGTTCGAACGATATAAAAAAATTACCCAGATGACTGCTTCTTTCTTTATCCTCTAAATCCTCCAATGAACTCTCAGCAGAGCTAGAGCCTAGGCTTCCTTGGAGCCACTATCAACTGTGTCCGATCCATTGGTGGTCTCTCCATCAGAGTTGTCTTCCACAGTATTGCATAGTTCTCTCAGTATAGACTCTGCGGTTCCCAAACATCAATTTCCCATCTCTGCGAAATGCTAGACACAATCACAAGAGGACCTTCCTCGCCACACTTGAAATCTTACTGAATATTCGACCCCGATGCTCGGTCTTCGGGATCCCAAATTTTACTGACGCAACATTACATTGTATGCAATGACAGTCCACTAATGGCTCACGAGCAACAATGTCTTACGTCATCACGCTGCGTACAATTTTACGAACCAGTAAGAGCTAGTGATACTTTGTTTGAATGCGTGTCAGAGGGTATCTTCCACATTATTTATAAATGAGTAAGAACATGTGTTAATTTGTTTGAATGATGGCTTACAAGTGACAACTTATAATGCAGGGTAACATTTTTATGAGTTACTTTGAGAAAGTGTTACTTTGTTTAGATGCGAGATAGGAGGAATTTACCAGAAATATTATGAAACCGAAAGAGCAAGGGATGCAATGTCTGATGCAAGATTGTGCGTATCCGCCTCCCCCATCCCTCCGCCATCCATGATGCCAGAATGGCATAGTGTTATAATTTATGAAATCCATAAAATGACGTATCTGCTGCCCAACTTGAATGCTTACAATCAATATAAAACGAATGAGACAGAAAAATATACAGTCTATCTTCACGCAGCCTAGCTTCACACGTTGCACTTGCGTTCAAAATGACCGCACAGGCATTCTAGGTGAAAGTAATTTTTAAAAAGTAACTAATTGACCTATCAAAAAAGTTTTACACCAACATAATGTCATCATGAAGTTGGGAAAGTCACGGAAGGAAATGCATTTATGACCAAAAATAAAGGTGTGGTGGTTATATGAAATTCCAAATGTGGTCAAAAATTATGAAATATGAAAATTTAAAAAAAAAAAAACTATGAAATTCCAAATGTGGTCAAAATGACTGCACCGGTGTTCTAGTGTTAGACAGTTAACCGGAAACCCTACTACTGCTACTTCAAATGAATTTAAAACTCTACACGGTATTGCACTCTTTGTTCAAAATTCAAGGTGGCATATTTATTGTTGACATTTCAGATGAACTTCTTCCAAATGGGAGCGCAGAGGAGGTTGAGATAAGAGGTTGCACCATTGAAGCTGTTGAGAAGATAACGGCCGAGTTGAAGGAGCACTTTGGCCGGCCTGGGAGTGGAGACCCGCCGAATGCCATAACAAATGCTACTCAAGTTGACCACTTCCTGTGGAATTATAGGCGAGAGCATGCTGAGGAATTAGTGTGTATACCATTTCATAAAACCAGGTGCATATATTATTGATCCGCTATGGGCCAAGTTTGTACGCAGACAAAGATGCTCAACAAATGTACAAAGTTTGACCCTCAACATTTCCACGGGTGAAAAATAGAGTTTTTTTGGATGGATACGCTCATCAGTTTTACTATGTAGTTTTTTCTCAGTTACTTTGTTAACCCTGATTCCATTTCATGTATTACTATTATGTATTTGCCTAATAGTGTAGTTAGGAATTAAAAAAATCTGTAAAATGTTTAGAATTATCTGCCTATAGATTCTTAAGTCTAAAAAGAGCAGAGGGCAGTGATTCACTGCAGAAATTATTAAGATGAGTTTCATGTAAAAGGGAGCTGTTAAACTCTTTTTTATAATTATGATACATATACCTATTATATAATACGATATAATAAAATCATACAAATATAAAAATGTGGTGGTTTTCAGGGGCGTTGGCAGCGATACCCCTGAATCGGGTCTAAAATTACGCTAGATAAAATGGCTTCAGGATAATTTATATTTTTGAGGGCTCAAACTTTAGCATAATTACATTTATATCATTTTTTAAACACATAACAATATAGATTGCACTATATTTCAAACGATTTTCATCATCAGAATAACAGTGGCAAAGTGCTTACTTCCTAATCCTAGAATAGTCATGTAACGTATGTATTATCATCTAATGAAAATTGTGTTTTCATTGGATGTATAATTCATTACTTACACTAATCAAGAATGCAAAATGCTTGCTTTGTCTCTTGCATGAAGAGGCCCTCGGCTCTCGGGATCCTTACTCCCCTGCGTTGAACAAGTGGTATGCTCCAACCCATTCACCAGCTGTCAGCAAAAACTGCTCAGACTTGATTAGGACTGTAGTGATTCACCGTCATTGCGTAATCGAGTCGTGTGAAGTTTTTCTATAATTTTAGTGTACTACTGTTTCAAAGATGTGTAGGTACTGTTGCCTCAATGGAAGTGTAGGCTAGGGGATTATTTTGGAAAATCTGAGCACAATGCCAAAAACCTCTTGAAGAACCTGATATTGCCTGTCCTAGAGAATTGGAGCTGTCAGAGGCATCTGCAGTCTGTAGTCTCAACAACAAAAACATCGGTCAGGCTTTACTTGAATTAAATGAAATACCTTGTTCATGTAACATGTATGTATTAGTTTAACTTAGATTAACAATATTATATTCAAGCAATAACCAAAATGCCTGTACGAAGGTTTCCGGGGCTATTATGTACTAGAGAACATGCAGCAGAAGTAGATGAAATGACTTAACGAATAACTGCAATGGAAATTCCTTGTGTAGGCTTCCGTGGGTTGATGAGTATGAAGATACATTTCTTCTGGGTATTACACCGCGTAGGTCCATTGTTCAGGGACGACAGTTTCGCCGGCGTTGCAGTCGGCTTCTTCAGGTCAGTGAAGTGTGGATGCAGTATGTTGGCCGCCTTATATATCTTATCCGTAGGGGTTAGGTCACTCGTGATTGGCTGTTGCTGTTTATCTTTTTCCCGCGCAAAACGCATTTCCAGGCATTCGCGAGGGAATAGCCATCTTCCCTATTGAAATTATCTTCATTCTTGCTTATTTCGATGGCCTCCCGTATAAGACGTGGGAAATATCTCCTTTCTTCGGAAATTAGCTTAGCTTCTTCAAAATTGATGTTGTGGGTAGGGCCCGTCCATGTGTGCTCTGCTATGGCAGAGAGTCGTATTTGTCTGTTCTTAGTTGCCCTTTGATGCTCCATTAGGTGGCACTTGAGGGATCTGGAGGTCTGCCCAATATAGCTACTCCCACAGCTGCAAGTGACTTCATACACTCCGCTCTTCGACTGCATAGGTACACGGTCTTTTACTCTGACGAGAAGGCTTCTGGTCTTGGAGACACAATTAAACCTTGTGACTACATTGCGTTTGCTGAGAGCGCGTGAAATCCTCTCTGCGGTTCCCGCAACATAGGGGATCATGGCGAACGAGGCAGGTTTCGGTCTTTCCTCCGGTGATTGGTCGTCGGTCCTTGTCAGGGCCGTGTTTATTTTTTTTTACGGAGCCATCCTGAGGGAGGAAAGAAAAATAAACATGGCCCTGACAAGGAGCTGGAGCTTTTTTGGATGGCTGAACCAACGCCACCTAAAGTAACTTTAGGTGGTGTTAGCTGAACCTGGACCTGAAGATGCTGTAGAAAGCGAAACTGGTCGTGCAATAAATGCAATATACTTGTGGGAATTGCTCATTTTCATAAATTGCAGTTATGTTGCATTTCCACTCCATCATGCCTGAAACCTCAGATAATATTCATGTGTGTACATGTATAAACATCCTCCTCCCTTTATTTTCACCCATCAATCTTCATTGTCCATCTGCTACCTCAGCATGTCTGTCTGTCTAGTCTGAGATGAGGAGGTGGCCTGCAAACCTTCTTTGGGTGCTCCCTGGTCGTGACCTCTTGGCTGAGAATTTTCCCTGACAGGCTCCTCATCTGTGGAGGCTCCTGTATGGATATACATATACATCTGACTCCCGTCACCAGATCACAGTCCAAGATCAGTGGAGCGAGCTCATTAGATAGATGAGATTCTTCCACAATTAAGTTCTGGGGTGTGCCAGAGAGACCTGAATGGGACAATGAAAATCGTTATATTCATCACATATATTGCTGCAGCAACTGATTGAGACGGTGCCTCTCTAGCTTCCCATCTTCCGTTTCTATTCTGAAAACCCTGTAGAGCCTTCTATACCCTCTACTACACCTGATTTCAAGATTGCTTTGCCCCCTTTATAAGCTCAATAATAAGGATTGCCCCCTAAAGAGAAATTCTGGAATTCCTCATTATTAAATCTGGGACAGATGTTAGTCATGTTATTCTCATTCCCCCTTCTGGCTGGATGTCAGGGAGTGTGCGATCCAACATTGTATGTAATTAGTTTCCTACCCATTAAAAGCTCACATATGGCCAACCCTAGGTGTAGGAGCATAAGGAGTGGTTCTCAGGGATAACAATTTATATATCGAGAGCTCTGCCACCCATTCCTGAAGAGGAATCTTTGCAAATACTATTTAACTGTTTGGACAGTGCATTCTGTCAGACAGGGATGGTAAGGAGGTGTTAAATAGTGGTCAATTACATAACTTTTAAGGTATTTTTGGAACTCAATATAGGTACTGAAAAGCTTGATTGCTATTGGTTACTATCATATCCAGTAACCCATGAGAGGCAAACCATGTTTGTGGTAAAGAGATAAAAGTTTGAGCCGAAAAAAAATCTCTTGGTGAAGGCCACTTTGAGTGATTGTAACATGGAAACCGCTAAAATTAAAAGCATGAGGCCATGAAAAGGGCCAGTAAAATCCAAGTGAAGCCTGGATCAAGGCTTATCTGTAAAATTTCAAGAAGTATTGGGAGCTTTGGGCAGATTATTTTGGGCCAACGTACTACTCGCACAGGATTGAATCATATATTCAATGTCAGAATCAATATTCAGCCACCAAGCGTAAGTATGTGAAATGGACTTAGTTCGAACTATGATCCCTTGGTAGTCCTTGTGGAGCAAGCCCAGGACATGCCATTGAAGATGTTTAGGGACCAGCACTCGGGAGCCCCCTGAGAAGACCAACCGTACAGGTAAGGAGCAGAGAAATAGCTCATATTTTCTTTAAGGGAGGATTTAATTGGGAAAGACATTGGGACCCTTCGTAACAGAAGGCATTGAGAACTGTTTTGAGGAGGACTTAACACTAGAAGGACCGGTGTTGTATGGCTACCTAGAAGGACCATTACCCGACATTTTGACGGGTAGTAATTATTTTAAATATTTCTTCGTTTATTTTAAAATTAATTGATAACTTCATTAAATATAACCTTTTTCTTTATTTATCAATACAAATGAGTATTTTTTTACAAATAATTTCGAGGAAGAAGCACTGCTCCCATAAGCCTTGCGAAAGCTACTGACGCCACTCTCATATATGCGCTGTAAGGCCACCCACGCACGATATAACCCTTCTCTGCCTTTTCTTTCTCTAACTTAAACAACAAAAACTAAACTAACTTTCTTTAACTAAAACATCAAAAGGCCAGACGTAATATAGTGTAGTGATTTCCTGGATAAAACACGCGTTACTGTTACAAATAAAATAGAAACGCCTAACCCGTCATTTTGACGGGTGTTGGTCTTTTAAGGTAGACAGGTGGTATAACTCCATTTCTATGTGAAAAAATTAAATTATATTTTAACAGATTACGTACCATACAAAATAAATAAAAGTCAGAAAAAATTAAGACAACAGAAAAAAAATTGTAGGCAATATGATTAAGTAAGTAGAGGTTACCCATCAAAATGACGGGTCTGGTCCTTCTAGTGTTAATAATAATAATCATTCATTAAGAGAAACCTAAGGACCCTTTTGATGAAACAGGTCATTATGTGGTAGGTGTGTATTAAATAATGCAATAATTATAAAGTGCGCCTAACGTATATAGCTGCTCTCTGAAAGCACTCTTTGATTGTTCAGCTGCTGTACTACCCTCAGTTTTTCTGTCTGAAACTATATTTAAAAATATTTTCTTTTGCATTGGATAAACTTTCGGATCACTTAAAAGAGGCCCTCAGTCTGATATGATATTTTTTTTGAGATCATTCATATTTGTTGCACCAGACACTTAAGTAAATACTTAGCATCTTAAGAACTTATTATATCCAGTATTTGAATATCCCTTGGATACTGTCGAGGAAAGGTCATTTGACAGAAAAGTTGTCTGAAGAGAAGGGAAGTTTTTGTTTCTCATTGCTTTAGGTATTGGTTTAAAAAAAAAAACATTAAGGGTTGGTCATGTATGTACAAATGTCACCATCATGTATTATGCAATATAACTATAGTAGTAATTAGTGATACATGGTCCATGTGATTTCATAACTTCCTAATGAACACAGTTGATTCATTTTATTAGCTCTTTTAAAGGTGTGATACTGCTGAAATACTTAATTTTTTAAATTAATTTATCATTAAAATTTTAAATTTACACAAAACCTTGAATATGATTTTGCTAGCTTTAAAGAACCTCCTCATGCCTATAGTGTGGCTAATGCTTCACTCATGAGTTCCTGCAGGAACTTGAGATGAGCTCCACTACCTCTTGTTTTTGATTTATTCATTCAAGGTGTACTACCACCTGTGGTAGGTCCATTGACAGAAGTACTGTACTTCAATCCTCAAAATCAATCCCTTTTTCACTATATCTGGCCCTGCTTCAAATCTTCGTATATATCCTCCCTGCATCTTCATGCCCTTACTCCTACTGTCTCCCTCCTCCCTCTCACACATTTACCTCGTCCTTTTCCTCTAATGTTAGAATTTGATAAAAAATTTACCTCTGATTGCCGAAACAAGTTTAACATAGGTACTTGGTAAGGCCATTAGCAATAAAAAATTTTATCGCGTTCTTTCCCTTGAATGTTTTTGATTTTCTGAGATGTTTTTCATTTTATTTCAGGGTTCTTCTGTGCAGGAGTTATTAACCATAAATGTGGATTAGTTTCATATTCATTTATAAGTTTATGCAATCATTACTGCAAAAATCAATTTTTCATGTGAAGTGTACTTATTTTTTAAGTATCGTATTATATCACAATAAATGAATTTTTTAACGGAAACCTATTGCTAAATACATTTTTATTTGCCAAGTCAACTTTATTTTCCTGCCTGTGATTTTTTTGCAGTGTGGTAATTTTTCAAATAAGCATCCCGGGAGTAATCCCAGGAGAAGTGGTTCCTGATAAGAAGAGAAACTTGGTTATTGGCCTAAAATGTTATTTTCATGGGTGTCTAAAGTGATTTACTAATCAATTCAAATTAGGGTGATGCTAGTTGTTTATAATCTACTTAAAATGAATTCAAATTTCGAAAATGGGAATACGGTAGGTTTGAAATTCGCGGGTAAATATACTACTAACTCCATCATTTGCTGCATATGTTAACTAGATAGGCCAGCCCAAAAATATAACGTACAGTCGACAGCTCTTGCTATGGTTCCTTATGTGGGTGAAAGAGCCGCAGTTGAGTATCGCAGTGCGAGTACGGGTAAATTCATATTCAAAGTATATTGGTAAATTGGTGTTGTGAATATATTTCTGGCGGTGGTGCCTAGCAGTCCTGGGATTCTGAAGATGATTACATTTTTAATTGTTTTATCAGTTTCCGTCGCTTCCGTATCACACCTCACATGAGTGGTGTGCGTATACGTCATAGATTAAATATTGAAAATTAGGGGTCTGTGGAATTTGAGTAGGATAGGGGGACGTGCTTGTGATTAAAACTAGTGGTAATGAGTTGCCACAGACATTCAAGCCTTATTTCACTCCACAATGAAGATAATATGGTTTGCATTAGTTCTACATTTTATATTCCTGGCATCAGTGTTCGATATTTATTTTACAACGCCTATTGTCCGGGGAGTTCCCTCTGTACAAAATGTATTTCCACCGCCTGCAAAGCGGCTTGTGCTATTCGTTGCTGATGGAATGAGGGCGGACACGTTTTACAGCCTTTCTAAGAACGAAACCAACGCACCTGTACTTAGGTAAAATATTTGTTAGTATATGTCCACGGGCTATCGTGAAAACTTATTTTGTGATAGTGAACAGACTTGAAATTTTATCTGAGAAAATTAACGATTTTGTTGACTTGTTTGTCCAAGCAAATTTAATGCCGCGAATTAGACCATTATCTGGTGATGTCAATTAAATTATTTGAAATTAATGGGATTTTCAGAAATATCATCGAGGAAACCGGTACATGGGGAGTTTCACACACACGAGTGCCCACGGAATCACGTCCAGGGCATGTTGCTCTCATTGCAGGATTGTATGAAGACCCTTCAGCTATTACCAAAGTAAGCTACTTGAACTTCATAATTTATGCTGCAAAGGTATTAAACTTTTAATAGCTTTTTGCATTTGTTGGACAGCTGATTCGCGGCAGTGACTTTTGAATTTATCGGGAAATACGAATTAAGAATTCCGTTAGTTGTTTTAATCAGTTTTAATGCTTAATTCAGGAATACTGGCGATTCTGCTGATCCTTGTGTGGTAGAAAGTATAGGGAATAAGATATGTAGTTAGCGCCGTAATTTGTAACACTTAGGTCACTTCTCGAGTTGCTAGCCAGACTTCTGAGCCAAGTTGATACGAGTTTCATAGTCATACTTGTTAGAAAACTTATTCACATTACACAAGACTGGCCGGTGACTATCTGACTTTCTAACTTTATGTAATAAAGGTATAAAGCACAGGCATACTTTCAATGGCAGTTTATTGAAGACTCAAGACTACAATTAAAATAGCTTAACATAATCAAAAGAAAAACGAAATATGCATTATAACTGCTATAAGACTTTCCGAAGACAATTTGAGACCAACATAAACTAAGGATATTTTAACACCTCCCCTTGTTGGGCACATTAAAAAAAATGTATACATGCTGGTTTAATAAAGTAAAAACGACTTTAAATTGAATTTAACAATCCTCTGAAGAAATAAATATGTTTATGACATAAAGAAATAAACCTCCCCTGCAATGGAGCAAAATCAAAATAAAACATGAACAAGAAAGATATGCATAAAACAATCAAATAAATAATATGGCAAGTATTTAAATCACTCACCTCAGTCTAAATGAGGAATGTATCAACATTATAATTAATTAATACTAAACATAAGTGAGATTAAGGTTTAGCACAATATGGAAATAAGCAAATCCACAAATAATATTAATCTTATAACATTTCAAGGAGATAAAATAGGCCTAAACTTTGGCAGTACATTTGGTTACTTTTAGCATTCAATACTTTAGTAAAAATGTCAGCAAGATTTTTCTTTGTATTAATATACTTGAGCTGGATGTCTCCATTCTTAATCATCTCTCTGATGTGATGGTACTTAACATCAATGTGTTTTGATCGTTCAGACACAACAGTTTTCAGCTATGTTGATCGCACCTTGGTTGTCTGCATGTATGGTGATTGGTTTAACAGCTAGGTCTGCAGAACCATGATTGACGACTGCTTCTTGCTGCGCCAACTGACAGCTCCTCCTGCCAAGATCAAGCAGGAACCAGAGATGGATTTTCTGTCGATCCGGTCATTCGCCCAGTCAGCATCCACGTACCCCTCTAGTTGGTTTCCTCCCCTCTGGTAGACTAGTTTTAGATGTTTGGTACCCTTTAAATATCTCAACAGATATTTTATCTCATTCCAGTCTCTTCTCGAGGGATTCTTGTCCTTTTGACACAATCGGTTCACTGCATATGCATATGGTCTTGCATTATTTGACAGATGCAGCAATGACCCTGTGGCCTCTCCATACAACACTTCATTGAATGGTTGATCTTCATCGCTGTTTTGGCCTTGAGATGATGGCAGTTGCACGGTGACTCCATCTGCCTTCTCCATCTTGAATTTATGCAGCATTTCTTCAATGTAATGGGTTTTGTCCAAGTAAACTTCACCATTTTTCCCTCTCTCCAGCCTGGTGGATAGGATGTTTTTCGCTTATCCCAGGTCTTTGATGGAAAATTTCTGGCTGAGCATTTTCTTGAATATTTTAATAACTTCATTAATTCCAGAAATATAGAAGTCATCCACATAAACACCCACTGTTAAGTTTTTGTCCTGTGTTGTATACAAGCAGGGATCGTTGTACGACCTTTTCAATCCCATATTTTCCATGGCTTCATATAGATCTTTGTTCCAATTTTTCCCAGATTGGTGTAATCCATATATTGACCTTTTCAGCCTGCACACAAAGCTTGTGGGGTTTCGACTCTCAACATAACCTGGTGGCAGCTCCATGTACACTTCTTCCTTGAGTTTACCGTTTAGGTACCGTTTAGGTACCAGCATCAACATCCATATGGTGTATTTCCCACTTTTTCTCTGCAGCTATGGCTAGCATACATCTGAGAGTTGTTTTCTTGATCACTGGGCTATAGGTGTTGAAGAAGTCTTCACCTCGAATTTGTGTGAAGCCTCTGGCCACTAACCTTGCTCGATAACTTGATATGTTTCCTTCATTTTCATATTTGGTCTTGTAGATCCATTTACAGCTGATGACATTTCGATCAAATGGTCTCTCCACTATGTCCCATGCTTTAATGCTTTCTAGTTTTTGCATTTCTTGGTTCATAGCTTCTCTCCAATTTTCCTCCTCATTGCAGAAGCACTCAGAGGACCTACCACAGGAGGTCCTCTGAGTGCTTCTGCAATATTGATAGGATCTTTAACCCTTTCACTTGTTTTGATTTTGACAGAGCAGCAAGTTCCATCACATTTATGCCACTTCCTGTGTACTCTCTTGGATCTTCTGAGCAGCAGGTTTTCATTTGTGTCCTGATCTGAGTGATGAGGTTCTTCTTGCTGTTCGAATAATTCTGGTGTAGTTACGGGGAATACGGGGAATGGGAATTGCCATCTTGGTAGTTGTTGCCATTGTTTTCTTCTTCCTCCATGTCATTTAGGTTAAATACCTCTAGAAAACTATTTAGCACGGCAAAGTCACTATTGTGGTGGTGTTGGGGTTTCGTCTGCTTGAAGGGGAAGGAGTCTTCAAAGAATTGGACATTTCTTGAAATGATCATGGTTCTCCTCTTGAGTTCATAGAGCTTGAAACCCTTTTTGCCTGACTGCAGCCCAACAAAAATGCACTTCACACCTCTTGGCCCAAGTTTGTTATTTTAATTTGTGACAGCCCAGGCTTCACATCCAAAGACTTTGATGTCTTCTACATCCTTGGCTGTGAGCTCACGTCCGTCCCAGAGTTCAAGGGGGGCCCTTCCTCCTAAAACTGTGTCTAACATCTGTTTCTCAGATGTGCAGCATAGGCGACAGCTTCGCCCAAGAATGCAGGTGGTAGGCCAGATTTCATTAGCAAGCACCTGAGGGTGCCAATTAAGGTCAGATTTAATCGTTCTGCGTGGCCATTTTGCTCTGGCATTCCATCAATAGAAAATCTGTGCTCAATTCCCTTTTCTTCTAAATATTCTCTCAAATGACCTGCTATGTATTCATCTCTGTTATCTGACATTATTGTCTTCAGCTTCTTGTCATGGTATCTCTCACTTCTAACATGGAATTTCTGAAATTCATGGGCAGCTTCACTCTTCCTTTTGATAGGAATCGCCTCTGCATATCTCGAGTGATCGTCCAGAAATGTAATTATGTATTTTGATCCACCAAGAGATTCCACTGGCAACGGTCCAATCAAGTCTGAATGAACCAATTCCAACACTGCTCCAGCTTGCGACTCACTTGGTTTAAATGGTTTCTTCTTTAATTTGCCTACAAAGCACACCTCACATTTGGACGGAGTTTTCTTCACTTCACATACTTTAGGCAAATTTTTCATGCCACAATTCCGCAGCGACACACTTGGTGGCAGACATCTTCTCTCTTCCATGTAGGTCCTCTTTTGATTTACCAATAAACATGATCTTTTGTCCATCAACTAAGGCATAATCACACTTCACCTCATACATTTTGGCATGTTTGTTCCAGAAACCCCTCATAAACATTTCCTTTCCATCATAAACTTCTTTCACTCCCTTTTCAGTTACAAGCTTGGATCCCTTTTCTTCAAGTCTTCTTTCAGAGATGAGAGTACTATCTAGATCTGGGACTAGATATACTATCTTCAGCATTATCTGGAAATCTCCCGAGTCTTTGGTTAGCTTCAGAGTCATGCTTCCTCTTCCTGTCACTTTCAATTTGGTCCCATTTGCAATTTTTACACTTCCACCATAATTTCTGTCCAGATCTTGAATTAAGTGTTCATGTGGTGTTAGATAGTCACTTGCTCCACCATCAATGTACACTAAATTTTCCTTTCCTGAAACCGACATTCCAGCAATGAGTGCCTTACTTCTGACTACTTTAGCTGAGACTTTTGCCGCACTTCCCTTCACTTTCTTTGGTCTTTCTTCATCCGAATCACTGCTGCTTTCTTTGGATGAACTAGTATCTGAATTACGCTCAGCTTCTCTTGCAGTCTTGTGACGGTTGTTGTATTTGTAGTCTCTTCTTTTATGGTGGATATATTTCTTCTTATGATGCTCTCTTTCGTCCTTATCATTGGTTTCGTAAGGAGGACAGCTTCTGGCAATATGACCGGGTTCTTTACAAGCAAAACAGACAACACGAAAATTAGCTGCCCTTGACTTACTGCTTTTGTTGTAATCATTTTGGCCTTTTTTGTCGATGGTAGTACTTCTTTCAAAACGTGATGACAGGGCAGTGGCTTCATCTTGTTTAACTTTCTCTAGGTTTTCAAGAGTCCTATGGGATTCTCTTCTTGCTTCTTCAGCTAGTAGTCTGGCCATCACTTCTTCTAGGTCAATAGCCTCCCCCTGATCTATCGTGGTGATGAGTACTTCATACCTTTCCAGGGGTAGCCCTCCGATGATGAATCTTGCTACGACTTGATCACTGAACTCTGCTTCTGTACATTTCAATATTCTATTTACACTGAAAAATCTTGAGAAATAGTCCTCCATGGGTTCATCTTCCCTTTTCCTGATGCTCGTTAACTCCCGGATGAGCAACGTCTGATTGATTGGGCCTGCTTTAGTGTACAATTTTTCCAACTTGACCCACACGTACTGAGCAGTGGAGCATGAACCAATGTATTCTATAGTGTTCTCGGTGAGAGTCAGGAGTAACAGTGATAGAGCTCGGTCGTTCTTCTTCTCTTCCTCTGGCATCATGGATAGCGTGTCATCAGTTTCGGCACGGTCGTTGAATCCCAGTTGGACAGCATCCCAACAATTTCTTTGTCGCAACACGGACCTCACTATGCGACCATGAAAAATAATTTAACTTGTCTAACTTTACAAATCTCCTTACCAATTCGTCTTCCGCCATCTTAATTATCTTGGTGAAAAAACGGCTGTCTTTCTTTCACTCGACTTTTCTATTCTATCTATTCTTGAGTCTCAACACACACGCACCACGCTACTAACAATATCTGTTCTCATAATCTGTTAGAAAACTTATTCACATTACACAAGACTGGCCAGTGACTATATCTGACTTTCTAACTGTATGTAATAAAGGTAAGCACAGGCATACTTTCAATGGCAGTTTATTGAAGGCTCAAGACAACAATTAAAATAGCGTAACATAATCAAAAGAAAAACGAAATATGCATTATAACTGGTATAAGACTTCCCGAAGACAATTTCTGACCAACATAAACTAAACATATTTTAACAATACTAAATTATTATGCTTTATGTGACATTGTGGAAGTCTGTAATTTTAGGTCCTATATGTACCAATGTGGGGTTAGAGTTGTTCACTTGGCCGTCAGTTTTCTGTTTGAGAAATTTAATTAACTGCAGGGGTTTCATAATGGAACACCTGTTGTAGGCCACGCATATTCAAAACTGATTAGTAGGGGTTTGCAAACCCTTTTGAATGGTGCAGAAATTTCGAGCTTGTGATAAGCGTTTGGCGAAACTGTATTTTGTAGAATATGTGCGTTTATCATTCATAATATATTTAGGTTTCAAAGGATATTTGGTGAAAAACAGCTTTTAAAGCTAGTGTAGGAAATTTGCTACAAGTATGAAATTTGAGATTCAGCTGTGCGGATAACTGGTGCATGAAATTTACTTCGTTGTTTGTATATATTAAGTGTGAGCTGTGCAGGGAATAAAAATTTGTTTGATATCTCACTTAATTTCATTTTTTCTACCGATTAACCAAATCTGTGCATTCTCCACGTTTCCCTTGTGCTAGATGCATAGGTACCAGCGAAGCTGTTTCAGCTAAGTTTTTTTTTGTTTTGCACACTCATTCGGCGAAATAATGAATTTTTCCTGTGCTATGTTTTTTAACATTTTAGTTGACGAAGAAATCATTAGTTGATCATAGTTATGAATGGGTATTCCCCTAGTAGCCAAATATTTGGGATTTAACTGTTGACCATAATTGGCAGTGCATCGGGTGTGAGATTTGAATGTGCGAATGGGCACCCTAGGAAAGCCCTTCTCAGATGGCTAGGCTTGGTGTCATTGATGAGTCTTTCTGAACCCAACATTGTGCCTCAAATTTTGTTGACCTTTCATATCTGAATGTGTGCTAAATCCATCCAATATTTTTCATGGATACATAAGGTTCATTCGGTAATACTTTAGAAAGGCACCTGCGGATTCCTCGATTTCACCTGATTTCCCCGGCACAATGTACACCTCTTTCATATATTTTGCGATGCTACATACGCACATTGATACCTTTATTATCTGTATTAACCCTGATTGAGTAAGTAAAATAGATTTTATATCAGGAGAGCGTAGCTCAAAATTCTCAGGCCATAATTAAGATGACTGTAAATAAAAGCATAGCCTTGTGAATGAGAAGCAGCAACTTTGTAATTCCACATGTATTTACTAGAAATGACCTAGGTTTCGACGTTTCATGTCTTCATCAGGTACAAATAGCTCAGAATGCTTGGAATATATAGTCACAAACATTAGGGGGGGGGTGCCGTAGAGGATGAGTTGTGAAGTGTTAGATGTGGGAGAGGTGTAATGTCCTTCCTGAAGGGATGTGTGTGGGAATGGAAAGTTGGGATTACTCAGTGCACTCGCGACGCACCTACGTGGGGTTGGGGGGGGGGGGAAAGGGAGCTTAAGGATGGGTCGGTGGAAAACTCCATGCGTGCATGACACAACCTAGAAGGTGGTGGGTTAAAATGGGTGGGTAAAATTTCCAGTTGCTCTAATGCATCCAGTCTTTTCCCGGTGTCGTATATTTGGTTTGAAATAACTATCATGGTTTTCGGTGCAAATATCAGGAGATTTTAGGTCAAATAATATATTTTTTTTCAAATTTTTGCCAACGTTTCAGATCTTTATTGTTTTCATGGTTTTCTATTAGGTATTCCGCAAAGAGCGATGTCCAGTCCTTGTTTTTGGCACAGGTTTTGCGTTCCTTGATTCTTTATTTAAATTTTCGTCCTGTTTGGCCAATATAGGCAGCCCCACATTCACAACTGATGAGCTTATTTACTCCACTTTTCTCTAACAAAGGAATTTTGTCTTTGGTATGTGACAACTAGTTTTTGAGGCACTTTTTATTGTAGAAAGCCACTTTCTTTCATCTTTGGCATTTGTTTACATATCCTCAGGGATAGGGGACCAATATAGAGGTAGTCTCTCCATTTAGCACTAATCCTTTCACCTGGTTTAGATCTGTAAATATTTTATTTGGCTTTTCTGGACATTTGATTAGTTCTCTAATTAGATTTTCTGAGTATCTGTTATTAACTGCAATTATTTTAATGATTTTCAGTTCCTTTAAAACCATGGAATCTTACATAGGAATGGAAACCAGTCTATGAATTATCGCATGAAAAGCTGAAATGTTTTGAGAAAAATAGTGTTTATAATTGGCATATTACTTGATTGGCATACGAGTCCTTCCTAAGTACTGAGTATTGCTAAGTTTTCTCTGAACAGTGTAATATATATAATCTCCTGCTGACAACATCGTGTCAACTCCAGCTGGATTTCTAATCAATATGGAAACACCATAATTTTGCAGGGTTAACTTCTGTATAAATCTTGAGAATACCGGAACTAGCCACGGTATAACCTTTTACGGGTTCACCTGCAAGTGCACATTAGCGTAAAATTCCTCTGGGGGGAAAAAATAAATCACCTTGGCCAGGACTCGAACTCGGATCTCTCGATATCGCCCCGAGTGTTTCAGCCAGCTGCTGAGTTGGCTTTGACCTCGCGGACTGTGGCGCTAAGTGCACGCCTTGGACTGCTTCAGTGGCATCATATGTCAGGCAGTCCAGAACAACGTGTTCCTACAAAGCCTGCAATGATCCACGATGGTGAGGAGGACGCCTCGTTAGCTGGGTGAAGCACTCTGTGCGAAATCGAGGGATCTGAGTTCGAGTCCCAGTCAAGGCAATTGATTTTTCCTCCTTATTGAATATTGTACTTATCTCTTTGAGTATGTTTTTCAGGTTGCATGTTAGATTTTGCATTTCCTCTTTATTTAGTATGAAACAATAATGTCCTAACAAACAAAACAATGCTCCCATCACAGATGACTGGAATCCTTTGATCAACTGCCTGTGCATGGTAGTTGATCGCAGTCATTTTAAATCCTCTGAGAATTATTGAATCTGCATTCACACGCCTCACTCAACTGCATGCAAAGCACCCAAATTACTTAATCCTTTAACGCCTGAATTAATTTTTTTTTCTGATTTGCTTTATATTTAAAATTTCGTCTTATTACCTTATTCTAATTCAGAATCTAAATTATCATAGATTCATGAAATTCATTCTTATTTCTGAGATAGAGGGTGTACCATACATGGTACACTATGCGCTTGTAGGGTGTCTGTTGTAATGCAGAGTTATCTGCTCCATTATACGTCCCTGCAGTTTATTTCAAGTAAAATTACTGTTCAAGTTATTTTAAAACGTATTATGCAAATAAAGGGCAAAGACAGTGTTTATGCATATTTACTTTTCATCCTGAAAATGGATAAGATACATATTCTTAGAAACATAACTCTTTGCAAATAGTATAATACGTATTCAGTTGAAATAATGTGAATTACATTTGTAGAAAGCGTTACTCTGAAAATCTATAAAATTTTTATGATTCATGGAACTTGATAAAACAATCAATACGGCAACCCACATTGCACTTCACGCACTCATATCTTGATTTAGCTCCACACAGTCCACGCCTCTTTTTTTCAGCATTACTTGCTACGAAATGATTGTAGCCATCTTTGCGGATAGTGTCACTAACCTGGCTATTTATGCTCCTTTGCCTCATTGGTGGTCTTCCTGGACCCCTTAGGATAGACCCATAACGAGTAAGATAGGTCAATACAAGCTGCCTTCTAAATTCTAATTACGGTATAGATTTCCCTGCCTTTCTCATAAGAGTCCACGCATTATGAATCGCTGTATCGATCAAACAGGTAAACAATGGCCACCACCATTTCTTACTCCGGAAACCAATGCGGTAGTTTCCTATATTTTCATCCATACAATCAGTGCCCTCCATGTACTTACTATACTGGCTAATCACATATGGTCGCGGAATAGCTACTCTTTTCTTTTTCGATTGACAGTACTGTCCCACCGGTGAGACTTGATTTACCCCATAAGTATTTGATGCCACTGTAACCAATGAATTATCCATCCAATAAATCGAGCATATACCATCACATGATACTTTACTTTCCATGCTTCCTCGGGACATTTTTTTCATAGACAGTGTATTTTTCGGAATCCTATTCTCGCGCACTGTTCCCGTGCCACCCAGTCCCCTTTGTTTTAGTTGCTGAAGAAGGTTGATTCCCGTTAATAGATTGTCAAAATACATCTAATACGATAAGTTCTTTATCGATGACGGAAAATTGTCTAGCATTTTGATCATAGGAGTTGCCGCTTTACCAAATTTAGCCTCATAGTCCGTGTTTGGCTCAAAAGATTTTCCCTGGTAATAGTGAAAAGAGATCAAATAGCCATCTGGTGTATTCAAGCACCATATTTTGCAGCCAAATCGAATGGGCTTACCCTTGATAAATTGCTTACAGCTATGGCGGCCGTAATAGGGAACCATTCACTCATCATAGTCGATGTGTCTCTCCGGCTGAAATTTCATCAGGTACTTATTTTGAAGCATGTTAGAGAAAGGTCTCAGTTTCCACATCTTATCATTACTATCCATGGGGTTATTATCTGCACAGTGTATAAATCGGCATATTTGAAGGAAATGATCCCTTCGCATGGCATTTAGGATGAGATCATTTCGAAGATCTTTTTCGTTCTCCCAGTAACTTCGCTTACTGGGCACTACACTATACCCTGATAGTACCAGAATAGCTATAAAAACCTGCACTTTATCATGTGAAACATTAGGATCTGGACAGTTTTTGAACAGTGCATATTTAGAAGTTTCTTTGCAGAGGAAATCAACGATATCTACATCAAAAATATCCACCGAGGACATAACTCGCTCTATGGTGAAGTTGGACTCAGGTAAACCACCAAATTCCTGCTGCTCAAAATTCCCATCAGTCCATGATACCTCGGTTGCCTTCGACTTGGCCCCTGGATTTAATTTCCGTACAGAGAGATGCTTGAATTCTTGTCAGTGTCACTCCCAGTGCCCAGATGAAGATCGCTATGAAATACCACTTCAGCTGGACTGAGTAACTGCCTCCCGGACAAATTGTCTATTAGACCGCCACTATC
The DNA here is from genome assembly GCA_963573305.1 of Pyrrhosoma nymphula. Lineage (NCBI taxonomy): Eukaryota > Metazoa > Arthropoda > Insecta > Odonata > Coenagrionidae > Pyrrhosoma > Pyrrhosoma nymphula. The sequence continues at coordinate 9,824,801 of OY754327.1, forward strand.
TTCGTCAGTTGAATCCTCGTCTGAATTGATATTTGGCTCTGGAGGTTCATCAAATATCTCTCTCACATCTAACGTCTCTTCTTCCTCCAATACCATAAGAACTTATTCAAGTGTTAGGGTCCTAAAACCATGAAAATATTGGGAATAGCTATAAGAATCAAACCTTTGTCAAAAATAAATTAAACAATATAAAACATAAAATTCAGTTCAAAGATATGCGGCCCCGTCATTTATTATCCGATAGTGGTATCTTGAGTAAAGGTCTTTTTAGGAGGAGTTTCGAAAACAAATCTCAACAGGATAATTTACAACTTAGCAAAATGCTGTATAAAATAACCTGCATTGTAGAAAAATAGTATTTCAAACGAATATGATCAAGTTTGTACAGCTATAGCTGCAGTATTACACAAAAAAATCAGAAAAAATCTCGAGGATCCTAAATGACCAAGTAGGCACCTAGCGTACCATATAAGGTACACCAAATTGTTTTCACACAAAATTACCACAAAAATAGCATAAGAGTCTTAGTGATCGACATACGGGTAAAAATATATGTTTACTTTGAATGAGATGAATGATATGTGCATAAGAGCTGTTGTCAAAGAGGAAATGGAGCACTAACCTCGAGGACAACGCCATAATTCCCTAATTCATCTTGTAGTCTATCACACTCCTTCCTCCAACCATGCACATTGACAACTGATTCCAACAGAAAGAAACCAGGTAATGTATTGAGGAAGGACTCATCGTCCTATCGACGGAATTTCGAAGCAAATGTAACAATGTAAGCACATATTAGTGCCGCCGAAGATTCACCCTTCATTACGTACCATATATGGTACTCTAGGCGTTAACGGGTTAACCCCTGTAATTGTAATTGTGTAATTGTAAACTCAACCTAAATCCTCACGTTTGATTCTAAAAGCATAATAATAAGCATAGCTGATGGACATTGGGTGCTCTGCAGGGATTGGCGTGTGAAGTTCTTGCCACCTAAATCATCACATTCCATTGAAACCGGTCTTGCATTAAAAAATGATTATTAAACAATGGGAAACTATGAAGAAATCTTTCTTTCACCAATAGTATGAAATAGTTTACCTCAAACTATTCAGCGGCAGAAATTATGATACTATCAACTATGTATATCCGTGGAGTCGTGTAGATTAGGGTACTCTTGCAAACAAGTTGTATTGTCTACGTACAGGCAGGGACCGCTCTAGCAATACAGGCGCCCTAGGCGAATGATGAAAAAGGCGCCCCTAAAAAAATTTCGCTCATGTCCCCACTCAATTCAATGAGTGCATCATATTTTTCTCCTACCTGATACCTAAGGGGCATTATTGCATCAATACGACTAGACCAGCGAGTATCTGATAAAGGTTTTAATGTTAATTTTTTTAAATTTTTGGTTAAAATTTTCCAACGACGAGTGGATGCTGAAAAAAACACAAATAATTTCTGCACTTGCAGAAAAAAACGGGTAGCTTCAGGGCAAGCTGTGGCAGCATCATTCACAACTAAGCACAACGAATGTGCACCACATGGTACATTCACTCGATTTTTTTTCCCTTTTTCTTCTTTTTTTATTTTTTTTCTCTTCACTTGTCATTTCGGCGCCCCTCAAATCGCGGCGCCCCATCACTTCGCCTAGTTCGCCTATATGGTAGAGCGGGCCCTGCGTACAGGATGGAAGTGGCTGCAAAATTAGAAGGTGGGTCATCTATCATTATCAGAAATAGAATTGGTCCAGCTTCTAAGCTCTTAGGGATGCTGTATTGAACTGGGCGCATCAAAGACCACAGAGTATATTTCTATGAACTGTGAGCATATCCTGATAAATAGGGTTGAAAAGAGGAGTTCTGCTCCAGTACCTAATTCCATGATACTCTATTTTAAAGAACAGGATGGTCACACGATGAAAAGATAATAAGATAAAAATATTTATTTCAATGCCAAAAAATACACTACAATACATAAAAAGCCAGTGAAATTAGGCACCCCAGAAGATATAATCTTATTTAGGGGTTGCCATTCAATGAATATAAGGCAATTCTCAGCAGTACATTATACGACATTAGCGTTAAACAAAAATAGCTCATTTATGACTCATCTAACATGTGTCCATATAATATGAATAAAGGTATGTGAACAACCTTCGTAAACCAATACAAAATACAATAAGACTACAATAATAGAAAATATTCATAAACAAAAATATGTATATTCAAATAAATTTTGTAGAAAAATGGAGTTATATAAACAATGAACATAATCCGTGGACCTCTTGTCTTGAATAAAATCAACTAATAGTCTTAAAAAGAAATTCAATATCCTTATTAAGAAATAACCAGCCTCTCAATTTATACGTAAAGACTGTTACAAGTGTAATTTTTGCCATAGCTTATCATTCAGTTTTGGGGCTAAATAATTATAAAAGTGTTTAAAAGCTTCAATTCTTGGTTTCAGAACAAAAGTGATATTTGGTGGCATCTTAATGTTTTAGTGCAGGGACATGGTTTATTTTTGTGTCCACTGCGATTGTGAAAAATTCTTAAGACTTTATAAACAAACAAATGTCTAATTGGGAGGATTTTCAACCTTAAGAATAGCGGGAAGGAAGATTCGGTCCTGGAAGTCAGTAAAATCATCCTTAGGATTTTGTTTTGTATAATTTTAACTGGTTTGACGTTAGTATAATAGGTGCCTCCCCAACAAGATATTCACATGCACATAAGTCACATGGAAGATTTGACTTCTCTTCAAGTGCATTTAAGATGATACTATTATTAATGTGATGGAAAGCCTAAGCTGTAGTTGTTTATAGAAGCCATGTAGAGAAAAGAACTTTGTGGCTTTTTACTTTCTTGGAAATTGTGTAACTTTGATTTCATAATACGTAATTTCAAAAATTCTATCAAAAACGGGGACAGACCGCGGAAACATACGATGGAATAAGGTACATTGAAAACTGCCTATAGCAGAATCACACAATGTCGTAAAAAGTTTCTGTTGTGGACAGGTTTCCATCATACACAGGTTTGAAGCACTGCATAGGGATAACATATTCTTTAATCCTTTAACTGCGCAAATTATCTGAAATATAGCACTCCCCAGGCGCAAAAAAATTTTTTTAAAATTTTTGCGCAATTTTATTATTTTTCACTTTTTATTCAAGGAAAAAATTGTTTACAAATTTTAAAATGAGTAATTGTCATCTTATTTTACTTTAAAATATGAATTGATGAACGTTTTTACTAGAAGACGAAAAAATGTTTAGCACCTATGGTGTTTGGGAGTAAAACTATACTTCAAATCGCCAACGGGATCAGTCTGCTACGGCGATCGCTTGTAGATGATGAGAGACAGTTATAGGGTTAAGAGAAATCAAATGTTTCAGCATTTTATTCTCACATTAAAATACTCACATGGACAACATTGCCCTTAGATCGTTCACACAAAGTTTCTTCTCCCACGATTTCCTGCGGAAAGTGGCGATGTTGTCGCGGACGCGATGCTTGACAGCGTTCATCAGAGCCTTGTCGTCCCGGACCCGCGTTTCTTGGTAGCGGCGGCGAAGTGCATTCTTAGCTGTGATGTCGACGAGGATCTCTGGTGGTAGGGCGAGATAGTTCCAACTGCGTTCGACTTTGGTGGGAACGGAAGAGTCGAGGGCGTTATTCAGGATTGCAGTCACCTTCCCGCTTGCATCGTCAATGGCTCCCGGTGAGTCTAGGGGCGGAGCCGTCTCCCTGTCTTTGACGCCGTCGGTCACCTGTTGACGAAACTTCTGCCAGTCAGCCTGGCTGTAATCCTTCCTGGTGCGTGCGGGAATGATTTCCGGACAGCGGCGTAAGTGGAATATCACTGTGAGATGGTCGCTATCTAGCGCGTGGTGTAATTTTGCGGTGATGATCGATGCAACGTTCCTATGCACAGCGATATCCAGGACATCGCCTCGATCTGCGTAGGAGTAATGGGTTGGCGTGTTGGGTCCCGTGACTGAAATCCCGTTATTCGATGTCCAACGGCGGAGTGTGCGGCCTCTGAATGACTGAAGTCTGGAGTGCCAGTCGGGATGTTTGGCGTTGAAGTCTCCCGCTGCGATAGTCGATGAGTTGTCATTGAACACCGCTTCCAAATCGGCCGTGTTGAGGTTTCGAGCCGGAGGGGCGTAGACAGATACGAGTCGCAGCGGGCCTTCGTGGCACTCCAGCCGTACGGCGGCGGTGGCTTCAATGGAGGAAAGTTCTTGGAGGGAGATGCGCTGGGCAGCGGGTCTCTCGGAGACGAGGATCGCAGTGCCGCCCCCGTGGCTGCTGCGGTCGTCTCGGAAGACCCGGTAGCCAGGTGCGATCTATCTTGCATTTGGTCGGAGGTGCTGTTTTTGGAGAAAAGCTACGTCGCATTTCTGGCGAGCCAGAAAGGCGAGTAGCTATGGCGTTTTCCGGGCGAGTCCACCGGCGGCGCGGCGTTCCAGCTCGTGAGCGTGAGTTGTCTCTGTCTAGGGTTTGGTGCCATTGAGGGCAGTGAGAAGAGAAGGAAGGGTGCCAATGGCGGCCGTAGGCAGTTGCATCTGCGTCTGCTCCGCCGCAAGGATTTTGGTGAGACTCCCGCAGAAATATGTAATAGTGGAGTTGTTGGTCCTCAAAGGGTCCTTTTGATTTCCCGTGAAGGATTGATGCAGGCCTTGGGGGAGGCCAGGTTGGTGAAGATTCCGTAGAGTAATCTTCATTGATGCCGCCGTATCTTGGTGGGTGGTTTGCGGTTCAGGAAGTCCCGGATACGGGTCTACTTCCTGGTTCCAGTTGGGTTGAGTTCGCGGGACGTTCCTGCGACCCCACGCGTTTGGAGTCGGAGCGGACGGTTGAGGTGTTCTTTTCTGTTGGGCTCCTGCGGACGTCTGCTTCTGTTGGCCTCCTGTCTTCTTTTTCCCCTTCTTATGTACCATTGCCTTCTTTGCTGCCCAGATTGGACAATCGGGCGAGTAGGCGGGGTGTGGTCCGTTGCAATGGACGAACTTCTTCGCGTTCTCCTTTTGGCAGTCAGTGGAGAGATGGTCGCCAGCACACTCCATACAGCGCGGTTGAGCACCGCAGTAGTAGCTGCCATGATCATAGCGAGCACAGCGGTGACACATGCGTGGCCCTCGGTGCTGGTATAGTCGGACATTTACTTTCTCATTTGCCACAAAGCGAAGGCGTTTGAGGCTACCGATAGACCACTCTTCGGTGGTAGAGATGGCGGCTACGTAGGCCCCGGTGGGTTTTCCTCCGTTGGTTATAGCTGCCGTACCCGTCTTACTAGGATGCCCATGGCGTTTAGGTCTTCCAAGATCATTTCCGGAGAGTGGCGAGGAGAGAGGCCACGGATGATGAAAGCCGTGGTTTTCTCTTCTCCCACCGTCCAGGATGACACCCTGGGCGTCAGCGGAGTGAAGGATCGTTCTGAGGTTCTCAAAATCCTCTTGTGTTTTGGTCGAGACTCTCGCCGTTGACTCACCGTAGGAGATCGTGAAGGATTGGTCCTTCACGTTTCCTTTGATTGGAGCGCGGAATGCGGCAATGTCCTCCACTTCGTAGACGACGAGAGGGGGGGCGGGTGGCGTGCCGGCCTCTTAGGTCGTGGTTGAGCGTCTCGAGGTGGAGTGACATCTATGTCATTTTCCTCAGTGGCTTCCGCAGCTTCCGAGGAGGACGCTGTCGGTGGGTCCCGAAATTAAAGGTTCGGCGTTTGATATTTTCACCTTCTTTGCCGTTTCGGCGTTGGTAACAAAGGGGCGTTTCTTCTCCTTGAATATCGGAGTAGTATGCTTGACGGTGTGTTTCGGGAAGGTGAAGCCAGCGTCGGCGTGGTTTCCTGTGCCGGAGGGTGCAGCCATCAATTGTTTAGCCAAATTTTTGGTCGACATGGTGTTGTCGGGAATATTTCCGACGGTTTCCATTGTAGCGCCTACCGAGAGGCAGACGGCGTGCGATCTTCGACGGTTTTAATTCAATATCCTAAATCGTGGTCCAGTAAAAGCGTGAGTCTTAAGCTGGGAGAGTGGGGAATGCCCAACCGGGCCGTCACAATATATGGGTCATTCCACCTTAATTCAACAAACGTTTGTCCCTTAGGGTCTCAGATTTTGATAAAAATAGGTGTATGGGTACAATATTAACTCATACTGAATACCCTCGGACCGTTTTGTGAAAAAAAAAATTGGAGCGAAATATGCATATTTTAATATTTTCGCATTTTTAGCAAAAATCCGAGCCTTAAACCATATCATCACTTATATCTCCGCTTGTAATTGTCAAACAGAAATGATTAATAGCTCTTATTAAAGCTTAATCTTTATTGAATGCAAATATATTAATAAAAAAATATTTTCTTCTATACCCTATTATTGTTAATTACTAATGTTTAAAAAATTGTTAATAAACTTTTCTCAAATACTCCATCTCAGAATCGGCCGAAACTTTTTTTCCGTAATCTAAACATATCCAGCTAACTGTTCCAAAAATAAAATTGAGTGGCAATTCATAAATGCCGTTTTTATAAATATTTAAAAATTTACAACTTTCTCTCGCGCGGCCCGTCGGCTCCCCCATTTGGAATACATGCAGCAGACACGCGAAGCAAGCCGAAAAATTTCCTAATTGCTCAATGCCGTGGCTATATGAGATAAAAATATATTAATAACTATACATTTCACAACAATTGTTATTTGTTCTGTTGATTGGATGTTTGCAGAGAAATTTACCATTGAGCCCCACTTTCTCTGCGCGAAAACTTTTGCAAACTACTCCGACCCAATCGATTGAAAACTAAAGAGAAAGCAAAATCCTTGTATTTAAAACAAATGTAAAATGGCTAAGTTAGCATGCTTTCCGTAAACATAATGATGTCCTATCTTGTAGGAAGGGGTCCTCTCGGAAATATTTTATTTGAGGATCCTGTTTACTCCTGCCTGCAACTACAGCTGAATCCTCGTCCTTTGCTTGGACGAAGAGAGTCTCTTCATTAAAACCACTCCATTTGATTCGGGTATTGCTACATGAAACTCCCTAATGCCTGTTATACTAACTTCCAGGAAAAGTACATCGGAATGTTTTCCAATTTCTTCTTTCTTTGCGTAGCCAAAATCCACTCCTAAAATATGATCAGTTGCCCAGTTAAAGAGTACTATAGGTTTTCGTCTTTGTTTATTCTATGGAAGCTGAAGACTTGCTCTTGTTGCTAGTCCTAGCTTTCAAAGTTCCTCCCAGTCCGTCACTTGGCCCTTTACCATGCGATGTAGCAAAGAAATGCCTTTCTGCAGAGACTGTGAAATCTTTCCTGTGAAGAGATAAGTTCTGAATGTTATACTTGTTTTTATAATGAGCAGCTGCTCCATATGAATAATATATTACTTTTTTGAGCTTCGGAACTTTCACTTTCAATAATTTAAGGAGAAGTTTTTGGAAAAAATGTACAGTTGATGTTATATGCTTCAGGCTGTCTGATATGATTACGAATTTCAATGGGATTACATTATCCTGGACTTATGGGCGGTAATAGCAAGCAAAGGGGTGAACTGTTGTTTGGTCTTTATTCCAGTGCATACCTTGCACGCTATCCTGTAAAACGAAAGCGTAATTTTCTGAAAAATCTGCAATGACGGGAACCTGCCCCACTTGGATGTTATGCTTAACATTTCTAAGAAATTCAGATTGATTTTTATCAATGTATTCATGTGGCTGAAGTTTCTGTAACTTTTCAATAAATGTTTCAAGAAAGTTATCTGTAGATTTTGTACAAATTTCTAGGGAGCAACGGTTAGCTTGCACCCATTGGTGGTAAGTAATGCTATCAATTAAATTTCCATCCAAGTGTTCTTCTATTGAATTCCGAATTTTGCTCGGACCAGGGCAGTTTTTACATTCGTTCAAATGGCATGCCTCGGTCGCAGGGAAACACATCATTGCTGACAAATAGTCTTTATATGACAATAGCGGCTCGGTGTTATTACTATATTGTACTAGCGAGCATCCACGAATTCGTACTGGATCAAGTATTGCGTGAAACGCGCTTCATACCCACCCCATCGAATGAGACGGAGTTTATTTCAATCGTGTTCTTAGTTACGAAGTTAAAGAGTCGGAACGGATCGTCAGATTAAGCGGCGACAACCTTGCACCTAAAATCATTAATTTAACGTTTTGATGCACCAGACACACGCATACGGTATGAGTTCCTGATGCTCCCGCAATAACGCACTCCTTAGGTCTTAGCCCTGCAAATTTTGAAAATGAAACAGTATCTTCGGGATATATTTACTTAAAAAAACAAAATATATCTTTCAAATTTCCTAAAATTAGTCTCTTCTGTTTATGTGTCCGTTTTCCATTGTCATTAACTCTGACGTAATCTTAACTCCAGGCATTTCTCTGCTTACACCAGGGTCATGGAAAAATGATATCACTCTGTTAACTGTCTCTTGAGGTAGTGCTTTTCCTCGCTTAGGATTACCAGTGCATAAAATCCCCGTTCCTTTACTAGTTCTTTCACTTTTCGAGCTAAATATTGAGTTGATCCAAATTCCTCTTGAATTTTTGCCACGCTTCAGCTTTTAGGCAGTGTAGACAGGACTAAAATTTTTTCACTGTAGGAATTAGCTTCAGCAAATTTTTCCTTGAGTTGTCTTAGCATTTCACACCCTACTAAATCTAATGGGCCGAAGTAAGTTTTTGCTTTTCCCCCTACTTTCCCGATTGCTCCTCGATAAACAGAAGTAATTTTATGAATTTTTTCTTCAGAGTACTTTCTACTTCTCAATTTTTTTCTAATTACTGGTGATGCACCGATTTCGGATAAACTCAGGTTGATTTTTTCTAGCACAGCTTGACAAGGTGAATAAGGTGCACCATTGCTCTCTCCTTGTGAGTTACTGTCATTGCTGGAGCTGTTTGAAGGTAGGGGTACATGAGCCTCCGCAAATTGCAAACCAGAAGGCCCCGGTTGTGACAGTACTGCTTCTGCAGCTACAAGCTGCTCAGGAACATCTTCTTGAAGACTGATGGGAGACCTTGGTGTTTGTCACCTTTCGCGACTCCCTTATTCAGAAACACTGCACTGACGACACAATTTTCTGCCCTCGACCAAAGACAACGCTCTAGTGCTGAAAATTTTCGATTTGTAAAAAGAAGTAATTGCATATAAATTAGCACTACGGATATTGCAATGTAGTTTCAGTGGATTACAACACTGTTTTTGACGCTTTGAATAGAAAGCAAGAAACGATTTCTCATGGTTAACGCACGCGGTTTCCGCTTTGACACCACTTCTATCCTCGATGAGCTGCAGATCCTTCGCAGAGTAATCTTCCATACATTTAAAGACACTGTCTCGCGAACACTTTCATCCTCTCACTGCGCCGATGGAGCAAATTTGGACACACGACATTTTCATATGCAGGTGTCGATGACATTTCCGAAATTAGTTTAAAAACTACGTACGAGAAAAAAATAGAAGGCCGACAGCTCTCGAATAAGGAGATGCACACTCGGTGACAGACCAAAACAAACTGAGACTTCTTCGGTGAATAAACGCGGCTGTCAACAATAACATGCAGCTAGATGGTCTTCTTTCAAGCTTTTAGGCACATACCGCAATGGGCAGATTTGACCACCAAAAGAGAGACAAAAATAGGGTTTTGAAAGGAAGTGGAAAGGTTTTTACCCTCTTGCCCTAATCCCTATGTGTCATAACACATTTGTCGAGTATCGAGATCTTTAAGCAATGTTCCGAAGGCCCAAGTGATCACTTACACTAGCGCGTAATGAGAGAAAAGATATAAAGTGATCACTAATTTAATGAAACTGATTAACAAATGAAATATAACAAATACAAATATAATACTTTTCACTGCGATAAACATCTAAAGAGTACTTAAGTTTCTGCTGCACGTTGAGGGCTCCGGAGCAGGGAAGGCCGGACGGCGGGGGGAGGGCGGAATAATGACACACGCATACCCTGTTCCGGGAGCACTTAAACCTAATATGGGCTGCGTACGAGTCACTGTCACTACGTTTACCAATCGATCTCAGATCGATCTGACTGGCTCAGCTCGGTATGGTAAACGGAGCGCGCTGGCCAGATCGATCTGAGAAGCGAGCCGAGTCAGCCCGCTTTCCCTAACCGGTCTGAGATCTCAGATCGATCCGAAGAGGCCGGGGCGTGGCGCTCATCGTTCTTCTTTTGGTTGCCGATGGTAAACAAAATATAATCGATATCATTTACGGCGTGACTTGTTGCAAGAAGGGAAAGGAGAGAAGTATGCGGCTGAAATATGCAAGAAATCTGAAAATAATTCAAACTACTGAAATCGATAGTCCAATATCCTTAGAGTATATAGTTAAGTACCTTAATAACTCTATGCCAATATCGATATTTTCAGACCGTGTTGGTAAACCAGGCGATCTGAGTTAGCTCCCTGCTGAACTTTCAGATCGGTCTGAACTCAGACCGATCTGAGATCGATTGGTAAACGTAGTGACTTTCACTAGTTATCACCGACTGACTGACTGCTCAGTCGAACAAGTTCCTTTGAATTGAATCACCAAAAAAAGGTGCCCTCCTGTGGCAATCTTACGGTACGCGTATAACAAAAACGAAACGAAAAGAACGAAACATACCGGCCCCCTTGGTCCCCTGGGACCAATAAACAATAAGAGGAAAGTGAAGGAACTAATTGAGGGGAATGGGAAAGACCTTGGTTGTAGGACGGGTAAGGTAGGCCTGGGCGATATTGATAATTCAATATCGGGATACGATAATTTTAGCATATCGTCAGGCGGCGATATCGATAACTCATATCGTGACGATAAATATCGTCTTATCGTGCCCCGATATTTTATCGGGCACGATAAATATCGCGATAAATATCACGATAAAATATCATGATATCGCGTCCCGATAAAATATCACGATATCGCGCCCCGATAAAATATCACGATATATTATCACGATAAATATCACGATAAAAGATCGTGATATTGCGCTCGTTCAAATATCGCGTAAACGCGCCCGATGAATTATCGTGATATACCGTCGGTTTATCGTGTCGGAAAAAGACAGCCGTTGGGTTGGCCTTCGCTTAAGCTGGAGCAAGTACGTTTGAAAACTTACTATTCTGCTATCTGCTAAATAAAATTCTGAGCAGTTCTCTCTCTCTCTCTTTCAATTTCAGTGGTCCGATAGTTTATAGGTGACGTCTTGTTCAAATTTTGGAAGGAACTGAAAACAACTGTTTGTATGTACATTAGTGTATATATTGTCTGAGAATTTGAATTAGAAGATAGCAGAATAGTAAGTTTTCAAACATACTTGCTCCAGCTTAAGCGAAGGCCAACCCAACGGCTGTCTTTTTCCGACGCGATAAACCGGCGCAATATCACGATAATTCATCGGGCGCGTTTACACGATATGTGAACGAGCGCAATATCACGATCTTTTATCGTGATATTTATCGTGATATTTTATCGGAGCGAGATATCATGATATTTTATCGGGAGGCGATGACATAATATTTTATCGCGATATTTATCGTGATCACGATATTTATCGCGATATTTATCGTACCCCGATAATTTATCGGTCACGATAAAATATCGGGGCACGATAAGACGATATTTATCGAGCAACGATATATCGTCAATTTTAAAAACTCAAAATCGGATTGGCGATATATTAAAATATCGCGATGTTTTACGATATATCGATATATCGCCCAGGCCTAGGGTAAGGTACCTCCTTGTGTGCGTAGATGGACAACTCTGACGACACCATCTTTCCCTGGCGATGTAGCATCTATCCGGGCAAGAGTCCAGCAGAGGGGTGGAGTTTGAGGGTTGTGGATGAGCACCAAATCGCCGATCTTCAAATTCCTGCTTCTTTTGGTCCACTTGGAGCGCTGCTGGAGGGTATGCAAATATTCCAAATGCCAGCGTCTCCAGAAATGTTGGGAGAGGGATTGTACCATTTGCCATCGGGTGAGTCTGTTTAAAGGAATGTCCGAAAACTGTTCTTCCGGTACGGCCAAAAGAGAGATTCCAACTAGAAAATGTGCTGGAGTGAGGGCTGAGACCTCGCGGGGATTTGTCGAAAGCGGTGTTAGAGGGCGTGAATTCAACATTGCCTCCACCTTTGTGGTAAGGGTGATGAATTCTTCCAGCGTATGTGTTTCCCATTTACTCTCGTAAGGTGATATTTCGCACTTTTGATGGCACTTTCCCAAATACCACCTTAATGGGGAGCTGCCGGTGGGAGAAAATGGAAGTTTATTTGGTTCTCTGGTGAGAAATTAATCATTTTATCCTGAAAATCTTGTGATTTTAGAAATTTCTTCACCACTGCAGCTAATTTAGCAGAGGCGCCCTTAAAGTTAGTCCCGCAATCTGAATATAAATCCGTACAAAGACCTCTCCTGGAGACAAAGCGGGTAAGGGTTGCAATGAAGGCATCAGAGGATAGGTCAGTCACCACTTCGAGATGGACAGCCTTAGTGGAGAGACACACAAATATGCATAAATATGCTTTGATAAACTGAACTCGTTTGAGGTGATGGAGCTTTATCTGGAACGGACCTCCATAGTCCATTCCACTTTTTAGAAATGGGCGTGCGGGGCTGACTCGAGGCTCTGGTAGATTTCCCATTAAGGGCGGCGTATTTGTGGGCTTGCATCGGTAACACCGCAAACATTTGAAAATTCTGCTACGTATTACTGAGCGAGCTGATAGAATCCAATACTGCTTACATAAAATAGACTGTAGAAGCTGAGGTCCTGCATGCAAATAAGTTACATGATAATAATCAATGAGTAGGTTCACGATATGGTGTGATTTCGGTAAAATTATGGGATACTTTGCATCGTAGTCCAAATGTGAATGATACAATCTTCCTCCCGCTCTGAGCAATCCATCCGTATCTAGAAATGGGGAGAGGCGACGGATCCTCAGGCTACAAGGTTGATTGTGATGAAGCTGAGTTAGGTCTTCCTTGAAGCAAGAAGTTTGTACAATTTTACAAATGGTGATTGCAGCTCTTTTCAGCTCTGAAGACGTTATGAATCCCTTTAACTTACTCATCGAGCGAGAATTGTGGCAAAATCGCATGATATAAGCTAGGACGCGGAGCAATTTTGTCCATGATGAAAATCTCGTGAGTAAGTTCCATTCATGTGACTTTACACTTACAAGCACATTAAGAGGAGATGGCAGAATTTCAGGTAAGAATTCATCTTCCATTCGAACGAAATGAGAGATAGGTTTTCCATCAGCGGTTGATGCAAGCCATTTCGGTCCCTTCCACCAGAGGTTGGTTGCAATAAGCTGAGAAGGAAAAGTCCTCTAAAGGCACAATCAGCTGGGTTTTCCTTTGAAGAAATGTGATTCCAGGATTGCGACGGAGTCCATTCTTGGATTTGGCTCACGCGATTCGCAACATACGTTTTCAAACGATAGGGTGGTGTCTGAATCCAACTTAGAACAATAGTGGAGTCACAATATGCATATACACTTTCTATAGCCATGTGGGGAGAAAGTTTTAAAGTGCAATGATGTAACAATTTCGCTAAGAGATGAGATCCGCGTAGCTCCAATCGCGGCAAGGATATGCGTTTTAGTGGGGAAACACGAGTTTTAGCGACCAGAATGGACATCTTTGTTGATTGGTTGTTGCTTACACTTCGGACATAAACAACAGCACTATATCCTTGTTGCGAGGCATCGGAAAATCCATGTAATTGAATGGAAGTTGAATTCGCAAGGAGTAGATGACGATGCAAATTTATGTTGGCTAGGAGTGGTAGTTCCCTTAAGAAGTCATTCCATTTCTTTGAGATTTCTGTTGGTAACTGAGCATCCCAAGTTAATCCAAGAGTCCAAAGCAATTGCATTAGAGATTTCGCCCAAAAAACAACAGGGGCTATCCAGCCACAAGGATCATAAATTTTTGCGATCGCTGACAAAACCGTCCTCCTCGTAAGTAGCGAATCTTCGATTTTGATTCTGTAGGAGAAGGCATCGGACAATGGGTCCCATTGTATTCCTAATATTCCACATAATTGGTTTTCACTTGAATTGAATGGAATGGGCAGTTGGTCTTGAGAAGAAATATGTTCTAACAAAACCGTTGAGTTACTCGACCATTTATGAAGTTCAAAACCTCCGAGGCGAAGCAGATACATCAATTAATCTTTGAGGGCAGAGGCTTCTTCGATGGTATCTGCACCGCTTATTATGTCGTCTACAAACGTCTGGTTCCGGAGAACATCCGCTGCATGAGGGAATTTCTCTTCTTCATCCCGGGCTAATTGCTGTCAGGTTCTGATGGCTAGGAAGGGTGAGCTCATCATGCCGTAGGTCACAGTTGTCAGTTTATATTGACAAAGAGGTTCCAAGCTTTGTGGTCTCCAATAGATTAATTGGTAGGGCTGGTCGTCTTCATGTAGTATTATGTTGCGAAACATTTGGCTGATGTCGCAAGAAAAGACGATAGCATGTCGTCTAAAATGCAACAATACATCAACAATACTGTTCTGTAATTTGGGTCCTGAAAGTAAGATATCATTCAGGGAAACATTATTTGAAGTACGAGCACTAGCATCAAAGACAACTCGTAGTTTCTTGTAGAGCCTTGTTGTTTAAAAATCCTATGATGAGGAAGAAAGTAATGTGGTGAACCAATGGAGTTGGATGAACACTGAGTCATGTGTCCTGAATCTAGATAATCTCGCATGAAATCCGTGTACAGGTTTTTAAATTCCGGCTGTGACGAGAATCTCTTCTCTAGAGAGGAAAAACGTCTTTTCGCCATGTCAGACGATTCTCCGAGAGGGGGGTGGTTCCTTTTAAAAGGAAGTCGCACGACGTATCTTCCTGAGGAGTTACGTTTAAAAGTAGACACAAAGTTTTCTTCCGCATATAATTCTTCTGGTGAGCGAGAGGAGTAAGGTGGTTCCTCAACTTGCCAAAACTGTTGAATTGCTGAATGGAGATCCAGATCACTGGTAGTCAGTAGTGCTACATCCTCATCCATATCTCTCGAGTCTGATGTAAGACGACATGATCCCATCAGGACAAATCCAAATATAGTTTCAAAGGCGACAGGCATATCAGGACCAAGGGATAAGCGTTGTCCTGTTATTGAATGCGCAAAGAGATCAGCTCCAATTAACATGTCCACCGGGGAAGGAACATCAAATGTGGGATCTGCTAAAATCAATGAGCGTACTTTCTTCTTGATCTCTGGCGAAATTGTTGAGCGTGGCTAATTCGAACATATTTTTTCAACAATTTGCACAGGATAAGATCGGACTAGTGAATCTCCATTTAGCGCATCGACATTCAAGTGAGTGATTCCTCTTGTTTGCACGTACGCTTGTGATAACCCACTAATTTGGTTTTGGGTCCTGTTGCGCCGTACCATTAAAAGCTGTGCGCAGTGTTCGGATATACAGCTTGTTTGGGCTGCGGAGTCCAGTATTCCCCGCACTACGCAATAATTGCCTTGAGGGGTTGAGAGTTTTACTAGTGTTGTAGCGAGAAGTACTGACGTTGTCGATTGGGCAGCTGAAAATCCAACAAATGTGGTGGACTGCGCATTTTGTGTTGATGGACTGGATAATGGCGATGGTTTATTAATATTCAGCGACGAACTTGAAAGTTCAGTTTTATTTACTTTAAGAGACGCATCGATATGTAGCAAGGAGTGGTGCCGTTTGCCACATACTCTGCATACTCGCGCAGATTTACAAGAACTTAACGAGTGAGAATCACCTAAACAATTATAGCACCAGCCTTTAGAACGGGCAGATGCACGGCGTTCCTCGGGTGATAATCTGGAAAATGAATCACAACTATACACGTCGTGATCAGAGCTACTGCAGAATTTGCATGTTCCTTTGGCAAACGAGAGAAGCGTGACCTTGGTGTTACGTGAAGATGTGCTACTTTGTGACGACTGTACACAATGACGTCCAATAGATGCAGCCTCCAAATGAGAACATTCTTTCTCTAAGAATTACATCAAGTCCTTGATTGAAGGTATTTCACTTTCCGTACTCTTCACGTCCTCAAAGCGTCTTCTAGTTTCCGAATTCAGCTTTCGTAGAAGGAGTGTCAGTAGAAGTAGACTTTCATTAGTGATATCATGTCCTAGGGCAATTAGCGCTGGCGTATTTTCACGGAAAATGTCCAAAAAGTTTCGGATGCTCTTCAATGAAGCGTTTACATTAGGTAAGTCAATAACATTGCTGATATGATAGCTCACCAAACGCCTAATATTATTATATCTTTTATAAAGCAAGTCCCAGGCAATTTTATAGTTGTTGGCGGAGATGGGCAACCCCTTAACGACATTTAGAGCTTCGCCTCGAAGTGAGGAAAGAAGATACTGAAATTTTTCAATTTCAGAGAGACATTCATTCTGATTAATCGTTTTTTTCGAATAAATTAGAAAAATAAATCCAACCACTAAGATCTCCAGCAAAGTGAGGCAAATCGAATCTAGGTAATCTCACTGACGTAATAGGCAACGGCGAGGCGGGTAGAGGGGCAGCATGGGTTTAGACATCTGCCTTTTCTTCTGATCTTAGTAACGTTCTAATTGTTGCCTTCACGTCACCATAAATATCCGAAATTTCGTCCGAATAGATTCCGACGGCCTGATCGTTGATCTCGGAGGTTTCGTCGCCAGCATATAACCTTTCAACAAGGTTTTGGAAATTTAGGTGCTTTTGTTCTACTTCCTCTAGGTAGGAAAGTAATTTTTCCCTCTTGTGGTCGGGAAGTCGAACATCAGGAGGAGGTAGGATTTGTTCAACATAGTCCTTTATTTTAGCAAATCTACTTCTTATTAAGTCTGCTTGGCGAGAATCATCGTTTAGATAACGCATTACGACAGCTGTTTAAGCTTAAGACGAAAAGTAAGCGACAGCTATTGGGGGAGGTAGTGAGCGAGCGAGTGAAGAGCAGCAGTCGACCTTGGAGATTACCAGCTGGAGAAGCGGACGGCGAGCGACGAGGACGTACGCAAGAGGAGGGGGGGTGTGGTATGAGAGAGGATCAGGGCTTTGGGAAAAATCAAATGAGCTATGAGTTTTCCGACGCGAAAGAATTTGCCCTGACTAATTGCCACAGGAGTGCGCGTACAATTACAATATATTGCACAGGTCATAAGTCGACATAACAAAATTATTAGAGCACAATAGAAAACGACAAAATACAATAGCAAGCACGGAAAACAACATACTAAAATGCGGTAAATGTGAACAATAGTGAGGAGAAGTGACACTGTAAATCTAAAGCTAAAGTTCAATGAAATATTTAGTTGGATACGTTTATAGAATACCAAAAAATAAATCCGGCCCGAAGGACCAAAAGATGTCGAGTATCGAGATCTTTAAGCAATGTTCCGAAGGCCCAAGTGATCACTTACACTAGCGCGTAATGAGAGAAAAGAGATTAAGTGATCACTAATTTAATGAAACTGATTAACAAATGAAATATAACAAATACAAATATAATACTTTTCACTGCGATAAACATCTAAAGAGTACTTAAGTTTCTGCTGCACGTTGAGGGCTCCGGAGCAGGGAAGGCCGGCCGGCGGGGGGAGGGTGGAATATTGGCACACGCATACCCTGTTCCGGGAGCACTTAAACCTAATATGGGCTGCGTCCGAGTCACTTTCGCTAGTTATCACCGACTGACTGACTGCTCAGTCGAACAAGTTCCTTTGAATTGAATCACCAAAAAAAGGCGCCCTCCTGTGGCAATCTTACGGTACGCGTATAACAAAAACGAAACGAAAAGAACGAAACAACATGTCTTTCTAGAGAGCACTCCGGTTACGGAAAATTCCTAAAAAGTATTTTCATATTAATTGTCACAGGTTTTTAGCTCAAATAAAAGTTAATCCGCCTGGAAACTTAAGTGGGGCTCAATGGTAAATTTCTCAGCAAACATCTATTTAACAGAACAAATAACAATTGTTGTTCACATGTATAGCTTATAATATATTTTTATCTCATATAGCCGCGACATTGAGCAATTAGGAAATTTTTAGGCTTGCATCGCGTGTCTGCTGCATGTCATGCAAATGGGGAAGCCGACGGGCCGCGCGAGAGAAAGTTGTAAATGTTTAAATATTTATAAAAACGGAATTTATGAATTGCCACTAAATTTTATTTTTGGAATAGTTATCTGGGTATGTTTAGATTATGGAATTAAAGTTTCGGCCGATTCTGAGATGGAGTATTTGAGAAAAGTTTATTGACAATGTTTTAAACATTAGTAATCAACGACAATAGGGTATGGAAGAAAATAATTTTTTATTGATATATTTGCATTCAACAAAGATTAAGCTTTAATAAGAGCTATTAATCATTGCTGTATGACAATTACAAGCGGAGATATAAGTGATGATATGGTTTAAGGCTCGGATTTTTGCTAAAAATGCGAAAATATTAAAATATGCATAATTCGCTCAAAAATATTTTTTTTCACAAAAAGGTCTGAGGGTATTCAGTGTGAGTTAAAATTGTACCCAAACACCAATTTTTATAAAAATCTGAGACCCTAAGGGACAAAGTTTGTTGAATTGAGGTGGAATGACCCATATTCTGTTTTTAGTGCAGCCCCCAGTACTGGCGGCCTGGCGGAGGTTTTTACGGGTTTTCCTCCGCCCCCTCGGGTTAATACCGGGCCTTGATATGCATTCCCGTTTCGTTCGAGCTGTCATTCGGTGTTCTTGGTGGTGTTGGTGTGCGGTCTGACCGGAGGATCTCATGGCTTCGGGTCGGGCACGATTGTGGCGGTTGCTGTCCTCCTCTGTCCACTGGGGGTGTGGGGGTCGGCGCCCAACCGCGTCTCTCTGCGCGGGGGTGCGCCTGGCTCCTCTTCGGGGTCTGGGTGGCGCGGGTGGGCGGCTTGGCGCTCTCCGGGTTGGTTGTCTGGGGTCCCTGCCGCGGGTTTGGCTCTGCGCATTCGCGGTCCATCACTTGCTGCGTTCGGCCCTTGTCTGTTGGGGTGGCTGGGTGTGTGGGATTCTAGTGAGGCCTCCCCTGAAGAGGCACAAGCCTATACATGTCCCACATGGCGCTACACACGTTAGTTTTTTTCTCGTCGGTACTCCATCAAAATGTTAGGAAAATACGCACTCGGCGACTAAAAACACAAATATAAATATAGTCTATAAAACACAGGCACACGGAAATAAATAGAAAGGATACTCACAAAATATTTTACGGGACGTTTCGGCGGTCGTGCCGCCACCGTCGGCAAACGGCCGCGATCAGAGGTGCCTTGCCACTAACAATAAGTAGCATTATTATTATCTGTTGTTACTTGCCGTAGCGTTTTTCTTGCCTTGCTCTATGAACTATCTTAACCTTGGGAGCGCCCAAAATAGGATGCGTAGCTCGAGTAGCCCAATATATGTCAGTTGTGGTTGCCTTTTTTGGCCATTGATGGACTTATTTCTTTAACCTCCTTTTACAAATTTGTCACTGAAGTATTACCTCCTTTGAGGTTAGTAAGTTGGAATTATTATTAGAGTGGTAATTGGAATATTAGCAATTGTTTAAAAAAAGTATCGTGGGAGTTGCGCTGTTTTAATAAAATGTTCTCTTTTTTCTTTTATTAACTCAGGGTTGGACGGAGAATCCAGTGGAATTTGACTCTGTGTTCAATCGCAGCACTTTTACTTGGGCCTGGGGAAGTCCAGATATTTTGCCAATGTTCTCCAAAGGTTTGTTACATTTTACACCACTACTTGATTGTTTAATAGGTTTATTGCATTTCCTGTATTAAGGCTAAATTTTTATTCTCTCCGAAGACCTATATGTATCGTCTTCGAAGATTCATTGAAATATGTTGTGGCGGCCTATACTTGCGTTTTAATCAGATAGAAAGAAAGAGAGTGCTTTGTTTGATACTCTTTGATTTTACTTATGTTGACATAACATACTTGAAGAGTTTTTAACGTTACTACGCCTGAAATCCCGTTCTCACATGCCTTCCTATTCGCTTACTTTCCATTGTATGTACCCTTGCGGATGACTCCCGAGGGTATAAGGGATACTCCCGTAGGATGCCTAATTGTCGTAAGAGACGACTGAAAGAATGGGGAGGATAATCCGAAAAAAAACATACGTCCTTTTTAAAGTCATGCCCAAAATGTCGCGTGAATCGTCTGCGTATGTGTGTGATACGTCATCAGATTGTGTTAAGGCCAAAGTATCTAAGTATAACTATCTTTTTAATTTGACAATTGAGAAATCCCTGGAAGGCGCCAAGCATTCTGTATTTGGATTAAACATTGAATCGAAAATCAATGTTTTAGCCTTTGCGGATGATGTGGTACTGGTGGCAGAGAGGAAGGATGATTTTATAGAATTATCAAACATTTTAGTGACGAAATCAAAGGGAAGGAGAAGGCCTTCCTGTAAACCAAACCAAATATTTATTTGTCTCAAGGAACCGTGTGAGAGAAGAAAACTGAAATGAAATGTTGAAGAAATGGAATTTGAAATGGTCAGAAAATTTCAATATCTAGGAGTGAAAAATAACAGCCGACGTTCGAGAAGAGTATGAAATAAAAAGTAGGATTGTGCCAGCATCAAAAAGCAACTGGGCTCTTGAGAAACTGCTAAAGTCAAGAAAGCTGTGCTCTGAAAACCCTTGATGTCGAGAACCAATCAGAAGCCCTAGGTTCGGCAACAGTTGAGGACAAACGTCCGTACTTTATCAATATAGAGCTTTAGTATTCGACCGCTCTCCACTCTGTCCCATTCCCCCAAACACATGTCTTTCACCCCTCTCGCAACTACGAGCACTTACTAGTTTGTGCATCGTACAAAAAATGTACCTCAACCTATGTCTATTAATCAAAATTTGATGCAAAAGTTTGATTTAAAATTTTTTTTTCTTGCAAACTTCATATTTTATCCATATCTGACATGACTGCATTTTTCCTGTTAATTTATTCGTATGGAATGATATTACTTTGCAATTTTTTCTGGGTCCAAGGATTCCCATTTGGGACTTGGGTGAGATGGAGCGCTTTCGTTTTCTTTATGTTCCTTACTGCCATACCATCATTATATACATTTATTTATTTGGGTGTGCCCAAATTAAAAGGCCTAGTGGCGCTCTTTATTTGATAAACTTGTATAAATGAGTATTAAAAAGTCCCTTTGCCGTCAAGGCGGTGTATATCATGGGTTTAGTCTGCTGTGCATTATTATTATGATGCAGTTAGAGTAGAGTCATTCTCGAGCATATGTGCATAGTAGTATATGTGCTTATAGTAGCTTAGTGCTCAGCACTTCAGCTACGTTGCTACGTCTCAGTTGCTGCACTACCTACTCTTCCGCAGCGTGTGGTGATCGCATGTGGACGGAGACGTACTCGCCCGAGGATCAGGACTTCTCCGGGGGCCTGAAGAGCACCTCATGGCTGGACGAGTGGGTGTTCTCGAGATTCGAGGCGTTCATGGCTCGTGTAAGGGACTCCAGGCACTGGAACCTCGTCCACAAAGATGGCATCGTCTTCTTCCTGCACTTGCTGGCCACGGATACCGCTGGGCACACATTTAAACCCCACTCTTGGTGAGTACTTATTCCACTGGGACTGGTGCCACGCCCCTTTTGCTCTGTTGATTGTTCACAGCAAAAATTACAAGAATCGAACTTAGCAAAAAAAAGAGAGAAATCATATATATTATTACAGAAAGGTCTTTTTCTGTCATTCCGTACATGCTCCGTTAATACTGCACCTACAGTGATAAATGAGGTATCATTTTAAACGTTGAATCACCGGCTTCTGACGAAAAATACAATCTCAATCTCAAATGTCACTATTGACCCATTAATTTGACTTAAAAGTTTCGATAAACTCTCTTGCCTGAATTGTATTCATATGTTTGGTATATTTTTGCAAGAAAACAAGTATAAAGAAAGTACTTCATGATTCACCTTCTTCTCTATTTAAAACCCAATTACACCGTTTCCTTAACATACTAATTCCCTGATAGCGTGAAAGTGCGAAATTTTTGCACGGGTTACCTAGTGCGTATGAATTACTGCTCCGTGCAATGCTCCTACGTGGGCATCAATAACTAGCAAATGTGTAATGTAATCATTCCAAATATGAATCACGTATGTTCTGAACATTTTCCAGTTCATTGAATTAATACATAAAAAGCATTTTTGTCCCATTGAATTGGTATCGAGTACTTATTTTTAGTAAAACAATAAAAATTCAATGCTCAAGAGACAATACTGAATAATAATAATATAATTCAATGTAAAATAAATAAAAATGATCTCGGGCAGAATGCAGCTTGTGTATAATGTTGCATTTATTGAAGGAAAAAGCATTTCGGTACTTCCTTGAGCCTATAAACTTTAACATAGCTTTATTTGTGAAACTAGGTCCAATAAATCAGTGATTGTTGCTTGACAATTTTTAAAATATCTATTTTTTGCACGGACGAAGAACAATAGAATTCTAAAGATGCCCAACTCCCAGCTTCGGCTTGATATCCTGCGGCTGAAGCTTCCCTGCCGAACAGAATCCTATAGCAGATTATCCTAATGTAAACGTACAGAGTTATGCTTTTTTCAACTTAGAATTGAAGGAAATTACGCCTAACTAGGCAGCAACTAATTGTTTTATGTGTCAGACGATAATCTTAACTACTTCTGTTATCACTATAATCACAGAAAACCCCTTCAAAAAGTTATTTCTGGTCATTCAATTGCATGTACGTGATGAATTCATAATTGGGGGTTGTCTGAATGGATGACGATAAAAATTAAACAGTACAAAGGTCTGCTCTTATTAAAGCAGCAGGAATGAAATATAAATGCCATGGTAACTTACCCCTTTTCCGGGGTTCCATCGACATTAACAATGCATTAATGGTGGCTCTACAAATAAGGAATCACATTGTTAACTGTGTATTTCCTGAAAATGTACAGCTTGATGACGTCAGTAAATAGAAAAATGATAAATTCAAGGGAATATTTTCCATTCTGTGAAGAATATGTCGTTTTCAGTATGAATCCCACATCAAAATCGGCTCTTGAGACAGTGAGGGTAGAGTAAGCATCAAAATTCAATTCAATTCATGTATATACACCACGTTATAAAAACTGCTTCCGCAAGAAAACAAGGATGGGTGAACTTTTTATTTGTTCATATTCAACCATCAATATATTTTGTCCTGTCTATGCAAAAAATAGGTTTTATAAAAAATGACTATGTAGTTATGTTTTTCTGTGTGATTTCTTGTGTAATGACCCATCGTAACGTAGTGTACATATATAGGTGCACAGCAACCTGGCGATACCTAAATTCTTTCATTCCCTTAACATACGGTCTAATGAAGAGCGTTATTTTACATTATTTTTTCAAATCATTAATGATTCTTGAGAGGTTGAAGGCTTGCGAAATACATTCATAGTTCTTTCTTAGTAGTAAATATTCATTTTTGTTAACTGAACAGTTGTATTATCTGAAGAGAACAACGCATTGGACATCTCTCTTGTTTTTTATCATTTGGATGAGGAAGTGGAAGAGATGAAGTCTACTTCGTCATGTTAGACGTGTGCTGCTCACACCTGAAATTTGCTAGCTACAGCTGATGCTACCAAAATAATAGCGATATCTCCATCTTGGTAACATCTTGGTTCTAGGCGGCTTCATTCTGCTGGAAGGATATTCTCTGTTCTGGGGCAGAAACGTAGTTAGGTGCCCTGGTGTCACAATGAGGAATTCTCTTCATGATGCCATTGATTAGCTATTGATGCATAAAGATAAGTTGCAAGCTATTTTGAACATCCTTGAGTTGAGGCCAAGGTCCAAATTAAGGAAGTGGAACTGGGAAAAGCTGGGGAAGATGGAGAAAAAAGGTCTCCCGCTATTGTGTCCCTCTTATAGTTACAGGCCTCAAGGTGCACTTAGATATAACAGATTCTTAAAACTACTGTATTTCTTCAGAAGTCACATTTTTTCTTTTTTTTTGCTCCTTCCTTGTTCAAGATCCGATGGCTTCCAAATAGACAAGAGGGACTTCGTAGACACATGCTGGTGCAAGTTTTTTAGTAAATGCTACGAGAAAGTTAATATGTTAGCTCTCTGCTTCATAAGTGACGTAGGTTCTCCCGATGGTGATTTATTTTCTTTTTCGGATGATGAGGACGATTAGATTCCACGAAGTCAACAGAAATATAATTGAAAGGTTTCTTGGTGATAAGTCGAAATGCTAATCGATATTGGGTAAATGTCCAATGGTTTAAAAATATCTTATTCAGTACAACACTAGACGGAGTTGCTATCAACAACTTTATTTTACTTAACTTCAAGTAATGACATTGTATTTCAGAAACCAAACACACATGCTGGGCATCTACCAAAAAACTTACTTAAGAGGAATAGCAATGAGCCGGGATTCTAAGCGGAACCAAAATGGCGCTGCAAATGAAAAGACCCAATATGGATAAATGGAACGAATGTTTACACTGAAATCCCGCCTAGGCAAACAACTGTGCAGTTAAGAAATTAAAACTGGGAACAGGTTGACCACTCTACGGGATATTCTTAGGGATATGGGCGAAAGAGGTGAAAGGGTGAATAGGGTGGATATTATGGTGACCGTGTACCAATGAGCACTGCGTGCGCGGTGACAGGCGTGGGATGTAATGGCTTTACAACAACTCCTTAAGTAGATGCTCTCAGGATTTGGTGACTGCTCTCTCTGGCTAGACTGCAGGCACAGTCAATTCGTGGAGGAAACTCTTCTTCTCCGCGTTGCTCTTCTCTCTCCGACCTCTTTTGGTGCTCTGTGTGACCTCCTCGACAACGTTCTCGCAAGTCTGCCATCAATGAGCGATAGAGCTTCGAAGCCTTCTCCGCCAGGGGAGTTATTTAAGTAGCCTCACCAGTAACTCTTCTGCGGGAAGGCGGCTGACCCGTTTCTCTCTCTTAATGATCGGCTCACGATCGGACACAAGACGTCCTTGGCAAGGAGGTTAAAATAAAATTCTTCTTTCTAACCTCCTTGGTCCTTGGAGACGATGGTGGCTTCATTTCACGCATCTTACGACACGTGGGATGGAACTAATGAGAGGCGGAGGCAAATGAAACGATCATAATGATCATCTGCGCACAATGCTACGTGTGCACCTCGTCGGAAATCCTAGATGGTCTTTCATATAATTTTATCATTTTTCCTCTAATCTTCTAAACAAAAGCGGAGTGTTAGCATACAGTGTAGAGCTGTCGGCTTGTCAGCAGACCACCACGGGTTCAAATAAGCTGGTTCATAATTAGATCAATGTATTCTTTCAGATCAATGTGTCCCGGGTGAAGTCTTTGGACACCCCCACCAAAAAAGCTCGAAGTGCGAGGTGGCCCAAGGAAAGGAACTTGGCCCCCCTACCCTGAATGTGAGACATTCACACGCCTGTGGCTTAGTCCGGGGTGAGCTCTACCCTCACCTATCAAAACCAACCTTCGGGTTGAAGTGAGTGTGATTCTTACATGATCGGTGGAGCAATAGAAAGAATTCCTTGCGCTTTTCGGAGCTATTAATAAAATTTCGCCCTAACAGTTGTCAGGAGCTTACATTTTTGCAGTACATCTCTGCTCCGTGGACTACCGCATGAAAAACATAGATGTGTCCAATACCCAGTTGAACAAAAGTGATTATACAACAGCCAAATATTAACTTGGGCATGTGTTTTAAATAAAAAGGCCCAGAAAAGTCAGTTTTCTCAGAAAAACCCCGCCACGCCAAAAAAGTCCCAAAAAGTGTCTAAACAAGTTATTTAAAATGTTTTATGTAATGAGATTGGTGAAGATTTGTATTTCAAAACATTAAAGTCCAATTTTAATAAAAAGTCAAAAGACGTTTTTCGCGCTCTAGTCATGAGTGAGAGGTCCGAGGGGGTATTTTTTTCTTACCTTCGAGTTCTTAAAACTATGCATTGTTTTTTACGCGACCATGTCCTGTGTGCTGTGCTGTTTCTATTTTTTGATTTTTTACAGGATTGATAAAATTAGTGAATGTTCAACAGCTACATTTTAGATTCAGGATTTTTATGTACCAAGTTAACAATTAATTGTTTTCAAAATGTGTGCAAATACTCCATTGTTATTCCCTAACTTGCATTTCCATTCAGGGATGTGGTGTTTGCTTTGTCTGGTAGTTTTCGCCGCAGAAGTCGTCATCTTTGAGCCATTTGATTTTGCTGATGGACATTTTGGTCCATTCTTCTCATCTTCAATTGCAGTTTATAGCTCTGGACCGATGCACCATCTCGAGTAGTTCGAGATCTGAATGTGGGGATTTTAACTAGATTGTTCTATCTCATTTTTATTCTGAATCAAATTAAAGAAATAGTTGATGAGCTACTTCTACTAGTGTTGATAACGTAATGGATTCCCATTGGCTCTCACTCTTTCTGTATTGTCCCGTAAAAATCGCCTCCACGAACGTCCATGTACTGTTCCCACCATCGATTCAATTACTATCTTGTGAAATGACAATCCCTGTCGGTTTCTGTTGTTTTGATTGTTTGATGTTCTCTCCTTCCAAAGGGAATACCAGAAGAATGTGAAGCTGATTGATAATGGTGTAAAAAAAGTCATGAATCTTGTGGAAGATTTCTATGGAAATGATGGAAAGACTGCATATATTTTCACTGCAGACCATGGGATGACTGATTGGGGTATGTAATATACGTAACATGTATTTTACTTTATAGTGTTGGCAGCATGACCATTGACTTCATTTCCTTGTGCTCTGTTCCAATTTCACTATTTCTCATTGTTTTTGACAAGGAGAGAAAAATTTTTGCGTAACAGGTTGTTTTCCATTGAAAAAAATATATCCTGGATAACATTGTTACAAGTCATCAACTGAAGTGTTTAGTTTTGTCAGTAAGTATATGTTAACTACCAGCGGGTCAATGATTTTTCAAGACGTCATTAGAGTCAATAGCTACGTCGGACGTCTTGTGACGGCAATGACATTCGAGCGATTACTTAGTTCCTCGTCGTAAGGTTTATGACGCTACGTCGCGAACGGGAACAAAAATTAAGTATTAGCGTTGAGTAAGAATACGTACTTATGTAGAACGGCAACGTAATGCTAAAAAACTATGTCCTCAACATAAGCCCAGGCTATATATTCCCACGCAACCTTCCGCTGAATGCACATGATTATGCCACAGTGTGGTGAAACGCGCGTCGTGCCAGCGTAAGAAAGTTTGTGGAATTAACAAAGGTGGTTTTCTCATCATGGCTAAAAAACTAGGTTTACTTTTTTCTGAGCTTTTGGAAGAGTTTTTTTTGAATGGAGTGAAATGAAGTTTTAGATGTTTCTTGACGGGCAATGTGTGGCGATAGGTTGCTGAAGGCTGTGATGAGAAAGGCGGTGATCGGGGAAGGGGAAGGAAAAATAGGATAAAAGAAAGAACAGGACGGGACGGGTTGAAGAGAGTTAGGACGTATGCCGGCACCATCTAAAAATGTGTTGAACATTTCTACGCGTTCTTACATTGGCTTATGCCAAATTTTTAGTTTTCTTCTTCCAAGTATAGGTAGTATCCCTTAGAACCATGCTGAAATTTGTTGATTAACATAAACCGAACCTGAAATACGTCGAAGACTCATTTGTACCAAACTTTAATTGGTGCATATATTGCCAATGTTTTTTATTGATTGAAAATATCAAAAATTGCTTCCTTTATACCTCACCTACTTAAAATTTTCAGCATAGATGGAATATTATACATTGCTTGATTACAAATTCATCGCGTTTTTGTTTAGCGTGAAAAAAGGTTTTTTTTAGCGATGCCCAAGCTCCTTGGCCAGTTGTGTTTTGCACATGAGGGTAGAGATTTTTTTCTGCATGGAAACATGCGTGAGTGTTCTTTTCCTTGTAGCGAAATAAGCATCAATAGTAGTGGCGTAGGTCCACGAAGAAACCACTGTAGTGGCGTAGGTCCACAGCTTTTGCGTGGCCAGAGCAAGCCGCAATCTGGATTTCCAGTTCGTATAGTCATCTTTGTATTTCAGCTTCTCCTCCAAAATGGCTGATCGCGAACTGTCACCGTCTTCATTTTGGAACGTTTTTAATTGTACCAATGGAAGCCGAGCCTGAAACACCAAACTAAATAAATATGCCTCACAAGCCTGTATCTTTTAAAACTTCGAATATCGCCGGCACTTTAATCGTCCTGGACTGTTTTTTTTTATTGTCTATCAGGACCAGTCGTGCCATAACTCAAGGATACAAAAGCTACATTGTTTGAAATGAAATTTTCTTTACCGTCATTGTAACTAAGGAACCGGAAGTACATTAACGAACAAAAACAAAACACACTTTGGTGGCGCATCGCACGCATACCTTGGCGGCAGATTAAAGTTAAAACTCTCCTTCGGGGTTAGTGTAAACTTTGTTATATCAACTGAAAATAGTTTCAGGAAGGCAAGCAATGCAAGTGTGATGATAATGATCCCTATGAGTTCTAACGTCTCGTTCCAGGGAATACAATCAGGAGAAAGAACAAGTTAATCTGATATTTCTGAATAATATGAAATAATTGTAATAAAAAACACATTACTTATCCTGACTATAAAGAAAGACTTGGTGATTTTCCTCACTTTTATTTTTTCGGATGTTTCACGTCATGCTCAAAGACACGTGCGAATCTTGGCTACATATATGCATGGGCATTTGCTTACACCAATGAGATGTGGGGCTGGGAGGGATAAGGAGGGGGTGGGGGAGTTTAATCTTCCACGGGTGCAAGGCTGAGGAGGGCGGATCAAAGGTCAACAACACTCAAGGGGTTTCGGCATTTGGATCGAGGCACTGTGTAATTTTTATTGTAAAAGTGGTAATTTCAGCAATTATTGTTAAAAATTCGTGAAAATATACAAATTTCAAGTTCCAAAAATATTCCGACGCCTGGATTTTAAATTTTCGGATTGACTGACCAATATGAAAGTAATTTCAGTCTGAGTTTTTACATTTCGACAAATAAAAAACAGAGTTTTGTTCATTTGTCTTTGGAGTTAACAAAACAGCTTTCCATTGGTCAATGGGATCTGAAAACAGACATCGAACTGGTGCTTCTATTGCTCCATTATATCTAGGGGCTGTTGTATATTGCCAAACCCTATTGCACCCCCTGCCAAACACCCTAGAGGTGGCTCGCAGGGCAATATGTAGATGTAGATGTATAGCCCCGAGAAAAACCCTGTTTGTTGAAGTTAGTATCCCGCCCTCTAAGCCTTTTTTGCATGCGTGGAACTCCCATTGGTGTTGGTTGCATGTTAGCCGCCTCTGTATCCCAGCTTCATTCCTCCCTTTGTGAGGGTGATGTGAAATCCGGGTCGGGTCGGAACAACTTGTGGATGGATACCACGTACTTCTTTATCCTCTCTGAAGAGAACTGATTGAACACTTAAGAGAAACATGTTATATTTTGAGATGCTGCCGTGAATGGATCTCAAAGAGGTCCATTTCTCATCGAGTCTTTGACGCAGGTTCTCATGGAGCAGGGGATGTCTCTGAGACGCAGACTCCGCTAGTGGCATGGGGTGCGGGAGTACCGGCGTCGGTCCCCGCCGACAGCCCGGCCTGTGGCGAGCCCGGTCCGGAGTGGCCCGCAGTTGCCGACGGCGACTGGAACTTGTCGTCCTTGTGTCGCAGAGACTCGTGGCAGGCGGACATTGCCCCTCTCATGGCCACTCTCATCGGAGTGCCGATCCCCGTCAACTCCGTGGTAGGTAAACATCTCGAGACTCATTCGCTTGTTTCGCTTCTTTGAACGCGTCGGGAATTTGAATAATCTTGGGCCGTACTAATCGAGAGAAATTTGAACATGTCATTTTGTGCCCCCGTAATTAGTTGTGATCAACGTTTAAGCAATTGCAACATTTTAATTCCCAATGCATGATTGTATCCTGAAGGTTTTGTGATTTTTTTCCCGTGTCCTGTACCTCTCATTAAGGGTGTGAGGGTTCAATGGGAGAGAGGGCTGCTTAGCCCTAATTTCACCCTAAACAAAGTCGCCATTATTATTATTATTACTAAGGTAGCAAATTGCATTGATTTGTGAGTTAAGTTTGAATCTTTTTAACAGTCCTACGTGATGACACAACATTTGATCTTTCTTCCCTTCAATTGTACATACTTCACACGGGAATCGGTCTTAGGAAATTCAGTTTTTTTCGTCCATAAGCATACAGCTCGGCGTAAAACAGATTCTCTTCTTCGACTTCCTCGTCTGAAACCACAGGGCTATCTGCGCCGCTCTTATTTGGACCTCGGGCCGAAGGAGAAGGCCCAAGCAGCTTTCACCAATGCCCGACAGATCCTCTCGCAGCACGCCCGTCGAAGAGCCCTGCTCGAGAAGCCGTTGTCTTGTGGGGAGGGCACGGGGGGCCGGCTGTGCTCCCTCGTCAACTGGCTCCTCCCGTCTTTGTACCGGCCTTGCCCCCTGCTCCCGCCAGGGGCGGAGGACTCCCGCTTGGCGTCCATCTCGCGACTCATCGACGCGGAAGACTACGAGAAAGCGGCAAGTCATTGGAAATTAATCTCTCTGTCATGTATTGTCTCTCTCTCTCTCAGCCTAGGTGCCTAACTGATTTCTTTATCAATGGTTACGATTTTGGTTGGATTTCCTGATCGTTATTCATTGATTTTTTATTTTTTGTTGTAAATGATATGCAGTACCTACCTAGTGGCAGTACGTTTTCTCAGCATGCAATATGTTTCGAAATATCAATTCTTCCATAGGAGTTGTTTATTTTTATTTGGTTATGCAGACTGCGAGCCGAATGTTCCGTCTTTGTAAATATTCGCATTATATGTACCCATTTATACATAAAGGAACACTCCTTTTGTTCACACGAGACGCAACTTTTCCTTGCTGGACCGGGCGAGGACGATTGCGAGCCTTGTCGTTGTTGTGATAATAATTGGTTGAATTGGCCCTGCCTTGAATTTACTGCCACCGCCCGAACTATTCTCGTGGCTTATGATTCTGCTGGTTTCTGCCCTGTTCCTGACCTTCGCACCAGCTGGACCAACTCTCTCCCGCCTACGACCCGCGCTCAGCCCGGACCTGTTCCCGATTACTGCACCGCCTGGTCAACGCTCCCTAAAACACCTGGCAACTAGGAGACACGAATTACACACCTCGCACCAATAGGAGGAGCAAGAGCACCCTCGGGGGTTTGGCTAACTCGGCTCCGTGGGTGGTGTCTCCGCCGCTCTCCCGGCTGTCTTCATCGCTTTGCCCCGGGCAAGAGGACTTGAACCTCCCCGGCTCGCCAACGGTGCGATCCACTCATTATTTATCCCCTTCTCTACCATTCATTTTAATAACCCACCACGCAAGCAACTGTATTGAAGAAAACATTTCCCATATACCTTGTGACCAGCCTAGTGGTGGCTATCTTTGTAGTCCCCGGCGCCCTCGCAATCATGGCGTCCACCATTGATGCATCTCATACAGTGGAGGGCCTCTCGAGACCTTAAAGCCCTTCAGGAGATGAAGGAGAAACCATCTCAACACCAGCCGTGACTCCTCCTACCGCATGCAGGAGCGCGACATGCAGATAGATGCTAGTGAAGGTCAAACGAGTCGTTGCCCACAAATGGTCCCTTTTGAAAATGACCCCTGCTTCCCCGCCTTGCTCTCCGAAAATTGTCAAGACTTACGAATAAAATATTTCGGTCGCAGCAAAACATCCAACAAACTGTAATAACTACCTTCATCCCAAAGGAGAATGCCAGCAAGTAATTAAAAAATGCAAAGCTAGCAGTCCCTTCGCCATACAAACTCCCCCGCCGATACAAAAACATAATTAATATGCCACACTAGCTAACGCTGAAATCTACGTAGAAACCGAAATGACCACACCCCAAGAAGAAGAATACGAAGGCCCAACACCAAGAGATAAGATCCCATTAATCAATCTACGGGACGCAACGCAATGACCGCATAAGTCCGCGGCCATCAAAGCAGTAAGCGCTTCCACTCCAGTAGTCCAGCCTAAGGAGAAAGGAGAAATAAAATTGCAATGCCACAACCCAAATGACTTCCGGGCTGTAGTACGCCTCCTCGACTGGAACCACTACACTTTCCAACTTAAGAGCGAGAAAAAGGCACATTACGACCTACCCTCAACTTCAGGTCCTGAAGAAATGACCCAATCCGTGCTGCAGGGCAAAGGCCTGAACATCAGCCACATGCACCAACTCCGCACCACCAAGATGCCATCAGGGCCAAATGCCACCCTACCGGCCGTCACACCCCTTTCTCTACCCCTATTCCGGATTAGGCCTGAATATTACGTCCGGATGGTCACAGAAATAACCAACGTACTTGATCTTCAAACGCCAACAGAGCCCTATCGTCAGACCCGCCACGATGCCTGAACAGCAAGGCTCTAAGGCCGCACCTATAAAACCTGCGGCCAACCAGCTGGGTGTGTAAAATGTGCAGGCGGCCACCATTACCACAATAGCAAGACAGATAAGAATGAGCCAGATGTATTCGTTAAATGCCGTGGAAATCACACGGCAAACCCCAAAGGCTGCCGAGCCTATAAGAAACTACTCCTCTCAGCGCCATGGAGAAATGATTGAAACTCCAAGAGCAAGCCACAGCACAACTTCCTCCTCTGACAAACCCCTACGCTTACAAATGGGTGGACGAGAAACCCCATTTAAACCACAAAACACCCCGAGCGTGCAGCCTCCCCCGTCTACAAACACTCCCAACAACTTCCACTCCCCCCCCTCCTCACTCCACTTCAACCCCTCCGACCAAATCGTCTGACTGGACAAACGAAAGATAAAAGATTGGCAGAAAAGCGACCTCCGGTCATTTTGCGTTGATGTACAATGTCCCGCTCTCCTCCCACTACGCGCGTTAATCAACTGGAAGAAATTCGTCAACATCGCTGAGAAGATCTCCTTGCTGGACCCAAGAACGTCAACATCCACATAATTCAAAGGTGAAGCCGTCGCCGCCCTCCAAAATCAATTTGACTCCTATCTCCGCTCCGCAACTCACCCTCCAAAACATTAAGCCACAGTCGACTCTTCCGGCCTCTAGTAGTATTTTTGTTGAACGTGCTTCGATGGCTAAGGTCATTTCGCACTTAAACTTTCTGCCACGTGCAGAAGACAGCGGGAACAGCACTCGGACGAATCGGAGGATCACCCTTTACAAACTCGATCCGAGCCCAACGATGCTTAACTTCGGTGACTGATCGGGAACCGGTATTTCCATCGTGGCAGGCCGTTGCCCCTTCCGCCCACTATAGTCTGACTCATCACTGGAAGAAACTCCGCCAACTCACTCTGGCGCCGCACTCGTCTTAGGAAAAAAAAACAAAAATCTCTTCAATAGCCCTAAAAAAAACAGAGTTACTCCTGAGTAACATACGCAAACACCGAGACGAAACCTGGCACCAAAAAATCTAACTGAATGACATATTGCGGTGACCAGGAAAAAGCCGACCGTTTCGCCACCACCCTGGAAACCACCCCTTCCGAAACTCACTCACCATCTCCCTGGAACAACAATGCTCCGTGTCACGTGCCTCCCTCTGCCCCCCCCCCTCCCACCCTCATCCCCCACCCCCCACCCACCGATCTCACCTCGAAAACTCCAAGAAATCATTCGCAACCTCAATTCTAGGAAAACACCGGAGCCAGAAAAATTCAACTGCGTATAAACTAATCAAATCCCTCCACAAAATTTTCCTCTTCTTCCTCAGTAATCTACTTATAACCTGCCTTGCTTAATCCAACTTCCAAAAATCCTGGAAAATAGCAAAAATAGTCCTCTCAAAACCAAACAAGTCACAACCCGAACCTTTCAAATACCGCCCAATAAGCCTGTTACCTTCACTCTCCAAAAATCCTTGAAAAGACCATCCTAGAAAACAGCATGCACCCCTAACTCACGCGATTAAACATCAGTGCGAGACGAACAGGTCGTTGCAATTGTACGCCGTGAGCATTGTCGATCCAACGGAAATAAATGTATTCCTCTAAGTAAATATAATACTAGGGAAAACTGCACTCTGTATTAAAGACGACAGTTGTTGAAAAGACTAGGATGGGGACCGTTGTAGAATCGGAGGCTGCACGCTACGCTTATATTAGTTGAATAGAATACACATCAGGCAAGTTCCAGTTCGACGCGGGGGATATAGTTTTAGCACTGCTGTATATGCTGTGGATGGCGTTAAGATAAAGGCGACAGATGAAGTTAAGTATCTGGGAGTTACGATTACCTCAAACCTATCGTGGGGAACACATAAAAGAAATATTTGTGGCAGAGCTCTGAAGAAGCTAGGATTCGTCAAGCGTATTGTGGGAAGATTCTCAGATGAAAAAGTAAAAGAGAGGTGCTATTTCACACTCGTCCGGCCACACCTTGAATATGCAGCAAGCATATGGGATCCGATGCAGAAAGACTTAATCCGGGAACTTAATAAAATACAAAGGAAAGCTGCGCGATTCGTCAAAAACTGCTACGGGCGTACAGACACCGTTACACAGATGTTAAACGAATTAGGTTGGGAGCCGATAGAGACTCGGAGGCTGCGCGCTAGGCTTAGATTGCTTGAGCAATTGAGAATAGATATCTTTCAGAGCGACACGGAGAACATCCTATTAGAACCCCACTATATTTCCAGGTCCGGCAGAAACGATAAATTAAGAGAGATATTTTGCCGAACGGATAGGTATGGGAATTCGTTTTTCCCCCGAACAATAAGGGACTATAATAAATGCTAGACGTAATTTCATTAGAGCGTTTCCTTTTTATATGTAAACGGCTGGTAACACCCCCCGCCACACGCCTATTGAGGCGGCTTGCGGGGTAATATGTCGATGTAGATATACATCTCTGGAGCTGATTGAAAGGACAAGAGAAACACTGTCGAACTGACATGTGGGTCATTCCACGTCAAATCACCCAATTTCAGGAAAGGTCCGTGCCCTCGCGACTCGGATTTTCTTCAATTCTTTTTCTTGCATGGGTGCACCTATGCATGAGCTATGCTCAAATTAATTTTTTCAATATTTTTGACCAAAATGACCTCAGTAAATTTTTTTGAAAAAAATCACTTTTCTTATTTTGACAGTGATGGCCAAAATGTGTCATATTTTTCAATTATATGAACCAATGTTGTTGAATTTGGTGTCAAATTGAAGGCAATTCTTTGTTTTTTTATTATTCAATGAATATGCAAGTTTCTGAACACAAAGTTGTAAAATTGCATGAAACTACAAAGTTTTACTTTTTTGTTGTTCAAGTTATCTGTTAATAACTTAGAAAGTGCAAATTTTTATGTCTTAATAATTTTTGCCAATGCATGCTTATTATAATCTTACTCTGGAGAAAATATTGTGTGGGTGTTTGTTGTTGTTTCATAGAAAAAAAATATTATTTAAAATTCTTGAAAATATACTCTAGGCTCCATTTATTTTGCCCTAAACCGCTGTTTTTAGGAAGAGTTGTTAAAACATTACTTCAGAAAGTTGTGGATAGCTGAGAAGACAAAAACGGTGGAGTTTTATCCGGTTATATAATGTGAAGGGTTGTCGCCATAAAGGTGAAGTTTAGGTACGAAGCTTTCCTAAGAAAAACTCAGAAACAAATTGGAGTTTTGGCCAATGTATCTCTTAACACTATACAAGGCCCCGCTTGCATTTAGTAGTCCTACGAAATTCGATGTGCTGCGATCTCGATTCGGGACTTGATGGACTCGGGTACGTGCTTTCGTTGGCCACTTTCATAACACTCATGCTCGTGAAATTTCTGGAGTAATTCTTAGTGGCAGAGTTTTTTTCAGTTGCAAGTGCCGTACTACTCGACTTCAATTCGTAAAGGCCATTAGACTGTGGAGGAGTTATCAAAAAAAGGAATTCCAGGTTGGCAACGGTTGAAACGCGAGCGTCCCTCGGTGTTGACGTTAGCGTGCACCTTACTTGTCATTTTGCCCTTAATCTGCAATTGATTCCCAACATTGAATGCCATTTATAAGGTCGACAAATAGTCCTTAGAAGTTATACATTGCGTTTTCTCACTTGGCTCCGAGATGCCGTATCTCTTATTGCAAAGGCAATTACGATTCGGATGTAACAATGAATTGTCCATTCGCTGTTTTACCCAGCCAATTCCACCTGCAAGGAGACAGTGGCCCTATGGGAAATGTCGCAGAACAACTTTAATCCTGGAGGCAGTCGTTTGCATGCGACATATTTCGGAATGCCACATTCTAAGAGGAGCAAGGCTACTGTTACAAGGTATAGAGGGGAAGTAATCGCAGAATCCCAGGAAAAGACCGGGGCTTATTAAAGATGCTCATCTAACAATTTTTCCTGGACAACCCAATTACCGAACAATCTCATCGTCTGCCTCAACCAATCTGGCAATTGAGGGAGTCTAGGCAACCGCTTCAAATAATTATTTTCCCTTGCTTGACAAGTTTTGCAAACGAATACCAAGCACGACCTCAACCCAAGGCGAATGGGACGAAAATCAGATTTTTCCGATTGAAATGAAAATTTTACTACCTTATATGTTTTTCAACACGCTGATTTCAATTTTGCGCTTATTTTTTTTAACTAAAACCAATTATTTGAGGAGATACCGGGGAAGAGAAGACTTCTAAAATACCTGCAAATGAGGAGTTCATATTTAAAAGGCTTGTAACTTTTATATATGCTTAAAAATGCAACCTGCTTGCATCATAAGGATGTTCTCTGTTTGAACATTATAGGGGTAGGGTCCTGGGCTTGAAAATAATAAAATATTTAGGTGAAAGTAGTTATATGAACTAGTTTGAACATTGAATAAATCGCAAACTTCAGTAAACTAAGATGGTTTAATGCTGAAACTGAAAACAAACTGATGGTTAAATATACAGAAAAATGGAATTTGAATGCACATTTATTTATTTAATCGGGAGCACATTAAACAACTTAATATTAACTTGAAATTTCAGAATTATGCATTTGTTTGTTTTGAATCGTACTCCTCAAACTCGTCGGCTGAGTCCTGGTATTCCTTTAAGAATTCTCGGAACTCATGCGGCAGATATATATATATATATATATATATATATATATATATATATATATAACGCTGCGGTATTTGTTTAATGTGGCACGTATTGATTTAGGGGTCAAAGGTCAAAATCAGTCTTAATTGAAAATGAACCTTGAAATTCTTCGAGCTGGATTTCCGTAAATCTTCGTTTGGCGACTCCTGTGTCGACACCTCTGAAAGCAATTGGCCAATTGACAGAGCGCCAACTCAATTATACACATTTCAACATGCTGCAAACGTCTATGTTCTGAATGTGGCATATAGTGGTACCATTCATTGTGTTTCTTTTCACGTGAACTTTGGCCATTTCCAAGCAAGCATAAACGATAGAAATTGATATTAGTCTCTGTCGGGTTTCCGCACCTCCGCTCACCACCCTCATGCCGCTGCCGTCCGCGTCGCCTCCAATTTGCCATTTTCCGGCCGGTGAGCCACTGTCGATTGCCACCAATAATCACAAAGGCGTCATTTCTTATCTTAGAACCTCGATCAAAAGACGTCCGTAATCGCTTACACTTACTAGGGGCTCCATGGTTGCGTTAATTGTTTTTGCTATGTGGCTTAGTTGTTAAAGTTTAAATAATTCCGTGTGCTGTCAGTTCTGGGGTGGTGACTCTGTTTGAATTTTAAATAATACTGTGTGGGTCGTCCGGCGAACTCGGGAAAAGGGTATTAAGGGATTAGGGTCTGAAGCGAGCACGAACCCTCGTAATGAATCTCCACTTCCCAGGAAACTACCTTACACAAAAATGTTTCTAAAATACCTTTGGTTGTTTTGTTTGATTATTTACTTCAGAGAGTAAATAGTACTTAGTTATGAGAGTAAGTAATACTTTGTTTCATTTCGGTGTTAAGAGTCACGTGTAGATAGATTTATGGATTAATTATTCCTGTTAGAAAGCAATAGAATGTGCGAAGCGATTTCCACTAACTATATAGTGTCTAAATGTTTTTCAAATGTGAGAGAACGCGTAGTCCGACTGTGAAATGATTTAAAGTATGATATTTGAAGGTTTCTCATGGAAATCATTTTGATTAGAATCTCTATATCTCGACACAACTTTATTAGGAATTATAGAGCGTTCGGTTATTAGGTTGCAGTGTAGTATTGTGCGCCGGAGAGACGTAGTGGGGCCAATTCTCAGTCAGACTGACGCCAGGATAAAAAATTCCTCTTTCCGTCAACCATTGAATTTTATCCCCAGTAATTTATACCGCGAAATAAAAATTGAGTGCAGGCAAAAGTCTACGAAATAATATACGAGAAACAATTGCACTTTTCCGCAAATCGCTTGAATGCGTACAACGCGTTTCGGCTCACAGAGCCATCATCAGGTACAAGACAAAGTTGTAAAGAGTGTACGACATCACATATATATATCTTTTCGGAGGAGAGAGGGGGGTAAGGGGAGGAAACTAGAGGAGATGGGGGGGGAGGAGGAGGAGGTAGTGACGGAAAAAACCTGGGAGAAATCAGGAAAAACCAAGGGAGGAAAGTGGGGGGAAGAAGGACTAAACCGTGAGGGATAGGCCAAGAAACGGCAAAGGGGGAAAAATGTAGAGGGGGAGGGAGGGAGGGGATAGGCACATCCAAGGAGTCTACATATAGTACTACATATGTAGTATCCATGGGCATGTCATTAGAACGGAGGGAAGCGGCGCCAGGGAAAGGAGGGGGAAGAATGCACCCTAGGGTAATTGGGAAAGGGGTATGAATGGGAAAGGGTTCTCGGAAGTGATAAGGCGGAAGTTGGGCACCGTCCGGTTAAGGGTGGAGGGCCTTGGTTCACGGGTCCCTCACGGTTTAGTAGTCCTTCTTCCCCCCACTTTCCATCCCTTGGTTTTTCCTGATTTCTCCCAGGTTTTTTCCGTCACTACCTCCTCCTCCCCCCTTCCCAACTCCTCTAGCTTCCTCCCCCTACCCCCCTCCTCTGAAAAGATATATATGTGATGTAGTATTCTCTTACAACTTTGTCTTGTACCTGATGATGGCTCTGTGAGCCGAAACGCGTTGCACGCATTAAATTAATTTGTGGAAAAGTGCAATTGCTTCTCGTATATTATGAAGAACTTCCACGATATCTCGCCTGAATCTATGTTGAGTCTAAAAGTCTACGATTGAATTGATCTAAGGTAGTTTCCATATATGTAATTCCAATCGTGGATTAATAGGACATTGAGCTATTTGCATCCTTATTTGAAGCGAATACAACTCCCGAGAGGAGTTTTAACGCTATTCGTTTCGGGACAATATAAAAATAAAATTTAGAGACGCGTAAACTCATTATTTCAAACGCGGCGAAGGAACAGGAAGGATAATATCTAACCCTAGAAAATTCATTACTCTTTCTTTTTAGAATATTAAGTGGATGTAGTTTGTGCATTAATCCATGGCCACTATAAAATATTTCCCCGCATTCTTCGCGAGCATAGGATGAGATACAATTCGAGTTCGAAATTTTCAGTTGCAGTTTGGAATCGAGGGATCTGGTTTCGAATCCTAATTCAGGCGATTGAGTTTCTCCATTGAGAATTTGGCGTATTCGTGTAAGATAATTGCGTCTCCTACGTCCACTTATGACAAGTTCATCCGTGCACCGGGCGATATCAAAGAAACATGTAAATGCACTTCCTAAGATGCGTTTCGTGAAACTTAATAACATACTTTCGGAAATGTAAATGAATGAATAGAAATTTAAAAAATGAGTCGACCCACGAAATAAAACTAAGTATGCAACCATAGAATCAATCGTGGTGTTTCAATAGTACCTTATAGGGATTTAGAAGGAATTCCATTCAACGAAAATACTTCGACTCAAAAACATTTATCCTTGATAAATACGCGTAAAAAAAGTATTCAAAAAACGAAACGAGCTGCAGGGATAAACACCAAGTTTGGGATTTCCGCGTCTTATGTGTGGCAGTCTTTGAGTGCGAGAGAGATCTTAGAGCGACCGAACCGAGCGATCCCCTCATTTCATTCTCGCCCTCATGTCCCCTAGGAAGAATAATCCTTCCGCTTCGCGTCTCGCCGCGGCGTCTCAAGGGCCCCATCGCTCCGTGCGTTCAAGATTGCTTTCCCGCACAAGGGGGCGTGGTTCGGCCGCGTCGCCGTCATCTTGGGACTTTGAAATTTTTTGCCTCCGAGGTGGTAAGATTTTTTTGAACAGGACCTGACAGTTGTTCAAGGCAAAAGTTAATAACAGCCCTTGTTCAAGTAAGTAATTCCTTCCACGATCCATCAAATGTCACTTATATAATGCTCCAACTAGTTTGATGTTGAAAAGCTGAGCGCTCTACTGTTACGCGAACACAACATCCAGGAGAAAGTTACGGAGAGAATTGAAGCAATTGCATCATTGATCATGTAGAATTTCTGATGACGTTCACGCGAACTACGCAGACGCCGCTAGAGACTCGGAGGCAGTGCGCTAGGCTTAGATTGCTTGAACAATTGAGAATAGATATTTCAGAGCGACATGGAGAACATCCTATTAGAACCCCACTATATTTCCAGGTCCGACAGAAACGATAAATTAAGAGAGATATTTTGCCGAACGGATAGGTATGGGAATTCGTTTTTCCCCCCAACAATAAGGGACTTCAATAAATGCTAGGCGTAATTTCATTAGAGCGTTTCCTTTTTATATGTAAACGGCTGGTGTCCTAACACACCTAATGAGGCGGCTTGCGGGGTAGTGTGTAGATGTAGATGAACAATAAATATTAGGTGTCATCAAACAATACATCCAGAAGGAATTCTCTCTGAGCCCTGAAGAAGCACGTTTAATGATGCGAGATGTTGGTAAAGGGAAATGAAATAATTGAACTGTATCAGGACCACCTTTGTCTCCAGAAAAAAAACAATTACACATATTGATAAGAGGTCATGAAGAGATGATGATGTGATAATACAAGCATTCTATTTCCATTGACGTAGAGCCAAAATATTCACGGCTGCATCTCAGATGTCATTAGGTTATCATATTTATTCAGAATAATCTTTTTCAATCATGAAGACTTGATGTCATGAGTGGTATTTTCAGTCACTTGTTTGAGTGCGATGGATTGCTTTTGAGTAATGAGGCTATTTTCTGATCGTGCAGGTATCGGAGAGTGATGAGCTCTTCAAGCTGGCTTCCTTAGGACTGGAGTACCATCACCGCTACCACAAGACCCTTCTCCTCACCACCATTTCGCTCGCGTTTGCTGCGTGGATTCTTCTGCTCCTGATGGTCGTCGTGGACGATGGTCCAGGACGACATCTCTTCACTGCCATTCAGTTCAAGTTGCCCTTTGACATTCCTCTTGTACTCTTGTCATCGTCCATGGTGTTCTATTTGTTTGGTGAGTGTTTTCAGGCCTTTTGAAACTATTCTTAGTCTTAATATTCACCTTCTTCAGGCACTGCTAAAGCTATACTGTATTTAAATTTCAGTACCACGTCACAAAATAAATTTTACTTAGCAAAACTTAAAGAGTTATTCATAGTCTTATATCTCTGGCTTATTACAAAGAATTCAAGGCTAGGGAAGAATTGATGAAAGACTTTAGCGAAGAGGTTCAAGAAAATATGTCCCAGGGTAGAGTTGAAGCTGCCTGTAATACTCTTTAAGTCTCTTTCAAAAACACCAATTTATGATTTAAACCATGATCTCGATGAAATACCGTGCATCTCGAAGAAAAGACGTGCATCTTGGTAATAACTTGTGGACTTCAAAAAAATGCTTATAATGAATGGCTAGGTTGGGAGCTTGTGGAGGTGGTTCTAAATTGGATTGGATTCCTTCTCCCACAGTGATGTGAAACATTCTTATCAAATAGTGTCGCTGAAATCCAGGAGAAATTGATGAGTTAATGTTGATTTTGTTGGATCCCATGTTTTCAGGTGCAACAGCGTGTGTCACCTAAACGCTGGCATGTGCACTTGCTTCAGAAGAAGAAGAAATGGGATCCAACTCATCAAGCCACAGCACAAGCCTTCGCTCCAAATGTTTGATTTCACACAAACGGGGGAGATGATCTTGCAGTTTGCCTTTCCAGAGGTTTCTTGCCGAGTTGTTTGGTGGTTCACTACTTCTGGTGAACATGTCCCTCTTGGATATACATTTCTATAAAAGGAAATTGGCCTAGCATTCCCTTCAGTTGCCTTCAGAAACTCTCCTTTCCACAAGAAATAATAGTCGCCCTTCCAGTTTCTTTTAAAGAGGAGAACAATCCTTTTTGGGACTTAGTGGTTAAGTTTTCATTGTTGTTGACTTTCCTTTTGTTACATGGTTTATATCTTAAGAGTTTATAGATTTTTACTATCAAAGTGGCTTCAGACTTAGAAATGGCTGAATTTGGTAAATTGTGAATTGTTCTAAAAAATCATTTCCTCTTGGAAATATATTGCATTAGAGTATAATAAAGCTCATGCATAGAAATTGTGTTAGGAAAAAACCCACCTGGAGTGGGAATCGAACGACAGACCGTTGGGTAGCCAATGGTGAGACCACCACGCTACCCAGGCTTTATAATTGCCATGGCAATTTTAGAAGGATATATGGGAACTAGATGTTCAGCCCCTTCAATTGATCAAAGAATTGCACTCGAAAGGGAATATGAACATATAAGAAGCGAATGACCATGAGGATTTATTTGCAATTGTCTCTTTGCAATTTGACAACATTTCTTCGGGATGGACTCATCAGACTGGGTGGTCTATTGCCTAATTTTAAATTAGATTTTTGATCAGTAGCATTCAATTATTTTACTTATCAAGACTATTTAGAGGACTATGAATGTTCACTGGAA
This sequence comes from Pyrrhosoma nymphula, assembly GCA_963573305.1. Classification (NCBI taxonomy): domain Eukaryota; kingdom Metazoa; phylum Arthropoda; class Insecta; order Odonata; family Coenagrionidae; genus Pyrrhosoma; species Pyrrhosoma nymphula. Next base: position 9,867,787 of record OY754327.1, read on the forward strand.
AAATCTGCATGCAGATCCAAATTTGTGTTAGCCATGATGCAACGAATATACATACTGGATTTCGGCTGCTATCTGGAGGCATTGTCAGAAAGATAGAGGAATCATGTTGCATTAGTTTTATATTAAATCCAGATCTAGTAGTTTTCCTGAAGATGGAAGATTTACTTGCTGCTCAAGCATGACCAAGCAAGCAGGGCATTCAGTTTAATGGGGTAGACTATGCAGATCCTATTTATTCACCTTTTGTCCCTCACGCAAAATAAATGTATTGACTGTGTCCATTCCTTCTTTCTTTCAGTCTTGGCTTCTCCTCTGCAGTACTACGTATATTGTCTCTTGCCTTTGGTTCTTTGGTGGGGAGTTGCAAGACTGATAAGTAATCAATTCACCTGTAAAAATGGCTGGAACAGTTATCGACTGCACTTCTCTTGGCGTAGTATGCTGTCTTCATTGTTCTTTGTGGCTGCCTACGTAGTCGGGATCGAGATTCTGGTGAGGAAATTATAAAGTTGTAAGCTGTTTTGTAGTGAAGGTGGAGACCAATGAGAATGGCTTTATCCTCTGTGCTTTGGCGTGCCTCACCTCTCTTTGCATGACTGCGTGTTTAACACCATGTGCTTTTTTATATTTTACATTGGTCGGCAAGAGTCATTGTTCCCGTGGCCCCAAACCAATGCTTTCTTTGTTACCATGATGATATGACAAAGCAATCATCTTAGAATTTTGTACCTAAGTATGTGATAATTGAAAAACCATTTAAGCCATTGGGACGTACAATATCCAAATGCACCCTGTTTTGAATATCCATGGATTTCGTCTCAGAAAAAGAAAAAAGAGCAACCAAACCATATTGTTCCAAATGAGTAAATATAGTGAAGGCACTTTTAACTCATTCCATGCGGCCGAATAAATTTGTGGTGTTCCGGGTGACGGATTTTTTTTAATTTTTTTTATTTTTAACAGATTTTGGTATTTAAAGGATGCCTTGATATCGATGACTGCCAATAACACCCGGGAAATATTTTTTTTTTAACTTTTTTTTCATAACCTCTTAAGATGTCATCAGTCATGGGGAAACAATGTACATATATGCAACCAGCACGACACCATTACCCACAAATATTATAATTCTAATTGCGACAAACCCTTGCATTCATTTCAAATTTAATTTGCTAACATTAAAGAATAACTAATATGTACTGCATGCAATTGATTGTTTTACTTTTTAATTGTTATAGTTCATGAAATATCTTGTCTTTTATGCACATCGAACACAAAATCTAATAAATGTACATATTGGAAAGTTCCGGTCTATCGGGTTATCCACAGCAAACTTCCATTTTTTGTTCGAATAAGTGGAAGTTCACGCTAGAAAGACCAGATCTTTCCAAAGAAATATTCCGCGAAGCCATAACAAGGAAGTAAACATATTATTCATAGAGGAAAGTACAAATTTTTCTTCAATTTTCAGATTCAAATAATTTTCTGTATGTAAACTTTCTCTGCATGACAAATACTATGTTGTTTCGAAAGTAAACCATTACAATTGTTTCATTTTTAAAGTTTTATTCAAGTTTAAATTAAAATACAATTTTGAAAAATTAATAAATATAGTATTGAAAAATTACAGTAAAAAATATGCAACAGGATAATTTGTGCATTTACATTTTAAAATACCCATCTAGTATTTATTGAGCTTCTTCCCATGGTATTCAGTAAAGCAGGGATGAAGAAATAATCCTGGCTCATCGGGACAATCTGGGCAGAAGGTGGTGATGTGATGGTCTTCCTGATTCCATTTGTATGACAAACGCGGCACCTCTTTTGTTTCTGTCCATTCCCGCCCTCGATGGGAAGGAAATCGGGAAAATGGGATTTGAGGGGCTTTGGTGTAGACGTTTGTGCTCCTAGTAGGGAGCGTATTAGCTCTATTGAGAACTCGTACAGTGTTTTTTTATGTCCACTATATTTTTGATACAGCAAGTAACTGTTTACAACGATCAACTGAAATATGTGGATTGCTAGTGTCCTATACCACTTGACCGATTTATGCTCACAGGGGTAATATGCTAGCATTTGATTGCCGTGATCAATGTCTCTCATATATTTATTGTACTTAACAACTGGTTCTGGTTTCAATTTCATGATCCCTTTTCTGTTTGGGACCTCGAGCAACTGCCTTCCAAATTCTAAGTGATTACCAAAACGTCCTCTCTCCATTTAAAGACGTAAATTCCATCATGACTCCATCGCTCTAAAATTTCATCCTTTTTAATTCTTTGGGATACAATTTCCTTGGGATTCCCCACTCTGTTTGCCCGTAATGTCCCTGTTCAATATGTTTTTTCCAGGAGTTCTCTAGCCATTTGCACACTGTTGTAATAATTGTCGAAATAAATAGAATGGCCAAAACCCTCTCGGCCCTCAAGATGTTTATGAACTACATTTCTTAAATGCCCCTGCCCTCCTACTTCCTTATCTGCCGACCCAGAGTAAATCAGCATTCGCATTACTATTCCGGATGGTTCCGTTAACATATAAATTTTTATGCCGTACTTATGGCGTTTTCCTTTCATGTATTGACGGAAAAATAGACGACCTCTCCATAAAACCATTGATTCATCCAATGATAATTCTTTTGCAGGGGAATAAATGGCATGCATTCTATCTTGAAAATGGTTAATCAATGGCCTTATTTGGAACAATTTATCCTCTGGACGAGGCTCATTTTGTGCTGGTTTTTTTGCGAAATGAAGCGTTTGCAAAATTCCAAGAAACCTATCCCGAGGCATGTTCCGTGAAAAGCAAGTTATTGAATAAATCATCCATTTTCCAATAATCCTGAATTCTTTTCAGCCTAATTGTTCCCATATGAAACAATAAACCAAGGAACCTGTCAAATTCTTCTTTCGGCATATGTTTCCCGTCGGCTATTCTGGCATGTGGCGAACATTCGCCTATAGAAGGGTCTCGGTCTGCGTGTTTGTGTCTAACACTGACAAAGGTGAGAGGTCGTAAAATGCCTCGTTGGTTATGAGGTCAAAATGATGGCGTGGGTGATCCCCGGCTGGAAATTCCCTCAACCCGGGACACCCAGTGAATGGCATGCGTGTGATAGCAGGCTGCTCATCACTCCACATTTCAGAAAGCCTAACGGTACCTGAGGGGTTGGGTGTCATGGTTTCAACGGTGGTTAAAGTTGTAGAAATATTGTTCATGTCATGATCATAATCTCCAAGGTCCTCATCCTTGCTCTTTTCTTCGCTGTCACTATCTTCTGCATGGAAATCTTCAGCACTATCCTCCCATGACTCGTCATCTTCTCCCGTAGAACCCGTCTCAAAAAGGATCCTCCTCAGGTCGTCCTCGGCCATTCTATGAGGTTGGGCTCGTGAAGGATCATTCTTTGAACATCCTAGTTATTGACAGAAAAAATTATCTTATTATTGGGAAAATTTAGAAAGTATAACAAGTTTAAAATTCAATAAGTTTTCCAAACTACAACTTTATTGAAACTCACCTGAGACTTCCATTTCAGTTTTCCTGCTACAATTTTCATCTTCTTCCGCCTTCCTCTTTTGCACGATGGAACGGCAGTCTTTTTCAAATATCTATGTTTTGCTGGCACATCTGAAACGCACAAGAGAATTAATTCAGGTAACATTTCAAAAATTAAACGACATGAAGTGAACACAACTAGGTTTACTTTACCTGGAAGTACATAATCTGTCTTCAGAAAATGACGAGAGCAAACATACATGCTCTTCGTCAATGGCTTTCCAAGCTTCAACAATTTGATCCCCGACTTCCTTCTGTCACATTTCTCTCGGATATTTAGTTTGTTCAATAAGTAAACGAATCCTCCGTCGGGAGGAAATGCGTGAAACCTCAAATTGAGGTTAAGTCTCTCCACAGACGAGCACTGTGGCACACAGCAGTTTCTATTGGACGTAGTTTTCCTTGGTGAAAACTTCGCGTACTCACCATCCATGATGTAATGAAGAAAAGATATTTTCTATGATGAAGAAAGTTGATGAAAAATTGATGTTACTAATTGTGGTCACTACTAACTACAGACGATGTAACATAAACACTTCTCCGACTAAGCCCACAACTGCTGTTACGCGCTACGGACAAAACCAGACAAGCCTGTGTTATCATCATTGCGATGTTTCCGATTTTCCCCGATAGTTAGCGTCTTCCCATGCTGGAATCGCGAATATGTTTTTGTGTGTGAACATCTAATACCAGCACTCTATCAAAGGAGAGAGAGTTGTGCACCAAGGGTCTTTAGATGGAGTGAAGCACCAAAGGTGCTCATCACTCAAAGTGGTTTGCTGTGCTACACCCAAATGAAATGTATTTTACTCTGCACAGTCTTTGAATTCGCCCAAAACAACGAAAGAGTGCCCTCTGTGGGGATAGGAAGTGAGCGTCTCAACCACCCATGGCGAAAGTGGCCAGAACAGCATCAATTAAATGTGGGAATTTTGTGCGCCACACATTCCAAGTGACAGGTTGCAGGGCCGTGCGGTCATTGGATATGCTTTTTTACATTTTGGGGTGGACTGTTGTATTCAACAGTTTTGAAGATTCAAAAGTTTCAAAAAATTTCAAAGTTATAAATAAAAAGCTAGGCCATTTTGTCTCCAGGGACCAAAGTATTACTACATAAAAATGTAGAATCCAGAAAGGGGGTCAAGTTATGTTCTTGCTGTAAAAATTCCCAAAGTTTACTTGCTGGACTTGTGGCATTGTGCAAAATTACAGGTTAAATAAGTACCTACAAGGGTTACCAGAACATGGCTTTACTTTAGGTTCAAAAGTTACGGCTATAAATGGAGCTAGTATTCCTGTGATCTCTATTGCTAAACATTTGCAAAAATTTGGAAGGAAAGAAAAAAATACTTCATTCATCGTATGAAACCGATGTTGGTATGTTGGGGAAGTTCTGTTTTACACTCACATCAAGTTTCCTTGATTAACTTTTGCTGTCACTTTGAAATTTCTTAGCCATGCCATTCTTCTTTCTTTGTAGGTACTTTCGTTCTTCCACCGATGGGCTCTGTCCCTTGGAATGGCAGGCTTGGCACTCCGCCCGTTCACCAAGCTGCTGCTCCACTTGACTGGTCGAGAAACGTGTCGGGCAGACATTGGCAAGTCCCTTTACTGGGCTGTTTCTTGCCTTATTGTGGGAGTTTTCTCATTCATGCCCGTTGTTGGCAAAGAAGTGGACACCAGTTTTGTGTGAGTTGATCATTCAACCTCTTCTTAGAACTATGAGTGATGTTTGGAAAAGGATTTATAAATTTTATTGCTTTTCTGGATGGAGGATTCTCTTAAAAATTCTCACTGAGGTCCCATTGGACTTTCTGAAACATTTGTGTAAATTTTGGCCTTCGCGAATGGAATTCGGGTTCAAAATTAATTCGTTGATTTTCCAAGATACGTACTGCCCGGGATCATCTAGGGCACCACCACTGGTGAAGGGAACCAAAAGGGCAGAGGGTTGGTCCAGGTGAGAGAGTTTTGGGGGTCCGGTACCAACTGCCGCACGCGTGGGTGAGATTGAAAAGTCACGGCATTGTCCAGAGATCTTAAATGTGGAAGGCCAACTTCTTCATAAGTGTACGTAGAAGATAGTAGGGTTGCATTTGTAGATGTGAGATGGCATTCCTCCAGATAAAATAGTCACCCCTAAAAACAAATGCCTGGCTGGAGACTTGTACGATCGGTGAGTCAGTCAGGGGGGATTGGTTGAGGATTGGTGGAGACTCATGGAAATCTAGGTTTCTAGGAGTTTTTGCAAAGCTGGAAAAGGCAAATATGAAGGTGGTTAGGCGATGGCTTGGCATCCTGATAGCAAGGGGTCCTCTTAGTACGGTTTAAAGTGCTGCAAACTAACTGATTTCAAAAGGCTGGATTAGATGTGTCTAGTGTAGATTTTGGCACCATTCAAAATCGTCATCTCCCGACGCGTAATCTGCCTTTGAATCCCTTCATCGCCATGACACCTGAGGGAAACGTAGGCTCTCTGTACTCCATTGCATGGACCAAATCGTTCGAGAGTTCTCATAGTACATTGGTATAAACATGTTTGATAAATTATCTAATCTATTATTTAAAGAAATATGTGAAAACAATCCCAAAGTCTTACGAAGAAAATTAAAAGAATTTCTAATTATAAAATGTTATTATTCAATAAAAGAATACAGAGGATGCCCTAGAACAACATAAAATGGTTGGTTAAAACGTTAGATGTGTAATTATGTACATACTTCCATGTATTTTCCATAGTATTGTTTACTTTGTTTTTATTTACTTTTGACATCGCGCCGACGAAAGCGAATTGTTGAATTCCATTGTCATTCCGAATTGGTGACGCTGCGGGCGGCGTGGCCTCGCACCATTTCCAAACGGCACATTCGCCTGACTGGCGGCGCTGTAGTCAACTTAATGCGCGTTGACGAGGTGAAAGAAGAGTTAACTAGTATCTCAAGGAGTTGGCGGCGAGCTTCTTCGGCACTGGCAATACAAAAACTGCCACAGCGACTCGAAAAATTCATCGAACGAAATGATGATTATTAAAAAAAAAATAATGCTTTGTTGTGCTTTTCAACCATGTAAAAACTTTAGAAAATATTTTTTTATTTTCATATTCATAAATTATGGATACGTTTTTGGGTTAACAATCGTAATACGCGAATATAACTCACGTCAGAAAAAGCGAACTCTATTTTGAATAGTTAAATAAAAGTTGTTCATTATTTAATTAATCTTTCTTCGTGCCGTTGGTGTGATGGTGCCGTATTGAAACTCGGTGACGACCTTGTGCAACCCGCGATGCATCGCGGGGTCGTAAACATTCTTCCGCGAGCGTTCCAGCTCCAGGCCTGGAGTGAAGCTGGAGCTGGAGCCCTCGGGAAAACTGTCGTGTCGTGAAAATGACTCAACGCTGAAACTATCCCCAAAGCCATCATGTCTCAGTCCGTGGTTTGTGTTTAGGTTTGTCTTAAAATTTGTCATCATGCAATACTACCACGAAGTTTCCCCTGAGCAAGTTTTATTCTTTCAAATGTTTTCAGCATGTTGAAGTTAACCTTCAATTGTTATTATCTGTCTCTGAAAGCTCAAAATCCGAATTTACAATCTTGCTTCTTACTGAATTTACATTCTGTGTACAACGGCGGTGTGTAGGGACGACCTTGTTGCACCCATGCATTGAACCATGCTTAAGGAGAGTGACGTTTTTTATCGTTGCTATTTTATTTGTAGTCTTATAAAAAGTAACAGCCCTTTTGCTTCTCTGTCTCGCGATCAAGCACCACGGCTTGTCTCCTCTTCATGGCTATGGGGGTGCTGGCGGCCGTGTTGGTTCACGCTCGGGACCCCTGGCCTCCATCACCAAGGAGTGGTGCTTGGCCCCTTTTGGTGCAGCTCGCCCTCTTCCTGCCCCTGACCGCGTGGAACGTCAGGGAAGCCGACCGCAGCTTCAATGAGAATCGAGGACTCCCCCTTATGTGCCAGACTCTTTCTTGGATTCTCTCAGGTGGGTTTCAAACGTTGGTTGGCTGGCTATTTATTTGTGCCAGAACCATAAAAAGAATACGTTTTTCCAACCCTAATTTTATCATCGCAAAACGCAACTAAAGAATTTCCCTCCATATAAATCCTTTACTATGCGGAGGTCTACCAATTGCAGCCGTGGCCGAGGCGCTGGATCTCTAATCCACGTAATGTGGCGCGGGTTCGAATCACTTTCCGGTCATTTTCTTTCTTATATTTTACGGAGTCACTGTACATTGCCCAAACCCATACATTTATGGCATTAACAACAATATTTTTTAATTTTAAGCCTATTTTCTGGATTTTCAATCAACCCCCTTGGGAGAGTTTCGAGTCTAATTTCGAAATTCTTGTTCAGCCGATAAGAGGTTTCACATGCCGAGGGCGCTAATATGTTTAGATTTTGAAAATACAAGGATACTCCCGTGAATAGGATGAGCGTCGATTGGTCGTGGCTCTTTCTCAAGGCGGTAAACAATAAACGGATTATTACTTTTTAATTTACAGAGATGCATGCACTTCAAATTTCCCAGGAACTGCGTTCGAATAACGACTTTTGTGACTCAATTTTTCTTTCAATAGTGAACATGATATAAGTGGAAAAGATATCGTAACTGTTTCCGAGGTTATGAAAAAATAGTTGCTATGACCTTTGGAGCAACATATTATATTGAAGGGAAATATGAAAAAATATAAATAAATGGTCTGGAGTTTGTAGACCGGATCAGCCTTATGGCAGATGCAATGTTCTGGCGACAGTAAACAAATTGGCTTGGTGCAGAAATATTCTTTGCTTTACATGGCCTCTCGGCATGTGAAACCTCTTATCGGCCGAACAAGAATCCAGAAATTAGACTCGAAACTCTCCCAAGGGGGTTGATTGAAAATCCAGAAAATAGGCTTAAAATTAAAAAAATATTGTTGTTCATGCCATAAATGTATGGGATTGGGCAATGTACAGTGACTCCGTAAAATATAAGAAAGAAAAAAAATTGAAGAAAAAATTAAAGAATGAAAAATTCACTCGAACTCGGGTCCAAATGGAAGAAAGCCGTGACACCTTTCCCTTATTTTCTCTATAGTTTCAGAAAATAATTTCTTCATTTGGATCCCTAGCATCATTCACGCGATGTCTCCTTGTAAGTAATGAGCATATAATTAATGCGTCTTGAATTTGAACGTTATCCATTAAATTATTTAAAATTGCAAATGCATATTATGACGGGCGGCTTTCACACGGAATCTCAGGGCGGGGCGTTGTAGGGAAACAAGCGGGTTGAATAGGATTAACGACTCGGTGGTAGGGAATGAGGAAACTTGTCTTCACAAATGCAAAATACTGACACATTTGCAATTAAATGAGCAAGGTTTATTTCACTTAAGGTTAGTAGGGGTGGCAAATTTACTAACAAAAAAAACTTAACACTAAATGAATACATGACTGTAAAAAACACTAAGAAAAAAAACAAGTCATCAATAAAAAAATTAAATTTCGCTCGCAATAAACATAATGACACTCTCAACAGGGGCGGCACGAAAGTTCAGTCTTTCTTGATTGCTCTGTCAGAGTTGATTCGATGATAGGGAAAAAAGGGGGGGGATTCGTCGGAGGAAGTAACACCTCCGGTCTTACTTTATTTTCGACACGTTAGTGCTGCAGGCTAAGGGCTTCGTGGCTGAGAAGACTTGCATTTGGTAGGCCGATATCTTGGCCTGCCTCCTTCGGCGATCCTTGGCAGCCCAGGTTTTAGGCTCGTGTATGAGCAGAAGACCCGGCCGCTTATCACCCCTCTGCTGGGCGGCTGTCTTCTCCGACCCGTCCTTCTATCTGGCTCGGGGTTCCACCCGACGCCTTCTGAGGTCAACTGCTTGTGTCACCGCCAGGATCTAGCTCGCTTCAGCCATCGCCAAGCTCTCGCTTGCTTCTCGTGCTTTTTGCCACTGTCCAGTCGTGGGGAGGGGGGGGAGAACACGTGGTTTTCTCACGGCGCCACCTATTTTACATTAGTATTTTGGCACTTCAGTGCCACCTATATCACTTGTACGTCATCTTCGCGCGGTTGGCGCGCACTTTTGAAACACATAACACTTCGACTCTTACAGTTAATGAAAACAAATAATGAACACACTTCAAAAAAATAGAAAATACGGGAGAGGAAACTCCTTCCTCTTTCAAATGGAAATAAACCTTCACTTAAATAAATAAAAAAAAACAACGCTGGCAAGCGCTGCCTCCACAATATAGAGACATTTAAGGGCCTCCTTGAGAATTAAGCTACGGAAGCGCCTCTTGTGTCTCCCCGAAGAAACCATGGTCGATGGTGATCTGCTTAATCGATTGTGTTTTCTCTGCGAGATATCGCGTGGTTTTGTCATCCGCGTGGTGCAACATGGGAGAAAGGACGGCGGAGAGAGAGAGAGAAAGCAAGTGGAAGGAGAAGACGATATCCCAACCGACGAGAGGTGCGATGGAGATCCGTGGGGGGCGTAGTACACGCAACAAGCAATCATTCGACGATTGTCGGGCGCAATTGCGGTTTAAGTATTAATAAGATTGGCCCAGCAGTCGTGTCTCTCGAATGTTCCACGCACGCGTGTTCAACAGCTCCCGCGTGATCGACTCGTGGAATCCTTCGTTTGCAGTGCATCTCGGAGCACATCGCTAATAGTTTCGACGCGAAGCGTACTGTCTTTTTGAAATCACACGACTGTCATGCACGGCATAGGACAGGTTGGAATGTCATCACGGTGAGTGCCTCATAGAGGCGGAAGCGGACCCTCTGCACGTGTGTCCACCTCTGAATGAATGCATCTCTCTCTTTCTTTGACTCAGACACATCCTCCTTTTGCAGTGTGCTCCGTGGCTTGGCCCCTGGTCGTGCCCTCCACCAGCAGCCCTCGCGGTGCCCTTGACCTCCGGCGCCGCGTGGCCGCACAGCTCGTGAGCGCCTCCCTCGCCCTGGCCGTGCCCTACGCCCTGCTCTCCGTCAACCACGAGGGCTTCTTCTTAGCCGCCCTCGCCCTCAACCTCCACGCCTGGCTCACCGTGGAACGGCGAGTGGACTCCGGTTGGGACTACCTCAGGATATCCTACACCTTTGTATCCTTCTTTTCTGAAATGAGTGGCCTACTGCATTGGCCGCGAAAACAGACGTTTGAAAGCGTTCTATTCAGCCGGAAGGTGTGGTATTGAATGGTGATGTGTCCGGGATTCGTTCGAATCCTTCCTATAAATTGGTTTGAATTCCTGTTGTGCGGGTGGCAAACGCAAACCTTTGCTTTCCATTTATGTACGGCGGTAGCAGACTTATCTTGTCGCCGATGAGCATTTAATGTTCGGCCCCGTAGGATATCCGGAAACGGCCTGCTGTAGCACTAAATGGAAAGCACCACGTCTTGGCGATCGCCGTTTTATCGCCACAAATGAATATAGCGTCGACTGAGCTTTGGCAAACTCTACCTTTGCCGTGGAATTATCATCCCTGGACACGACGTTAAAAAACTATTAGTTTATATCTTAACAGAGTACGAGAATGCTCCATTTCACTAGCAGAAATTAGTCAGTTACTTGTGTTCTATTAGTGTCGTCATAAATGAAGTTAATTCCGAAACTGCAATTTCAGTTCGGTTTACATATTTCTGTTTTAAAGCTAAATAATTGGATGTGGCTTTGACGGGAAAACCTAGAAATACCTATGTGTTCATAAACTAACAATGAAATGTAAAAATGGATTTGGCTTTGTTTATTTGCTGAAAAGTTTTGCTATTTGCTGAAAAATATTTGCTGAAAATTACAATGCTAGTAGTTTCACTGTAACTTGCGAATAATTCGTAAAATTCAACTTTGAAAACCTTGCGCTCAAAACGACTCGTCGCCATGTTTGATGAGCGTGAATATCAGAGTCCAATAAATACGGTACCGTGGTGCTATTTCCAATCCCCAGCTCCGTCAGTTAGCAGTTGTGAGTCCCTGTATATCTTGTTTATGAAAGAGAAAATTATTCAGTCATGCCATACAAGTGGTGCATTGTGACCTTGTGCCCAACCATATCTAAGCCAAATAAGATAGGAATATTCCCTGATTGTGCCTTCACAAAGCCAGAGTCAGCCATGACGTTATTATTATACCCTCGAATAATACACACTCGACAAGCTGAGAAACACTAGGGATGAGCAGAAATAACCGGTTACATCAATAAATGATTTGTTGCCTTAGCCGGTTATTTTCAGCGTAGGTTAGCCTGAGTACTCGGTTATTTTATATCCGAAAAATAACGCGAGTGAAATAACCGGAAGACTGCCCTCTGTCGTGGAACTTTGGTACTACTTGCTCCTGCTGACAGAACAGCTGCTCGAATTGAAGGGAAAGTATGAAGTTCCAAAAATATTTAGTAGATGGCAAAGAAAGAGAGTTTGGAGAACTGAAGCTCAATTTCTTTTGCTCGATTTTAATTGAAAAAAATCAAGGGGGAAGGCATGGGAAGCGTCATTGCTTTAATGCGATCAGCCATGCATATAAAGTGCGCGCCGAAGTAACCATTCTGGGATAAAGCGTTTTACTGACTTATAGTCAAGCTCATGAGGGTGATTGGAAGTTTTTATGTCTTCGTGCAATTTCTGGTGAACTGAATTACTCGGCGAAGAAGTTAAATTGGGGAACTTACATGATTATTTTATTAAGCAAAAGATGTGGAAGGAGTGGGATTATACATTTTCTATTATCATGGTGATGTAATATGGAGAAACTGTAACCATTAGATTGTATATGAATTGTAATATTACCCTAATCCAACTTCATTTCCTCTTCACTTGGATATAAAGAGCAAGGAGATAGAGAAAGTAATTCGCCAAAACATATCCCTCAATGATCAACAAATGTAACTACTCAGTCAAGCATATTATCTAGTTTTCAACAGGAATTAAATTACTGATAAAAATTAGAAACAGTGTCTTTGTTACTAGCGAGTCATCATCCCCACAGTGAAGTGTACCTCCAGAAAAAATTGGCCTCTCACAAATAAAAGAATTGTAATATATATTAATTACACGTGTAGCGCTAGCTTAGGTAGTGGAACACATTCAACTTACTCCTTCTCATTCGAGACGCAAATAAATATTTGACTACGTGCATTGATGAGATGCCGAAGAGATTATAACTTAAATATAATACTCAACGGAATATTACCACAAACATGTCGTAGTTTAGCTTCTTAACTTTAAAAATCACCAATGATATACATTTATTTTAGCAGTAGTTCTCCAAAATAAGAAAAAAAACAGCTTTTTTTAGAAACGGCGAAAGTTTTGACCAAAATCAGTAGTAATTCCCGTGTAGCTGCAATAATAATCACATTATACTGAGTAAGTCACCACCGATGCACTCACGAGAGAATATTAACATATCACATCCATAACCTTTTAAAAACCTATTATACCTTCATGTTAAAAAACCTGTAAAAAAAGTTTTTTCCTTCAGGTTTTAATACTCGAGTACCCTACTCACTGAAAATAACCGGTTAGCCTAACACTGGTTTTTCCCCCATAACTGCCCATCCTATTTAAACACGGAATCGCTGTATTGCCATTGGGGGGTGGGGGGGGGGGGGTCAAGGCTACGGATTTCTCTATACAGCTCTGCGTCGTCTGCAAATAATCGACGCTTGCTGTCAATTATTCACCAATATCTTTTATATACAAAAGGAACAGAAGTGGGCCTATGACACTCCCCTGTGGGACACCTGATGTGACTTTTACTTCATTAAGGATAGCATCGTCTAATACAACCCTTGTACGCGATTGCTGAAGAATTATTTAATCCAAGAAATTACGTCGTCATTTAAACCGTAAGATTTTAATTTTATAAGTATTGTTCTATGGGATACTTCATCGTGAATTTTTTCACGCCTTCGTCGCCTTTTTATAGTGAAGAAAAATTACGTCAACTGAAACGTTATCTTCACCCGAGATTAAAATATCTTACAATTAGACAAAAAGTTCTAATAGGGTTTCACAAGATCTTTCCTTCTGAATCCGTTTGGCGTTTTCATTAACAAGTTCTGCATATCGAGGTGTCTCATAGCTAGATTTAAAACTATGTGCTCAAGGACTTTGCACGAGATAGTCGTGAGGGATCCTCCTTTTCACCGCCTTTGTATATGGGCGTGACATTGGCAATTTCTAGTCCTAGGGTACTACGTGTTCGGTGATTGATTTATTAAATATTATCTACAAGTAGGGAGCTATTTCACAAGCTAATTCTCTATACACGCGGGCAGGAATTTCTTCAGGACCTGGGGATTTATTTGGACTTTGAGATCTTAACAAGTTTTTTATTTCGTCAGTGCAAATATCGATAGGTGGCAATGCTGGAAATGATCATTTACTCGTCTTGCCTCTTACCCCCCCCCCCCAATCCCCTCCCATCCCCCCTCCCAACATTGTTACTTTGTTGCACTTATCCCGTCTACATACCTCCCCCACCATACAGCCCAACCTTCCCCTCCTCCTCCGCTTTCCCCCTCCCCCCCCCCCTCCTCACCTTTTGGAGAAATGCCTTTTCACTCTTTTATTTCCTCAAAATTTTTACTCAATCAAATGTGGCTGAATCAAATAATAACTGCTAATGAAAAAATAACCAATGAAGAGCATCCCTTGGTGGATACATTCATCCTCTTCTTGTTAGTAGTCCATATCTGGGGAACGCCGCTGAGCTTTGTTAATCGAGTGAGTTCTTTCCTCTTGCAACCGTAAGCGAGCAGCTTTCATCCTCCTCTTCCTAGCTACCTCCAGAGACTCTTCTGCGAGTTCTTCTGCTGAAGAACGGCCAAAGAGCCCGAAATGTTCCTTTACATGAGACATATTTCTCTTTCCTCCCTTTAATATACAAAATGGTTAACCCTGGCTCTGCGCGTGGCTCCCTTAACTGCGTGAACGCATAGATGTTCCTGATCATCACGTCATTCTTCGGCACTGGCAACATGGCGAGCGTGAACTCGTTCGACCCGTCTTGGGTTCGCCGCTTCCTCTCCGTCTTCTCTCCGCACTCAATGGGGGCGCTGATCCTCGCCAAGACGTGCATTCCCTTCCTCCTGGTCTCGTGCGCCTTCAGGGCCGTCAATGTCCTCCTCAGGGTAAGGTCTCCTCTTATATATGAGTGACGACAGGTATGAGAGGCTGGGTATCCAAATGATCTCTGGTCACACCTCCGAGTAGGCTTGTGCGATGAGTCGATTAATCGAAGTCATCGACGATGATTTTAGTCATCGCGGTGCGATGACTGTAATCGATGACGATGAATGTCATCGACCATCGACGTCGATGAGTCGATGAGAATCATCGATGCCGATGAGTCGATGCGAATCATTGATGTCGATGAGAACCATCGATGAGGATGATCGATATCCTTATATCACTAATTTTTCTTCTTTTTTTCCATTCATTTGAACGCCTTAGATCTAAAATGTATGTATAAAGTATAAGCACCCCAGCTATTGCGCCTTGAGGACGATGGCAGGGCCACAGTGGGATGTTTGGAATTCATGTTTTTCCTCAAGTTTGTGGTAGACGATACAGGAGTAGCGATCACGTTCAATCACAGTTAATACGCAGTAGTAGTGGTAGCATTGTATTCGTTGGTTGCACTGGTGCAGTTGGTAGCAGCGGTAGCAGCCTGAGCTAAACCGGCTAAATTCACCGAATTCACAGTCACAGTGATTTCGATTATTTAGTCACAGGCTGCGATTGCTACTTTTCAGTATCGGTGATTCAATCACAGCGATATATCGCTCATCACTACTGCACAGTTCATCGAGAGTCATCGATCATCCTAATTCATCGATCATCGACATTCATCGATCATCGATATTCATCGATAGTCATCGATCATCGTGTACACTATACGATGATCGATGACAGCCATCGTCATCGAAACATTTCGATGAAATTTTTTCATCGAAAATCGATGACCAAAATCGGTCATCGCACAAGCCTACCTCCGAGTGTGTGGTCAGAGAGCAGCAAAGCCACAACAACCCTCTTGTTTGCCCTCTTGAGTGTGTGTCTCATGTCTCTTTTTACTCGAGTTGAAAATTTTCATTTCACAATAAAGCACTTCACTATTAGGAATTAAAATAAAATTCCTACTTTTCAAAAATATGTGCATAAGGATCTCGTGTTACCATGAAGTTTAACCAAACAGTGGTTGGATTATTTAAATATTATTGGTATTGAAATGAAGTTAAATCAATAAAAATTAGCATTACATTAGTTCATCGTGGGTATATAAAATGGCACTGAGACTTGAACTTGCGGGATCGGTGAGTATTCAATTATACCCAGAAGGTACCCACAAGTTTTTAAAATTAACTAATTTTCTGAAGTACAAATCTATATTATTAACATTTTAATCCCAATCAACCCGCATTCTGGGGTGAAGAATGTCCATAAATGTTAATAGAAAACTGATATGTCAGAGTAATCACTAGTAATTTCCAGTAGCTCTCTTTGTGGTTATTTTGCTGAGGAGACTGTAAGGGAGACATTGGCATGAGGCTTGTGGTGAGTCATATTTGACAATTTTTCGGTTGATGGAAACTCTAGTTTTGGCCAAGGGATTTTGCATGAGATGTGGAACACCTTCGATTGAAAGTAGTACATCAAGAGTGAAGTAATTAAAAGCGAGTTTTCATATTCTTCTGTTAGACGTGTGCTCTTTTGAAGGGTAAAAGTGTTGTGTTTCCCTGAACCGGTTTCGTCTCTGGCCGCGGCAGCGTACTGGAAGCGCCTAGAAGCTTCAGCCCTTATTGTAGAGTCTAATAGTGATTGTAGCCGTAGTTAAGTCATTACTGGTGTATACGAGGGCAGACTTAAAAGTAAGGTCTCCAATTTTTTTTGTCATAGAAAATGACATTTATTTAGATTGTTGGATACATCGTTGAAAAGGTCATGGCTTCAGCTATTTTTCGATGTAGTCACCCTGGCGCTCGATGATTTTCCTCATCCGCATGATGAACTTTTGAATACCGTCGTCATACCAGCTTCCGTCCGCGTTGCGAAGGCGTTGACCTCATCTTGCACCTTGTCGTCCGTCGCGATCTTCATCCCTCCTAGGTGTTTCTTCAGGGTGAGGATTATTGCTGGTGGATTTCATGCCCCGGGGAACCACTATCAATAAGGAAAGATACTGCCACACATTGCAAAAGCTTCGGCGCGCCATCAAGAACAAACGTTCAGGAATGCTGACGAAGGGGGTCTCATTTCATCACGACAACGCGCGACCGCATACGGCTAGTCAGACGCAGGAACTGATCTCGAAGTTTGGGTGGAAAGTGATCGGGCATCCTCCGTACAGCCTCGACGTCGCACCAAGTGATGTCCACATGTTCCTCACCCTGAAGAAACACCTAGGAGGGATGAAGATCGCGACGGACGACGAGGTGCAAGATGAGGTCAACGCCTTCGCAACGCGGACGGAAGCTGGTATGACGACGGGAATTCAAAAGTTCATCATGCGGATGAGGAAAATCATCGAGCGCCAGGGTGACTACATCGAAAAATAGCTGAAGCCATCACCTTTCCAACGATGTATCCAATAATGTAAATAAATGTCATTTTCTATGACAAAAAAATTTGAGACCTTACTTTTAAGTCTACCCTCGTATATACGCTAGTGTTTTTTGTATTATATTTTTGTGTGTGAGTGAATCCGGTAAATGAGGGATTTATTTATCCTCTGGTCTCCTTGCTGTCGCGTCTTGCTGTCGCATGCAGAGGTTGGACGGGACGACGATCAACAGCCTTTTCTTTTCCTTTATTTTTTTAATTATCATATATTGTTCATCTTTTTAGCCTTTTTGATTTTGTCGTTTCTTGGGAGTGTTTACTCTATCATCTACTTGATTAATCAGCCTATTTGTTACCTACTTAATTCTTCTAGTGGTATAGTGGTATTTTCCTCATACTCTTAGCTTGTTTTACTTCTCTTTAGTTTGAAGGTGTCTTACGCTTGGTGATTATTAAGTACTCGGAAATAAAAGTCATTGTCAGCACTAGCAGAGTTTAATCTCTTCATTTTTTATCAGATTTTATTTGCAGCTAGTTAGTAATAATTAATTCTAGCTAATCAATGCCTACACTGACATGGTATAGCTGTGCCTGGTTTAGTATTACTTTACGATTAAACTTTAGTGTCATTCGAAGCATTTAATCCTCAAATCTTAGCCCCTGCATTTTACACTCCCATCTCAAGTTCTCCTCAACTAATAGTGCGTCCAAACAGCGCCACTAAAAACACACCTGCCCTAGGCCTCCCTCACATACTTATGGGTCCACCCTTGACTCATCTCACCGTAACACTTCTTCTTCCTCACCGCCTTCTGCGAGAGTCTACATCTTCAAAATACGCTGCAAGTCACCTCTAGGGTGTGTGGCGGGGGGTGAGTAGTCATGCATTACACTTTACTCCATTAAAGTTAGTGCAACTACGGCTATTGATGCATTAGCTTTAATCGCTTATGCTTGTCACGAGGCGAAGCCTCACAAGCATGCACTACACTATAGATATGTTATACCATTGTTAGAGGGACCGTCATAGTATTTATGTATTTTGCAACTACACAAATGGACAGAGACTCGAAGAGCTGAAAACATGCAGAGCGAGCTGTAAGTACTTGGTAGCAGATAAACGATACGAGGGACCATTCAAGTGTTACGTAAGACGTTTTGAGGGGGTTGAGCTTTTCTTACGTAGGGGGGTCCGAGGACAATCTTACATAAGATTTAAGTTACTTGCGAGATCTTATTTTTTATTAAATTATCGTCGGACGAAAAGTCTTACTTTTTAAGATTACCGCAGCGGTATTACCCCTTAAAATAATGCTTAACTATAGAAGAGGGTATGCTCAATTCCTTGCGTTCATTGGTTTGGAGGCATCGCATTTGTGGAGATTAGTGTTTTGCGAGTCGCGCGATACTGTGAATCGCGAAATATCGAAAATCGCTATCGATATCTGACTAAAAATTCATATTCTTTATTCATATTCTTTCATACGTTTCTCAAAAGGTCCTATGATTTTGTAAAAAAATTTAAAAACCGGAGGGGGTGAGTTGAATTATTGCACACTTGGACATGGAATCGGTCATGTATTATTATATATTATATGTGAATGCTTCCAAAGCTATGTGACAACTTACGTAAGATTGGGAGGGGTTCGTGAAATCTTACGTTGTGTTACATGAGGGTTCAAAATGTTGCCAAAATCACCTTACGTGATACTTTGACGGCCCCAAAGAGATGTGCTACCACGGCTACCACCTACACCGCATCGCGTTCGTACTCCGTGTGATCCGTTAGTGTGGTAAGAGCGATTTAAACAAAGTCTTCGTTAGATTCAATCATCTTCATACTTTTTGTTTTGAGTGAATGTTTATTACCTTCGTAAATGGTTTCACATGAGAGATATTTAAATTTAAGATGTGCGATATTTGCACTGTCTTACGAAGCAATCGTCTTTCGTCCATCCTTTCTTACTTTGCGAACCACTGAGACAGCTTCATGTATGTACGTATGTAATATTCCCTCAAGTTATTACCCAAGCAGCAATCAATATATCCAGACAACATTGTCGGCGTTAACATATGACATCCGTGCAATATCCATGTTAATCCATTTAACGGTGTATGGATATCTGTCAAATATCCAAAGGACAAGCCAAACAACGTTGCATCGATGTCCAACAGTGGACATCGAGGTTCTTATTACAACATCTCTTAGATATCTTCACAACATCTAATGAGTAGATAATGGGTGTGCTTATTATGATTTTTGGCAATCCCCAGACATACATATAAAACATTTGTGCTCTTCATATCTATACAGAACTTATGTTACCCTGGCGAAAATATTGTAGAGGGAAGCGGATACGAACCGTCGACGAAGCGGAAATTTAAGCGTACACGAAGCGAATCGGAATGTGAGCGAACAGTAACTAAACCGTCTCCGAAGCGAAATGAAACGTAAAATGAGTCAAGGAAGCGTACAAACGAAGCGTTCACGAGCCGGAATATCGTTTTACCTCTCCACTGACTTTGCTGCTCTCTCAAAATAAAAAAGGTAATTTTTTTCATTTATCGCTTTGAAGGTGTAATTGCGCAATGTCATGATAGAGTACATCGTATTTTAATACCTATTATCTACCTCAATCCCGTGGTAACGGAACCTACGACTCAACGCACTTATTCTTGCACCCGTTGTTGAAGTATGGGCGTTGAGAAAGACGTATATATGTAGTCACTTCCGTGGAAAAATGTGACTTTGAGAACGATAATCATTAAATGATAATTCCGTGATAGTTTGAGGAAATACCATAAAATCTTGATCAAATTTATTGGTAACTGTTCAGCAGATCTATCATTATATTAAATGCATTTCAGGTGCCTGTTTCTTCATACACCGGTGTCCAATCTGTGTTTCCCACATATTCATTGAACGCATTGAGATTAACCTTTGGCACAGAAGAGATTCTTTGTTTCTTTTTTAAGCAATATGTATAATGTTCATTCAGTCCAATAATGAGAGTTGCCATCGAATGGTGTGGTAGATACAGCCGCAGAAAGACAAAATTCAAATGAATTTGAAAGTTGTAGAAATATATGATCGATACATGTAGCAGAATAATTTTTTATTTGCGCAGGTTGTCTGAAAGAGCAGGATAGTCTGTAAGATATGATTAGTCTATGCTGTAATTTGTAGATAGTTCAATTGTTGATGCTGCCTCGGAACATTCATGCCGTGGTTTTCTGATGACGCAACAATGTGATGCATGGCATATAGTTTAAATATTCTGGAGCTCCATAATTGGGTGCCACGTTTTACGTTGTATTTGCCTTTGTGAATCCGATGTCCCTTTTCTTTTCTTTTTCTCCAGACGCAGACCAAGCGACTGTTCCTCGTGGTGCTGGCCTTGAGCGACGTGTGCGGCCTTCACTTTTTCCACTGCGTGACGGACCAGGGAAGCTGGATGGACATTGGCTCGTCCCTATCCCACTTCGTCATTCAGGAATTGATGGTGGTGTTCCTGGTGCTGCTGTACGGACTCTCGTGCTATTTCGTGCCATCCGTCGACTCCGTCGGAGGCGGGACCAACACCACCACCACCGCCGCCGCTCGTCACCACTCCGTGTTCCTCTCCCTCGGTGACGATGTGCGCTACACGAAAAGCAAAAGGACTTGACGGGATTCTAAGCGTGACACTTTTGAGTTTGGGCCCTTTTAAGGGCTTGTATTTTTACATTCGACTGTCACGTGTCTCATCTTGAGATAAATACATCTTACCTCACCAGTATTGAAAGAATGGCGGTTTCATTTCAATTTCTAGCTTCATTTTTTTGTCATGGTGCGAAAGGAACGACTTTTGAAACGGGATCTTGAATGTTATCCGTGGCTATTCCTATGGTATTCGCCCGTGGTATTCGCCTACCACCTTTACTTGAACCACGCTTATATTCAACTGTACTAAAGAGTTAGAAAATGTTTTTCGCTTTGTTTGTTTAGTTTGATTGTTTTTTTGTGTTCCTACGATACCGGCGATCCTCTCTTTATGCACCTTCCATAGGAAAAATACTTGAGAAATTGCATTTGAGATTAATTTATTAATATAGTAGCGCCATCTACCTGTGAACAATTCTCCACATATAGAATTGATTGATTAATTGCAACTAAGTGATAAACTAATTGCACGCGCCCGTGGCCGTGATGTCCCCAGACAAGTAATGAATCCCACACGGATAAAATAAAAAGAATGGAGGCTGGCCTTTAACGGGACACAAAATAATAAACTGAAGAAATACTGTGGTAATAGGTGAAACAGAAAATTAATAATAAAGAAGGGAAGGAAATGCCGGGCGTAAGCTTCGCGTACCTTGTATCGCCGACGTCTCCGGAGGTCTTCAATTCTCATTCACACTCGCACACCAATCACACACACACGTCATGCCTGCAGGCCACTTATACTCTTGTCCTGTCTGAACTCCACACACTGGTTGTGTCTTTCTCCCAGTCAGAAGTCCCGTCTGTCTCTCTCCGGCCAGCGCCCTCAGTGGGCAAAATCATCATTACAAGGCAAACAAAAAGGTACACGAAACTCGCCATGGCCAGAGGGAGGGAAATTTAAAGAAACAAAAAAAGGTGGCCAGTCCTCGTGCGAACATCCCGGATGCCCGCCGTGATTCACTCAGAATCACAAAATAAATAGGAAAAGGCAAAGAAAAAATAAATAAGTAAAAAATAAATAATGTAAGAGAAACAATTGCACTTTTCCACAAATTGGTTTATTGCGTACAACGCGTTTCGGCTCACAGAGCCATCATCAGGTACAAGACCTGGGATCAGGTACAAGACCCACCATCAGGTCTTGTACCTGATGATGGCTCTGTGAGCCGAAACGCGTTGTACGCAATAAACCAATTTGTGGAAAAGTGCAATTGTTTCTCTTACATTATGAAGAACTTCCACGATATCTCGCCTGAATCTGTTGAATTTATTAAAAAATAAATGTTAAAAAAAATCAAATAAGCTTCTGTGGGTTTACTGGGGTGAGATAGGGAATGGTACCAATCGCACCACGGGCCGCACTAGTGAACCCGACCCAGTCTTTAATTCGGCTACTCTTGACTCCCCAAGGGAGCCCGGAAACAAACGAGTAACACGACCCATGGTCCACTAAGACGGTGAAGAGTTGCGGTCCTTAACCAAAACAAGTTCCCCGATTGAAATTGTGGATCCATCCTTGGTCCACTTGCTTCTCTGCTGAAGCGTATGCAACTACTCCCAAGACCATCTTCGCCATAATTGGCGGACAATTTGCCTTATTAACTTATATCGCTGAGGAAGTGGTATCATTTCATAATTTACGGGCATAGGCGAGGTTAACACGGGCCTACCGACCAAAAAATGCCCCGGTGTCAAGCAATCCGTCTCGGAAGGATCCGTCGATAAAGCTATTAGCGGGCGCGAATTTAATATTGCCTCGATTTGGCATAACAAAGTCGCAAACTCCTCAAAAGTGAGAGTATGCCCCTGAGCCACTCTCCGGATGTGATATTTCACAGACTTTATCCCGGCCTCCCAAATTCCGCCGAAATGCGATGCAGTGGGCGGATTAAATCGCCATTCTATGGCATTCCCGGGATAAAGCGAACTAAGAGCTTCCTTATGAGGGTCCGAGCGAATTAGTCGATATAAATCTGTTAAGAATTTATCCACACCAACAAAATTCGTGCCACAATCTGAATAAATTACATTGGGTATTCCGCGCCTTGAAATAAAACGTTGAAAAGCCGCGAGAAAGGCGGGTGTAGACAGAGACGTAACCAATTCGAGATGAACGGCCTTTGTTACCAAACAAATAAATAAACAAATGTAAGCTTTGGCAATAGCCGCATTACGACGGATGCTCGTCTTAAACATTAATGGGCCGCCATAATAGACTCCTACTTGAGCAAAAGGTTCTTGAGGAATGACTCTTGATGAAGGCAAATCAGCCATAACGGGTTGCGTGGTTTTACCCTGATGCCTTGAGCAGATCACACATTTTGCAATCTCAGGACGAATTACCACTCTAGCGGATATAATCCAAAATTGCCCAGATACTAGTGCTTCAACAGCTCTAGGCCCTCCATGAAGGGACATCAAGTGGTAATGTCGCACAATTAATCTAGAAAAATGCTCATCCTCAGGCAATAGGATCGGTTGGCGAGCACATTGAGGGAGAATTGCATAATGCAAACGACCACCGACTCGGATAATGCCGCTCGAATCCACAAATGGGCGAAGGCGGCTCATAGGATTAGAGAGTCGGCGGTTTTTATTTATTGAGTCAGCTAAATCAAGAAAATGAACCTTTTGAACTACTTTTACAACGCAGGGCAGCGCATTTGTCCATTCCTTTGAAGATATAGGAGTACCAACTGCGTCACGCGTTCCTTTGCAAGCAGAATAAAACCTTAACATGAAGGCAGTAACACGAATAAGACGAATAAATGACGCAAATTTCTCAATCCACTTGGAAGGTCTCTCATCAATTTGAGTCATTCCCATAGTGGTTATCAGCGGTTTTATCTCCGGTATAGAGGTACTATCATGTGGACAATATCGTCCTGTCGGCCAATCACATTCTGACAATTTGAGAAAAGTCGGCCCGTTCAAAAACTGACACTTAATTAGTTCTGACGGCATTAAGCCTCTCGAGGCGGGATCGGCCGGATTTATGTCAATAGAAACATGTTTCCATGAGGAAACGGGTAATACTTCCAAAATTTCGACAATTCTATTAGCAACAAAAGTTTTGAGTGAGTGCGGAGATATGTTCAACCACGACAAAACGATAGTTGAATCGGTCCATGCTCTCATTGACACACGAACATTTCGATTTGTGAGAGTGTCATTTATGCGGCGCATAAGCTTGGCCAAAAGCAGAGCTCCACATAATTACAATTTGGGAATAGAGATGGTTTTCATAGGAGCAACTTTAGTCTTAGCCGACAAAAAATGCACATTTATTCCGCCGCTTTGAGAGACAGAACGTAAGTAAACAACTGCCGCATATCCACGCTCCGAGGCATCTGAAAACCCGTGCAATTGATATTTTGCTTCTGGGGATAATCTAAATGCCGTGAAATTTGAACAATACATAGGTCCGAACTTTGGGAAACAAAATCCTTCCAGGGATTAGTGATGGAATCGGGCAACGATTCATCCCATCCTACACCCAGTTTCCATAATGTCTGCATAAGATATTTTGCCCAAAAGATTACAGGAGCTAATGCCCCAATCGGATCAAATATCCTAGCAATATTGGATAATAAAGACCGTTTGGACCGAATGGATTGATCAAAAGTTACAAAATATGAAAACGCATCAACATCTGGGTTCCAAATTATGCCCAACACCTTAGTCGAAGCTGAATCATCAGGATTAAAAAACATTTGATTTTCCCATTGATCCCTAGGGATTTTTGAGAGTAGAGCTGTGGAATTACTGGACCATTTTCCCAAGGGAAACCCCCCAAGATCAAGTAAATCAATTAACTGCTGCTGCAAATCCATTGCCTCGGCAATGGTATTCGCGCCTGTAACTATGTCATCCACGTAAGTATCATTTAATAAGGCATCGGCTGCAAGGGGGTAATCAGAACCGTCATCCTTTGCCAATTGGTGAAGAACGCGAATTGCCAAAAAAGGAGATGAAACCACCCCATATGTAAGCGTATTAAGTTGATATTCCTTCAACGCTTTCGTGGAATCATTCCGAAATATTATATGTTGAAACGGGCGATGAGCTTCGGCCAAAAGTATACGACGATACATCTTCGAAATATCTGTAATTACAGCAATAGCATTCAGCCGGAATGCCAAAATAATGTCGAATATATCTTTTTGCAATTTGGGCCCAGTATATAGCACGTCATTAAAACACTTTCCCGATTTAGTATTTGCAGAAGCATTAAAAAACGACGCGATATTTCTGTCCGGCTGGAGAAGGTTTAATTACGACATGGTGAGGCAAGTAAACAGAATCCAAGCCATTAGATTCGGTCATATGACCTAAACGTTCGTATTACTCCATAAAATGAATATAATTATTTTTTAAATCCTCATTGCGAGATAACTTGCGCTCCATGTTCAGCCATCGAGATATGGCAATGGATCGAGACTCGCCCAGTGAGGGAGGAAATTGTTTAAAAGGAAGCGTTACACTATACCTCCCAGTCGCGTCTCTCGAATAAGTCTCCGTAAATAGACGTTCGCAATAGACATCGTCGGGATTTTTATGGATTCGAGGGACTGACTCTTCGACTTGCCAAAACCGACGCAATTCTGCCTCCAAAGGATCATTAATAACTGTACACGAAGACACTACCTCCGTCGTTAAAGAATGCAATTCCGGAATATGTCCTAATAATATCCAGCCAAACACAGAATTCAAAGCAATCAGCTTATGAGAAGAGAGTATTTTTCGCCCTCCCAGCAGAATCCGGGGAAATAAATCCATACCCACTAAAAAGTCAACTTCGGCGGGTTTATCAAAATCCGGATCGGCTAACTGAAGATGACGAACTCTCTTCCTAAAGGAAGGTGGAATAGGAGCATGAGGAAGATGCCTTGTAATTTGGGGCAAAACTACAGCATTTGATTTAAGAAGCAAACGAGAAGAGTTACACGGCGTCATAGTACATTTGACCATACCACTAGGCCGGGTCAGGGGAGTGTGAGATAGACCCATTAAAACCCCGTCATGCTGCATTACCGGCAGTTTTAAACGTTGCACCGCAGCCGCCGAAATTGCCGACACCATCGACCCACAATCAATCATCAACCGCACAGTTTGAGGGCTACCTTTCGCGTTCAAAACAGATGCCACTGCCGTGCCTAACAAAACCGTGCCCGTTGAGTTATAATCGGTGCATGAAGTCACCGTGGAAGGATTAGCGGGTGCGATGGGATCGCTACTAGTTGACGACGCAACAGAATCCTCCTTTGAATTGGGCAATGGAGATAAAGAGGAGGATTGATCAAGTTCGTCCGTTACTAAGGGCGAAGAATGCAAAGTTACATGATGATATCCCTTGCATTTCAAGCATTTAAGACCTTTTCGCGGGCACCTTGGGGCCCAATGTCCGGTTCTTAAACATCTAAAGCATAATCCTTTTGACCGAACAAATTCCGAACGTTGTCTAACGCTCAAATCTTTATATTGCGCACATTTATGAAGGAAATGCTTCGAACCAGAGAGTGGACATTGTTCTGCTTTAGACATATTTGACTCCGAAATCTCGTTAGTACTCGCAGACACTGGCATACTAACTTTCGCGCGAGAAGGAGATTTCGGCTTGGAGGATGACGTGAACACTCGCTTCGATACAACACCCTGGGAGGTTTGTAAAACCTTCATTTGTTTCTTAACAAATGTTAAAAGCTGAGTGAATGTGGGAAACTCTTCGCCAGCTAATGTCTCTTCGAAACGAGTCAATATATCTGAACTGATAGCACGCGCCGCTAGACGAAATAAAACAAAATCACCAAGATCGGGAATGTTTAATGCCTTCAATGCAGCATAAATTTCTGAAAACGTGCAAGTAAGATGTTGCAGATTAGAAATGGGGTCGGAAGAAAGTGGCGTAAATTCAAGTAATTTATCCAAATAGTTAAACCCCAAAACACGAGGATTATTATAATAATCACACAGCTCCTTCCAAGCTAGGGTATAATAGACCCCTGCGAAGGGTACAGACTTTATTAGAGCCAATGCACTACCGGATAGAGCGGATTTTAAATATCCGAACTTTTCAATGGGTTCAACGTCGTCCCGGTTATGAATTACTGAAATAAAAAGGTCACGAAACGTTTCCCACTCGACCATAGACCCCGAAAATCGAGGAATTTCTAGAACCGGAAGGCGAGATCGTTGCATTGACACCGAGGAAATTCCAGGGATAACTGACGCATGAGAAGAGGCACTAAAATCTTTAACAAAATCAACCACAGAGAGCACAAAATAATAATATTCCTCTACCTTTATGGAGAGTTCTGTATCAACGGAACTTACATCCGATTTATTGCAATCGTGACAAAAGTCACAAATTGCACTCTGTGCCGATTGAAAGTTACGGTATACTTCTTTTAATTCTCCTGCCCTAAGTCGAAATATCCTCAACTTTGAAGAATCGATGATACCACTTCCTAAAGCCTCTAATTCGGTTGCGAGAGAATGTGCAGCCACTATCGTATTCAAGACGCGATCCCGTTTTGACCTAAGTAACTTTAAATTATTGTCAAACGCGTCCCTCGTCATGACTGCAGTCCGCTTCCCTTCTTCCGTCTCAGGCATATTAACAGTAAATCACGTCGGGGTCACCAAAATTGTACGCGCCCGTGGCCGTGGCGTCCCCAGACAAGTAATGAATCCCACACGGATAAAATAAAAAGAATGGAGGCTGGCCTTTAACGGGACACAAAATATTAAACTGAAATACTGTCATAAAAGGTGAAACGGATATTAATAATAAAGAAGGGAAGGAAATGCCGTGCGTAAGCTTCGCGTACCTTGTATCGCCGACGTCTCTGGAGGTCTTCAATTCTCATTCACACTCGCACACCAATCACACACACACGTCATGCCTGCAGGCCACTTATACTCTTGTCCTGTCTGAACTCCACACACTGGTTGTGTCTCTCTCCCAGTCAGAAGTCCCGTCTGTCTCTCTCCGGCCAGCGCCCTCAGTGGGCAAAATCGTCATTACAAGGCAAACAAAAAGGTACACGAAACTCGCCATGGCCAGAGGGAGGGAAATTTAAAGAAACAAAAAAGGTGGCCAGTCCTCGTGCGAACACTAATTGATATTTAATTCATGTATTTAACATCAAGATACGTTTGTGTCCAATGTATACTTATTTTGTACTCTTAAGTCTTTATATTAATTGTGCAACGTTTCTTTGAAATTCAAATTATTAGCATTTCTTCACACTACATATAAATGCTAAAATGATACAGCGCTGACTAGGCTTGTGCGATGACCGATTTTGGTCATCGATTTTCGATGAAAAAATTTCATCGAAATGTTTCGATGACGATGGCTGTCATCGATCATCGAAAAGAGTGTACACGATGATCGATGAATGTCGATGACGGATTAATGCCGATGATCGATGAATTACGATGTTCGATGACTCTCGATGAACTGTGCAGTAGTGATGAGCGATATATCGCTGTGATTGAATCTCCGACACTGAAAAGTAGCAATCACAGCCTGTGACTAAATAATCGAAATCACTGTGACTGTGAATTCGGTGAATTTAGCCGATTTAGCACAGGCTGCTACCGCTGCTACCAACTGCACCAGTTCAACCAACGAATACAATGCTACCACTGCTACTGCGTATTAACTGTGATTGAACGTGATCGCTACTTCCGTATCGTCTAACACAAACTTGAGGAAAAACATGAGTTCCAAACATCCCACTGTGGCCCTGCCATCGTCCTAAAGGCGCAATAGCTGGGGTGCTTATACTTCATACATACATTTTAGATTTAAGGCGTTCAAATGAATGGAAAAAAAGAAGAAAAATTAGTGTTATAAGGATATTAATCATCCTCATCGATGGTTCTCATCGACTCATCGACATCAATGATTCGCAGCAGCTCATCGGGATCGATGATTCTCATCGACTCATCGATATAGATGGTCGATGACATTCATCGTCATCGATTACAGTCATCGCACCGCGATGACTAAAATCATCGTCGATGACTTCGATTAATCGACTCATCGCACAAGCCTAGCGCTGACTGCGAGTAGCCAACGTAATGCAGGTTGCGTAATGTTAGGATAAAGAAATGTAAAGTTTAAACAAACCATTTAATTTTAGTAGATTAACTCAGTAATTAGTAAATTTAATGACTAATTAATATGTTTCCGTCGAGATTGAGTAAATGTGCCAAATTTAAACTCGATTTAACTTTGGGAAGTGGTTTATATTTCGATTACAATCGCCTCATTTGATTAGAGTCAAATACCACCCGCGGCATTCGCCTCTTTATCAAATGGCGATGTTTTCGGGCATGCACGGTGGGAGGGCTTCAAATTTCCATCGGTAAATATTCTCTGCCGTCCCATATCCAGCCCATAATGAGGTGGTTGAATTCCATTTAAGGTTTTGTGTAGCCCATCTCCTCGTCAGAGGAATGGCTCCACTCCGAAATCGTCCATTACAACCAGAAATCACTATGAATTGCTTCAACCAGCCGGTTAAATTCAATGATGTCCCGAAGGGGTTGTGGAGAATATCGCACTCGGAGCTCTCTGTCAAGCCTCAGTTGGATGGGAGTGTCATACGGTAGAACATAAATGTTTTTCATTTCTTCTGGAGTGACTGTGGGTCAATTAATTCTTATTTAAATTTATTTCTCTTTCGCATTCATATTTATTCTTCTTCGGAACTAAATTAAAAATCAATTTTGCGTATTGTACAACAATTCTACCTCACAACATCACTTCAAACTTGGGTGAATACTCTAGTTGAAAAAAAATACATTTTTCGGAAAAGAAAATCGATTTTAAGTAGGAGTAAAAGTATGTTTGTGCGCAGACCATTTAATATTCCTAAATCTAACTCTTCTATGACAAGCAAACATTCATATAGGTAATGAATATAAATAAAGTATTATTATGCTCAAAACAATTTATTTATAACACGTGTAGCATCAGTTTCATTGCTTTCAAATTAAGAATTGGAATCCGTATCAGCGACCGTAATTCACCAGTCAGTTGTTTTTTCTCTGGCTACTTCAGCAATCAGTTCTGCTGTATTGTTATGTTCTCGTATGACGCGGTTATTTACAAATGCTAAATAAAACTTGAATTAATCACGAAGGATGAAAAAGGATTTTCCGAATAGATTGGTAAAAGAATATGATGTTGGAAGGAAACAGTTCGGGATATATAATTAGAATAAGTATAAGATGGCTATTTTGAAGATTGCGATGAGAAATAGCTATAATAATGATACTATTTTTTAATGTTTTAGACCGTAAGCTTAAAAAACAGTCCACTCGCTCTCTGAGGACTGTAATTCCTTTTGCAACCGATGACGAGCCATCACACGTTGGTGTAAGCTGCCATTATTAGGAGAGTTGACGTAGAAGATCATGAAAGTCATACCTGTGAAGAGTTTGAACTTGGCATTTTGTAATTTCGTGAACATAGGCAAAATTTTATTTATTACTAAAGATAAATTTGACCAGTTTGACAAGAGTGGAGTCTATGCTGTAAATTGTAAATCGTGCATTGCTAACGTGTTGGCCAAACTGAACGCAAATTTGTTATTAGAATAAAAGAACATTAAAAGTGCTTCATAACTAGTGATGTTTGCTAATCATTTACTGGACTGTGACCATACCGGAAATTTCGCATGATAGGTTAAAAAATAAGATTTTGAGAGAAGCATGAGATTGTAAGTACTGAAAAGAAATTTCTTTATTTTGTTAACGATCTTACTTTTAATTTTTGTTTGAAGGCTTTCGCAGCTTTTCTTATCTATGTAGTTTGATTGTTCTCGGGGAATGATGCGTTTTGTTCATTTTGAAAACTCAACGTTTCGCTTCTCTTACCGGAGGCGTCGTCAGGAGAATGAGCGTTTACCGGCTTTAGTTCGCTCTTATATATAGCACCGATGTCCGCTCCACCATTGCTGGGCCGATTGGGTGAAGAAAATCAAAAACATCCTGCCCTCACCGAAGGATAGCCATCCTCCCCTTCAGTCTATGGGTGTGTATGAGGTTCCCTGCCGCTGCGGCAGAAGCTACGTGGGGCAGAGTAAGCGAGCCATCTCTCAAAGGATTAAAGAGCACAAGAGAGCGATGGAGCAACAGAAATTGGACACATCAGCGGTTGCCGAACATTCCGCCATAAGCCCTGGACATCAAAATAATGTTTGACGAAACATAATTTATTTCGAAAAATCGTTCGAAATAACGTCTTGGCCAAGACGCACGAATATCATCCGCGCTTAATACGTGAGGCCATAGAAATTGGCAAAAGGCCAAACAACATTAATAGGGAAGATGGATATATATCCTTAGCAGGGTTCGGAAAGGGTTCTTGGCTCCAGCAAAACTCAACGGCTAACGTCTTCCGAAAAAGATTCAAATCGGCCCAACAATGGTACAACGGACATCGATGCTATATAAGAGCGAACTAAAGCCTGTAATTCTGCCGGTAATAAGCCTCTATTCAAAGCCTTCCTGTCACCACATCAGCAAACTCCAACGCTCTCACCGCACAGCTGCCGCGATTCCCAAGGCCACAATGGAATTCCCCTCACCGAGTCCTCTTCCATCGCCGCATCCATCCCTCGGGGGAGCCTTCGTCATTCTGCAGCGAGGGAAGAAACGCGCAGCCAAATCTCAACCGCCTGCATCCCATCGAAGCACCCGATTACGACTTCAAATCAATTCACTCCAATTGCACCCGTAGAGACAACGGATGCTGCCGCGCCACTTTTACAAGAGACTCAACAAGCTGCGCCGCCGCAGGCGCCGAAAAGACCGCCTGTAAACTCCCGGCCACCACCAATCATGATCTAAAACATCTCTGACTACTGGCAATTCATTCTGGATGATCAAAGCAGCCATCAAAGGGGAGCTCGAAGTATCCATCCGCCGCTACTTAACCCGCGTCCAAGAGGACATTCTCGAGAGGACTACACCGAAGTCACCAAGATCTTAGCCCAGGAAAAAGCGGAAAAGAACTCCAGGCCTCTTCCCGAAGACAAAACCTCTTTCTTTCTCATACAAGGAAGAGAGGGTGATTTCGACCTCGACTACCTTCGGGACCTCTTCGAGGAAACTGGAGTCGCTGTCGTGAACATCCGTACTCTACTCACGCGGAAACGCTGGAAGAAGGACCTGCACCAGCTCACGGTGAAATCCACAGCAGAGTGACCGCTACAGAAGATCACCACCATCAAAAAAGTCGGTCCAGTGCGTCTGCGACTCGCTCCCTTCAAATACGATCGGCCGCAAATGTACTTTAACTGCAACCGCTTCAATCATTCCAGCGCCAACTGCACTGCTGATCCACGCTGCTGGAAATGTGCTGGTGACTACGGTACCCGATGCACCCGCCCAAAGGAATCACCAGCCACTTTCTGTAACTGCCGTGGAGACCATCCCGCAATGTCACGAAAATGCCCGGTTTACTGACGCCATTTGAATCGCCTCCGGGAGTCCACGACTGGTGCTGAACAGGCGCCATCTCAGCCCAAGCCTGCACCAACTACTCAATCTCTTGTCCGCCAAAACCCCTGGGGCACCGGCAAACCAGGACCATCCGGCCGAGCTAGGAGCACCCCGAGGCAACGACTGTACGCTGACTTCTCAGATCTCGACTCTCAACTTCCGGCATCATCCGATCCTGCCATCGCCACTGATCCCGTACCTGACTTGGAAAATCTTGACCTGGCTTCCACCAAGAAGCAACGTCTCCTCATCACAATGCAGACAAAAAAGCAGCTCCAAAAACCACCGGACCACTTGACAAAGATGTTCGCCTCCATGACGGCAAGACGCGATGCCTAATTCTCGCAAACTGCCACCACGCATCACTTTTGCGTTGTCGGATGCAAACGGTGGACTTTCTTGGAAGTCCGCCGAGCTTCAAGCCTTTCCCCGCAGCCACCAGGTGGACGTCGCACTCCTGACGGAAACAATATTCACCCCTACAAGAATTGGCGCCTTCCTGGATATCAGGTGTTTCGGAATGACCACCCATCACTAACCCTTACCTCTCACCAATTCGGTGGCACCGCGGTGCTCTTACGAGACAACCTGAGAGGCTACGAGCTTCAACTTCCAAACAATCATCCTCTCCAATCCACCTCTGTCATCCTTCAAACCTCCTCTGCTGAATTTCAGGTTACTGCGGTCTACGCGGCGCCCTGGAATCGACTTCCCCGAGGTCCAATACGCCGTCCTCTTCCAGCACGGCTATCCAGTTCTAGTGGGAGGAGATTTCAACGCCAAGCACCACACCTGGCACATTACCAAAACCACAAGCAGCAAACACCGAACCTGGCTGGACCACAAAGGCATCAGAGTGATTGGCCCTCCGCAGCCAACTCACTACCATCGCACTGCAGACGTCCTCCACATTTTTATGATATCAGGAGTAAAACTCTCAGTCTCCTGCGCAACAGCCATTGCACTCGAAAGTGACCACCTTCCAGTGCTCTGTCACCTGGGTCTGAAACCTCCACGACACTGCGAAGAGGTTGTTCAAAAGATTAAAACTAAATTCCTACCTATGGTACAACTAGCCAATGACAACAGAGGCTACACGTACAAAAGTCTTAAAAAGATGTACCAGGGGCTAGCGATGCCAATCATACTATATGGCGGTGAAGCATGGTGGCAGAAAATTAAAAATAAACAGAAAAACAGACCGAAAATAACAAGAGCACAGCGACTAGCCTTGCTGGCAATTTCAAAAGGATATAGAACGATATCGGCAGAAGCGTTAAGTGTAATCACAGCTAGCCTACCCATAGATTTAGCCGTTCAAGAAAGAAGTACGAGAACCGGATTAGGAATTAAGACAATGAAAAAAACAGGAAAAAGGTTAGAAATAGAATGATCGTCGAATGGCAGAGAAGATGGACCGAGAGCAGAAAGGGCTGGTTTTGCCAGATGTGAAGGATGGAGCACATAGAATTAGATCATTATGCGACCCAAGCCCTGACGGGACACGGAAATTTTAATCAACAACTTCACCAGTTTGGACTAAAAGCTAGTGGAAGATGCCGACACTGCAACCAAGCTAATGAAGAATCATGGCACATTATTTCGGAGTGCCCTGCATTCGAAAATATGAGATGCGGCACTAAAAAGGCACTAGCAAAACATAAGCTGGAATGGACTCCGGAAATATGATTTAAAGTAGTCTGGAAAGAATTTAAGAGAATGAGCAATGAAATTTGGAAAAAAGCCACATTGATTAAACTGGGGAGTAAGAACTAACAACTGAAAATGACACAAGAAATTTGCCCAGAAAATCCGAAAAATATTGGCAACTGACCGGTGA
The DNA here is from genome assembly GCA_963573305.1 of Pyrrhosoma nymphula. Classification (NCBI taxonomy): domain Eukaryota; kingdom Metazoa; phylum Arthropoda; class Insecta; order Odonata; family Coenagrionidae; genus Pyrrhosoma; species Pyrrhosoma nymphula. Next base: position 9,901,983 of record OY754327.1, read on the forward strand.
AATAGATGACGCCAAGGGCATCTCGGAGGCTGCCGAGCTATGTTGTGGGAGGTGGTGCCGAAGAGCCCTTAAAATGGAATTAAGAACTAAAATAATAAGAAAAGGCAAAGAGGCAACTTTCCGATGATCCTATCTCTACGGTGATAGGGGAGGGGGGCAGCTGGCTGGTGTGTATTCACCAGTGAAACAAGTGCATAAGATGCACAGTTGCACTCAAGGTCCTATAAGAATAAATCAAAGAAAAAGCGGCCCCTCCAAAGGGGTGGAAGGAGGGTCCGCGGCGTTATTGCTCCCAAACCAGTTGCTGTTCACTCCATCACCTCCAAAATCGGACAGCAGCCACAGCTTCCATTCCCCTAGCACGCCACCAAGTACCGGATTATCTCAACCTTCCTGAGCCTATTTTTTGCCTCGTACAGAGGAAGAACAGAGTACGCCGCATCTATCAAAGGACCCAGGACCCTGCCACCAAAAACATTCTTCTAGCCCTGAATCGACGAGTTGCTGCAGAAGGCCTCACCCTCCATCAGTGAACCTGGGACGCCAAACTGACCACTCTGAATATGGAAGATGGCTCGCACACTCCGTACGCCCTTCTCCCGCATTCCGCCGCTGAGACGCCCTATGGCTTTGCCTGCAGTGACACCGAGAAAGCCGAAGCTGTCGCGGACCACCAGCGGTAAACCTTCACCCCCAATTCTCCCAGCATCCATACGCCTGTAATCATCAATCTGGAAGTGCCAGATCCTCTCTCATCACTGATTCAGGAGAACCCGCCTACCATCACCATCAAGGAAGTCGAAGCAGAAATCGGAAAACTGCCACTTCGGAAAGCCCCAGGACCTGACGGCCTCAAAAATGAAATCCTGAGGCAACTCCCAATCGGAACCGGTCTCTTCCTCGCTATGATCTTCATCGCCTGCCTCCGCCTTGGTCACTTCCCGGCCGCATGGAGTAGGGCCAAAATCATCTGCCTGTCCAAACCTGGAAAAGCACCGTCCAAGGTCGAAAGATACAGACCCATTTCATTCTTGGACTCACTGGGAAAACTCCTGAAGCGACTTATCCTGCCTCACCTCTCAAACCATCTCAGCGCAGAAGAAATCCTTCCCGATTTTCAATTTAGCTTCCGACAGGAGCACTCTGCAAGCTACGCCCTCTTCAGGGTTATTGGCTACATCTCTGCCACCTTCAAAATGAGGAAATGCTGCGCTGCTGCATTCCTCGACGTCTCCCAGACCTTCGACCGGGCGTGGCACGAAGGGCTGATTTGGAAAGTCCGGTATTTCCGGTTACCAGCTTGGCTGTTCAACATCCTCAAGAACTTCCTCCATTATCGAACATTCCGAGTCTCCTGGTGCGGTGACGAGTCGACTCAACGCATCATGCAGGCCGGATTCCCACATGGCTCCGTTCTGGCTCCCCATCTCTATTCCATATTCACTGCAGACTTCCCCAAGGATCTCGGATGGCACACAAAAGTCTGCCTCTTCGAAGACGATGCGGCACTCCCTTGCCGCTCCATCAGCGCAAAAGGTGCCACCACCCGCCTTCAACTTGTGCTGGACACTGTCTCGGCATGGTGCTCCAAATGGTGCATAGCCATTAATCCCACAAAGACCCAGGCAGTCCTCTTCCGGCGAATCAAACGGAAATTACCAGCACCGCCGTTCCGCCGTCTTCAAAGAAACATCTCCTGGTCTTACTCAGCAACCTACCTTGGCTCGACTGAACCCTCACTTACCACCCTCACCTCACCCATCTTCAAGCCAAACTTATCACCGACAGCAACCTCCTATCGCCTCTCCTCAAATCACGCGTGATCTCAACAGACAACCGCCTCTGACTCTACCGCTCCATCCTTCTACCCCGCCTCCTCTACGCCTCTCCGGTCTGGTCCGGAACGAGCCTGAAGGAGCCGCTTCAAAGCTTTCCACTACGCCTGAGGAAGATTCTCCGATTCTCCGCTTCGTCCTTCGCTTCCCGAAGTTCGCTGGAAACGACGCACTTCGCGCCATCGCCGAGGAACCTCTACTGTTTAGAAACTACAGCGACGAAGTTCTTCCAAACCGTCTCCCGGAGCAACCACGAGCACCTCGCCTCGCCCTCGTAGTCGTCCTCGCCTCCGATTTGCCCACATCGTGGGACAAATACAAAGGGTCTATCTCATCTACGGGATTGGCCGAGCATCAACTACCTCCGCAAGTGTAGATCATGCCAACGTTGGACGCAACGTGATCCCTCCGCTGAGAGCCTTCTAAGGCGGAAAGCGGAAGGTATTTCCTTAAGAGAATACCAAACCCGTCAAGATGTTGTCCAACCCTTCGATAATGAAATCCAAATTGATATCAATGTTTATAAAACATACGTGTTAGACCAGAATGATGGGATAGTAAATAAAATTAATTAAACTTTCTATTTCTATTTAAATATTTTGTTTTGAATATAAAAGCAGCATATATTCATTGTTAAAGTTCTAGGAAGACGAGTGTATGTCCGTTTCTTGTTGGGCCAACCTTATACAACTTCCACCATACGTCGTGGATTCGACCGTCCGAGGCTTTGACTGCAAGCAGTAAGTTTCGAATATGGTATCCACGGTATCTTTGCCTTTGAAATACCCGCGCCACTTGCAGCTATCCCTTCTTACGGTTGCGGCCCTCTACTTGTCACTGTTGGCACGTTTTCGTCTGTATGGCTCAAGAGAAACCAGAGACTAGAAATACCCTCGTCTCACATTTCCACCAGATCCTTGGTCCCTTTTAAAAGAGCCGTACGTACCTTGAGAGCCAGCCGCGCTCAGTTGCCCGTGCGCGGCCCAGCACTAGGAGGAATATGCGGCGGCAATTACACACCGGGACGCAAGATTACCATGAAAATATAATAATTCAGCATCCCATAAACATTTCGTACAAATATAAAAAATTTATTATATACAAACAACATGGGCTTCTAACAAATTTGGCGTTACAAGTTCTATTAACGTTCACCCTTCAATAAATAACGTGCTTGACTACTTTCAAGTCTTTGAGATGCACAGCCTCCGTCCGTCTGCGTGTCCGTAGTTGAACAGCTCCAAGAAAGAACAAAGTCTAAACGCTCGGGCGCCGATTGTTCAGGAGCGACACTCGTCGGCAAAGGTGCCCTCGACCAGTCCAGCGTCACGTGTCCTCCTTCCCCCTATATCTGCGCATGCGCGTACTCCGCAAAACGTCACCGCGGCGTGGGGAAGGCCCGCTTCGGCGACGCGGCCTCCGGGGCGGCCAGCGGCCTCCTCAGCGGGATGTAGCGGGGGCGGTGCGGAAGCTCCCGCCTCCCACCCTCGCGACGCCGCCCCCCGCCCTCCCCCTCAACCACCTCGCCGCCCCGCCCCACCACGGCCCCCCGCGAGTAGTACTGGGCCAGCCCCCGACCCATGGCGCCCACCGATGTCGCCTTCGACGGTGCGTCCACCGCCCCCGTCATCCTCCTAAGGCGTCCCTCGTCCGCACCGTCCCCCTCCGCGGGCGGGAACTGCTTGGGCCTCCGGCTCCCCCCCGCCCTGCCCCCGTCGTCGCCCGACGTCGAGTTTCCGCCCCCCGCCACCCCCAACACCATTCCCGAGAGCGTGACCCGCGCGTACTCCTCGGCCCGGGCCAGGAATGCCACCAGCCTCTGCGGGAGCAGCTGCACCGTCTCTATCACGGGCCCCAGGACCCATTCGGAGGAGGAGGAGGAGGCGTTGGTGGCGGCGACAGCAGCACCGTCGTCTCCCGCCCCCGCCGGCACCACGGTGCTGGTGGTGGTGGTCTCGGTCCCAGCCCCTGGTGACCATCGGCGGTGGTGGTGCCAGGTGAGCGGAGCGTGGATGGCAGGGGGGTCCAACTCCGGCGGGTGGCCCATCATCTCCGGGTGCCACGAGGCCCTGGGCTCCGAGTCGCGGCCGTGGATCGGGATGTGCCGGGGGCTCCACTCACGCGGGGGCCGTGGCCCGGACGCCCCTCCCGTGCTGCTGCCGTTGCCCCCGGCAGACGACGCCAGTGGGTCGCCGAAGAAGGCGCGCGCACCGTCCTCCCGCCGGCTGCCGCCCTCACCCAGCAGGCTGTTGCTGGGGCCGTCGGTGAACGGCTGCCACGGGTCGTCCTCCGCTCCGCCGCTCAGCAGGGGGTCGTCGCGGACCCCAGGCGTCGGCCCCGCCGGCCGGTCCGGCACCAGCTGCCACCGCTGCCCCCCGATCACCCCTGCCACCTTGCCCTCGTTGCCGTTGCCAGTTAACTCCTCACCGGAGTCGTGTCCTCCTCCTCCCTTGCTCGCATCCAGTCCCTCGTCGTCGTCTTCGATAGCTGGTGATCTCGTGGTGTCTGGACCGGGTGAAGTCGCCTCCGACGTACTCTCCGACGACTCTGTCGACGCTTTGCCCTCGTTCTCTTCTCCCTGCGAACGAAAGGAAGATCTGTTAGACGGAGTTTTGACTGATTCTTTCCATGGAGCGTCCACCTTCATGAGTGAGACGCTTCTCTGGAGATACGACGTGATGGGGAATTCAGGATAACCTTTTGTGACAGTTTGTACATGTCAGAAAACTTATATTGCTGAGTTAAATTATATGGAAAATAGACTAAGTTGCAGTGATTCGGGCACATTGCAACAGGCGAAGCAACCTTATTGTAACTCTTCGGATGAATTGCCACAGGGTCTCGGCAAGGTGCGACTTCATCCTGCACAAAGCTTATCTGAGGCCATACATGAAGTATTGCGACCCGGCAGCACAGTTCCCAACGAGAGCTCATTTTGGAAAATGGCACAGAACCACTTCCTCACAGGCTCTACATACTTCGGTGCATAGCAGCCGGAGGGGCTAAACAAAAGAAGGGGAGAACTGGAAGGCTGGCGGAGACCTAACTCCTCCTCCGAGGATCCATGTTATCCAGCGTTTCACGCTCTACTGCCTTCCATTCCTCCCCTTACCCCACCCACTTCAGCGAGAGTTGAGCTGGGTTGTTCTTTATTACTACAAATTATATGTATAGGGGTACCTTTTACTTTCTAACCCCAACTTTCTATATCCCTTAGCAATACATGCTTAAGTTAAAAGAGTGACTCTCTGAGTGATTTTTTCCATTGATGTGTTCGAGTATTTGCAAATACTAAATCTCTCTTCTTCTCTTCACTTCTCTCTTGCTTCACATTGAGATCGTGCTTCTCCTTCTTTGGCCCGGAACATTTTACTCCTCTCTTCTGTTCTTGTTTTGCTGGAACATGGAGCCGGAATAGCTCACTCCAGGCCGCATCAAGGTCATCCTTCTTCTTCTTTGGTCCAGGTTATCTGCTTCTATCTTCAGTTCTTTTGTTGCTAATACATGGGTCCCGGTTTGCCCATTTCAGGCCATCTTCTTCGTTCTTCCTCCTTTCCGTGTTTTAAGTCATTCCATTTGCTTTTCTGATAGAAAAAGTGTAAGAATATTAATAATAGGTCTTTTTTCCAATAGGGCCGTTCCCACATTACCCAAACTCGAATTATGGAGTCCCAACCCAAGGTAATGCACCCAATTACGCTATTTCTATTATGTATAGATCGCAGTTTAGTAATCGATGTTCTACAGTGTCTGGTCCTTGGAGGAAGGTGAACTTTTCAGGTTCAATGTGCACAAATTATAATAGGAAGCTTTTAAATCTTCCATGTCCCGTGAGCATTTCACAGGCTCACTGGGTTAGTTTCAGTGTGGCAGCGGTTATTTTCTTGACAGCCATGAAAAAGGATTTGGTGGTTTTACCTTTTCCTGTCTCTTCCTAGTCCATTTGCCATCTTTCCAGGGTTGTCTTCTTCAGTTCTCTTCGGATTTTACTCAATTTTTCTTTTGCATTCAAGGTATAATTGATGTATCTTGCTTCTCCTAGGCGTCTTCGGTCGCTCGTGGGCTTTCGCTCCAAGGTAGAGTATTTAACTGAGGGTATCCCAGTGAGGATAGTAAGTGCCTCGTTGCTTGTTGTTCTATAACTGTTAGATAAAGCCAGTAGGCAACATCTTTGAGTCTCATTTAATTTCTAACGATCCTGCTGTGGTGAATCTTTTCCCCCTCAGATGTCTACTCCATAACTCAGCATTGGGACAGCAACCGTCCGGTAGATGGAGATTAGATTTTGTGATTTGATAGCGGACGTATTTTTACAATGCCTTCTGAGATTGTTGAAAATTACTTCGACTTTAGAAGAGATGCAGTTTAAGTGCTGCTGAAAAGTTAAATTTTCATCTAATTGAAATCCCAAGTATTTGCAGGCTTTGTCTCTTTTGATTTTTCCCATTAATTAAAACAGTGGGGTTTCTTTGAATTTGTTTGCCAAAACAGCAGTACACGTTCTTTTTATTTGAAATTTTGAATTTGTTACTTCATGCCTTCGTCGGTTTTTCGTTCAACTTCGATTCTTGAGTTTCCGGGGATCGTGATTGCCAAATCATCCGCGTAGGCTGTGATGTTACAATCATCCGCCCAGGTTTTTCTGAGGAGTCCGTTCATCGACACTTTCCAGAGAAGGGGACCAAGTATGGAGCCCTGTGGAGCTCCCTTCGTGATTTTTTTCCGTTTCTAAGTTTTTCATTTGAATTTTCGTTTTCCTGTTTCTGAAGTAACCCCTTATTAAGTTGATGAGGTTGGCTGGAGTTCAACATTTCGTCAGTTCCAGAAGACATGTTGGTCTCGAGACCGAATCAAATGCACCCTCGAAGTCGAAGAAAACCGTCAGGACGTATTTGAAGTTTGGATTCCGAATTTCTGTGATGATTTTTTGTATCGCTTCGATGGTTGAGTAACCTTTCGTGAATCCTTGGCTCTGAAGGCTTGGGTGGCAGAGGGGATCACCGACGGCCTCCTGAATATTTTATTTAATAATCATTTCCAACTCATCTCTCTTTTTTAAATTTGGCAGCGTAGTCTATTTTGGACATGATGACTTTGGCGTTGAATTAATCAGCAGACGAGATCAAGATTTCTGGGTTGGATTTAATGTCATGCATACTTCGTATTTTTGTCGCTGATACGTTGGCCCGAGGTGGCTTGGCCTTCGAAAAAATGCAAGTGATTTGGCCTTGACGTAACCCTTCCACTACAACAGGTTACCACCACTTGCGTAGGGAATCCTCGACTCCAGCGACCACTCCTTCTTCTTCGGGAACGTGAGAGCGTAAAACAGAACGGTTGAGTCTTTTGACCAGCACTCGTGGAATCCTTGCAATAAGGAAAGTAAATGAGGGTAGGAAAGTTCTGACCAAAGGTGATAAGAGTGAATGCTTTCGTTCTCTTCGGAGTCTACGTCTCGTCTCCTGAATGGACACCAACTCATTAATAAGAGAGCAACACGCTCATTATAATTTATGAAATTATTAGACATGTCAAAATCATTTTTGTAAGATTAAAAGTTTATAAATGTTCTTAGGGAACGATCATTCAGGACTGCTTTTGTCTCGGACAGGGTACGATGGGAACATTTTGGCGCGCACCTTTAAGTTAAGGTACGCGCCCCTCCCAGAGAACTAACTCACTTGGCTACAAAATTTCAAGAAAATTGGTTAATTATTTTATCCACTGTGTGATAATGAGTCAAAATGCTATCCAATCCGCCTACAATCACAATATAAGGTGATAAATGGATACATGTGTCATTAATGAATGGTGCTTCAAGTCATGGAATATAAGTGAGGCACCCGTTTGTCATTTTCACATGTGTATTTGCCACTTAATCATGATCATGATTAATTAATAATTCATAATGATTCAATCTGTCAATTTCTACCATTAAATTGGTACCCCACAAAAAACCTCGTCGTTTGTTAGTCACACTCGTCACTGTGAATCACTGCTGACATATCTGAAATGCTATGTACAGAGAGAGATGAGACTCACGTGGTCTTTGGTCCACTGTTCTGGATCGTGGTCACCGTCGTCGGTCGCCTGGGGAGGTCCGAGGGCAGGCACCGCTGCCGGAGTGGTGAGGGTCGAAGGGTCAGGGGCAGCAGCGGTGGTCACCAGCTCGCTGGGCGGGTTACAGTCTCCAGGGTACAAGGGCACGGTCACCGGCGCTCCAGACTCCAAGATCAATCCCCTCTTGCAGAACGACGAGCTGCGAAATTACAGGCGTTCACTTTTTCAATCATCCGTCCCCTTTTACATTTGAATTAGAATTCAAAGCATTCTGCATTCTGGGATACATATAGTTCTGATAAAAAAATGCCATCAACCTTATATACGTCACCTGCTGTCTTTTCTGGGACTTAGCCATGTATCTAAGGGCTGATCTCTTTCAAATGTACCAATGTTATGCTTGTTAGCCTATAGGAAAGTAGGCCCAATTCAATTTTAATAGTGGCGTTCATTGTTAGGTGATACGGAAACTATTTTATTATTACAGCTTTGTGACTTGAAGCTAAGCAATAAACTTCATAAAGGTGTGAAATTCACAGTGAAAAAATCATTCGCCTGGACTTGGATTCGAACCCAGACACCCCGATTTCGCGCCGAGTGCTCTACCAGTTAAGCTACCAAGGCGTCATCTCTCACTGTGAATTTAATGGAGGCTTTAAGGAGCGAGATGTGTTCACAGGTACCGTGCGTACAATGCCCAAGTACCCGTGTGCGAACGCTAAGCGCTACTGTCCACGAGGTAAAGCCAAACATTAAACACAAAGGTGTTTACTTTGACAAATTCAAAGAACATCACGGTACCTGTGATACATGCACGGTACCTGTGAAGACATCTCGCTCCTTAAAGCCTCCATTAAATTCACAGTGAGAGATGACGCCTGTGTAGCTTAACTGGTAGAGCACTCGGCGCAGTAATCGGGGGGTCTGTGTTCGAATCCCAGTCCAGGCGAATGATTTTTTCACTGTGAATTTCACACAATTGTGTGTCCACTAGCGGGCGACTCCGTTAAAGTTACTGCGCGGCCAGTTTCGCAGTTCTTTGAATAAACTTCATGTCAAAGGCTATTTCTCATAGCAGCAACTGTTGAGGATTTGGTGAAAAACAATCAATTCATAACCTGCCAAACCCATAACTGCAAACACCTATATTATGTTTTTGTAACAATATTAGGGCTCGTTTCGGCGTTCATGCCGCCTCCGTATTGGCAAGAGAGTATCTAACTCAGTTATTGTTAGTCTCAAGTAGCGTACGATATGGCATGACCTCGGAAATGCCCTTTCATTTTTTGTGAGTGACCTTCAATTTATTTGTGTGTGTCCGTTTTTAAAGCTATATTTATTTTTGTGTCAACGAGGTTACTCTGAAAACCGACTATTTTGTAAAAAACTCTTGGTTTTTCTCGTCAACTCTTCAAAATGTAAGCACTATATTTATATGTATGGTGTTTCGTCGCGGAATCTTTGAATTATATTGATATTACGATACGGTCCCATTTTGAAATCCTGGTATTTGTACAGATCTCTGATAAATTTTCTCACGTATGCGCAAAAAATATCGTCGAAAATATTGCACAAGGTTTTATGATAATGAGAAAAGTGGCAGAAGGCCTACTACGCCATTCTGAGGAAGAATGTCTCATGTCACCGCCTTCTGTAGCACTTCTTTTTGATTCACTTGAAGGCACTGACAATTGAAGATCTAATGCTCCCTTGAGCAACGAAATGCTGACCAAAGATTTCCTGAGAATGGATTAGTTATTCGACTGAGAGGAAGCTCAAGAATTTTCATGAAAAATATTGGCAAGGATGTCGAGCCTTTAACTTATCCATTATTTTACCCAAGAGGAAGTTTCGAATTCTTTGACGGACTGAAGTTAAACACTCCTTGAATGCAAGTCGTCAAGACTCGAATTAATACAATACAGAATCGCTTCTCGGGCAAAATTAGTTATTATTCATGCATCACAAATTACCATAGATTTTCCTGACTTATGTTTTGTCAGCTTCAATGCTTTACATTTTGAAGGCGGGACTGTTACAGCAGTACCCAGTTGACACTCACATGCAAGTGGAAAATGATCGCACCCAATGGATAAAATTATACAAAAAAATAATTCTTGCTGTAAGTTATACAAAGGTTACTGAATTTCTAAATAAAATGGCTACTCAAAAATGTTGCCATTTGAAGGAGATAAAGTTATACTGTCAGCGTCTCGTCCTGGCTCAACACGCTATTACTGTAAGCATTTAAAAGATGCTATGGCCAGAGTGCGTTGCATTGGGTCACCTGATTTCTTTATTACTATGACATGAAATCCAAATCAGCCGGAAATTAAGGATCCTGCGTGTATTGTTCAGGAAGATAGTAGTCACTGGCAACAGATCGCTCAATACGGGCCCAAGTTAGTTGCCAGGGTTTTCAAACAAAAATTTGCTAAATTAATTGACGGCCTGGATAAAAAAAGATTTCTAAAAATGAAGCAGATTTTGTGTACACCATAGAATTCCGAAAGTGTGGTCTTCCTCACATGTATTTTTTACTAATTATGTCACCTTAAGATACAATTCACAATAATGAAGAACTGGACGACCTCATTTCTGCAGAAATTGCAGATTCAGAAGAAGATTTTGCTTAGCGAGAACTGGTTCTTGAGGAGGTTCGTTGGTTACACTCGACTTAAGATAATTTGACGAAACTTTCTGGAAGCATTACTTAAATCTACCTGATTTTTTTCAGAATTATTTACCGCAGATTTCTTAAGATATTTGATCGAGAAGTGGACAAAAAATTACATGGGTTCTTATGGGAACACAAGGTACGAGCAGCTTAATTCATCAAAAAGAGCCTTTTTATAGTTAAGAATAGGAAAAATAACAATAATAAAGTATAACAAATGATTTTCATACATTATTCTGTTGATGATTTAAATAGTTTTTTTTTCTTACTCTTAACTAGAAAACGTTCTTTTCGATGAATAAAGCTAGTCGCACCTCGCGTTCCCATAACAACCCATGTAATTTAATGTCCACTTCCACATCAAATATCCTAAGAAATCTACGGTAAATAATTCTGATAAAAATCAGGTAGCTTTATGAAAATATAGTTAATGCTTCCAGCAAGTTACGTTGAATTCCCTTAAGTTGAGTGAAACCACCGAACGTCCTTAAGTGGATGATGATACACAATCCAAATGAAAAGCGAAATCCAAACGCTCCTCCGTGTGTGGTAAACAAAAAGCGTAAAATGCAATGTCCGTTTGGTTTTCCAAAATGTTTTCAAGATGTGACTTCTTTACTTGATGATGAAAATCTATGTGCAGAAGACGACACAATTATCAATTGGATCCTACCAGTCCACAATGTAGTTTCCAATGTAGACGCTGTCTATCGCCAAGATTCAGAAGGACGCCGAGCAGCCAAAGATAATCGCCACGCCGCCAATCCCTATAGCGCTTATCTTCTTAAAACATTCAATAGCCAGATAGAATATATAGGAAGTATCAATGCTGTTAAATACATCCAAAAATATGTACGTATATAAAGGCCATGACTGCTCATGTATTAAGATTTTTGAAAATCGAAAGACAATTAATTAAAATGAAGCTGATGCATTTGTCCAAGGTAGATGCAGTGCTCGACCTGAAGCATGCTGGCGATTTTTCGGTTTTGAAATGAAAAAAAAACCATACTGTTCCAAGATTAGATACTCATCTGCCGAATCAATATCGTATGGTAAAATGTTGATGCAGCACAGGAAGACTTGCTTAACATAGGACAGAAAGGATTCACTTTAGAAGCATACTTTCGTCATAATCATTTTTTTTGAGCAGCAGCAAAACAATGAAATGCTACTGACAATACTTTTCATTATTATTGGAAAATGCCGGGGCGTTTGAAATGGATTTGTAAAACAAGGGATGGGAACGCGGAATCCGAAGGCTTCGAGAGTAGAATTGGTGGAATTCATAATTGGTCAGTTTCATCGTCGCACAGCCTGAACTCTACCGTTTACATTTGATTTAATAGCATTTGGAAGATGCTGTCGGTCTCGATGACTTTCTAACAATAGATGACACAAAACACAATACTTAAATAATCTAGAGTGTAGGCCATGAAGTCTATAATATACTCCGTATAATATAGACACCGTGGTGTAGGCTTTCACAACGGTTGACAGATGCTGATGATTAAGGTGACCATCCGTCCTCCTTTAGGGAGGACAGTCCTTCTTTTGTAGGTTCTGTCCTCCCTCGAAATGTGTCCTCCTACATGTCCTCCTTTTCGTTATTTGAAGACTAATCTGTAAATCTCTGTATTTTATCGATGCCAAGCCGGTCCATGTTACACTTGATGTGACGTATATATGTACTTGATATGACGATTCGTCAAGGGTCGGTACGTACAGTGCGGCGAGACGCAATCAACATGTTGAAATGGACAGGTTGAATGGGAAACTTGATAAAAGATGGGTGGAAATATTCAGCCATTTCAAACATAATCATATTTCATGTGAACATTTATTTGTTCTTGTTCAATTTACGTTGTGCTGCCCTGGAACTAATGCAGCAGTTGAAAGAGTTCTTTTTTCAATTGCTAATAATTTTTTGTGCAAGTGAAAAATCGAAATTGAATTTTGATAGCTCTTGCCGTAAAATTCGACATGAAAGATAATTTTTGTTCATATATTTCCAATATATTGTTAGAAGATAATACATTGATTAAAAATATTCATTCAACGAAAAAGTACTCACTTAAATAATAATTAATATGTATGCAAGCATAATCACAATATAAACGGTCACAAATATTTTTATTATGCATTTATCATATTATATGTAGTGTACTATTGTTGCAATGAATGAAACGTTTCTTTCATTTACGATATTTGTATTTTTTTATTTGCGTCCTTTTAATTGTAAAAAAATAATTCCTGTCCTCCTTTTCATTGTAAAAAGGTTGGTCACCTTATGATGATACTTTCGAGTTACGCTGCAGGCCGAGCTCATTTAGCTCAACGTTTCAGTCGGGTTGCAACGAGCTTCTTCAGGAGCGGAAGTGCTCGGCGAAGTGCGCCTTTTCTCCCGAACACGCGAGTGAAACGTTGAGCTAAAAAAGCTCGGCCTGCAGCATAACTCGAAAGTATCATCAGCACATTACTTGTAAGCAAGCTTGCTTAGCTTTGAGGGTTAGCTTATAATGATCAGCAGTGGCTTTAAGACTTACGAGAATCTGCAATGTCTACAATGCAGAGAGCAATGAGAACACTTTTCACACAAAAATTCTCATTTATGGAGCTCCTGAAAATCATACAAATTTGTGGAATATGATGAAACAAGACTTGACAGAAGACTTCATAAGAGAAGCTAGGTGGACTGAGCATTTAGTTGAAGAAGCTATCAAACGAGGCCAGTATACTTTCCATCTTTTGGGGTGGAAAGTTTGCTGGCCTCGTCAATCTTTAAAAGTATGCCAGAACGTGAAAACGACTCTCGAATTGTGAATTACGGTGTTGGAATAGATGAGCTAAAAGGGGCCCGATTCTGCTCTTCCACCAGTCATTGACTGGTGGACAGTTCCACCATTCGTTCATTGAACTACTCTCCATCCGTTCAATTAACGGCTCAATGACCCCCTCTGGAGAGCCGAACGTCACAAACTTATGCCGATTTCCAACTTGCCGAAAACGCGAACAAAACAATGTCTACCTTCCGCACGCTTACTTCCGTCGGAAAGTTTCCACCACGACACTAGCGCTGTTCCACCAAGTGGATACGGGTGGAAGGGAAGCTTGACTTTCCACCAGTCATTGAACGATGAACGATTTAGTGAACGATTCTATGGAGAATGGTGGAACATGATGACGTAGTGTCATGACGTGTTGGTGGAAACTAATGACGTTTTGGTGGAAAAGTTGAACATCGGGAAAGCATCAGAATCAGGCCCAAGATGATAGCAGTATATCGCCTGTATCTCCTCTCACCTCTTGCCGAAGCTGTCTCCGACGGTCACTTTGTCGACGCTCCACTTAGCAAGTCCGCTGGATATCCATCCGCTGTAGGCCGTGTAGAGCAGCTCGGCCCGCTCCGGTCCCTGCTCCCCCATCGAAGGGTGCGGCACCACGAGCCGCGACAGCGACCCGCCCGCCTTCAGCTCCTCGTCGTCTTTCCTGGCGAACGGTAGAGAAGAAGAATAATAATTAAGTCCAAGCCTCTCGGCGTCGTTTTAGCACTCTTCGAAAATAAAAAAAGATACAGTCTCCGTACTGCGTCATTCGTTTTACGAATACGACGTGCGTTTCGACGAATTACACATTATTATATACACAGTCGAATTCAGGTTGATGACGACGTGGCACCTGATTGTAAAATAGGGCGGACACTCGCGGCGTTTTCCGAATGGTGAGCGAAATATGTACTACGAAGACATTACCTAAAGTATTTGGGATCCTTATGAGATAGGCTTGGAAACTGAGTTAGAACGCGTGCAGCGAAGATCGGCAAGATACGTTAAAGGCCGTTATGATAATCTCGTTAGTGTTACTGACCTTTTGCAACAACTGGGATGGGAAAAGCTTTCAGACCATCGACTAAAATTTATACTCAATCTATTATGTAAGTTCCAAACCGGTCTATTTTCTGAACACGTTGATAATATTTTACGAAATCCGACATACTACGGTAGATCAGATCATGAGAATAAAATTAGGGAACTAGACTGCAGAACGGACAGATTTAAAATGTCATTTTTCCCACGAGCAATAAGGGACCATAACAGCTGCCAGTGAGACTTTTATCTAGGTTTGTCGTTAGGTAGCGTAGCTCTTAGTAGTAGTAGTACTCCTAATACTTGAATCCTTATCTGTTACCTAGTACTAGCAGCACGCCTAGCATGTTTTCTACATGGGTCTTGAGTCCCTGTCCATCTGTGCAGTTGTAGAATGCATGTATATTGACGGTCCCTCTCCATTGTGATGACATCTGTAGTGTAGTGGTGCATGCTCGTGAGGCTTCGCCTCGTGACAAGCATTAGCGAGAAATGCTACTGCATAATTAGTCGTAGTTACACTAACTTTAGGGTGTAGTGTAATGCATGTTGGTGAATACTCACCCCCTGCCACACACCCCAGAGGTGGCTTTCAGGGTATTTTGTAGATGAAGAAGTAAAGGGTATTCCGGCATATGCTGGTGCTTCCTATTGGTCGCTTTGAATTAAATTAAAATTAAATAAAGCGAAGAATTTCCATGGCTACGTGGAGGGGAGGGGTCTTCCCGCTTGCTTTAATTAATATAAAATTACGGAACACCGCGCAAGTGCCAGGGTCTGTGTGTGGAGGACAACCAATTTAACGCAATGTGTGCCACGTTCGCGAAGATTCCAACATGCAGTTTGGGGTTAAGATACTTCTACTGATTAGAATAATTATTATTATGACAATTCATTCCTGGGTACTATGGGATACTAATGATTGGGGATATCCCGAGCGGGCAGACATTGTCTCGTCTTCATACGTCGATATTTATTCTGACCTGCTGAGATTATTACAACATTTCAGGCACACAAAAAGATCATCCCACGCAGGTATTGAGACCTGAAAATGAAGAAAATATAAAAACAAGGCTATCTATCGTCAACACCAACATTATTGTTGGCAGTAATCTTTCCTGTTGAGAGAAAGATGTAGGTAGTTACTGATCTCTTCTTTAATTCCGTGTTTATAAATAGATGTGATTTTAGCTACTCTCCAGCTCTTCATAATTATGTGATCTGCTATTGAATTACTCATACAATATCCCTAGACATGGTGGTATTTCTGATGGCAATGTTTTATGTACACGGCTTATGTTTTATGTACTTAACGTACACAGCTATATCTCGTGCAAAGTCCTTGAACATATAATTGGAAGTTCAGTTATGAGACACTTCGATATTATTTTTATTATTATTATTGCAACAATTGTTACAAGTCGACCATTTAGTTGGGTGGTAACATATAACAAGAAAATACTTAAAGAACAAAATACGAAAATACGAAATACAAGTTATCCATTTGGTTGGGCGGTTACATAAAACACAAAATATATGGAGACCAAATATATGCAGAACTCGTCAATAAAAAAGCAACACGGATTCAGAAAGGAAAGATCTTGCGAAACTCAATTAGCGCTTTTTTCAAATTAGATATTTTTGACTATGGGGAAGGTAACCCGCGTAAAGCATGTTAGTTCGGTGATTCTAAATCTCTGTATAAGTAGCCCTTTACTATATAGAGGTTTGCTGCTTTCTAGTCGCGGGCACCTCTAGCGGCCGAAAGGGGCAGCGTGATACAGTACGCGTGTGTCGGTGGCCATGTCTTGTGACCTGCAGGTCGAGTGCCAATCAACTCACCGAGTCATGACGAACGTCTCGTTGGCTTCGGGCGCGGCTCCACCGAGCAGAGTGATTTGGATTTTGCCGTAGCTGACGACGGGGAGTGCGCTCGGCGTGCTCTCCAACCTGATCAGGAACTGATGAGCTGATGAGAACAAAGGAAAAGGGAAGATTGGAGACAACAAGATTCTTTCCCGCGTTACGATTCGGGAAATATTTATAACCACCCAGCTCCCGATTTCGCCACTGAAGAACACCCAACACACTTCAGGCCCGCCACCCTACTCTCATCACATAATTACATCATATCGATGACATTTTATCACATACCATTGTAAATAATTCAACGGACTTTTACTTACAGACAGAGGGATTCAGCCAAATCAACAACAAGTATGTAATCCTGGATTCAAATATACGTTCACATAAAAATTCCAAAATATCAAACTGCTCAAATTAGTAATCTGGTTAAATTTTTTATTCCATAATTATTTTTTTGCGTGAACTACATACTCATGTAACTCTATAATTCTTCAATCGATCAGTTGTTTGCTAATTATTTATTTAGCTGCTTATTTAATAACTATTTAGCTATTTATGAAACCTCCATATCATGTCCTTTAGTCTTAAGGCATTGGTAAAGCAAATGCAAAGGTGTTTCTGGTGTAAGAAGTTAATGATACTGAATCCTTTTGAAATTTCTCCATCTATCACAGAGCAACAAAGGGATTAAGAATGATCTCCTCTAATTCTGCAGTCTGCTTCTTCCACTGCTATATTGCACCCGGTATTAGCAAACAACTGATCGAAAAATGACGGTTGGGTCCCATTTAGGGTGGATTATCATTCTGCCACTGGACCGAGATCATCACTTGCTTCTCAATATAGATGCATAATCAATCATCAATGCAATTCACGTCTGTTCACCATGGAAGCGCTGTTTCAGACCAAAATGAAAGGTATAGGGGGTGGCGGGGAGGGACTGTTCTGCAACTTTTAGACACAAGTCGGAGAATAGATTTGGTTGATAGCGGATAAGATATTTAAAGTTCGGGAAACTATTGGTCAAAAGAAACATCACAGTACATACAATAGGTGCGAAAGCTATATGTTAACCTCTCAGAATAGAAGAGAGGAGAAAAAGTTGGAACTAGCATTAGCATACTATTAAAGCAAAACCGACAGTAAAACCTCGAGATTATGTCACATCCGACTGGCGATGGCAAGTCGTGGAAGGTCGCGGCGGAATGAGGAGGGTCCTTAGCGCTCCTCCGAACGCGTCAAAGCCAGGGGAAGCCCAGGCTCTGTCGCGGGATGGAGGACCTTTCTCGGACTTCCGTGCCTCCGGTGTCGTCTCCCTCCGTTGCTTCGGGGACATGGAAAGTGGTCTTGAGGCGTAGCCACGGGGTCACCCTCCGAAAACGAGGATTGGCAGGGGCGGAGGCCGAGTCAATCCCCGTCAGCAATAGGTTCGATGTGCTGGCGGAGGCTGAGCCATCGGAGCTAGAGCTGGGAGTTGGGTCGCCGAGTGGGAGTGGAGAGGGAAGGGAGGGAATTTTAGTGATAGGTAGCTCCAATGTCCGGCGTATGGTGTCCCCGATGCGTGGAAAGGCCCGACGGGAAGGAGGAGAACCACGGGTCACCTCTTGGTGTATACCGGGAGGAAAGGTACCACAGGTGACGAAGGCGATGAAGTCGGCGGTCAGGGGCGCGAACTGTTCTAAGTTGCATCTATACGTTATGGAAAATGTATGTAGTGGCAAATTGTTTGCATTTATTATAATCCAAATAACATGAAATCAGATTGCAATGTTTTACATTACGATTACCCAAGCAATTAGCTCTTTTTCTACAATGGGTTGTTTTGCTCAATTTATTGTTGAGTGACATTACGGGATTAGCATTAATGCATAACTTATTCAAAGAAATTGTAAAGTTCTCATTTATAGACATGTTGGCCACCAATTGATGTCATTTTGCACAACGAAGGAAGAAGGGTGGTCAGATAGATATATCATTATGGCTGTTTGGAGAATGGAAGATGGTTGGAGAGAAACTAAAGGCATCGATATTGACCTAATTGAATAGTTTGGCGAATTCAGGGGGGGGGGCGTGGCAGTCATGGAGTCCCAAGTTTTACATCTCAACTGACCAACGGAGAGTAGTAATATTAAAGTGCTCTCAACAGAACGCTTAAGTAAGGATCCCAAGATTCAGCTGAAAAATATTTATCACTGTTGGGATTTGAACGCAATACTACCTATAGGATATGGACTCAGTGCTCTAGCTACCTCACCAACCTACTTACACTGTAAAGAATGTGAAAAAAGTCATGCTACTCTTGCAGTCTTCAAGAAAGAAAAATGAAAAATAAGCAATGGAAATGCTACAGGTCTCTAAAATTAAAATATTACTAGATTATTTCGAAGTCTTAAAAATGGGAAAGAATTATCTCAACAAAATATTTATTTATTTATTGCCTTAACGTTAATAGATTATGAGATAAAATCAATATTAATAAAGTCTTCCTATTCTCTTTTACGAACAGTATTGAATATTTACAGTCTGGATAAATTTGAAAAATTCCTGTCTAAGTTTGGACCCTACTCATTCTGCTGTAAAAGCTGAATGCTCTCAATTCAGATGTTCTTCAGCGTTTGGCCGATGCAGAATTTTCATGTCTGGAAAATATTGGCATTTCCTTTGAATTGGCCGGAAGAAAAAAAAACTTCATGGCATTTTGGGTTGTTGGGCTGTTGAGCCTTGCCCACGTCAGCGAAGTAGTCAGACCCATTAATTAAAACAACGTGAACGGTTTTTCAGTGGTGACATTTTTTGATGTTGACAGAAAAGGAATAAAGGTTTCCTCGACATGAAATCAAGCCATCTATGTTTTCTGGACAGACGTACAGACTACATATTTTGGTACGCAAGATTCCCGATCCTCTCAGAAAGCCCACTGTGCATTGTTTCATTCCCAGTTTAGGTAGCCTATTTTTCCATTTATTATCAACAAATGTTTTGTCATTTATCGTGAAGTTGAGAAGATGTAGAACCAATGACAGACAGACACATCACCTACAACTACATAACTTTACACTTGAGAGGAAGTGTACGGAGATGATAGGGATAGGAGGTCTGCGCAGGAATCCACAAAACATAACGATTCGGTGGAAAGGCCTTCGCGGAGCTAAGTTTAGAATCCTTGAGCAGTTTCTATTATTCAGGTTTCTGGTTCTGCGATTAAATTATTTTATATTATGCGACAGTTCCGCCGTGCTATGCTGCAGGCTTCGTCGGGCTTTTAAGAACAACAATGGTCTTTTTTTCAAAAAGTAAATAAACAATTACAGCAGTTGATGATTTTGAGATGTAAAAAACTTAATTTCGAATAAGTCTCTTCCAGGTATAAGGGAGTTTATAACTATCCTCTCTATTGATGTTATTTGGTCTTTTTTCTATTTCAATCGCCTCCCTTATTAGCCGCGGAAAGTACCTAACTGCTTTCTTTGTGTAGTACTCTTGCCGTCTCGATGTCAATGGCGTGACCTTCCTCTAACGTAGTGTGCTCAGCCACGGCAGAGTGATACCAGTCTTTCTTCCGGATTGCACGTTCATATTCCTTTAATCGGCATCCAATTGCTCTCTTGGTTTGCCCCACATATGATCTACCACAACTGCAGAGAAGTTCGTACACACCCTCATACATTGTGGGTGGTAAAGGATCTTTAGTCCCTCGTAGATGAAATCTTCAAAAAAAAAGTTCCTTGAGCAGTTTCGTTTTGCATTTTCCCTTTCTGCTTAGGATTGAGAAAGAATCTAGTGACATTTAAGTTCCATCAATACAAGCCTAGAGACAGATTGACAGATAAACATCCGGAGACGTCGGTGGCGATTGACAAATATCACTGCGAATCTTGGAAAGGAATCTGCCTGTTCTCTCAAAGACAGAGCTTGGCAGATGAAACTCATTGAAATACATACTACGCATGAATTTGTGATTTTTTTATGAATGGACTCCCTTGGAATTGGATTGGATCTTTTTGCATTGGATTCTAAGGACTCAAAATGGAAAGGGAAAAGTACCTACCTCATAGTATTAAAATTAGTTAATACTAGTATTAAAATTGTTAAGATTGTTGCAATTTGCCTTGCCTCCTGTATTTTCCGATGATCAGCAGTTTGCTAAACTCGATGGTTTCAGGCGTGACGACGTGAAAATCCACTTTCAACGATGAGAAGGAACACTAGGCGTTTTTCCAAAGAATTTTATTGAGGTGCGATACAATTAGTTTCAGCGCATAGGAATCATCTCCAGGCACCTGAAGATGACGCCTATTATTCGCTGAAACTAGTAGTTTCTCAAAAACACTCTGTGGAAAATACTACCTAGTGTCTTTTTCATCATTGAATAGTTTGCTAATCTGCTTTGCAATGCTATAACAGTAATTTTTAATACCTTTGAGAAATGCAATGTGAATGGAATTAAAATTGGATGTCTTTAGCGTTAACACATTAGTTAAGC
This sequence comes from Pyrrhosoma nymphula, assembly GCA_963573305.1. Classification (NCBI taxonomy): domain Eukaryota; kingdom Metazoa; phylum Arthropoda; class Insecta; order Odonata; family Coenagrionidae; genus Pyrrhosoma; species Pyrrhosoma nymphula. The sequence continues at coordinate 9,922,770 of OY754327.1, forward strand.
CTTTTTTTGGGAAGTGATATCATCATCCTTTATGTGAATCCATTTGTAAAATGAGTGCACTGGTATTTTATATAAATAAAATTACATCTCTTTAAACATGATAGTGTAGAGTAAATACATTAATTAAGGCATTGGCCATCAATAACTTTAGCTAAAATTGCTTAATGATGTGATTACGGATACTTAAAATGGAATATCCCTAACTATATACGTAATTGAAAAACGTCGTTTTTCGAACTTTTGTTCAAAATTTCCTTAAATCGCCAAGACTGGGAATAAAGACAAAAAAGAAAAACAGTCTTTTTCTCCAATTTTTCGGGTTTTTTTCCCCCTCACATCTTCGCGTTAAGACGGATGACGCAGAGGAGAGCAGCAGGAGGAGGACACCACTCACCGCAGAATGGTTCCTCGTCGCGGGTGATGAGGTACAGCGTTCCGCGGCCGCTGGACTTGTCGGCGTAGTATCCCATGTTGCCGCAGTGGTGCTGCGAGGCGCACGGGAAGCAGTGTCCCTCGAGGAACTCGTCGTAGGAGCGGCAAGGCACCGCCGGGAAGGGACACCGCGGAGACACCGAGTCCGTGAAGAACTTGTAGGCCCGGCGGTGGTTGCACAGCGACCGCCCGTGAGACTCCCTCGATGCTAAAAGGTTAAAAATGAAATGACACACACGCACAGTCGAAAGGTGAAATGATTATGGGAAGGGTAGGCCATAAAACACATAAAAACAACTGTGGATACAACTGTGAATTGGAGACTCGACCTAAACACAAAAGGCTCGTTCACAACAACTTAACTTGGCGTAACTTGACTTATTCTCTCGTCGAAGGCGAACCAGTGCGCGAAATTTCTAACCAATCACAACCCACCACAGCCAAATTCGATCTAACAATCGATTGATGAGGCCTATCGATAGTGTGAGTTTCGAGAGTTGTAGTCAGCTCCTCCGAAACAGCTCAGTTGATATGTGAACTATTAATTGTAAATAGTGAGTTGAACTATAGAAGTATTAAAATGGAAGAAGGTTTGTTGAACATGTGAGGGTTATTTTGCACTGACTCGATCAACTTATCCGCATCAATTTTCGCTTAAACGTACTATCCACATGCGACTTCACAACAAAATCACGTATTCAATATGGCTGCTCGAGGAGATATCGAGAGTAGCAATCGATTGCTGCCCGGCTATCGATAGTAGAGCATGCCATGCTATTGGCTGGAATTAAGAGAAAGTTGAGCTGAGCTCAACTCCAGGCTACGCCAAGTCGAGTTACGCTGCTTAAAGTCGTTGTGAACTAGTAGACGCTATTCTCAAGGTCTCATCTCTGGCGTTGCGCCGGGTCAAGCCAAGTTACGCCAAGTTGTTGTCAACGAGCCTTAAGAGAACCCAAATGCAAGGGGTTCCATAGGCCACAGGCAACTTTAGAAACAGGAAGAATGCCTATGAATTGGTGAACAGCCCATCATTTGGGAAAAAAGGCGACCTACTTAGGGGTAGAAATCACTAGCACCCTAAGCATGAAATACCACTTGAACAGAGCAAAGGGCAAGGCGTTCGCCGCAAGAACGCGACTATCCAGCATCTTGTATAGTAAGACGACGCCAGATGCAATAAAAACTAAAAAGTATGAAATTTTCATAAGACGTAATATACTATACGCAGCCCCGGCATGGTGTGGCTTGTTACGAAAAGAGAACAGGAAAGATCTAGAAATATACGAAAGAAAACGCTTCCGCTCTATCTTTAAAATCAACAGATGGAAGAGAAACGACGACTTATTTGCAACGACGGGCATAACCCCGATAAGAAAAATCTTAAAAGAGAACTCTATAGAGAACTATTATGAAAACATAAAAATGAACCCAAACAAAATAATTCAGGACTTTGCCACCCGAAAAGGCTCCTAGGCAGACAAATATAAACGGTCTGAGTGTGAAATAATTATACAGTTAAAAAAAATATTAATACGCAAGAGCGCAACAAAGGACATAAGGGCTAAATTAAGCCAAATGGTGGCAGTCCCTGAAATAACAAACTGCTTCGCAGCAACGACACGATGGGAACTGTGAATTTTACTGAAACTTTCTCTCGACGAAAATCAAACATGGCCTCCGAAAACCTAAGACTGAGTATCGCCTAAACTGCGCCGCACGTAACGGCGAAAACGGACTCGACAATTAGACGGAACGTGGCTCCGTTTTTCCTTTAACTTCTTCGCTCTGGACCAAAAGCGGCACCAAGGCCTTTGTTTTGCACATCACGTGTCATGTGTGCGATTCCGCTTTTTCCCAGGCATTTCGGCACCGTGGGTTTATTTCGTTTGTTTGATTGCAGTGTGAATAAAAAGAGATGAAATGAGGATTCATATCTTTTTGTCAGTATGTACGCGTGCAATGGTTCCCACTCTTATGTTAGCAATAACTTTTCACACGTATATGGGTGCTGTATGGAGAGACGACATTTTCTGTTGAAGGTAAAGTGAACAATGCTGGTCATGTTGCAAAAAGTGCACTTAATACTTCGTTTACGTGGTGTGAAGTACCTCTTTCATTGTCTTATTTTGTTGATAATGTGCCAAAGTTGTTTATTTTTACTGGCCTTATATTAACTCACTTCGTGAGTTTAATCACATATCTATTACCCAATTTTTTAACCCCTTCCCGTTTTTCAATCTTTTCCAAATTTTGCATACATGTTTAATCTCGACGACAGTACATGAATCAATAATTATATTCACTAATTACCGAGTTAATCTACTCAAATTAAAAGGTTATAATTTTATATCTCTTTATCCTAACACTACGCAACCTGCATTGCATGGTCTTCTCTCAGTCAGGAGGGCTGTTGCAATTCATTGCAACCATCATTTTAGCATTTTTATAGTGAGAAGAAATGCTAAAAAAATGTAAATTTCAAAGAACCGTTGCGCAATTAACATGAAGACGAGTTTTCAACTTGCTTCGTGAGTTTAATCGCATATCTATTCTGCCCAATTTTCGAACCCCTTCCCATGGAACCGTTAGAAATGTTACTTAATTTGTTAAATTAAGAAAAGCGCGAAGACTAAAAAGTATAAAATAAAAATATGTAAAAAACACTTTTTAAAAACCGTACTTATTTAAAAATGCACTAAAATGAAGAAAATAAATTGTAGATTGAAATTTACAAAGTTAAGAGACCTTCCATTCCAAATTTATAAATATATTAAAGTTGAAAGTGAAAATGAATATTTTTTTTACTTTATCTGTGCTATTCGTCGATGATTATGAGGCAAGACTCGGTTCGCCATGAGGGAAAATTGTCATCCCCTGCCAATGACACGAAAGCGTTGAAACCGCTCGGAGTTTCGTGTAATAAAAGCGTGGAACGTGAATTTTTTAAATGAATGGTAAGTAATATGATTTATGACGCCTATGGCTTAGTCCGGGGTGAGCTCTACCCTCAACTATTCAAACCAATTTTCGGGTTGAATCACTGAGTGAACCCTCTGTTTTTATTTCGAGCGTGTTGGCCTGGTGGGTAGAGCGCTTGGCTACTGATCGAAGGGTCCCTGGTTCAAATCCAGGTGAAGCCTTTGGACGCCCCCGAATAAGAAATCCTCGGAGTGCGAGGTGGCCCAGGGAAAGGAACTGGCCCCCCCACTACCCTGAATGTGAGAAATACACACGCCTGTGGCTTAGTCTGGAGTGTGCTCTTCCCTCAACTATCCAAACTATCCTTCGGGTTGAATCACTGAGTGAGAGTGAGTGAAGTAATATGACACACTGGGTGAACCAGAGTTGTATCAGTTGATCAGAGCATCCATGATTGAGAGTGAAAGGAGAGTGTGAATCTATTGATGTCCCGCGAATCTCATCAATTCCTCGTCCCAGAGAGTCTAGGAGAACCATGTATCAACTAGTATTATGTACTCACACCAAAAGATGTCACTGACGGCGCCGACGAATAGGTTGGAGCATCCCTTCTGCATGCGACCTCCGTTTGGGTAGAAGTCCACGTGGCCCATGGGTTGCCACGAGCCCAGCCCACCAAGGATGAGGTTCTCGCCGTTGGAGTGGATCACGTCCACGAAGGCCGCGTCGCTCGCGTCTAGCCTCGCAGCCGGGTCCTGGTTCTCGAAGAGTGGGCCCGCCGGGTCCAGACCTGCTCTCCACAGGATTAAACGACGCATTGTGATCATTGGCCGCCGTCATAGGCGGCAGGGAAGGAGGACTGCGACCCCTTTCCAATTTGTCAATCTTTTTTAAGCAAGTCCTCTTCCCTCCCCAAATAGTACGCTCGTGAATTGAACAGCGGTCTAAGCAGAGCGTACGGCCAGCAAATAGGGAACGTGGATTGAGTTTCTATCCAACGAGGATCGTAAACATGGTGGAAATGATGAAAAAAGACGACCACCTAGTCGAAAAGGGAAAATGAAGGCTTAAATTGACCCCCATTGCTAAAATGCTACATATATCTCAAGTGATTCCTGTAGGTGACCTTGTGAAGCAGGCTTTGAATCCGCGTACCAGAGCGTCTTCTTGCCCCCGGCGGACTTCTTGCCGTTCCTCGGCCTAAATCACTCTTCTTCCCACTCTAAACCCAAACTCTGGACCGATGGCTGACACCATTATGCACGGCAAATATTTGACACTTTTTTTTCTGTACATGAAGTGAGAAACATTGCGACGACCTCGTAAGACCTCCTCCCTCTATCGGCAATTCCCGAACCTCCTCTTACGATTTTCCCCTTCACCTCCCTCTCCCACCTTGGAAGGCGGGAAATAAAAGCGGTTACGTAAGTGCAGTTTCGGTGTATATTATTGAATGATTCATTTCGATAAATGATAAAATCTGGCTCGTCCCAGTGTGAAGAAAGCCTGGAATATGCCGCCAGTATTTGGGATCCTTATGAGATAGGCTTGGAAACTGAGTTAGAACGCGTGCAGCGAAGATCGGCAAGATATGTTAAAGGCCGTTATGATAATCTCGTTAGTGTTACTGACCTTTTGCAGCAACTGGGATGGGAAAAGCTTTCAGACCGTCGATTAAAATTTAGACTCAATCTATTATGCAAGTTCCAAACCGGTCTATTTTCTGACGACGTTGATAATATTTTACGAAATCCGACATACTACGGTAGATCAGATCATGAGAGTAAAATTAGGGAACTAGACTGCAGAACGGATAGATTTAAGATGTCATTTTTCCCACGAGCGATAAGGGACCATAACAGCTGCCAGTGAGACTTTTATCTGCGTTTGCCGTTAGGTAGTGTAGCTCTTAGTAGTAGTAGTAATACTCCTAATACTTGAATCCTTATATGTTACCTAGTACATACTAACAGCACGCCTTGCATGTTTTCTACATGGGTCTTGAGTCTCTGTCTATCTGTGTAGTTGTAGAATGCATGTATATTGACGGTCCCTCTCCATTGTGATAATATCTGTAGTGTAGTAGTGCATGCTTGTGAGACTTCGCGTCGTGACAAGCATTAGCGATTTATGCTACTGCATAATTAGTCGTAGTTACACTAACTTTAGGGTACAGTGTAATGCATGTTGGTGAATGCTCACTCCCTGCCACACACACCCCTGAGGTGGCTTGCAGGGTGTTTTGTAGATGAAGGCATTATACTATTTGAGGGGTGTTATATATTATTAGGTTGGCAATGATCTCTCACCTGTGATGCGGCTCAGGTCGTGCAGCTCGGCGCCGGCGAAGCCCGCCACGTGCGCACCCAGGCTGAACCCTATGAGGTGCACGGTGCGCAGGTCGACGCCGAGGTCGTCGCGCAGGCGCGCCAGCAGCATGGCCAGCTGCTTTCCCACGAGGCGGGTGTTGGCGGCCGCGCGCACGTAGTTGGGAATCGTGGCTCCGGCTTCCCAATCCACGCAGATCACGTTGCAGTCATCCTGAAAAAACGAGCATTGCTGCATTGCTGCTACACATCCGACGACCACTGACTGATCCTGCATTGATCTTTGTTGCACGTCTTGCTTGAAAGCTCGTTCCCAGCAGAAACACCCTTTTTTATTTCCGAGACCTATTCATGACCTCTTCAAGGCCTTTCGGTGACCATTCTCCCTCGGGACTTTATTCAGATCAGATCACTTGACAGCAAGCCTACCTCGCTGCTTTTTTTTTAGTTTCCTCCTTAGGCTTAGCTATTTCGCTTTTTTGTTCTTGTAACATGCTTTGTTTAGTTCAATTAGGATCAGTATGATCAGATTTCGTTAGAAAAGTGTTTGATTTTATAGATTAATTTACTTTCATTTGTCAGGTAAATCTTCCTTTTTCACTGCAGCATTTTCATCATTTTTAACTTCAGCGTAGACTACTTCAGTAGGTCATTCAGGTAGTAATTCAAATTCTATCTAAACATTTCCGTAGATCCGCTTTTTTTTTAATTTTATCAGCAGGCCAAGCGAGGATCAATGTGGGGCGGATAGCATTTCCTTCACTTCCACTTTGTAGTTTACTTTTTACGCCCTTCTAAAATGTAGCTTTTAATAAAAGTAGTTTTTGAAGCCTGTTTTATTTAGGGTAGCATACATCTCGCATTAGTTTTTAATATTTGTTTTTTGTATAAGTCGTAGTAACGGTTAAGGTGGTATTTAGTGGGTACATATTAGATAGGTTGTTGTTAAGGGAAGTATAATTGAGTCTGTACTCCCCGATACACAGTCGTCCACTGTGTCACTCATGTGAATAGGCTTATTCGTGGATGACCACTAGGGTTATGAATTTTGGAAAAATGAATCGATATCCTGTGTCATAAACAGATGATTTTGTGCTCTGAGTCAATGAAAAAGTGTTTAATCCTGGAACTAATGAAATGCGGAGCCATATGAAACGGATCAAGAGTCGAAAGATACGGATCAAGAGTTGAAAGAGCGGATGAATCAAATGAATAGACCGGCAGTTCACCACTTGAGAGCCGAAGATGGTCACGCCGCCTAGGTTGCAGAGTTGAACTTCGAAAAATGATGTAATTTTACACATTTTTTGGCGTATTCTCACTTAAGTAAGATTACAAAATAACTCCCCTGATGGTGCTGCATCACGCTCAGCGTGTGAAAACATCTGAAGGACGTTCACCAGATCCTCCTCGTGAAACATTCAGCCATCACAGTGATGACGGTGCTCATGGCATTGGCTACTGCGATCGGGCTCTTCAAGTGCAGTTTTTCGAACCGTTGGTCCAGCATCATGGCGATTGAACAGTGCTTTCTGGACTCAATAGGATCCAACCGACGCACAGTGGGGCAAAACCCCACTTTAGGCGGACTAAAGTCCAAAAATGAAAGTTTGAATTAGGGTTTCTGAAATAGTTGGTTGGGTACCCTGATGTTTGAACTACGTAACGGTGTATTTAACAGGTTGGTAAGTATGCACCTGCGCGTAGAAATGAGTGTCAAAGTGAGAGAAGAGCGGAGCACTGGTCCCACGGACGCAGACGCCGAATTGGACGGTCGATTTGAAACTATTAGTACAGCGTACTAATGTCCTCTATTTCATTTTTTTAAACTTTCAATCGATTGCAACAAACAAGTAGAGTGTGAATATGGTTTTAAAATTTACTTTTTTCAGAAAATACGCGTGGAGTAATTAATTATCACGAATGAAAATTTATTGATTGTTAAAAACGAAAAGTTTTAATTATTTAGAGAAAATTTATATAATCGGTCGGAATCGTATCGTAATTTTGAGACGTAGTATTCATTTAAGTATGAGCTAGAGATTGTAAAAGAAATCAACTGCCATGAGTAGCAAAAGGACTGCTACGATACAAAACTTATTATGCACGAGAGGCGGATAGGAAATTCATCCGGCCGCTATGGCCGCATGGCAACGGGTATACTATAATATAAACAATTTCAATCATGGAAAGCAAATGCAAGTACCACAAATAATATCTGTTTATGAAGTTATTACTAGTTTGCAATAAGTCAAATTTGGATGCTATATGTATTATGTCCTCTCTTAGGTACAAGTGGTGATGTTTGTGACACCAGGGCTGAGATTTTTGAAATCTCATCCCAGTGAAACTTCTGTGCAAATCGTATCATTTTTTCTATGAAACATTAAAATATTTTGCAAAGGTGATTACAAAAATAATTTTGTAAATTTTATAGCAGATTCATTTTCGATGATCATCTCAATTTGCGAGAACATTTTTCATTTGATTCGTTCATATTATTCTACTGAAAAATAATTTTACTGTCAAAAATTGTAAAAATAATAAACTTTGCAAAAAAAATCATAAAATACAATAAATATTGCAAATTTGATATGAGCTTTCATTTAAGAAATCTCAAAAACATACACATGCCTATTTTGGAGTTGATTGTAAAATTTTTGGACTTTTGTCCGTCTAAAGTGGGGTTTGGCCCCACTGTGCGACGGTCCAGCTCCAACAGAACGAACTTCCTCACCCGTTCCGCTAGCCTGTCTCCTTGCGGAAGCTGTATCAGATGTATGCTCCGAAATTGAAAACCGAAGTAAATGTCAGAGAAAGGAAATAACATAGTATATCAAGAGAGGAATCAATGATCGCGTTAACTTCACCTGCTTAAGCAATTTCGCGAGGGGAATGACCTTGCTGACTGTAGTAACTTCATCCGCCCACATTTCCGTAATCACTTTAGCAAATGGTTTCAGGACGGATGTGAAGACACGGACGGTGTTCAGCTCAGCATCGTCACGTTCCCATATTCGAGCAACACCTTGGCTACTACAGGTGACAGCTGTACGACTCGAGAAAGCATCTCGTATGTTGAGGACCACCGGTCAGCGTTCGACTGGATGAGGTGTAGGACGGCACCCTCTGTCTTCCCTTGAGAGAACTGAATGCGTTTCAAAGCGTCACTTGCATTAACACTGTGGTGAAAGAAAGTAACAATATCCTTATTCTTTTAAATTATATCTAGGGCTCCAGGAACATACTCCTCGTAGTCTTATTATTGTTTAATTTTTTATTTATTATCAAAATAACAATCGTAAACAACAGACGGCTATGCCTGGCGAAGCGACATCTGACACATGACACGTGAGTGGTCAGTAAAAGGTGGTGCCGTGTAGAGTTACGTCATGCGTATTCTACACTCCACTATGGCGTCGTCGCGTAGAGTTCAGTCACAGTCGAATTTTCGAACTGAAGACGAAGGTGAGCCGCGGAAACTATCTCATTTTACCAGACACAAAATTACGAAATAATCGATAATCGGTCAAATTAATCGGGTATACAATCGATATCGGCTGTTGCATTAATCGATTCCAAATTTTCAATTAATTGACAAAAATAATCGATTATTCGATTAATCGATATCGTAATCGCCCATCCCTATTGGGCATAGGAGCAAACGAATTTCAAACAAGGACGTCGCGTGGTGAAGCTATAACGGTCGACCACACGGTAAAGATGGCTCGGTCCATTAGAGAAATAAAAACGAATGCGTGCGCATTCACGAAATAAAGGTCCGACGGGACTATAAAAAGAATACTCCCGGTATTTTTCTCTAATTTGACTAAAATTAGCGACTATTTCTCGTCATAAGATGACTCAACCATTTGATCTTAGAAATAACACATGACACAACAGAGACCCTTCTCCAGAGGAGGAGAGATCCCTTCTAATCACACAAGAGACTCGTGGGGATTGCAGGCACTGACCACGGACATGAGGGCGGAGCGCATCTCGAAGACCCAGACGTTTCCGCAGCTGCTGCCGAAGCCGTGGACGATGACCTTGGTTCGGGCGGAGGCGTTGAGGCCGGCGGCCAGCCAGTCGGCCGGCCCGAAGGAGGTGGACGTCACGAAGGCGGCGTCGGAGGGCGACGCTGACAGCGACGTGGAGATGGTGGCGGGGGGCGAGTCGCGGGCTGGGCGCCGAGGCGCCGCTGGGGGCGTCGTGGCGTCGGTGGTGATGTTGGCGAAGGGCAGGGGGAAGGCGACGTGGGGGCCGCGGCGACGGGAGTAGAAGAGGAAGTGGGTGGAGACCTGTTCGGGGGGCGAGGGGAGCATGTCCAGGTAGCTGAAGGGCCCCGAGTCTCGGAAGCAGCCGACGTCCTCGTAGCAGACGACGCTGTCAGCCGCACGCTTCTCCCTTTGTGTGTGTGTGTCAATTATGGCAGCAGAGAGAGAGAGAAAGAACACAAATCAAAAGTCAACATTCAAAATAAAAGTCGGTGACATGTCCAAAACATGAAAAAGGTCAATGCGCTGGGGAAAATAAATAATCACACAAATCAAATACGACTGCATGTAGGTATACAAACATGGTCCCTGTCATGAATATATACATATGGATCCTAAACTTGCCACCAGTGGGTGCTGCCAAACATTCCGCATGCACCGAAAAATCAGGACCAAGCAGACTGTAGCGCCGCCACTCTAGAGAAGATAGTTATAATAAGGAAATGCCGTGATTCAAATTCAGATAATGGAAATGAAGGTACCGGAATTGGCCTCCCAATTAAACCGGGCATTTTTGACACACAGAAGCGGAACCATGCCGACTGCAGCGCGACCTATCTTTTGCGGAAAGCTAGGAAACACCTTTGCCCGTTACAGTGGAGCTGAAGATTTAGATCCATATGTATATTCATGGTCCCTATATACTGGTTGCCCAACTGAAAAACCTTCCCATGTTAATCGCTAGGGGGCGCTGTTGAGTTTTAGAGAATGGAGAGAGGGGTAACCTCAGAGGGTAACCTCAGTTCCAGCGCCTCCTCTCGGTAGAATTTTCAACTACGGGTAACTTCAGAGGGTAACCTTAATTCCAGCGCCTCCTATCGGTAGAATTTTCAACTACGGGTAACCTTAAAGGATAACCGTCTTTTCAGCGCCTCCTATCGGAAATATTTCTTACTATTCGCCTAGGACGCTTTTCGCCTTTCCTTTTACGCAGTTCCCGCCTTCTACTGCGTCGGTACGGTTGTAGTGATTGCTGTAGTGGTTGCTGTTACCTGCGCTTAGCTTCGCTTCTGCCTCATTGAAGAGCTGACTCTGGTGAGTGATTAATTCTATTGTGACTTCTTTGAATGTAAGCTGCCCAGGGAAAATAAAGTTTAGGTTAAAAAAAGGTTTTATCCTTTCTTATTTCAGGTTCGCTGTCCCATTGCCTTCGTTGAGTGCATTTTTATATTCCTGCTTGTTTGTATTGACCGCGGCGTGAAAGTTAACTCATTTATTATACCTAAATCATGCTAGAAAGTGAATAAATCTCGTTTACACTTTCCGGTAAATGTGATCCTGCCTAGATGTTCATGGGTAATGTTCTTTTTCCAGGTTCGCTGCCCCATTGTCTTTTCGTCCCGTTTTTTATTTTTATATTCCTGCTTGTTTGTATTGACCGCGGCGTGTAAGTTAACTCATATATTATTCCTAAATCATGCTAGAAAGTGAATATATTTTTACTTTCCGGTAAATGTGCTCATGCGTTATGTTTTCTCTTTCCAGGTTCGCTGCCCCATTGTCTTTTCGTCCAGTTTTTTCTATTCTCGTTAGTAACAAACCGATCTCTATTGTTCATTTTTTATTGGTAAGTAAACTCGACTGTATATTTTACACCGTCGTAGACACGAATGTAAGTTTATCTACGATTCCATGCCTGCTTTGTTCATGAATGATCTATTGTTACTAGTTTTGGTAAGCATTTCCACCATGTACCTAAGTATTACGCATTACTCTTTATTAACATATTTCCTTTCTTTCCAATCCTTTCCCAAGTTCCTTCATCGTAACTTCGTTTCTCTTCAGCTTCAAGTCTACTCAACTCTAACAATAGAAACGTAATAGTTATACTTTGTTTTTCTTGGTAAGTAGACACACAGCGTATTGAGTGCATCATTTCTTCGTGCTGCTACTTAAGTGACTTAATTATTTGCTTTATCTTCCAGACACTTGTTTTTTCGGCGTCCTACCTTCATTTCATTTATTTATAACTAGGTGGTGAATTAATTTTTCTGGGTAAGTTCGCTGCATATTTTTCTGTTGATTAGTTTATCTTTTCCATTGTTTCATTAATTGCTATAAGTATTTTTGTCACCCTTTCATTTAATCTGCTTTGCTGCTTCATTAGCATTTTTAGTTTTCTCTCCATACCTTATTGGGATAAACTATAGGTACCTAAAAAGTCACTGTCCAAGTATACCATTGCCACTGAGTTACTTAGATTTATTAAGTTTGGCTTAAATCCTATTTATTCTCTTTTATTATGTAGTGTTACTCTAATCAAAATTCATTCTTCGCTGCAGTTTGACCATGGCTGCTCCTGGTTTATTTGTAATTGGTGATTCCCAATGGAAGTATGCCCTTGCCCATGTTAGGAAATTTAGAGGGTTTGATGTAAGTATCTCATCCGTGTCTGGGATGAGAGTTGACGAAGTGGATTCGGCAATGTTGCTGGCCACTGAATTTTTCAACGATGTGGTGATACATTTGGGTACAAATAATTTAACATGTGGTGAGTACAATTTAAGCATTAATTGCTTTAGGAGGTGTTAACAGGTTGAAATCATTCAGATATTAACAAGCCTATTTACAGGAGAGTCCCCAGAAGAAGTCATTCTGCACCAGGAGAGAGTCCTGAAAAGCATCCGCAAAAGAAATCCGAATGTGCGGCTCTATCTTTCAAGTGTTTTAAAGAGGAGAATCACCTTGTTTGAAGATAAATTGTGGCAGGATAAGGAAATGATAAAGATAATAAATTTGAAAATTGAGCGACTCAATATACTCATGAAGGGCTTGTGTAAAAGGTAATTTGATGATATTTGTAATGTTGTTTTCTTTCACTGAAATTGATGGTTAATTACTTGCTGTAACACCTTACATTTCTGAATTCCTCTTTTGCAGGATGCATGCTGTATATATAGATAACTGGAGTGCATTCGAGGCCCGGAGTGAGGATCCCTGTCGTCACCTCTTGTCCCGAGATGGCCTGCACCTGACATCTCGTGGTGTGAACTGCTTAGCAGGTAATGTATATCGTGTTTGCCTTGAGACAAGGAGGAATTTTTTTAATTCGCTCTTCTCTCCCTGCCCTCAACAACCGTTTCCCTCCACCAGAACCCAACCACCATACCATAATACTTCTCATTGCACCCAACCGCAATATTCCTCTCCCAGCACCCGGCAACCGTTTCCCTCTACCTCCACCAGAACCCACCCACAATACCAAACTACCTCTCCTACCACCCAACCGCAATCTTCCTCTCCCAGCACCCGGCAACCGTTTCCCTCTACCTCCACCAGAACCCACCCACAATACCAAACTACCTCTCCTACCACCCAACCGCAATCTTCCTCTCCCAGCACCCGGCAACCGTTTCCCTCTATCTCCACCAGAACCCACCCACAATACCAAACTACCTCTCCTACCACCCAACCGCAATCTTCCTCTCCCAGCAGCCGGCAACAGTTTCCCTCTACCTCCACCAGAACCCAACCACCATACCATAATACTTCTCATTGCACCCAACCGCAATATTCCTCTCCCAGCACCCGGCAACCGTTTCCCTCTACCTCCACCAGAACCAACCCACAATACCAAACTACCTCTCCTACCACCCAACCGCAATCTTCCTCTCCCAGCACCCGGCAACCGTTTCCCTCTACCTCCACCAGAACCCACCCACAATACCAAACTACCTCTCCTACCACCCAACCGCAATCTTCCTCTCCCAGCACCCGGCAACCGTTTCCCTCTATCTCCACCAGAACCCACCCACAATACCAAACTACCTCTCCTACCACCCAACCGCAATCTTCCTCTCCCAGCAGCCGGCAACAGTTTCCCTCTACCTCCACCAGAACCCACCCACAATACCAAACTACCTCTCCTACCACCCAACCGCAATCTTCCTCTCCCAGCACCCGGCAACAGTTTCCCTCTACCTCCACCAGAACCCACTCACAATACCATTCTACCTCTCCTACCACCCAACCGCAATCTTCCTCTCCCAGCACCCGGCAACCGTTTCCCTCTACCTCCACCAGAACCCACCCACAATACCAAACTACCTCTCCTACCACCCAACCGCAATCTTCCTCTCCCAGCACCCGGCAACCGTTTCCCTCTACCTCCACCAGAACCCACCCACAATACCAAACTACCTCTCCTACCACCCAACCGCAATCTTCCTCTCCCAGCACCCGGCAACCGTTTCCCTCTACCTCCACCAGAACCCACTCACAATACCATTCTACCTCTCCTACCACCCAACCGCAATCTTCCTCTCCCAGCACCCGGCAACCGTTTCCCTCTACCTCCACCAGAACCCACCCACAATACCATTCTACCTCTCCTAGTACCAACCAACCAACTCCTTTCCTATCATTTCCCTTCCAACAACTATCACATCCCCCTTCCTCTTCTGATGGTGCTGGCATGAATGGTTCCCTTCAAAGTTTTCCTTCTACACTTCCACAACTGGCCAGTGACTCTTCTCTTCCCTCAGTTTTTCCATACCGTGATGCCCTTCTTTCAAACCTATACTTTTATTCTCCTGATATACAAAATTCAAATCCTCTGCCTTCCACTAGTCTTCATTCTCCTGTCTTGAATGAAGCTAATGGTATATCAGTTTTAACTTATCAGAATCCTAAAAGTGTATCATCTGCATCTTTCCCCGATCACTCTTCTTCCCCTGATCACTCATCTTCCCCCAGTGACTTTCTCACTGTGGTAAGTAGAGGCAAGCGCCGCTGCCAAAAGAATCCTAAAGTTTCAATGAGTATGGATGCATCTTTCCACATTCCTCTTTCTAATCGGATGTCTGCTCTGTCCTCTTTGAATGGATCTGATGAAAAGCCTTCTCACATTCTTCAAGGATCAAAATTCAATAACAAAATCTCGTATACCAAGATATTCAATGCTACAACATTTTCTCCTTCCCTGAAAACTTTTTCTGCACCATCAGGTTGCAAATCAAAGCTCCAAAAAGAGAAAGATGACGAACGTCAGCATAGACTGAGAGCAGACCCACCTTTATATGCTGTAATACCCCATCCTAGCACTAAGAAGTGCCAACTATCTTCTACATTCTGCCTCCCGTCACCACTGCCCGTCAAACCTTACGTACCTACCACCTACAGGGATAAAATTACTTGTCCAACTGCCAAAGAATGTGTGCAGGTAGATTCAAGGGTACGCAGCTCTCTGTCTTTGGGCAAGTTAGCTGCTAAATTTCAGAATGGTGGTTCATTAGAGGAAGTTGCTATAAAGCAGTCTATTTATCCTCGAAAGTGTGACACCTGCAATAATGTTTATGCCACTAAATCTTCCTTTTGTCGCCATAAAGTAAGTTGTGCAAAGATTGAAAACAAAGATGTTATATCGTATCCAAGAGTGTGCCCCATATGCCAGGTGTCGTATTCAAATAAACACACTTACAGCAGGCATAGGAGAAATTGCAATGCAACAAGCCAGTATGTATTATGCCCCCACCACCACTGCAGTATTAAATTTCAAAGCCACTCGGTTATGATCAGTCATTTGCAAAGTTCACATCATGAGGATATTTGTGTGGAAGAATATGAGTTCAAAGATGTGTCTGAATTCAATGCTTGGAAGAGTAATCACTGTCGGCTTAATAACATGTCCTTGGTAAAACACAATGGTGAGCGTGTAATTCGTGGTAGTAAATTCCTTTACTACATCTGTAAATTTAACAACCACCACAAGAATGCCAAAGTTGTCAATAAAACTAATAGAAGGAGGAAATTTGGTCGCATGCCTAACAGTGACTGCATAGCTCGGATGTTGGTCAAAGTTAATGAAGCTGGTGTATCAGTTAAGTATGTGAATTCACACAACCATGAGCATGCGTTTAAGAATGTCAAATTTTATCGCTGGGACAGTAGTACTAAATTTCAAATTAATTCCCTTTTAGAGAAAAATGTACCAGCACATAAAATTCAAGAGTGTTTTCAACCTGATAATCTCAATTTTAGTGATGTGCTACCCCTTAAAGAACATTTCATAACTTCCACACAAATAAACAAAATGAAGTATGAACTAAGCTTAAAAAAGCACTTTAGTGATGATGATGCCATTGCTGTTCATTTAATAGTAAATGGAATGCTAGCTGAATCCAAGGATTCTATTTTGGTTTATAAACCCCTGGGTTCAGGAACGGTTGTTGGTGATAAAGGTCTAGATGATTTGCCCCATGCAACTGATCTTTTTGTTTTGGGTATTCAGCAGAGGCTTCAGTTAGAAGAAATGGTAGTAGGCTGTGGCAGGATATTATGCATTGACTCCACTCATGGCACTAACCAATACAAGTTTCATTTGTTGAACCTTATAGTCCCAGATGAGTATGGTGTTGGGTACCCTGTAGCTCATTTTATAACAAGTCATTTAGATGAGGAGACACTAACTTACTTATTGCAAAGCATCATGAGAAGGTCTCCTGATTTGCATGTAAATGCTGTCATGACAGATGGTGATGAAGCTCTTGGTAATGCTGTGAGAAATGTGTTTGGTGATAAAACTAAGCATTTACTTTGTTTGTGGCATGTAAAAAGGAACTGGCATAAAAATCTACAGCAGAAAATTAAAAACAAGGACCTTATAATAGAAATTAATGAAGGTTTGGAAACTTTAATTGAGGAAAAAAATGATAATACCTTTAATGTCATGCTAACATCATTCTTGGCCAAATATACGGATTCAGCTAGTGCATTCATAAAATATTTCAAAGATTATTACTGCAACAAGAAAGAGAAGTGGGCTATGTGCTATCGAAATTTTCCCCATGCCAATACTGACACTAATATGTTTGTTGAGACATATCATAATAAATTGAAGAGCCATTATCTAAATAGGAAAGTGAATCGGCGTCTAGATGATTTAATTCAGGTGCTGCTTACAATTCATAAGACTATTCATTTGGGACTAACATACAAAAGAATGACTAAGATGCCACCATTGGGATTTCAAGGTCGCCATACCAGTGACCATATAAAAGGGCTTAGAATCTCTGATAAAGATATTGTACCCACATCTGAAGAAAATGTTTGGCATGTTAGATCACAATCAGACCCATCTGCAGCTTACATAGTAACAAATATATCGCAAGAGTGCCTCCTCCCTCATTTGTGTTTTATAAAGTGTAATGAGTTATCTTGTTGGGACCTTTGTTGCCATATGTATAAGTGCTCTTGTCCTAACAACTACACTCTTTGCAAGCATGTCCACAAGGTCCATTCATTTGTTGTCCAAAAGCGGCCAACACCTGTGCCTACTCCCGAGTCAAACCAAAATGTTTCTCCCAAGAAACTGTTTAGGTGTGCCGCTACATCCGAGGATTGCCATGTCGAACAGTCTAATGTGCAAAAAATTCATTTAATTACTCAGCTTCTGGATAAATTAAAGATCTTAAGCCAGCAGTGCTCACCTGTATTACATCCATATCTGTACAAATCGTTAAAGCTACTTGCTGAGAAGTGTGAAGGTGCAATTGAATATAACAAAGGCAACTTCATTCCAACAGCAATGAAAGCAGAAGATATACCTCCTAATGCAAAGTTCAGCCCTCAAATACAATTAAAGCCCCTGAGTAAAACCCGACGACTGGCAAATAATATCTTTAAAATACCAGGCACTGCCAGAAGAAGAGAAATCAGGATGGCACTTTTAGCCAAAGAAGAGGGCTGTTTCACTGCCCAGATGGCATATGATGGAAATCCGCGCATGGAAGTTTGCAAGGCTGGCTCATTCTCGCTAAAAGCTTTTGAACTAAAATCCTTGGATTTTAATATACCACAGGAGGAAGTTCGTAGAATAAAGGCAGTCATTCCAGATTTTCAAAGAGGTTGGCTGTATGACACTGTCATTGCAGCTTTTTTATGGAGGATTTCAGTCTGTGTTCCCTCAGTTGTAACAGTAGATCCAGTGATTTCCCAATATGTGACAGGGACAATTCCTCTTGATAGGCCAATGACTATCTTTGACAGGGTAGACTCTTGTGTAACAAAGGTTATTATTCCTTTGAATATCTCCAATTCCCACTGGATGCTTATTGTTGCGTGGCCACACGATAGAAAAGTATATTTCTATGACCCTGCAGCAGATGCTATAAATCCCAGCAAATCTTATGCAATACATAGATGGATTACAGTGTTAAAGGCCAAATTTGGAGGTAATGAAAATGATTGGAAAGTCTTACGACCAGAGCATTCAAAGCAACAAGATGGTCATAATTGTGGAGTGTTTGTTTCTTGGTATGCTGAAAGAGTAATATTAGGGCAGTCGACGGCAGAGTCATTTGATCCAAACAGATATAGGAAGTATATGTATGACATGATCACAGGATTTAAGTAGTTAACACAATGATTGTCTTTATTTCATGATGTCTTGTTATATTGACTGTCTTAATTTCTTCTTCTTCCCTGTTGTTTTCTTCTCATTTTTTGTAAATACTTTCTTTTCATTGCTGATTTTTCATGTTTATTGTTATAATGTTGTTTTATTTTAAATATATTTACTTGTTGTTAAGTTTATCGATTTTATAGAATTTCTATTTTTAAAAATGTTCCTTGTTGATTTCACTCTTTTTGTTATACTTATTATTTTGTCTTGATCTCCTCTTCTGCACTTTCTCTTGCTATTTACAATTTCTTGTAAAGTATACCTTAATTCCCACACTATTTGTTCATATTTATTGTTGTTTTCATGAGTATTGCTATTCTATACATGTGTTTATATAAGTTGTTAATTTTATCAATTTTATAAAAATGCTATTTATAACAATTTTCCTTGTAACTGTTTACTACACCATTGTCACTTCTTCTTAGTTCTTCTGGTTTTTTCTTTCTCTGAGCACACTATAGCACACTATCTGGATGGTGCTGCAATTATTATCTTGGCTGTGTATTTATTTAATTTGTGCATATTTCTTCTAAGCAGTTAGATATGTAACTATTTCCAAAAATGAAAATTCTAAAAGCTGGTATCATATACCTAAACAAATTTAACTGTCATCTTTAAATTGAGTTTATTGAATATTGATCGAATAATTGATATACCATGAGAAGTGTGTACTTTCACCAAATTTCTGTATTTCAGGGCTTTTAAGATGTGATAGCAGCATCAACATTGCCGTAATGTACCAGCATCAACATTGACAAAGCCACTGTTGTGGCTACTCTTTTTCTTCATTGCTACCATTACAGGAAAGAAAGTGGTGGTGTTTGTAAGAAATTTTATAGCCACAGCAACTTCATCATTGCTGGCATTTCATCAGAAGAAACTGAGGGGCATATCTTAATCCCATGACAATAGATGTAACTGTGTTTGTAAATAACATTTAAAATGAAGACATACCAATTTATTAATATACATTTATACATTGAAAATCCCTCTTTAAGTGTAAATCCATTACTCCACAGAAATGTCTTTTGATCAATAAATTAAGGGTAAATCTAAATACATGTCTCTCATTTTTACACCGACCCTTTCAGCCTGCAAGAATTTCTCCATATGTTATATAAAAAGTTTCTTTGAAGGTATTGTGGTCTGTATGAGTATGGTACATACATTAGGGGCTAAGGAATTTTTCAAAACTTTTTCTATTGGGTCAATCCATGTCAAATCAACCAGGCCTTGACACCCACAAACTAGGTATAATATGCAATTCCCTCATTATGACAGCTGATGAAATCTCCTCATACAAAATAAAGGGTATTAATGTCTACTCCTCATTAAGAGAAGGCAGAAGAGGTGGAGTACATAAAACTATAATACTACTATACATAAAACAAGAGTTTAAGTTCACCGTTGAAAACTTGAAGATGTTGAAACCTGAACCAATTGTAGGGAACTTAAATATAAAAGGTAAAACTATAGGAATAATTGCTATGTATAGGCCTCCTGACCAAGAAGTTCAGTGTACTAGTACTACTAGGTGACATAAACCTTAAAAATAAGCACTGTAGAAATACTTTAAAATATAAAGAACTTCTGTTGGCACATGGGTACATGTCATTAATTAATACATATATAAGAGAAGAAATCAAAGAAGGATATGTGATTCAATCATGTATACATCATATACTTTTTAATGGTCATTGTAACTTAGTTCATGGTTTTATTATAAAACATCAATTATCAGATCACTACTTAATTGGAGTGTCCTTCTGAGACCGAAAGAGAAAAACAAGTTATGGCCAAACAGCTGATTCAAAAAATAATAGTAACGGGGGAATTGAGTAAACGGGGACAATAGTAAGGTGGATCTGTTTATAAATGGAGCACTGTAGTAGAGAAAAATGATCCTAACACTAAGTTTGTAAAACTTTGTTTAATACTCATAATGATATTTATGACAAATCAAAATTAATCTTCAAACCTAAAGGTCAAAAGAAAGTAAGTGGATGAATAAATATATCTATAAATTAATATTAGAAAGAGACAAGGCCTTTAAAAAGTGGAAAAGTAACCCCAGAAATTATTCTCTCAAACCGAATTACAAAACCATGAGAAATAAAACAGTGAAACATATTAGGAATAAAGAAAGTTACTATTTTAGTTCCAAGATATCAAAAATACAGGATAATAGGACGATAAGATAAGAGGTGCTAAAGATGCACTTGAAAATTTTGCCAACATAATAAATACCAACCTTGATATGAACAATAAAGTAGTTGTCACATGTGATGAAAAATGGCATATTTTTCAAGAGACACGCAATGCAAATTAAATTACATGACATAGAAGGGAGAAAATAATCTATTTATGTGATGAAAGCAATATTTTAGCATGCATCTTCACACCATAATCAGGTAATGGCTAGCAGAGAAGCATGCCCATCAGCATAATTATGTGAATGTGCACCCACCCTCTTACTGTTAATTTTATGCCATCAAGCATATTTGAGCTGAAGGAGTTTTCAGTCCTAAATGACAATTACATGAAATAGGGAACATTATTATGCAGTAAACTGTAGTATATATAGGGCCATAGTCTCATTTTGTTGCATTCAGAGATCAGATCTTAGCAATATCCTGCATCTCCAAATACTCTGCAAAGATAAATTACCCACTTTTAATGGACAACACAAAATTGAAATGCTGGCATAAGGTCCTTCGATACAGACTGGGTTACCACTGACTTAGGATTACTTGATGTGGCTTTATAAACATATGTCTCCGTGTTCTTCTCCTGATGGACAGAATTTCAAATTGAACCATCGTTGATTGAGTTCATCATGTATGAAGTGATATTTTATTTGGATATGATGACTGTACGTTGACTACTGTCCAGATTTTATCAACTTGGTGGCGCTCAGATTGATGACACTAAGGTCAACTCTAATATTGTTGTTTAAGGTCTTGTCTTGCATGATGCATACTTAAAAGTCTTCCCATTCATTACTTTACCATGGGGATAATCTTTGTCTCTTTGGATTACAGTATCTTTTTTGATACCTAAGGCTATCGGAGTGTCTTTAAACTTCATATCTCCAGTGTAGAATTCAAAAATACTTTATTTATGTAGTTTGACTGCTTAACTGAATAACCTTCTTTAGCTTTCTTGATCTCCATTAATATAGGTATAGCTAGTATTATGGATTTTCATGTATAGTTACTTCCATGCTGCTCAGTAAAATTTTAATTTCTTCTCTAGCTTTAACTTCTTGCTATAAACATCATCGATATAATTATATTTAATTAATGGTCATAATTGTGGAGTGTTATAGTTTCATGGTATGCTGAAATACTAATGCAGGGGCAATCTATAGATTACTGCTGCAGTATACTGCTAAGTCCTTTGATCCAGACAGATATAGGGAGTATATATGTATAAGTAAATGATCACAGGATATGATAAAGGGAAAAAATTAAAAGTAAATTCAGAAATTCTATGTTCGTATTGTGAAAAATATAAAATTAATGTACTCAGAACACTCTGTTAAGAATTCAATATGAAATAACACAATATTTTGTTTACATTGCGAATAATAAAAATTTCGAAACTGAGGTTGTCCTATAGGTTACCCTATGTTGAATTGGAATAATGATAGGAAATGTTCCAAATTTTGTGCTTGTATTGTAAATTATATAAACATAATAACCTTAAGATACTCTATTAAGCATGCAATATGAAATAACACAATATTTTGTTTACATTGCGAATAATAAAAATTTCGAAACTGAGGTTGTCCTATAGGTTACCCTATGTTGAATTAGAATAATTATAGGAAATGTTCCAAATTTTGTGCTTGTATTGTAAATTATATAAACATAATAACCTTAAGATACTCCCTAAAGCATGTAATGTGAAATAACACAATATTTTGTTTACATTGCGAATAACAAAAATTTCGAAACTGAGGTTGTCCTATAGGTTACCCTATGTTGAATTGGAATAATTATAGGAAATGTTCCAAATTTTGTGCTCGTATTGTGAATTATATAAACATAATAACCTTAAGATACTCCCTAAAGCAGGCATGTGAAATAACATAATGTTTTGTTTACATTGCGAATAACAAAAATTTCGAAACTGAGGTTGTCCTATAGGTTACCCTATGTTGAATTGGAATAATTATAGGAAATGTTCCAAATTTTGTGCTCGTATTGTGAATTATATAAACATAATAACCTTAAGATACTCCCTAAAGCATGCATGTGAAATAACATAATGTTTTGTTTACATCCCGAATAATAAAAATTTCGAAACTGAGGTTGTCCTATAGGTTACCCTATGTTGAATTGGAATAATTATAGGAAATGTTCCAAATTTTATGCTCGTATTGTGAATTATATAAACATAATAACCTTAAGATACTCCCTAAAGCATGCAATGTGAAATAACACAATATTTTGTTTACATTGCGAATAACAAAAATTTCGAAACTGAGGTTGTCCTATAGGTTACCCTATGTTGAATTGGAATAATTATAGGAAATGTTCCAAATTTTATGCTCGTATTGTGAATTATATAAACATAATAACCTTAAGATACTCCCTAAAGCATGCAATGTGAAATAACACAATGTTTTGTTTACATTGCGAATAACAAAAATTTCGAAACTGAGGTTGTCCTATAGGTTACCCTATGTTGAATTGGAATAATTATAGGAAATGTTCCAAATTTTGTGCTCGTATTGTGAATTATATAAACATAATAACCTTAAGATACTCCCTAAAGCATGCATGTGAAATAACATAATGTTTTGTTTACATCCCGAATAATAAAAATTTCGAGACTGAGGTTGTCCTATAGGTTGACCTATGTTGAATTGGAATAATTATAGGAAATGTTCCAAATTTTGTGCTCGTATTGTGAATTATATAAACATAATAACCTTAAGATACTCCCTAAAGCAGGCATGTGAAATAACATAATGTTTTGTTTACATCCCGAATAATAAAAATTTCGAAACTGAGGTTGTCCTATAGGTTACCCTATGTTGAATTGGAATAATTATAGGAAATGTTCCAAATTTTGTGCTCGTATTGTGAATTATATAAACATAATAACCTTAAGATACTCCCTAAAGCAGGCATGTGAAATAACATAATGTTTTGTTTACATCCCGAATAATAAAAATTTCGAAACTGAGGTTGTCCTATAGGTTACCCTATGTTGAATTGGAATAATTATAGGAAATGTTCCAAATTTTATGCTCGTATTGTGAATTATATAAACATAATAACCTTAAGATACTCCCTAAAGCATGCATGTGAAATAACATAATGTTTTGTTTACATCCCGAATAATAAAAATTTCGAAACTGAGGTTGTCCTATAGGTTACCCTATGTTGAATTGGAATAATTATAGGAAATGTTCCAAATTTTGTGCTCGTATTGTGAATTATATAAACATAATAACCTTAAGATACTCCCTAAAGCATGCATGTGAAATAACATAATGTTTTGTTTACATCCCGAATAATAAAAATTTCGAAACTGAGGTTGTCCTATAGGTTACCCTATGTTGAATTGGAATAATTATAGGAAATGTTCCAAATTTTATGCTCGTATTGTGAATTATATAAACATAATAACCTTAAGATACTCCCTAAAGCATGCAATGTGAAATAACACAATGTTTTGTTTACATTGCGAATAACAAAAATTTCGAAACTGAGGTTGTCCTATAGGTTACCCTATGTTGAATTGGAATAATTATAGGAAATGTTCCAAATTTTGTGCTCGTATTGTGAATTATATAAACATAATAACCTTAAGATACTCCCTAAAGCATGCATGTGAAATAACATAATGTTTTGTTTACATCCCGAATAATAAAAATTTCGAGACTGAGGTTGTCCTATAGGTTGACCTATGTTGAATTGGAATAATTATAGGAAATGTTCCAAATTTTATGCTCGTATTGTGAATTATATAAACATAATAACCTTAAGATACTCCCTAAAGCATGCATGTGAAATAACATAATGTTTTGTTTACATCCCGAATAATAAAAATTTCGAAACTGAGGTTGTCCTATAGGTTACCCTATGTTGAATTGGAATAATTATAGGAAATGTTCCAAATTTTGTGCTCGTATTGTGAATTATATAAACATAATAACCTTAAGATACTCCCTAAAGCATGCATGTGAAATAACATAATGTTTTGTTTACATCCCGAATAATAAAAATTTCGAAACTGAGGTTGTCCTATAGGTTACCCTATGTTGAATTGGAATAATTATAGGAAATGTTCCAAATTTTATGCTCGTATTGTGAATTATATAAACATAATAACCTTAAGATACTCCCTAAAGCATGCAATGTGAAATAACACAATGTTTTGTTTACATTGCGAATAACAAAAATTTCGAAACTGAGGTTGTCCTATAGGTTACCCTATGTTGAATTGGAATAATTATAGGAAATGTTCCAAATTTTGTGCTCGTATTGTGAATTATATAAACATAATAACCTTAAGATACTCCCTAAAGCATGCAATGTGAAATAACATAATGTTTTGTTTACATCCCGAATAATAAAAATTTCGAAACTGAGGTTGTCCTATAGGTTACCCTATGTTGAATTGGAATAATTATAGGAAATGTTCCAAATTTTATGCTCGTATTGTGAATTATATAAACATAATAACCTTAAGATACTCCCTAAAGCATGCAATGTGAAATAACACAATGTTTTGTTTACATTGCGAATAACAAAAATTTCGAAACTGAGGTTGTCCTATAGGTTACCCTATGTTGAATTGGAATAATTATAGGAAATGTTCCAAATTTTGTGCTCGTATTGTGAATTATATAAACATAATAACCTTAAGATACTCCCTAAAGCAGGCATGTGAAATAACATAATGTTTTGTTTACATCCCGAATAATAAAAATTTCGAAACTGAGGTTGTCCTATAGGTTACCCTATGTTGAATTGGAATAATTATAGGAAATGTTCCAAATTTTATGCTCGTATTGTGAATTATATAAACATAATAACCTTAAGATACTCCCTAAAGCATGCAATGTGAAATAACACAATATTTTGTTTACATTGCGAATAACAAAAATTTCGAAACTGAGGTTGTCCTATAGGTTACCCTATGTTGAATTGGAATAATTATAGGAAATGTTCCAAATTTTGTGCTCGTATTGTGAATTATATAAACATAATAACCTTAAGATACTCCCTAAAGCATGCATGTGAAATAACATAATGTTTTGTTTACATCCCGAATAATAAAAATTTCGAAACTGAGGTTGTCCTATAGGTTACCCTATGTTGAATTGGAATAATTATAGGAAATGTTCCAAATTTTATGCTCGTATTGTGAATTATATAAACATAATAACCTTAAGATACTCCCTAAAGCATGCAATGTGAAATAACACAATATTTTGTTTACATTGCGAATAACAAAAATTTCGAAACTGAGGTTGTCCTATAGGTTACCCTATGTTGAATTGGAATAATTATAGGAAATGTTCCAAATTTTATGCTCGTATTGTGAATTATATAAACATAATAACCTTAAGATACTCCCTAAAGCATGCAATGTGAAATAACACAATGTTTTGTTTACATTGCGAATAACAAAAATTTCGAAACTGAGGTTGTCCTATAGGTTACCCTATGTTGAATTGGAATAATTATAGGAAATGTTCCAAATTTTGTGCTCGTATTGTGAATTATATAAACATAATAACCTTAAGATACTCCCTAAAGCATGCATGTGAAATAACATAATGTTTTGTTTACATCCCGAATAATAAAAATTTCGAGACTGAGGTTGTCCTATAGGTTGACCTATGTTGAATTGGAATAATTATAGGAAATGTTCCAAATTTTATGCTCGTATTGTGAATTATATAAACATAATAACCTTAAGATACTCCCTAAAGCATGCATGTGAAATAACATAATGTTTTGTTTACATCCCGAATAATAAAAATTTCGAAACTGAGGTTGTCCTATAGGTTACCCTATGTTGAATTGGAATAATTATAGGAAATGTTCCAAATTTTGTGCTCGTATTGTGAATTATATAAACATAATAACCTTAAGATACTCCCTAAAGCATGCATGTGAAATAACATAATGTTTTGTTTACATCCCGAATAATAAAAATTTCGAAACTGAGGTTGTCCTATAGGTTACCCTATGTTGAATTGGAATAATTATAGGAAATGTTCCAAATTTTATGCTCGTATTGTGAATTATATAAACATAATAACCTTAAGATACTCCCTAAAGCATGCAATGTGAAATAACACAATATTTTGTTTACATTGCGAATAACAAAAATTTCGAAACTGAGGTTGTCCTATAGGTTACCCTATGTTGAATTGGAATAATTATAGGAAATGTTCCAAATTTTATGCTCGTATTGTGAATTATATAAACATAATAACCTTAAGATACTCCCTAAAGCATGCAATGTGAAATAACACAATGTTTTGTTTACATTGCGAATAACAAAAATTTCGAAACTGAGGTTGTCCTATAGGTTACCCTATGTTGAATTGGAATAATTATAGGAAATGTTCCAAATTTTGTGCTCGTATTGTGAATTATATAAACATAATAACCTTAAGATACTCCCTAAAGCAGGCATGTGAAATAACATAATGTTTTGTTTACATCCCGAATAATAAAAATTTCGAAACTGAGGTTGTCCTATAGGTTACCCTATGTTGAATTGGAATAATTATAGGAAATGTTCCAAATTTTATGCTCGTATTGTGAATTATATAAACATAATAACCTTAAGATACTCCCTAAAGCAGGCATGTGAAATAACATAATGTTTTGTTTACATCCCGAATAATAAAAATTTCGAAACTGAGGTTGTCCTATAGGTTACCCTATGTTGAATTGGAATAATTATAGGAAATGTTCCAAATTTTATGCTCGTATTGTGAATTATATAAACATAATAACCTTAAGATACTCCCTAAAGCAGGCATGTGAAATAACATAATGTTTTGTTTACATCCCGAATAATAAAAATTTCGAAACTGAGGTTGTCCTATAGGTTACCCTATGTTGAATTGGAATAATTATAGGAAATGTTCCAAATTTTGTGCTCGTATTGTGAATTATATAAACATAATAACCTTAAGATACTCCCTAAAGCAGGCATGTGAAATAACATAATGTTTTGTTTACATCCCGAATAATAAAAATTTCGAAACTGAGGTTGTCCTATAGGTTACCCTATGTTGAATTGGAATAATTATAGGAAATGTTCCAAATTTTATGCTCGTATTGTGAATTATATAAACATAATAACCTTAAGATACTCCCTAAAGCATGCAATGTGAAATAACACAATGTTTTGTTTACATTGCGAATAACAAAAATTTCGAAACTGAGGTTGTCCTATAGGTTACCCTATGTTGAATTGGA
This sequence comes from Pyrrhosoma nymphula, assembly GCA_963573305.1. NCBI lineage: Eukaryota > Metazoa > Arthropoda > Insecta > Odonata > Coenagrionidae > Pyrrhosoma > Pyrrhosoma nymphula. Next base: position 9,950,590 of record OY754327.1, read on the forward strand.
ATAATTATAGGAAATGTTCCAAATTTTGTGCTCGTATTGTGAATTATATAAACATAATAACCTTAAGATACTCCCTAAAGCAGGCATGTGAAATAACATAATGTTTTGTTTACATCCCGAATAATAAAAATTTCGAAACTGAGGTTGTCCTATAGGTTACCCTATGTTGAATTGGAATAATTATAGGAAATGTTCCAAATTTTATGCTCGTATTGTGAATTATATAAACATAATAACCTTAAGATACTCCCTAAAGCATGCAATGTGAAATAACACAATATTTTGTTTACATTGCGAATAACAAAAATTTCGAAACTGAGGTTGTCCTATAGGTTACCCTATGTTGAATTGGAATAATTATAGGAAATGTTCCAAATTTTGTGCTCGTATTGTGAATTATATAAACATAATAACCTTAAGATACTCCCTAAAGCATGCATGTGAAATAACATAATGTTTTGTTTACATCCCGAATAATAAAAATTTCGAAACTGAGGTTGTCCTATAGGTTACCCTATGTTGAATTGGAATAATTATAGGAAATGTTCCAAATTTTATGCTCGTATTGTGAATTATATAAACATAATAACCTTAAGATACTCCCTAAAGCAGGCATGTGAAATAACATAATGTTTTGTTTACATTGCGAATAACAAAAATTTCGAAACTGAGGTTGTCCTATAGGTTACCCTATGTTGAATTGGAATAATTATAGGAAATGTTCCAAATTTTGTGCTCGTATTGTGAATTATATAAACATAATAACCTTAAGATACTCCCTAAAGCATGCATGTGAAATAACATAATGTTTTGTTTACATCCCGAATAATAAAAATTTCGAAACTGAGGTTGTCCTATAGGTTACCCTATGTTGAATTGGAATAATTATAGGAAATGTTCCAAATTTTATGCTCGTATTGTGAATTATATAAACATAATAACCTTAAGATACTCCCTAAAGCATGCAATGTGAAATAACACAATATTTTGTTTACATTGCGAATAACAAAAATTTCGAAACTGAGGTTGTCCTATAGGTTACCCTATGTTGAATTGGAATAATTATAGGAAATGTTCCAAATTTTATGCTCGTATTGTGAATTATATAAACATAATAACCTTAAGATACTCCCTAAAGCATGCAATGTGAAATAACACAATATTTTGTTTACATTGCGAATAACAAAAATTTCGAAACTGAGGTTGTCCTATAGGTTACCCTATGTTGAATTGGAATAATTATAGGAAATGTTCCAAATTTTATGCTCGTATTGTGAATTATATAAACATAATAACCTTAAGATACTCCCTAAAGCATGCAATGTGAAATAACACAATGTTTTGTTTACATTGCGAATAACAAAAATTTCGAAACTGAGGTTGTCCTATAGGTTACCCTATGTTGAATTGGAATAATTATAGGAAATGTTCCAAATTTTGTGCTCGTATTGTGAATTATATAAACATAATAACCTTAAGATACTCCCTAAAGCATGCAATGTGAAATAACACAATGTTTTGTTTACATTGCGAATAACAAAAATTTCGAAACTGAGGTTGTCCTATAGGTTACCCTATGTTGAATTGGAATAATTATAGGAAATGTTCCAAATTTTATGCTCGTATTGTGAATTATATAAACATAATAACCTTAAGATACTCCCTAAAGCAGGCATGTGAAATAACATAATGTTTTGTTTACATCCCGAATAATAAAAATTTCGAAACTGAGGTTGTCCTATAGGTTACCCTATGTTGAATTGGAATAATTATAGGAAATGTTCCAAATTTTATGCTCGTATTGTGAATTATATAAACATAATAACCTTAAGATACTCCCTAAAGCATGCAATGTGAAATAACACAATATTTTGTTTACATTGCGAATAACAAAAATTTCGAAACTGAGGTTGTCCTATAGGTTACCCTATGTTGAATTGGAATAATTATAGGAAATGTTCCAAATTTTATGCTCGTATTGTGAATTATATAAACATAATAACCTTAAGATACTCCCTAAAGCATGCAATGTGAAATAACACAATATTTTGTTTACATTGCGAATAACAAAAATTTCGAAACTGAGGTTGTCCTATAGGTTACCCTATGTTGAATTGGAATAATTATAGGAAATGTTCCAAATTTTGTGCTCGTATTGTGAATTATATAAACATAATAACCTTAAGATACTCCCTAAAGCATGCAATGTGAAATAACACAATGTTTTGTTTACATTGCGAATAACAAAAATTTCGAAACTGAGGTTGTCCTATAGGTTACCCTATGTTGAATTGGAATAATTATAGGAAATGTTCCAAATTTTATGCTCGTATTGTGAATTATATAAACATAATAACCTTAAGATACTCCCTAAAGCAGGCATGTGAAATAACATAATGTTTTGTTTACATCCCGAATAATAAAAATTTCGAAACTGAGGTTGTCCTATAGGTTACCCTATGTTGAATTGGAATAATTATAGGAAATGTTCCAAATTTTATGCTCGTATTGTGAATTATATAAACATAATAACCTTAAGATACTCCCTAAAGCAGGCATGTGAAATAACATAATGTTTTGTTTACATCCCGAATAATAAAAATTTCGAAACTGAGGTTGTCCTATAGGTTACCCTATGTTGAATTGGAATAATTATAGGAAATGTTCCAAATTTTATGCTCGTATTGTGAATTATATAAACATAATAACCTTAAGATACTCCCTAAAGCATGCAATGTGAAATAACACAATATTTTGTTTACATTGCGAATAACAAAAATTTCGAAACTGAGGTTGTCCTATAGGTTACCCTATGTTGAATTGGAATAATTATAGGAAATGTTCCAAATTTTGTGCTCGTATTGTGAATTATATAAACATAATAACCTTAAGATACTCCCTAAAGCATGCAATGTGAAATAACACAATATTTTGTTTACATTGCGAATAACAAAAATTTCGAAACTGAGGTTGTCCTATAGGTTACCCTATGTTGAATTGGAATAATTATAGGAAATGTTCCAAATTTTATGCTCGTATTGTGAATTATATAAACATAATAACCTTAAGATACTCCCTAAAGCATGCAATGTGAAATAACACAATATTTTGTTTACATTGCGAATAACAAAAATTTCGAAACTGAGGTTGTCCTATAGGTTACCCTATGTTGAATTGGAATAATTATAGGAAATGTTCCAAATTTTATGCTCGTATTGTGAATTATATAAACATAATAACCTTAAGATACTCCCTAAAGCATGCAATGTGAAATAACACAATGTTTTGTTTACATTGCGAATAACAAAAATTTCGAAACTGAGGTTGTCCTATAGGTTACCCTATGTTGAATTGGAATAATTATAGGAAATGTTCCAAATTTTATGCTCGTATTGTGAATTATATAAACATAATAACCTTAAGATACTCCCTAAAGCATGCAATGTGAAATAACACAATGTTTTGTTTACATTGCGAATAACAAAAATTTCGAAACTGAGGTTGTCCTATAGGTTACCCTATGTTGAATTGGAATAATTATAGGAAATGTTCCAAATTTTGTGCTCGTATTGTGAATTATATAAACATAATAACCTTAAGATACTCCCTAAAGCATGCAATGTGAAATAACACAATGTTTTGTTTACATCCCGAATAATAAAAATTTCGAAACTGAGGTTGTCCTATAGGTTACCCTATGTTGAATTGGAATAATTATAGGAAATGTTCCAAATTTTATGCTCGTATTGTGAATTATATAAACATAATAACCTTAAGATACTCCCTAAAGCATGCAATGTGAAATAACACAATGTTTTGTTTACATTGCGAATAACAAAAATTTCGAAACTGAGGTTGTCCTATAGGTTACCCTATGTTGAATTGGAATAATTATAGGAAATGTTCCAAATTTTATGCTCGTATTGTGAATTATATAAACATAATAACCTTAAGATACTCCCTAAAGCAGGCATGTGAAATAACATAATGTTTTGTTTACATCCCGAATAATAAAAATTTCGAAACTGAGGTTGTCCTATAGGTTACCCTATGTTGAATTGGAATAATTATAGGAAATGTTCCAAATTTTATGCTCGTATTGTGAATTATATAAACATAATAACCTTAAGATACTCCCTAAAGCATGCAATGTGAAATAACACAATGTTTTGTTTACATTGCGAATAACAAAAATTTCGAAACTGAGGTTGTCCTATAGGTTACCCTATGTTGAATTGGAATAATTATAGGAAATGTTCCAAATTTTATGCTCGTATTGTGAATTATATAAACATAATAACCTTAAGATACTCCCTAAAGCAGGCATGTGAAATAACATAATGTTTTGTTTACATCCCGAATAATAAAAATTTCGAAACTGAGGTTGTCCTATAGGTTACCCTATGTTGAATTGGAATAATTATAGGAAATGTTCCAAATTTTATGCTCGTATTGTGAATTATATAAACATAATAACCTTAAGATACTCCCTAAAGCATGCAATGTGAAATAACACAATATTTTGTTTACATTGCGAATAACAAAAATTTCGAAACTGAGGTTGTCCTATAGGTTACCCTATGTTGAATTGGAATAATTATAGGAAATGTTCCAAATTTTGTGCTCGTATTGTGAATTATATAAACATAATAACCTTAAGATACTCCCTAAAGCATGCAATGTGAAATAACACAATGTTTTGTTTACATTGCGAATAACAAAAATTTCGAAACTGAGGTTGTCCTATAGGTTACCCTATGTTGAATTGGAATAATTATAGGAAATGTTCCAAATTTTATGCTCGTATTGTGAATTATATAAACATAATAACCTTAAGATACTCCCTAAAGCATGCAATGTGAAATAACACAATGTTTTGTTTACATTGCGAATAACAAAAATTTCGAAACTGAGGTTGTCCTATAGGTTACCCTATGTTGAATTGGAATAATTATAGGAAATGTTCCAAATTTTGTGCTCGTATTGTGAATTATATAAACATAATAACCTTAAGATACTCCCTAAAGCAGGCATGTGAAATAACATAATGTTTTGTTTACATCCCGAATAATAAAAATTTCGAAACTGAGGTTGTCCTATAGGTTACCCTATGTTGAATTGGAATAATTATAGGAAATGTTCCAAATTTTGTGCTCGTATTGTGAATTATATAAACATAATAACCTTAAGATACTCCCTAAAGCAGGCATGTGAAATAACATAATGTTTTGTTTACATTGCGAATAACAAAAATTTCGAAACTGAGGTTGTCCTATAGGTTACCCTATGTTGAATTGGAATAATTATAGGAAATGTTCCAAATTTTGTGCTCGTATTGTGAATTATATAAACATAATAACCTTAAGATACTCCCTAAAGCATGCATGTGAAATAACATAATGTTTTGTTTACATCCCGAATAATAAAAATTTCGAAACTGAGGTTGTCCTATAGGTTACCCTATGTTGAATTGGAATAATTATAGGAAATGTTCCAAATTTTGTGCTCGTATTGTGAATTATATAAACATAATAACCTTAAGATACTCCCTAAAGCATGCAATGTGAAATAACACAATGTTTTGTTTACATTGCGAATAACAAAAATTTCGAAACTGAGGTTGTCCTATAGGTTACCCTATGTTGAATTGGAATAATTATAGGAAATGTTCCAAATTTTATGCTCGTATTGTGAATTATATAAACATAATAACCTTAAGATACTCCCTAAAGCAGGCATGTGAAATAACATAATGTTTTGTTTACATCCCGAATAATAAAAATTTCGAAACTGAGGTTGTCCTATAGGTTACCCTATGTTGAATTGGAATAATTATAGGAAATGTTCCAAATTTTATGCTCGTATTGTGAATTATATAAACATAATAACCTTAAGATACTCCCTAAAGCATGCAATGTGAAATAACACAATGTTTTGTTTACATTGCGAATAACAAAAATTTCGAAACTGAGGTTGTCCTATAGGTTACCCTATGTTGAATTGGAATAATTATAGGAAATGTTCCAAATTTTGTGCTCGTATTGTGAATTATATAAACATAATAACCTTAAGATACTCCCTAAAGCATGCATGTGAAATAACATAATGTTTTGTTTACATCCCGAATAATAAAAATTTCGAAACTGAGGTTGTCCTATAGGTTACCCTATGTTGAATTGGAATAATTATAGGAAATGTTCCAAATTTTATGCTCGTATTGTGAATTATATAAACATAATAACCTTAAGATACTCCCTAAAGCAGGCATGTGAAATAACATAATGTTTTGTTTACATTGCGAATAACAAAAATTTCGAAACTGAGGTTGTCCTATAGGTTACCCTATGTTGAATTGGAATAATTATAGGAAATGTTCCAAATTTTGTGCTCGTATTGTGAATTATATAAACATAATAACCTTAAGATACTCCCTAAAGCATGCATGTGAAATAACATAATGTTTTGTATACATCCCGAATAATAAAAATTTCGAAACTGAGGTTGTCCTATAGGTTACCCTATGTTGAATTGGAATAATTATAGGAAATGTTCCAAATTTTATGCTCGTATTGTGAATTATATAAACATAATAACCTTAAGATACTCCCTAAAGCATGCAATGTGAAATAACACAATATTTTGTTTACATTGCGAATAACAAAAATTTCGAAACTGAGGTTGTCCTATAGGTTACCCTATGTTGAATTGGAATAATTATAGGAAATGTTCCAAATTTTATGCTCGTATTGTGAATTATATAAACATAATAACCTTAAGATACTCCCTAAAGCATGCAATGTGAAATAACACAATATTTTGTTTACATTGCGAATAACAAAAATTTCGAAACTGAGGTTGTCCTATAGGTTACCCTATGTTGAATTGGAATAATTATAGGAAATGTTCCAAATTTTATGCTCGTATTGTGAATTATATAAACATAATAACCTTAAGATACTCCCTAAAGCATGCAATGTGAAATAACACAATGTTTTGTTTACATTGCGAATAAAAAAAATTTCGAAACTGAGGTTGTCCTATAGGTTACCCTATGTTGAATTGGAATAATTATAGGAAATGTTCCAAATTTTATGCTCGTATTGTGAATTATATAAACATAATAACCTTAAGATACTCCCTAAAGCAGGCATGTGAAATAACATAATGTTTTGTTTACATCCCGAATAATAAAAATTTCGAAACTGAGGTTGTCCTATAGGTTACCCTATGTTGAATTGGAATAATTATAGGAAATGTTCCAAATTTTATGCTCGTATTGTGAATTATATAAACATAATAACCTTAAGATACTCCCTAAAGCATGCAATGTGAAATAACACAATATTTTGTTTACATTGCGAATAACAAAAATTTCGAAACTGAGGTTGTCCTATAGGTTACCCTATGTTGAATTGGAATAATTATAGGAAATGTTCCAAATTTTGTGCTCGTATTGTGAATTATATAAACATAATAACCTTAAGATACTCCCTAAAGCAGGCATGTGAAATAACATAATGTTTTGTTTACATTGCGAATAACAAAAATTTCGAAACTGAGGTTGTCCTATAGGTTACCCTATGTTGAATTGGAATAATTATAGGAAATGTTCCAAATTTTGTGCTCGTATTGTGAATTATATAAACATAATAACCTTAAGATACTCCCTAAAGCATGCAATGTGAAATAACACAATGTTTTGTTTACATTGCGAATAAAAAAAATTTCGAAACTGAGGTTGTCCTATAGGTTACCCTATGTTGAATTGGAATAATTATAGGAAATGTTCCAAATTTTATGCTCGTATTGTGAATTATATAAACATAATAACCTTAAGATACTCCCTAAAGCAGGCATGTGAAATAACATAATGTTTTGTTTACATCCCGAATAATAAAAATTTCGAAACTGAGGTTGTCCTATAGGTTACCCTATGTTGAATTGGAATAATTATAGGAAATGTTCCAAATTTTATGCTCGTATTGTGAATTATATAAACATAATAACCTTAAGATACTCCCTAAAGCATGCAATGTGAAATAACACAATATTTTGTTTACATTGCGAATAACAAAAATTTCGAAACTGAGGTTGTCCTATAGGTTACCCTATGTTGAATTGGAATAATTATAGGAAATGTTCCAAATTTTATGCTCGTATTGTGAATTATATAAACATAATAACCTTAAGATACTCCCTAAAGCAGGCATGTGAAATAACATAATGTTTTGTTTACATTGCGAATAACAAAAATTTCGAAACTGAGGTTGTCCTATAGGTTACCCTATGTTGAATTGGAATAATTATAGGAAATGTTCCAAATTTTGTGCTCGTATTGTGAATTATATAAACATAATAACCTTAAGATACTCCCTAAAGCAGGCATGTGAAATAACATAATGTTTTGTTTACATTGCGAATAACAAAAATTTCGAAACTGAGGTTGTCCTATAGGTTACCCTATGTTGAATTGGAATAATTATAGGAAATGTTCCAAATTTTATGCTCGTATTGTGAATTATATAAACATAATAACCTTAAGATACTCCCTAAAGCAGGCATGTGAAATAACATAATGTTTTGTTTACATTGCGAATAACAAAAATTTCGAAACTGAGGTTGTCCTATAGGTTACCCTATGTTGAATTGGAATAATTATAGGAAATGTTCCAAATTTTGTGCTCGTATTGTGAATTATATAAACATAATAACCTTAAGATACTCCCTAAAGCATGCATGTGAAATAACATAATGTTTTGTTTACATCCCGAATAATAAAAATTTCGAAACTGAGGTTGTCCTATAGGTTACCCTATGTTGAATTGGAATAATTATAGGAAATGTTCCAAATTTTATGCTCGTATTGTGAATTATATAAACATAATAACCTTAAGATACTCCCTAAAGCATGCAATGTGAAATAACACAATATTTTGTTTACATTGCGAATAACAAAAATTTCGAAACTGAGGTTGTCCTATAGGTTACCCTATGTTGAATTGGAATAATTATAGGAAATGTTCCAAATTTTATGCTCGTATTGTGAATTATATAAACATAATAACCTTAAGATACTCCCTAAAGCATGCAATGTGAAATAACACAATATTTTGTTTACATTGCGAATAACAAAAATTTCGAAACTGAGGTTGTCCTATAGGTTACCCTATGTTGAATTGGAATAATTATAGGAAATGTTCCAAATTTTATGCTCGTATTGTGAATTATATAAACATAATAACCTTAAGATACTCCCTAAAGCAGGCATGTGAAATAACATAATGTTTTGTTTACATCCCGAATAATAAAAATTTCGAAACTGAGGTTGTCCTATAGGTTACCCTATGTTGAATTGGAATAATTATAGGAAATGTTCCAAATTTTATGCTCGTATTGTGAATTATATAAACATAATAACCTTAAGATACTCCCTAAAGCATGCAATGTGAAATAACACAATATTTTGTTTACATTGCGAATAACAAAAATTTCGAAACTGAGGTTGTCCTATAGGTTACCCTATGTTGAATTGGAATAATTATAGGAAATGTTCCAAATTTTGTGCTCGTATTGTGAATTATATAAACATAATAACCTTAAGATACTCCCTAAAGCATGCATGTGAAATAACATAATGTTTTGTTTACATCCCGAATAATAAAAATTTCGAAACTGAGGTTGTCCTATAGGTTACCCTATGTTGAATTGGAATAATTATAGGAAATGTTCCAAATTTTGTGCTCGTATTGTGAATTATATAAACATAATAACCTTAAGATACTCCCTAAAGCATGCAATGTGAAATAACACAATATTTTGTTTACATCGCGAATAACAAAAATTTCGAAACTGAGGTTGTCCTATAGGTTACCCTATGTTGAATTGGAATAATTATAGGAAATGTTCCAAATTTTATGCTCGTATTGTGAATTATATAAACATAATAACCTTAAGATACTCCCTAAAGCATGCAATGTGAAATAACACAATGTTTTGTTTACATTGCGAATAACAAAAATTTCGAAACTGAGGTTGTCCTATAGGTTACCCTATGTTGAATTGGAATAATTATAGGAAATGTTCCAAATTTTATGCTCGTATTGTGAATTATATAAACATAATAACCTTAAGATACTCCCTAAAGCAGGCATGTGAAATAACATAATGTTTTGTTTACATCCCGAATAATAAAAATTTCGAAACTGAGGTTGTCCTATAGGTTACCCTATGTTGAATTGGAATAATTATAGGAAATGTTCCAAATTTTATGCTCGTATTGTGAATTATATAAACATAATAACCTTAAGATACTCCCTAAAGCATGCAATGTGAAATAACACAATATTTTGTTTACATTGCGAATAACAAAAATTTCGAAACTGAGGTTGTCCTATAGGTTACCCTATGTTGAATTGGAATAATTATAGGAAATGTTCCAAATTTTGTGCTCGTATTGTGAATTATATAAACATAATAACCTTAAGATACTCCCTAAAGCATGCATGTGAAATAACATAATGTTTTGTTTACATCCCGAATAATAAAAATTTCGAAACTGAGGTTGTCCTATAGGTTACCCTATGTTGAATTGGAATAATTATAGGAAATGTTCCAAATTTTGTGCTCGTATTGTGAATTATATAAACATAATAACCTTAAGATACTCCCTAAAGCATGCAATGTGAAATAACACAATATTTTGTTTACATTGCGAATAACAAAAATTTCGAAACTGAGGTTGTCCTATAGGTTACCCTATGTTGAATTGGAATAATTATAGGAAATGTTCCAAATTTTATGCTCGTATTGTGAATTATATAAACATAATAACCTTAAGATACTCCCTAAAGCATGCAATGTGAAATAACACAATGTTTTGTTTACATTGCGAATAACAAAAATTTCGAAACTGAGGTTGTCCTATAGGTTACCCTATGTTGAATTGGAATAATTATAGGAAATGTTCCAAATTTTATGCTCGTATTGTGAATTATATAAACATAATAACCTTAAGATACTCCCTAAAGCAGGCATGTGAAATAACATAATGTTTTGTTTACATCCCGAATAATAAAAATTTCGAAACTGAGGTTGTCCTATAGGTTACCCTATGTTGAATTGGAATAATTATAGGAAATGTTCCAAATTTTATGCTCGTATTGTGAATTATATAAACATAATAACCTTAAGATACTCCCTAAAGCATGCAATGTGAAATAACACAATATTTTGTTTACATTGCGAATAACAAAAATTTCGAAACTGAGGTTGTCCTATAGGTTACCCTATGTTGAATTGGAATAATTATAGGAAATGTTCCAAATTTTATGCTCGTATTGTGAATTATATAAACATAATAACCTTAAGATACTCCCTAAAGCATGCAATGTGAAATAACACAATGTTTTGTTTACATTGCGAATAACAAAAATTTCGAAACTGAGGTTGTCCTATAGGTTACCCTATGTTGAATTGGAATAATTATAGGAAATGTTCCAAATTTTGTGCTCGTATTGTGAATTATATAAACATAATAACCTTAAGATACTCCCTAAAGCATGCATGTGAAATAACATAATGTTTTGTTTACATCCCGAATAATAAAAATTTCGAGACTGAGGTTGTCCTATAGGTTGACCTATGTTGAATTGGAATAATTATAGGAAATGTTCCAAATTTTATGCTCGTATTGTGAATTATATAAACATAATAACCTTAAGATACTCCCTAAAGCATGCATGTGAAATAACATAATGTTTTGTTTACATCCCGAATAATAAAAATTTCGAAACTGAGGTTGTCCTATAGGTTACCCTATGTTGAATTGGAATAATTATAGGAAATGTTCCAAATTTTGTGCTCGTATTGTGAATTATATAAACATAATAACCTTAAGATACTCCCTAAAGCATGCATGTGAAATAACATAATGTTTTGTTTACATCCCGAATAATAAAAATTTCGAAACTGAGGTTGTCCTATAGGTTACCCTATGTTGAATTGGAATAATTATAGGAAATGTTCCAAATTTTATGCTCGTATTGTGAATTATATAAACATAATAACCTTAAGATACTCTATTAAGCATGCAATATGAAATAACACAATGTTTTGTTTACATCCCGAATGATAAAAATTTCGAGACTGAGGTTGTCCTATAGGTTACCCTATGTTGAATTGGAATAATTATAGGAAATGTTCCAAATTTTGTGCTCGTATTGTGAATTATATAAACATAATAACCTTAAGATACTCCCTAAAGCATGCATGTGAAATAACATAATGTTTTGTTTACATCCCGAATAATAAAAATTTCGAGACTGAGGTTGTCCTATAGGTTGACCTATGTTGAATTGGAATAATTATAGGAAATGTTCCAAATTTTATGCTCGTATTGTGAATTATATAAACATAATAACCTTAAGATACTCCCTAAAGCATGCATGTGAAATAACATAATGTTTTGTTTACATCCCGAATAATAAAAATTTCGAAACTGAGGTTGTCCTATAGGTTACCCTATGTTGAATTGGAATAATTATAGGAAATGTTCCAAATTTTGTGCTCGTATTGTGAATTATATAAACATAATAACCTTAAGATACTCCCTAAAGCATGCATGTGAAATAACATAATGTTTTGTTTACATCCCGAATAATAAAAATTTCGAAACTGAGGTTGTCCTATAGGTTACCCTATGTTGAATTGGAATAATTATAGGAAATGTTCCAAATTTTATGCTCGTATTGTGAATTATATAAACATAATAACCTTAAGATACTCTATTAAGCATGCAATATGAAATAACACAATGTTTTGTTTACATCCCGAATGATAAAAATTTCGAGACTGAGGTTGTCCTATAGGTTACCCTATGTTGAATTGGAATAATTATAGGAAATGTTCCAATTTTTGTGCTCGTATTGTGAATTATATAAACATAATAACCTTAAGATACTCTATTAAGCATGCAATATGAAATAACACAATGTTTTGTTTACATCCCGAATAATAAAAATTTCGAAACTGAGGTTGTCCTATAGGTTACCCTATGTTGAATTGGAATAATTATAGGAAATGTTCCAAATTTTGTGCTCGTATTGTGAATTATATAAACATAATAACCTTAAGATACTCCCTAAAGCATGCATGTGAAATAACATAATGTTTTGTATACATCCCGAATAATAAAAATTTCGAAACTGAGGTTGTCCTATAGGTTACCCTATGTTGAATTGGAATAATTATAGGAAATGTTCCAATTTTTGTGCTCGTATTGTGAATTATATAAACATAATAACCTTAAGATACTCTATTAAGCATGCAATATGAAATAACACAATATTTTGTTTACATTGCGAATAATAAAAATTTCGAAACTGAGGTTGTCCTATAGGTTACCCTATGTTGAATTGGAATAATTATAGGAAATGTTCCAAATTTTGTGCTCGTATTGTGAATTATATAAACATAATAACCTTAAGATACTCCCTAAAGCATGCATGTGAAATAACATAATGTTTTGTATACATCCCGAATAATAAAAATTTCGAAACTGAGGTTGTCCTATAGGTTACCCTATGTTGAATTGGAATAATTATAGGAAATGTTCCAAATTTTATGCTCGTATTGTGAATTATATAAACATAATAACCTTAAGATACTCTATTAAGCATGCAATATGAAATAACACAATGTTTTGTTTACATCCCGAATAATAAAAATTTCGAAACTGAGGTTGTCCTATAGGTTACCCTATGTTGAATTAGAATAATTATAGGAAATGTTCCAAATTTTGTGCTCGTATTGTGAATTATATAAACATAATAACCTTAAGATACTCCCTAAAGCATGCATGTGAAATAACATAATGTTTTGTATACATCCCGAATAATAAAAATTTCGAAACTGAGGTTGTCCTATAGGTTACCCTATGTTGAATTGGAATAATTATAGGAAATGTTCCAAATTTTATGCTCGTATTGTGAATTATATAAACATAATAACCTTAAGATACTCCCTAAAGCATGCATGTGAAATAACATAATGTTTTGTTTACATCCCGAATAATAAAAATTTCGAAACTGAGGTTGTCCTATAGGTTACCCTATGTTGAATTGGAATAATTATAGGAAATGTTCCAAATTTTGTGCTCGTATTGTGAATTATATAAACATAATAACCTTAAGATACTCCCTAAAGCATGCATGTGAAATAACATAATGTTTTGTTTACATCCCGAATAATAAAAATTTCGAAACTGAGGTTGTCCTATAGGTTACCCTATGTTGAATTGGAATAATTATAGGAAATGTTCCAAATTTTATGCTCGTATTGTGAATTATATAAACATAATAACCTTAAGATACTCTATTAAGCATGCAATATGAAATAACACAATGTTTTGTTTACATCCCGAATGATAAAAATTTCGAGACTGAGGTTGTCCTATAGGTTACCCTATGTTGAATTGGAATAATTATAGGAAATGTTCCAAATTTTGTGCTCGTATTGTGAATTATATAAACATAATAACCTTAAGATACTCCCTAAAGCATGCATGTGAAATAACATAATGTTTTGTTTACATCCCGAATAATAAAAATTTCGAGACTGAGGTTGTCCTATAGGTTGACCTATGTTGAATTGGAATAATTATAGGAAATGTTCCAAATTTTATGCTCGTATTGTGAATTATATAAACATAATAACCTTAAGATACTCCCTAAAGCATGCATGTGAAATAACATAATGTTTTGTTTACATCCCGAATAATAAAAATTTCGAAACTGAGGTTGTCCTATAGGTTACCCTATGTTGAATTGGAATAATTATAGGAAATGTTCCAAATTTTGTGCTCGTATTGTGAATTATATAAACATAATAACCTTAAGATACTCCCTAAAGCATGCATGTGAAATAACATAATGTTTTGTTTACATCCCGAATAATAAAAATTTCGAAACTGAGGTTGTCCTATAGGTTACCCTATGTTGAATTGGAATAATTATAGGAAATGTTCCAAATTTTATGCTCGTATTGTGAATTATATAAACATAATAACCTTAAGATACTCTATTAAGCATGCAATATGAAATAACACAATGTTTTGTTTACATCCCGAATGATAAAAATTTCGAGACTGAGGTTGTCCTATAGGTTACCCTATGTTGAATTGGAATAATTATAGGAAATGTTCCAATTTTTGTGCTCGTATTGTGAATTATATAAACATAATAACCTTAAGATACTCTATTAAGCATGCAATATGAAATAACACAATGTTTTGTTTACATCCCGAATAATAAAAATTTCGAAACTGAGGTTGTCCTATAGGTTACCCTATGTTGAATTGGAATAATTATAGGAAATGTTCCAAATTTTGTGCTCGTATTGTGAATTATATAAACATAATAACCTTAAGATACTCCCTAAAGCATGCATGTGAAATAACATAATGTTTTGTATACATCCCGAATAATAAAAATTTCGAAACTGAGGTTGTCCTATAGGTTACCCTATGTTGAATTGGAATAATTATAGGAAATGTTCCAATTTTTGTGCTCGTATTGTGAATTATATAAACATAATAACCTTAAGATACTCTATTAAGCATGCAATATGAAATAACACAATATTTTGTTTACATTGCGAATAATAAAAATTTCGAAACTGAGGTTGTCCTATAGGTTACCCTATGTTGAATTGGAATAATTATAGGAAATGTTCCAAATTTTGTGCTCGTATTGTGAATTATATAAACATAATAACCTTAAGATACTCCCTAAAGCATGCATGTGAAATAACATAATGTTTTGTATACATCCCGAATAATAAAAATTTCGAAACTGAGGTTGTCCTATAGGTTACCCTATGTTGAATTGGAATAATTATAGGAAATGTTCCAAATTTTATGCTCGTATTGTGAATTATATAAACATAATAACCTTAAGATACTCTATTAAGCATGCAATATGAAATAACACAATGTTTTGTTTACATCCCGAATAATAAAAATTTCGAAACTGAGGTTGTCCTATAGGTTACCCTATGTTGAATTAGAATAATTATAGGAAATGTTCCAAATTTTGTGCTCGTATTGTGAATTATATAAACATAATAACCTTAAGATACTCCCTAAAGCATGCATGTGAAATAACATAATGTTTTGTATACATCCCGAATAATAAAAATTTCGAAACTGAGGTTGTCCTATAGGTTACCCTATGTTGAATTGGAATAATTATAGGAAATGTTCCAAATTTTATGCTCGTATTGTGAATTATATAAACATAATAACCTTAAGATACTCCCTAAAGCATGCATGTGAAATAACATAATGTTTTGTTTACATCCCGAATAATAAAAATTTCGAAACTGAGGTTGTCCTATAGGTTACCCTATGTTGAATTGGAATAATTATAGGAAATGTTCCAAATTTTGTGCTCGTATTGTGAATTATATAAACATAATAACCTTAAGATACTCCCTAAAGCATGCATGTGAAATAACATAATGTTTTGTTTACATCCCGAATAATAAAAATTTCGAAACTGAGGTTGTCCTATAGGTTACCCTATGTTGAATTGGAATAATTATAGGAAATGTTCCAAATTTTATGCTCGTATTGTGAATTATATAAACATAATAACCTTAAGATACTCTATTAAGCATGCAATATGAAATAACACAATGTTTTGTTTACATCCCGAATGATAAAAATTTCGAGACTGAGGTTGTCCTATAGGTTACCCTATGTTGAATTGGAATAATTATAGGAAATGTTCCAAATTTTGTGCTCGTATTGTGAATTATATAAACATAATAACCTTAAGATACTCCCTAAAGCATGCATGTGAAATAACATAATGTTTTGTTTACATCCCGAATAATAAAAATTTCGAGACTGAGGTTGTCCTATAGGTTGACCTATGTTGAATTGGAATAATTATAGGAAATGTTCCAAATTTTATGCTCGTATTGTGAATTATATAAACATAATAACCTTAAGATACTCCCTAAAGCATGCATGTGAAATAACATAATGTTTTGTTTACATCCCGAATAATAAAAATTTCGAAACTGAGGTTGTCCTATAGGTTACCCTATGTTGAATTGGAATAATTATAGGAAATGTTCCAAATTTTGTGCTCGTATTGTGAATTATATAAACATAATAACCTTAAGATACTCCCTAAAGCATGCATGTGAAATAACATAATGTTTTGTTTACATCCCGAATAATAAAAATTTCGAAACTGAGGTTGTCCTATAGGTTACCCTATGTTGAATTGGAATAATTATAGGAAATGTTCCAAATTTTATGCTCGTATTGTGAATTATATAAACATAATAACCTTAAGATACTCCCTAAAGCATGCATGTGAAATAACATAATGTTTTGTTTACATCCCGAATAATAAAAATTTCGAAACTGAGGTTGTCCTATAGGTTACCCTATGTTGAATTGGAATAATTATAGGAAATGTTCCAAATTTTGTGCTCGTATTGTGAATTATATAAACATAATAACCTTAAGATACTCCCTAAAGCATGCATGTGAAATAACATAATGTTTTGTTTACATCCCGAATAATAAAAATTTCGAAACTGAGGTTGTCCTATAGGTTACCCTATGTTGAATTGGAATAATTATAGGAAATGTTCCAAATTTTATGCTCGTATTGTGAATTATATAAACATAATAACCTTAAGATACTCTATTAAGCATGCAATATGAAATAACACAATGTTTTGTTTACATCCCGAATGATAAAAATTTCGAGACTGAGGTTGTCCTATAGGTTACCCTATGTTGAATTGGAATAATTATAGGAAATGTTCCAAATTTTGTGCTCGTATTGTGAATTATATAAACATAATAACCTTAAGATACTCCCTAAAGCATGCATGTGAAATAACATAATGTTTTGTTTACATCCCGAATAATAAAAATTTCGAGACTGAGGTTGTCCTATAGGTTGACCTATGTTGAATTGGAATAATTATAGGAAATGTTCCAAATTTTATGCTCGTATTGTGAATTATATAAACATAATAACCTTAAGATACTCCCTAAAGCATGCATGTGAAATAACATAATGTTTTGTTTACATCCCGAATAATAAAAATTTCGAAACTGAGGTTGTCCTATAGGTTACCCTATGTTGAATTGGAATAATTATAGGAAATGTTCCAAATTTTGTGCTCGTATTGTGAATTATATAAACATAATAACCTTAAGATACTCCCTAAAGCATGCATGTGAAATAACATAATGTTTTGTTTACATCCCGAATAATAAAAATTTCGAAACTGAGGTTGTCCTATAGGTTACCCTATGTTGAATTGGAATAATTATAGGAAATGTTCCAAATTTTATGCTCGTATTGTGAATTATATAAACATAATAACCTTAAGATACTCCCTAAAGCATGCATGTGAAATAACATAATGTTTTGTTTACATCCCGAATAATAAAAATTTCGAAACTGAGGTTGTCCTATAGGTTACCCTATGTTGAATTGGAATAATTATAGGAAATGTTCCAAATTTTGTGCTCGTATTGTGAATTATATAAACATAATAACCTTAAGATACTCCCTAAAGCATGCATGTGAAATAACATAATGTTTTGTTTACATCCCGAATAATAAAAATTTCGAAACTGAGGTTGTCCTATAGGTTACCCTATGTTGAATTGGAATAATTATAGGAAATGTTCCAAATTTTATGCTCGTATTGTGAATTATATAAACATAATAACCTTAAGATACTCCCTAAAGCATGCATGTGAAATAACATAATGTTTTGTTTACATCCCGAATAATAAAAATTTCGAAACTGAGGTTGTCCTATAGGTTACCCTATGTTGAATTGGAATAATTATAGGAAATGTTCCAAATTTTGTGCTCGTATTGTGAATTATATAAACATAATAACCTTAAGATACTCCCTAAAGCATGCATGTGAAATAACATAATGTTTTGTTTACATCCCGAATAATAAAAATTTCGAAACTGAGGTTGTCCTATAGGTTACCCTATGTTGAATTGGAATAATTATAGGAAATGTTCCAAATTTTATGCTCGTATTGTGAATTATATAAACATAATAACCTTAAGATACTCTATTAAGCATGCAATATGAAATAACACAATGTTTTGTTTACATCCCGAATGATAAAAATTTCGAGACTGAGGTTGTCCTATAGGTTACCCTATGTTGAATTGGAATAATTATAGGAAATGTTCCAAATTTTGTGCTCGTATTGTGAATTATATAAACATAATAACCTTAAGATACTCCCTAAAGCATGCATGTGAAATAACATAATGTTTTGTTTACATCCCGAATAATAAAAATTTCGAGACTGAGGTTGTCCTATAGGTTGACCTATGTTGAATTGGAATAATTATAGGAAATGTTCCAAATTTTATGCTCGTATTGTGAATTATATAAACATAATAACCTTAAGATACTCCCTAAAGCATGCATGTGAAATAACATAATGTTTTGTTTACATCCCGAATAATAAAAATTTCGAAACTGAGGTTGTCCTATAGGTTACCCTATGTTGAATTGGAATAATTATAGGAAATGTTCCAAATTTTGTGCTCGTATTGTGAATTATATAAACATAATAACCTTAAGATACTCCCTAAAGCATGCATGTGAAATAACATAATGTTTTGTTTACATCCCGAATAATAAAAATTTCGAAACTGAGGTTGTCCTATAGGTTACCCTATGTTGAATTGGAATAATTATAGGAAATGTTCCAAATTTTATGCTCGTATTGTGAATTATATAAACATAATAACCTTAAGATACTCTATTAAGCATGCAATATGAAATAACACAATGTTTTGTTTACATCCCGAATGATAAAAATTTCGAGACTGAGGTTGTCCTATAGGTTACCCTATGTTGAATTGGAATAATTATAGGAAATGTTCCAATTTTTGTGCTCGTATTGTGAATTATATAAACATAATAACCTTAAGATACTCTATTAAGCATGCAATATGAAATAACACAATGTTTTGTTTACATCCCGAATAATAAAAATTTCGAAACTGAGGTTGTCCTATAGGTTACCCTATGTTGAATTGGAATAATTATAGGAAATGTTCCAAATTTTGTGCTCGTATTGTGAATTATATAAACATAATAACCTTAAGATACTCCCTAAAGCATGCATGTGAAATAACATAATGTTTTGTATACATCCCGAATAATAAAAATTTCGAAACTGAGGTTGTCCTATAGGTTACCCTATGTTGAATTGGAATAATTATAGGAAATGTTCCAATTTTTGTGCTCGTATTGTGAATTATATAAACATAATAACCTTAAGATACTCTATTAAGCATGCAATATGAAATAACACAATATTTTGTTTACATTGCGAATAATAAAAATTTCGAAACTGAGGTTGTCCTATAGGTTACCCTATGTTGAATTGGAATAATTATAGGAAATGTTCCAAATTTTGTGCTCGTATTGTGAATTATATAAACATAATAACCTTAAGATACTCCCTAAAGCATGCATGTGAAATAACATAATGTTTTGTATACATCCCGAATAATAAAAATTTCGAAACTGAGGTTGTCCTATAGGTTACCCTATGTTGAATTGGAATAATTATAGGAAATGTTCCAAATTTTATGCTCGTATTGTGAATTATATAAACATAATAACCTTAAGATACTCTATTAAGCATGCAATATGAAATAACACAATGTTTTGTTTACATCCCGAATAATAAAAATTTCGAAACTGAGGTTGTCCTATAGGTTACCCTATGTTGAATTAGAATAATTATAGGAAATGTTCCAAATTTTGTGCTCGTATTGTGAATTATATAAACATAATAACCTTAAGATACTCCCTAAAGCATGCATGTGAAATAACATAATGTTTTGTATACATCCCGAATAATAAAAATTTCGAAACTGAGGTTGTCCTATAGGTTACCCTATGTTGAATTGGAATAATTATAGGAAATGTTCCAAATTTTATGCTCGTATTGTGAATTATATAAACATAATAACCTTAAGATACTCTATTAAGCATGCAATATGAAATAACACAATGTTTTGTTTACATCCCGAATAATAAAAATTTCGAAACTGAGGTTGTCCTATAGGTTACCCTATGTTGAATTAGAATAATTATAGGAAATGTTCCAAATTTTGTGCTCGTATTGTGAATTATATAAACATAATAACCTTAAGATACTCCCTAAAGCATGCATGTGAAATAACATAATGTTTTGTATACATCCCGAATAATAAAAATTTCGAAACTGAGGTTGTCCTATAGGTTACCCTATGTTGAATTGGAATAATTATAGGAAATGTTCCAAATTTTATGCTCGTATTGTGAATTATATAAACATAATAACCTTAAGATACTCCCTAAAGCATGCAATGTGAAATAACACAATGTTTTGTTTACATCCCGAATGATAAAAATTTCGAAACTGAGGTTGTCCTATAGGTTACCCTATGTTGAATTGGAATAATTATAGGAAATGTTCCAAATTTTGTGCTTGTATTGTAAATTATATAAACATAATAACCTTAAGATACTCTATTAAGCATGCAATATGAAATAACACAATATTTTGTTTACATTGCGAATAATAAAAATTTCGAAACTGAGGTTGTCCTATAGGTTACCCTATGTTGAATTAGAATAATTATAGGAAATGTTCCAAATTTTGTGCTCGTATTGTGAATTATATAAACATAATAACCTTAAGATACTCCCTAAAGCATGCATGTGAAATAACATAATGTTTTGTTTACATTGCGAATAACAAAAATTTCGAAACTGAGGTTGTCCTATAGGTTACCCTATGTTGAATTGGAATAATTATAGGAAATGTTCCAAATTTTATGCTCGTATTGTGAATTATATAAACATAATAACCTTAAGATACTCCCTAAAGCATGCAATGTGAAATAACACAATGTTTTGTTTACATCCCGAATGATAAAAATTTCGAGACTGAGGTTGTCCTATAGGTTACCCTATGTTGAATTAGAATAATTATAGGAAATGTTCCAAATTTTGTGCTCGTATTGTGAATTATATAAACATAATAACCTTAAGATACTCCCTAAAGCATGCATGTGAAATAACATAATGTTTTGTTTACATTGCGAATAACAAAAATTTCGAAACTGAGGTTGTCCTATAGGTTACCCTATGTTGAATTGGAATAATTATAGGAAATGTTCCAAATTTTGTGCTTGTATTGTAAATTATATAAACATAATAACCTTAAGATACTCTATTAAGCATGCAATATGAAATAACACAATATTTTGTTTACATTGCGAATAATAAAAATTTCGAAACTGAGGTTGTCCTATAGGTTACCCTATGTTGAATTAGAATAATTATAGGAAATGTTCCAAATTTTGTGCTCGTATTGTGAATTATATAAACATAATAACCTTAAGATACTCCCTAAAGCATGCATGTGAAATAACATAATGTTTTGTTTACATTGCGAATAACAAAAATTTCGAAACTGAGGTTGTCCTATAGGTTACCCTATGTTGAATTGGAATAATTATAGGAAATGTTCCAAATTTTATGCTCGTATTGTGAATTATATAAACATAATAACCTTAAGATACTCCCTAAAGCATGCAATGTGAAATAACACAATGTTTTGTTTACATCCCGAATGATAAAAATTTCGAAACTGAGGTTGTCCTATAGGTTACCCTATGTTGAATTGGAATAATTATAGGAAATGTTCCAAATTTTATGCTCGTATTGTGAATTATATAAACATAATAACCTTAAGATACTCCCTAAAGCATGCAATGTGAAATAACACAATGTTTTGTTTACATCCCGAATGATAAAAATTTCGAAACTGAGGTTGTCCTATAGGTTACCCTATGTTGAATTGGAATAATTATAGGAAATGTTCCAAATTTTGTGCTTGTATTGTAAATTATATAAACATAATAACCTTAAGATACTCTATTAAGCATGCAATATGAAATAACACAATATTTTGTTTACATTGCGAATAATAAAAATTTCGAAACTGAGGTTGTCCTATAGGTTACCCTATGTTGAATTGGAATAATTATAGGAAATGTTCCAAATTTTATGCTCGTATTGTGAATTATATAAACATAATAACCTTAAGATACTCCCTAAAGCATGCAATGTGAAATAACACAATGTTTTGTTTACATCCCGAATGATAAAAATTTCGAAACTGAGGTTGTCCTATAGGTTACCCTATGTTGAATTAGAATAATTATAGGAAATGTTCCAAATTTTGTGCTCGTATTGTGAATTATATAAACATAATAACCTTAAGATACTCCCTAAAGCATGCATGTGAAATAACATAATGTTTTGTTTACATTGCGAATAACAAAAATTTCGAAACTGAGGTTGTCCTATAGGTTACCCTATGTTGAATTGGAATAATTATAGGAAATGTTCCAAATTTTATGCTCGTATTGTGAATTATATAAACATAATAACCTTAAGATACTCCCTAAAGCATGCAATGTGAAATAACACAATGTTTTGTTTACATCCCGAATGATAAAAATTTCGAGACTGAGGTTGTCCTATAGGTTACCCTATGTTGAATTAGAATAATTATAGGAAATGTTCCAAATTTTGTGCTCGTATTGTGAATTATATAAACATAATAACCTTAAGATACTCCCTAAAGCATGCATGTGAAATAACATAATGTTTTGTTTACATTGCGAATAACAAAAATTTCGAAACTGAGGTTGTCCTATAGGTTACCCTATGTTGAATTGGAATAATTATAGGAAATGTTCCAAATTTTGTGCTTGTATTGTAAATTATATAAACATAATAACCTTAAGATACTCTATTAAGCATGCAATATGAAATAACACAATATTTTGTTTACATTGCGAATAATAAAAATTTCGAAACTGAGGTTGTCCTATAGGTTACCCTATGTTGAATTAGAATAATTATAGGAAATGTTCCAAATTTTGTGCTCGTATTGTGAATTATATAAACATAATAACCTTAAGATACTCCCTAAAGCATGCATGTGAAATAACATAATGTTTTGTTTACATTGCGAATAACAAAAATTTCGAAACTGAGGTTGTCCTATAGGTTACCCTATGTTGAATTGGAATAATTATAGGAAATGTTCCAAATTTTATGCTCGTATTGTGAATTATATAAACATAATAACCTTAAGATACTCCCTAAAGCATGCAATGTGAAATAACACAATGTTTTGTTTACATCCCGAATGATAAAAATTTCGAGACTGAGGTTGTCCTATAGGTTACCCTATGTTGAATTAGAATAATTATAGGAAATGTTCCAAATTTTGTGCTCGTATTGTGAATTATATAAACATAATAACCTTAAGATACTCCCTAAAGCATGCAATGTGAAATAACACAATGTTTTGTTTACATCCCGAATGATAAAAATTTCGAGACTGAGGTTGTCCTATAGGTTACCCTATGTTGAATTGGAATAATTATAGGAAATGTTCCAAATTTTGTGCTCGTATTGTGAATTATATAAACATAATAACCTTAAGATACTCCCTAAAGCATGCAATGTGAAATAACACAATGTTTTGTTTACATCCCGAATGATAAAAATTTCGAGACTGAGGTTGTCCTATAGGTTACCCTATGTTGAATTAGAATAATTATAGGAAATGTTCCAAATTTTGTGCTCGTATTGTGAATTATATAAACATAATAACCTTAAGATACTCCCTAAAGCATGCAATGTGAAATAACACAATGTTTTGTTTACATCCCGAATGATAAAAATTTCGAAACTGAGGTTGTCCTATAGGTTACCCTATGTTGAATTGGAATAATTATAGGAAATGTTCCAAATTTTGTGCTCGTATTGTGAATTATATAAACATAATAACCTTAAGATACTCCCTAAAGCATGCAATGTGAAATAACACAATGTTTTGTTTACATCCCGAATGATAAAAATTTCGAGACTGAGGTTGTCCTATAGGTTACCCTATGTTGAATTAGAATAATTATAGGAAATGTTCCAAATTTTGTGCTCGTATTGTGAATTATATAAACATAATAACCTTAAGATACTCCCTAAAGCATGCAATGTGAAATAACACAATGTTTTGTTTACATCCCGAATGATAAAAATTTCGAAACTGAGGTTGTCCTATAGGTTACCCTATGTTGAATTGGAATAATTATAGGAAATGTTCCAAATTTTGTGCTTGTATTGTAAATTATATAAACATAATAACCTTAAGATACTCTATTAAGCATGCAATATGAAATAACACAATATTTTGTTTACATTGCGAATAATAAAAATTTCGAAACTGAGGTTGTCCTATAGGTTACCCTATGTTGAATTAGAATAATTATAGGAAATGTTCCAAATTTTGTGCTCGTATTGTGAATTATATAAACATAATAACCTTAAGATACTCCCTAAAGCATGCATGTGAAATAACATAATGTTTTGTTTACATTGCGAATAACAAAAATTTCGAAACTGAGGTTGTCCTATAGGTTACCCTATGTTGAATTGGAATAATTATAGGAAATGTTCCAAATTTTATGCTCGTATTGTGAATTATATAAACATAATAACCTTAAGATACTCCCTAAAGCATGCAATGTGAAATAACACAATGTTTTGTTTACATCCCGAATGATAAAAATTTCGAGACTGAGGTTGTCCTATAGGTTACCCTATGTTGAATTAGAATAATTATAGGAAATGTTCCAAATTTTGTGCTCGTATTGTGAATTATATAAACATAATAACCTTAAGATACTCCCTAAAGCATGCAATGTGAAATAACACAATGTTTTGTTTACATCCCGAATGATAAAAATTTCGAAACTGAGGTTGTCCTATAGGTTACCCTATGTTGAATTGGAATAATTATAGGAAATGTTCCAAATTTTGTGCTCGTATTGTGAATTATATAAACATAATAACCTTAAGATACTCCCTAAAGCATGCATGTGAAATAACATAATGTTTTGTTTACATCCCGAATGATAAAAATTTCGAAACTGAGGTTGTCCTATAGGTTACCCTATGTTGAATTGGAATAATTATAGGAAATGTTCCAAATTTTGTGCTCGTATTGTGAATTATATAAACATAATAACCTTAAGATACTCCCTAAAGCATGCAATGTGAAATAACACAATGTTTTGTTTACATCCCGAATGATAAAAATTTCGAAACTGAGGTTGTCCTATAGGTTACCCTATGTTGAATTGGAATAATTATAGGAAATGTTCCAAATTTTGTGCTCGTATTGTGAATTATATAAACATAATAACCTTAAGATACTCCCTAAAGCATGCAATGTGAAATAACACAATGTTTTGTTTACATCCCGAATGATAAAAATTTCGAAACTGAGGTTGTCCTATAGGTTACCCTATGTTGAATTGGAATAATTATAGGAAATGTTCCAAATTTTGTGCTTGTATTGTAAATTATATAAACATAATAACCTTAAGATACTCCCTAAAGCATGCATGTGAAATAACATAATGTTTTGTTTACATTGCGAATAACAAAAATTTCGAAACTGAGGTTGTCCTATAGGTTACCCTATGTTGAATTGGAATAATTATAGGAAATGTTCCAAATTTTATGCTCGTATTGTGAATTATATAAACATAATAACCTTAAGATACTCCCTAAAGCATGCAATGTGAAATAACACAATGTTTTGTTTACATCCCGAATGATAAAAATTTCGAAACTGAGGTTGTCCTATAGGTTACCCTATGTTGAATTGGAATAATTATAGGAAATGTTCCAAATTTTGTGCTCGTATTGTGAATTATATAAACATAATAACCTTAAGATACTCCCTAAAGCATGCAATGTGAAATAACACAATGTTTTGTTTACATCCCGAATGATAAAAATTTCGAAACTGAGGTTGTCCTATAGGTTACCCTATGTTGAATTGGAATAATTATAGGAAATGTTCCAAATTTTGTGCTCGTATTGTGAATTATATAAACATAATAACCTTAAGATACTCCCTAAAGCATGCAATGTGAAATAACACAATGTTTTGTTTACATCCCGAATGATAAAAATTTCGAAACTGAGGTTGTCCTATAGGTTACCCTATGTTGAATTGGAATAATTATAGGAAATGTTCCAAATTTTGTGCTCGTATTGTGAATTATATAAACATAATAACCTTAAGATACTCCCTAAAGCATGCAATATGAAATAACACAATATTTTGTTTACATTGCGAATAATAAAAATTTCGAAACTGAGGTTGTCCTATAGGTTACCCTATGTTGAATTAGAATAATTATAGGAAATGTTCCAAATTTTGTGCTCGTATTGTGAATTATATAAACATAATAACCTTAAGATACTCCCTAAAGCATGCATGTGAAATAACATAATGTTTTGTTTACATTGCGAATAACAAAAATTTCGAAACTGAGGTTGTCCTATAGGTTACCCTATGTTGAATTGGAATAATTATAGGAAATGTTCCAAATTTTATGCTCGTATTGTGAATTATATAAACATAATAACCTTAAGATACTCCCTAAAGCATGCAATGTGAAATAACACAATGTTTTGTTTACATCCCGAATGATAAAAATTTCGAGACTGAGGTTGTCCTATAGGTTACCCTATGTTGAATTAGAATAATTATAGGAAATGTTCCAAATTTTGTGCTCGTATTGTGAATTATATAAACATAATAACCTTAAGATACTCCCTAAAGCATGCATGTGAAATAACATAATGTTTTGTATACATCCCGAATAATAAAAATTTCGAAACTGAGGTTGTCCTATAGGTTACCCTATGTTGAATTGGAATAATTATAGGAAATGTTCCAAATTTTATGCTCGTATTGTGAATTATATAAACATAATAACCTTAAGATACTCTATTAAGCATGCAATATGAAATAACACAATGTTTTGTTTACATCCCGAATAATAAAAATTTCGAAACTGAGGTTGTCCTATAGGTTACCCTATGTTGAATTAGAATAATTATAGGAAATGTTCCAAATTTTGTGCTCGTATTGTGAATTATATAAACATAATAACCTTAAGATACTCCCTAAAGCATGCATGTGAAATAACATAATGTTTTGTATACATCCCGAATAATAAAAATTTCGAAACTGAGGTTGTCCTATAGGTTACCCTATGTTGAATTGGAATAATTATAGGAAATGTTCCAAATTTTATGCTCGTATTGTGAATTATATAAACATAATAACCTTAAGATACTCTATTAAGCATGCAATATGAAATAACACAATGTTTTGTTTACATCCCGAATAATAAAAATTTCGAAACTGAGGTTGTCCTATAGGTTACCCTATGTTGAATTAGAATAATTATAGGAAATGTTCCAAATTTTGTGCTCGTATTGTGAATTATATAAACATAATAACCTTAAGATACTCCCTAAAGCATGCATGTGAAATAACATAATGTTTTGTATACATCCCGAATAATAAAAATTTCGAAACTGAGGTTGTCCTATAGGTTACCCTATGTTGAATTGGAATAATTATAGGAAATGTTCCAAATTTTATGCTCGTATTGTGAATTATATAAACATAATAACCTTAAGATACTCCCTAAAGCATGCAATGTGAAATAACACAATGTTTTGTTTACATCCCGAATGATAAAAATTTCGAGACTGAGGTTGTCCTATAGGTTACCCTATGTTGAATTAGAATAATTATAGGAAATGTTCCAAATTTTGTGCTCGTATTGTGAATTATATAAACATAATAACCTTAAGATACTCCCTAAAGCATGCAATGTGAAATAACACAATGTTTTGTTTACATCCCGAATGATAAAAATTTCGAAACTGAGGTTGTCCTATAGGTTACCCTATGTTGAATTGGAATAATTATAGGAAATGTTCCAAATTTTGTGCTTGTATTGTAAATTATATAAACATAATAACCTTAAGATACTCTATTAAGCATGCAATATGAAATAACACAATATTTTGTTTACATTGCGAATAATAAAAATTTCGAAACTGAGGTTGTCCTATAGGTTACCCTATGTTGAATTAGAATAATTATAGGAAATGTTCCAAATTTTGTGCTCGTATTGTGAATTATATAAACATAATAACCTTAAGATACTCCCTAAAGCATGCATGTGAAATAACATAATGTTTTGTTTACATCCCGAATAATAAAAATTTCGAAACTGAGGTTGTCCTATAGGTTACCCTATGTTGAATTGGAATAATTATAGGAAATGTTCCAAATTTTATGCTCGTATTGTGAATTATATAAACATAATAACCTTAAGATACTCCCTAAAGCATGCAATGTGAAATAACACAATGTTTTGTTTACATCCCGAATGATAAAAATTTCGAGACTGAGGTTGTCCTATAGGTTACCCTATGTTGAATTAGAATAATTATAGGAAATGTTCCAAATTTTGTGCTCGTATTGTGAATTATATAAACATAATAACCTTAAGATACTCCCTAAAGCATGCAATGTGAAATAACACAATGTTTTGTTTACATCCCGAATGATAAAAATTTCGAGACTGAGGTTGTCCTATAGGTTACCCTATGTTGAATTAGAATAATTATAGGAAATGTTTCAAATTTTATGCTCGTATTGTGAATTATATAAACATAATAACCTTAGGATACTCTATTAAGCATGCAATATGAAATAACACAATGTTTTGTTTACATCCCGATTATAATAAAAATTTCGAAACTGAGGTTGTCCTATAGGTTACCCTATGTTGAATTATAATAATTAAAGGAAATGTTCCAAATTTTATGCTCGTATTGTGAATTATATAAACATAATAACCTTAGGTTTCTCTATTAAACATGCAATATGAAATAACATAATGGTTTCTTTACATTCCTAATGATAAAAATTTCGAAATTGAGGTTGTCCTATAGGTTACCCTATGTTGAATTGGAATTATTATAGGAAATGTTCCAAATTTTATGCTCGTATTGTGAATTATATAAACATAATAACCTTAGGATACTCTATTAAGCATGCAATATGAAATTACACAATGTTTTGTTTACATCCCGAATGATAAAAATTTCGAAACTGAGGTTGTCCTCTAGGTTACCCTATATTGCATTGGAGTAATTATAGAAAAAATTCTTACTAAACATAATGACCTTAGGTTATTACGTTTATATAGTTATTATGTTTATATGTATTGATGTTTTTTTATATGGATGGATAACAAAGTCGCCTTCGAGGTCTCTTTTTGAACGCTTTTAACATTTGTATGATTAATGAATACTATTTTCGACGCACATCATCATTATTACCTTACGTTACTTATGTATTTCAACCCTGTGGAATAATTAATTGCAATTTAACTCATTTTACAATTGTTTCAATATTTTTATACACTTCTGAATGTAAAATTATGCAAATTGTTCAGTAATATTTCATATCCTTTTCTATTCGCGCCTAGTGTTGCGCATTTCGCCATGACAGGTTGCCTTTGAGGTTACCCCTCTCTCCATTCGGAACGACTCGGCGCTGTTGCCTTGCCTTCCGCATCCTTGAAGTTCATTTTTTTAACTATATGTGTCGCTAGTGTTTAAAAGCGTCTGTTTGCATCTCGACTTTTATGCTGGTGAAGATAAGTGGGAATGCGACCGCGTGGCACGATTATCAAACATTCCACAGTAAGGAGTTATTTTGGTGGCACGATTTTTCGATCAAACGTTACTTTGTGTAGTGGCAAGTGCTTTTGGTGCTATTAGCACAGAAGAGTAGCACAACTGCGATTGCAGAGTAGTGACTTCAAGAAATGCTGTGCCGTCCATAGCGAGCATTCCCGTGAGCGCCATGGTTTTCACCAACGAGACTTGTTTCGTGCCTGAGTGCATGACGGGATACAGCCGGACGAGGGAAGAGAATTACAAACAGGGCGTTAAAAATGCCCATTTGTTTAAGGCGACGGTAAGTCCACTAGCTGTTGCATGCCAATCATCGTATTCTTTGGTCTCTGGCATGAACCTTAGCCATTGTTACGATGGAGTGAAATTGAATCTATTTAATCTTACTAACAAGTGAATGGGACATTGTTTGGATGTTGTGGTGGTTCGTGCATGATCACTAGATATTGTGTGCGTCACGCTCAAGGTGTATGGAATGCACCACCTTGTTCCCGCTCATAATTTTCACTCGGGGCAACTTATTTCAAGATGGTGGTTTGCTCTGTTTGAGATAGACCACGGATAGACGCGTTGGTTTTAATTATGCTCGCAATATGATGTTGCGTATCACAAAAAGTTCACATGGAGGGAAAATACTTTTGAAATAATTTTTGGGCAGTCGGATAAATAATTAAGTTCGCAAGAGTGTTATCCATGGTCCCAATATACATTTGTATAGGGACCTTGGTGTTATCAACCGGTCACCGGGCGGTGTGGGTCAGTTATCGAAGTTCCTAAAGGGTAGGGTTGCCATATTTTAAAATTAAGAAAATGGGGGGATTACCATATTTTAAAATTAAAAAACCGAGGAATTATCACTAAAAGTTTTAGACCATTTTCTGTAATTGTCATTTTGGCGTAGTGCATGTTCCGAACGCCGCTTCAAAGGAATAAGTAATGTCCAAATTCCACTCTCCCCCCCCCTTTGACAATGCCGACAGCGTTTATGTGCAATCCCATTCCCGCTGTTATTATATACCCAGTGAAGTGAAGCGGAAGTGAGTTAATCCCTACGTCTCAGACCGCGAACTTTAGTCTGCAACAGTTTTTTTCCCTTTTGTTAAGTTCAACCTGATTTGTTCATGCAATTGATCTCCCGTCCGACGGATAGTACATAAGAAGATCTATCTACTTCAGAGATTAGTCCTACTTCGTAAGGGTCCCATATGCTAGCGGCGTACTCAAAGTGAGGTTTCACGAGTGAAAAATAACATCGCTCTCTAACCTTCTTGTCGCATTTTCCTAATATTCTTTTAATAAATGCCAATTTGCGACTAGTCTGTCCGCAGATTTCCCGAACGTGTTTCCCCCAAGACAGGTCCTGAGTAAGGGTCACACCTAAGTATTTAACTGACTCTACATTTGATAAGTTAGTTTGATTAATTGCGTACGTTTCGTTGACCGAGTTATTCTTTTTCCAAAAACTCATAACAACGCACTTTTTAAAATTCAATTCTAACTGCCAAGTATTGCACCACTCATTTATAGCATCTAGGTCTTTTAGTGGCGATCACGGCTAACGGCCACGTTCGAGCCTCCGTATCTAAGTAACGGGAAAGACCAGTTGGAAAATGACTTACCATTCCCTAATAAGCAATTGCTTGCGAGTGTATGTAATTTTAAGGCGGCATCGAGGATATTATTTTGACTCGCAGCGAACTAAATCTCTAAAACGGAAAGGAGCCGCAGAATCGGAGATATGCAATGTCGAGCTGATCATCCATTGTTTGCTCAACCCTTTGATTGGTTGGTTCCAAGACTTGCAACCCTCCGTCCTTCCCCTGTCCCACAACGCACTCCCTTCGTGGTTCCCTTTCCTCCGAACGTGTAGCTCGTGTCTTTGCTCCTCTTTATCTTTCCTCCCTTTTGGCCTTCCTATTCGGTCTTTTTTCCCTCCATTCATCTCTCCCTTCAATTATATTCTTCGGAAATCCATTGTGCTTGAGGGGGGGTGTCCAATTCACCTCCTCTGGTCCTTCTTCTATTCACGGTCCTCCATATTCGTCCTTTCGTCTTCTTCTCCTCTGGATAATTCTTCATTTCTTAATTTATCGGTCGTTTTGATCTTCAGCATCCTCCTCCTAACACCAGGGTTCGAAAGATTCTAATCTCCTCTCTGCTCTCCCAATTGCTTCCGTCCTAAATGTGAGTGATTTAGACGAATGTTTTCACAATGTGTGTGTCTTCGTTCGTAGTCATTTCATTTTTTAATTTTAATAGCAGTTACCTTTCCATCGTGAACGCTTTCTTAGCTTGGGGCTATTCTGCGTTTGGTGATTTCCGTGTACTCCTTCCGGCCCACGTGACGGTGCTTCCAAGGTCAGAGGACATCCAGACATCCACCTGCTCTAATTCCTCTCCTCTTAATTCGAACCCGAACTGATCGGAGCGATTATCTATATATATATATATATATATATATAATGTCTTGGTAGAAAATCGCTCTCGGCGACGATGCACATGCATAAATAAAACAGTGATACACTAAACAAACACAGAAACACGCAAAAAGGACACTCACAAAAGAAAACTTGTACGTTTCGGCGTCAGGACGCCATCTTCCTCTACCGCTGACGATGGCGTCCTGA
Source organism: Pyrrhosoma nymphula (assembly GCA_963573305.1). Classification (NCBI taxonomy): domain Eukaryota; kingdom Metazoa; phylum Arthropoda; class Insecta; order Odonata; family Coenagrionidae; genus Pyrrhosoma; species Pyrrhosoma nymphula. The sequence goes on from OY754327.1 coordinate 9,983,958, forward strand.
CGCCGAAACGTACAAGTTTTCTTTTGTGAGTGTCCTTTTTGCGTGTTTCTGTGTTTGTTTAGTGTATCACTGTTTTATTTATGCATATATATATATATATATATATATATATATATATATATATATATATATATATTGTAACCCGTGTCCACACGAGTAAGGGGAAGGGGAAATGGGAGGAAAGGTGGGAGGAAAGGAATTCAGGGACGGGGAGGCGGGGAGGAAAGAGGGATGCCGACTAAGCTTTTGAGCAAATGGGTTGGGGTTCATCAACGATCGCGGGGTTTCGAAGTGACTTAATGCATAATGGCGAACGGATGGTTCCGCGAGGACAGGTTTGTGGGCAGAGACAGTAAAACATGGAAATATCCTTTTGCAATATCGAACTATTTAATTCAGAGAATAACACTAAATACTAATCTAAAACTAAATTTAAACAAAACAAATTATGATGCGTAATAATTGCAACAATACATGGCGAACATTCGCAAAATGTCAATCAAATGAAACAGTTTTACCCTTCAAGGTCCTTTTTCCCATTTCGAGAATCACAAGGGAAAAGTTTCAATATTTTAACGGTTTGAACTTAACAATTTCTACAATCACGCACCCTCAATTGAAAACTAAACACATTCACACGGGACCAGGGGGGAAAAACACGGGAATAAATATGTCGACAGTACGAAACTTGGGGCACTTTCTTCTTGGGTTGGGGAATCTCTTCTTTGAACTATAATAGGACTATTCTTCTTGGATTGGGAATGGGGGGGCTCTTCTTTGGTCTAGGAATGGCCGTTTTAGGCGGGCGGGATATAAGTGGTACTTATCGTTATCGGGGATAACTGGTGCAACTGCGGCGGCGCTGGCAATGATCGCCCCGTGCTCTGCACGTAGCAGCTGATGATGTAGTTGGTTTTACTTGAGCGGAGACAGGCGACGGCGATGGCCACGGATTCCTTGGGACCGCTACTGGACACGACTTAAATTCAGCTTCCTTATGCGTCGGTCGTCTCTCCCTTTCCGTTCCTCGTCCGCACAATGCGTCTCTCTCGCTCTCCAACCAATGTTTCAGCCCTCCTAATTTTTGGGTGTCAGCCGCCACCACAAGAACCATCACATGTAAGTAAGTCCCGCCCCGACCATCCTCTGCCATTTATATGCGCTAGCGCGCGGGGTGAGAAGGGGGGGGATAGGGGGATAAGGGGAGGTGGCTTCACTTGACGCAGGCCGCATTATATTTCGAAGCACAGTCACTTGCAAAGCATGAGCGGTGGATGGAGGGGGGGGGGGGGAAAGGGAAGGTCGTCCGCCGAACGGCGGAGATACACTTAAGAAAGGGGGGGGGAGAACGTGGTGCAGGGAACTCACACACTCGAACACACATGAATCATTCACTCACACAGCGATGACCTTAAAATTAACACAATATACAGCACAAAACCGCCTCTTCCACAAACCCATTGCAACCGTCCAATCGGGAACGGTTACAACTGCCTCCCTCTCCCAGACAAAAAATTGCCGCTGGGAAAAGACACGGGAATTTATTTGTAAAAGAAAAAGAAAAACAAAAGAAAAACAACTCCAACCCTCACAAAATAAAGGGTGGTAAAATAAATCAAACTTTTAACGCGTCCCACGCGCTGAAATCTTAGTCAAACTCAAAAGGAAAACAAAAGACTATAATGTCTCGGAAAAATAAGGAATCAGGTTGTGGAAATTGTGGACGCCAATAACATCTCCCTCCTCACTTCCCAGCTCACACGCGTTTCGTGCGACCACCCTGCGAATAACATACGGGCCTTTAAAAATAGGGAAGAATTTATGAAATAGTTTTAACTTCGAGTCGGACTGCTTCGGAGCTTTCAAGAGAACCCTATCTCCTTCCCTGAATTCGTAAGTTTTCGCCTTCTTAGCGTTTTTCCGCTTCCTACCGGAACGTCGCAAATTTCTAAGAACCAATTGAGTAACCCTACCTGGCTCCGGCTCGTCCCCTTCTTCTTCTTCCGGGAGCATGGCATAGGGCCGTCTAGGCTTAACGCCGAAATGGGCTTCGTAAGGTGACATTCCGATAGATTCATGGGGGATTTCGTTAAGCCATTTATTGATGAGGGGAATCACCTCGGGCCAACTCGTATGCCGGTCCGCACAATACACACGAAAAAGCCGGGATATTTCCCGCATGATCCTCTCACTTGGATTCGACTGTGGGTGGCGAATAGAAGAATGGATTACTTTAATCCCTCGGTCACGTAACGTTCTACACCATACTTCACTGGTAAACTGCGTTCCATGATCAGTAAGAACCTTCTCGGGTCTACCACATTCAACAATGAATTTATTCATTAAGTGAGTTAAACAATTCCTACTGGTAGGTTTATTAATAGGATAGACTCGCACAAATTTGGAAAAGACATCCACAATTACAAGTACAAATTTATTGCCCGCCCGGGATTTCGGAAGGGGGCCATACAAGTCGAGGGCGTACAATTCCCGGGATTTAGAGGGTATGATATTCTGCATGGGGCCTGCAAATACTCTATTAGGGTGTTTGGTTTTCTGACATAAGTCGCATTGGCGGATTATTTTTCTAATGTGACGTCCCATACCCTTCCAAAAGAACCTTTCCCTAAGGATCAAGGCGATCTTCTGACTTCCAAAATGTGCGAACTTAGTGTGAGCATGTTTAATTAATCGCTCTGCCTGTCCGGACGGGACCCATATTCGGAACTCGGGCCGATCCCTACCCACTCTTATATGAATAATTCCCAGTTGGTCTTTAAACCTATCCGATCGTCGACTAATATTACGGAAAGAAGGGTGGCACCGGGGTAATTCACCACTTAGGAATCGAATGACCGGACCTATCCTCGGATCGTCCGCCTGGGCTTGTCTCAGTTCTTCATCGTCTCGCCATGGCGTGACCTCGGCGCTTCGGAGTAAGTCCTGCGCGTATATAGGGAAATGTCTGATTAATAGTGCCACGGTCTCTTCCTCATCGACAGGCGGTTCACAAAGTCTAAGGGCCGCAATTTTCCGGGTCGCGTATTCCTGCATCGAACTGCCCGGAAACCTTTGGTATTTCCCCGACATTATCCGCATTTTGCAACTAATCCTATGCTCGTTACTCCAGTATCGCGCATAGAACAATTTTTGAAAATCTATCATATTTTCAGGAAAAGGGAATATGGCGTCGGCCCAGCCCTTAGCACCGTCCTCCAACATTTGATAGAACAACATGGGTCTTAACCGTTGGGGTATGGCGTGGAGGGAATAATAATTTTCCACACCGCGCATGAACGCCACGGGGTGTTCGGATGGCTTACCACGGAAAACAAGTTTCGGGGGTGGATTGGGGACATTTAAGGAAGAATTTACACCATTTATTTTTTTGTGCTGATTGCCCTCAATTTCGGACATAATCTCATCCATCTTCCTCTTCTGTTCGATTTTGACTTCCTCCAATACGTTCGCGTTTCTCGACACGTTCTGTAACACTACTTCGACTTGGCTTTTCACGTTCCCAATCTCTACTTGGTCAGCTTGGGTTTGGGCGTTCAATCTTTCAATCCGACACTTTAGATCACTTTCAATGGCACCTATTTCCATCCTAACCTCCCCAACCTGTTCGCCTATTCTTTTCTCTACGTGCCCTGCAAGTTCAACTCGGACCTCATGGATTTCCTCCCGGAATTTTGCAATCTGACCCGAAATCCTCTCTTCCATTCTAGCATTATTCTCCTCCATTTTTTTATTATTCTCCTCCATTTTTTTATTATTCTCCTCCATTTTTTTATTAATGTTCTCTCCCATTTTATTTATATTCTCTCCCATTTTTTTATTATTTTCTCCCATTTTATTTATATTCTCTCCCATTTGTTTCATAAACATCATCATGTCTTGCATAGTACAGGGGCTTTCAACTGCCACTGGGCTAACATCACTCTGCTCGACTCCCGGCATATTCTGCGTGACAATGTCTTCCTCCCCACTAGACACTTCGATTATGCTCAACGGATTATCCTCAACCGACTCCGCCTCATCGTCCTTCGGGGGTTCCCTATAATTTTGGAAGCTACTGCCCGAGTAAGCCATGCCGCCGAAATTTAACACAGAAAATGGAAAATACACGAGAGAAAATGAACATACGCTATATTTAAAGTGATTAAATGCCCGTACGTTAGATGCAAAGGGTAACACGCTTAACGAGGTCAAAATCTCGGCCAACGTTAAATTAAAATACAACGAATTGCGAGTGAATGCAATTAGTTCAAAATGTCCCACAATGTCAAATTCCAGCCACACGTTAAACCCATCGTCGAATGACAAGCCCCACGTTGGGCGCCATTTGTGACCCGTGTCCACACGAGTAAGGGGAAGGGGAAATGGGAGGAAAGGTGGGAGGAAAGGAATTCAGGGACGGGGAGGCGGGGAGGAAAGAGGGATGCCGACTAAGCTTTTGAGCAAATGGGTTGGGGTTCATCAACGATCGCGGGGTTTCGAAGTGACTTAATGCATAATGGCGAACGGATGGTTCCGCGAGGACAGGTTTGTGGGCAGAGACAGTAAAACATGGAAATATCCTTTTGCAATATCGAACTATTTAATTCAGAGAATAACACTAAATACTAATCTAAAACTAAATTTAAACAAAACAAATTATGATGCGTAATAATTGCAACAATACATGGCGAACATTCGCAAAATGTCAATCAAATGAAACAGTTTTACCCTTCAAGGTCCTTTTTCCCATTTCGAGAATCACAAGGGAAAAGTTTCAATATTTTAACGGTTTGAACTTAACAATTTCTACAATCACGCACCCTCAATTGAAAACTAAACACATTCACACGGGACCAGGGGGGAAAAACACGGGAATAAATATGTCGACAGTACGAAACTTGGGGCACTTTCTTCTTGGGTTGGGGAATCTCTTCTTTGAACTATAATAGGACTATTCTTCTTGGATTGGGAATGGGGGGGCTCTTCTTTGGTCTAGGAATGGCCGTTTTAGGCGGGCGGGATATAAGTGGTACTTATCGTTATCGGGGATAACTGGTGCAACTGCGGCGGCGCTGGCAATGATCGCCCCGTGCTCTGCACGTAGCAGCTGATGATGTAGTTGGTTTTACTTGAGCGGAGACAGGCGACGGCGATGGCCACGGATTCCTTGGGACCGCTACTGGACACGACTTAAATTCAGCTTCCTTATGCGTCGGTCGTCTCTCCCTTTCCGTTCCTCGTCCGCACAATGCGTCTCTCTCGCTCTCCAACCAATGTTTCAGCCCTCCTAATTTTTGGGTGTCAGCCGCCACCACAAGAACCATCACATGTAAGTAAGTCCCGCCCCGACCATCCTCTGCCATTTATATGCGCTAGCGCGCGGGGTGAGAAGGGGGGGGGATAGGGGGATAAGGGGAGGTGGCTTCACTTGACGCAGGCCGCATTATATTTCGAAGCACAGTCACTTGCAAAGCATGAGCGGTGGATGGAGGGGGGGGGGGGAAAGGGAAGGTCGTCCGCCGAACGGCGGAGATACACTTAAGAAAGGGGGGGGGAGAACGTGGTGCAGGGAACTCACACACTCGAACACACATGAATCATTCACTCACACAGCGATGACCTTAAAATTAACACAATATACAGCACAAAACCGCCTCTTCCACAAACCCATTGCAACCGTCCAATCGGGAACGGTTACAATATAAATATATAGATAATCCGTGGTTCGATTCCCGGCCTAGTCGAATTTTTTTCACTGTGAATCGGCCATCATAACATCTTCACACCACCATTGGACTTCACAATTTTGTGTTTTTCCTATCCTCTTTCTTTCACCCTCTGTTTGAACGAAATTATTTATTATTTACGCCTGTGAGCCGGGAACCATTACTAGACCGGGAAATGAACCCGGTCCCGGTTCCCGGTCTAGTCGAATTTTTTCACTGTGAATCGGCCATCATAACATCTTCACACCACCATTGGACTTCACAATTTTGTGTTTTTCCTATCCTCTTTCTTTCACCCTCTGTTTGAACGAAATTATTTATTATTTACGCCTGTGAGCCGGGAACCATTACTAGACCGGGAAATGAACCCGGTCCCGGTTCCTGGTCTAGTCGAATTTTTTCACTGTGAATCGGCCATCATACCTTCTTCACACCACCATTGGACTTCACAATTTTGTGTGTTTCCTATCCTCTTTCTTTCACCCTCTGTTTGAACGAAATTATTATAAATATATATATATATATATATAAACACAAATATAAATATACTTTTAAAACACAGGCACACGAAAATTAAAAGGACACTCACAGAATAATTTGCGGACGTTTCGACGGGCAAGCCGCCATCGTCAACGACAAGAGACCAAGTAGTGGTCTGTTACCTCGGGTGGGGGGGAAGCGGAACAGGGGAAGGGAAGGGGACTAGTGGGGAGCGGGAGCAAGGGGTTGCTATTGGTCAGTGGGCCAAGTTAAGCCCGGGCGATTCAAATGCTCTTAAGAACCAGATGAAAGCCATCTCGCGAGTCCTCAATTCAATATTAGTTGCTGATTCGGGGATGGCTTCTAATATAGAGAGAGAGAAACATTTATTGAAGGTCTTGCGATGGGAAGCGGTATGTTTAGGAATGGTATCAATGAAGGGAGGACATGTGGTGGAGTGGCGGTGCCCATTCATTCGTATTGAAAGCGGGGTAGTACATTCGCCAACATAAAATTCCGGGCAGAAATTGCACGAGAGACGGTAAACGATATTTGTGGAAGTACAGTTGGCTGCTGAGGAAGATTTATTGGAAGAGAGCGTAGCAGAAGAGCGTAGGAGGGAGCAACATTTGCACCGAGGACGGTTGCAAGTTGTGGAGAGTGGTGGAGAGGTCTTTTGAAGGGTGGGTTTCGTAGATTTTAAGATATCTCGCAGGTTTGCGGGACGCTTAAAAAATACTGTGGGACATGAAGGTAATATGAGGGCAGTGGAATTATTATTCTTTAAAATTGGGTATAGATCGCGGAGGATGTTTCTGATTTTATGGGAGCCAGGGAAGAATGTGGTGATGAGGCTGAGTCTGTCAGGATGGTGGGTTTTGGCCCGAGGGGTGTAATTGACAGAGGGGGGCAGGATTTGATTGGTAAGAAGCTTTTTGGGGTACTCACGTTCTCTGAGGGAGTGATATAGGTTATCGGTGTATTGTTGAAGGGAGTGGGCATCGTTACAAATTCTGTGGCCGCGGACAGAGAGGGAATATGGAATGGAGCGTTTGGTATGTGGTGGATGGCAGCTATTAAAATGAAGGTAAAGGTTATGGTTAGTGGGTTTTTTATGGACTGAGGTGATGAATTTGTTGTTTTTTAGCAGGATATTAACATCCAGAAATGTGATGGAAGAGTCAGAGACGGAAGAGGTGAAAGAAACCGAAAAGGAAGAGTTTAGCACAGAAATGAAGGAAGATAGAGATTCACGGCCATGAGGCCAAAGAACAAAGATATCATCACTATAGCGGGCCCAGAAGAGAGGTTTGAGGGGTTGGTTTTTGAGGAAAGTGCTTTCAAGATGGCCCATGAATAGATTTGCATAAGAAGGTGCCATGCGAGTACCCATGGCGGTCCCTTTGATCTGAAGGAAAACTTGATTGTTGAAGGAAAATGCGTTTTTAGTTAATACTAATTCTGTTAATTTAACAATAAAGTTGGTGGAGGGAAGATGTGGTTTAGGGCGTTGGGAGAGATAAAAACGGAGAGCTTCAATTCCTTCATGATGGGGTATACTCGTATAGAGGGAAGTGACATCTATTGTGGCCATAAGAAGGTCAGTGTTAGTAGGGATAGGGATGGCGTGCAGGAGGTCGAGGAAGTGGTAGGTATCTTTGATGAAGGAGGGGAGAGACATAACTAATGGTTGCAGGTAATGATCAATCAGTGCTGAGATCCGTTCAGTGGGGGAGTTGATGCTAGAGACAATAGGGCGACCGGGATTGTTGGTTTTGTGAATTTTAGGAAGCATATAGAAATGGGGCGTTTTGAAGTTAGAGGGTGAGAGGATGGCGATTTCGGAGGGAGTGAGGCCGAAGGCCTTTCATGCACCGCCATTGGAGAGCTGCGACAGTAACGGACTGAGAGACACTTTCTCTTCGCATTCGCCGAGCACCACCATTGAACGTGAATTGAGACGAACGCACCGTGCCCTGGATGTATAAATTAGCACTAATCTTCTCGCCAGACGAGGACCATCTGAGTGACACGTAAGAGCGGAGGAATCCTACGTGGGAAGGAGGAATGGACCAAAGGAATGGGATCGAGCACGACGACAGCGGATGGAGACGACGCAGCAGCCTCCGCACCAATGTCGGAATCGTGGAGTGGGTCGCACCACTCATATGGGTCACGGAAGCAAAGCACTCGTGCGCGTTCCACGGCGACGCGACGTCGTCCATCTCGACTCCTCTCGCGCCCACCCAACACAACTACGACCCCCCTTTGCGATCATCGAGATGAGTGGTTGAGCGCGGAAGAGTCTTTCAACTTTTTCTTTAATTGGGACCATTGTGGTTTTTAATGACCAATCTTCACAAATTTCCTTAAATAGAGCATTTTTATTTACTTTTTGAGGACTTTTTCGGACTTCTTTCACATGTTGAGACTTAAAAAAATGATTTTCAGTGACTTTTCATTTAAATCACATTTTTTTAGCATTTAATCGCCAGCAGACATAATTCTGAATGCGTATTTACAGCAAGAGAATGATAAAATGACAGTAATGAACACTTGTTCAGCTGGGTGTTGTCTACTTCAGTGTTTCTCAACCGACGCTCCACGAAGGCCTTGTGATTCACGAATACATTTGTTGCTCCGCCAAATGTATCGGACAATTGTTTGAGGGAAAAATTGATAAATCAATTTCCTACTAGGTTCACGTGAGCTGCGCAGATGCTCTGTCCCAGCGCCAACATTTTCCACGGCGAACATCATGTGTCCTTGGTACTTGGCATTTTTGAGAAAGAACAAATCAAGAGAGAGACCGACAACGTAAACAGATTTGAACTCTCGTTATTTTCAATTTTTACGCAAGCAAGCCATTTTATAGTCCGTGTCATTTGCTGACGTTTCAAAGCGTCATAGTGAAATTGTTCAAGAGATATGGACGAGAAAATGTTTAAGATACAATGATGGGTGATGTCAGGAGGCAAAATGACTGCACATGCTTTACTGGCCAAGTATCTGCATGCGCTAAATGACAACATTTATTGCAATGCTTGTGAAACACCGTGAGAAATCATAAAAATGTTGCAGTAACTACATGTCACCCGACGAATATCGTTGTGAAATTTTAGTCTTTACGTGTCGCAACATAAAGTACGCCCGAATCATTCAATTTTATATTAGATAATGCGATTTTAAACTTCAAATTGCATGTTTATGAATGGAATTCTACAGACATGTGAAGTAGCGCGTAAATTTACAGTCCATCGCATCGATTTAATTTTTGATAATAAGGAGCACTTGGATTCGAATTTCGGCACAAAGCTGGCTATCGTTTGCTACCAACCGCGATATGTTCGCTGTGTTCTCATGCACTGAACTATCTGCCATGAAAAAATCAAAAGGTCCCCCCTATTCACGTCGTTAGTGGAAAAATATGTGTATGCAGAATCTGAAACTTCTCATTGGAAAACGTATTCACAAAAAAACCCTAAGAAAAGGTATAATTTACAAAGATTCAACATGTTTTTCCATTTTAAAAATCTGTCATATATCTGCATTGAGGCAAGAGTCATTAAAAGTATTTCAAAAGACAATATAGCTGAAAGCAGGTAAAGCCTAAAATAGTGCAATATTTAGTAATTTATGTAAAAAGAATAGTTTATTAAGATTTTGTGGTAAGACAACGTGAATGACCTATTAATAAAAGGCACAAAAAAGCTTTCCATCTGCCATCAATTTTAATTCCTTTAGTTCTTACGTCGAAATAAGATCAGATGAATGAGAATGCAGGAGAGCTTTTTGACGGGAGATGAGACTCTCCCTTTTCATAATATGACCACATCGCACTTGCATTGCAGCTCGCTTCGAGTTTTCGGTCGATAAAATAAAATGCCTATAGAATATTAACCCACTCGCCAAAGTGGTTCAGTGTCGACCATTATGGATGTGAGGAAAATAGCTTGCGGATACGAAGGGTGAACGCGCAGCAAGTTTTCGTATGAAATTACTTTATATATCGAGTAACTATGTGAAAGGCTTAAAGTTATTGATCGAAGAATCTCAAATTATGGATTTAGAATGTAAAGGGAAGGCATAAGAAATTTAAAAGCAACATAAAATATGTCCATTGGTGAATCAGCGTACTCCTATTGATAGGCTTGTGCGAGGACCGATTTTGGTCATCGATTTTCGATGAAAAAATTTCATCGAAATGTTTCGATGACGATGGCTGTCATCGATCATCGTATAGAGTGTACACGATGATCAATGACTATCGATGAATATCGATGATCGATGAATGCCGATGATCGATGAATTAGGATGATCGATGACTCTCGATGAACTGTGCAGTAGTGATGAGCGATATATCGCTGTGATTGAATCACCGATACTGAAAAGTAGCAATCGCAGCCTGTGACTAAATAATCGAAATCACTGTGACTGTGAATTCGGTGAATTTAGCCGATTTAGCTCAGGCTGCTACCGCTGCTACCAACTGCACCAGTGCAACCAACGAATACAATGCTACCACTGCTACTGCGTATTAACTGTGATTGAACGTGATCGCATACTTCTGTATCGTCAACCACAAACTTGAGGAAAAACATGAATTCCAAACATCGTTCCACTGTGGCCCTGCCATCGTCCTCAAGGCGCAATAGCTGGGGTGCTTATGCTTTATGCATACATTTTAGATCTAAGGCGTTCAAATGAATGGAAAGAAAGAAGAAAAATTAGTGATATAAGGATATCGATCATCCTCATCGATGGTTCTCATCGACATCAATGATTCGCATCGACTCATCGGCATCGATGATTCGCATCGACTCATCGGCATCGATGATTCGCATCGACTCATCGGCATCGATGATTTGCATCGACTCATTGACATCGATGGTCGATGACATTCATCGTCATCGATTACAGTCATCGCACCGAGATGACTAAAATCATCGTCGATGACTTCGATTAATCGACTCATCGCACAAGCCTACCTATTGAGGTGCTGCGCAACACCGTGCCAAGTTGAGCGTTTATTTTCCATGCATAATGCACTCAATGGCGAGCAACTGCGAGCGAACATCCTTCAAACATTGGCAAGCTCAGCCAAGTATATACACTCGTCTGCCACCACCTTATGACGCGTTCCACTCGAGGAAATGAAACTGAAAACAAATGAGAACTTTTGAACAGTTCGTCAATTACTTCTGATTTGATTCTTCTACTTTCTGATTTGATTTTGAAGTTTAAAATTGGTTATCGAAAATTCATATTTTTATTTTACTTTTCCCTAGCCAACACATTTATGAATATTTATCATTTGCGAGTAAAATAAAAATTATTGGAATTTTAATTAATTCACTTTTCATTGCTAATTCACTTCCTCTGATGTGCTATTCAATAACCTCTAAGTGTGTTATTCAAAACGTATATGAAATTTTTAAAAATATGACGCGGATTTTTCTTCCCCAAAAACCTCACATTTACTCAAAAACCTATAAACATTATTTTTTAGCTCTTATTTCCAATAAAAGTTTGATTTTTGCAACATAATCACGAAAATACTGCGGAATTTTTTATACTTTTTTCAAAATTATTTTTTATTGCGACTTTTTCGCAATATTGAGGACTATTTTTCGGCACCCTTGTGATGAGCAGGGTTTATACCCGCCTCCTCTGCTTTCAAGGGATCGATCCTTGAGACTGACAGCTTATTTTAACACCAATGTCTATTCTTAAATGAATTGGGTGTTTAAAATTCCATGAGGCGTGAAATCTATTCATATAGGTGGGATTTTGGTATTTTAACTAGATGCATCTATTATAAGCGTAGGGAATGACACGTCATTGCTATTTGGACTGAAATAAATCTAGGTAAGAATTCAATGGAGTCGTCACTTTGTGTGAACATCTAACGTTCATGAAAAGCAATTATTAATGGAGAACTATTTTCAAACTTATTTCATTTACCAACCAAGGTTTCCACACATTCATCTTTCATCTTCGAGATAGCTTGATATTAAATCGATCAGTTGTTACTTGGCAACCACACTTTAAGTGCCGCGGCCGTCGACTCTCTCGTTTCGGAGAGCAAGCGCTTGTATTAAGACCGTTTTACACGGGGCACACGTAATTGCACAATCTGATGTAAATACGTACGAACGTGCATTTCAAATTACATCATGTAAAGCCGCGAATTGAAAGAACGCATGCGCGAATGCATGAACGCGAGATGGCAAATAGCCCCTGATCTAATTCGAAAATGAATGCACGCCCGATTGAGATAAACATGCAGTTTGAAGTTGTGCAATTTCGTGCCCCGTGTAAAACTGCCTTTATAGACTGCGAGGCAGCAGCGCAGCAACTTTGCAGATTTATGGAGGGTGGGACAAGCGTTCAAGCCCGAATTTCAGAAAGACCTCCTCCTCCATTGCCAAAGAATTTTCCAGATGTAAAACAATACCAAAATCCTTTAATTGTATTTATTTTCAACTCATAAAAGAGGATTTACGTTTAAGTTTTCCTGCCGTATTAAATAATGGCGTCCCCCTATTTTGTCCCTTTGCAGCATTTTGAAGGGAGGTGGGGTAATCCTTCCTTCCCCCCCCCCCACCTCCCCCCGTTGTTACGCCGCTGCGCCTTCGTTCGTTCGTTTGGCCCCCCCTGCCCCCCCCCCGCCCCACTCACCTCTGCTTGTGGTCCCGCTTCCTCTGCCACTCCGCCATCGAGTCCACGACCGCCTGGAAGATCTCGGCGTCGCGGCGCTCGTCCAGGGCCTCCAGCGCCGGCGACGCCCACCTCGTGCCTCCCCCATCGCCTCCTCCTCCCGGAGACTCCAGACCGCCTGAGGAACAAAAAGAAGAAGAACGCGTTGACGTCAGCGAGACCGAACATTGAGGTAGAGTCAACCTCAATAAGACCGAAGGGCGAAACCAACGCGCTCTCGCGAGAGAAAGCAGAGGTGCCTGAATGACACGGAAAAAAAATATTTTTATATGTACTTTCTTTTCTCTTATATATATATATACTTTCTTTCCTCACTTTTTCTATAGCTGAAGAAGGGCCTACATGCCCGAAACGTCCCTGTAAGTCTTCTCTCTTTTTACTTTTCTTTCCCCACCCCCTGTCAAGTGTTTTTGTTGTTGTGGCCTGTTGGCGAAATTTTCGTTTTGTGTGTGTGTATATATATATATATATATACACACACACAAAACGTGTGTGTGTATATATATATATATGTATATATATAAATTCAAACTTACAGGAGGTAGGAGAAAGAGAAAAAGATAAAGAATTCGTTCTTACGGGAACGAATTCTTTATCTTTTTCTCTTTCTCCTACCTCCTGTAAGTTTGAATTTATATATTTGTGGCCAATTGGCGAAAACTTCAAAAGAATATACATATGTATATATATATATATATATATGTATATATGAGAGGTGTGTCGCCGCGTGGGTTCCAAGTGAGTGTCCGGGCACGGGGATGTTGCTTTGTCTTCGGGATCAAGGAGTTTAATTAGCATAATACGGTATACGGAGCGATGGAATCTCGCAGGAGGTTTTGAACAAACTAACCGTATTTCAATCCTGGAAACCCATTCTCCAAAAATAAAAAAAGTAAACATTTTATTACGCTGTTGTCTTCATAACGACGATTATTAGTCAGCATAACCTAAAGTAGGCTAACATTTAAATACAAGAAGAATAATTGGTCAATGAATTAATTCAATTGGTGAGTGATTCATAATGTAGCGTTGTCAGCGATACAACCACAGAAGGAAACGTAATGGCTTCACTTCTGAAGTCAAGTGAGTTTGCTTCAAAACAAGAAAAGTTGATGCAATTAACTGATCCCGTTGAACGGCGATGCAAAATTCCATCACTTTTCGAGAAAAGGGTAAAAAATCAAATGGGATATTGAGGACCAGATGTTTAAACTTAATGTTTGAACGCTAAAGAGTCTGTTTCCGGGAAGTTGTTATTCGATAACAAACGAAAGTCGCGATTTTATAACTTTACCTTTGAACTTTTTTCTGCGATTAACGTCGAAGCTAAGGCTTCGACTACAAAATACTTGGCGTTATGACCATTTTCAACCGTAGGAAGGTTTGTTACTTATGACTTATAACTCATTATTATTAAACATTAATCATGAAAAATGCCTTACAATGATTGCTAACAACATATTGGAAGATATTTTCAATCGCGTGTCTAAGTCTTGCATTTAAGCTGCGAGGATTGAAAGCAAATTGTTCCACTTGAGAATCTAATTTTAGCTTAAAATTACATTTGGCATCCTCAAATTTTACTTGTGCAAGATAAACAATTCCAAGTTTGGTGAAGACATTAAATGGAAGGCTTATCGTGCATTTATTTAAGTGATTGTATGTTGAGGCACAACAGTATTTACAAATGGTTTGGGCCTTGATGGATTGCGTGAGTGCATTTGATGATGTTTCTGCCTAAAAAGGTATATTGTATTACCTAAGTTGTACTTGAGCTCATAAATTAATGTATTACGTCAGGCATTGTTCGTAAAGTGTTGTTAAAGCTTGCCAAGTAACGGAGAAGTATGTATTCACTTCAATCAGTTTCTTATTTCAAAGATTTCTTAGTTAAGTCTCTATAGAATCTATACGAGTTGGAATAAAGTTTGTGTCAATCGTGGGTTATAGTAACGAAGAAATTAGCTCTAACGGCTAGCTGTATTCATTAAAGATAATCAATCACTCCAATAGCCGTAAACAATTATTTTTCTGGAAGAATGGGTTAAAACATCATTAGGCAGAAGACTATAGAAGAAATAGAGACCATCGACGTAATGTCTTCCCAGGATGCTTACCAGATTCATACCTAATAAGATAGTGCAGTTACGTAATGAATTATGAAAAAGAGCTATTTAATAAATCTTAGAATTGATATTTTTAACATTAGCCATCTCTAAGTCTTTTGCCATCATTTGAGCACCATTTGGTACTTCTTAAATACCGTTCTAAAAATATCAGCAAAAGATTTGTTTTATATTTCCTTTATATCACATTATACTTTTGGAAACGGCGACGGTATGTCGTTGTATGTTATGCCTGGCTGGGGGAAGCCGTTACGCGTGACCCACGAGAATTAATTGAATAAATAAATAAATATAGTTAAAAAAAAAACTAAAAAACACGCTTTAATGATAACTCAAACTAAAAAGTGAAAAATAATTCTTAATATAGAAATAAAAAAAGTGCTCCGTTGCTTAGTTAATTTGATATGCCTTTTTTTGTAATTGTTTACCCAAATTACTGAATGGAAAATGCGGGAAAAGATTATGCTTTGAGCCATATTTTTAGTACCATTTTTCTACGAATCGTACCGATTGAATATTTTCAAGAATTGATATATCGAGCACCCCACGCTTTTTTCACGATAGTATTAATATTTTTCATTTATTTTTTTATTTCTATATTAAGAATTATTTTTCACTTTTTAGTTTGAGTTATCATTAAAGCGTGTTTTTTAGTTTCGGAGTGAAATCGTTAAGAATTATTTCGGAGTTGAGTGTTAAGGAGTCGGTTACAAACGAACAGACAAAAAAATTTAGCAAATACTAAAAGCGAATACGACGATAAAAAATTCTTCTCCCGTCTAAGCTTGCTGTAATTAAAATTAAATTATGCGTTATTAATTAAATTAAATTAAATCCGTTAAACGATCAAATTAAAGACAACAAAAAAACGTCCTTCATTGAGCCGTGAACTCTGGCCCCCTCGGTAAGAGTTGACGACGCTAACCAATACACCATCCGATCAACAAACTACCAGCGCTTACTCTATCGCTCTAATTCTCTCGCAAAGGATCTGTTCAATTGAAGAAAATTATTAATCCTGGCGATCCTGATTAGAATATTGAGAAAATCTTATCAAATTATGGTATTGTCATCGGTCCTTGATGAGTCTACAAAGTTTAAAGGAAATCTGATCGTTCAAAGTGGGTCAAAATCGAGTCCAAAGGAGTCGGTTACAAACAAACAAACATACAGGTGAAGCTAATGAAAGCGTGTTAATAAAAAAGGAACGAGGGAAGAGAAAGGAATGGGAAGAAAACCCACCGGTCGACGGGAAAACATCCCAGATCCGTCCTAAAACCAATAGCACTCGGGAGACGTTCGCTTTCTCCTCTCCTCGAAGAAAGGAACCTCACCTGCAACTGCCCCCTCCCGCCTCGTAGGTGCACACCCGCCCCCCTCCTCCACCCCCCTGCCCACCCTCCAGATGAGCAAGGTTAGGGGGAAAGTCGAGGAGGGGAGTTCGAATGCACACAAAAATCAAACATTCGTCAATCTATTTCTGCAGTTACCATTCGTTAGAAATTTCGCAACGAAAATTTAAATATTTCTAACCATACACTTGAGTCGATTTTTAATCGCGGTAAAAATCAATTCCGTTTAGCTAGAAAAAAATCAATCGAGACCAAATCCAGGTTCCAGCTATAAGAAATGGCGGCCCAGAAGTCGCTTACTCTTGCGTATTACGTGGACGCCAAATGTGAAACTGCCGTCATACGAGCAGTCACTTCTAAACTTATTCTCGTCCGAAATATTTCCAAAATGCTTGCAGACTCTGCAAGAACATTTCTGCATGCTGAAGTCTTGCCATTATTTATTGCTGCGATTACAGTGGCTTATGGGTCGGCAAATGATATTTTATTTCCGTCTCACGGAGGCGCCCTCGAACAGTGGAATAACTAAACTGCAGGGATGTAAATGTTGCCGATTGCCCGTTCGCCATCGACCGCTTCAGTAGTGCAACGTGGCCTCTCTACAGGTGTTCAAGGAGTCGGTCGTCGCAGTCAGCCCGATCAGTGCTCCGATTCACACCAATTGTAAACATAGGTGGTGGGTATTCCTGCGGCCACAACCAGTCGTCTCGTTCAGCGACGGGATGGTCAGAAGACGGAGCACGTTCTTCGATGGCGATCTAACACCAACTGGTTTTCCATGCATGCCTACGGAAGAACTCTGCGCTTTACCAAAAGTCTGCATAATGCGTCTGTGTAACCTTCAGGTTTATTTAGACAGTTCTGCGGAAGGGAAAAATACGAAACTGACCTAGATTTAGTGGACAAGTTTAATCATTTAAGTGGGTAAAAACAGACGGCGATGACGCTACAAATAAAAAAAGAAAGATTTCCGTATGCTTCAACGAAGTATAATTAACAGTTTTAGATACCTCTGGGTTACGACGCTTTCCGTAGCAATCATATCGGGGACGGCTTTCGATTCTGTGAAGACGAACCTAAATTTTATTGTTGTGGAGAGGACCATGAAGGAAGAGCGTGCCCCAGAACTGCACCAGTTAAATGTTGGAAGAGCGGGAAGGACCAGCGGGCCAACTCGAGAGAGTGCGAAGCATTTATTAAAGCTAAACAACGCACAATGTCGAAGAAAAAGGACGCCGACAACAGGAAAAAAACAGTATGAAACGGTCGAACCTGCTCCACATCCGGAAGTAGTAAACATATGGGAAGAGTGAAAAGGCAAAGAGCAATGGCTGAAACTCAAACCACCCAAGAGAGAGGACGAGGGACAGCAAAACCGCGAAACATCGATTAATGAGAACCAGATGACAGGGAACGATGTGAGTTCCAGTCTTAACGAGATTAGACAGACGCTAGCTACTTTTGGTCAGCTAATGCAGCAACAAATGATGATGTTCCAGCAAATTATGGAAGGAATGACGGGGATGTGTGCTCCATTGTCTAATAATGGCAAATAAACCACAAAAAAACGAAAATTGGTCAGTTCCATTTGAAATTCAAATCCAATTGGAATTGAAAGTGATAATTCATTCCCTGTGTATTCAGCATACCTGCTGGTGAGTAATTGTATGTCATGAATGCGCAAAACAATTAAAGAATGCCAATCCCTATGGTAGTAAATGAACATCTCAAAAATTTTTCATGTTATAATTATGTAGAAAAATTATAAAAATCTTTTCAATGCATGAAAATCGTTAATATTGAGGTCTGAAAAGTGGTTTCAAAGGACAAATTTTAAGACGTTAATCAAGTGTGGTATTGTGTGGTTAGTTAGCATTTATTGTTATTTGCGCATTAAGTAGTTTCTGTTGTTGGATGAGGAAGGGTCTCTGATTCGTTATCAATTACACTATTTTTTTGTATTCTGAAATTGGAATAGATATTTTCTAATAAAAACTGATATTCATGCTATTTTTATTAAATCGCAATCTATTTATGTACTCCTTTTTTATTTAAGCTTTTCCAGATGTACTGGGGACCATGAACAGAAACTATGGATATTTTTGCATATCACATACATCTCCATTTGATGCTTCCCCTTTTGCAATGATGTTTTTGAACCTGGATTAAAAGAGTGTACATTTTGGGCCTTGAAGCTCGTATTTATCTTTTCATTACATGATAAAAATCCTTCAACTTGCTCTGAGAATTGGTGAGTCCTCGCTTATGCAACATTTATTTATGGATTTCTTATTCATAGGTTAGCATTGGATATGCATACATTGATTCCCTAAATATGTACTGTCATAATGTATTTACACTTGTGGTGCTATGAATTATGAAATCAAATGCACTGTCATCTTCATAGCTGATGACTTGACACAGGAGAGTAACATTTTGTATGCGATATCATTCTTAGCAATTTAATTGGCTTCGATTGTAAACTCTTTTGGTATATAATGATGTTTGATTGTTTAGGCTGTCATTGAAGAATACTCATAGCTTTTCTTTCCCTCAAGGGTCCAAAATTAGAGTCCTTTTACCCCATGGGTAATACACTCTACATGGATAATACACTTGCTACATCTTCTCCACAAATTGATCAATGAGCAGGATATATCAATTATGAAATAAAATAATGTCAATGAGCTCATAAAATTAAACTAGTGATGTGTAAAAAGCAGAGATAAGTATTTATTTGAATATAAGACACTGTCTCCGGTGTTACTCTGTGTAACTCCTTCATTTTAATAATAATGATAAACACTTGGTTGTTATCCCACACTTTATTTTAAAGAACACGACCCGGGTTTCAGCATCTCATGCCATCTTAAGGTACAAACAGTTGGGTGGCTTACACTTATATCCGTGGGTGGAGGGGGGGGATATGAAAACAGGGGGGGGGGGGAGCATAAGTAACGGACAAGGCTGTTTTTTAAAGGAGAGTGGGGTGGGGGGTGGTGTTGAGATTGCTTCCATAAGAAAACAACAAAGTAAGGGGATGGATGAAGAAATACACCCCCAAAAAGGTTTAAAAAGCATGAGCAAATTAAAGTTGAGAGTTGTGGAGGGATGGTGGTTGTGATACGTAAAGGAAAGGTGACTGGGAGGGCAAACATATGGTCATTACAAAGTTTAGTGGGGCAATTCACAATTTCAAACTGTTCTAAGAAGTCCAAATTACGCCCATTGTCAATACAATGTGAAATCCTAGGTTCAAAATTACACCAATGGTTTTCGTCACATAAATGTTTGGCTATTCCAGAGGATTCGTCATTATTTAAAAAACATCGTATACGTTCTTTTATTCTAATGTTAAAACTTCTTCCAGTTTGTCCAATATATTTAATATTACAGTTATCACACTTCAACTGATAAACACCACTTTTTTGTAAATTGTCATACTTTTCCTTTGTATTAAAAAGCATTTTACCCACTGACACAGGATTGTAAAATGACACTTTGGCATTATGGATTATATTACATAACTTATGTGAGACCTGAGGTATAAGGTATTAAACCTTTTGGGAGTCTATTTCTTCATCCCTCCCCCCCCCCCTTACTTTGTTGTTTTCTTATGGAAGCAATCCCAACGCCACCTCCCACCCCACTGTCCTTAAAAAAACAGCCTTGTCCGTTACTTATGCCCCCCCTGTTTTCATATCCCACCCCCCTTCCACCCACGGATACCTATATTAGTGTAAGCCACCCAACTGTTTGTACCTGAAGATTGCATGATATGCCGAAACCCGGGTCCTGATATGCTGAAGGAAACCCGGGTCGTTTCCTTAAAAATAAAGGGTGGAATAACAACCAAGTCATCTCCATCGTCTCAGGCTCAAATTTGTGGAAGTTCATTATATATTAAATGAAAGGAAAACTTTGTTTTATTCCACCAATTTATTAGTCGGTACTAGTACTACTACCTGAAGATGACGCCGCTGCGTCGAAACTAGTAGTACCGACAAATAAATTGGTGGAATAAAACAAAGTTTTCCTTTCATTTAATATAACAACCAAGTGTTTATTATTATTAAAATATTTATTTGAACATTTAAAAAAAAGTGATTTGGACAAGCATTTGTAATTAATTCCTTTTTTGTAGTACATCCTTCCTGGGTAAATGAGTCTAAAAATTAAATCTGAATTAACATGTACTGCTAGGTAGGAATCAGAATTTGAACGTCATTTATTGAAATTTTTGTCATAGTGTACTCTTCTCAATGAAACTGAGTGTTTAAGCCCTGACTGTATAGTTTTGAGTGCACCATTATATCTATCAGAGTGATGCGTAATATGTTCTTGAACTGTGATAATTTTAAACATGGCCTTTAAACAAGGACATCATTGTGCCATGGGCACTTCAAACTTGTGCTGAAATTGTATTGTTTAAATGCAATAAACGGATTTTACCCCATTTAAAAATTGCATTGCTTATTTTAACATACCTGAATATTCTTCATTTAAGAAGATAAAATTCTTAAGGTGGCAAGAAAATATTCTTGATGTAAGAATAAACTATAATTATCTCCCAAGAGGGTATTCTTAATTTAATAATAGATGACGCAATTCGATGTTAAGAAAATTTTCTAAATTTAAGAATATTTTTCTTGAGTCCACCACTGTAGTGGGATCCTCTCCTAAATTAAGAAAATATTCTTGGCACCTATTTTAGTGGGAACTTCTTCTTAAATCAAGTGGACGCCTCTCGATTTAAGAAAATCTCTTTTTTTCAGTGTATCGTCGCCATTAATAGTGCTTATTTCCATTCCACTTAATGCTCGTAACAAGCACGACTCCACCCTCTATTTATCACTTGGAAGCATTAGACCATTTTAGCCAAAAAATGGCGGATGTCTGTATCCCCCATAGTGACGACTCAGCTTTGTAGTTGAGTAGCCGCTATGTAGAGGACTCTGCAGGGGAGGCGGAACGGGCGCAATGCGTGAAATGTGTTTAACCCCAATGTCGTCTGCCACGTCGTGTTATTTAAATTTAAAGGACAGGTTTCACTTTTTAAACACTTTTCTTGCCCCATGAGAAATATATCACTCAATATGACGTGCTATTCCTTGGCGTGATGAAAATACTTTAGAATTGGGTTAAATCGCTCTCCGCCTCATAAATGCAATTATTAATTATCGTCAGATCTTGTGGGGTAAAATATCTGATACAATAACTTAAACCTTCGAGGAACGTATTGACAGTTCGCCCGCCCTCTGGCCGGAAGTGCTCCTGACTTCCCACATTCATGTACGCAATAATAAAGTATTAAAATAAACTTGACAGTAGCAGTCTTCACTTCGTAGAAGTTCATTACGCTAGTACTCAAGATTAATGGAAATACTTGGCCTTTTTCTACATTTTCTTCAAAATTGTAGAAAAGTACCAAGTATTTTCTTTGGTCAAGAGTACTAAAGTACTAAAAGTTTGAAGATGAATGCTATCAAATGAATTAACAAATCACTTTGAAACAACTCAGGGTTTATCAAAAAGATCCCATCTATGGAATGTGATGCTTTGCATTTTAAAAGAAGGCACTTGCATATTATGGGCAGGTATTTTAGTCGACGGAGATTGTTTATCGGTAATTCATTAAAAAGCCAAAAAAACGCAACCGCAGCCACTTTTAACGCCTATTTTATTTCAGTTCTTGAAATCACTTAAGAAAAAATGTGGCAGCGCAGTTAGTAATTAATTATTTGAATAAAACTGTAAATAAAAAATTGCAACCTTTTTTTTATCTCATGTCAACCGCATAGATTGCGACGATAATATTAAAAATGCACATTCGGGGCTCTCTCTCTCTCATACACACACGCACTTTCTCCTTCACATGGTGCATGGTGGATTGCTTGGCTGTGGATTTGAAATTCGCCAACAATCGCTCTTATCTCGATATATTCACAGCGTCCATTACTTACTGCGTTGAATTAAGAGTCAATGGCGAGTGGATCTAAAGAGCAGGGGCGGACCGGCCATAATCCCTTGCCCTGCGGGGCCCCGGACGGCCTCCGGTAGCCCTTGGCCCTTCCAGCGCCTTCCGTTTTTCCAGCGAAAAGACTGTTGTTGTAAATTTAAATCAATAAACATGCTAACCTAATTGTGTTATCTCATTCTTTTTTTTGGGGGGGGTTGTTTGCCTGTCGCCTGGACTTTTGACCACGTCGCCGCCGGGGCCCTATGGGTCCACCCCTGTCCGCCCCTTCTAAAAAACGAAGAAAAAACTCGAAAGGTGGAGCCTTGAAAGAAAAAAAACTCCGATCGGCCCAACTAGTGCATATTCCTTCCGCTGTAGGGGACGTTCCTCCCCTTGACGTTCATTTGTCTTTGCCAGCCAGCCAGCTTTCCTGCCCCGTTCTAATCGTGTGGCTACTAGACACACCAGCTATGGACGCCTGTGGGTGTCTGCACATTTGTGGAAGTCGTGTAAGTTGACAGTGTAGTCGCCCAAACACACGCATGCATTCCCAATAACCCCCCGTTTGGTTGAACGAGATTGATTCGTTGGCAGTTCCGATTCGTGGCATCTTCTCCTTCGCCCTCGAAACGGCCCCGCCCCCCCTTTGAACGCCGCCCCCCCCCCCTCTGTGGCCCCGGGGGGCGGGAGGGGTGCATCCGGGAGGGGGAAAAAATCTTCTTCTTCCATTCTGCTCTCGATTCGACGCGCCACCTGGGGTATATAAGGCATATGTGCGAGGGGACCGAATGTGAAAATGGGCCAGATTCACGCGATACGTGTGTGCAGAGATGGAGAGAGGAGACGCTGGCACGAGAGAGAGAGAGTGAGGAATTTTTAAGAGAACAAGAGAGCGTTGCTGATGGAGCAATGAATGAATATGCTATGCAAGGATAGGACAGCATGGAAGATATCATTAGTACAGAATATATTATCTGCCGGCATCGGTGGCGGCGGGGTTAAGTCCTCGCCTGCCAATCCGAAGGTCGCGGGTTCGAATCCCACCAATGGGTAGGAAATTTACACCAATTCCCAGGGCCATGGTTGTGTGTGCTCGTCCATATAATAAATACCTAGTAATTGGCTTCGGCTGTTAACTGTATAGAGAGAATATTATTATCGATAAGTTTAACATCGAGAATTAAGCTTTTTTGATTGCCAATAATGCGTCGATGGTTTTATATATACATATATATATATATATATATATATATATATATATATATATATATATATATATATATATAATAAAAACACTTGACAGGGGGTGGGGAAAGAAAAGTAAAAAGAGAGAGAGGACTTACTGGGACGTTTCGGGCATGTAGGCCCTTCTTCAGCTGTAGAAAACACAGCTTTCTACAGCTGAAGAAGGGCCTACATGCCCGCAACGTCCCAGTAAGTCCTCTCTCTCTTTTTACTTTTCTTTCCCCACCCCCTGTCAAGTGTTTTTATTATATTGTGGCCTATTGGCGAAATTTTCGTTTCGTGTATTATATATATATATATATATATATATCATACAATCATAGGAAATGGAAAGGGATAGGGACACATAAAAGGACGAACACAGGGTTTGGTGGGAAAGATGAAAATGTGTCGAATCCAGGCAGAAAAAATTTCACCTTACCCAGGATTCGAACCTGGATCTCCCGATTCCCGGCCAGGTATGCTACCAGTTACACCAGCAAATATATATATTTTTATAACTTCTTGGAGAATCACTCGGGTGATATATATATAATATGCCAAGAGGGTGGCCGATTCTTACTCTTTTCCTAGAGAAAGGTGGAAGCTACTTTCCACCGAAATATCGGAAGTTTTAATTTGTAAGTGCCCTTTGTTTGTTTCTATATTTTTATCGGCCACACTCTTGGCATATTATATATTCACCACCTGTTTGAACGAAATATTATATTTTTTATATATATATATATATTTATTATATACATATATACATTCGGTAGACACAATAAATGACGCTCATTATATTTCGCACCATTAGATCTCACCGAATGAGTTGAACCAGGCGTTTCTTCCCCGGGGGGCAATTGACGCGGATAATATCTTCACTGGTTTTCCACAACGGTGAGTGGGTGGGTGGAGTGGAGTTGGGGGAGGGGAGGGTGGGTGGGGAGGGGAGGGTGGGGGCGAGAGAGAGAGAGAGGAGAAATGAAA
This sequence comes from Pyrrhosoma nymphula, assembly GCA_963573305.1. NCBI lineage: Eukaryota > Metazoa > Arthropoda > Insecta > Odonata > Coenagrionidae > Pyrrhosoma > Pyrrhosoma nymphula. Next base: position 10,008,535 of record OY754327.1, read on the forward strand.
CGCTTTGTCCGCGAATGGAGGTCAGTCACTCAGGGGAAGGGAGGATTTCCGTTCTCCGCGTTTGGAGGGGGGAACTGTTCTCTCTCTCTCTCTCCGTATGTGTGTGTGGCGGTGGTGGCCCACTTGCGCGCCTCTCGTTGAGGAACCGTTGTCTCCGGGTGAGAGTTTCCTGCCGCTCCACATACAATAATTCCCCCTCGCGTTCTCACTCTCTCAAGAGATTCCATTCCACCGCTCTTTCTCTTCCCTCTGCCTCCTCATCTCCCATTGATTGGTAGATGTGTGCACTTACTCTTCAGCGGCTTCTTAAGAGTTTCCGACGGACCGACAGAGTGCAGAAATGCGAAAAAAAAATCCAGTCAACATCCATAGTCATCACATTGCGGTGGAATTTTGATGTCGATTAGTCTGATGCTAGAACAGGAATGCCAGATAAGGAATAGCATCCGAGGATGAAACGCCTATTCGTTGAAACTAGTTGAACCTAAATTAAAAATTCTGTCGAAAAACACCTAGAATTCTTTCCGTAATTGGACATTAGCGCCTGAATTCTCCGAGTTCGTCCATAAAAAGCATTATTCGTGTGGTCTTTGTTTTCTTTTGTGTCGCAAATGCGGAAATGAACGCCTTTTGAATTGAATTGAGGGGCCTCGTGCCACGGGTGTAAAAACCTGGATTCTGGGGGGGAGAAGAACGAAAGAACCTTGGCTCATTTGGAATGCGGTGCCACAGATGTATGCTTGAAATCAAATGGACCGAAAACATTTCTAACGAAGAAGGACGTGGAAGAATGATCGAAATAAGAATCTTGCGGAAATGTATACACTCGAACGCATGAAATGTCAATGTTAAGGTCATGCAAATCCTTCTTCGGGTAAGAGAAGTGTGAGAGAGAGAGGAGGGAGGGGGGGGAAGAAGGCGTGGCAAGAGGAGAGGGGAGAAGGGGAGACGACGTGTGGAGGGGAGGGATTCCAGGAAATGTTAACCGCAGCAAAGGGTCAACCGTTCCTTTATGATGCACTTCCTACTCCACAGACGTCCTTCCCCCCCCCCCCGGACGAACCCTCAAAAGATCCTCTCCTTCCTGACAACCTCACTACCACCAAAATCTTCCCTCATTGTCCTCTCTCCCCCACGTTCAGACTAAACCCTCTAAACCTCTATCCAGGATCTTTAAAACCACCGACCCCATTTCTAAATCCACACCCACCACTTTTCAAAACTAAAACTCTAGCCAACCCCCATTTGCCATCCACCCCCCCTAGATGCAAGACGTGTCCCCCCAACCTCATTTCTTAACCCCCCCCTCCCCCACCAAACATTCCGAGGCTTTCCTTTCACATCTATCTTCCTCGTGCGTCGCTAATAATGTTGTGTACATTCTTCCCTTTAATCTCTGCGAGGCCTTCTATATTGGACTCACCACGGCCTCTGCATAAACGAGCACAGAGAGCGTTTATAGCCTCCCGAATAGCCTCTCACTCCCCCTCCCCCACCCACCCTTTTGCCCCCCCCCCCCACACACACCCTCCCCCCTCCCGCAATCTAGGGCCCGATTCTGATCTTCCACCAGTCATTGACTGTTGGAAAGTTCCACCATTCGTTCATTGAACGACTCTTGATCCGTTCAGTGAGCGGCTCAATGACCCCTCTGGAGAGCCGAACGTCACAAACTTATGCCGATTTCCAACTTACCTCGAAACCGCGAACAAAACAATGTCTACCTTCCGCACGCTTACTTCCGTCGGAAAGTTTCCACCACGACACTAGCGCTGTTCCGCCAAGTGGATGACGGGTGCAAGGGAAGCTTGACTTTCCACCAGTCATTGAACGATGAACGATGTAGTGAACGATTCTATGGTGGAAGGTGGAACATGATGACGTAGTGTCGGAAAGTCATGACGTTTTGGTGGAAAGTAATGACGTTTTGGTGGAAAAGTTGAACATCGGGAAAGCATGAGAATCAGGCCCCTACTGCTGGATCAACGCACGCATCCTTGCTGAAGGAACCATTTCGAAGCAATGCACATGATGTCTCGTGGACGCGGGGATTTTAAATTCGTCTCCCTAGATCGCTTTCCCTTTGTTCGCTGCCCTGTTCAGGTCAGGGCAGCACAGACTGTGACTCCAAATTAGATCCAACACTTTCTGTTTTATCCTTTTTTTTCTGATGACTGCATTTTGTCGGGGTATCTCCCGCGTGAGTAGTCATGTCAGGCAACATTCTCACTTTTACTATTCTTCCCCACGTTTCCAGTTCATCGTACTTCGTTCTTCGTCAACCTCCTCCTTCTTCTCCCTACCTTCTCTTCGGTTGCTCCTAGTTGATACCCTGACATCATTATTTGTCAAGATTCTCAATGGTTTTTCCCACTTCGAATTTTTCAAAAACACTGATATAGGACAATATAATTTCCTTCAACCTTTCCACCTCCCCTCGAATCTTCATTGATCTCTTTAATAGGGTAGTTTCCTTCATCAAAGAAAACAGAATTCATTAATTGCGACAGGTGCTCCAGCATAAACGTATTCATTACACGCAAATTATTTGGACTAAAAAGTCTTAGTTTCCAAAAATAATTTAATGTTAATTTTATGTTCTTTTGAAACGGCTCGCAAATGGCGGGACAGCGGCAGCTTTTATGATGACATAACAGGTAGATAGTCAACATTGCGAGGTATGTGGAATTATCATCGACTGTACTTACTATAGAATTTCAGAGTCCCTAAAATCTGGTGAACATGTATTAATATACCTCGATTAAAATGCTCAGAGTTCGGAAAGTTCCTACATTGAGCATACCATTAAAAGACATTTTCTAAGCTCCTACGCTCCCTGCTAGTACAGAGCTACCGCGAAGGCGTTCTTCGCGGCAAGCGTCGCATGCGCAGTGAAATGAATAACGAAACTGCGTACCTGTGGCTTCGCGTTCTATGGTGTTCCGGCTTAGTTGTTTACGTTTTGATCACTTTCGTTTTGACAAACATTTCCTTTATCTCATCTTCTATTCCTTTCATTTACAATTCCTATCATTCATACCTTGCATATTCCATTAGTTACCTTTCAACATCAGTTCCTTTCGCTGATATACAAAGCCACAAGGTTTCATGAGAACAAGTTCAATGGCATTTACAAACTGGTTTTGTACGGACAATCTACCGAAAGTGGATGTGGCCATGGTGGTGGAGTTCTTTAGAGAAGATGTTCGGTTTAGTGCAGGTGAAATCAGAGGAGTAAAGCAAGGTACTCTCTTCTGACAGCTTTGAACCACAAAATTCTCCTCTTCTCGCTTAGTGGAACCGCGACGTAAGCTTTCTTGCTGTCGCTAATTGTTGTTGTGTGACACTGCGGCACAAAACAATTTTTATAAAGCAATGTTCTCGGAGGCATGTTTCTGGTACTCCTTGGGGAATATGATGCTGATCAGCTGATGCAGTGAATCACGAGTTCCCATCAATGGTCTGTGATCACGGTGAGGGGTGATCAACGCATTTTAGTTGTTTTAGTATTTGCTCATACATAGTTTGCTTCGAGATTTTGACATCCATTATGCTATTGACGGTAAGCCTTTTTTGCTAATTTCATGTTCTGGCAATGACACCTCGACAAAGTGGATGAATTAAATTAATGTGTAATCGTATCATAGCTGCGGCGTAGCACCTGCTCTCCGTATAGTTATTAAGTGACGATTTCGTGCTTGCTTGCGGGAAATATTTCGAAATGAATACGAACAAAATGGTTTATTTCATGCTTTTCATACCTACTTTACCTAAAAAATAGGAGCTAGCACCATTAATTTGAGAATATATTATTACACGATTTTCATTTCCCATACCGTATAACCATAAATGTGTTTAATTATTTTGATGAGGTTTCTCTATGCGACTAGAGCAGCTAAATTAATAAATAAAGCTCATTTCCATTTTACACCAAGTTTACTTTTGTCAATGGTGTTTTTTCCCGTCAATAAATTTATTATTATTATTAAAGCTTTCTCAGCGGACGTCGTCTGCAGATAAGCAGCTTACGGCGAACCACCTAGCGGCAGAGTAGTTGCGTACGTACCTCTGACGTCACACGTAGGATTAACCAGCATGCAATAGTTTGCCGTCGCGTATTCGCGCCGTTGAATTTTTTCACTCTTTAATTAATAAGGAAAAATACTTAACGCCATTTTTAAATCGAACGGCTTCAAATACGTACTCCAGGGGTTATAAACTTCAGATCTAGGCAATTAAAAAAAATAGGAAACCACCCTATTGTTTGAACCTAGGATGACATTTCATCACGACCAAATTGTGATCAACTGCTATAAAAATATATTAGCTTGAAATATCACCCCTCCGACAGGATTCTGCTGTCTGCAGTGGTCGTGTCTGCTAAAGGTCCGCGGTTCGATTCCCGGCCTAGTCAAATTTGTTTTCACTTGGAATCGACCATCATTCCATCATCACACCACCATTGGACTTCACAATTTTGTGTGTTTCCTATCCTCTTTCTTTCACCCTCTGTTTAAACGAAAATATTTTCTCATTTCTCAAGTCACCATTCTCTATAATCCCCGAGCGAGACTGAACAATTCTGGATATATATATATAACATGGACTATATGCAATGGAATTATCTGGATACCGATGTATTTTCCAGCGATGTACCTATGAGTGAATATGTCCATCCATATCATAAACGGGTGAAGTCTTCTAGCAGACCTCACGGGGCAACGTCGGAATAATCATGTCTTTTCTTAGAGCTCTTTAGTCGCGTATTGGAATCCCACCTTAGTGGATGTTTGGCCAGTCGAGGGCGTAAGTACTAGGGTCCCAAACGAAGGTGGTGATTGGCAGTGTATAGAATGGGCATTTTTTACCTATAAATATACTTTAAAATCTTTCGTTTACATTTCGGCTGTGGAAACATAAATAGGCATAGGTAACATTACCATTCATTCGTCACTCACGTCCACGTCGGAGGACCAAAACACAGTTTACAGCCGGTTATTCTGGGAAAATGAGAAAATGAATGCGATTCATTAACGGCATGAATTTTATCATTAACTTTCTGGGTATGTGAATAACATCGTAATAAATACTTGTAATAGTAATATTTAAAGGGGGACCGTTGAAAATTATGAGGGTTGATTTTGCTCATAGGTAATAGGTATGAGTAACACTTGGTTGAATCCTATGCGTGAAGGCGTGTTATGACAATTGTTAATCGCTTCTTGCCCTTCAAAACATCGAAATGTCTTCTCACCCCTTCTCCCGGCTGCGCAAGAAACAGCCCCATGCAGCCATGTCGCCCAGGAAACCGATGGATGCCGTCGAGAAATCATACGAACCGCTATAAATATATGGTCGCATTTCGACAGCGGGGGATTTAATGCGGCGCATGAGTCTCGCCATCGTTATTCCTTTGTTTGAGAGATGCTCTACGAGCGAGAGTTGGTCCCACTGTGCGTCGAACGATCGCCGGCCGAGATGACGCGTCGTCCGTCCGTCCGTTTTCAAGCGAGAGAGAGTGGTTGGTAGACAGACGACGTGTGTTTTTGCTAACAGCTCCCTCTCGATCCCTCCGTCTTGATGCCAGCAAAAACCGCAATCCTTAACCCCACGTGTCCTCCGTCGATTTCCAAAATGAAATTTCACCCTGTGACGAGTCCCGGAGGTCTTCCGCTGATGTCGCCGCTATCGATCGATATGGTAGCGGTTGTCGACGACGCTCTTCCGGATCTCGTTATTATATCGTGCGATAGATAGAAGTTCGGCTGAAACGGGAACATGTCGAGCATCACTGACGTCCATTTACGACAGAAACACACTTTAAGGCAAAAAGACATTTCGGTGACGCAAGAGCGCAAGAGTGACTTTGAGAGACAAAAGAAGAGCGCAAGAGCGAGAGACTGAGAGACAAAAGAAGAGCGTAACTGGTAAAGCGGCGAAGTGGACGCCGTCCATTGAGGACGGCGTCCACGGCGATCATTAAGAGGATGTGAATCTCGTCAAGGTTTTCTCGAATAGTAAATCTAGAGGAAAGAGAATCTCACAAAAGGTGGAGTTTGCGTTTAACCGTCTGAGTGATATGATCTAAAGAGCAGGTTTATGTTTTAAATTATGTTTGTCACAAGTATTATACTGAATGAACTCTAATAGCAATCAATTTAAAATTCATTAATATGGTCTTTACTTTGTGGTGCAAGCCCTTCATGATATGGGGATATGGGAAAACATGCACTCAACATCAGTATATACATTATTTTGAGGGTCATTGTTCCAACAAATCGTATCAAACTCCATCGCCATTCAAATTAAATGAGTGGTACTGCTAGTGGAAGTCTTCCCATCATCCTCTTTACAATTGGTGCACATTTTTTGTTTGATTTCGTTTAATCTATTGGTTTTTGCATTCGAATGAAGAAAAATTCGTTTGTTTTACGCAAATTGAAATCCCATTCATAAATGGATCCACGGAGCAAAAGTAATGCATTTTATACTTTTCATTTTTTATTTTTCTGCCCGAAAAGTAGTTTCGTTCCCATGCGAAAAAATTGACGCATCACTTGGGAATGTATTTTTAGCTTCCTTACACGAAAGCCATAAACATTACATTTGAGCGACAATCGTTAGTTTAATATTAAAAACTAAGCATTCCTATCTTAACATTTTGGCACTACACTAAACAGTATAGTGTTTGTGATATAATGGGGAAGAAAATGTGAAAATGTTTACCCATGTACATACGCCCATCTGACCTTCAGATCATTTTAATTCGAGCATCGTGCGTTGGCGCTGGCGTCCACCGGGTCAGCTCAATTTACCGTGTAACCCGTAGGAATTGTTTTGTGGCTGTTTACGTGGTACTGTAGTTTTTGCTTCGTTTTCTATACTCTGCATGTTTTCACGATAAATTATAATCTTCCTTTATGGATTTAATAGTCTTCTGAACGTATAGAAGGTAAAAATGATGCCCGCGCTGGGAATGAGAGTAGAGCATGTTTTTCTATACGAAGGATTGTTCGGCTTTCCAAAATTATTAGGTTCCTTACATACAGAAGCCGTCTTTTCCACCGCAAAGAAGTCTATCCGAAAGGTGAGTCTCTCTGTGACAGGGCCACGAAGCCAGTTGTTGTGGAGTGGAGTCCCGGCCGAAAAACTCTAGTGTTGGCCCTTTGATAGACCTTCTTCAGCGAGAAAGCACCGAGGCCAACCCAACAGCTTCCACGCAGCACTCAATTGCACTCGGCCATATTCTGCGGGATGAACCACCGTGTGTCCACGTGCGCCACATTCCACGGAAAAATACGGAATCAGGGTGTTAGTTTGTGGCGGGTTGCAGCCATCCAATCCTGATCGGAAAGTCGTACTTGTAACTACGATACCATATTAAGTATTTACGTAATAAGTCTTCTTATTATAGATTTCACGGCGCATAGGTTTTACGTAATATTTCTTCTTTAGTCAATTTAGCGGTGGGGGACGCGCATTTAGTCATTATTGAAGTACATCAACTCTTAAGTTTATTATTGTGAAGCTCGCTTGGTATCCAGTTAATTGATCATAGCTGCAAAGCAAGCATTGTTACAGCTGGCGAGGTGCACATGATACAACTCCGGGAATTTCCCAGTAGAAGGGGAAATACAAAGTTAGGAGAATCGAACAATGAGTTCGAGTGGATATACAAGGGCGATGACCTCCGGGAACCAGTGCCCCCAAAAAAATTATAAAAGAAGAAAAGAAAGAAACAAAAAGTAATATAATGGTTTTCAAAAAGTCAAAAATATTTTCTATGTTTCATTATGTTAATGTTCAGGCGTCCGTTTTGCCTTAGTTGTTCTTAATTTAGTGTGCACCATTTAGCACCCGCTCACTAATAGCCTTTCATCCTCTTCTCCTTCACTAGCACTGTAAAGGTTAAACTGGTCCCTTCGCACAGTATCGCCATTTTCCCCCTGCGTGCAAATTGCGCAAACATTAACGCTGAAGAGGTGGACTCTAGTCGCACCGTTGCAGCGCTCCACTACTTTGGGCCGAGGGCCCTCTGCCATTGCCCGTGGTCTGGTCTGGTCTACATCTCCAAAATAAAACGTTGCACTACCTCACAAACCAACGCCGACTTGTACCAATGACTTATATCAGAAACGCACACAGAGTACCAAAAATACACGACTTCATTAAGGCTTGCGCTTGAAAAAGTCCCTTCCACAAAACTCGCTTACAGCTTCTCTCTGGGATTATCCCATTCACAAGAAACGCTACAAGAGTTACAGACTTCAACATGAAATTTTATTTCGGTAACCAATCCGACTTCTTTCCTATTGCTTTCATTTTCATTATCTTATAATTTTAATTATTTATTAATCAAATTTGGAAATAGCCTTTAAAAAAATATGGGCTAGCTTACATGCCAGCCATATGTATATATACTGGACCCAAAAATTTTGAAAAAAAGTGAAATAAAATGTTTAAAAAGCTACAAAAAATATATTAAAATCGTAGGGAGAGAAAACTTGTTGTCCTGGCACCCGTTGGAACCAGAGACCCCCAAAATATAATATATATAAATATATACTTTTTTGAAAACTAATTATAAACTTTTTTATTTTAAGTATGTATGTATTCGATTCATATTTAAAATAAAAAAAGTTATATAATTAGTTTTCAAAAAAGTCAATATATGTTTATCCTGTTTCAATTTAGTTAATGTTCAGGCACCCGTTTTGCCTTAGGTTTAGTTGTTCTTAATTTAGTGTGCACCATTGAGCACCCGCTCACTAGTAGCCTTTCATCCTCTTCTCCTTCACTAACACTGGTCCCTTCACACAGTATCGCCATTTTCCGCCTGCGTGCAAATTGCACAGACAATATCGCTGAAGAGGTGGACTCAAGTTGCACCGTTGCAGCGCTCCACTACTTTGGGCCGAGGGCCCTGCCATTGCCCGTGGTTGGTTGGTTGGTTACATCGGGAGTCAATGATCAACAATATACCCAAAGGCAGACTGAATATACGCAACTCGGGACAGTAAATTTCTGTGAGAAGAGAAATAGAAGAAGTATTCTTTGCTAGTGACTCGTCAGAACGTTTAAGTACGGTTTTTAGAAGTTTAAACCACCCATAAAATAATTTCATCACATCACCGCGGAAGCTTCCGTGCCAATCGACTACATCGTCGGGAATAGAAACCGGTTCCACGTCCGCAGAATCGAGACTTGTTTGGCGACAGGATTTCTTCCGGGATGCATGTGTGTCAGAGGTCGACGTTATCCAAAATTGTATGCATGATAATTTTGGTGTGTGAAGAGTATTATTTTGTGTGATTAGTGATCTCACCCTGTGGCCGTGAAGGCAAATAAAAAATAAGTGAAGGGTATTATTTTGTGATTAATGAAATCATCATTGGCTGGAAGGCAAAACGTGAAATTTACAAGTGAAAACAGATTATTAATAAGAGTGTACATTTTCTATTGTAAAGGGTGATTTGTACCTAGGAAAAGATACGGGCATAACAAATCAAATCTTTACTAATCAGATTAAAGGGAGAATAATATAAACGAGATAACTTAACTCTTATTTTCATTGTATGTTTCTGGTGCCCAACAGCAACCTCTTGAGATGAATTAATAGCAATTGTATTTTGCCACCACAACGTGTGGGGCAAATCAATTTATTTATTACAATTTGCCACCACAAAGTGGAGCAGTCCTTTTGATTTATTACATTCTTTACATTCTAAATGCGAACGGGAATTGATGCCTGGGTTTTTGCGGCAGTGACACTAACAGAGGCACTTACCGTCTGGCGAGATAATTCACCCCTAAAAATTGAACAGTATTTGGATCGTGAAACGTTTTATTTAAAATTCATATATATTACAATGAAAACAAAATAGGTACCTGATGCGGTCCAAAAACGGAAGCGATCTAGTTTTCTCCATTAATGGTATCTTGGAAAAAAAAACTGATTTAGATGATTATTATGGTGATCACCTTGGGTCCTGCATAATTTTACGGGTACTATAACAACATGTCGCTTTCCTTCTATTTTCATTGAATTTCTAGGAATATTTCTGAGATATGGTGCAGTTATAGGTAAGTTAAAATTCACCTTTTCCATGCTTTGCTTGCCACGGTGGCGGCGGAGTTAAGTCCTTGCCTGCCAACCCCAGGGGTCGCGGGTACGATTACTGCCTGGGTAGGATTTTCACCTAATAGTAGGTAGGTAGGCCAGGTAGTGTTTACTCGTCTGTAAGTAAGTAGCTATTGGTGTAGTCTGTTACCTATGGTGGCATTGTTAGTATTATTATTAAGAGTCATTAATTTCAGCTCGTCATGTAGATCACCTAAAGTCTTGCATTATCGAATCGCTTCAGAGCGGCGTCAGCTGACCCCGAATGCATAACTAAAATCGCAAATTGATTTCAGTAAACCCTTTTCATCTTTTTCCAAGCGCGGACGGCCTACTTGATACCTAGCTCGAAGCGGACTTACAACTTGTGAAAGGTTTTTCTGCAAATCGTAAAGATTTTGACGTCGCTTTCCTTTGTATTCCTTCTGCCAATTTGCCCTGGATAGCTTATCTTTTAACTTTTTTAGTTTTTTTGTCTAAATATTTTCTCATTTTTTGTATTACTCTTTCACTATTATAATGCACAAGCCCTGTATATCGTGCTGTAACGAGACAGTTCAATTCAGTGTCCATAACTCTCACTACTCTTTCACGAGCTTCCTGTCGTGGCTTGTGATACGAAGAGGTCGAAGAGCGAAGTGTGAGAGTCGAATTGACGATCGAGGGCTTTATTCCGTTTTTTTTTGGAATCGTCTCCACAACCACGCTTTTTACACTTCCCCGTTCATAGAATCCCCGTTGCCTCGGGCATGACTTCGTGGAAGTTGCTTAGCATTGTAAAATGATAAGTATCATATATATTATTTCGGAAAGGTCTTTTTCTGTCATTCCGTATATGCTCCGTTAATACTGCACCTACAGTGATAAATGAGGTATCATTTTAAACGTTGAATCACCGGCTTCTGACGAAAAATACAATCTCAATCTCAATTTCACTATTTACCCATTAATTTGACTTAAAAGTTTATATTTTTCCATGTCGATTACTCGCTCGAGGTATCTCGACTCCACACATCATCATCATATATATTATTACAGAAAGGTCTTTTTCTGTCATTCCGTATATACTCCGTTAATACTGCCCGTATAACTTAATACGTTAATACTCCGTATACCTACAGTGATAAATGAGGTATCATTTTAAACGTTGAATCACCGGCTTCTGATGAAAAATACAATCTCAATCTCAAATTTCACTATTTACCCATTAATTTGACTTAAAAGTTTCGATAAACTCTCTTGCCTGAATTGTATTCATATGTTTTGTATATTCTTGCGAGAAAACAAGTATAAAGAAAGTACTTTATGGTACACCTTCTTCACTTTTTAAAACCCAATTACACCGTTTCCTTAACATACTTATTCCCTGATAGGGTGAAAGTGCGACATTTTCGCTCGGGGTGCCCAGTAACTTAGTTATTCCACATAGATTTATTACAACAATACGACCTAGGTTTCGACGAAGCTCGTTATCCACCTGCTCATGACGAACTTCGTCAAAACCGAAGGTCGTCTTCTTGTAATAACTCTATGTGGAAAAACTAAGTTATACCATAGAATAAGTTACTTTATGCTTATACTAATCATTAACAATTCCTCATGTAATATAAAAAACGCCATTTTCAGTTTTTATCATCGTAAAACTGTGCTTATTTATCATAATGTTTTAATAATATTGACGTCCCTTGTTGTATCTATTGAATCCATGAAATACTTTACAATTATCATTTATAACTTATAAATATTACGTGAGATACCTACCTATATGTTTTTTGTAATTTATTATAAAATCAATCCCTACTTTCAAAGGTAAAAGCATGCAATTGTTTCTTTCAAAATATAATGCGAAGCCTACTCATTGATTTCTTACGACATGCACATTACATAATCTTGAGAATATGTATAAGCAAAATATTTATTAAAAATTATCTATTTTAGTGGATTTTTCATTTATTTAGTAGTAGTAAGTAGCATTTTATTTAGTGGTTTACGCTAGTAATTGGTAATACCATAGTGTCAGAGTTAACTTTTGGAACTTCTACAGTATTGCGTTGTTGAACAAGCTTACTTGTTTTTCAAAAAGAAAAACAAAAAACGACACCATGACACCCATTCATCCCTAATACTCACGCTACATTCGAAACTACAATTAATCTATGCTTACTTAATATCTACGTATGTTCGCTGTAATCCACTCAACCAATTATAATGAAACTTAGCACACTTGCATGAACAGTGCTCGGAAAAAGGTTTACTTTGTTTTGCTTGATAACAATACGTTAAAAAGAACCGAAGGTATTGCAAAATATGAATATTTCCCAGTCCAATGCCCCCTAATGCCTTTCACTTCCCCCTTGAAGACGGTCTACTTACAAGGACGGATTACGAAGCAAAATATTTTCCAAATTGATTTTTCACTTTGAATGCGATAGTAATACTAAAATTATTTCTCTCGCTTTGTACATTGGACGCGTTCTTATTTTTACCGAACATGGTTTCGACATACAGTGTGTCATTTTCAAGGGACATGTCACGTGATTAACCCATAGATACGTACTCAAACCGTGGGAGGGGTGAAAGAGAATTGGGGAGGGGGGTTGGTTGGTTGGGGGGTGGGAAGGGGAGGCCATTCTATGTTTTCTAGGAAGGTTGGTGTTGTTTCAAGGTTGAATGGCTGGAGATGGGGGAGGGGAGAAGAAACATACACAAAATGACAAGGACGAAGGTTATGACGTAACGTAAGCGATTTTTTATACCAAAAAATCCAAAACCCCTCCCAACAAAATACGTAGATGGTATTGTTTCGTGTTTCAGATCTGAGATAACAATCAGCTTCAATGTTTGTTCCGGGTTCCTCCTCTCTCTCTGCCTTCAACCAGTTTTCGAACTACTATACCACCACCAAAGGAAAACTATATGCTTTTTCACTAATACTTATCGTAAAAGTGCAGAAATTATTAATTATATGTACTTTCGATAATATTTTCTACCACAAGCTATCTCGCTGAAAAGAAAAAAGATGAAGTAAAAAAGAAGTTTGCATGGCGGCCGATAAGAACAGTGGCCTCTTATACCGTAATTTTTATCGCCGGAGTTGCCATTGGTAACTATGTGGTTCGAAGATATAATAAATACCTACTGTATAAAAATGCATTTGCAGTATTATTCGAATTTTTCGCTACGATACGGCGTGAATCAATATTAAAGTTAACGCTGTCCTGAAATTGTATCTGATTACCACTAGGAACAATTATAAATTCAAAATCATGGAGATTGATTTTCCGAGTCTGCAATTCGACCAATGCAATACACACGATGTCAGAAAACCTGAAAGGTATAGCGACCTCGCCTATAGCAAAGCAATGCGGAAGGGTCCTCCGACCGGAAAAGAGCTGAATCCTTTTTCGTCTCCACTCCCGACTACTTCCCTCCCCCCCCCCCCCAGCGCCCTTCCTCCCCCATACTACGGCTCTCCCTCCGAAACAAACTCCTCGAACGCTTTCACCTGTCTCACCTGTTTCTTTTTCCGCTAGTGTTTGGTGAATTTGTAGTTAATTCTAAGGTTTATTCTAAGGTCTAAGTCTATTCTAATCTTTAAACTCATGCCTTGGTTAAAGCTCTTCTTTTTATGTGTGCTGGTGTAATAATTCATAATTTAAATGATTGTCAAGATATTCGTATAATGGGTGGTTTAGTATATTATTTACCTTTGACAACTAGTTGTTTTTGTATTTCAAACCTCGCTCTTTGTGGAAGACCATTTTTGGCGGGGTTGTATTCTAAGGATTTAATTTTGGAGGCTAGTGTTTTTACTTCTTTGAATTTGATTAGTTTTGTTTTTTATTTCGTTTATACTGGGTTAACTGCTTGTTATACTGCTCGTTTGATCTCTTTTACTGTGGTTGGAGATATTAATATACATAACTCTATAGGAATTAGTGATGAGGGATGACATATACTTAAGGGTATGTTATGCATGGTGTTTATAGCTATTATAGGAGGTAGATTACTTTCTTGAGTTATTTTCCCTTACCCTTCTATAATTTGTTTACCCTTTAGATTAAAGGTTTTAGCTTTTTTTTAAGAGTATTAGGAGCATTAATTGGCTATATATTTTCTTATTTTTATTATAATTATATATTTATTAGATTCTCTTTTATATTATCTACCTTTTTATGGGGGGGATATTTTATATGGGGGGGATATATTTTGTGGGGAGGAATGACTTATTATAGTCTCTACTCACTGTTGGTTTCAAAGAGAAATTGAACATTATCACTGTGCTAATTTTTCGCTTGTTCTCATGTTTGTGGAAAACGAAAAATAAGTCCAATTTAAAAAATATTTCCAAGTCTCAATTAAGATTGTATAAAAAATTTAAAAACAATGAAAATATTGAAGCAGCTACTCAAGCCAGGTTGTGATTTTTTTGGAGAAACCTCAATTCCTCACTCCACAAGAAGTTAATTCCGTTTTCGGCGCAATTCCGTCTTTCGCCTCACGGACAAATATTTTAGGTGTCAAGAATAGAGGCAAGTCAAAGGTTTAATTGAAGTACTGGGCGGTGGACTTCACGTTACCGCACGGTCTATCTCACTGATTACTTAGGAAGCCATTTCTTACTTCAAATAATTGTTGCAGCATTTTTCCAGTACTGTCTCATGTGATGTTGATATCGTCTGAGTTTTTTTATCGATTATAATTAGTGGTTTAAACCAGGCGGTTAGCACTCTTAATTGAACCGGTTGGGGTCTTTGCCCACCCTTTTGTACCGGTGACATTGTACGCGCATTCGGTGCTGTGAGTCCACGATTTGTTTTACCTCGTCCGGTGTTATTTATTTATACCGTTGAACAGCAATTAATTGTAAATTAGACAGGAACTACACAAAACCATAACTTTGTTCAGCTTTGGTCTTCCGATATTCTTCCCCGAGGCAGTTTGGTACCTCTCAATGCGTATGTGAATGGTATAAAAAAATAACAGATTAATCTAACGATTTAAGGTGAACTATTGCATTATCGTCCAATCGAAAATCAAACCTAAATCCAAAGTCTGAGTTAAAAATTGTGCGGTGGTAAAAACCTTCAAAATGCTGCAATGTGAAACCATGCAGGTGCCAAATGAATTAAATAAAGGACCAGAGAAAGGCGAAAACTTCTCGAGCTTCCATAAGCACACGATCACAGCTTAAATACAAGTTATGGAAGATGTCTCTGCTATCGGCGGAAGAAACCAAGGAGGTTAGAAAAGAAATGGTGGCGACATATACCACTTGATTCTTGAAGCCAATTCCGCCATTGCAGTCGGCACAGTTTAGATGCCTTCCTCTGGCTTACGTGTCCGGCGGTCGCATTCGATTTTCGTCAAATCTAAGTTAAAAACCACCGACCAGGCGATGTTTTGTGACTGGCAACACCTACTCGGCACAAAATCCTTCCCAAGCACCCCTATTCCTGCTTCACTTTCGCCCATGAGCGTTCACGGTCATAGCTCCTCCTCCATTTCATTTTAACCTCCTTGGAAGGAACGAACGTCCACCTTGCATGCAGACACTCCAGTGGCGCCCCAATATTCTGGTTGGCGGCAAACTCCGTAACGAAAGCGCGCGTCTATCCAACGTTGCAACGGTCGGTAGGTCGCGTGCCGTTCCCCTCCAAGTGACTTCACACCTCTCGAAAGGAAAGTTCCTCCTCCACGTCGGCCAAGCAGGATTCAATGGTTTCTCCCAAGTGCTCAAGGCTCCCGAGGAGACAGAAGAAGAATTGGTCTCAAATAAGGTGAGGGAGCGCGCGCCAATAGTATAATATGTACACATACATCAGAGAAGGAGACGCGGCCTAAACTCAAGCCGAATTAAGGGAAGGCGTCGTGGGCACGTGGACACATGGGGGTAGGCTTGTGCGATGAGTCGATTAATCGAAGTCATCGACGATGTTTTTAGTCATCGCGGTGCAATGACTGTAATCGATGACGCTGAATGTCATCGACCATCGATGTCGATGAGTCGATGAGAATCATCGATACCGATGAGTCGATGCGAATCATCGATCCCGATGAGTTGATGCGAATCATTGATGTCGATGAGTCGATGAGAACCATCGATGAGGATGATCGATATCCTTATGTCACTAATTTTTCTTCTTTCTTTCCATTCATTTGAACGCCTTATATCTAAAATGTATATATAAAGTATAAGCACCCCAGCTATTGCGCCTTGAGGACGATGGCAGGGCCACAGTGGGATGTTTAGAATTCATGTTTTTCCTCAAGTTTGTGGTAGACGATACAGAAGTAGCGATCACGTTCAATCACAGTTAATACGCAGTAGCAGTGGTAGCATTGTATTCGTTGGTTGCACTGGTGCAGTTGGTAGCAGCGGTGGCAGCCTGAGCTAAACCGGCTAAATTCACCGAATTCACAGTCACAGTGATTTCGATTATTTAGTCACAGGCTGTGATTGCTAATTTTCAGTATCGGTGATTCAATCACAGCGATATATCGCTCATCACTACTGCACAGTTCATCGAGAGTCATCGATCATAGTAATTCATCGATCATCGGCATTCATCGATCATCGATATTCATCGATAGTCATCGATCATCGTGTACACTCTATACGATGATCGATGACAGCTATCGTCATCGAAACATTTCGATGAAATTTTTTCATCGAAAATCGATGACCAAAATCGGTCATCGCACAAGCCTACATTTGTTTGGGCGCCTCCGTCCGCTGCTGAACACCTGTGTTCAAAGAGGGGAAACGCGGAATAGGAAATCTGCAGGAAGGAGTTGGAGATTCAAATGGAATGCTTACTTCTGCCACATAAAAGGGGTGAACTGGTCGTTAATTTTGAATAAAATACTGTTAAATAATGCGCCGTTTAGGAAAACATACAATTTTCCTGCACTGCAGTTAATCGAATCTGTCATATAATATGACAAGAAAAATAAGTTTTCTGGCTTTTCTCTGAAAAATTCACTTTCTAAAACATACTTTTTTTATATTCAGGTAGCACGTTGAGAATCCATGTATGCTTCAATAAACGTAAAGAACATCTTCCTGCACGCCTCAAAAAAGGAACACTTGATGAAGAGAGCAGGGCGCTTCATGAAGCACTGAAGAGGAACATGCAGGATTACTGAAGGGTTCACGAAATGATATGATACTGCAGGAAGCATTCTCTGCACATTTCACGAAGCGCTCTTCAAGTCTTACTGAATTTGCAAACACTTCCTGAACTCCCAAGGCTCACGCTGATAACACGTAATTTTTGCCGAAAGGGTACGTTGGGAGAAAAACAATGCAACTCCTACTGTGAATCATTCCATCCTAGTCTAGGTATTCACTCTTGGGGGGTTATTTTGTAATCTCTCACCTTTTTAGTGACTCTTTATTGTTAGTGGAAAGGCGGGAGATCCGTTTCCCTCTCTTAATGATCGGCTCACGAACGGTTCGTGAATTGTCGAAGCTTCAAATAAAGGATGCCGAGACTAGCGAATACCCAGATTGCTCAACATCTTACGGAAGATATCTTACACACTGTACATACCACGAAAATCTAAATACAGTCAAAACTACAAGCGACATGTAAGCGATCACTCAATATTTAAAAAAAATTAAGTTCACCTAATTAGTGTTCGATTCACAAGCACGGGAAATATCTACCAATAACGTAGCTTTGAAGGAAATAGTTGTTAAAATTATGAAATTATGGTATAAATAACTGAATTCCATTCTCCATACACTGGCGGATAGGCACACGAAAACAAAGGTATTATTGTTTGGGAAATATTGATACGAAATATATACACAGATAATTCAAGCTAATAATAACATAAGCATTTCAAACAAAGCACACCTTCAAGTGCCCAATATATTGGAGTTGAAAATGCTGAAGTTCTTCACGTTTAGCAAATTACAACAATACGATTTAAAATCGTTTGTATCTTTCGCGCCCTTGTTTCTTTTCCAACTCAAGCTTCACGTGGAAACGATGGTGGCTCCATGTCACGTTCCTTATGACAGGTGAGATGGAACAAATGGCAGGCGGAGATAATGAAACGGATCAAGAGTCGAAAGATACGGATCAGAGCGGATGAATCGTCTAAAAGACCAGCACATGACAGGCAGTTCACCGATTGAGATCCTAAGATGGTCACGCCGCCTGGGTGGCGGAGTTGAACTACGAAAATGTGACATTTTATGACGTGTTATCACTAAAGTAAGATTACAAAATAACCCCCCAGTTTAAGTGAAAATGACCCCAGAAACTACCCACAAGCCAGAAATATTTTAGTACAAATACCATAAGAATGAGAACGATAGTTTACTTGGATTATTTCACAGAACATTTTGAATTACGGGATCATTTTCTTGTTCCCTGACCTCTTTAAATTTAGTTGTAATCCATTTGTAAGGTCTCTGTTTCTGTTCTCTCTTCCAAATCAGTTTTTAAAATTGGCTCCTTAGCTGCTGATCCATCCTTAATTAAAGCCGCGCATGATTCGCGGGTTTTCCTGACTGATACTCCCATTCCCCCTCGAGATTGTACACTCGAGGCGAAATAAGACGATTGTCCTAAAAACGGCTTCACTTCCGGTAGCGTGAGGAATTGAAATATTAGTATAAAATTTTCAATATATTTGGATTGCTGCTAAAATTATCCGCTTGGCTATATATTTTAAAATAATCTTATGTAAGACTTATAAATGGTAATATTGGCTGAATTTGTGTTTTTTTACAAAAAATAAAACCAGGCGGACATATTGCTTTGTTTGGATATAAAATTTCAATTAAAAAATAGTGTTACGCCGACTACTTAAAAAAAGTTATTAGAACCATTGGAATTGAATAAAACTGCCCCGTCTGAGAGTGACTATATGGTGGCTATATGGGGAAAGTACCATCCATCATGAAGGCGTTCAGGGGGAGCAGCCGCTGCTGATGCTGGGGGATATGGATAGGGGTGAAGAGTATAAAGCCGTTTACACTCCTCGTGTGCAGAGGGCAAAGGAATGGGAGAGGGACATCATTAGAGTGACCAAATCACAGTGAACGACAGTTGGACGTGATAAATACGAAAAAATTGTTTTTTTCTCCCCGCTGCAGCGGCCCCGAGAATCCGCATTCTTTCTCAAGAGTTGAAAGACGTTCATAATTTGCAGCATGATTCCGAAAATTATCCAAAGAAAAACAAATGTACCGCAGTTACGCGTGCACTGATCCACTCTCTCGATCCAATATCCTCGCAAAATCTTCAGTTTCGAATCTTTAGAAATCAGTGACAACATGCATAGCCTGAAAAAGTTGAATTCGAGGAGTTTATGTCCACACAACTTGAACAATCCAACGGAGTCACTGTATTTCCAGGTCCCGCTGCGCGGAGCCGGGCCGCGACGCGCGATCGAAATATCGAGTTTATTCTCGGCGTCGAAAACTTTTTTCAAATATTTTTACGGAATAATCTAGAAATGTGTTTAGTTTATACTTTGATGAAGTATCTCAGAGACTATTTTCCGAATAAGGATTATATTGTCTACTTTATGTACAATTTTGTCTAAAAAAAGGGTCTGCCATTTTGTGACATAATAGCACTCAAATATGGGCAAATATGTCTGAAAGTTATGTATAGTATAGATAAAGTACCTTGTTTACAAATGGTAATGTTTTTTATTTCATGTAAATCCTTCCATTACTCCTATATCTGCTCAACGTTTAAGATTTTCGAAGAAAAATGAGAGCGGGCGCTTTTTAGGAAATTTGGTCGTGTTTGAGCCTCTGTATCTAAGTAACGGGTAAGACCTATGAGAAATGGCTTACCATTCCATAATCACTAATCACTTGTGTGTATATGTGCCAAGTTTCAAGACGTTATCTCAAAAAAAGCAATTTTGGACTTTTGTCCGGCGATTTTCGATTTGAGCCCACTGTGCGCTGGGAAGACAACGCGCATGGCCTTGCTGGGCCAGATCTCGACCTCTTGGATTTTAGTTAAATTGCTGGATTTTTGTTTGAGGGAAAACCTAGGCCTTCTCGTGGGCTCATAAATTTACAAGAAAATGATTGGATTAGGGCTTTGTTTAGTATTTATACACACCAAGAAGTATTGGTTAAGGAAAATAAGACTGGGATTCATAATTTAGTGGAACCATGATTCCAGATTCGGTATTTGAGATTCGATAAACAAAAGAGATTCGGATTTGATTAATTTTCGATTCGACGCATATCACTAATTTTAGGTTTAATTGGTTCGCTGGAAATAATTTGTAATTGCTTGTCGTTAGTGTTCCTTTTGATGCATATAATGGCTTTTTCCTTACATGTAAATTTTTATTTTGTTCACCGTAGGTTTTCCTTTTATTTTTTTTGTTTACTTTGATGTCCAGCAGTTCCTTTGCAAGAATGCGAGGACTGTGGAGTTCAGTCTTTTCGTGGATGCATCTTGCAAACATTCATCAAGTGAATCTCTATCAAATTCATGCTATTTGCTTGTTTCTAATTTTATGAATACATTTTTTTTAAACGTTTGTTTAAACCCCATTGGGGAAAGAATGTCGGTTGAATTTTTTTCAAATACTTAGAATGTACTGGAATATATTGGAATAGAAGATATAGTCATAATTTGGCGATAATTGGCGATATCGTTTTTTGGCACTGATTTGTGAATTGGCGTAGCATAACATGATTTCCACTTCTCTGGGAAGTAGCCAGAATCCACGGAATGTACAAACTAAAACATAGTCATAGTAATAATATCTTTCCCTTGGTCAAAGAAATATCATCTGTTTTTAGATTCATGATGACCTTCGTTGCAGTCGTAATGTTAACACTTCACGTAAGTTACAGTTTCAGAAGATCTCACGCGCTGCCGTCACGTCGAAATGAGGTCTCACGAGAGAAAGTAACGTCTCACGTCTTTCAACTTTTCGTCACGATCGCCTCATGATTCTGTCAATAATGCCCAATTTACGATTAGCTTCTCCACATTTTCAAAATGTCCCCCATTACACATCTTAGGTAATGATCAAACCTTGCTGTGCAATTTCTGTCAAGTATTTAACCAACTCTTATGTACTTATGATAAATCAAATTCATTAATGGAGATAATAAATAATTAGATAAAGTTGGAATAATTATTCATTTAAAAACATCCGCTATTATTTGAGTCGAAATCCTCATTAACAAGACTTCTAGCCTTCACGTCTTTTTTTAGCGAATTCCTCTCTGATTCACAGAAAATATTCCGATGCAAGAATTCGCTGCCTGCAAAGGCTCAAATCATGCTTTTAACCAAGGTACTGACGTCACTCAATATTCAAAATGAATAAAAGAGGTCGCATGACACTTCCCTGGGGTACATGTCATGAGACTTCCACTCCATTTGATCTCAATCCATAAAAACGAAACTCTCGAGCTCACGAACTCTATAACCTGCCCTATTACTACGGCATCTCGTGACCCATAATAGCCTCAGTCTTCGCGAGTAACTTCAAATGAAGATTCTGACGGGTGCTCTTTTGCAGTAAAGATATCTTTTCAGCTTGAATGCGGTTCGCGGAAATGTCCGAGTTTTTTTAGTATTAAATTTTTAGAGAAGTATTGTCCAAGTCCTGCCTTGGGCGACCAGAGATCTTTAGTTCCGTAAACGGGGCTCTCGGTGGAGAGAGCGCTGTCGGTTGCTCACCCTGTCCACTCGGAGACCACACCAACAACAGCAGCAGCACCAAGGTGATGCGCACGGCCGCCATGTTGCGAGGCCGTCACACTCGGCAGCGCGGAACGGAGGTCGGCACCTAAACCGGGATATGAGAGAGAGAGAGGGGTGGTTAGAAGAGTGAGGGGAGCATATATATATATATATATATATGGATGGGATGCAGGGAAGTCACCTATAAACGAGATCGCTCTCTATAGAGCAAAGTGGTTCTCAACCTTGCTTCGACACCGCGACTCTTTGATACAGTTCCTCATGTTGTAGTGACCCCCACAAATATGGAAACCGTCATAAGTAGAGATGGAACACTTTGAAAATTACCTCGGTAATTTTCGTAAATTACCGCGGTATTTTTTCGTAATTTACCGTACCCTTTGAAAATTACCGTAATTTTCCAGATTATTCACCTATGTTTGAGATAATTTTTCATACAGATAAATTCCCAACATGTTCTTTTAAGCCAAGATCACATAAACCTACATGTTTAATAATAAATTGAGGCAATATGTGCAACTCATTTTTGGAATATTTTACTTAAATTATAAAATTATAGAATAATGTATTAGAATATTCTTCCTGAAAATTTCTCATACTTTGACAAAAGAAAGCCAGATTGCGTATTGCTGCCGTAGTTCTTTTTACAATTTTAAAAATTTCTAATAGGTTTATGTTGTATTAGGTATGGTTTAAACATCGATATTCCCTTCCTATTGCTATTGGCTTTCTTATTTAACCATACGTTTGCTGTGAAATGCTTAAAACTAAAAAAATACAGGAACATTACGGTAATTTTCGAATATTACCGTAATTTACCGTGGTAATTTATCTCAGATGACAATTACGATAATTTTCCCATCTCTAGTCATAAGACCATCATCGGAAATGTGTGTCTTCCGGTGGTCTTATGGCGAACCCTGTGAAAGGGTCGTTCGACCCCCAAAAGGGGTCGCGACCTAATGGTTGAGAACCGCTTCCCTGGAGCATCCTCAATGCAACAAGAGGGAGGAGAAAAAAGAAAAGAAATAATGGTAAGTAATACAAAAAATATATGTAAAGATTTACAAGGAAAAAAGTCGAAGTAGTTTTAGAAAAGAGATTTAAGATTCCAATTTCACACAAAAATGACTCTACAGAACCGCTTGTCGCCTTCGCTATGTTCCTCAGTTGGATTACATTTATCCACCTGTATCGCTCTCCCAAGGAATGTAATTAAAATATTTCTTGACAATTGAACGATGAACCGCGCGAACCGCCGCACTTGAGTTTTGAGAAACGAGATCAAAAAGGGCCGGCAGAGGGAGGGAGTGGCAAAACAATGAATGCATGTACGGAACAGTACGACTGTAAGGTGCAGATTCACTTCAGAGGAAGGATCGCTATAGAGACACCACTCCTCACTACCGAGGTATGTACCTATTTACCAATTATGGCCGTTGATGACAACCCCCTGGCTAGACAATATTACGAAGACAACTAAGATTTTGTTGAACTGCCGAGGATTGAATCCACCAGACTCCAAACTTCGCATACGTTGTGCTTGCATCGAAAGGAAAAAAGGATGAGCGTCAAACTGTTTTAAGTCTTCGGCACTTAGCGATGTCTGCCCACCCTTCACGTGCGATTGGCTCTCGCCCTTTCCACAATCCTCCTCTCTGG
The DNA here is from genome assembly GCA_963573305.1 of Pyrrhosoma nymphula. Taxonomy (NCBI): domain Eukaryota; kingdom Metazoa; phylum Arthropoda; class Insecta; order Odonata; family Coenagrionidae; genus Pyrrhosoma; species Pyrrhosoma nymphula. Next base: position 10,032,031 of record OY754327.1, read on the forward strand.
ACCCACAATACCACAGCCCCGTCACACGCTTCTCCACCTCTCGTCAAAATGGAAGCTCTCATCTTCCTCCATCTTCTTCATCCTTACTGCTGTCGACGGCTAAGGAAGCACAACTCGAAACAGGCGCCTCGCTTGGGAGAGAAGTGTCCAAACAAGAAAAGTCGGGCGACGCATGGATAAAATAAAATGCACATCCTGTGGAACTGCATCTCCACACACTCATCTAACACTTCCCATCTCACCCAACATTCCACAAACCCTCCTTCCCAACCCCCGACAGAACGTCCCTCCTCTCGAATCCACCCCCACACTCCGCTCGCCGTGACCGCACCCCAACACCCTTCACCAAAACGTCCATTGCACTCTCCCCCATCGCCCCCACTCCTCCCGCTATTGCATTCCCTCTCCACTCCACTCTCTCCCAAGAGAGAGAGCCACTTCCGCCTCAGTATGCATAGAGAGTACTTTCCAAAACCATCAGCGACCGCCACAGCAAACTCTCACGCACGCGCTGTCGCTCAATAAACAACACACGGCCGTCGCGTCGTCTCCTACTCGCCGCCACTGAACTCGAATACCTTTTCAGAGAGCAAACGCGCTTGGCTGAACGTAACGACATCAACTGTCTACTTGGGCATTTCTTTCCCCGGTATTCGAGTACTATCTTTTTCTATTTCGGTACCACCATCCAGACTTTGGAACGGCGTTCACCGGGATTGAAAGTAGGTACCCGTACCCAGAGGTTCTGTATTCTACATCTACAAAATACCCTGCAAGCCACCTCAGGGGTGTGTGGCAGGGGGTGAGTGCTCACCAACATGCATTACACTATGCCCTAAAGTTAGTGTTACTACGACTAATTATGCATTAGCATAAATCGCTAATGCTTGTCACGAGCGAAGCCTCACAAGCATGCACTACTACGCTACAGATTTTATCACAATGGAGAGGGACCATTAATATATATGTATTTTGCAATTACACAAATGGACAGAGCCTCAAGACTTATGTAGAAAACATGCACGGCGTGCTGTTAGTACTAGGTAACAGATTAGGATACAAGTATTAAGGAGTACTACTACTACTAAGAGCTACACTACCTAACGACAAACCTAGATATAAGTCTCATTGGCAGCTGTAATGGTCCCTTATCGTTCGTGGGAAAAATGACATTTAAAAACTGTCCGTTCTGCAGTCTAGTTCTCTAATTTTATTCTCATGATCTGATCTTCCGTAGTATGTCGGCTTTCGTAAAATATTATCAACATCGTCAGAGAATAGACCGGTTTGGAACTTACACAATAGATTGAGTCTAAATTTTAATCGACGGTCTGAAAGCTTTTCCCATCCCAGTTGCTGCAAAAGGTCAGTAACACTAACGAAGTTATCATAACGGCCTTCAACGTATCTTACCGATCTTCGCTGCACGCGTTCTAACTCAGTTTCCAAGCCTACCTCATCAGGATCCCAAATACTGGCTATAATTAAGAGAGGTTGGCTAAGCTATGCGCCCGTTTTCTATTGTCTGATCGCTTCATACCCAGGAATCCCCCTGACTTCACGCCACTGCTCGTTGGGAAATTAGCTTGGATTGCATTTCAGTGAACGGTATGCGATTTTGCCATTCAGTGGAATTGTAAAGGTAAGTGCAACCAAAGTTACTTAAATTATGAGAGCATAGACTGTTGAATCAATGGAGGAATTTTAAATGAGCCTCCCCTGGAGGTTTTGGTACTTTTGCGATTTTGTGGTGTAAAGCGAAACTTCATGCAAATATTTCCGATTGCTCATGTAGCTGGAACCCTGATTTATTATTCCTTTAAAAGTATTATGCATGAAAAATAAAAAAAAGCGGTGACGTGTGAAGAAGCGGTCACTCACACACAGCGTCACTGTGAATCATTTCCGTTTTTCTTTCAAAGGTTAACCGCTGAGAGAATGCACAGGGGTAAGTATTTAATAATTACGTTTTTTATTTTCCACGTGTTTCACATGAGTGAGTAAAGAGTCAGCTTCAGAACAGAAACACGTCGTCATACCTTCTTCTTTTATCATTCTGCGTTTCAAATTCTGATGAATGCACATTTTTTAGGTATGCCGTCAAATTTGGATTTTTGGTGAGGGTTTTCGCGGGTTGTAATGAATTTCTTGGACTATCAATTGGAGTGTTGAGGGCCTCGAATGATTCATAAAACGTAAATACTTTCCTCTTCTTAGTGAGACTTTTCACCGCAATGCCGAACTGCTCTGCATATGGGCGCACCAACAAACCGAGAGATGGAGACATTCTAATAATAAAAAAGCACTTGGTGTTGTTATTCCACACTTTATTTTTTAAAGAAACGACCCGGGTTTCAGCATCCCATGCCATCATCAGGAAGAGCTTTCTGTCTATCTATCACTATCACCTGAAGATGGCAAGATATGCTGAAACCCGGGTCGTTTCTTTAAAACAAAGTGTGGAATAACAACCAAGTGCTTTTTTATTATTAGAATGAAGGAGTTCCACAGATTAACGCCGGAGAAATTCTTTGAGGTGGTGTTCCCTGAAGACGTTCTGACGGGAAGACGTGAGAGTGAAACTGGAACACTGCCAAAGCCACATTCCCTACCTTTGTGAAGTAAGTGAAATGACAGTCACGCAAGTAGAACACACACTGGGGCAAGGGCCTAGCCACGTTGAAACACCGGTTCCCATCAGAACACCGAAGTTAAGCAACGTTGGGCCCGGACGGTGGTTGGTTGGGTGACCCTCCTCCATACCTCGACCAGGCGTGGATGGAGATATGATACTCCCTCCATACCTATACCGGGAGGCCGGAGGGAGACCCAGACCGGGCCGGTTGGAGGGAGAACATCCTCTATACCTGGTACTGGGGTGAGGCAGGGGGAGGCCAATCCTCCATACCTCTACCGAGGTGCTCTTGTCCCCTGTCTGCAAGTGGCAGACAGGCAAGGGGTTGGCACAATGGACCAAGAAAGGTCTAAGTGCCCGGGCTCCTGACGAAGGCCCCCCCAACAACAATCTTATCTAATCTAGAACACACACTGTATTTGTGAATATGTGGCTTATCTGTGGTTTTAAAGGTATAGATATAGATGCAAAATGGTCTTGCAGACGGTTTCACAGAGCATCTAGAAACAATGTCAGCACTGCTAAGACAAAGGCGACCACTTGGTATGTGATGGTTTGCAATCACACTCCTGTCGATAAATTCTTATTCGTTGCAATGATTTCTTGGCATTCATCACTTGTTTATTTTCAAGTGTGCACTACTTGTGTTGAATCTCCCAGAAAATATCTGATGTCTCCCACCATCTTGAGTAGTACTGCCACCTCTTTAAGTTGGTTTGAGGGATCTAGTCATAGTGGAGACCATATTCAAATTTTATTCTTTGATTTCAACATCTGTAAGAAGTACGAAATAAATATTATAATATTAATGGCGCAAATTTATAGTTATATATGCCCAAAAATCTCAGCATTTAAATAAATAAAGCTACATAAGTCTCTAGCTTGACTCATTTTTTTCCGCCGAACGGCTGAAAACCCTTCAAAACCGCAGGTTTTTTTGCGATTCTGTAAAATTTATTGTTTTGAGTAATAGATTATTTTTTATAAATAGTTGATAAAATATGCAATTTATACACCGTTAGTTTTTTGACCAAATCTAGGTGTTATAAATTCCTATTTCCTTCAATATTCTCCCTCTGGAGCGCTCAACCATAATCTATCCCATGTAAAACAGCTTATATTTACAGGCAAATTGCTCGAAAAGTAGTTCGGCAAGGGGTTGATATTTTGATGTAATTGGAAAGATGGGAGTTGTTTCTTTAAAATGAGGTCAAATTCATCAAATTCTAGGTGAAGTGATTTTTCGCTCAAACTACTTCCCTGTTGTGGACCAGTTGTTTCCACGTCGGTCTTTCCACTGCTCTGCCTCTGAACGGTTGGTCTTATGAGATACTGATCTCACCTCATTGGTAGGAGCAAGTTTGTGGCCATGTACGATAGGATAAAATATAACATGAGATTTTTTGGCATTAATTTCAAACTGTGCACTGATTGAGTGACGTTCCTCCCAGAAAAACCCTGATGTCTTCAACTCTCGCCAGTACTACTATTAAGTTCAGTGACTGTGATGGACTAGTATGAAGTATCCATAATGATCTTTGGCCAATTACTCTGAACAGTTATCCTTTTGAAATGATGGTCTGAAAATATTTTTATGGTACAAGTCTGTGGCTTGTTACCTTAGTATAATATTTACTTTGAGATTTTTTACTTGAGTCATAAGACAAAAAGTGAGCAAATGAACAATTTTTGTTTCACATATGTTCTTCTGCAGTATCGAGCCTTGCGATCGTTTATTTGTTAGTAAATCTTATTTAGTCATCGACAACTTCTACCACCTTGCAGTTAGTTGGTGCTATCAGGCAATGTCGTATGCAAAGTGTCTTACCTGGATTTAAATTTGAAATGTATTCCTGCTAGTAAATTAGACTAAGTGGCGTTCCTTTGTGATATTTCATTTTATTCAAGTGTTCTACCAGCTGATTTGTAGGTTCTTAGACAGTCCCCATTCTGCATCCCAACCTCATATACATTGTCTCGATAAGGATGGCCCGTTATTAGATCCCTCATAATTCTTCATATCTTCTACCTCCTCTTATTTCGTCCAGAATTCCTATCCTCTTCCTTCCTCTTCCACGCTTCCCCAGTGTTCTCCCCTCTATTACCCTCTTCAACATGCCCTCTCCTTTCAAAACCTCCTCAACCCATCTCTTCTGCAGATTTTAAAGTATCAGGCGAAATTTTGTGGAAAATTGTCACAGATTGCATTGTATCAAAAAATACTTTGTAAATATTTCCACACCCATTTTTATTCAACCGACCGAGGTTTCGGCAAACATTGCCATTATCAAGGCATCTCTTCTGCCTTCTCCGAACCTCTGCCATAAGCTTCCTCTCCTCTCCGACCATATCCAATACCTCCTCTATCGCCTTCCTCGCCACCCAGCTCACCCCGTCCATCCTTATTCAAACCCACATCTCCAATGCCTCAATTCTACGTACATCCTCCCTTCGCAATGACCAAGTTTCCGACCCATACAGCGCCACGCTCCATATTTAAGTTTTCACCAGCCTCTTCTTTACGTCTCTTCTCAGACCCCCCCTCATCAATTCCCTTCTCTTCGAAAATGCTTCTTTAGCAAGCGCAATTCTGCATCTGATGTCCTTACCACTAAACCCATTCGCCTCCAAAATACTACCCAGATACGTAAACTGCTAGGCCTGCTCTATCTTCTGCCCTCCCACACTTATAGTCAGCCCCGCATTCTTACTTCTAGAAAATCTCATTACTTTCGTTTTCTTGTGATTGATCTTCATCCCAAACTTTTCACACTGCACCTCTAATGCATTCACCATTGACTGTAACCCCTTGGCAGACTGACTAACCAATGCTTGATCATCTGCAAATCTCACTGATTTTATCAGCTCCCCTCCTACCTTTATTCCTACCTCCTCCTCCCCCCATGCCTCCCTTACGGAGGAATTATTAATGAACGAAATGCCTTGTACTTCCTAGGTGATCTGTATTGAAACAGTAACTGTGGAGGCTTAGCTGACATTTAAAAGTATGCATTTATGCATGGATTACATGGCGATATTGCATGTTTCTGTAACTTGGTGCTGCTGAATAACATTTTCTGTCACAATTTGGTTGTCTAAATATGGTGATGGTTCATGGAATCGTTGAAACATGGATGGAAATAGTAGGGAAAAAGGGGGACAGATGGAGTTAGTGGGTTCATATGACTCCAGCTTGAAGTAGACTGATATGAATAATAAAATAATACACTCCTACTCGTCAAGAGAGTCCTCAGTTCAAGTTGGGTGGACGAAGGAGGAGGAAGGAGGGAGGCAAGGACGGCTACGTGACAAACAATTGTCAAACTAAAGGGTGGGCAAGTGTGGTATCTCTGCCCGCTGTTCCAGCTTCTGAGAGGACCTGTGGTGAGCCCAATGTAGAAGGCATCGCAGAGATTGTAAAGAAGAATATACACAACATAATTGGTGGTCCAGATGGTGAGAGGACCTGTGGTGAGCCCAATATAGAAGGCATCGCAGAGATTGTAAAGAAGAATATGCACAACATAATTGGTGGTCCAGGTGCTGAGAGGACCTGTGGTGAGCCCAATATAGAAGGCATCGCAGAGATTGTAAAGAAGAATATGCACAACATAATTGGTGGTCCAGATGCTGAGAGGACCTGTGGTGAGCCCAATATAGAAGGCATCGCAGAGATTGTAAAGAAGAATATGCACAACATAATTGGTGGTCCAGATGCTGAGAGGACCTGTGGTGAGCCCAATATAGAAGGTATCGCAGAGATTGTAAAGAAGAATATGCACAACATAATTGGTGATGCATAGGAATCTTTCCTAAATGCCTTGTGCCTCCATCACCTTTCTTAGACGTCCACAAATCCCTCCAGTGTCCGTAAAACCAACAATCTCCTTTCTAAATCCAAATCCACTACAAGCACTAAAACTCCACACCCGACCAATGCCATCGCCTCATGCGCATCACGTGCCCCGTTCTCATTTCCAAATCCCCTCTCCAAAAGATTCCATGGTTTTTCTCTTTCGGTTCTTATTCCCCAATTGCACAATTTTAGCATGATGATGGAGGCAGCTGAGCAGTAGTCACATGGCTGGTGATGTTTTCGTTTCGCCCGTTGATTTTCAATGCTTGATATTCACAATATTTCACGCTAGAATTCTCGATTAATTCATTCCAGATATATATATTTCATACTGCATAACAGAGTGTTATAATATTATCACAGGTTAAAATTATTCCAAAACGTGCACGTCGAATGTAGTTGGACACACCTCACCTGTTAAGGGAACGTCGTTCGCTCAGGCGACGATTGGGGGGCTGGATGGTCGGCGCCCGGGGGCAGGGGCGGTGGCAGGGGCGGCGGTCGGCGTCGCCCGGGCCTCGCCCGGGGCCATGCTCCAACGGCGCCGGGCGCTTACAGCCGCGTCCGCGTCGCCCTGTTGAGAGACATCACAATTGCATGACAGGAGTGCGCGATATGCGTTGTCGTGGCGCCGATTGCCACGGGAACCAACGTTTTGAGGCGTAAGGGAAATTAAATAAGTAATACACAAAAAGGTTATTGTACATGTGTAATAACTATATATAAATATATATATATATATATTGGTAAATCAATGCAAAAATATTTCCATACGGTTTAAATTATTTATTTCCAGCGCACTTGAGACACCACTTACGCGGCCATAGTTGCGGCAATTAATAAACAAAAAAGATGACTGAAAAACTTTCATCCAATAAGCGGACTGAGCAGCACTGTTTATAAGTCATATTTCCGTATATGTTTACGTACGTATATGTATAAAAAAGATAAATACACACCCCTCGGACCAAAATCCACCCGACTAACTCAACCTTGTCACTGCATTGTTCCCATAAGCTATCCACTCTGGAGCGAACGATGCAGTCAATGAGTAGTAAACATAGCAACAAATAGCAATACAGAAGAAAGACAGACGGCGGCGGGGGAAGCCAATCTATTTTTTTTTAATAAATTAAAATAGGTATATCCAACTCTTTGAGGGTTTTTCCATCTCATCTCTCTTTTAAATATCCTCACCAAAAAGAAAATAAAAATCGATTACGAAACACCTCTGGTAATATAATTCAAGTTTTACTTCATGACACTTCCTCCATTTAAAACCCTGCGAACGTATGAATTTTTCCTGTTAAGATCGAGAAATTGTTTTTAAAACAACAAATTGCCATTTCTTATTTCGACAAGGCATATGCTCGCAGATATATAGTTCTGTTATTAATAATATAATACAGATTTTTTTACGAAGAAGTCTTACATCAGTAAAATACCTTTCTTAGTGTAAAATTATTATTAAATTGTCCTTCTGCAAATTGAGAAAAGTTTTATTTTTCTAAGTCATTACCTATGAAAAATGAAGGAGGAATTGTTCCCAAAACAACAACTGTTTTATTTTTTGAAAGGACATAATTCGTGGAGAATTCGATACTTAACTGAAATATTAATTCAGTTTCTTATTCAGAAGATATATTTAATAATCGAAATGATTTTTAAGTAGTGAATTATTATTTTAATGGCCTAATTCATTAGAGAATGTTATATTTTCTCTACTTAAGTACTAATGAAAAATTATTTTATTTCATCGTCACATTGAATTTTTTCTCAAGACAAATAATTTCTTATTTCTCACTACGACAAGGCATAGTCTCGCGAAGAATTATTTCTTTAATTATGAATGCATTTTTGTATTTAAACGGATGAAGCTTACCATCATATTAATATTGTATTTTCTTGTGAATTTTTATTTAAATGGCATTTTATAAAATAGAGCAGTATTATTTTTGTACTAAAGAACTTACGAAAAATGATTTTTCCCTGTTAAGATCGAAAAATATTTTAAAAAACAACAAATTGTTATTTTCTTATTTCGACAAGGCATATTATCGTAGAAATATAGTTCTGTTATTGATAGTGAAATTCAGTATTTTTTCTGAAGAAGTTTTACATCAGTAAAATGCTGTCCTTTGTGTAAAATGATTATGAAATTGATCTTTTGCAAAAAGAGAAAAGTGGAATTTGTTCTAATTCAGTACTGGGGTGGTTCGAAAAACAGTAAGTATTTCATTTCGGAATGCTATAGCGTACAAAATTTGCCATTGGTACAGATAATAAAAAATAATAATAAAATTGGGTGTTCTTAGGACCACGCGCTGGAAGTGAAAACGTCTTTGACCGATTTATATTCCCAAATAAATCTGAATGAAAACGGAGAATAAGTTACAATAATTTTTTAAAATTAATATTTCATTTATGTAAATTTTATTTTTTGTTGACGAAATAGGTATTTATCTGAAAAATAGGTATTGTAACATGCCCAGAATAATATAACACTCATTTGTATCTCTTATGTTGATTATATTTCCATTCTAATTATTCTAATTAACAATTCTCATCATCTTTGGTTTCATCTTTAATCTTCAGAAAGTTCAGAGAAAAACTACGTAAATTTGTATATGTTTTAAACTTGTAAATATTGTAAATAACACACCCTAATCATAGGATGGTTGGTTGGATAGTAGTATGTGGGTGGTTCTCGAAGTGCAGCCACCTCCCCGTAGTGAATTCTGGGTAGTTTTTTAAAGCAAAATGAGCAAAGGGCTGCACACACAATGAAATTTGAAAAATACCGCCAAATTTATTACTAGAACTCTATTTCATCCAGCTGCGCGACCAAAAACAATTAAAATAATAGTGTTACTGAAGCAAGTTTATGTTCAGAAGATTTTCAAAAATGTGTATGCATATACACTACTTTTATCTTATTTATCATCATATCATATCATATTACAGAAAGGTCATTTTCTGTCATTCCGTATATGCTCCGTTAATACTGCCCGTATAACTTAATACGTTAATACTCCGTATACCTACAGTGATAAATGAGGTATCATTTTAAACGTTGAATCACCGGCTTCTGACGAAAAATACAATATCAATTTCAAATTTCACTATTTACCCATTAATTTGACTTAAAAGTTTCGATGAACTCTCTTGCCTGAATTGTGTTCATATGTTTTGTATATTTTTGCGAGAGAACAAGTATAAAGAAAGTACTTTATGATACACCTTCTTCTCTATTTAAAACCCAATTACACCGTTTCCTTAACATACTTATTCCCTGATAACGTGAAAGTGCGAAATTTTCGCACGGGTTACCTAGTTTTAAAATAACATAGAAAGTTCGCGCGCGAAAGACGTCGACTATGACTAAGGAAAATGCAGCATTAGTCACTTTTTAATTCGGCTACACGACCGGTTAATATTAAAAATATGAGGTTTATTTGACTGCACTTTTTCTCTAAGCACCTCTATGTACAGCAATGTAACTGTAGCGTCTCAACTAGATTTCTTATTAAATCGTTATGAAATTTAAAACTGATATTTTACTAAAATCCCAATTTTATCACATATTTCATAGCGATACGCGACCAAAAGATGTCATAAAAAAATTTATACAAATTTTAAGTAATTTTTAAATACTTTTAAAATCGTTTACGAGATAGGTGACTGCAGTCATACCACCCTTACATACTTACAAAAAATATTGAAAATTTATGGTTTTTAGCGATTGTTATCGACCTTTAAAGGAAATGCGCGACCGGAAGGTATGGATTACATATTTTTTTATATTATTTTTTCTTGTCTACACCAATGGCAACTTTTGCGCACTACAGCATCTCGAAATAAAATACTTGATTGTTTTCGAAGCACAATATTCAGTAACTATGAAAAATGAAGAAGGAATTGTTCCCATAACAACGAATGTTTTTTTTTTAAGGTATTTCTCGAAGGGGTTCGTTATTTATCGAAATATAAATTACTTTTCATATAAAATATATGTATTTTACAAAAGAAATGCTGTTCTTAGTAGTAAAATATTATTTTAATGGTCTAATTAAATATATATATGGTGTAATTTTTTCTATTTAAGTACTAACGAAAAATGATAGTTCACTGTTATGATCGAGAAATTGGTTTCAAATTAACAAATTGCTATTTCCTTATTTCAACATGGCAAATTCTCGCAGAGATAGGTATGGTTTTGTAATGACAACGAAATTCAGTTTAAAAAAATTATGTTACTCGTCAGTTAAATAATGGTCTTTATGTAAAATTATAAATAAATTGGCCTTTAGCCTAAAAAGACAAAAGTGTTATTTTTCCAATTCAGAACTTATGAAAAATGGGTAGAAATTGTTTTCAACATCACAAATGACTTTTTATTACTTTTAAACGACTTTTCTTGTTGACAATGTGTTATTTCTTTGAGTTATAAATTTAGTTTCATATTCAGAAGATGTATTTCATGATAGAAATACTGTTCTAAGTAGTAAATTATTATTTTATTTTCCAAATTAAGGAGATGGGTATACCTTTCTACTTAAGTGCTTGTGAGAAACAATTTTATTTCGTCATGACCGAGAATTTGTTCCCAATATTACTATTTTCTTAGTTCGACAAGGCATTTTCTAGCGCAGTATTAGTCCTGTAACTCTGAATGAATTATAGTGATTTTTTAATAAGTTTTTCATGATGTAAATATTTTATTTGGTGAATTATTATTTAAATGACATATTGTAGCAGTATTATTTATTTACATGAGTACTTACGAATATTATTTTTCACTGTCATGATCGTGAAATTGTATTAAAAACAACAAATGGTTATTTTCTTATTTCGAAAAGGCATATTCTCGCGGAGTATAAGTTCTATGATTCTGAATTTCTTTCAAATTAAGACAGTATTTAGTGGGAAAAAATATTTTTTGAATTATCAACCTGGAAATTATCTTGTGCATCAATAAAAAAATGAATCAATAACTTTTTCCTTAGCTCTCCACTAGTATTAGCTAATGTATCGATGATTATGTCTTTATCTAAATTGAAAACAAATATCGTTCCACATTCATTAGAAGTAAATTAGACAGAGTCAGTCAGTGTTGATCTAAGTCTGTCCTTGACGATTTTTAATTCAGAATATTCTCTTTCACATGTTACCTGATGGCAAGGAAGGGTAACAACAAACTTATATGCTGTGTACAAGTTAATAAAAAGCACCTTTGGGATTGGGGCAGTTCATAGACAGTGGGGAAAGCATAAGCCAAACATTTGTAGCATTTTCTAATTTGGGTGCAATGAATGAACTCTTTTTCAAAATCAACTTCATCATCTTCACTGTCTTCTCAAATTTTTATAAGATTTTATAAGAAGTCTTCTCGTTCATCATATTCAACTTTTTCCGTCTTAGTAAAACTTTCGTACTGATCTGCAAACTGTTTAAGTTCTATAAGTATAGAACATCTTTCTTCCTTACACAAATTTGGAATGGTGCACATCATGTCGGGAGGAAAAATATCTGCATTTACGATTTCGGGAATTTATTTTTAGGATCAAGCCAAGAGCAATGTTTTGAAAATGTCTCCCTTGGGTACGAATCTGTCTTCGATACTTGTTCTGGCGCGAGCAATAATGCTCAAGTAGATCAATTTATACTTTTGAGTTGCAGGAACTCCAGGTGCTTCTTTGTTTCTCGTGCTACATAGGGTTCACATGATGGAGGGTTAAACCAGCTTAAAAGTTAAAGTTTTGTAAATAATATTCACTTTATTAAAGAAAACAAAGTTTAATAATTACAGAAATGTGGGCAAACATTGTGCCAATCCACCCAAAGAGAAGGAAGGAAGTAAATGTACTTGCACTTGTGGCAAGGGAAATGCGAGCCGCGAAATCAGTATGATGAAAACACCAATTTTTCTAACTCGAATCTAGGAGTCTTTACTATAGTTGACCCTATTTAGCCCGTAGTTTATTTCAAAAACACTGATCTGCAAATTGTCGACTTAATTCTTTTATTCGGAAGAAAAGAGGGGTATCGGAATATAATTGCTCCGCAAATTCCGAAAATAACTTTTATCGTGTCCGGTTTTTTGAAATTCACGAAAACGTAAAAAAACATCCATTTTTTAATGTCAATGCATAATATATATGTTCTTGGGAGACAGAATGAATTTTTAAGGATTGATTCACCTAATTACATTGCTAATAGGTAGGTAAGTGTAATAGCCGCATAAAGTATCAATTTTCCCCGTGCGCAAATGCGGAATGCTGAATGGCACTTATATTCTATGGTGTAAATGAAGTAATGAATTGGAATCGATGTTTTCCACGCATTTCGAGATCAATATTGAAAATAAAGAATATGCATCATTGATGACACATACAGACATAGGAAATGGAAATGGATAGGAACAGATAAAAGTACGAACACAGGGTTTGGTGGGGAAGATGAAGATAAATCGAATGCAGACAGAAAAAGTTTCAGCTTACCCTGGATTTGAACCCGGATCTCCTGATTTCCGGCGAGGTATGCTACCAATTACACCAGCAAGGCTAATCGAATCTACATCTACATACTACCCCGCAAGCCGCCTCAATAAGCGTGTATTAGGACACCAGCCGTTTGCATATAAAAAGGAAACGCTCTAATGAAATTACGCCTAACAATTATTAAAGTCCCTTATTGTTCGTGGGGGAAAAACGAATTTCCATAACTATCCGTTCGGAAAAATATCTCTCTTAATTTATCGTTTCTGTCGGACCTGGAAATATAGTGGGGTTCTAATATGATGTTCTCCGTGTCGCTCTTAAAGATATCTATTCTCAATTGCTCAGGCAATCTAAGCCTAGCGCGCAGCCTCCGAGTCTCTAGCGGCTCCCAGCCTAATTCGTTTAACATCTGTGTAACGCTGTCTGTACGCCCGTAGCAGTTTTTGACGAATCGCGCAGCTTTCCTTTGTATTTCATTAAGTTCCCGGATTAAGTCTTTCTGAATCGGATCCCATATGCTAGCTGCATATTCAAGATGTGGCCAGACGAGTGCGAAATAGCACCTCTCTTTTACTTTTTCATCGGAAAATCTTCCCACAATACGCTTAACGAATCCTAGCTTCTTCAGAGCTCTGCCACAAATATTTCTTATATGTGTTCCCCACGATAGGTTCGAGGTTATCGTAACTCCTAGATACTTCACTTCATCTGTCGCCTTTATGTTAACACCATCCACAGCATATACATGAGGATAGTTGGACGACCTCCGCAAGATATGTACCACCGTGCATTTGCTCAGATTAAGTTCGAGTCCCCACTCTTGGCTCCACACATGAACGTTGTTTAAATCTGATGATAGAATTTCAAAGTCAGAGTGATCATTAATTTCGCGATAGATGACAGCGTCGTCAGCAAATAAACGTATTTTACTGCTAATACGAGAGCATAGGTCATTTATGTACATAATGAACAAAAGGGGGCCGATTACGCTTCCTTGTGGGACACCTGATGTCACTTTAAGTACATCAGAGCTAATTCCGTCAAGAACTACTTTTTGCTTACGATCACTCAGAAAGTCGCGTATCCAATTTGCAACTATTTCGTTTAGCCCGCATGACTGTAATTTGTATAAAAGTTTGTTGTGAGGTACCGTGTCGAAAGCTTTCTTGAAATCTAGAAATAATGCATCCAATAGTCTTTTCGATTCACCAGATTTGAGAACGTCATGAAGAAAGAGCGCGTGCTGTGTTTCCGGAAGCCGTGCTGACAGCCATGGAGGAAGTTACGACTGTCCAGGAACGTCATGATATTGCTAACGACGATATGTTCGAGTATCTTGCCTATAATCGACGTTAATGAGATTGGTCGATAGTTCCCTGGGTCGTGTCTGTTTCCCTTTTTGAATATCGGTGTAACGTTTGCAATTTTCCAGTCTATTGGCATCTTTCCTTCAGACAATGATTTCTTGAATATTATGTCTAAGAACGGTGCGATCTGTGGCGCTAACTCCTGGAGGATACGCGCGGGTATTCCCTCCGGACCCGGAGATTTACTATTTTTTATCGACTGTAGCTGTTTAGTTATCCCATCGCATTGAAGAGTGATTTCTTTCATCGGTTCCTCAGTGAATGAAATTTCAAAATTACATGCAGTATCGTCTGTAGTGTATACACTTTCGAAGTGGGAATTTAACGTGTTAGCTTTGTCAAAATTTTCGGTGACAAGTTTGCCATCTTTATCAAATAACGAATCTACGGTTGAAGATTTTCCCTGAAGCTCTTTCGCATATGACCAAAAAGATTTCGGATTTTCTTCGAGTAATTCACCGAGTACTTTTTTCTTGAAATTTCGCAATGCAGTACGCATTGATTTCTTGGTTTTTGAGCGTTGAGCAGCGTAACTTTATTTTGCTTCAAGTTCCTTCGATTTGTCACCTAACGTAATGAAAGTGACCTTTTGAATAAGTTGTACAGTTTTCTCTGTCTCTTAAGGTCCCTCCTAACATCGTTGTTATACCAGCGAGGTTCTTTACAGTCACATTTCAATTTTTGCTGAATATATTCGTTGATTCCCTGGCGTAGATTTTCTAAGAAATATTTCCATGATGCATCAGTGCTTTTATCCTCTGTTTTAGCAACGAAGTCAGTGTACGAATCATTAAGCATCTCGCCAAATTTTTACGAATTTGCATTTATCAAATAAATAAATACTTCGTTTCGGTTATCGAATGGGGGTGTTATATAAAACCCCGTCGCATTCAGCGGTTATTTGAGTAGCCTTGATGGTGTAATTGGTAGCATACCTGGCCGGACATCCGGGTTCAAATCCTGGGTAAGGTGAAATTTATTGTGCCTGGATTCGACTCATTTTCATCTTCCCCACCAAACCCTGTGTTCGTCCTTTTATGTGTTCCTATCCATTTCCATTTCCTATCTCTTTACATTATACATTATATATATATATATATAATGTTTTATATATATATACATGCATAAATATTCATGATATGCATTCGAAGGTCAAGCCGTCATCATCGACGGTAGAAGACTGAAGCTGTTTGTTTAGTGTATCGCTGTTTTATTTATGCATTGTCATCGTCGCCGGGAGCGATTTTCTACCAAGACATTATATAAATACATATTTATATATATACATACATTCATATGTATGTATATGTATACATACATATGTATACATATACATACATACATACATATGTATAAGCTAGCAACAAGGCGTTGAGGTTGGGGAAGGATAGGAAAGTAAATCAGTGGACACTCACTGGCAGATGATCCATGACGACACCGGTGTCCACTGCTTAGGGGTATCTTTCGGGCTAAGGACCCTTCTTCAGCTGGAGGAGATTTTCCTAGCGCTCAGTGCTTATTCCAAAATCCTTCATCATTTTCCCGTAAAAACAGAAACACCAACTTCTTTAGCCGTTAATGTTATATAAAAATCGAGAGCGTAGACCACAAGTAGATTTCTTTATTTTTAAAATTAGTAATTTTACCTACATTGAGGCCCTTCAGTGAAAATGATATGAGGAGCGTAGCAATCCAAGTACAATTAACTTTACTTTTCAACTACTTGGTATAGTCTGGTTGTAGGGCTGTCGAGTGAGTCAGCTGTCGTGAGGCGCGATGTAAGATTAACTTCTGTCCTAGCTAATATTGTTGACACTATCGCTGTCGGGGGCGCCCCCCTCGGGCCGCCCCTGGGGCCCTCGGCGATCGCCGCGACCCTGGCGAGTGTAGCGTGAATGTGTGTCGCACAACTCCTTATGTTTGCCGCCATTTCTGAAACTATATGTCTTCCAGTCAATCGAGGGAGCGTTGAAATCACCGCCGTCAACTATATTATTTTCGTTATTTTGACGTGTGAGACGTTTCACCTGTCTATCCAACTCTAGAGGTGAATTTAAGTCTGCATCGGGTGGTCTATAATTTGAGCAAATAAAAATTCTTTTTGTTGAGCATTTAATGGAACACCACACACTTTCTAAATTATTATCTGGAAATATTTCGGCTCTGCTGACGAACTCATCTTTCACTGCGATAAATACTCCTCCTCCTGTTCTCGCTGTTCGGTCTTTTATGTATATTGCATATGATTTTGGGAAGATCTCATTATCCGTAATTTCATTTTATAACCACCTTTTATTTCCTACAACTACATCAGCGTCCGTGCACACAATGAGATGTTGAAAATCAGCGACTTAGTATTTTAAACTGCGGAAATTTACGACCACAATGGAAATGGAATCCCTGGGATACGACTTACAAGTCCTGTCCATCGAGTATTTTATGTCATTAATGACACTCGTATTTGATGTACCTGAGCCACGGTTTCTATTTCTTTCGGATATTAAGACATTCTGACTTTGCAAAAAGCTCTCATTGCTACCATGGGAACTTGGAATGTTAGGACAATGATGGAGACTGGAAAGTAAGAGAATATTGAACAGGAAATGGAGAAGGGGGACATGGAGGATGTGCGAGGGATGGAGGCACTAAGGAGAAAAGTTAGTTACAGGGTTAGCGTCTTCAAGTCGAAGTCCCTTCTTCGAACGACTTCGACCTGAAGACGCTCGGACGAAACCGGGCGCAACTGTTGTCCAAAGTCAACATGAACTCGGAGGAAACCCGAACAATAATCAAGCCTTCTTTCAAGCCCCGCGGAAACCTACGCCGCAATATAGAAGAGATAGTAGGAGAAGTCGAGGGTGAGAAAAACCTGATAGCGAATGGCGAGTAGAGGAATCCAGTGGTGGGGAAGGGAGGGGTGGATATGGGGGGAGAGTAGTGGGGGGGGGGGGAGGGGAGGAGGGGCGAGGAAGCGCGGTATAGAAGATTCCGGGTGACATCGGGAGATATAAATTGATTACATTGTGAACTGACAAAAGTTCAGCGTTTAGCAGCAAGATTTGTAATGGGAAATTTTAAAAGGAAGGCAAGCGTTACGGAGATGTTAAATACGCTGGGCTGGAAATCATTAGAGTCGAGGAGGAAGAAAGCACGCGTGTATCTATAAGGCATTTATCGGTGATCCTGCGTGGAGGGACCTATCAAACCGGTTAAAAGGACCAAGTTATCTGGCGAGGAAGGATCATAATTGTAAGATTGAGCCTCCGAGGCAGCTCTCAAATACTTTAAAATTTTCCTTCCTACATCGGGGGATAGGGGATTGGAATGGTTTACCGGAGGAAATTTTGGAGCCCTTCCCTACTAATACTAGGATATTTATGACGAGGGTGAAAAAAATTGAATTTTGAGGGATCTTCCTATTTTTTTTTTTGTATTTAGTATTTTATGTTTTGTATTTTGGTCTTCATATATTTTGTGTCTTATGTAACCACCCGACCAAAAGGATAACTTGTATTTTGTATTTTCGTATTTTATATTTGGTTCTTGAGTATTTTCTTGTTATATGTTACCACCCGACTAAATGGTCGACTTGTAACAATTTATGCAACAATAATAATAATAACATGGTAATGCAGAGATTTATAAACAGTGTAAAAAATTCACATATCTATCCAGGTGATGAAGTGTGAAGCTAGATTCAAAAGGCTTTGTAAAGGTAGGAAGATAAAGAGGTGGAAGCTTGAAGCATTGAAAAGGTTGAAAAGGAGGGAATACCAATAGCCTGTAGAAAAGAAGATAAGTGAAGCAAAGTAGATGGGGACAACAGAGAGAAGATGGGAGATAATATATAAAAACAGGCATCGCAGGAGCGGCAGAGAAAACAATAGGAACGGTGGAAAAGAAGAGGGTTAAGAAGCAGTGGGTTACATAAAAAATTACTAAGAAAATGGAGGAGAGAAGGATTTGGAAAAACGTCAACACCAACGTAGGAAAGAGGAAGTACAAGGAACTGAATAATAAACTTAAAGAGGGTAACCAATCGGGCAAAAGAAAACTGGTGGAAGGGACAATGTGAGGAAATGGAAAAGCTACAGGAGGGAGGAAAATGTTATCTGGTGGTAAGAGAGGGCAAACGATACCAAAGGTTAAGGACAAAACAGGGAAGATATTAATCGAACAGGAAGATATCCAGAATAGGTGGAGGGAATACGTAGAGGAGCTATATGACAGCGAGAATAGACCAGTGAACCTAGATATAGAGGATGAAGGAACAATAGACAAGGATAACCTCGGACCGAATTTACTTGAGAGCGAAATAGAGATTAAGGGAAAATTAAGGGAGGTGAAGCCAATAAAAGCCGTGGGAGTACGTACGTAGCATAGCCAAAAAGTTACTGAAGAATTTAGTTAAATAGGGAAGACGACTTTTTTCGTATTTATTCGTAGGATCTAGGAGGAAGGAGTTTGACCAGACGATTTCATGAAAACTGTCTTTTAATCTATCGTGAAGAAATGGAAAACGTCATAATTCCAGGAGTATAGAATAATTAGTTTAATTTCTCACGCGGCCCAAGTTTTGCTTAGAACATTAAATAGAAGGTTGTAAAGTGGAGAAAATTACTATTTCGGCGATGACAAGTTTAGGTCCAGGAAGGGTAGGGCGCGACTCGGGATGATGCGATTGTGGAAATACGAACACAGTTGTAGAAAGAAACAGAAAAATCAGGATGTTTTTGCTTGCTTTGCGGATATGGAGAAGGTGTTCTACAGAATGAATTGGGAAAACGCAATGCAGATACTCGGGGAGGCTGGATAGATTTATAGATGGTCGAGATAGTAGAGTCATACAAAAATTATATGAATGTCCACAGGTGAGTATCCACTGGCAGTGAATCAGATTGGGTAAGTGTATGTGAGAGGCCCGCTGTCGCCATGGCTGTTCAATATCTATGCTAAGGTAAATGATAATAGAAGAATGGGCATCTAAGGTAGGTAAGTAAGGTAGGTAGTAATAGCATCAAGGATCTAAGTGGTAGGTAGTACTCAGTAAGGTGACCATCCGTCCTCCTTTAGGGAGGACAGTCCTTCTTTTGTAAGTTCTGTCCTCCCTCGAAAAGTGTCCTCCTACATGTCCTCCTTTTCGATATTTGAAGACTAATCTGTGAATCTCTGTATTTGATCGATGCCAAGCCAATGGTCCGTTACACGTGATGTGACGTATATATGTGTACTTTGATATGACGATTCGTCAAGGATCGGTAGGTACAGTGCGGCGAGACGCAATCAACATGTTGAAATGAACAGGTTGAATGGGAAAATCAACACGTCGAAATTGATCAAAGATGGGTGGAAATATTTAGGCATTTCAAACATAATCATATTTCATGTGAACATTTATTTGTTCAATTTACGTTGTGCTGCCCTGGAACTAATGCAGCAGTTGAAAGAGTTTTTTTTCAATTGCTAATGATTTTTGGGCAAGTGAAAAATCGAAATTGAATGTCGATACTCTATAGCTGTAGCTCTTGCCGTAAAATTCGATATGAAAGATAATTTTTGTTCAGATATCTCCAATATATTGTTAGAAGATAATACATTGATTCAAAATATTCATTCAATGGAAAAGTACTCATTTAAATAATAATTAATATGTATTTAAGCATAATCACAATATGAACGGTCACAAATGTATTTATTATCTATGCATTTATCATATTATATGTAGTGTATTATTGTTGCAATGAATGAAATGTTTCTTTTATTTACGATATTTATATTTTTTTATTTGCGTCCTCCTTTTCATTGTAGAAAACATAATTACTGTCCTCCTTTTCATTGTAAAAAAATTGGTCACCTTAGACTAGTAGGCCAACTGGTTTAGTCGGGAAGTTCCTTGGACGACCAGGCGTTGGGTAGTCGACCATCTAAGGAATTACAAGGTTAAGTAGATGCATTAGAATTTCAGTGCGGGAAATACGGAATGAAGACTAATCATAATGAAACTAAAATAGTGAAATTGAGAATCGCAATGAAAGCAAGAATGGTCGTAAAAGTAGGAGGGCACAAACTAGATCAAGGAGAACATTTCAATTACTTGAGTGGAAGGTACGCTAGGCAAATAGTGGCGAAGATATTAAATGGAAAACAGCTTGAGCGAAGGAAGCGTAAAGTTAAGCGAAAGATGACGATGGGGACCTTGGGTAAGGATATAGAAGAAGAGGAAGAGGTAAAGAGGGCTTGGTGTGGAGTGTATCATTGTGTGGGACAGAAACGTGGACCTTGAGAAAGGCTGCAGGCGTTAAGAGCGCGAAAGGTTGAGGTGGTTGGAAAGGAAGACAAATGAGATATGGAGAGGAAACCTCAGGATGAGATAAGGGGGAGGCAGGGTAAGTTGCTGGCTAGAATGATGGCTTGCTGTTTTAGAGGCAAGGATGTTGGGCAAGCGGGGAAGGGGGAGAAAGAGAATAGGTTTTATGGACGAAGGGATGAAGACGGGTACGACGAACGCCGAGATGAAGAAAGACATATTCGATGTAGATAGGGCCCTGCACATGTAAAGGTCAGGGAGGATTTTCTCTGACTTTCAACAAAACCGAACTTTAAGGGTGCAGAATACTTGAACGAATTGATGATTTCAAAACTTTACATTATCCATTTCGACGCCTTTCCTGAAAAATCAACACGAAAACAACTATTGTTGTGAATGCGATTGTCGAAGCACTTTTATTGTCTCTCGCACATCAGCACAATCTTCAGATCTGTTTATAGAAGTGTGATCTCTCTGCCTTTGGAATGCGTAGGGTGGTCTGAAATGAATACATGAAGAATATTCCACTCAAAATCACTTGAATGCTTGTGAAAGCATTTGACTCTCAATAGCTTCTTGTTGTTGGTTTTTTTTACTTTCACCTATCTACAAGTGTGGAACCAATTTCCCGAAAACATTCTAGAGCTGTGTCAGAAGAAGAAATACCCGTTCTCCGGAGTTACCACCACCCATTCATTCCTAGCTTTTTATTTTTCTCCCGCCACAACACTTCATTCTCTCAATGTTTTATTCCTTGGACGCCGTAGCTAACTCACAGATAACAATATATATTAATACTCCCCGTGAGCAGGACAACTGATTTCTCAAAACGCTATTCACTCACACGGTTTTATTTTTGAACTTTTGCTTCATTAAACCATAAGAAAAATTAGTAAGAAATAATTCAATATACATATATTCAACAGTGTTTCCAAGGTTCTCGTCCTTCCGAGTGACGACTATATGTTTGGAATACTCCTAACCCGAAAAACCCTCAACGACGCAATTTGCTTATCCATTGATCCTTTCCATAGGACGCCTACGAAGACCGTATTGTTCGGAGATGTGGCTTTTCTTCTGAAAGAGTGCCACTTAGATAATCCCAATGACACTCCCCCAGGAGTGGACTCATTAAACAACACAAATGGCCAGCCAAGATAATTTCCCAAGGCCAAAGAAAACGCAATGAAAAATAATCCCGCCTTCAATATGTCGTCAGAACGCGGCGCACCCAAAGAGTATATGCCTTCAAAAACCGGTTAAAATTCAAAATCGCCAAATTAAGTTAAAATCATTCCAGACGTATTAATCTTCAAGGTCAACGACCAGTCCGTCTATTGGCAGCCAATACCTTCCCCTACGCTCACGCCTATTGTTGCACTGTCATTCGGAACCCAGACGTAGTCGGAAACGCATGTACAGACCATTCGCGTTAACCTGGCCGACACTCAGTAGTTTACTGCGCAGGTGGGCCTAGTCCAACTCAGAAAATAGGGGAAGCAGCGCTTACTGAGAGGGGAGACATGCGCGAACAGTTTAACCGCTGTGGAAAGGGAGGGTTGGAAAGTAGGGGAGGACGGTTCACCTTCAAATCTGAAGTCAAATGAGCTGACTGGTTTACGCCCGCACGTTGTCAAGGTCAGCCAAGGCAGGAACACTATCAGAGAAGAGACAAACCACGTGAGGCTTGAAAACCCTCACCCCTTGATGGGCGAAATTGTTAAAACTTGGACTAGTCCGAACCAAAATCGCTTACTGCGCATGACGTATATGGCGGGCAGATACCCCTTCAACAATGCCCCCCCCCCCTCTGCTCCTCCATTACTTATTTCCCCTCTATCGCTAGTTGTCATCTGGCTGGAGATTAACGCGAATGTTAACTGTACTGGTACCTGCGCTCTCGTGTGTGAAATTTGTTTATCTCGCTATTGTGGTTCAGTTCAGATAAAAAAAAACATGTTTTGAATACGGAAGTGGAAGGTATGTACTTTATCTTACATACAAATATATATATACGACATTGATATGGGTATTTTTTTACTTCAAAATTATAAGATATCAATGTTTTTATTTATGAGTCGGGTCTTGTCGAGCTAATTTTTTTACAGATATATGAACTTTAGAATAATGGCAATTGTTTAATAAAATAACATTATCCGCCCTCATCCACCATTTTGTTTTTTATTCATTCAAACTTAACGCAACGCAAACATTTTCTCAGATGCATTCTGCAGTTACCATGGAAACCTCACAAAGAAGAAAAATCCGGGTATAGGGTTTAATTAGATCAAAACGTTTCTGAAGCAATGAATAACAACTACGGTGAGCTTCAACTAAGTTTAAATAAAATACTTTCGAGAATGGAATTTCCTTTTTCTACCCTTTTGTACCTACGTACTTTCTTAAACGCTTTCCAGTAAAAATCAAAATAGTCCGTCGGTCTGATTAAAAATAAAACCGATTTTATCATTTCTCATACTGATTATGCGTATTTTTTACCCATGAGAAGTTTCCATAGACTTAAATCGTTTTTTATAATTATTACTAAGATAATTTGGCGATAAATTAGTAAACGTTTTTGTTTCTTTTACCATTTAAGTTCAATTTTCAATTATTAAACATGCTTAGCGACTTGAAGTTGCTAAAACAAATTTTGTTGTTCATTGATTATGCATCTCAAAATGTCTAAAAATATCAACCTGCAACACAGGATGAAAATCATAAGAAAATTTGCTTATTGTGTTAAAAAAATGAAAGTCGATTCACTAAAGAGAAAATGATAAATATATTTCCTGATAGAAAAATAGAACCTTTAGTGAAAATTGTTTTTTAGTACAGTGCCACTAACCTTAGGATACCAAGTGGAATTTGCAATACATGCTTGAATAAATTGTATCAAGCAAAAAGTGGCTATCAGAAGACGATAGATTTACCAAATTTGAAGCTGTTTAAGGTACCCGTAAAAATACACGATTTTTGCTTACACTTAAGTCGAAGTGATACAAGTTGCGAATACACGATCTGAAAATTATATCGAAAACAGACAATTAACATTTTTTACTCGATAAAATATTGGTCCTGACTCATTTAAAAACAATATTACGGTGAAAACAGATAAAAAACTTAGAAGTAATCGAGTATTTTAGATTTTTAACTTTTATTTTACAAAATTTTGAAAATTTTGAAAATAAGTGTACTACCCCTATAATTCATAAAGGAAAATGGATTAAATTTTTAAAACAATTTATGTTGTCAAAAACGTTTCTCCATATTGCCTGTATATTGCAAAGATTTAGAAGGCTTTATTGAGTATGCTAAAGATCGATGCGAAGTATCTAATTTTCATTTAATATTTGGCATCGATGGTTTTCTCAAGCGTTGCATGTAAATTCAATCATTAGATAGTGACACAAGATATCGATGATACTTGTCGACAAAAATATAATGATGGTGTTTCCTCCAAGATTCCGGCGTGAAAAGACAATTTATACATTTTTGACACAAATTACTCAAGAAAATCATGAAAACGTATTAAAGATTTGGTCTACAGATACAGTATTGATGATTTTGATAGAACGATCGTGACAGGCATTAAATTGGCCAATATTATATACTTATAAATATATAATATATAGTTCAAGCTTCTGTGGAAATGTTTTTTTTGCCTTTCACGGAATTATTCGCCTTCGCGTATTAATATGGCCGGATTTTGTAGCGTGCAATTTAGGGAGGGCAAAAATTTCTAGTGCCGAAAATTTATGGTCTTGAATATTAATTTTTTTCCTTTTGATGGAAGCATAACGCATACGAAATTTGAAGCCAGTCAACACCCTGGAACCCGTGCCGCAGGGGTGCCAAACTTGCAATTTTTAAGGGTTTTTTCCTTTATAATCCGATATAAATTGTAAAATTCGCTATTTTTCCCCTGAAAAAGATATATCCTCAAATCAGGCACACTTTGCAATGCTAAATGAACCGTAAACCAACGTTGCAATCAATAATGGTAATTTTTTTTAAAAATGGTGTCCCCCGTTGTGATTAGGCAACACGCGTTACTCGTTATAACTTTCTGCAGCTATTCTGTTCCCTAACTCACCCTAGCACCCTTCAAGGGTCTCCATCTCGTGAAGACGCAAGATGACATTGAGCAACGCATCTTACCGAAATATCTTAAGTATTGATAATATTCTCCGCACATAAAGATTACCCAAAAGATTGCGATTAAAAGATCAAGGAGTGGAAAAGGTTTTGTAGGTTTCCTCTCCGTGGCGACGTGGTCACCAAACATGTATTCGCCAAAGCACTCTCCATGGCAACAACGCGGCTGCTCTTGTAAACATCCGAGAGTGTATTATGCACGGTTGGCACTTGTACTCAGCCCAAGTGATTTTTCGAAAAGTCATTCCAACTTCATTTCGTTTCTATTTCAACTTTGTGACTTCGTCGCAAACAGATTACTTATTACAGATTCCTTGCGCTTCTCTATAATAAACTCTGGGTTGCCTTGATTCAAGAACTACGATAGATATTGCATTAATTATTTGTATTCTCACATTTGAGATGAGAGAAAGGCATTGATAAGGTACTGGCAGGAATGCTCACTTTTTGGTTGGCAGGGTTTATAAGAACAGTTAGTGGTGGCGACGACTGCCTTCAACAGGTCAAGTACTTCGTCTGTCCACTCGGCAAAAGTGAGGAAGACAGAGTGCTTTTTGCAGTTCGCGAAATTGTCAAGGAGGCACGAGTTATTTGGGCCAAGGCCCAAAGGGATTTTTTAAAAAAAGATTTCAGAGATTTCCACTTTGGAATCAGGAACTGGTTCATTTAATTTAATTAATTCATTTAGCTGTATCAACACTGCAGAATGACTTAGTAATAAGCTATCTTGTGAAAGCGGTGTGCACCAATTCCAACCCATTTACTAGTTAGTATTTCACCCCATATAATAGTGCATATTTCTATTACGTATGATGGTGCCACTTGTTATTTTCAGGACGTTATCTTTGAAATGCGTATTTACTCAGCACTTTACTACGAAATATTTAAAGTTTTAAGTTGTTCTCATGGTTCCTGCGTTCTAATAGACAAAGACTTGGTGGTCTACCTTTCATTCACTGCATGCCGTATGAACTTGTCCTAAATGTGCTGCTCATAATGTATCCTGTAGACCAAACCGTTCCTTGCTGTTTAAGAAGCAACGGCTGGAAATCAATGATAACCAATTTGAGACCGCACATATGGATCCCGATTTTATCCCTTTCATTTTAATGGCAAAACTGAGGCAAAAACTCGGTTTCTAATTTGTAAATTTGGCATTAGTACATACCTATTACATAGAGATTCGTTACATAACGAACTGTTATTTATAGCTTAGTGGTAGATAATAATACAATTTTAATCTTAAAATTATGAGCGCAGCCACGAAAATGATTACCTTGAGTTCTTTGAGCTCGGCAAAATATTTAAATAATTCACTAATTTTTTCAGGAAAAATTAATAGTACTTTAATAGTGATTTTCTGAAACCAGGGGAAGTATAAAAATAAACTACATTTGTTAAGTAAATAATACTTTTATATATATCGCGTATAATCAACAAAGATAATCTTGACTTTTATTTGAAAGAATATGGAATTATAGAGATATCCTCGTCCTCAAGACACGGGGTCAACTACACCTCTAAACCGCTTTCGCTCTTCTTTTGTCGGTCTCCAATGCTACATAAGAATAATAAGCCACAACTATCGATGAAATCACGCAATTAATGGACTATCCCTTGCTCTCTCCTCTCTCACTGCAATGACGACGACGATTGATTCTAAATTGTGTCCTTTTCCCGTCTTGGAATTCAAATACGCGAGACAACGTTTGTCTTTGCCTCCGTGTAGTATTACCACCTCACAATATTCTAAGTCTCTTCCTTCACCCTCTACAGATCTATCTAAATTAACACCTTGCACAATATTCACATCTCCACATAGGCGATATATTTTCCTTGCAAGTTACCCAAAAGAGTCAGGTACCATTCCATTACATGCTATAACGTCTCGGTACTCAACTTCTAGTCAAAGCAAACGTTAGTGACATTTAATTTATCTTCAAGTTGTATTGGCCTGAGAATGGAGAGAAATCAATTTTCAAAACATGGGTCTCCTCGATATAATAATATTATAAAATTTATTATAAATATATTATAAAATATCATGTATTTTTTGTGTGCTGGTCTTTAGGTAAAATATTCATTGCACATTATAAAATCATAAAAAAGGAAAGTGTCACGTAATTGTTGACTTTAATTGAAGTGATCCTCACGTTCGAATACCACATTTTTTCTTGAAATGTCTCCAGAATTTCCTCTTGCAGTTCCACAAGTACTTTATTTTCCTATCGTTCAGCAAACAAATAAATAATTTCTTTGGAGCTGTAAGCGTCGTACTTCGGCAGTCTATTACCAAGCAACATTTGCACCGAACGACGCACATGTCGGAAAATCAAGTATATCTTTTTACGATGACCAGCAAACAGATAAATAACAACAATGGAAATCAAAAGTCATCAAGGATCGATTTTTGGCGATATTGTCTTTTTGAATAAATTCATCACAGCAAAGCAATATTCTCTCGAAAAAGGAACAAGCGTTTTAAGAATATTAAACATTTGTAATATTTATACGTATTTACAAATATTGATGATATTCCGGAAAAAAACTGTGTTCCCTGGGATAATTTCGAGGGCTTCCCCGACCATGGGAGGCATAAGTTTATCCGCTAACACCTCTTATTACTAGTTAAATGATAATTGTTTTCCAAGTTCCACAAGAGAAATGTTTACCAAGTGGATTTTTCATTATCTATAAATATAGTCATCCAAAAATCAATTCAAATCCTCACTCTAGTCGTTCTCCATTTCAAGAAGTCGTGCCGGCGGTGGCACGGATGGTACGGTTGGATGTACCATGGATTGTGTACAAGGCTATTCACTATTTGGCTATCGACGGCAGTTTCTCCCTTCTGGGCCGTTATTCGCGGGCGTTCAAATTTCCACTCCTTAGCGAATTTTTATATCCGCAAAACTACGCTTTACTTTGGCCTCGGATATTATCATCATTGTGCTCTACTTAAACACTTGCTCTCTGTACATAAATTGTTTCCAAGAAATCGGTAAGTTCTTCATTTTTCCTCTCTTTCTCACATCCCCCAGGACTCGTGATACACGTTGGATTTCTTACGTGACGCAACATCTGGCTTTAATTAACCCGACCACTTCCCCTTTCCACCCCCCTCGCCTTGCTTTCCCCCCTTATTAAGTACTATAGGTGTAGCGAATCTTGGTGGCACTCTCTTGTAAATAGTATGACGCATAGAAGAGGAAAGCATGCATGAGATATGGGGGTTGAAGCGGCCGAGCCTTTTCCCAGACTATGTGGGAGTCCTTGGATAATTTTGCCCTCTCATCAACGCTTGGTTTACGGTCAGTGTCCTCTAATTCTCAACTGGTGAGTGCCACCAAGTTTCGCTTTTCCTGTACTAATCCCGCTCTCCTCTGGATTTTACCACACATTCATTACCTCGCTACTTTTCGCGAGTCGCGACTCGGGCCAGTTAAAGTTATTTCATATGGTATGTATGGGTGTACTAAGCGCGAAGTCTTTTCATTTTCGAATAGAATGCAATTTGACCAAAATATTGAGTTACCATCGAGTCATTTGAAGTCATAAGAGGATTTGTTTTAAATCTTGCGCACGAGATTTAATCCTCAGAGCTTTTGAGTCCGGTCTCCCGCTTACGAAGTTCAGTCACGTGACAATTTTCTCTCCCTCGGGTGGAAAGATTCGAGCAAGGGAATGCTGCGCGTTCGCAACGTGATTATTTCCTCTCACGTATCATCGCCTCTCAAGAGAGAGAGCAAGCCCACGCAGTCACTGACCCCCGAGAGTGCAAAGTAGAAGGCGGGTGTCTTCGAAAGGGCGTCTGCAGAGAGGCCTCCTAGATCCCACTCGATGGAATGTGATGGCCACGCGAGACGATAATAATTAAATAAATCTCTCGCGGTGCTCTCGTCAAACGACCCGTCTTCGAACATTAGACAAATCTCTTCGGGTGCATGTGAAGCAGGCGCGTGAGGTGTTGTTTGCGTGAAAGACGAAGAATTCTCACAAGCGAAGTGCAATTTCCATCAGCTACGGGATTACCATGAATATACATATGGATCTAAATATTCTGCACCCCTGTACGGGCAAACGTTTTGCCTAGCATTCCGCAAAAGATAGGTCGCGCTGCAGTCGGCATGGTTCCGCTTCTGTGTGTAAAAAATGGCTGGTTTAATTGGGAGGCCAATTCCGGTACCTTTATTTCCAGTATCTCCATTTGAATCGCGGCCTTTCCTTATTAGAGCCATCTCCTCTAGAGTGACGGCGCTACAATCTGCTTGGTCCTGATTTTTCGGTGCACGCGGAATGTTTGGCAACACCAACTGGGGGCAAGTTTAGGATCCATATATGTATAATATTCATGGGTATTACAAATAGGATTGGGAATGGAAAGAGAGAGACGCATTTCGATTCTCTTTTTTTGTGATCCCGCACACGCTGTGCAGAAATAGTATTACTATATATATATATATATACACACACACATAGAGTGAAGTGAGAGGGAGGGGGGAGGGGAGGGTTCGGATTGTTTTTGAGAGGGGAGACGGCGCGGCGCTGTTAGCGGGGGGGGGGGGTTGCCATGGCGACACGCCCCCCTCCTGGTGGAGGAGGGGGAGGTGATGGAGTGTTGCGCGCATTTCGCCGTCGTTATGGCGCCACCGTCGTCGACGTCCACACATACCTGCGATCCGTCCAACCAGGAAGACGCGATCTCTGCACCCACCGCCGCCGCAGACGCGTCCTCACCCGCCGGATGGCTCTGTGGGCGTGCAGAGAGTGGGTGCTGGGTGTGGAGGCCCCCTTGCGAATGATGCACGGCACTCTCCCCGGGCTTCGAACCCGGGTCTTCCTTCTCCACCTCACACGCAAACTCTTCGAAGCACGCACTCCCTCGCTCACACTGCTCTTCGAAGAACACGCGCGCGATTCAATTCGCGGAAATATTATTCACATAGTACCACCTAATGCACCACATACGTACATATATATATTAATTAATTCCTGGGGTGCACACAATAGGCCGTGGTGTCGCTCGTTGAGGTGGGCCGTTGTTGTTGGTGGAAGATAATGCGAACGGTGTCGTCTGACCGCTGCTGCACTCTGACTGACTGACCGACTGACTGCGCGCGCTAAGAGGGGAGGGGGGGAGGGGAGGGGAGTTCCCCTTAAAACGGGAAAATGCCACCGTTGCGGCCGCCCAAGGAGGAGGAAGAGAGAGAGGTGGAAACGAGTCTCTCTTAGAGAGAGAGAGAGGCTGGCCTCTTGTGTCTGTTCGTGTGCCGTCTCATGCGTAACCCACTTTTGCTTGGCTCGCTTTGGGGGATAGGTAGAGTAGGGGGGGGGGAATAGAGGGAAATCGGGGCACGTGGAGGGGAAAGAAGGGGGGTGTCCCTCCCCCTCCACTCCCCCCTTCCAACCCCCTCCGATCGAGAGAGTGCAGAGCATTGTGCTCGCACCGGACCTGTGCACCACACTCGTGGGATGGCCAGAGAGGCCAATGATGGCACTCAATGTGTCATTTGATGATTCTCAGCGGGGGGTGGTGATCTTAAGCGGTGATCGTGAGTGTCCACAGGGAGGAATATATCTGCCAAAAGAGGATTAATCTCTCACGGTCGGAAGCATATTCACTTGAATTCCCTTCTTCGAATCCCACCACGCCTCCTGCCCTTCACTGCCCCATCCCTCTGCCCCCTGCCTTCGACGCGGGGGGGGGGTTGATCCAATGACCCCTACAGGGGTCACTGGTGGTGGGACCAGAGTGGTGGTGGTGATTGCTTCCGGTGCAGGACGCGGAAGGTCAGTGTGAGACAGGTTCTCCTCAGTGAGTGAGTGAGTGGGTCCCCGAAATGGCGAAAACATTTTCACTATTTCTTTCGCGCCACCCTTCTTCCTTCTTAAAGAGTCGAAAGAATACATTGTGTGTGTGTGTTTAGCATATCTGCACATAAGCGGAGACGACGGGAGAGAGACGCATCAATCGCGTCAATTGTCTCTCTTCGTCGTGCATTCCTCCGCAACGGCTCTCGCTTTGCTCATCGCTCTCGCGCGCACCAACTATGCGACTCCTTTGACGGAAGTGCTTCGCCTCGCTTTCGAATCTGCGCGCACCACCACCTCACTGGTGCTGTGGTGCTTCCCCCGAGAGAGAGAGAGAGAGAGTGAGAGTGGGAGAGAGAGAGATTCCCTGTCTTGGCCAGTAGTAAGTCACCTTAGAAGACACGAACCAAGCCCACCCAAGTACTTCATCCTCACTTTTGAGATGTACGCACTGATTTGACTGATATGCTGAATTATTCAACTGAAGGTGGTTTGAGCGACTTAGTTCCCATCGAGTCATAATGGAGACTAAATTCAAATTTATTTTTTTAATTTCAGCGTCTGTAAGAAGTATGAAATAAATATTGTAGTATTAATGGAGCAAAGATATAGTTATATATTACCAAAATTCTGAGTAATTAAATAAATAAAGCTACATATAAGTCTCTAACCTGACTCATTTTTCCCCGCCGTACGGCCGAAAACCCTTCAAAACAGCAGGTTTTTTTGCGATTCTGTAAACATCACTTCGGTGAGTAATAGATTATTTTTTTTATAAATAGTTGAAAAAACATGCAAACTATACGCAGTTAACATTCAAATCTTCAGGCTCTACTTTGTAGAAACTTTTAATATTCATTATAATAAAGTTGGGTATTTTTCTTCACTTTTTATTTGGATTCCTTCCTTAACCATCTGAACTCCCTCCATTCTAACATTTCCTTTACCAAGGAAAAAGATGTCGGAGGAACATTGAATTTCCTTGATTTATCGATTTCAATTACAAGGCATAGGCATGAATTTTCCATCTACAGGAAACCTTCATACACAGACCACATCATTCCTAGCGATTTGTTTCATCATTTTTCCCACAAAAATGTTGCTCTAAATCTTATGATTCATCGCCTTTTAAATATTTCCCTGACCCCAATTGGATATAAAGCTGAACTGGATACTACAATTTCTATAGCCATCAACAATGGCTTTACCCCGGATTTAGTCTACAAACTACTTAGTAAAAACCTTTAAACATTGGCTCAAAAACAGATTTCCTCCGCAGAGCCAACAAAACCAATTTTAAGTGGCGCTCTCTTCCTTTCTTGGGAGACATTTCACATAAAATTTCGAACCACCTACCAAGCTCTCTGAAAGAGCCGCTTTTTACACACCCCTAACCCTATCCAAAATTCTAGTGAACGGTAAAGACAAACGGGATAAACTTCTTAAGTTTGGTATATATAAAGTTAAATGCAATATAGATTATATTGGTCAAACCTGTCGAAATTTTAAAACACGCATAAAAGAACATGTCCGTAGTTTAAAGAATAGAGATTCTGTCTCTCTTTTTGCTAAACACCTTATAGAGAGTGCAATCTTGTCGGTGACTTTACCCCCGATTTTTTACGTTTGCTTCCCAAAGGTTTAAAAATGGATGCATTAGAACAAATTGAAATTAACAGGCATTCTCCCAATCTATGCAATGAGCAGCTTTTAAACACATACCTCCTCCCCACTACATTCTGGAAAATTTTCGTTAAAAAACGTTGACCTTTCTCATACCACCACCACCCCTTGATTTCATTGTTTTCGCCAAGCATTTTATGTAAATTTTTGTTGTTTTTTTTCATGTTAATTACTTTTTTTACCCTCCTTTTAATTTTTGATTCATTTCCTTTTTGTAATTTTTTCATGTAAACTTTTCTTTTATAATCAAATTTAATGTTCCGTATCTAACAAAGAAAACAATATAATATATGTAAACAAACTACTACACATGACGATGCCATAAAATTGGTGAAACGCGTAGTGTGTTTTTAAAAATAAAAAGTGTAGATAAGTAGCAAACTTTATTATAATGAATGTACGCAGTTAGTTTTTTGACGAAATCTAGGTCCTAGAAGTTCCTCATTTTTTAATTATTCTCCCTCTGGAGCGCACTGCTATAATCTATCCCATGTAAAACAACTTATATTTTGAGGCAAATTGCACGAAAAGTAGTTATAGGCAAAGGGTTGATATTTTTATATCATTGGTAAGATGAGAGTTTTTATTTAAAATGAGGCCAAATTCATCAAATTCTAGGTGAAGTGATTTTTCGCTCTCAAACTACCTTAAATGCTTCCACACGTTGAGCGATAGTGATTGACACATAGATATGAGAAGTACTCGAGGGCATGGTGTCACTGGGAAACTTCAAGTGCTTCAAGTGTGACGGAGCGAAATGCCTTAAAATCCAAAAACTACATTACCCTCGTCAGTTCGAAGCGATGGACGTGGAGAAGCATGGGAGAGTTTTGACGTCTTAGTTTCTTAATCCGGAGCAGATTCCGCCAGGAGCAGAACCCTTCCAATTCAGGAACCCTTAGAAAAGAGAAATGGGGAAATTGTCGGCTCCTTGCGAAGGCGCGGGCAGTGCAGGCAGCGATTCCATCGGCTCGCCAACCCAACGCCATTAATTCCATTGCTCCACGGAATGACCGCGGTCACCATGTTTGGAGAAGAGTTGACAGCTGGCTGAATAGTAGGGTGGGCCGAAAAACACTAAAGTGTCCTGATCGAATCGCAATAGCGCGGAAAGCGCCGCGAAACTCGCGACTCTAGGATATATAATTCGACCAACAAAGCAGCATTGACATCCTTTCATCAGCCCCGATGACGATGACTGAGTCAGACATCGAAACGTCGGCCTACATGGAGACCATCACCCGGTTGGAAACCCGAGAAAGCTTCACCAAGTTAATATGCCGGGAAAGCACTAAATATTACTTTTGGTGGTAACTACTCTATGGTTACTAATTCCCTCAATGGCATCAACTATAATAACTTGCTGTGGTATATTTGTCGCCAAGAAACTAGAAATGTAATCCCCTGAGTTAAGTATCGTAGCTATCTGATGCAGGGTATTTGATGAAAGCATGATCAATAGAGATTAGAAGAAACATTTGCCTCTCCCCCCAGGTTTGTAGCCCTCAAACATATAAGGTAGGGCATTTAAATCTCTACCTATTATTAAATTCCTCGATGTGATGCTGTATTTATTAGTGCTTCGAGTTTTAAAATTTTGGGACGTCACGTTAGGAGGCCTGTATTACGCGCGGACAAAAATGGTTTTATTTTGGGTCTATTATGTACCTCGATAAATATTCTAGGCGGTTCTCTGGAACGATTTCCCTTTGACTGGCCATATTTCCAGCTACATGATTCTCGGCTTCAGGTTTGGTTGCGTCTATTTTCAATTAATGTTGAACAATTTTAGACAATTTTTCCTGCCTAAAATGTCGTCCGTCAGCCAACTTTCTGCGCCGAGAATAGCATTAGCCCCCGTGCTGTGAATAAGATGGTGAAATCCTGGAATCTTACTTTTGACCTATGAACAACAACTACGAAGCATATTGCTTTATAATGATCGTTTATGCGTTTCTGGGACATTTCCAAATTTCTCTCTTCAATGTGGAAATGTTTCCAGGAACAGCGTTAGAAATTTTTTTCGTCATTATGTCCATATGGCAGCTCGCCTTTTTATTGAAACAAACTATTTTAAACGTAAAAAAAAACGAAAACAAGGTTGATGATTAATAACGGGAGTGAAAACGACAAAAGAGGGAATGATGGGATACGTGACGTCACTGGACATATCCGCCGGGTAAGTGCCCTGCTGGTAGTTGCTCTTTACTCTTTCACTTTACAGAGACTCCCGACGCACGACTTCGTCGCTTCACGACGCACCACTCAGAATAATGGTAGTCATAATAGTATTTCACTTTGACGTGCTTCGACGGCTTAGGTCATTTCGCACACAATGTCCGTCACGCGCAGACAGGGGCAACAGCACTCGGACGAATAGGGTTTCAGAGTTGGACATAGTCAGATGAAGCGTTCCATGCGTCAAAAAAGCGAAAATAATATTATTTTTGGTGGTGATTACAACGCTCCCTCGATAGACTGGAAGACATATAGTTTCCTAAATGGCGGAAAACATAAGGATTTGCGTGACACATATTCACTCTTCAAATCTAATTCCTTACATCAATTAGTCACTACACCTACCAGAGGAAACAACGTTCTAGATCTCTTGGTGACTAACATACCTGAAAGCATCCTTAACGTAGTAACAGTGAACGGAATTAGTGATCACAGAGCAGTAAACACTAAATTCCATTAGTACTGACAATAAAACACCCATAAAGAGAAGGGTATACTTAATTCACAAGGCGGATTTCGAAGGCATAAAACGGGAACTATTGACCTCGTATAAAAAATTACTCAAAACTGTTGTACTGACTATATATGGAATATTTTTCGTAGCATCACATGACTAGCCATAACTATCGCAATACCAAGTAAACTTAAAAAGGTCAATAGATACTGAACCTAGGTGGTATGATACGGATATCCGGAAATCTCTCAAGCGACAACGAATCTGGCACGCAAAAATGAAGAACGCACGTCAGGATCTCCCCGAAGAGGAGTATAAGAAGTTATGCGAAAAATACAAGAAAGCGAGAACAGCAGATAAGGCGGTCATTCAAAAAGCATTAAGGGAATTCAAAAGTAAAATATTCGGCGAATATTTAGAGGATAACCCAGAGGCATTTTGGTCGTACGTGAGGGAGGTTCAAGGCTGCAAATCAACAA
This sequence comes from Pyrrhosoma nymphula, assembly GCA_963573305.1. Classification (NCBI taxonomy): domain Eukaryota; kingdom Metazoa; phylum Arthropoda; class Insecta; order Odonata; family Coenagrionidae; genus Pyrrhosoma; species Pyrrhosoma nymphula. Next base: position 10,067,519 of record OY754327.1, read on the forward strand.
TAATCTCACTAAAGAGCAATCTAGGAGAAAGAGCGAACAAAATCAGCCGGTCCCGATCAAATTCCCGCCCAAGTTTATAAAGTACATATTAGCATCAGAAATAGCAACGTACCTGAAAATAATATTTGAAATATATCTCTTAGTTTCCCACGTCCAGAATTAAACCTCCTCGAACGGACACTCTCAATTTCTGCCGAAGTCTGAAGTGACAATTCTTCTGGGATTCTGCCAACTACCCGACCAATCATGTCCCACATATCCTTCTCGAAAACCCCGCCCTCTCCAAGTTCAATCCTCCTCCACCCCATGAACCAAAACCTCTCTCACATCCAATCATCCCGTAGATATTTATACCAACCTTCTTAAGATTTCCGATCCTTCCTTTCTCAAATCCTTAAATCCCCCACCCAACATCACCAAAGCTGAAAACTCAGCCCCTTATAAATCTCTCTGGCAATCCCGATATATAGTCATTACTCCTTCTGATAAAGGCTCCACTATAGTAGTAGTTCTGGACTCCTCAGACTACATCGCTGAAGCCCTCAGACAACTCTCTGACAGCCCCCTCCTACGTAACCCGTACCAGTTCCTCAGAACCAACCCTGAATTCCACGGCACTGGTGGAACACTCTTCATGTCTACCATTCATGCAACACAACGTGAAAATACACCGGTAATTATAATTAAAATAATAGGAAATCATAAGCAAAGAAAACCCCCAATTGCAAATTAGAAGTGAACTTTTCGTAAATAGGGGTACGGTTTCTTAAACCGCGATGGAGAGGAACATTTTCGTGTTCAACATAGCAATGAAAACAAAATTCAAAGTTTTAATCAACAAAAACATACCTTGCTGCAGTGAAGTTTGGCAATGTCCTATCAGTTTCCCATCCAAGATGAATTTCGCATGGCACTTCAGGATAAAAACAATGAACGCCCATTCCTTCCTCTCTCGATTCGCAGAAACAGCAAGATTATGACGATGAATTTTAAAGCGTTGCACCAGGGAATTCATAACCAATATATTTACTACTTTATACTTTTTCCTTGGTTGCACACATAAATACATACGCACAATAGTGACGCATGCTGTTGTTATCCCATGTGGTCCCATGCCTTCCATGCGCAAACAAGATATGGTTCTGCTTTTGTTCTGCGCAGCGCCTCGCGGCCAATTCGAAACTCGTTTTCGTCCGGGTTTCCAGCATTGGTTTCGAATCCCTTAAAATGTTTGGACCATCGTATGAGTTCCACCGGGTATACGTGCTTTAAAGGGTCGGTTGATTCATGCTTGTTACTGCGCAGTAGTAACAAAACATTGTAACATATTCTTTTCTTATCTTAGATATGGTTATCATTACTCTAGACCAAGATTTATAATCCATGACCAGTTGAAATGTGACAGTTATTGTCGAAATCCAACAGTTTTTTCGCAAAGGGTTAAGGGTCTGATATTAAATTTTTCTGAGGGTAGAATATATACCTAAAAGGTTCTATTAGTCATAAAATTACTGACAAGTATTCCCAATGCCTTTAGCTGATGGTGCAATCATTTGCAAATTCTTCCCTTTTCGCTTCAACAAATAAACAATGTGGCTGTTTGCAAGTTCAATTAGGGGTCACTTTGTGTAGCTTTTCAATGTAGTACTTTAGAGAGAGAGCTGTGGAGAGCATTGGCAGCCCCATTGGGGGGGGGGGCAGTAGGGGCAATTGCCACCCCCCCCCCAAAACTCGGCATAATTCTTTGTCATAGACCTTACATTAAAAGCCTAAATTAATTAGTTGCTTTTTTGTAATTGAAGCTTTGGTTATTTTACATTAAAATCCAGTTAAATTTTAAATAAACTAAAATGGTTTTTTAAACCACAAGCTAAACGTGAATGTAAATAAAAATAATTTTGGAATTAGTCGAGACTTTGTGGTAATCTAAAAGGGAAATATGCATTTAGTAATAACTTGCTCTTATGCAAACATTTGCTCTCGAACCACTTATAACGCGTCACTTTGCACATAGTTTGTTGCGAATTTCTGGGACGAGACCCACAAACCCCCCTTCTCCAGGGGGGTATTCCATACCCCAAGAACTGCTGCCCCCCCCCCCCAACCTTGCTAGTCTGGAGCCGCCTCTGGTAGAGAGCTTTAATTATCCTTAGGATCTCAATATACGAGATTCTCCCAGGGGAAATGTAAGACATACGTACCATATTGTGGTAAAAAAATCCATAGGTTAAAATTTATCTTGGTTATAATAGCCTTTTAAATGCAACTATTATTTTAACTAAAGATCTTGAGGAAATACCTACTAATAAAATATAGCCTTAAATTGCATTTAATGACACAGTCTCAATTATTTATGATGATACGTTCATGATCATCATTCACGTGAAATAGCCAATTGTGTGTGAAATGTTACATTCAGTAACTGTGAAGGAGCAGTGCTGGACTTGTGAATTTAATATTCCGTTCAGTGGCCGTTCACGAAGCGTTCATGGCCAGCTGTGCAACAGCCGTTCGAAGGGTGTTCCGTTCATGGGCTGTTCATGGATAATAGGTTGGAACTGTGTGAACGGTTCCCGCACGTTTCCTTAACTGCCCTGAAAATTTGTGAAGCGTTTGCACAGTTGCCCCCGAACACTTCAGTGAACGGTTCATTTTCACCAGGGTTTGGAGTGACTGCTGTCACTTATGTTGGACATCTTATATCAGATCAAGTTTGTCACCCGAGTGACGACACCAGGAAAGAAAGCCTCCAGTTTCGTGCCCCTGAGAATAAGTCTGAGTTAAGTAGCTCCCTCGGTCTTATAACTTTTGCATCCAAATACATTCCTCATCTTGCGACCCTAAATGAACCATTGAGAAGGATTATCAAGAAACACAGTGAATTTGTACGGGGGCCTTCTACAGGGGCGGATTAAGGTCGTTGTTTTGAGGGGGGGGGGGTTCACTACTTCCCTCGGCGCCTGGGGGGTATGCAATGCATCTCACCGAAATGGAGGTCCGGGTGGACTTACCTCGGAAAATTAAAAGAAATTAAGCGCTTGGAACGTAGTTTTGGTGTGGTTATATTATATGTAAGAGATGTGATAAATTATTGAGCAAATCTATCTAATCACATTTGAAAAACGTAAAAAAACGATGTAAAGAATGCCATTATTGTGAAGAAGTGAAGTGTCTTCCGGGTTTTACACCGCGTTGGTCCATAAATCCTCGGACGACAGTTTCGGCGGAGTTTCAGTCTACTTCTTCAGGTCGGTGAAGTGAAGGTGCAGCCATTTGTCGTCTTTAATATATCTCACCCGTTGGAGTCAGGTCTAACGCTTGAGATATATCAGACGACGAATGGCTGCACCTTCACTTCACCGACCAGAAGAAGCCGACTACAACGCCTACGAAACTGTCGTCCAAGGAAACATAGACCAACGCGGTACAAAACCGGAAGACCTACATCTTCACATCCATCAACCCGCGGAAGCCTACACAAGGATTTCGAACTCCTTGAAAGAAATCATCTTTAATGCCGTACAAAATGAAAATTAGTTGGAATGAAATAAAAATATAAGTACATATTCAGAAAATACTATTTTCTTTAATATTTTTATAATTTTTTATAATACCTAGCAACGAAAACGCAGTAATTCTCGGAATTTACCGTCATTCGTCAAGGGCTCTTCCAATGATAATGCACCTTCGCGTCGTCCCGATGACCTCTGAATGGTATGTTCTGACGGCCAAGAAAAATCACATTTTTAAGTATCAGCTTCAGATTTTCTCTATTTTCCTTGATTTTCTCCCTTCTGTAGCCGTCCAATTGGCTTGTCTTTTGATTTTCAGGTTCTTTGCATTTTTCTAGAAAATTCAGGGCCAACTGGGCACTGCACCTTTGTGATAGACTGTGTGTTGGTGGTTTTCCAGATCATCTAGTTTCCCTAGCAGTTTTGAAAACTTTAACGGCTCTGTAACGAGGGATTTTAACTGAAAAATTGTACCGCAAGCTGCCGTTGATTGGGAAAAAAGGGCAATACCAACAAAAACGTCCATTCATTGAGGGAGAAACCACAAGCAAAGGGTACTTTTCAAGATGTTCTATCCTCACGTAACGACGCTCTTCCGCGGTTCCCTTCCTATGAGTTGAAAAGGGATACTTGTAGTCGCTTGTGGATGTCCAAGGGCTTTCCAAAAGTTCTGCTATTTTCCTATCATCAGATCTTTCCTTTCCTGGTACAATGAAGAAACATACGTCACAGTTGAAATTTTCAGCCAAAGGAAGTGAAGAAATTGAAGCTTCAGTCGATGTTTCTTGGCTACGTGGAGGGGATTGTAAAAGGACCATGGACTCAAATTGAATCTCATTGTCAGTTGTGCAGCATGACGGCATGGTGTTAACAAATTGTGTATTTCCTCCTGCTGCTTCTGGCGTATTTTGTTTTTGGACGCGAGAGAAAAAGCTTTGAAGGTCCGCAGAGGCACTATAACTTTTCTGCTTTGTACCAGGCTTACTAGAAGAAGACGCCTGTGAACAGAGGTAAACCTTAGCTATTCCTTCTGCAACGAGTTGCAAAAAACATTATAAGCATATCTTTTTCACACCCTGTGGCGTAATACTTGAAAATTATTTTGCTTTACTTAGAGAGTCCTCAATTTTACTGCTATCAAAAGGAGAGGTACAAAACTACGGTGGGTGGACCTCTTACAGCATTTCTATGATAACACAATGAAAGTAAAAATCCAGTCAATAGGTGGGTGTTCAATTCCTTGATCAAAAAAGCAGATAGATAGCAAGAGAGGCTAATGTGGGCCCGAGCTTGAAGCCGGCCGTCCGTCCCTAATGGCGAGCGCGAGAAAGCGCAAATAAGTTATGTCGTTGTAATAAACCGACTGAATTTACCAGCTCTGGCTGAAAGGTTGATCTGAACGTCAGGTATATCACAGAATAAAGGAAAGAGGACACAGGGTCCTAAACATGTGAAGAACTCTTGAAATTGTCACTCACTACAACTATAACAGCACACTCGCTAGAGCCGGGCAACTGACATGTCGCGACGAGCACGAGAGCGGAGGGTGTCGCATAGTAGGCAATGCTGGAGGAGGGCGTGGAGACTGTATTCCCCTCTCGCAGACGCACTACGGCTCAACTGCCCCTAACTCGCGGCACGATTTTCTGCATACATAGTAAATAGATGTATATAGGTCTGCATATATGGTATAATATCTTATAACTATTTTGTTACGGCACCAAAGCTTTCACAATACTGTTCATCAAAAGTCCTACAAAAGTACAATTGCCAACAACGAGGATACTGTGTCTGTTTAGACAATTGGCTTTTAGATATTTTCCAATTATCTTTAAACATTATGTATTGAGCTGGTGAAATAAAAACTTGCATTGGAGAACCACCTGAATGATTACCATCTTTTCTATTTTCCCGGAAATTCGGGGGGGGGGGGGGGGGGGGGGCAGCCGCCCCCCCCCCCCTTAATCCGCCCCTGGGCCTTCACAACAGGAAGCATTCTCCAAACTTAAGGAACACCTTGTAACCCCGAAAGCCCTAGATTTTTTTCAAAGGGGAAAAAATACTATTTTGGTATGTGATGGTAGCCCGGTCTGCTCAGAACCAAGACTGGGAAATAGCACTTAACACATTCAATGCGGGCCCCGATTTTCATGAAAGTCGTCAAAATCGGCTTTAAAAAATTTAAAGGGCTTCGGAATGGAACGACCACGTCAATTGACGTGCTCCGTCAGTCGGTGTAGCCAGGAGCACGTCTATTGACGTGCTCCGCATTGAATGTGTTAATGTCTATCTGTCTGCCTATAACTTTTCTTCAAATTCAGTTACTGGTGCGGCCCCTGCTGAACTACTTTTCAACCATCCCATCAAATCCAAACTCCCTAAAATCTCTCGCCATCGCATCGGGTGGTCAGATGAAGAAGTAAGAGACATGTACCTAGAGGACCAAGGAAAACGCTATGCTGACGGCCAACGCCATGCTCAACCTTCAAGAATCAGCCCTGGTGACCTTGTCCTTGTTGAACAGAAGAGGGGGAACAAGCTAGCTACAAGGTTCAACCCAGTTCCAGTTGTAGCTCGTCATATGGTCAAACAGCAAAGGTCTTAATGCCTTCAGGGAATGTTTTAGAACGTAATGTTTGACTATTGCATCGTCTTAATAACCAGTCATTTGAGTCATTCCCAGCCCCCTACTGTCGGAGATCAACCCTTGCCAATACCTGACATCCCCAGTTATTCTCAACTGCATCATGAGCATGGTATTCCAGCGTCCGTGAGCCCTCCACGTCCAGGTGATAGGTCCAGGCAGTCAACATACTCCCCACAACAGTCATGGAGGGAACCCAGATGCACTACGTCTGCAAAGGGACTGCCGACTACCAGCTCATCTCTCAGATTATGTTGTCGATTTTAAATAGAAAAAAAATGTGCACATAATGATAAGGGATGTTTACTGCTTATGTGTTTTCACATTTATGCCCCTATACTTCAATTCTTTATATTAATCCTGTTTGAATAATATTTTATTGCAGCCAGTGTACTCCTGTTAAACTTGCCATCCATATTCTCTTGTTTAATCTTCTAATCTCCATTTTAAGAAAAGGAGGGATCATTGTATGTTGGTAGACCTGTCAACAATCGAAGAGTCCATGTGCAATAAATATAGTTATAAAAGTCACGTTACAGTCTGGTGTTTATTATTCGAAGTATCCCTGCTCATGTACTTAAAGGACTAGTTACACATTCTTCTTAACAATATATAACCATATAAGCAGTCTATATAAGAGACTATACATTCAAATTTTTAATCTTGTGGAGATATCTTATGATAGTAAATATATATTTATCACCAGTTTTAATATGAGGAACATGTATATCCACATTCACTTAATTCGGGATTAATGTCACAAGTCATTATAATGACTTTGTCCATTAATTTGTTATTCAACCAGGGCATCGCATAGGTACCTCTGATGAGTTCTACATCTCCCCTGAATCACCATTAGCCTTTAGCCCCCCACTGCCCATTAGCCTTTCTGCCATCTTCGTTGTTACAGGCTTCATTTTCTGCCGCCTTCATATTCTCTTCTCAGCATTGACTCCCTGGACTTGGGAAAAGCTTTTAAGGGCGACGGTTGAGTGTATGTCATTTTTTTTATTTTTGGCCGTTGAGTGTGTATGAATTAATTTTATTTTTTTTCATCATGCTCGGGATGAAAAAAAGAGAATATTTTTTGTAATGCATGGAGTAAATTATTATTTTTTTTCATTATTTATTTATTTATATTTTTTAAATTTATTTATTTATTTTTTAATATATTTATGTCAATCCCTTTTCTTATTTGTTTACATATTTTCTCAAAACATGGTTGTGGTTGTTTAGATTTGTGGGAGGATGCTAATTTATTATTTAGTTTCACTGCTGTTCAGATACAGGGGCTTCAAGATATGTACCTTGGAGGCGGTTTGAGGTGGTTTGACGTGGTTGGGAGGGTCTAGGTGAATGATGATTGAAAGATGGATTTTAACTTTTTTGCATTTTGAAGGAAAGTGGGCTGTGGAAGAGAAGCTGTTTTTTAGGGGGAATTGAAGTGGGGGTCAATGTTAAAGTTCCTGAGTTGGTTGAATAAAGGGTTAGGATGCTTATTGAGGGGTTCTTCAAAGGTTTTGGAACTTTGGATGAGGTGCACTGCTACGTATCGTATTCCCAATTCATCGTGGAGGCAGGCATTTGTTTGAAACCATCTGACAATGGTGATCATGTGCAATATTTTATTTTGGGATATTTGTAGCTTGCGAATTTGTGAACAGAAGAGGGAAGCCGCCCAGATTTGGTTGCCATACATGGTTGCTGGCCTGATGATTGCTGTGTACATGAGTATCTTTAAGTTATGGGGCAATTTACTTTTTCTATTTTATATGGGATAGAGTGAACTATGTGCGGCGTGCAATGTGGTGATGACTTTTTTAAATTTTGGGCGAAAATGGAGGGAAGAATCAATAGATAAGCCCAGGAATTTATTTTGTTTGACTGTGGGTATTTCAATTTCATTGAGGGTGAGAGGAGGGCCAAAGCGTCTGACAGATCTTTTATTGCTGTTGTGAAAAAGGAAACGTCTGAGCATTTTGTGGGATTGACGGTTATTTTCCATTTAGTGGCACAGGCGTGATAATTGTTTAGGTTGTTTTTAACGTTTCCTCAGGCTTTGGTAAACCATCTATGAGATGAAGTTATGGTTGTATCATCGGCAAAGAGATATAAGTTAGTGTTGGTGAAGGTAGGGAGGTCATTGTTGTAGATGTTATGTAGGGTGGGGGACAGGACGGCTCCTTGTGTGTGTCTCCAGCAAGGATAGGATGTGGAGGGGACCGGCTTTTTTTTAGGATTACTGCAAAGGTGTGATTTTGCAAGAAGGAGTATATTATTTTGATGAGGTATGATGGGCAATTGAGGGTTACAAGTTTGAATATTAGGCCTAGAGCTAGATGCCTAGACTTTATCAAACGCCTTGTCGATGTCAAGAAAGTTTGCAGAGGTAAGTTATCCATAGTGCTGATCTAGGAGGATATTTTCGGTGAGAGGAGCAATTTGGTGGGTTGTAGATGTGTGGGGAGTTAAACCAGCCTGTTTGGGGATCTGATGAGGTAGAAAAATTTTTATCATTTGATAAAGAGTTTTTCATAAATTTTTGAGAAGCAAAGCACGTTAGAGAAATGTGGTTGAGGTGGTTGTTTGGGTCAGTTAAGTTTTTCTTTGGTTTTGGGAGTACTATTATTTTGCTGCCTTTCCAGAGATTGGGGTAGTAATTGAGGTATACACAAGTGTTAAGAAGATATAGGAAGTAGGGAAGAAACTCAGAGGGTAGGAGTTTGATGGCTATCAAGGGAATTTCATCGGGGCCTGGCACTTTGTTAGTTGGGAGGATATTGATTATGGATTGTACCTAATTCTTTTAGAGTGCATAAATTAGGTGGAGAAGAAGGTGAATTGATGAAGTAGGCGATGGCATCCGTTATTTCTTTGTAGAAGGCAGCATTTATATGGTTACTATTTAATTGAAATCTCTCACCCAACACATTGGCAAAGAGATTGTGGCCTCGTCAGTGGGAGTGGTGTAGATGTGATTGTTGTGGTGGAGAGGAAGAGAATGGATTTATTTCTTGCGGAGTTGGCAGGCTAGTTTCCAGAGTGAGTTGTCCTGAGTTTTGAGGCTTTGCAATTTGTGTTCCCACTGTGCGTTACGATAGTTTTGAAGTAGAATTTTGATTTCCTGGTTTAGAGTGTTTGTAATTGATTTTAGGTGAGGGTTACAGGTACAGGAAACTTCTAATGTGATTTGGAAGGTGAGTAGTAATAAGTTCCGAGGGTTTGTTTATGGAGTGAGTGGATCGGTTTAGGGCATTGGTAATGTAGAGGTTGATGGTGCTGATTGCTTGTTCAATGGAATCCAGGTTTGGTTCTAATTTGGTTTTGGGAAGTTGAAAATTGAGGTTGTTGTAGGCTATTTTTTGATAAAGTGACCAGTTTCGGTTGTAATTGTGACAGAAGGAGAGGGAGTAGGAACAAGGTCAAAAAAGTTGAGGACTGGGAAGTGGTCGGAGGAGTCTGAATAAAGTACCTCACAGGAGGAGCTGGCAGGTGCATTTTGGCTTAGAGACACGTAGAGAATGTTGCTGGAACGGTAGGTGTGTACATGTGTGAGTTCAGTCAGGGAGTTTACGGTGATGTTATGCTTAAGTATGTATTTGCATAATAGGCGGCCTTTTAGGTTTGTGTTTCTGCATCCACAATATGTATATTTACAGTTCAGGTCCCCAAAGACAAGTGTTGATGTGTTAGGGGGCAGTACAATGTCTGTTTCTGTGAGTTTTTTTTAGGTGAAATGTAGCATGATAAAATGTGAATTGCATGTGATCTGCTGTGAAGTTTGATGGCTGTGGCTTCTAAATGGTTGATGTTTGGTAGGTGAATTTGTTCGTGTGTGATGGATCTTTTAATGCATAAGGCCACTCCTGTGATGATGATGGGTGATTGGTTCAGTGGGTGTTGTAGCCAGGGCAGAATATTGATTTGTTGAGTTTCATGCAAAGTTCGCTGAGTGCGATGGCGTCAGGGGAGTGATCGTGGATGAGGGAATGTAGTTCGGTAATACGAGGTTCCAGATGGTTGCAGTTCCATTGTATGACTCTCAGGTAGAGTATTTTAGTATTTTGATTATTGCGTGGATTCATTAAACAGTTGGAAGAATTCAGTGGAGTATTGGAAAAGAAGGGGGAAGATTTCAGTTAGCTGGTTGATGGCGAAGAAGGAGGGGAGTTTTGAGAGGAACCATTGGGCGATTGCCCACCAGTCTAGGGATTTATCGGTTTTTCTGAAGGAAGTGGTGAAGGGAGTTGGGTGGAGGGTGTGGATTGGGTAGGTGGGTTCGGGCGAACGGGCAGAGAGTCTAAGGGAGGATGAAGAGGATGAAGGTGTGGGGTGATGGGATTGGGGAGCGTTGAGTGGGAGATAAGGATATGATCTGCATGAGGGGGTAAATTGGGATTTACATTAAATTGTGTTGAATTTACGGGGTTTGGTATATTTATTGCCTGTTCTGGTATGATCTTAGGGGTTTTACGTTTTGGTCTTCCGGGTGGTATTGATGGTGTGGAGTCAGAGTTGGTGTCTTGGTTTTTCGGTTTTGATTGGCTTCTTTTCTTTTCTTGAACTTTGAGGCACTTGGCTGGGGATAATTGAGTTCATTTATTGGTGGGGGGAGTTGAAAAGAGGAGCTTTCGTTATCTGCTGAGTTCTACTTTGGGTCGTCTTTGTTGGGAAGGAGATTTTAGGGATTATTAATGGTGGGAAAGAGGTTACCGGAAAAAATTGGTTTACTTGAGGAGGTCCAGGGGTTATTGGTGGGAGGTGGAGCTTGGACGAATGATTTATTCCTGGGTTCAGTGGGTTTTGCTGCTGGGTTTGTGGATTTTACGTTGATGGCGTTAGCTATTTTGATTTAGGATGGGCAGGATTTATCTGAGGCCGCATACGGGCCGTGGTAGTTGATGCATTTGAGATTTCCAATCCTTTAATGCTAGGCTTCCCCTAGTGACACTTGCATGTTTTCTGATTCATTGGCTTTTCCCCATGGTTACACTTTTCCAATCCTGCCAGCACTGTCGTACAAAAACCATTTATTTTTCAAAGTCAGCCTATTGACGTGAATGCTATGCAGTTAGACAAATTGAATGCAATGTGCCTTCACACAAGCATTATCTGCTGACTTTGTAGCTCCAGGTGCTGAGACATTGAGTGCCTCTGTGAGGATCACACAAGAGTTTATGTTTTATGTTGACCCGTTGAGGCCCACAGAACTTTTTCATAGCCAGTGAATCATGCTTCTCCTTAAATTGAGGCATTATGATTCTCCGCTCAAATGGAACCTATGAGGTGGACATTTTCTTCATTTAATACTTATAAATGTTACATAGTGCAATTAAACATATTTAATTGATACAGAAGTGATAAATTTATTTTAAAGTTCAAATTAAAACATTTCATTAGATACAGACTTCTTGAAACGAATGCTTTAGTCAGAGGCAAGCATTTCCATAGTTTCCCAGTATGTATCTAGTTCAAAATATCTAGCTTGAAAATTACTTCCTACCTACACATTTCTGTAACAATAATGTCCATTTCTGTAACAATAATGCTTGTTTGCTGTCAGTTTGAAGCCTTTTGAGTGCCTATTGGAGATTTAGTGAACAGAATATGAACAACCTACGAGCCATTTCACACCACACACAAATGGAAACAACTTGGAAACAGCCTTCCAACAGTTTGCGCTCTCTTTGCACCTTGTTCCTTAAAATAACCAGGGTTTGCATCAGACTTACTTTCAGGATCATCCCATCCATATTGGTGCCATTGGGAGTTCAGAGAGAAGCATGGAAGGGCACGAATAAGGTAGGCAACATGTCAAACAGTACTCATTTCCTGCACTTAAACTTTCAGGGCCTGGCGCCCCGGTAAAATATTTTTTAAATTCTGTAATCTATAGGCCTCAAAACCCTAGCAGCAAATAATATCTATACAACATCTGTACAATATCCGCAATATACAACCATAGCATCCATACAATATCCAAATTTCATCCAAAGACATTGTATGGATATCTATACAATATCCGAAGTTGCTGCCAGTTGCCATCCACACAAATCCAAGTCGGATATTTGCTGAAAAAATGGTCCTAGTAAGCTCTTTCATATCTTTTTGCTATTAATCTACTTTTGTGATTACATTTCCTCTTTGAAGATAAGTCACCAGTTTGAAAAAGTATTTCATTCCCTTGGGAAAGGAATTAATTGAAGTAAAAACATTTATCTAAGTACAGCATTTTGCATTGCAGTTTAAACTACTAAAAGGTTGATACAGATTGATGATTTACTCTAGTAGTCACCTAGAGCACTTTTAGTCACCAATGATCAGGTAGAATAACTCTTATTGGCAAAAGTATTGTTAGATTAACTATACCTACATCATTTTGATTAACTGAAATTGAAAAGCTTTTGAATGACAGTAAAATGAATTCTGTAATTTCCATGTAAACATACTATTTATTGAATAGTAGCAAAATATAATTAATATTTAATTTTATTTGTTAATTTTCTTATGATGCCTAAATTAGGCATGGCGTAACCAATCCTTCACATAATTTTCCAAGTCTTTTGAAGAGATACCTTCCCACTTGGAATGCAGAACAGCATCTATCAGAAGAGAACAAATCTCATTACATGCTATTGACAGCATGCACATACAAATTAGGTACCATTTAATTAGTCTTTGTGCTAGGAATAAGACGTGCCTTAAGGCACTTTTTCCCAATGGGTGCTGTTCCGATAAAAATTATGGCAAAATTCACTACATTCTAATGTCACAGTGAGTTGTGTTACATCCCTAATTGTCATATTTTAATCATCAGTTTGGGGACGCGAGCAAAAATTTCTCCTCTGTAACTGGGGTGGACATGGGATTATCTTAAGGCTGCATCAATGTAAAATGCAGTGTGTACCTATCTGGTCTGTTAATGGACGAAACCAATCAACTCATGCAAAGGGGGGCGGACGTGAAAACATGATGTATTAGAGGAGTGGAACTGGGGTGCATGAGGGTTGTGTAACTGATCCTCTGTACGACAAGGTGGCTTTTCCACCCCAGTTCCACCAGTTGACGTCAGTGCAAGTAATGAAATGTCGACTCATCTGCAACTGGCGGTGCATTTATGAAAAAATTAACACCTCACCCTAGTCAAAATAAAAAAATGATGCATTTGTGAGAATTGACTTGGAACATTCCAGAGCAAGAAACTGTAATTTTGTGGGACATTTTTCAGAGAAAAGTGAGAGGCTTTACGGGACAAAGTTGCAGAGGTACCTTTTATTTTCCTTCTGCTGAGATTTCAAGGAGAAATGCGTGAGACACATTCCCATTTGGTGAGATTGACAAGCAACAAAGAATGATTTTATAAGATAAGTGTGAGACATGAAGCAGAGAGCTCTGATCTTTTTGGCATCTCACACGTTTCTCATAGACTTCCAAGAACTAGTATAATCTCAGGTAAAAATTTCTCCCTTGAAAATAAACTATAACAGGGCTGAAACACCCTTGAATCACACTGCCTTGCTTCTTCGATTAAAACTGCCTTGAAACTAAATTAAAACCAAGGGAGTTTTGAAGTGGGTTGGCAGCAGAGAGTCAGTGCAATAAAATGCCTTGCTTAACTGCACTGGTGCATAAGCCACACACCCTTGTACTATTTGATGACCTGGCATTCCCTTTCTCTCTCCACTGAAACTCCCTTGCCCACAAGACTGAAACTCCCTTGCCGTCTACAATGAAACTTTCCTGTCCTCTCAAAATAAGAAAATATTCATTTTTTTATCCTATGAATTTTACTATCACAGAAGCGCGATGTCACTCATAGTATAATATATTGAATCATCTCTAATATGGTATCTATACCTGACGGCATATAGTACTATTCGCGCATGTTCTTTGGCTATACGTTCTCATACTACTCGCACCCGAAATAAAAAGCATGCTTCAAGAATGAACCCGGCCACTCTCGAACGTTAGTTACTGTAACTTCGAAAATTAATCTTAAAATGCCAATGCCGAGATAGTTTGAGGAAATATCATCACGTCACGCCAAATGATATAGTATAGCAATGCAACTGTAGTGTATCAACTATATTAGTTATAAAACCGTTATAAAATGTAAAACTTTGAAATTTTACTAAAATCGCCTATTAATCAAATATTTCATAGTGTTGCGCTTCCAAAAGATATCTTGTAAATATAATTTTAAGTCAGTTTTAAATACTTGTAAAATCGTTTACGCGATTGAGGAATGTAGTCATACCACCGTGAGGGTATAAGTAATTACAAATAATATTGAAATATTAAAGTTTATTTTTAAATTGTGAATGTACTCGCATGTTCATTTCTTGGATCCCACGCTAGTATTCCTGGTTCAAGGCTTCCCCGCTTTCGAAATAAAATGAATTAGAAGATGGCTAGTCGTTTTTAGCGCGCCTGATCTCGATCGAATAGTGAGTGGCTCTCAGTTGATCCCCATGTAGTAATTCTATTCGCATTATTTAGTGAGTTGAGGGAAGGTACAACATAAAGGCATTAGGATCTGCCCAGTTCCTCCTTCTGAATCAGGTTGAGCAAACAACTAAATTCAGGGTATGTAGGAGCGGCGTTGCTCCGCAGAAATATCATAGCAACTATTTTTTACATAACCTCGGAAACAGTTACGATCTCTTTTCTACTTATATCATGTTCACTATTGAACGAAAAATTGAGTCACAAAAGTCGTTATTCGAACGCAGTTCCTGGGAAATTTGAAGTGCATGCATCTCTGTATATTAAAAAGTAATAATCCGTTCATTGTTTACCGCCTTGAGAAAGAGCCACGACCAATCGACGCTCATCCTATTCACGGAAGTATCCTTGTATTTTCAAAATCTAAACATATTAGGGCTGTCGGCATGTGTAGCCTCTTATCGGCCGAACAAGAATCCCGAAAATAGCTTGGAAACTCTCCCAAGGAGGTTGATTGAAAATGCAGAAAATAGGCTGAAAATTAAAAAATATTGTTGTTAATGCCATAAATGTATGGGATTGGGCAATGTACAGTGACTCCGTAAAATAGAAGAAAAATTGACCGGAGAAGGATTCGAACCCGCGCCACATTGCGTGGATTACTGGTCCAGCGCCTCAAATCACTACGCCACGGCTTCAGTTGAAAGATCTTCGCGTAGTGAAGGATTTATACGGAGGGATATTCTTTAGTTGCGTTTTTATCTCGAACTAGGGCCCTAATGGATGAAAGCCGGGACACTTTTCCCGCATTCTCTCCATAGTTTCAGATAATAATTGCGTCATTTGGATCCCTAACGTCACTCACGCGATGTTTCCTTGTCAGTGCTATGCAGGTGTCGCGGAATAGGGAGAAGAAAAGAGAGTTTGGAAAATTTTAATGTCTGTGCTAACTATGTAAAAGTCTGTTAGTAAAACAAGAAAAGCAGTGTAATTATTATTTCCGCAGTTATTGCTGTGAATAATGGTGGAGTTTAAGGAAGTGCCGTGCACTGAGTGCCACGCGCGCCATCTGTTATCAAAGAGCTCTCCACGACCACCTTCCTCGCCTGCTTCATTCAATAGTCAATACTTGAATTTTTAATAATTGGGTCATTCCATGTCAAAAAAACGAGCTTATGCCCCAAACATCTCCGATTTCCACAAAAATTGGTACACATACGAGTATGTCTCCTGTTCGTCTATTAGTAGAAGTGTGCAAAACCGTTTTCCCAAATATCGAGTATATCGAGAGTTACACTTCTTTGTTCATTTTTAGATTTTTACAACTATAGGACGGTGATTTAACATGTGTGTTTTTCAATTTTTCATATTGACATAATTCTCCTGATGGACAGGAGGTACACATTGTGTGCAAGTGACGAGTGTGGTTTATTTAGTTAACAGTAGTGTTATTACCAGTAGGTCATTAGCTCTAGATAATTTTGTTGGTTAGGGAGAAGAATTAGTTTTTACTTGTTTGTGTAAAGTTTTAGTCGGACACCTTAATGACGGTGATTTTTTAAAAATGTGTATTATATATTTCTGTTAGTGATAATTAGACCTTTCCTCTTTAAGAGGCGGTTTTTAAAGCGCTTGGTCCCCACATCCTCCTACACCATGCACCTCTTCTCACCCCCCCCCCCCTTGCACCTTCCCCTCACATCCCTAGAAACCCCCTCTAAACACTCCACCCCTCCCCTTCCCCCTCTAGCCATCGGAGTCGCCTAGCAGTCTTCCGAGAAACCCACATCCTCTTTGGTACTCATTTTGAAACTTAACGGAAATCCTCTCCCCTCCCCCATCCCAACCCACCCCCTCTCCTGTCCTCAACATAAGCCCAGGCTATAATATTCCCACGCAACCTACCGCTAAATGCACATGAGTATGCCACAGTGTGGTGAAACGCGCGTCGTGCCAGCGTAAGAAAGTTTGTGGAATTAACAAAGGTGGTTTTCTCACCATGGATATCCATAATTTCCACGAGGTCAGGTCTGTGATCATCAGTTTTATGCTCTTAGGTTTAGGGCTATATCTCTTGATCTAATTTGTGTTATAAATCTCCAAAAAAACCTTTTTTTAATTGCTGAAATTTGGCAAATGATAATAGAGGGTCAAATTAAAATGTATTACAATTATGTGAAATTTTTCAAAATGTTTAAACTTTTGAACCTGATTTGCAAAAATACGTACCTCCTCGATTTTGCTAGTTTATTTATGCATCGAAGTACTATGTGCCCGCTACCGATTGGTGAAATCAGATTAATGCGCAGTTAACTAATCACTGCGTAAAAAATCCCGAAAGAATCGCGTGCAGTGTACCGAGCGGCGAATCTGTTTTCTGTTTCCTCTGAACTGCTGCCTTACAATGGGTAGAGGATGAAGGGGTTGAAACTATACCAGAGTAAAAAAGTACTGAGTAAAAATTCTGAATGGAATGTGGGCAGTGTACCGGGTGCCACAGAGTAACGGTTAAAACACCTCCTACGGGATATCTTCCTCGTAGATTAGGCAGTTGTTACTTCAGCGACCTTCACTGTGATTGCAGGGTTAAAGAAAACATTATAAGTGAATTGCTCATTGAACTACAAACCATGGCTGGATCCCTTCTCATGGGTGTCCCGTGCTGGTAAGGGGTCATTAAGATAAGGTTTCATTAAGATAGGAGTGGGTAGTCGCCAGTGGGAAGCTGAGGACTCTGCTAGCTGTTCCAGCTCATCTCTGAATCATTACGATTACTGTGCTGTGTTTAATTAAAGATAAGAGTGACATTGTCTGTAAGGAGCTGCAGATGTAAAATTCTTGGAGGCCACCATTGATGACCAATCAGGTGGCGGAGCGCAACTAGTTCGCGTATGTAAGTGTGACTCAGTATAAAATGTCTTGTTAAATGAATCATCATTCCATTAATTGACCCTCGAAGGACCTCAAGGGCGATTGTTAACAATATCATCTTTGGCCAGACTTATCTTATGTTTATATTTAGATGCAAAGTTATATTTCAGTTCAAAATAAAGATACAAATATACTTTGAATGCAGTTAAGTAGATATTTTAGTGTACTTCCAAAGTCGTTAACACATATTTGAATGCATAAGCTGTCAAAGTTAGATAACTCAAGTCAAATTTTCATAAAAGAATTACCAAATATTTCACGTTAAAGCATGTGGTCCAGGCAAAAAATGTCCTCGACAGAGTTCGTTTCTCAATACCGCCAAGCAACAGCAGCAGAGCTGAAATATTTAAAAAGCAGTCGCTAAGTAATGCAATTACAGGATAAAAGTTATCATGCTTAATAAGTGAGAATTTCAGCACGTTTCCTCCCCGAGTAACGGCCCCGATTTTTCCTGTCGTGGCCGACAGTGATGGCACATTCAGCTGGATCTTTACCCCATCTGTGGAAGAAGAGAGAGAGAGAGAGTCTTCAAACAGATGGTGTCTTTTGACGCAGGAACAGCAGCATGACGTGACCGTATTCTTGGCGTATCCACGGACTTAAGCGAACCGCTTCTGGAGGTCTTTCCTCGCGGTTACCACATCAGCGTTGCTGATAAAGCAGATCGAAGTATTTTTTATGTTTTCTGAGGCCCACTCGTACAATTGACTGGGTGTCTGAATTAACTGTTCATAAGGTTTTTGAATACTTGTGGCACGTGTGGCTAGACGCTTAATTGTGCCGCCAAGGCCTTCACTAGGCCCTCTCCCATGCGAGGTAGCATAGAAATGCCATTCGGCTGGAATGCCGAAATCTTCTTCATGTTCTATCACATTGCACCGCTTCTTGTATTGCCCTGCGGCACCGTCTGAAAAGTATATAATTTTCTTAAAGTCTGCGACTTTCGCCATCAAAAAATCCATCAATTTCTTTTGGAATGAGTGCATGGCCGTCGTGTTCTGTGTCAAATGCTGGGATATGATCACGAAATTCAAAGGCTTGATTTCGTCTCCATCCCTCATATAGCACGAAAATGGACGAACAGTGGCTAGGCTGTGTTTCCAATGGAACCCTTGGACGGCATCTTGTAGAAAGGAAAGAGAAGTCTTCAGAAAAATCTGCAACTGCAAGTTCTTCTCCTCGCTTCAATTCATCTCGCGTTTTTTTGAAAAACTCGCTCCGTTTCTTAGCAACATAGTCATGGACACGGACAGTGCATGCAGCATCCACGAAGGAGTCGATAAAAGCATCACTCTTAAGCTCTACGGTCTCTTAATTGCACCTATCCTCTTGTGTCCACTTCTTGAACGCGACACTTTCAATGGCGTTCTCTTCGAAGTATTTTTGAATGAAAGAACGAAACCTGTCCGTTTTACCACACGTCTTATTTTCGTATTTGCTAAGAAAACAGTATTCTGCTGATGATTCACACGATGTCGTCTACAAAAGACAATCTTTGTAACTTTCGAACTGTTTCTCGCCTTCTTCTGTCAATATGTCGCATATAATATTGGCTCCAAGAACCATTAGCTTGAAATTCTGATGTGATGTGCAGTCGCAGACCGCATGTTTTCCTGAAGCGCCGGCGAGAACACATCCTGGTGGTCACAGTTCAGCAAATTTTGTGAAGCCTGTTTTCTCGTCAGTGTATTTCTTACTGAACGCTGCATAAATTTCCTGAAAGTTTGCATTTTTTCCTTCTTTCCAGGCATTTCGCGGCTAATATCTTGCTCACGATAAAATGCCCATACAAGATCCTCAGTTTCGTTGGATATAGTTCTTCCGGGTTTTGGATTGGGAGTACAAAGAATCCCTTTACTAGCGACTAACTTCCTGACAAATCTAGCAAGCACTTGTCGAAAACTCTCGTTGTATGTCTGCTGCAGTCCAGGAGCGCGGAAGTACATACTAGCATTTTTTCACTGATGGTTGACGAAGTGCCGAACTTTTCCTTAAATTGTACAAGTATTTCTTATCCCTGCTTCCTCATAGTCCTTGGCTGCCTCGGCCTCAATTGCAGGTGGGCTTTCTTTGGCTGGCATGCTTTGGCGCATAGCTCCTTCAAGTGATTTTCGGAAATTGGTGTTTAATTTCATTACTTTTCGCACAGGTTACTTATCGGACCGATATGGTTTCTTCTCTGTGATTGGCGATTCTCGCAAGAGCTCCAAAGTCTTGTTAACATTTTCCATCCACGCTTTCTTTGGAGACTACGCACTGCCACAACTCTCTGCGGGTTCTTCAATTTTAGGGGTGCAGGATGACGAATCTACATCTACATATTACACTGCGAGCCACCTCTAGGGTGTTTGGCAGGGGGTGACAAGTCACCAAAATGCAGCATGCAAGCGGACCGCCACAAGCACACCGCACGGTCATGAATATTAAGGATACTAACCAATTCCATCATTAACTAAAAACCATCATGCAGCATGCAAGAGAATCCCCACATGCACGCCACACATGTACGATGACACATTAAGAGGGCAATCTGCCTATGAAGCTAGAACATGCAAAACATGCTGATAGAAACACCATAAAACTCCGTAAACATGCTTTAAGAAATACATAAGTTAGTAAGCTACACTTAGAATCCTTGCGTCTCCTGGCAACTGGCCTGGCCCGCGCCAAGTGCGACGAGGGTGCAGGGGCTGAGCTCCCGCGATGATTCCCCTTTGCATTTTGAGCTGCGGCAGCATTCGGTGTTTCGCAAGGTGCAACCGGTGCACATGACGTCGCCCTGCTGCAGCTGCCTGCATCAAGGCCTTTCTTTTCCAAAAACATGGAGACTCATTATGATCATTGCTTGCAGAGCTTTTGTCTTTCGATCACTCCATTACACCTATCGTATAGCTTTGAACTCACTTCACGTAAGCCCGCAGTACGGAGGTTCCGATGCAGAATCAGAGGATTACAACATGCGGTCTGTTTTTTGGCGTAAAATACTCGGAACTGCATGTCATGCGCACCACATACTGATGCTACGTCCCGCACACCTGACCTCACTTCCAACCGATGTACATACCTCCCGCGATGGCAAGTGTCGAGAGTGCTTTAGAGCACCAGCAGAATACTTGTTATTGAAGAAACTTTCAATGGAGCAATGCCTTGAAGATGGCATTACGACTCAGCACTCACTTCATAACACGCGGATAAGCAAAACGTCACTCTCGCACTCCTCCCAGAAGACACTGGCCCTTCGCCCAGACAGGCATATAGACACCCGTCTCCACCCCTCCTCCCCCTCTCCTACCCGCGGAAGGCTGCACCGCCGAGCAAACAGATGTGCCGCTGGGCCGCTCAGTACACTGCACGTGATTCTTTCGGAATTTTAAAATGCAGTGATTAATTAATTTCGCATTAATCTGTTTTCACCAATCGGTAGCGGACATATATTCCTTTGATCCATAAAAAATACCAGTGAAATCGATGAGGTACGTATTTTTGCAAACTGGGTTAAAAATTTAAAAAAATTGCCATCTGACCATATAATATCATTTGTCAACTTCCAACAATTAAAACAAGCTTTTTTTGGAGATTTTTAGCATAATCAGATCAAGAGATAGAGCCCTAAAGCTAAGGGCTTAATTGTAAAAATTTAAAAATAACAAAGAGCTGTAACTCGCGATATACTCGACATTTGGGAAGATGATTTTGAGCACATACTAATCCACGAACAGGAAACATGTTTACCAATTTTTACGGAAATCGGAGATGATCGGGGAAAAACTTCCCGTTTTTTGATATGGAATGACCCTAATTGGTAATCAAATATTCAAAATTCCAATTGCAAATACTGGTTCTTCAATATGCAATATTCCAATGACAAATATTGGTTTTCCGACCACCAATATCCGATACATGATAATGGTATTGGTTGTTACAAAATTGTGATTTTGGAATCCCAAAGTTTAATAATATTGATATTTGAACCAATATATTGGAAAAAACCGCCCAGTCACAGGCCTGGGGCCCGCTGCGTTGAGTCCCGTAACGTTGAAGCTGTTTACTTGCGAGCGCCAGAAAGGCTGGAAAGCATAGCTACGAAAGTATACGGGGTTCGTTTGTCTGCATCTAGGATAACCTTCGACGAAAATTTTCGGCGTTCGTCTTCCTGGTCAGGAAACCTATACTGCTGTATATTTCCGGCGCTCGTAGCGACAGGGTTAAATAGTACTATTAGAATGGTGTAAAATCAAAAGGTTTGGGTGTTGGTTATACCAGAACCTCTGAACCAGTAGTACCATTTACTCAAGCAAATAAGATTCGTGTTTACGTTTCACAAGGAATTTGGACTAATATTTTTAATCTAGATAAGTCAATGAGTGACTTTTTTCCACCGATGCAAAAATCTCGATCTCGTTTAGTTCAATTTCGTATACTTACAAATATCTTCGGTAAAAGGCACTTCTCACTGAAAAACACTTTGGGTGAGTCGGTAAACTTAAATTTTTATGAATGGTGTTGTCTCGTTAAGCTTTCCAATTTGATTATTCCATTCTAAGTAAATCGATCAGTTAATTCTGTTTCGTAAGTTGGAAGTTTTTTTTATTATTTCTTTCGTAAAAACTTTGCACATTGAGTGATTGATGATCGCCACGAGTGCCTTGTGTCTAATTTGAAGGCTTTACTGTGGGTGAAAGAAGTTAACATCGTCAAGGAATTGGTGAGAATCGATGTTCGTAGCAAATGTTGTGACGCATGGCTTTTTTAATCACTGACAAGGCTGTCGTATGAGAGAGAGAGTAGGTTGAAAAAAATAACAATCACGGGTTGTCTGAATGCTCTGGAGATGTTGAGTATTTCAATTTTAAATGCTGGTTAAGAGAATATACCAAAAAAATTAAATATTTATTCACCAAGGGTGATGAATGATCTGCTTCCATCAGCGGTCTCTTACCGAGTGGTGTTTTTCTGGCAAATCTTAAAATATTAATTATATGGTTGTCCATCACTGAAAAAAATAACGACGAATGAGGGTTGTTGGATCGACACACGTGTTACATCGAAGCATAACATTACTTTTCATTGTTACAAGCTGGCTGATTGGTGGGTCAACAATAAAACTTGTTGAAAACATAAATTGTTCACAAAACCTACACTCCGTATTAAAAAAACTTTACTTATAAGGTAATAAATAAGAACAAGGAAATACTTGTTTCATTTTTTCATAAATAAAAAAGCAGATGGTGTCAAAGCATTGAGAATAAAGGTGTCGGAATGGATAAGAGCTCCATTCTCTTCATTCGTCGTAGTATAATCAAATGCTCAATTTCAGTCCAGTAAGTGAATGCCACTGGGATTCCGGATTCTGTTTCCCGTCAGCATCACGTGACTCTCCTTCTTCCTTTTGATAAACAACCCCTGGAAACGTCAAACACTACATCATATATAGTTCCACCATAGGATTGGCTATTTCGTAAACGTAGCACACGATGGATGATGCCTCTTTGTTCCTTGGCATCTCCAGCATTTCATCATTGAGTTTCAAATGCTTTACCGTGGACACATTGAATTGTTCAGGCTCGTATTGTCAGTCGCTCCTTTTAGGCGACCTTCGCCTTCTAACCCTCCCGAAGGAGGGATTTCATATTGAGAGACGAGAGAAGGCCACCTTCGTCTCCTATAGGAGGCGAAGGTGGCCTTCCCATAGAAGGAGACCCTGGGCTATACTTATGTGACGAGAAGGCTTCCTTCAACATGGCGGACGAGGTAGAACACGACGACCACCTCGATGATTTCATTGAATATATTTTCGACAATCCTTACGACTGCGTGCCTCGGCGATACATAAGAGATAGGCAAAATCCAGTAGATTATAATTCGGAAGGGGAATTTATGACCAGGTACAGGTTTTCGAAGAGGACAGTGATTGATGTACTGCTACCCATGATTTCAATGCCAAATGCCAACAACTGTGGAATGCCTGTTCCACCAATAATGAAATTGTCCCATGCCTTCCTCAGTTGCTTCCAATAGCGCTATTACAATGAAATTCACTTCCGTTAAAAAAACAATGTGCTTTCTACATCGACGCAAAGATTTTTTCGTACATCCTCGACATTTCATTTTTACCCGCTATACATAAAACTACACCGATGACACTGTATTATTGAAAAGTAACTACATTATGGAAATTAAAACCATCATTATTTTCAATTATATCCCAATATTTAATAATTAAACTAACCAGCAAATCTTTCTCGATGTTCGTCATGCGCTTCGTGAACTGACGTCATATGACTCGGCGATTAGTTTTTCGTTTCTTATTTTTCTTCGTTACGCTTCGCTATTGTCCGTGCGAGTGAACGGATCAGTCCGTGAACGTAAACAAAAGCTCCTTCTAAGAGAAGGTGAAGGAGACCTACAGATAAGGACGGTCTCTCGAACTGACTGACGTCCTTTAAGGCGAAGGTCACCTAGGTGAAGGAGCCGATAGAAGGAGCGACTGACTATACGAGCCTATCACCTTTATGTACGGATTCCGGAAGTCATACATTTTATTACTCCGTCCTACGAGGTTGATATAATTATACTGTTGTATTTTTCTAACACCTCCACCCCTTTTTTGTGGCCAAATTCCCCTCTTTGGACAGTTTCACCTCTGCTGAGGGGTTATTTTGTAATCTCATCTTTTTAGTGACTCTTAGTGGAAAGGCGGCAGATCCGTTTCCCTCTCCTAATGATCGGCTCACGAACGGTTCGTGAATTGTCGAAGCTTCAATTACCTTATATCAAATAAAAGATGCCGAGACTAGCGAATACCCAGATTGCTCAACATCTAACGGGAGATATCTTACACTGTACATACCACGAAAATCTAAATACAGTCAAAACTACAAGCGACATGTAAGCGATCACTCAATATTTAAAAAAAATTAAGTTCACCTAATTAGTGTTCGATTCACAAGCACGGGAAATATCTACCAAGAACGTAGAATTGAAGGCAATATTTGTTAAAATTATGAAATTATTGTATAAATAACCGAATTCTATTCTCCATACACTGGCGGATAGGCACACGAAAACAAAGGTATCAGCAACATTGTTTGGGAAATATTGGTAAGAAATATATACACTGATAATTCAAGCTAATAATAACATTAGCATTTCAAACAAAGCATACCTTCAAGTGTCCAATATATATTGGAGTTGAAAATGCTTAAGTTCTTCACGTTTAGCAAATTACAAAAATACGATTTAAAATCGTTTGTATCTTTCGCGCCCTTGTTTATTTTCCAACTCAAGCTTCAAGTGGAAACGATGGTGGCTCCATGTCACGTTCTTTATGACAGGTGAGATGGAACTACTAATGGCAGGCGGAGATAATGAAACGGATCAAGAGTCGAAAGATACGGATAAGAGCGGATGAATCGTCTAAAAGACCAGTACATAACCGGCAGTTCACCGATTGAGATCCGAAGACGGTCACGCCGCCTGGGTGGCGGAGTTGAACTACGAAAAAGTGACATTTTATGACGTATTCTCACTAAAGTGAGATTACAAAATAACCCCTCGGACTGTTTACCCTCCGGACTTAGGTGAAGGACTTTGCGCGCATGACGGGGACCTCACTACTAGGGGTCAAAAAACGACATGTGCGCCAACGACGGCCAAAATGCCTACGACTCCAAAATGCAGCGACTCCTGCCAGTGACTTCTGCCACGCCTTCAGCCATGCCTTCCGCCGCGCCTTTCCCTCACCAGGTCCTGCATCGTTTATATACCCCCTAAAGTGAGGAAGGATTCCAAAAATACGGGCATTCTGACCAAGGCACAAAGGCTGCGATCCTGTATTCTGCGGCCGAAGCCAGAAAACAGTTCCGGTCAGAACAATGGAAAACTGCCACCCCATATTGCATGATGTGCCTATATCACCCATCCCATTATTTCCTCCCCTCCAAGGCTACCAATCGCCAAATTCCTGACCATACCCATTCCACCTCGTCCTTGCCGACAGACCCCCTCCTCAGATGACTCATGGCTGAGCTCGCCCTCTATTGCTTCCGAGACGGCGACCGGGTAACACCGTTGTGTGAGCCTGCTGACTTTCAGTCATTTTTTGTACTTAGAGAGAAGCTCAACCTCTCGTACTTGTATATTTTGATTATTTTCCGAGTGGAAACTCTCATTACGGTCGCCTGTCACTCGACCTGTGAGTAAATTGCTTTTAACTTGGTTGGTTCTATGTGTGACATATATATATAGCTCAGTTATTGATTGATAATACTTGTGTTTCGTTCGTTTTCCTCATTTGTCTCACCCGAGCTTGGAAAGAGTTTGTTTCTTACGGGTGATATCGGCGAGAAAAACTATTCCCTTCTCCACATAGCGCTTCAATACTTGTAGATCACCTCGAAGATATCTCTATCTATCGTTGGAGTGATACTGTAGGATCTAGGAGGAAGAGGAGGTCATTATTGACGTCATCCTCAAGTGCAGTGGTGATGGGAGAATCACCTCGTACACGTTACACACGTTTTAGTTCACCTTGCGGACGTTGAGATGGTACTCGCCACCAAGTTCCTCTGTTGTGGAGAGTCGTGGAGGTGCATCCTTTAAACAGTGGTGAAGCGGGTCTTCCGCGATCAGGATACACAGCCTCCTACTGTGCCGGGTCTGCAAGCTCGCGCTTATACCCTTATGCTATCAAAGGAGGCTGTAGGGGAATAGGGAGGAAAAAAGGAAAGGGCAGGGAAGAAGGGGTATGAGAAAGGAAGCAACTTTCGACCCCTAGTGCCATGATTAGGCAAACGGGCGAAAACAGATACGCGAAACAACCACTTTTTCTATTGCGTTTACTACGATTCATTTGATGAGTAATGCAGTTGCTCATGGTAAAATTTTCCATAAAAGAGTTTTATAAAAAATTTTATTGAAACTTTTATGAATCGTTCGTAAAACGTACTTGCTTGCTCACGGTAAAACTATTCATAAAACCGCAATGTCCTGCCATCTATGAGACGCTTTGCGAACACCTGAAGTGATAAATGTACTCTCTTTTGGATGACTGTTAGGTTAAATACTATATGTATTGTTTATTTACTTACTTTCTGATCACACTCAACGGTGCTAAGGCTCTAACGCATTCTTATAACAACAAGAAGGACTGCCTCTACGTTCCATGAAATTCCAGCCATGTTTGTTTACGTTTTCCTTGTTTGGCTTCCCTTGGATACGAGATTATTATCAACGCGATGAGCGGAACGTCTCATTGGTTGTTGCATAAAACGGTTTTATGGAAATAGAACCTGTCCTATTCCATAAAACGTTTTATAAAACTAAGCTTTATGAAACGGTTTTATCGTTAGCAAGCTCACTTTTATAAAATTAGTCGATTTTATAAAACATTTTACCGAAAAGTTTATCGCGAGCAACAGGCATAAGAAAGAATCAGAGTCACCACCAGTCGTACAGCCGGACCGGGCAAATTGGAGGCATCCTTACAGTCGAAATGTCAGTGGTGACGACTGATCAGTGAGTTCACACGACACACTTCTATCGGTCAATCTGTGCGATGATTTCATTCTTGTCACTCTCCCAAGAGTGGTGGGGATATGAACAACTAAGGCGTTCAACTGCTCTCGTTCACCGTATTGGGCAAATCCAATCTACTGAATGCTACTGAAGCATCTCTAGAAAGACATCATCGATGTGTGAGATCAGTGGTTCCCAACCGGTGTGCCACGGCACTTAAAGAGTACCGGGAAAAATGATACGAGTTACGATAGATAATTCGGGGAAAACGAAATTTTTTTAGTATGACCAACTAATGAATTGATTGCTCTCACGTCCCACAGATGGTGGCAGTAATCGAAGAGCTTCTTCCCACCTGATTCCAGTAGTATAATATACCTACACTATACCAGTGGCGGATACAGAAAAAACTGAAGGGGGGGTGGCGCAAGACATCGCGACGATTGTAGCTTTCAAACTAACAGCCTGGCAGCGACTCTGCTTCCCTTATATATGTAGCTCGGTTGTTTCGAGAACATTCGGTGCCAGAATGTTCGCTTCCAGACTTTTAAGGAGTGTGAACAAATACAAAGCAGTAGAATATTCGCGACTTTTCTCGGGGGCGGCGCGGGCGGCAATGCGAGCGGCCCCGCAAGGGGGGGGCGCGCGCCCCCCATATGTATCCGCCACTGCACTACACCATATTATCTCTTTGTTGTTGGTTTCACTATTACTTACTCTTACTCCTGTGGCTAGGCTTGTGCGATGAACGATTTTGGTCATCGATTTTCGATGAAAAAATTTCATCGAAATGTTTCGATGACGATGGCTGTCAACGATCATCGTATAGAGTGTACACGATGATCGATGACTATCGATGAATGTCGATGATCGATGAATGCCGATGCTCGATGAATTACGATGATCGATGACTCACGATGATTGTGCAGTAGTGATGAGCGATATATCGCTGTGATTGAATCACCGATACTGAAAAGTAGCAATCACAGCCTGTGACTAAATAATCGAAATCACTGTGACTGTGAATTCGGTGAATTTAGCCGATTTAGCTCAGGCTGCTCCCACTGCTACCAACTGCACCAGTGCAACCAACGAATACAATGCTACCACTGCTACTGCGTATTAACTGTGATTGAACGTGATCGCTACTTCTGTATCGTCTACCACAAACTTGAGGAAAAACATGAATTCCAAACATCCCACTGCGACCCTGCCATCGTCCTCAAGGCGCAATAGCTGGGTTGCTAATATTTTATGCATACATTTTAGATCTAAGGCGTTCAAATGAATGAAAAAAAAAGAAGAAAAATTAGTGATATAAGGATATCGATCATCCTCATCGATGGTTCTCAGCGACTTATCGACATCAATGATTCGCATCATCTCATCGACTCATCGGGATCGATGACTCGCATCGACTCATCGGCATCGATGATTCTCATCGACATCGATGGTCGATGACATTCATCGTCATCGATTACAGTCATCGCACCGCGATGACTAAAATCATCGTCGATGACTTCGATTAATCGACTCATCGCACAAGCCTACCTGTGGCCAATGAAAACCTAAATGGTCCATAGGCCTCGCCAACCACTCGCCTCCATGCCCTTCTGTCTTCTGCTGTGTCGAGTTGAGCTCCCATTTTTTCGAGGTCCTACTTCACTTCGTCGCTCCAGCGCATTCTTGGTCTCCCTGGTGGTCCGGTGTCTTCCGGTTTTCCTTTCCATATCATTTATAACATTGTGCTGTCACTTCTTCTGAGGACATGGCCTAGCCATCTTAGTCGTCTGCTTCTGACTACACCCACAATATCTGGTCCTTTGTATAGTTCCCTCAACTCTTTATTTTTTCTTATTCTCCATGTCTCTCCCTCTTTAATGGGGCCGAATATTCGTCTCAACACTTTATTTTCAAACGTTATCAGTTTTGTTGTGATCTTTTTGTTAGCGACCATATTTCGGAACCATACAGTAGTACTAGTTGAACAATTGTTTTATAGATACGAATTTTTGTGTTTCGTGATAGGAGTTTGCTCTTCAAAAGTTTTACTAGGCTCCAGTAGGTTCTCTCAGCTGCCGCAAGTCGGGTGAGAATTTCGGTCTCCTCTTTGTTGTTACTTGTTATTGTTGCCCCTAAGTACTTGAACTGATTTGTTTTTTCTTGAACTTATAATTGAGTATTTCTAAATATTCCTCTTCATATCTGCTTATTTTCATGTAGTTGGTTTTGCCTTCATTTACTTGTAGGCCCACTTTCTTGGCTTCCATTAAAAGTATTCTAGTTAGTTCTTTAAGCTCTTCTTTATTTTCGGCCACAATCACTACATCGTCTACAAAGGCCAACAGATTAATTTTTTTTTTCTTTTTTGAAGTGATTTCACTATCACCTTGCTAAAATAAATAAAAATGAGGAAGTATTTATTAAAATGTGAAGTTAAAATTTTCCTGATGCATATTCCACTGACTTTTTCGTACCGGGTCACATCCCTGCCTGTAATACCTAGTATACGCACCAGAGGGGGTCAGAGGGATGGTTCCTCTGGGACTGGAACAAGGGGGACAGTTCATTTTTAATTAACCTACCAATATTATTTTAATCCAAACTACAGGAAAACTTTTATTAACCAATTAAATATTCATGTGACACCTTACCATTATGTGCATATGAGAGGTTTTCCGTCTTGTTTAACATCAGGTAAATTAATGTATAACCCGTAATGAGGATATACCAATGGGAGAGTATTTCCCCTTTTTTCAGATGGATTACAAGTTGTAAATCTAAGTATGAGGCATAAACAAAAGTTCTGCCTTAATCTTTGGATTTGGAGTCATTTTTGACATCTTACCATTACGTCAATAGGATTCCATTGCCATAATTTTTGGAATTAATTACCATAAGTTTTGTACCTCAAAATGAAGCGTTCAGAAAAGCTTGGTTATCTCCTTTGGAATAAAGTAAGTCTGACCATTGGTATTTAGAAATGGTTTTCCCTCTTCATTGATAAAGTTAGAAGTTACAACCAGCACTATATATGGCATAAGTATACGTTTGCCCTGTTGCTGTAGAATTGATTTCAAGTTTTTAAACATTACCACCAGGTTAATGGAAAACGGTTGCTTCCTTTTTTTAAATTCTACCAAGCATGTTTACTCTCCTTTGAATTACAAATACTAGCTCAGATTTTTCCACATTTATATGTTAAGTAAAACAAAGTTAAAGGTATAGAGAAATATTTTGTCATTTAATTTTTACACTAAGAAGTTTTTTATTCCACTTTGAGACACATGAGATTATTTGCCTCGTTGTTGCGGAATTAAATAAAGGGTTGAGGTAGGTATATAAAATGATTGCCTTCAAATTCTACCAAGTAGGTACTTTGTCTTTCTCATGAGCTATTTACACATTGTTTGCACACCTTTTGCCACAGCACGAAGTTAACAAAACCTTATTACAAGTTATGTAGGAGAGGTTTGCTCTCTTAAATTGGAAACGACGAAGTTATAACCTCCACTGTCACATATATGTACACGTTTACCCACTTCTATTCACTGTAACACAGGAAATAAACCTTAGTGTCAAAGGTATGTAGAAATTGTTCGCACGCTTCGTTCTGAAATTGAGAATTCATTAACGATATTTGTATATTCCTGCCTTCCTGGAACTCCGTATTTTCTTTTACATGTATCTTGAGGTATTCATATCCTTATTAAAGATTTTCAATCGCTTGCGTTGAAATTAGGTACATATTTTCATTTCCCCTCTAAGTTCGCTATTCATTTTTCTTTTTGCGCACAAAATGCTAGTTCCGTATCGGTCCGTATGTTGCGGAAATGGCGCTGGCCTCGGGTATATAATGTTATTTTCCGTCCCTCCAATTCTCTAACAATTTCAGTGTCACTCCGCTTCAAATGTCAAAATCTTCATAAAATGTCGATTACAAAAGTCGAGATTTGTCGAGGCTGCGTCCCACGGCAGAGTCGAGGTCGAGAGTCCTTGGAGAATAAGACGGAGAAGACAGACCGATAAGGCGAGGTGGACCTGTCGAATGGTCCAGCCCGCCGCAACAGCGGCATTCGATGAGACTGCGATGCGATGGGCAAGTCGGTCAAATGGGGCCGAAGTGAATGGGATGTGTGCAGATCATCGGAAGAATCAGCAGTTGGCGCGCAGCTCTAGTGGTAGCTGCACTTCGCCGTGCGTGGCGCCCACCTTACCCTCCACAACCGCCTCTCGCCCGCAGTAGTGCCAACTGTGTGGGGAGAAAGGGAGAAGATTCGATTGACATTTGGGAAATTAGAAGGCCAGCTAAACAAAGTGAGCTTTAGCTGTAAATAGTAGCAGCCTTGCTATTGTGGCAACCATGAATAATAAATTCTCTTCTGCAGTCTGCAGCCGTGGGAGATGGAGAGGGTAGCGGAGAACTCACGTGTGTCCCTCCTGGCTGTCGACGCGAACCCGGTCCACGAACAGCCTGTGTGGTCGGAGGTGGTCCATGCCGGGCGACGGCTTGAAGAGGACGCGGACGCGGAGGTGCGGCGTCTTGGACGGACTCAGGCTGCCGCTCTTGAGCGCCACGATGCTCGACGAACTCCGGCCGCCCTGCAGCGTCTCCACCGTGCGGCTCAGCGGGTAGATCCTATATGCAAACCAACCAAATATACTACAGAGGAGACGCGTGTCACAGCAATGTATATAGGCAATGTATATGTATATCGTGGATTTTAGCCAATGATTTCGGGCGCCAGCGACTGAAGAAAAGTACCTAATCGACGAAAATTATGTTCTTGTACTTGGGAGTTGATAAATATGCATTGTTTGTAA
The DNA here is from genome assembly GCA_963573305.1 of Pyrrhosoma nymphula. Taxonomy (NCBI): domain Eukaryota; kingdom Metazoa; phylum Arthropoda; class Insecta; order Odonata; family Coenagrionidae; genus Pyrrhosoma; species Pyrrhosoma nymphula. The sequence goes on from OY754327.1 coordinate 10,099,391, forward strand.
TTAATCGTAAATTTGATTCAGTTTGGTTCATGGCATTATTTTAAGAGCACGTGGGCACTACAATTGTAACACGATGGAAGATGGCGTACAGCTTTCTTCCGCTGTGCGCTTTGGGGCGGCCCTCTGTGGCGCTGAGCCATCGTTTCGGACTGTGAGGTACTGGCACGTATAAACGGTTGTTACAGCATTTTTAATTCGATGATGTGAATCGTTATGAATTTTAGATAGGGCATTTCATAGCAGTTACGTTTCGTGGCACATTATTGGAAACAGCAAAACATGTACATCGACCGGGCCACAGCAGCCGTTGGGGAGTTATTACTGAAAAAAGAGTCGAAGAGGCAAAAGAGAAAATTCGCCCGGTTACCCAATCACAGGGATGCCAAAACATCGCGGGACCGCCAACGACTCGTAATCAACCTGACTAACACCAGTTTGGATGAACCCACCATCTCAGTTCTTTCAAAGGGACTGAACTTTGCACCAGCTCCTCGCTCTATTCCTTATGCCGACTTTATTGGAGGCATTGAACAGGCGGCCCGAAAACTTCCCGGCGAAGCAGCAGAGGAACTGAGGAATGAAGTCTCTTTGGTCCTTAAAAGGGCCGTGCCACCCAAACCTAACACCACCAAGGATGAACGCGAAGCACTCAAGAATTTGCGCACGAATAAGACCATCATGGTGCTGCCAGCGGACAAGGGAAATGCCACTGTCATCATGGCAAAGGAGGAATACCATCACAAAATACAGGAGATTCTTTCGGACAAGGCCTACGTAAGTCTACCCCGGAATCCCACAGACACCATCATGAGGAACGTTATCGACCTCATCAAGAAGACGATGATACCAGCCGAGACCGCAAAGAACCTCAGACCTCAAGCACCAGTACCTCCAAGACTAAATGGATTACCCAAGATCCACAAGACCGACGTACCACTGATGTCAATAGTGAGTGCCATCAGCTCACCAGCCTACAATCTGGCGAAACATCTTACCGGTATCCTAGCTCCATATGTAGGCACCTGCGAGCATCACTTCAAAAATTCAGCAGAATTTGTTAAAACCCTGGGTGAGATCCATCTAGAAGAAGGGGATATTTCGGCAAGCCTGGACGTCGTATTCCTATTTACACGGGTTCCTCTTGCTGACACCTTACGCCTCCTGGAAACCAAGTTTGATGCTGCCACAATAACGTAATTCCGCCATGTGCTTAGATCCACCTACTTCCTGTACGACGGACATTACTTCGAGCAAGCCGCTTGAGTAGCCATGGGATCTCCACTCTCCCCTGCCATTGCGAACTTCTTCATGGAAGATTTTGAGGAAAAGGCGCTCAACTCGGCCCCACTACGCCCGAAGCACTTCTACCGTTACGTAGACGACACCTTTGTGGTTTGACCACACGGAAGGGACGCCCTCGATCAATTCCTAAGACATATGAACGGGCAACATCCGAACAACTCCTTCACGATGGAACTGGAAAAAGACGGCCAACTACCTTTTCTCTGCATCTTAATCCAGCGGAAGAGTAACGGCACAATTGGACACAGTGTGTACCGCAAGCCCACACACACGGACCTGTATCTGAACGGAAATAGCCATCACCATCCCGCCCAGCGACGATCAGAGCTTAAAACACTATTCCACCGAGCCAGGGGCAATTCCGACAAGAACAGTTTACCAAGCGAACTGAGTCACCTGAGATCAACCTTCCTCCAAAACGGATACAATGGACGTGACATTTCACTGGCCCTTAAAAGGGCCTTCAATCCACCGGAGCGCACCGCGGAGGAGAAGGAAAAACCATTAGCAAGAGCCTGCTTACCGTATGTGTCCTCAGTCTCAGGGAAAATATCCAGGATACTGGCGAGGCACAAGATTGAAGTGATCCACAAACCACCCGGAAAACTCAGAGAACTACTCGTTACAGCCAAAGACTAACTTGGCCTAGTGACGCCAGGCATCTACCAGGTTCCGTGTGACTGCGGAGAAGTCTACATTGGGGAGACTGGACGGACCATCGAAACCAGGCTGAAAGAACACCGGCGGCTCCTTCGTCTAGGACAAATAGAGAAATCAGCCATCGCAGAACACAGCATCTCCATGGACCACACCATCAAATTCGAAGATGCAAGATTACTCGCCCGCTCCGGTGGCTACTGGGAACGAGTAGTAAAAGAAGCCATCGAAATCCGGATGGAGAACCGAAACTTCAACAGGAACCAAGGGTACTCACTCAGTAATGCCTGGAAACCTATACTAAAAAACGTGAAAGAAGCCAGAAAGAACAAACATCAAAGCGACCAATCAGGAGGCTCCAACACCTTTCCCTCCACCACGGCCAATCAAGCGCCGCGAAACTCGCGACTCTAGGATATATAAGTCGACAAACAAAGAAGCATTGACATCCTTTCATCAGCCCTGATGACGATGACTGAGTCAGACATCGAAACGTTGGCCTTCATGGAGACCATCACCCGGTTGGAAACCCGAGAAAGCTTCACCAAATTGTTCCTTTGTTTTACTCTGTTTTCGGTTAGATTCGCTCGAGTCGGTTCCATTTTATCGCACATAGTATTTTGTCGCAGAAGTGTTGCGTCACGATCATGGCTCGGTTGAATTTCGAATATTATTTGAATGCGTAGCTATGATTTCTGTAATCTCACTCGGGAGTTGTCTTTGGATCAATATTTGGACCTCAATGAATTTAACGATTTGCGTGAAATATGGAAAAAAGCGATGAAAGAGGAGAGATGAAAGAGAGATGACCATCTTGCCGAGATGAGATTTTCCACATTTTTCCAGTTCACCTGCCCATAGCCCATAGCGATCGGTAGCCTATGCCAGTAGATACCTACACGGGCCACCAGGTGACACGCGAAATCTTTGTTGGTGGCACGCCAAGAAAACGATCTTTTAATGAAACTTACCCTCTTACTTCATGTGGCCTTCTTCTTAATTGTTAAAATCTTTTATTTATTCCCATAAGAAAGGTAATAACCCGAAGGTGTGGCTCGCGCCCTGTTTTTTTCAGAAAAAAGCTGAGGAAGGACCAACCGGTCCGAAACGTTCCACATTTCCAACCACAAAAATTGAAATCAATACCTTCCTTCAAAACAACGCCCCAGGTGAAGGGTTTTCGCAGCTAGTAGATATCAGTTCCCTTCTCTCCCCTCCTCCTCACCCCCGCACCCTTACTTTCTATACCCTACCGAAAATCCACAAACCCAATAACCCAGGCCGGCCGATAGTGTTTCCTCTCACAACTCACACACTGAACGCCTTTTCTGTATTTGTTGACCACTATATCTACAACCCATCATACTCCACTCCCTGCCCTCCTACACCCATCACCACTTTCTTGACCGCTTCCACTTCACTTCTCTTCCCTCCAACAGCGACATCTTAATTGACACCATCCCTATGTACTAGCATTCCTTTATTCTGAAGGATTGTCTGCCATTCGCCACCTACTAACGAACGCCATACTCCTCAAATCCCTAGCTCTGCATTTCTCCTTGATCTTTCCAACTTCATCCTCACCTACAATGCTTTCTCCTTCAATAACAACTTCTATCTTCAAACCAAGGGCTGCGCCATGGGCAGTCGTTTCAGCCCCTTATACGCCAACCTCTTCCTCGGTCTTTTTTGCACAATTTTTCCTTTCTTCCTGCTGCCCTCTAACACCTCTTCTCTGGCTTCGCTACGTTGACGATATCTTCCTCCTGTGGCCACACGACGTCAATTCTATGAAGTCTCTCATCTCATCCCTCTCTTTCACTTCCAACTTTTCCGCTTCCAACATCACTTTTCTCGATGTCAACATCTCCCTCCCAGGCCACAAATTCAGCGCCTCTGTCCATATCAAGCCCACCAACAAACAACAATATCTCCATTTCAACAGCTGCCACCCTGCTCACACCAAATGGTCCCTCCCTTACTCCCTTTCTATCCGCGGCCACAGAATTTCCAACAACCCTGACTCCCTCGAGAAAAATTTCTCTCGAACCTCCACCAATCTCTTCTCCGTAAGGGTTATCCGGACTCTCTCCTTTCACAAAAAAGTTTTGAAAAAATCCCCATAACTTCCTCCTTCAAAAACAAATTCTAAACTCAAAATCTCCCTCACCACCACCTGCTTCCCTGGTGAGGATTCCATTAGGTGTATCATTAGAAATCTCTACCCAATCCTCTCCGAAAATCCTACCACTTCCAAAATTTTCCCTCACTGCCCCTCTCTTACCTTTAGACGCCCCCCTAATCTATCCGCCATTTTCAAAACCACCAGACCCCTTTCAAAATCTTTTAAACCTACAAAATCCCTCTCAACATCTTGCAATCGTTCACGTTGCTAAACTTGACCCATGCTCATCACCGAGCCTTTGCCAAAGAAGTTCCTCTCCTTTACCCTCTGTTTCCTCATCCTCCTGCGTCACGAACAATATCTACTCTATCCTCCTTTGCCAACTCTGCAACTGCTTCTATATTGGCTTATCAACTTTGCCCCTTAATATTCGCATTAATGGACATCGCTCTAATTGCAATAACCTGCCCACCCATTCCTCTCCTCTCCCTGTAGCTCAACACTTTTTTCCCCACAACTCCACCTATTTCCATGACGTTAAAATCTTGAAGTTTGAGATTGTACTCGCGATAAATTTGTGGCAGTCGTAAATTAGCGGGAAGTTGGATGAAAATTGTGTTCACGCACTCGTTTTCCATTAAAAATAAAGGCGGTTTTGGTTGTTCCAAGCGAACAGAGCACGGTATTTTGTACGCGATCGAAAAATACCTGTCCACAACAGATAGCACTGTGAGACAGAGGTTACAAATGATTCAAAACAGTTGGCTGGTAGAGCATTTTCCTAGCTACAATGCTAGAACACATGCTCTCATAAATGTTTTTAGCAACAATGATTTCCCTGTCACTCGAATACACTACATTTTTATTAGAAGGATATGTTATATTATTATACATAAATTGGAAACTCCAATCACTATGAGAAACAGCACCTACTGTCCATGCAAAAAGTCGAGATACCCGAGTTTGAGATGTTATAACTCATTAACCAATAAATCTATTGCAACACAGTAAACTGTATATCAAAGCTACTTTATGTGTTCGTCCGACTGGTTTACTTTGAGGTTTTTTAGTACTGTTTAAATATTTTTAATGTTAGCTTGTATGAAAAAAGGCACGCTTTTTGCCGGTTCAAAAGCGGTAGCACCACTTCTTACGTTAATAACGTAGAATCTTACCACTGTATCCACATGAAATTAGTTATAGGTAAAAACAAGACTATAAATAATAAAAATATCGAAAAAAAATGTTGTAAAAATATAAATTATATCGGATAACGTTTGCTACTTTCGGATAAGCTATTTTCGTTATTTGAAGGCTTACGAGGTATTTTAAAGTATCGTTGGCAGCGGATTAAAGCCAATATGGCGAATATATGAAGAAAACCATTCGTGTATTACCCTTCTATTTTATTTCGATTTTTATTTAGGTGATCTGTTAGCATTCCCACACATGTACCTACTCGTAAGAGATTTCTGTCAGTTGTAAACCGCAATGAATCTCTAATGGTGCCCCTTTGGGAAATGGATCGAGACATAGATAGAGTGCACAAATAATCGATTGTAGATGATGCTCACTTGGTGTTGAGGTCGAATGGCGTGGTGGCGTTGGCGTGGTGGAGGAGGAGTTGTAGGTCACCGCGGATGGCCAGTGTCCTCGGCGACAGCGACACCAGCACCCTCACCTGCTGACCTGCGAATGAACCGAGAGCACGAGACGCGTAAGGAAAGGTGCAGAATGTGACGACGGTGCACTTGGTGCTCGGACGAACGGCTTACGAACCGACGTAATCAACCGGCGATCGCCAGGAGAACAAATGAAATGCCAATTAATATTTTCCTTGACGCAGTGGCGGATACATATGGGGGGCGAGCCCCCCCTTGCGGGGCCGCCCGCATTGCCGCTCGCATTGCCGCCCCACCAGTCAGCCCGCACGCTATTCGTTCGTGTCTTTCGTCAGTCGACTCTGAGTCGAGTTATCGAGTAGTTGCACTTTCTTATGTAGCACGCGTCCGCGTATTTTATACGTTTTTGTCTGGCACATAGATAGCTAACCTACGAGAAAAGTCGCGGCCATTCTAGTGATTTGGATACGTTATTCTGTCTGGCATTTGTTTGAGAAAAGTCGCGAATATTCTACTGTTTGTATTTGTTCACACTCCTTAAAAGTCTGGAAGCGAACATTCTGGCACCGAATTTTCCCGAAACAACTGAGCTACATATATAAGGGAAGCAGAGTCGCTGCCAGGCAGTCAGTTTGAAAGCTACAATCGTCGCGATAACTTGCGCCCCCCCCCCCTTGAGTTTTTTCTGTATCCTCCACTGCCTTGACGATATCATCCAATCTTATCGAGTTCTCAGGGTCACAAATAGAGATGTAGTCACGGGGGTGAACACAGCAGGCAGCGCATTTTCTTCCATAGATTGAATCATGGCTACAACGTATTTCATTTTCTAAAGTGCACGCAAGACCAACTTGAAATTCAAAATGGAGCGCGAGCAGAACTTTTCCCATGAATATCTAACAAGTCATATATATATTTCCAAAACTACGTCCCGCATTCAGTTCCGGAAATGTCTTCTCGTCGGGTAAATGTGGTTGGACCTACAATGACGTCGGTCGCAGCCACTACATCGATAAGAGGGAAAATATTTGCAATGATTTTTGAGAAAATGAAACACACGGATGTAAAACAAATGATTTCCCCCCCCCCCCATCCACGGCATTTGAGCGCCACGCATAGCGATATTATCGGACGGAGACGATAGCCGTCGTCTCACAGTGTTGGCAGGCTCCCAATACCCTGTGACCAAAATGTAAAAATAAATGTCCATTATGGGTATTTTTCGTCATAAGGTTGGCTAGAAGTATTATTGGCACGTCGAAATGCAACATTGACAGGTGCGCAGGTCATTGCGGTCAGACATTCGTGCCAATGGCGTGGCATTCGACGTGCCAGGCCTCTTTATAATTGAAGCCACGTCACAGCTCTCGACATTCATCGATTTTAATTCTGTAAAATGGATGAGTCAGTTGATGGTAAGTTGATTAATAATGTATATACATGAAAAATTGGTATTCAAATAAACTAAATGCGTGAATGAGGTGTATCTATTCTGAAATATTGATGAAAAATGCTCGATAGATTTTCAGTAAATCATTAGAACACGGTATAATTCTGTATAGAGTTCAGTTTCCGGTAGAGTGTTTGGGGCGCCGCGTGGGGCTTAAAGGCCTTTTCACATGCGGGGCACGAAATTACACAACAACTTCAAACTGCATGTTTTTCACAATCGGGCGTGCAATCATTTTCGAATTAGAGCAGGGACTATTTTTCCAAATCGCGTTCATGCATTCACGCATGCGTTCTTGCAGTTCACGGCTTTGCACGATGCAATACGAAATGCACCTTTGTGCGTGCATCAGATGATGCAATCACGTGCCGACACACGGGCTTTTTAGAGAGAGATTGCGCGCGCACTCACGTTGGAAGGAGTGGAGGATCTCAACTCACGCTATCAATTGGTTGGGGCTCTCACCGCAGTATGGCTTGGTCTCCCGGGTGACGAGGAAGAGGGGCCCGCGCCCGGGGCCTCCGCTCCACCCGCCGGGGGCGACTGCCCCCTCCAGGGGGGCGGGGCGCCCCAGGACGGCGCAGGACCCGCTGTCGCAGGAGAAGCAGTCGCCGTGCACGAAGTTGCGATCGAAGTCCTTGAGTCCGGGACACGGGAATCCGACGAGGCGACACTCTGGCGAGAGCAGCGACTCGAGGAACAGGTCGAGGGAGCGGCCGTGGCTGCACGAGCGGGTCGTGTTCGGCCGCTGGTCTGCGCATGCGCGTCATATCCAAATGAGAAGGAGAGACGTCATCACCATCCATCGAGAGAGAGACAGAGTTGTCTGATTGGTTGATTCACATTTCCACAATGTTAATCTCCACCAACGATTTATTCACTTTATTTCCTTATGCTTCCGTTTAGCAATTATTAGTTCCATGTATGAAAAAAAAATCCAATAAACAAATGAATTATCGAACTATTAAATTGTAAGTAAATTGAAAGTTAAAAAAGAAAATAGCAAACTATAAAATGAATAAGGAGAAAACTTAAAATTTATATCTTTCTTATCTTCGACGAAAACGCACATAGTGATACAATGATTATTATAAAAAATATAGGAATTTTAAAAAACAGGCAAAAGAAAATTTCTTTAACAAAAAAATCCTTTACACAATAAGGCACGTGATGAAGTAAAAAAAGCCACTTTGATCAAAAAAGAGCACCGACACCTCCGACCGTGCCAGCCCGAAAAGTCTGCAGTCGCGGGACACTAAATGATCCTCGACCATGCCCTGAAATGGGACGAGACCAAACTGCTCTCTGCCACTCCCACGGCTATTGGGACAGAATCACTAAAGAGGCCACAGAAATACTGCAAACTTCAATATGCACCATGGATTCTACCTAATCAGGACTTGGAATCCTGGTCTCAAGATGTCGGGAGAAAAGCAATGTGTCTCCTCCATCAATCCCGGATGACCTGACCTGAAAATCAGAGTATATTAACCCAAATAACTTCGACACCCGGCAACAACAGCCCTGAGGACTCGATTGAAAAGTCTGCCATCGAAACGTCGTCGATGCGGAGATGGAGAATGGTCGGAAGCCCTAGAGAGAATATCACTGCAACAATTCGCAAGGGAAAGAATCAAATTCCACATTATTACTTAAGTAAGGGAGTTTGTAACAAATAGAACACATAAAAGGGCTCACAAAAATTTTATTCGATACTTTTATTGGCGATTTGCTAATTTATTCACCAGAAAAATGAATAAGACTGACGAAGAGGTAAAGGATTTAAGTGACAAAATATGCTGAGGCGTAAGGAAGGGGAAAGGAGGGAACAGAGGGGGAGAATATAGGGAGTAGACGGCGGAGGTCAGTGCGCCCGATTCAGACTCACCGATTTAACTCTTGGAAAAGCCACATGCACGCCATCTCTAGGGTTTTAATTTGAAGTGAAGATGCTGAGAGAGAGGGATAGAGGCAAGGATGCCTCCGTCAACGCAGATCTGAGGCTGTGGGATGAGGCATGATGGGGTGGGGGGGGGAGGACGTTAGTGAAGCCGAGTGGGAGAGGTCTTGGAGTGGACGTTATGATATGCTAATATTGCAAAGGAGGATATAAATGACAGATTTATTGGTTCAAGGAAGAAAATGTGCAAACGGGAATCCGTACATTATGCGTTTCAGTGGGGAAGGGATCTATATCAGTATTGGAAGGGTGGCAGCTTATAAAATGGAGGTACTATTACTGTTTATTGGCGTGTTTGATGTGGACAGAGGTACTGAAACGGTGGTTGTAAATAGTGATGGCGATTTTCAGGAAGGTTAAAAAGAACAGAGGGAGGTGAAGGAGACTTTACTAAGGAGGAGAATTTATTGACGGAGTAAATTGAGGAACCGACAGAGGTTGGAAATCGAAAATGTCCGGATAAAAGTCCAAAATTGCTTTCTTTAGATAAATACTTACAACTCGGCACATATACTAAAAACTGATTGCTTATCATAACAAGTAAAAATAACATGACCTATGAAAAATAACAAGTTTTTTCATAGTTCTTACCCGTAACGTAGATAACAGCGGGGGCTAGCGCGTGTTTAACCTCTAGTTGTTCTGAATTCAACGTTAAACGGGTTAGAGTTAATTTAAAATATTTGTCATATTCAGTCGAACAGTGGGACTTCCCGTGGAGAGAATAGTTGAGTGATGTTACCAATAGCGAGGGTGAATAGGCAGTGAGGAGTAGTGTGGTTTGGGTACTTGCCGAATCGGAAGGCCAAGGCGTCCACGTAGGTGTCGGCGCACCCGGGCTGGCTCTGTCCGCCGTTGGGGAAGAAGTCGACGTGTCCGAGGGGGGCTAGGGCCCCGAATCCGTCGGCCCAGAGCAGGCTGCCGTCCGTGTGGATGACGTCGACCAGCTCGGCGTCGCCCGCGTCCAACTTGCGCCGCGTGTCCAGGTTCGTCCTCTCAAACAGGAAGGATGCTGGGTCCAGACCTATCAAGATGGAGACGAGGTCGGAGTTAGCGGAGACACACGCGCTCGCTTACTGTTAACTACCACCGAGAATGTAACAGCGATGGGCGATGCCTTCGGTTGCTATGCAATATTGCAACTGGACTGTTAACCATTGGTATAACTTTATCACATAATAATCTAACTTTATTACTGTTAACATTAATATTATTAGCTTGGACACAAGGGTTAGGTTGGCCAGCTATTACCAAGTTTATGGTTACAAACTCTAGCATCTTTATCAATTACATCATTATGGGGAGTTATGAGCGCACCTCAGCAACTTGGTTCTTGTAGTATTACTTTAATTGTGTCACCAAGTACAATCAAAACATATGATGCAAAAAGTGCATTTTTGTACTCTGGTCTCTTATGCTTACTTTTTGGAATTTATATAATATTAAAAGCATATTACGAAGAAAGTGACAACTTTACTGCCTGTTATAAGGTGCAGAAATCTCAAATAGGCTTCTTGGTGGTTTGCAAAAATCTGACCTATTAATAACAGTAAAGTTCTGTAATATCTTCTATTCATGGGTACATACGGTAGGTAGCATTCATTATAAGGGAACACGCAACAGTCTAGGCCGCAACTTTTTTTGTAATTATCTCACAAATTCATTCTCAACTCTTCATCTACATCTACATACTACCCCGCAAGCCGCCTCAATAGGCGTGTGGCGGGGGGTGTTAGGGCACCAGCCGTTTACATATAAAATGGACACGCTCTAGTGAAATTACGCCTAGCATTTATTATAGTCCCTTATTGTTCGGGGAATAAGGAAACTTGCTGAATAAGGAAATTTTTCTTTCATAAATCAATTAGGAAGTCACATTGTTTATATTTGACGCTTACAATGAAAATAAAAATATGAATAACAATTTCGGATGCTATTGTCAACGCTCTTTTCTTTTCAAACACACTACGGCGCACATCAAGAATGCTGCCGTCATCTGTTTTGAAGAGCACCGCCTTACCACTGAATTACCATCGTCTGGACAAATTCCATTTTTGGAAGCCGTATTTCAAATGATCCTACAGAGGCACCACCAGTCCAAGAGCCCAAAGTTGGCGTAGTGTTTCTAGTGATAGTGAACAACTGTCTTAATGAGTGAAGGTTTTTTCGGGTTTCACACCGGGGGGGTTACTTTGTAATCTCACTTTATCTAGAATACGTCATAAAATGTCACTTTTTCGTAGTTCAACTCCGCCACCCAGGCGGCGTGACCGTCTTCGGATCTCAATCGGTGAACTGCCGGTCATAAGCTGGTCTTTTAGAAGATTCATCCGCTCTGATCCGTATCTTTCTACTCTTGATCCGTTTCATTATCTCCGTCTGCCATTAGTTCCATCTCACCTGTCATAAAGAACGTGACATGGAGTCACCATCGTTTCCACTTGAAGCCTGAGTTGGAAAATAAACAAGGGCGCGAAAGATACAAACGATTTTAAACCGTATTGTTGTAATTTGCTAAACGTGAAGAACTTCAGCATTTTCAACGCCAATATATTGGGTTCTTGAAGGCATGCTTTGTTTGAAATGCTTATGTTATTATTAGCTTGAATTATCTGTGTATATATTTCGTATCAATAATTTCCCAAACAATGTTGCTGATACCTTTTTTTTCGTGTGCCTATCCGCCAGTGTATGGAGAATGGAATTCAGTTATTTATACCATAATTTCATAATTTCCTTAAAATCTACGTTCTTGGTAGATATTTCCCGTGCTTGTGAATCGAACACTAATTAGGTGAACTTAATTTTTTTTAAATATTGAGTGATCGCTTACATGTCGCTTGTAGTTTTGACTGTATTTAGATTTTCGTGGTATGTACAGTGTAAGATATCTTCCGTAAGATGTTGAGCAATCTGGGTATTCGCTAGTCTCGGCATCTTTTATTTGATACAAGGTAATTGAAGCTTCGACAATTCACGAACCGTTCGTGAGCCGATCATTAGGAGAGGGAAACGGATCTGCCGCCTTTCCACTAAGAGTCACTAAAAAGGTGAGATTACAAAATAACCCCCCAGGTAAGATTATTTAAGTGGATCAACGTTTCGAAGGTTGACTTAGCCATCGTCATCAGGATTATGAGTCGAGCGAGGATGCTGGCGGTCATATATAGCCGCAGATGCCCCATTGTTGTGGGAGCCGTTACGCGTTCTTTGAATTTCGTCAATTGCTGGGCGCCAAGTCCTACTTAAGTTGAAGCCCTTGTCTCTATTGATTTTATTTTGCCGAATAACGAAAGAAGCGATATTGATACAGATGGAGCAAAATAGTAGGACTTGGCGCCCAGTAATTGACGAAATTTAAAGAACGCGTAATGGCTCCCACAACAATGGGGCATCTGCGGCTATATTATATAACCGCCAGCATCCTCGCTCGACTCATTATCCTGATGACGATGGCTAAGTCAACCTTCGAAACGTTGATCCCTTTAAATAATCTTGCCCGGTGTGTGAAACCCGAAAAAACCTTCACTTATATAATTCGCCTGGAAAACCTTAAATTCTTTAAACTGTCTTAATATTTTAAATGTTACATTAAAGGAATATATATGCCGAAAATATGATTGAAATGGATTACGGGTTGTGATTGCGTATATTTGAATTTTAATGCTGAGGCCATTAGGAGCGATGTCCATTGATATGCACGAATTTAAAAAGAGAGTATAGTTGTTTGCACATTTGAGATTTTCTTACATTTGAATTTTACTTGGGATAGCTAGATAGACGTTTTGAGCACAACCCGGGAACTCCAAAATGTTCATTATCTGATGTTTCAAAGCATTTTCCCCACCTCTTTTTTTATTTCAATATACTAAATTAATCCCAAGCATTTGTCTCTAAACCCCCCCCCCCCCTTACCGACGATTGCATCTTATACTTCCCCTCCCGACATTTCTACTTTGTTGCACGACCTCTTCCCAGAGAGCCAGTCGCAATATACTACGTCTCCCGATACACTTTTCTCACTTTCCCACTTAGACACCTATTACACGCTGCCCCCCACCTCACCCCCCCGCGGAGGACTATTATTGTAATGATTCTTCTCTTTAACGTTCAAGAAGGGCCAGCAAGACCATGGGACGAATGAGTCCCATGTAATCTAATTCCATATCTCCTATATATATATATATATATATATATAAATTCAAACTTACAGGAGGTAGGAGAAAGAGGAAAAGATAAATAATTCGTTCTTACGGGAACGTTTCGAACCAGTTGGTCCTTCGTCTCCCTTGACCATCACCTAGCCAATATTAAAACTGCCCTCCTTAAACGTGGATATCCCTCCTCTCTCCTTGAGCGACGCATCTTACCTTCCACCACGCCCTATGCTCCACCCCCTAAAACTACCACTAAATCGCCCTTGAACCTTTGCACTACCTTCGTTCCGGGACTTCATAAGGCAAACCTTGTCCTTAAGTCGCTTTTCCCCATTCTGCACGACAGTCCCCTTACTGCTGACTTAATTCCCAAATGTCCCACTATCACTTTCAAAAGACCAGCAAACCTAAAATGTATTCTAAGTCCCTCCAAACCCACTCCCACTTTGATTCCTCCCAAAGATCCCGGTTCATTTCCCTGCCATAGACCCAGGTGCAAAACTTGCCCTTTAATTCGAAATATTTCAGTGTTTCAAAGTCCCAATACCCCAATCCCGTTTCCCATTTCCTCCCATGGCAGCTGCATATCATCCAATGTAGTTTATCTTTTGCAGTGTAATAAGTGCCCCGCCTTCTACATCGGTGAAACGTCCACGCCCCTATCTATCCGTATGAACGGCCACCGAGCTTCCCATCCCCACTTCCCTGTCCCTAGGCACGCCTCAAAACATGGACTCCAATTCGACTCATGCTTTTCTCTTTCCGTCCTCAATACCCTTCCCGCCAATACTTCGAACACACAGCTGAGAAATACTGAGATGTCCGTGATCTGGTTTTATAAAGCTTTTTCCCCACCCGGAATCAATGTATTGCATTAATCCCATGCAATACCTCTGCCCCCTATTGTCACAATTATAATTTTCCTCTGCCTTGCAACACTGTTGCATTTCTCACTCTTCAAGAACTCCTCCCTAATTCAAAATTTTCCTTTGATTAGCTGACACAACATTGTCACATTGAATAACCCTTCCAGTTCCCCTCCCCACACTCCATTTCTCCCCCCCCCTTAGTCACTGACCCTCAATATTTAGTGCCCTCAGTATTGCAACATTGTTATAATTCTCCCTGCTTGAAACTTCTCCCATCCGAAAACAGCCAGGTGCAGCATTGTTCCCTCTTAGTTCCCCTCCCCTCCTAGTTCCCCTCCCCTCCTTCATTTCCTCCCCTACCTTCCCCTTCCCCAGGGCAGTACTAACTGCTCACTTCTAGAGCTTACGAAGGACCAACTGGTTCGAAACGTCCCCGTAAGAACGAATTCTTTATCTTTTCCTCTTTCTCCTACTTCCTGTAAGTTTGAATTTATATATTTGTGGCCAATTGGCGAAAACTTCCAAAGATTATATATATAGATCGGCCATCATTCCATCTTCACATCACCATTGTGTCATCACATTTTATGTGTTTCCTATCCTCTTTCTTTCACCACCTGTTTGAACGAAATATATATATATATATATATATATATATATATATATATATATATATATATATATATTTTGTTGTTCCATTTGATAACTCACGAAAAGCCTATACTGGACAAAAAACTTAGTATATCTCGTAATGCAATACTAAGAAAAGAAAAGTTCTAATGAAAAACTAAAGCTCTCTCTATACAAGGTTCTTGGTGTACGTTCTGTCATCGTCTTCCAGTTACCGAAAGATGATCACTAACATGGTGTTGGACTCGGCCGATCATATTGACAAGTTAATACACACGCGAAAACATTGGTTAACGTAAGTATATGCCGAGGCGATGCACGTATTGACTTTGAAATTTGTTGATGGTCATAAAAAAAGGCTACTTGGACTACTGGATATTGTCGTCATCAGTGGGGTTATTTTGTTATCTCACTTAAGTGAGAATCCGTCATAAAATGTGGAAAATTACGTCATTTTTCGTAGTTGAACTCCGCCACGTGACTGAGCTAGAAGACCCTTTTAGACGAGTCCATTTGATCCGCGGTCGGCGGCTCTCGAGCCGGTATGCGGCTCAACCCTCTGGTAGCCGGAGACTGGGTGGGGGAGCTTTGCGACGTCCCATTGCATAAACACCTTTCACACAAGGCTAAGAAGAGCTGCAATCGCAAGAAGACCAGCTTCCTCTTCCAAATCCAGCATCCTGTGTGTTCGCAACAGACTAGAACGAAGGGACCAGAGGAGCATCGCCAGATCAAGTGACGTTGTGGTGAATCGGAGCCACGGCTCACGTGAGCTTGTTCATTTCCTTTCGGCTCACTCGAGCCGCTCTGGTGAGCAAGAGCTCATGTGAAAGAGGTCATTTACAATCGGCAAGTCGATATGCAGAGTGTGATTGATGGACGTGGTCGAGAGTGACATTCCCGTGTCGTCGTACTCACCCGTGATCCGTCCCAGCTTGAAGCCGCGTGCCTTGAGTCCCTCGCCAACGAAGCCAGCAATCTGCGCACCCAGGCTGAACCCGATGACGTGCATGTCCCTTGGGGAGGCGCCGAGGGCTGCGGCCGCGGCCAGCACCTGCGCCGTCTGCCGGCCAACCAACTCCGCGTTCGCCACGGCGCGCAGGTACGTGGGGCCTTTGGCGGCCACCTGCCAGTCAACTAACACCACGTTGCAGTCCTCCTATGCGCGGAACACATTTCAGATATATTCAATCAACGAGCCACCGTTTTAACGTTTGAAAGACTATTATTATTCGACAATATTGTTAAAAAATGTTCTCTAAATGTTTAAATGAAAGCTCTGTATGACCAGCTACATTTGGCAAACCGGAAATAAGTTTTCTTCAAGAAATAAACAAAAAACACAAAAATAGTTTCATAAAAAGGGGCATACGATCCAAGTTAGTCCACCATCTACTGGAATAATGACATTGTTTACACGTATGAAGAAAGGATTAAAAATTGATTTTTAGAACACTGTGAAATTGTAAACTATTCTCTACGAACTGCAATCTGTGATGTCCATGTATTTTATCGTTATTCCCCTTCAGTAAGAATTTGACAAGTGTATTTATCAATTTTTTATGTTTTAACTGTGTGACAAAGCTATAATTCTCTTTCCTTGCCAAACAATCCACTATGTGATCCTGGAGACGATTATTGGTGCTTTATCATTGTTTAATCATCGTGACTCCAGTCCGTTTTGTTGTTCTGTCGTGATCTTATGTGAATTTTGTGACGCAATTCCTCTTCCAAAATTTGACCCTTCCTCTATTGAGACCGGTCCTTAACCTTATATTCGCCTTCAAACGCACCTTTGCAAACCATTCCCCTCCCATTAGGTACATACTAGGTAATAAGGGATAGGGACTAAATGAGATGCATCCCCTTGATAATGACACTAGTGAGTTGAAACTTAAGTCGGCCAATAAAATAGGTGAGAAAATAGTTAAAAGTTATAATTGTTCATAATGGGGAAGAATGTTCCAGGGGAAGACGGAATAGCAATCGAAGCCTTAAAGTGTGGTGGGAAAACATTACTGGAAGAGATTCATAAACTTATCTTGAGAATTTGGAAAGAAGAAAAGTTATGTGGTATGTATGCGGTTAATGCTATTACAATTGATACATGCAGGACTTAATGTTAGCTCTTTCTCCTTTTTTTTTTAAATCACCTACAGAATAAATATTACTCGATAAAATTAATTTACATTTTATTATTTAAGTAGGTATTCAATTATGGTGAAAACATATTTTCCTTCGTGTGTGTACTTCATAATTTTCATAATTTTCATACTTTGTGGATTCTCAATTTGAAAACTCCCGTGTGCAGACGGCTGGAATAAATTAAAGCCCGACGCAGTTCCCAACACATTGTTCAATGTTCCGAATTGTCCTTGGAAGAAGCCAATTGTAATTTCTAAGAGGAGCGACGGCAAAGATAAATACAGAGGTGTATCCTTAAAGCTCTTTCATTGCGGTAGCCTCAGCGGCATTCGATGAGCCATCGAGAGTATGAACCATGTAATTAATACACACTCCCTGTGTATGGGGTGCCTGTTAAAAGTTGGGTCGTGCTAATATAATTTATCAAATTTAATATATTATCTACAAGTAATTATTTTCGCGAATTTTCAAGGCAAAAACCATAAACATTAAATAAACACTAGCAGAGCAGGACAGAATAGGGTTACTAAATCAACTGTTTTTTTTTTTTAAGTTAGTACATATAGCTAGCTACAGTAGCAAAGAGCAGGTGCCTATAGCTGCCTATGTAATATTTATACGTTGAAAATGAACAATTATTAGTATTAACTGTGTCGTGCGGTGTAGCTACATGTTATTATATGTTTCAAATAAGCGTTGCATTTTGAACCTGATGAGACATTTTTGAAAATAGGAATAAGAGTTACCGACGACTTAATGTCCAGATGAGTTCTCGACAACAATGAAAGTACATACAAACAATCATAGACAAACTCGCACAAACCACATAGATTTTTAAACAGAATATGGGTGAAGAAAATAAGTGTATTTTAATAGAAGAGAAAATTGTTATCAACATTTGGCGACTGTCAAAATGTTCAATAGCGCCCTTTTTCCACATTACCAGGCTGTCGCAAAATTAAGAGAGAAGAATAAGCTAGCAGCATAATGCTAGAACTGATTGTATTGTTACTTTTTTTTCTTTTATATTTGGATAACTTCTGTATGTACACTAAAATCAATATAAAATTTTTGAAGTTATACAATAACAATATTAACATAACTTAATACTTTTTTCCCTCAATATTACTGCCGAAGATTGATTTTAATATTTCATTACGAACAGCACAAATTAAACCAAACAATATAGCAAATGGATTGAATAGCAAAACGTTAAATATAATTTAAATTCTAGAGGACTTACACTAGGACTCATAGGAGCTAGTCCTCGAAGTATGCCAAGTATGGAATGTTAGGGGGGTGAAAATACCTCACACCGAAGTTCTTACTGCCAGTATTGATTGACCTAACGTTGAAATTAAATATCAATTTGACCTAACATTGAAATTCAACAGGCGTTCATGCCTATTTTAAGTCTATAGAAATGACCTTTGAATAGATATTCACGCCTGGTTGGCAAGAAAATTCCTCTTGTTGAAATGAGATAAAAATTTTATGATTTTGTAGCTGTTGCAAAAATTCAGGGAATAACGATTAAGAAAACTGAATTAAAGAAAAAAATAATACATCTTTAAGCCACACCATTATGAAAATGTCAATCCAACATCTGGAGTGCAAATCGTTTGAAAAATCAAGTGAAGAAACACGTGCGCCGAAATTAATTCTCTTATCGGAGTAAAAGTTTACATTAATAATGGGGCGAACACAACCTCGAAAATTGCTATTTGCAAAGATCCTATTGTTGCGCGGCCCACCACCATATGATATAGGATGCTCTCAATTTCATGTTTTATCACCACAGTAGTTTGGGCTCTGCGTTGATGAGTGAATCCCATTCAGTCAGTCAGTCACAAAATACCGATTAATACTTATATGATTAATAATATAATCAATTTTCATTACAGAATATTCAGTAATTACGCATTCAATTATTAATTTCGTCATTTTTTGTAATAGTTAATTTATTACTTAAGTAAGCACAGTAAAAAAATCACGCTAGACCAAATAAACTTACGAAGGCATTTACGTTACTTTGAATATGCCATTTTCCACAATTTTGAATCGGCCATTACGCTTCCACAGTACATTTTTCTTCAATTTGAACTCGGATTCATATTTTGAGACCTCCAAAATCTATAGACACCAATTTTCAAATCAATTCTATACTTTTTTTGAATTATTACCATATTATATATATATTGTAACCGGTCCCATTTGGACCGAGTTACAAGGTTGTGGGTATCCAGAGCGAAAAGGATGGTTCTATTTTTTTTTTCTTTCATTGTTAGATTTGTTTGTGGCGAGTATTTCTGAGTGAGTGAATGTGAGTGTTCCACCCCCCCTTTCCTCAGTTTTTTCATCTTCCCCCTCCCCTTCAACAACCGGCGAGCGACCTCGGAGTTTCGAGACGGCCGGATACTAAGTGCTTCTGTCCCCCCCTTCCCCTTTTTGCCCCGAAGTCACCGGCGTGAGCTGCGTCGCCACCGGAGTCAAGTGCGCCCTGGGTGATTTTTGTTTTAGGCGAAGCTACGTCCCCTCACCTCCCTTATTTCCCCCCCCCCCTCTTCACACCAGCCAAGGTATATAAGTCGTGAGCCACGCGCTATAGAGAGGAGAAATTCTGACGACTGATTTGGGAGAGGACTGGTTGGAGGAAGGTGGCGAAGGTTATACGGCGTGGAGGACGGAGCAATCGGCGTAAACCCTTGACAGATAGACGGAAGCGAGCGAGGAGATAGGCGGAGGCTGGAGCGGTCTGATCGACGGAAGGGAAGGGTGTAGCGACCAAGGAGAATTGGAAGGAAAGAAGTCGCCACCCGAATATTGAAGAGGTTCCGCATCCCGAAGCCTGGCCCTACAGAAGTGGTCGCATTCGCAAGGTGTCTGCCCAGTAGCTGTGCTTCCTCCTGCCCACGATAAGTACTGTCCAAAATCTCGTCGCCCATGCCTCCACCAAACCCAGTTGTCCCAATCCTCCCCTTCAAGAAGAAAGTGCTCAGTTAATTCCCACTCGTATCATTTTGTCTCACCCCTCCCTTTTCCAGTGTGCATTTTCAAGTGCTTCAGCGAACCTACATGAAAGAAGTACAGACCATAGAAGCTGCACTCTAACCATATTTTTTTTAGGGTAAATTTTGTGTGAAGACTAGTGTATGACTAGATCTCATTAATAAGACGCACTGCCGTGCTTAAAAATATTATTAGGGTGTCCATTACAATACTTTGAGCTGTTGGGATCACCATATGTACGATTGAGTGTATTTGATTTGTTCTTTTTAAATAATTTGTTTGGTGTGAGCTCACAGACAATTAGTTGAATCGTTTTTTTTTCATTACAAGGCTGTTTCTTTTTTCTGTGTTTGTTCTCGCGTATTTCGCCTGAAGTGAATAAATTGTATATTGTTAATCTTATTTTCGAGAGAGTTTTTTTCTTGCCAGTCGTGCCATCCTTTCCTCACGTCGTCCCGTCCAAAGTCAAAAGAAAGGGGACCGTGGAAACGCGTTGTGTTTCGTCCACCCACCCGATCGTTGATCGTTAATGCCTCACACCTACCGAGAACCCACCCCACACCAAGTGCTCCGACGAGCTTAGCAGTTATCCCTTCCCCCCCATTTCCCCGTCCCTGGACATCTCCTTCCCCCCCCCAATTTTCCACCCATCATTACCCCTCCCCTT
The DNA here is from genome assembly GCA_963573305.1 of Pyrrhosoma nymphula. Lineage (NCBI taxonomy): Eukaryota > Metazoa > Arthropoda > Insecta > Odonata > Coenagrionidae > Pyrrhosoma > Pyrrhosoma nymphula. The sequence continues at coordinate 10,119,984 of OY754327.1, forward strand.
CTTTGTTTCACCTCCGAGCCGACCAAGTGACGAAGCTGACAAATTGGCTTACCAACGAGGGGGGCTCATTGGCTCATAGGTGACAATATATATGTCGATACTTGAGATGAGCAGCAAGAAAGGTTATGAATACGTTCCATGGTTTCAAGCTCAACTATATGGAAGATGAATTTAACATATGAAAAAGTAACTCTCTTTCCTTCCACAGATTTATTTTCCTGGTACGACATGTTTCGACACAGTGGTGTCATCATCCGGTATGTACCTGATGATGACACCGCTGTGTCGAAACATGTTGTACCAGGAAAATAAATCTGTGGAAGGAAACCAAGTTACTTTTTTACTTGTGAAATGCTATGAATACTTTCACCAAAGAATGATATCCTTGTTGTCATTTCCCTAAAGGTTTACGTCTCCAATTTCCTCAGTATATAATTAATAACATTTCCTAATTTTACATTAATTTTAATTTTTTATCAGATTATAAATTCCTGCCGGCAGTATTTACTACGCAATTGGTGTCTCGGCTCAACATGAAAAGAGGGCCAATGGAGGGGGTGGGTGTCTGTGTGTGTCTACGAAGCCCATTGTACTGCGGAGGACAACAGAATAGCAGCACCGGTTGTGGGAGATGGCCTTATTTCTCCCACCATTTCGCCCGCCAGCGTTTTTAGGATGCGGGGAATGGCGGGAAGGCTGGAAGAGGGGATGGCGAAAGGGAGACTCCATTGCCGCGGCAGAAGCCAGAACTAAAAGGGGTGTATTCGGCCGAGGTATATGTACAGCCACCTTAAGGTGGTTTTTGAGCGAGATATAGTTCCCATCGAGTCATAATGGAGACCATATCCAAATTTTATTTTTTTATTATTTTAGCGTCTGTAAGAAGTATGAAATAAATATTGTAGTATTAATGGCGCAAATATATAATTATAAATGATCAAAATACTCAGTAATTAAATAAATAAAGCTACATAGGTTTCTAACTTGACTCATTTTTTCCCGCCGTATGGCTGAAAACCCTTCAAAACAGCTGGTTTTTTGCGATTGTCAAAATTACTGTGGTGAGTAAAAGATTATTTTTTATAAATAGTTGAGAAAACATGCAATCTACACATAGTCAGTTTTTTTACGAAATCTAGGTGCTAGAAGTTCCTAATTTTTTTAATTATTCTCCCTCTGGAGCGCACAGCCGTGATCTATCCCGTGCAAAACAGCTTACCTTTTCAGGTAAATTGCTCGAAAAGTAGTTCGGCAACGGGTTGATATATTTTGATATCATTGGAAAGATGAGAGGTTTTTTTTCTTAAAAATGAGGCAAAATTCATCAAATTCTAGGCGGAGTGATTTTTCGCTCTCTTTCATTGTCACCCACCGCTTTGAGGAAGGCGTCCTTGGCCCTCAGCACCTTGGGATAGTCCCAGCGACCGCTGTATCCGTGTACGATGACCTTGAAAGGCAGCTCGAGGTTGGGCAGCCCGTGGGAATCGGCGCCGGGGGTCACCTCCAGCAGCTCCCGCAGGGCGGCGCCGTCGTCGCAGGTAGGCGTCCGCCTGGAGCAGAGCAGGAACCTGGTGCCCAGGGAACCAGGAGGATCAGGAACATGGCGGAAGTGGGAGAACCGCCCGGACACGTGGAAGCAGCCAAGCTGCCCTGCGGAGGGAAAGATTATGTGTCGTCCTTCAATCGATTCGCCCTCTCCATCGATTTGTTGCGGGCTCTGTTCACCCCCGACACACATTTGTGTGTTCTTGCTAATTCGTCAACACTTATAGTTTCAATATCATTTTTAGTACATTGATAACGAATGCCGTTGCGTGATGGATAAAATTGACCACTTGTCGTAAACCCTTGAGGTGGCTCGCCATTGTACATTGTACAATTCACACGTAAAAAAAACTTTCCCCACCCTCCTCTGAGAAAAGTGCTCAGCCCATTTCTTCCAGAGTTCGATTTCCGCTGATGTCGGGGGTAGCAAGGAGGTTAAAATGAAATGGAGTAGGCATGACCGTGAACGCTCATGGGCGAAAGTGAAGCAAGAATAGGGGTGCTTGGGAAGGATTTTGTGCCGAGTAGGTGTATGGCCAAACCAGCAGCAAAACATCGCCTTGCCTGTGGTTTTTAACTTGATTTGACGAAAATCGAACGCGACCGCCGGACACGTAAGCCAGAGGAAGGTCTAAACTGTGCCGACTGCAATGGCGGAATTGGCTTCCAGAATCAAGTTGTATGTCGCCTCCATTTATTTTCTAACCTTCTTGGGGGGTAGTCCTTCCATCCCGTCGCCTATAGTATTGAGCGACAACTTGCGGGCAGTGCCACTTACATCGTCTTCATATGTCTTCGTTGAGATTGTTTTTTTTGCTGAGCAAATCGTTTCGATTACTCCTTGTGTTGGTCGCTACAAAAACCTCGAAAGAAAACTCCAAAAGATACCTTCAAAACCTTTTTGCAAGAACCTGTATTCCGAACCTTCGACGATCTTGGAAATAAATGAAAGCAGGCATTCCTAATTCCACAAATACGTAAACACCAGCCATTCCCCATTTTACTGATTTGATTGAATGGGACCAGGTTGGAAGAATTTGGAGGGTTAGCAAGCACGGCTGGCTGCAGACTTCACAGGAGTCGCTTTGAGTCGCCGAAACCAGTCGAAGAGGGTTGCTGAGCGACAGGGCTAGCAGAAAGGGAATTATTTGGTATTCCCAAGTGGGGTCTAACAACGGAGAAGTAGCTGATTTCCCTAACTTTATTGTCGCACTTGCCAAGTACTTTTATTTAAGAAAATCCCCGTTTACGATTAGCTCAGCCGGTAATTTACCTAATATGTTCAAGTATTTAAATAGCTTTTAACGATATTTTGCCTTCAACCTACACGATTTACAATGTTTTCTGATGATATATATATTAGTCATTTATAACACTGTATTTTTGCAAACTATGAATCGAATTATGAGTCACTTTACTAAAAATATTCATAAACGACACAGCAATTGAACTCTCACATCTGTAAACCGTAGTCATGCTCTAGTGTTACTGACCTTTTGCAGCATCTGCAGATGGGAATCGCTTTCAGATCCTCGATTAAAATTTAGACTCAATCTATTATGTAAGTTCCAAACCGATTTCATCTCTGACGACGTTGAGAACATTTTGCGAAATCCGACATACTACGGAAGATCAGATCATGAGAATAAAATTAGAGAACTAGACTGTAGAACGAACAGATTTAAAATACAATTTTTCCCGCGAACGATAAGAGACCACAATAACTGTCTATGACACTTTTAAATATGTTTGTCGATAGATAGTATAGTTAGTTAGTTTATGACAGCCTAATACTTGTATGCTAATCTGCTACCGAGTACTAACAGAACACTGTGCATATTTTCAGTATACTTCTTGAATCTCCGTCCGTTTATGTTGCTGCAAAATACAAATGGTCTTAAAGTGTAGTGTATGCTTGTGAGGCTTCGCCTCCTGACAAGCATTAGCGATGTATGCTAATGCATAATTAGTGGTAGTTACACTAACTTTAGGGTGTAGTGTAATTCATGTTGGTGAATACTAACCCCCTGCCACACACCCTTGAAGTGGCTTGCAGGGTATTTGGTAGACGTATATGTAGATGCAACTCGTTGACGAGAGCGTCATTCGTCCCCTAGATGAAAGAGAATACCTCGCTCCTACAAATACCTCGGAGTTCCCATATTTAGAAAGTAGGTGGCAGCAGTTAATAGAGGGCTTAAAGAAAAATGCAGACAGCCTCAGAAAAATCTATAGCTCTGACTGAGTTGCAAGGCAAGAACGACTTCCGAGTTGCAGAACCTTGTCAAGGGAACGAGGGAGCAGGAGGGTAAGGGTCCGCAAGTCTTCATCGGAAAACCTCTTCCCTCTCTCGTGTCTTTATGTCTCTCGCAGTGTGAGTAGGTGGAAGACGGCCATTGAGTTTGGAGTGATCTCATAACTAAGATGTCCCGGGTGCACAATGCTGCCTGCTCAGATCCATAGATTTCCCTTCTTAGTATCTTGAGAGAGCACGATAGTGTCGGAGTTGGGGCGTTTCTGCTACCGGTGACTAACGGACGAAATTGGGATTGATTTTCATCTGACAACCGGCTGTAGCTGAGGCAGGTAACATCTTGTCAATCAAGATCTTATCCATTTTATCTCATAAGGCATGCAGAAGTTACATAAACTAGATGAAGAGCGCGCCGATCCCAGCCGGAGTGTCTCCTTCTCTGCGGCTGCCGTGAACACGTAATACGGCGTCGGTGTATTATAGCACGGCACAACGCGGCCCTGCGCGTGCCATCTTACAATTAGACACACTTATGGGATTGTGGCATAGTCGCAACACCTGTTCCGCTACCCAATGGCCCTGGAGATATCAAGCCGGTCGTCGGGAAAGATGAGTTTTAAAAACTGGTGGAGTTAATCCTTTTCCACGACCTGGCAAGTAGGAGGCGACCAAGTCTGATATCGTTCTCCTCGACCACCTCACATACGGACCATGCTCGTGATCAAGTTTCCGACTCCGGCTGAAACGAACGTTGATGCGAAGGATGTGGAGAATCGGAAACATAAATACCAAGATCTGCTGTTTGAACTGAGGCGAATGGAGAGGCCAAGAACCTTACAATGAGGACGGAAATCTTGGTGCGCTTCCGATCGTCATTTGCTCAAATTATGGGTCGCCAGTTAATGCGCTGGTGTTGCGAGGGAGGCCTCGGTAAATGTGAGCTATCGTCCCGCCAGCGTTTCGCAAATTTCACCCACTTTTAACAGAGATATCGGAACCAAATTCACCTCACTTATTATGCAAACCTTTCGCATTTGTAAAATACTTTCAACACAAAAATGCATCATTTACTCTAGGAATGGGAAACTTTCAAACCTGAGAAGTGCGATTTTTCCTCTCCGCCATCTTGTGAAAAAATGCCGTTTCCTCTTATCCACTGTACGTGGCGCAGCGATCGAGCAGTTGGTTCTCTAGCATATTCACACCTCTCCTACACAGTTTCTTCCCTCCTTCCACTCAAACTCGCCCCGCAACAGCCATTTAACACAATCATTTTAAAACTAGAAATGCTTGGCCTCCCACGGGGTTGCAGCCCCTCTAGCGGCCGAAGTTGGAGCTTGATTTCTTGCGCGGCCATTGATAACACGATCGAAATAGGAGATAAACGTCCTCTTATAAGGTTCTTGGGAGAGACATTGGCGGTGGAGTTAAGGGCTGGACAGAATCAAGTGCATCCCGGCCTCCACTTGCATCTCGGTCACTCCGTATCCTCCGTACAGGCCCGGTGACGGGATTCTCGTGTCCCTGGGCAATAGAGGGGTCCGGGCCCCTTAATCCCATCCCCCCCCCCCCGGGCTTCTGGGCATTTGCCCCCTCTGTCGCCGGCCCTGCCTCCGTACACCGTCACTCATTCCATGAGAGTCGATCGAATCCATGATCGTTCATTGTGACGGCAAAGACACCTTGCCACGGATGGACGAAGTAACTCAGAATATATTATGACTCACAGAGAGAGAGACAGAGACTCACCGTAGCAGACGGACTTTCGTCCGAGGCGTCGTATGTGGATGGCCCGAGCGATTATGCGATCCACGAGACGCAAGGGTGTTGTCTCCATCTTCGCATCTTCCTCCTTCCAGTCCACATCCTCCCTTCCCGTCAGCCCCTCCTCCGTTCGTCCGGCGTCCGTCCCTGCAAAAGCGAAAGAGTCATGTTGCGAGTCATTCGATAAGCACGCCCCAAGGTCCACAGCTTTCCCGCATTATATTCTAAATAACTGCAAGAAATCAACAAACAAGTTTTCACCAAATTATTCCTGATGCGTTCTTAGTAATTGGACAATGAAGGTAAAATTCTCGTTTTTCATACATTTCCTGTACCATAACTACCGTTCGAAAGGATAGAAAATAAAAACAAAAAAAAATATGACAAGATCTGCGATCAGATGTAAAATATTTTTATACTAATATTTTTTTCAGTTACCATATGACCTGCAGAAAACTAAAAACCACCGAGTAACGATGCTTTTAGTTAAAATGTTGATTAAATGAAAAATCTAAGAATGTTAACAAAATTGATGTTACTAATACATCATACAATACTAGTCAAGTTTACTACATATTGACAAAAATATTACCGATTGCAACAGTAATGTCTACCAATTTCAACTCCACAAGCCATAGTCAATCACATCCAATTCCTCCTGCTGAAACCTAAAACACTTCTGGAAATAAAATGGCGGCCACCCCAAACTTTGAACTCCGCCATTAAATTTCGTCCCAAGGAACCAAAATGTTTGGCCCAAAACCACCAGATTGAGGTATATCCTGCGACCAACAGTTAAGTCGAGTATCCGATCCTATTTTTCTTAATTTCCTCAATCCAGGATCCCTCCACGCCTTCTTCTCCCACCTCCGTCCCAAAATTCATAATGATAGAGCATCCACGGGACATTTGCGATCGGAACTCTTCGATCTATCGCATCATCCAAGCGTTTCCTTTCACCTCCTCTTGTCACTTCCTCCCTTCCATCACTTCCGTGATTCGTATCAATTTCTAGACATCTTTAAGACACTTAGAATTCCCTCAGATAGAAGCATCATCAGAGTTCTATGGATGGCCGTTCTCAATACTACTCCCTCATAGTAGTAGTATTATAGTATATGTATATTATAGTAGCTATGTAGTAACTATGTAGTGCATTATCGGCAATCCAGAGGACTCTGCTCGGTTACACTGTCATTGGAAAAATACTCTGGCTGGTTAGTAGGGCGAGAGAGAAGTGACTTTTGACAGGAGAGCTTAATTTGAAACAGGCGGAAGAAAATTTTGAAGCGAGGACGTGAGAGTTATAAACCATGGCTTCCACAAACAGGCATTTGTTTTGTGCCCTTTGTGAGTGTAACAGTGGTTACCCCAAGACAAGGAGAGAGAATGCTTGGTGTGAAAAAGCAAAACATTTATTCAACATAAATAATCGTACAGAATATCAATACGATTCATCAAGTTTTCGACGGTAAGGCGTGATTTCCTTGTTTCATTTTCGAGTAAATTATGTTATATTTTCAATATTACAAAAAAATAGTAAATAATAAACTGAAAAGTTTTTCCAATAGAATCATCACCCGTTCTCATAGAAGAGAGCATTTAGATGAGATATCCGAAGCAGAAGAATAATGACTTCGTGTCGGATAGTGACGACGATGAATATTTTCCAGAGAAGTAAGATGGTAGCTTCGGATTGTGTTGATGCTGGTAATTTGCATTTCTATTTTCTATTGTGTACGTCAATAATTATGATATATTAAGTATTACGTTTTAATTAATGTGTATATTTTTAGGAGAAGTTGATGAGAATGCACTCGACGAACATATGAAGAAGAACACGGACCTGAGGAAGCTAGCTGGAACGCTGGCGAAATATTGTCCACCAAAAATGGATAAACGCGGATGGAAACCCGAAAAACCATTGAGGGATCGAACTAAATTCACTCTCTATATATATATATATATATATATATATATATATATATATATATATATATATATATATATATATATATATATATATATTCCACCAAAGCCAGCCAAGTATGATGAATCAAAGTATGGTGTGGATGTACGTGAGATGCTGAGAATTCGTATCCACTCGGTGGTGACAGCTTTATCTACACTGGAAAATAAGAGTGCCCGGCGCGAGGAATACGTTGGCAAGAGAGAGTTGTCATGAGACTTGGTGGCACCGTACAAAGGATCCGGTAGAAAAATTACAATGGATAATTACTTCACTACTCTGCCATTGGAAAATTTTTTACTATCCTGGGATTTAACAATAGTTGGCACTTTGAAGAAAAATTAGCAGTACATTCCACCAGCAATGGCTGCATCTAAAACACGAGAAGAATTATATACGATTTAAGTTTTTCCCGGTGAATAATATTTATACATAAATAATTGGTAATTGGCTTCATATTAGCCGACGTTTCGAAAAACGACTTGTTTTCCATTCTCAAGGCGTGTTACTCTCTCAGTGTAGGATTACACACTGAACTGAGTTGACCGTTTGACGAGTCCAACAATTAAGCTCAGGTGTCGTCTGATTGGCTGATGTTCATTTGAAATCTCTTCTGTTCTTTCCTTATGATTTTCATGCAATTTATTATTGGTGCCCACGTATAGCTAAGATGAAGATACTGGCTTTCATCCAATATGAAGCCAATTACCTGGTGCAAAGCCCCAGAAGAATACGAGAAGAATTATCCACTGTGTTTGGCTTTCATGAAAAAGTAATCATGTGCAGTTACGTGCCAAAAAAAACAAGGCAGTGATTATGCTATCATCAATGCATCAGGAAGCAAAGATTGGTGATGACGCAAAGAAAAAACACGACATTATTGAATTTTATAACTGGTCAAAAGCTGGAGTGGACACGATGGATAAAATGCTTGGTAGATGATACCTATACTACAAAAAGATCAGCTCGAAGGTCGCCTATAACATTTTTCTACAATATTCTCGATATCGCCTGTCTTGCAGCATATATATTCTTTATTATGAGAATAATAAATTGCTTTTGAAAAAATTTTATGAACGGAGATTATTTTATCGGCAACTGGAGCTGTGCACTACTCCTTTCGTTGAACAAACGTTCGCATAATGCACAAATCATGAGAGGCACATTTCACAACCAAAGTGGCGATTGAAAGTTTTATTGGTCGAGCTATAAATCCATATGCGCAGCCAAACAGCATCTGAATCTTCGAAACCCCAGGGCACCGTTCACAGATTCAACCGGAAGGAAAATGATTACTCGTGTGTTTGTTTGCCAAGTTTGTCTCCAGAGCGAGTTCAAAAAAAACATCGCAAAACTCGAAAGTCATGTTCGGTATGTGAGTTCCCTATTTGTGATGAACATTGTGTTTCAACCACGACACGTGAGGAGTGTGCGAAATAATTAAATGTTTTTTTATTTATAATAATAATTAAATACTTGTTTTTTTTATGGAACTGTGCTATTATAAAAAAATAAAAAATAACTAAAACAAAATAAAAAAACGGAATGATGTTTTTTACCTACTATATTTACTATTGCTTATAGTAAAAATTGTTTAAATGAAGGAAATAGCAAACGATATTGTTGATAATTTATTCGAAAGTCAAGTTGCATAAATACTTTGATAAACGGTGTCTTTAGTGTGTATAAACCCGGCTTTCATACACAATGACCTTAGTGAGTAACCGGGAATCCGGTCATTGAACGGAGTAGGCATCAAGTTTGGTTGTTAATAACCGTTATTGAATCATCGATTGCAAAAACATTTGACGATAAATTGGTGTCAAACAACTTCAATTTTTGGGATCCGGGCGGTCATTAAAATTTTTTAAGGGGAAGTTAACTAATTCTACCATGGGAAACTGAAATGGATACCCAATGGTACATACCCGGTTACTGACCGGACGGTTTAGCAAACTCCATTACCTTCCTTTCCTTAGTTTACCAATATGTGCAGCAGAGATCATTCATTATTTGCATAAACTTCTACTTTAAATCATAGTAAAAGTAATTTAATAGGAAACATGTATAATGACTCTTCAATATGCATAACAAATTAGGGGAAGGACGTCCAAAACGGGGACGGTGGCTTAAATGGGGACAGTTGGGTTTTCCCTGACTTGTGCTTCTACTCACGGCAAACCACATTACTAATGTCCAAAGCAAGTATAACGGCAGTTTGAGTCTAGTTGTGCCTGCGGTAGGCTGTTTCTTGCGTTGTTATGAGTCAAGTAAGTCTTTTTGACTTTTTTTTACAAGTTTGTCATGTAATAACAACTTATATAAGTCTGTAAATGATATATAATAACATTTTATAAGTTTGCAGTTGTATTTACTAGCATTTAGGCAACATTTTAATGTTTTAGTTGTAGAGATATCTCACACATAGTTTATGATACGCTATTTTTATTCGTAAGCTGCACTGGCGGATAAAATGGGGACAATGAAGGTAGTCTAAAACGGGGACATCCCCGTTTTGTACACCGCATAAGGGTTTTAAAGCTAGAATTATTTTCACTAGTCTCAAGACATTTTGAGCTTATCCAGGGCCAAAATGGCTATGCATAATGCCACTACACGTTACTTGACACTTCTTTTGTAGAGAGTTAGAGGTGTTTCACATATTACCATTACCGGTTTTAACGTGTGGCGATTCTCTGCGTATCGCCACTACAACTGACTACAAGGATGTATTATCATCATCATCAGACGAAGACGCTGATGCAGCCTGCATTTTTTGCAATGAACTATGTAAATTCAAAAGGAAAGGATCCAATGTTCTGGATGCAGAGGCTGGGCTCATGAAGCTAGCTCCAATGTTGAAGAAGAAGACGACACATTTATTTGTGACTATTGTGGACTTGTAGGCTAAATGTGCCATAAGAAGCAATTTATATTTTTTCGTTCATTCATGTTTAGTCTCAATTGCTTTACTCAATTTTTTCAAATTTTAGTTCTTTGCTTTGTAATTAAAGAAAAGTTTGGAAAATACGCATGTTTTTCATGGTTTTTATACGCACCCCATTTTATACGACTATTTGTATAAAAAGGGATTATGGGTTTTTTTTAATTGCGCTATAGAATTAAAACTAAAACGCAAATTTTAAAAAGTATGCTTGGAACAGTAACTTAAGTAGTGTAAAAACATTGTGAATCACAAAGAATCTTGAAATATTTATTTTTTAAATTATTTATAGTAAAAGATAATAAGGGTCCCCGTTTTGTACAACTCTCCCCTACTCTTATTTCAATGCTTAAATTATCTTATGCTTGTCCTTGTAATTCTTTCAGATTTAATTAGTAATTAAATATTATTTTATCAAAAGAAAATTAATTATCACCATTATTTCAAAAAATTACTTCAGATTTTAATCCAATATCAAGTGATAAAGGTATTGCCTTAAAAAGTATGGGCATAATGGTCGGTAAAACTTGTTGCTAAGAATTTGATCAACAAATTCAAAGGTTAAGTTGAAATGGAAAATTTAAAGAATGGTTATTAAAATAAAGCTATTACTGTAACAAGAAAATATTAAATAGGAGTGCTGATTATTTCATTCCAAAGCTCGTGGTGAATTGCCAAAGTAATCTACTAGTAATTGTAATCAATTACTTTTTTGAAAAGTAATTGATACTTGCAATTAATTACATTTCACTCAGAGTAACTGCATTCGAGCCCAATTACTTCCATTATTGATTCCTGTCATAACACATTCATTATGAGATTAAGTCTACCTAATACAAATTACCTTTAAATGTAAACATATCACCACAATAGCACACGCAATACATCACAGCACATATACGTACATACATAACATTTGGAAACATTCGTTCCAATATTCTCGACAAATATTACGTGTCTCTTGCACAAGTGAAACTTAGTGATACCGACTGTAATTGATCGGTTCGAACTATAATAATCCGAAATAAATTTTCGCAGCATTCTATAGGCTACTTTTCATTATTAGAGTCCATTTAAACAAAAAGAGTTTTGAAAAATTTTCGGTCCATAAATTATGTCACTTTCAATAGTTTTGTAATCGTGAGGGATATTTCTAACATTCTTCTTAATTATGCTTAGAGACACAAACCAAGAACACTGTGTAAGAACAAAACAAACCTTCGAACGCATTGCACAATTGTGCCTTCAATTGTTTTCGAAGAATTAACCACAGCTCCACGTAAACCGGCACTAAACGAGGTAGCTGTACACATCGGTCATGGTTACAGTACATAATCACCAATGGCCAACGAGAGCAGCGTTCGTTACGATTTTGTATCAATCACGACTTTCCTGAGAGATCATTGATCGTAGGCAACTTGAACAGCTGGAACATCAATCGATCATTACGTTCGTTACGATTTTGTATCAATCACGACTTTCCTGAGAGATCATTGATCATGGGCAACTTGAACAGATCACTAGCTGGAACATCAATCGATCATGACCTTACAACCACGATCGAATCATAAGTGGGAGTGATGGACGTGACCGAGATCTCTCAAAAGACCGACTTTGCCCATCACTAGTGCCCTCGCCTTGCCCTCGCCTCTCTAGGGTGATCTCGGAGGAAGAACGCGTTCGGTCAAAAGGTGCAATTTGGATTCGCCCTTTATTACCGCTCGGTTTTTGATTGGTGTAGTCTGATTCGAGCGAGAGAGATCCTATTGGCTCCCGACTTCCGGACTGACTATGAGTCAGTCGTATGTCCCTCGCGAGTTGCGGTGGGTGGACCAAGATGGCGGCCGCTATAGCACGAGTATGAATCCTTATCTGTTACCTAGTACTAACAGCATACCGTGCATGTTTTCTACATAAGTCTCGAGTCTCTTTCCATTTGTGTAGTTGTAAAATACATATATATTGACGGTCCCTCTCCATTGTGATGACATCTGTTGTGTAGTAGTGCATGCATGTGAGGCTTCGCCTCGTGACAACCATTAGCGGTTTTTGCTAATGCATAATGAGTCGTAGTTACTCTAACTTTAGGGTATAGTGTAATGCATGTTGGTGAATACTCACCCCCTGCCACACACCCCTGAGGTGGCTAGCAGGGTATTTTGTAGACGTATATGTATATCGGCCGTGCGAATATCTCTGTCTGGGGCTGTCTTCTCTCAACTCTTGTAACTTTCTCGGTCCATCAGCACGGGTTGCGAAATAATTCGTGGCCGGCGTTTGTACATACGAGCAAGCACGCCAACGCGCTGGCCACTACTACGTCATTAGGGTCGTAGCGAGTCTTCCGCGTCTCTGAAAATGTCGCCAATCGTGAGCTCTGGGTGCGTGGTGGCGCTGTATTTGCAAGAAGCCTCTTTTTTTATATCTGCTTCGCGCGTGACCCGTCCCCTCCGCCCACTGAAGACGACGTGACCCACTTTTGTTTTCAAATCGCTCTCAAGAGTTGGGCTGAATGCGCTCTGAATTGCTTCCTACTCTCCGAATCCCCATTTCATCGATACTTGAGGGGGAACAGCAAGACATGTAGATTTAGTAAGGAGACGATGCAATAAGTGGAGCGGAACAATATTAGTTCTACACCAAAACAACACATCCTATAATTCCACTCACGTTCCGAACCGGACGGCCGCACCCGACCCCCGGTTACATAACAACTTCGGGTGACCAACTCTCCCGGGATCTCCCGTACTATTTGACCCTGTTTTTTCACGGTCTCCCGGCTCCCATATTTTCTGTCTCTTTTGGGTGAATTTCTTCCGTATTTTTTCGTCAAATAAAATCATTCAGTTTCAATCATTTAATTTTTGCGCACACTGTCGAAATTCGTTGAAACGTTCGAGAGCAGACGCAAATGATTCTATATCGAGTTTTTTCTATCGATTATCTCGTTTATAAATGACCAACCAATGAGTTTAAATCTCCTTATCTGTTAAATCTTTCTTTCCTTCTAATTCTTTGTGTTGCTCAGCTGGTGGTGCTTTGGCTTGATTTGGTTTCATAGGTTTTACTCTACATCACCTGTGAGCCGTACAAGGGGCAAGAGTTTATAATACAATAATGGGCAGTGATGACGAAGCTTATAAGCCAACAAAAAAGAAAATGAAGTATATATGTATATACATATCACAAAAAATGAATTATCACTGCCCAAACCGAACATTACAATGTTCCAAAGATGTTTTATTTACATCCAGCCAAAAATATTTAACTTTCTTCCTGATTGTGTTAAAAAAAGAAAAAAACCCCGGGAAATTTTTGAGGGAAGTAAAAAATTGGTTACTTAACATTAGCAACATCGAACTTTTATTTTGTGATTTATATGGAATAAGTCTAATGTTAAATAGAAAGTGATTGTATATATTTAACTTGTTAACGCTTCGTAATGTATCCTCAAAATTATATGACTCTATGAAATACATATAATCACGCATTTATGCGTATTGTGCTGCATATATTCTGTCGTTCATGTATGAATAAATGCGTATGAGTGCATTGTGCTTTATGTGTATGTTTGTGTGTATGATGAGCGTTGACAGTTTGTCTTTTCTGTTGTTCCTTGTACAGAGCATTTCTTTTGGTAAGATTTGTGTACTTCACTGTGAGTATCTGCTTGATTGATCTAAATTAGCTTCTGTTGCATGGCTTAACTGATGGAAGTAGGTGCACCTTAGGGGCCACCAAACTTGCTTCACTTAATACTGTTGTACTCTGTATGTAATGACTGGAAGCAATTATATTATTAATATTATTATAAATAATTATTATCTTGCGAAGTGGGTGCAATATAACTTCTGAAAAGTTGTGAAAGTTGGCAGGCTATGTTATGAGCACACCAGATAGTAATTCTCATACATAGAGAGTATTTTTTCTTATAAATAACAATTGGACAGATGAGCTAGGAATGGGAGCAGTACAAATCAGAAATACAAGTTGCCATGAACTTCACGCATTCTTGCACTGAATTTTTAGAATTTGCAAAAAGTGATGGCAAACTATTGAATGAAGCAAAATCTGTTGCAAATAATATATTTACGTCTTCTTAAAGTATAAAATAAAGTTATTTTTTAATTTTTTATACAAACACTGCATTGTTTTTTCTTTTTTGTGAAATTTTGCCGTGTTTTCAATCTCCCTTATTTTTTTAGTCTAGAATATATAAATCTCCCTTATTTTCTTCAAAAACAGTTGGTCACCCTAAATTAACAACTCCGCCATAACAACGCATGGCGCATTTACTCCTCGAGCACGACCCACGTCAAAAGGTTCGAGTTTAAGGTCGAGGCGGCGATTTATTCCTTATCTACTAAATAGTGAATGTGCCGGGAAGAATATATCAAAGGGAAGAATATTATCATTTTACATTGATTGCAATAAACCATTCATATCTTATGTGTAGTGCAAAGAATCACTGAGTTATTAATGGATATACACATACACGGAATATCGACTTTAAAAACAATAAGTGTGGTCGTCATGGGGACGAAGACTCAAAATCGCTAAAATATTGCGAAAAGTCGTTACGTTTTAGCAAAAGTTTCGGAATTTCGACCGGAATACAAAATTCGATTTAAGGAATCAGAATCATTATTTTATTCTCTTTATAATTGTACCTTTCCCAATAACAGAAAACCACTATTCCTAATTTAATATTGCAAATAAGAAAAAGGTCTGCATCCAAATGAAGATTCAGCTTCACGTGTATTTCTTACGTGAAAGTTACTGACATATATATATATACACACATCGATAATTATTATGTTAGATCATGGAATATCTCCCAGAAACCATGGTCCCCCCCCGTGAACCCCCCATGCCCCCGTGGTCCCCCCCCCCCATTGGGGGACCGCTCCGCTCCAATTCCATAGTATCCGCCATTTCCCGTCCAACGCCAGTCCCTCATCATCCCACATGCCCTTATATCGCGGCGATCAAAGAGAACTAGGCACTCTGGGTAATATTCCACGCGCTTCTCTCTCTATCTTGTTCTGCCACGCTTTCGCGCCATCCGTCTGTCGTCATCCCACACTCGACTTGGCCATTCCTTTTCACCCAGGCTGGGCGCAGGGTCGCAAGGGACCACGGCGATATCCCCAATTCAGGTAGTTTGACCTCAAGTAAACTAAACGATTAATTTAGCCTCCTTACAAACAAAAGACGTGCACTCTCTACAACTATTCTGCAAGCTCTTGCCGCTGGGAATCAGGGCAACACTGTATATACTAGAAACAGCTCTAAAAGCAATAGTTTGTGCTATAGCTATAGTAAGTCGTTGTTCACCTTCTTTTCCAGTATTCGAAAAACTGCAAACACTCCCTTTAAGGCACATGTACAAGGTGCTAAGACTATTCTACCTTCGAGGCGGAAATAACCCTAAAGTATTGGATAAGCCTCATTCATACCATCTGCGGAAAAATGATTCATATGTTTTGCCCAAACCAAATACAACCCTTTTCAAAAGATGCTTTCTCTATCTGGGGCCAAAAATTTTCAATACTTTACCACAGAGTATCCAAGTCACTTCTAGCATCAATACTTTCCAAAAGCAGGTGAAACTCTGGCTATTTACTAGTGGAAATATGATTAGGGATCTATTTTAGAGACTGTTTGCTATCAATATCCTGTTTTGTACTTTGGTGTATTTATTTCTATTCCTTTTTATGTATATTATTTTTCTGAAATAAAGAGTTTCTTTCCAACTGGAGACATTTTGTTTTAATTAAAAAATGTGCTTGTATTACTATGATATTTTGAAGGTGACCCCACCAACAGGCAAATGCCATAGGGATCACCTAAAGCTCCAGTCTGTGTTCATTGTTATATATTGTGTACAAAACTTGATGGAGCAATAAATATTATTATATAGTGTTTGGCCTTTAACCAAGCAAGGGAAGTCCACTCACGCATTCTCGTGGCGCAGAATTGGCGCGGGAGTGCCGCTTTTGCGACAAGCGAGTGCAGCTATGGCGCGGCGCTATTGTATTCTGATCAAGAATTAGAGTTCAACAGCTTTTCGGAAAAGATTGATAAGAGCGCTCGGTGCTCTTTTGGGAGACGAGCCCACGGTTGTAGCGACGGGTGGTACTAACGAAAATAGTACCGGTATTTTTTAAAACGAGTATTAAAAAGCAATAATGCTACTCGTCAGGTAGTACCGACGATAAAATATCGGTATTTATATGTGATTCGTGAAATGTTTTAATTATAATTACAAATTACAATGCGTTTCAGCCTATTTTTCCGGTATTTCGGCAAATGAGAATATAAGTCCAAAAAGATACCTACGCAGAAATTTCCATCCTTTGGCATTTTTTATGAAAAATCACCGCGAATGAAAGATGTGAGGCCTTCCCGGCGTATGTTGTTGGGTGGGGTTGTTCTTTGGGTCAAACCGTGCTCCATTTATGCACCCCTCGCTATCTGTTGGAATGATAATTAAATCACACGAAGGACGATAGGTATTGTTTTAATGTCGTGGTCAGATAAAATCCCATGTTATAGCATGATCAATCCTTGCGGTCGCACTAACGTTCAACTTCCAGGAATAAATATTTGTATTAATACGCGGTTCAAAATCATCGATTATCTGGCGTTCGGCATGAGTCAAAAATGTATACTTACCTATTATCACAATAATGATAACAAAAATATCTCAACTTCACGGTTACGTAAATAAGAAAAATAGACAGACCATATAACGAGAATATTTGGAAATTTAGTGTAGTTAGTACATTTTCGTAGTTAGTTCCGTAAGTTGACGCAAGATGGCAGCGCTGTCGAAATACCGGTATTTTTAGTACCGGTACCGCCGGTAGTACCGATTTTTTAAATAATGGTCCGTAATTACTACCGGATTTAAAAAAATTGTAATCGGTACTACCGAATACCGGTATTTTTTGCCCATCGCTACACGGTTGGAGTCAGATAGTTGCCGGCCTCGGTGGCGGCGGGGTAACGTCTACTCGCCTGCTAACCCAAAGGTCGCGGGTTCGAGTTTCGAGTCGAGAGGATTTTTCAGGGCATGGTCGGGTGTCCTCGTCCATTGTTGAATGTTAATACCACGATGCAAAGACCAATGAGAGCTGTTTTCGGAGGTAAATAAACAAATAAACAAATAAACAAATAAACAAATAAACAAATAAACAAATAAACAAATAAACAAATAAACAAATAAACAAATAAACAAATAAACAAATAAACAAATAAACAAATAAACAAATAAACAAATAAACAAATAAACAAATAAACAAATAAACAAATAAACAAATAAACAAATAAACAAATAAACAAATAAACAAATGAACAAATAAACAAATAAACACAAAAACAAATAAACACAATAACAAATAAACACAAAAACAAATAAACTAATAAACAAATAAGTTAAGTGCCATTCATCCGCCAACCACCGCCTTGAAGACGCGGAGATAGGCCGCGGTAGGATCACGGTGATTTGTTTATTTGCCCCCCCCCCCTCCCTCCCCCCCTAGGGGAAGGGGAGGGGAGGGGTCACCGCCTTCTTCCGCCGACAGAGAGTGGCTTCCGGCTCCGAGCATAAGATTTCAACAATGACACACATTCCGTTTCTTATGCCAAATCATGTGAGAATTAAGAAAGGTTTTGCAACGGCCGTGTCACGTTACCGCTGTAATTTGTGTCGTCGTGGTTGAGGAACACACACACTGCGACCCGTTCGTGAGACCTTTTATTTTTCGCATTTAAACGTTTTCCGCACTCGACAGCATCCCAACGGAAAAACCTTAGTCGGGTTACATTCCCGCTGACTGTGAGTTGTCCTGGTGTCCGTGGTCACTTCTCCACATTCTCTATTCATAACTAGACCAAAATACCACTCGCTCACCGCTCTAGCCTTCAGAATATTCATGATTAACACAGCTTACTACTTTTCTACATTATACTACGTATTATTGCACGACGCCATTCGCCGCTTTACGGATGCCGTCAGGTTTACCAAATATAATATATATATATATATATACATAAGTTTGTTATTGTTGTTGTCAAGGGTCTGACGGTATTGCGATATCTCGTATGGATTACTACTAGCGCCAATTGTTTCAGGCGCAAATGGAAACATACGTACGCGTGAAACAGACAAAGATTGCATGGTTTTGCTATAAATCTTTTATTTTTAGAGAAAAAATGCAGTAATTATTACTTTTGTTGTAAGACGTTTATCAGCGTCCATTTAAAATACTCCTGGGACCACACGTGACATCGCCATCGCAACCGTAAGCAAACAAATAAGATGGCTGAGAAAGTACACTGCGAAAACGCCAAGAGAAGGACTGGACGGCATTATTATCGCTGCAATCTGGTTCCAGTATTTTTCAGGATGCATAATTGATTATAAAATTACCTTTTTAAGTTTCCCCTGAGAAATAAATAGGCGATTTCCCACTTAAATCTGCAAGATATTCAATTAAAGCGATATACCTGTCACGCTGTTGCGCTGATAGTTTGCGCCTGACCGCTAGAGTTCTCTGATTGAAATGTATAACCATTGGGAGTGATGTGAGCGTCAGACCCTTGGTTGTTGTAGTTACGGAGGAGGAGGGGGAGGGGGGAGGAAACCAGATATTGGGGCAGGGTTGAGGGGAGGAAAAATGAAAGACACGATGATTTAAGGGCTAAGGGTGTGGCGGGAATGATTAATTTTATCTGAAAGGAGGGGGGAAGGGATGCGGAAATAATAATTCGTTGCAAAGGTGTTTTTTTGACTGTCTGATAATTTTGCAATTCTTCAAGTACGTCCATTTTCAGGCCTTTGGGAATAAAGTGTAAAATTTCGGGTATAAAATCGTTCGTGTTATTGTTATCCAGAAGGTGTTTGGCAAAAGGTGAGGAAGAATCCATATACATGTAATATCTGGCGTGTTCTTTGATATACGTGTACTAAAACTCCTACCAGTCTGGCCTATTTAGGTATGCCATATTGCAACTATTGCATTTAATTTTATTAATACCAGAATTAATGGAGTCTATCTTGTCTGTCTTTGCCGTTGACTACGAGTTTTGAAAGGGTTAGGGGAGTGTAAAAAGCTGCTTTAGGTTGAGCTTGGTAGGCGGTTTGAAATTATATAAGAAATATTACCAATTTTAATAATAAAAAAGCTCTTGGTTGTTATTCCACACTTTAACAACCAAGTGCTTTTTTATTATTAAAAATTAAGGACTTCCACAAGGTAACGCAGGAGACAGTGTCTTATATTAAAAATATTACCAATGAATGGGAGATAGCACCACTTGGATTCCATAAGCCTTTCTGTTAATGCGGAACTAATTTGTTTTGAAGCTAGGGTTTTTGTTTATTTTCCCGAAGGATTTGGTGCACTAAATTTGGGTTGTAACCACTATTTGCGGCTATTGACATGATCAAGGGTCTGACGGAATTGCGATATATCGCATGGATTACTACTAGCGCCAATTGTTTCAGGCGCAAATGGAAAAATGTGTATGCGTGAAAAAGATAAAGATTGTTATGCTTTTGCCATCAATCTTTTATGTTTTGTGAAAAAATGCAGTAATTATTCCTTTTGTTGTAGAAGACGTTTATCAGCGTCCATTTAAAATACGCCTGGGACCACACGAGACATCGCCATCGCAACCGTAAGTAAACAAAGAAGATGGTCGAGAAAGTACACACTGCAAAAACGCCAAGAGAAGGACTGTGGACGGCATTATTGCGCTGCAATCTGGTTCCAGAATTTTTCAGGATGCATAATTGATTATACAATTACCTTTTTAAGTTTCCCCTGATAAATAAATAGTTGATATCCAACTTAAATCTGCAAGATATACAATTAAAGAGTATACCTGTCGCGCTGATAGTTGGCGCCTGACCGCTAGAGTGCTCTGGGTGAAATGTATAACCATCGGAGTAGGTAATGCGAGCATCAGACCCTTGGACATGATAGTCAATAGTTCAGAGATTTGAAATTCGTGAGTGTTAAGGGGGGGGGGAGATGCGTAGGAGGCGATGAACTATAGAATTAAAAGCTTCATGTATTTAGGGAAAAATGGTGAACTGAATCGCTTGGTATGATGTGATCGGTGTAGGAAGGTTTCCTGTGCATTGAAAATTCATGTTTTTGCCATTTGTAATGGAGATTGACAGATCGAGGAAATACAGAGCGCCGTTGACGTCGCGTGTTCCATCGTGAAGGATATGTTTGGATGGAGGGAGGTCAGATGGTTGAGAGAAGAAAGAAGAAGACGGTGCAATTGCAGCGGTTGGTTCCAAAGAAGGCAAGAGGATGTCGTCCACGTGGCGATGCCAGTATTTAACAAGACTAATGTGTTGGCTGCCGGAATTCAATAACTGTACTAAATACTGTGTAAAAGTACTAAGCTGTGTTAATCATGAGTACTAGTAACTTCTACGAAGTGAAGTCTGCAACAGTCAAGTATATATTCAGAATAATATATTCTCCAAATAGATTGGGAGATGTTCTCGATGTCCTCACTCCCAACGTACGGATCTGAAATGTGTCGCCGGTGTGTCTTACACAGGTGTGCTTTCTCATTTATCTTGAAAGTAAATTTATTACTCACTGTAAGGTATATATTCATGAAAAACCATCAGTAATGAACGAAGGCGTCTTCGGCGGATGGCACATGATACAAATAAGTGCAGTTACAGCCTCAAATATGTTAATCAAGTTAATTACCCAGAAATTCCGTTACATAAAACTAAGTTGCTGCGTCATAGGTCGTTGATAATAGAATATTAACCCTACGCACGTCACAATTGACTACATTTTAAAATGAAGATCGAGCATGGACTCGTATTATGAGTGGAAAAAATCTCGCAGTACTTAGTAATTTTCTCTTCCCGAGAACTTCCCTACGGTTTTCTCAACGGGCGAAGAAGGTTTTTCATTCCGGGCGACGTTTCGACGAGGCTCGGCCGTCGTCATCAAGGGCCGCTCAGCTGGCTCTCCGCTCTCTCACACACACATTCGCCCCGAGATGACAAAACTCGCCGTCGAAACGTCGACGGCCAGAACGAAGAACCCGCCGCGCCGTGGGAAACACACACACCAATCAACAACAACAGTTCATCGCGAATCTGTTTTCTTCTCGCGGGAGGCCCTTCCTCTCAGAGCACGTGGCGACGACCCACATCGAGGTCTACTACTCCCCACCCTGCCCCCCCTGCCTTGCCCCCTGCCCCCCTGCCCTAATGCGAAGGAGGACTGGCTCGCACCCACCCACTCGCTCGAGAGAGAAAAGGAGGAACGCTTTCTCAATTTCCGCCGAATTCTACCGACCCCGCCCCCCTTGCGGTCACACCCCCTCCTCTACCCTCCCACCTCCCCCTCCACGCTCCAACACTCGCTTTCCTCCACATGTGCGTGTGTCATGTGCAGCCGTCCATATCCACAAGTAGTAGTCCACACGAATAGGTTCTCGTACTTCTCGTTCGTGCGATTTGAGGTGGTTTTTGAGCGAGATATAGTTCCCATCGAGTCATAATGGAGAACATATTCGAATTCAATTTTTATATTTCAGCGTCTATAAGAAGTATGAAATACATATTGTAGTACATATATTAATGGCGCAAATATATAGTTATAAATGATCAAAATTCTCAGTGATTAAATAAATAAAGCTACATATAAGTTTCTAACTTGGCTCATTTTTTCCCGCCGCACGGCTGAAACCCCTTCAAAACAGCAGGTTTTTTTGCGATTCTGTAAAAGTTACTGTGGTGAGTAATAGATTATTTTTTATAAATTGTTGAGAAAACATGCAATTCACACACCGTTAGTTTTTTTGATGAAATCTTGGTGCTAGAAGTTCCTAATTTTTTAAATTAATATTCTCCCTCTGGAGCGCACTGCTATAATATATCCGATGTAAAACAGCTTATATTTTTTAGGCAAATTGCTCGAAAAGTAGTTCGGCAAGGGGTTGATATTTTTATATCATTGGAAAGATGAGAGTTTTTTCTTTAAAATGAGGCCAAATTCATCCAATTCTAGGTGAAGTGATTTTTCGCTCTCAAACTACCTTAAAACGGTAGGTACCTCTATCCGGCGCTTCGCGGACCAATGTCACGTGTTTATTGTGTCGCCTGTTGGGAATGCGCGTCCATATCGTTCATTACTCCGAGAACACGATTGACCATTGAGCATTGCGCGAATAGGCAATAACACAACCGGATGGTGGGAGCACCTACTTGTACTTTGGGATGGTGCCGATATTTGGTACTGCCAGCTATAATTGTTGTCCTATTCCGGCACCACCGACGGTATTTATATATTACACCGGTACTCTAGCAGTTGCGCCATCCGTCGTGAATGCGTTCGATTGCCGAAAGGGAAAATGGTTGAATGACTGTAAAAACGTATTGCTGGAATAAATTGAAATAAAGGAATACCTAGTAGTATCTATCTTACACTAGGAAAGTTAAAATATAAAAAAAAACTTTTTATTTGAATGTTTACTAATTTAGTTGCATTTTATTTTAATTGACTACGTCGAGAATTCACATTTGAAGCGACAGTTAGTTGTCTATGGCAAATAGTAGATTATACAAACTTCCAGATTATTTTATGACAAGATTCAGTAGTTAAGGTGGCTGGTCGGGTAATCGTTAGTCATTGAGAAATTTAGTTACTTAAATTTTAATGATCGTTTAAAATTTAAATAATAGGTCGTAGTTATACTCTATTCAGTAGGAATGACTTATGTCTTAGGTACATTCTGAAATATTTTCCTTTAAATTTACACATTGCCATAAAAATTTGCTTAAATGCAGACTTGATTCATTTCTTAAGTCATTTTTGCGAAATTAATTTTCCGAAAACAGTTCACACCCGTGGCCGTAGAATTCAAAATAAGTATTTTTATGAAGATATATTGTCACTCGAATGCGAACTAGTATTAAAATATGTTTCTATACATTATTTTATCTTTCTTTTTTAATCCGGCAACAGCGTCCATTTTGCAACACGCTGCAACACGTGTCTCTGCTTAGCATGTCCTAGAGGCCCTCTAGCATGTCCCGTACTTTTGTGTGCCACGTTGCCAACTTTACACCACATAGCCGCGCGCGATATTTGAAATTCTCGCATACATATTTTTAAATCGTATTTACGAAAACGTTAATTCGATAGTATTAAATGATTTTTTCAGAATAGATTTTAATTTATTAGAGCTACATTATATCAGTTTTTGGTTGAAATCTGTTCAGTAGGAATGGAGAAAGAGCGTAATTTATCCTATTGGAGTGGAGAGCGCCATAAGGCTCCATGTTAAAAGAATCTAAAATACCGCAAAAAGTATGTCGATGATCCCCCGTTTTTTCTTCGATATTCCATAGAATATCCAAAAAGGAACATATTTGGAAATTTTCAAGAAAATCTGTTCACTTTGGTTTTTTAGACCAGCCACCTTAAATGCCAACGTAGGCATCAATTTCTAGAAAAAGTACCTACTGTTTTAATGATCGAAAATGTAGTGGATAGAAGACAAGCCGGGTTATCAATCATTCTTATGCTGCTGCGGTTCATGAGCTCCCAAGTTATAATCCTGCATCTCCTGCAGTACCTGTCCTTGAAAATAAAACCACAAAAATGCCAAATTTCACGAAGATGCACTTAAGGAGTGCATCGGGCAAACTCCACTTTGGAGTTTATTGTCTTGAATGCTGATCATGATTCGCAGTTTTTTTTTGAGATCCAAATTCAGGATCCACGTTCCAATTGTACCCTAGCGGTTGGAGCAACAATGGTCCCTGCGATTGTTTACACGCTTATGTTTTCATTTAATCAAAAAAATGGAGATATAACTTCACAGTAAAAAGAAGATCTTGTTTTAAGACAAAAGTAATATCAGGTTTTAGAGGGAACATTATTAAGACAGCTGGTGCTGAATTCCCGAGCAGTAGATAGGGCTGTTTTTAAGGGCAGGAGAACGGCTAAAAACTAGCCATAAACTCTCAGGTTTTAAGGCATTAACATATAGAGCCAGCAAGTGAGTGTCTTAATTTAAGACAATGCTACCCTGATAACCAGCAAGTGTTTTACTTTTTGACGATGCTCCCATGCTAAGCAGCCAGTGAGTGTCTTAATTTAAGACAATCCTCCCCTGCTAACCAACAAGTGATTGTCTTAAATTAAGACGATGTTCAGCTGCTTTGCAGCAGCTCGAGTCACGAAACAAGCTTAAAACTCCCTTAATAGAAACCACAAAAAATAAAGTTGCAAGAAATTTAATTATAACAAAAATACTAGATAAGTACAATAAAAGGTTTTGCAAACAATGAGGAACAAAAAACAAAATCGAAATTTCGAAGAATTTGTGAACACAGCGATGTTGGTGGTGTACGCGGTGAGGAGAAAGAGCACTTCCCTCCACGCCGCGGTTATATATCATTTTAATTGGAGTGTGTTTGAATTTCCCGAAAATAACATTATGTCCTCCTTTCTCTCAAACTGGCAGCCCAGCTGCAAAGGGCAAGACCATTGACTATCAAGTGCCTGTCTTGAAGGGCTCGTCCTTGATTATAATTACTATATATATATACCTATATGCGGTCGGAGCACCTACATACACACCCATCGCGTTATTCCCTTTCGGTGTAGGCAGAACTAAAAAGAACTTAGTAATAGCCGTTGGCCCTCTAGGAAACTGGCTCCCATTCAATAGTTTCCTCCATGATGGCCTGTCCTTGCGAACCTCTTTTGCTTGTATTACAATAATTCATCCATATCGCTTCATTCACGCTCTCCTATTCTTAAGACTCCCTAACATTCTTTCTCTTTAGATTCTCTCTCCTATACACTCTTCACCCGTGACTTTCGCGGTCTCCATCTTCCTCTCCTCACACCATTCACTCCTCGTGTGTCATGTGCGTCTGCTTCGTCTTAGATTCAACTTTCTTCCAATCTCTCGACGTAGCCAAGACAACGAAGCACGCTCTCCTTCCACACACAGATACATGTGTCCATCACTGTGAGCCGCACCACTTTCGTCCTTCACCCCCCACTACTCACTGCCCAATCCCACTTCAATTCTCACACCTCCACCGCATTTCGTCTTAATGTATGCTTTTCTCGACACGTCCAGCTTTCGACGTCATGTAATGGCAACGCGTCGAAGAGAACACTTTTCTACGCTAACCCAGCACAAACAAACACTATGCTCCACACACACACACTACGACTTCCGCTTCCGCACGCCTTCCGATGTTCATCTTTTTCCTTCATCTGACCCTTTCAATCTTCCGCATACCTACAATCTGCCAACATACTCATAAATCGTCTTCTTGTTCACTTACTTAATTACATCATGCATACAATCATTCTTCACCTTTCTCCCTAACAAAAACGACTTCTCTGGTCTTTGATGCATTTGCCATCAAATCCACTCTCCTCGTTGCTTCACGGAAGTTATCCAGAATCCTCTTTTTAATTCCTAGGCGGCTCTCAGGCACCTAATCAGCACCACCTAGGCGCAATTGAACTCGCACATTTAAATATCCGATCATTGCACCGATCTTATCCCCACACACGCATGTCTCACACATGTAAACGTTAAAACAGCCACAAGTTGACATTACGCATCCCTGCATCACACCCCCTCTCATTTCAAATAAAGTTACTTAATACCCCCGAACATCAACTCCCACGCTTTCCCTTGCTACTATCATCACATTACACGCATCGCCTTCAAAACATTCAATAACTGCTCAATCACTCCATAGTCCTTCAAAAAAACCTTCCACGGACCATAATCTATTTGTAAAACGATTTTTTTTTAAACTTTTACAAACCACAAAAAAAAATATGCACTCTCTCACACAAAAACACGACCCGGGTTTCGGCGCTGAGCACCATCATAAGGTGATGAAGCAATGCAGAGCATTGCAAAGCAATTACAGAAATGTATAACATCTCCTATTGAACCCCGGTAACCTTAAAAACGTTATTTGTTAAGTGCAAAGACCCGGTGGACTCCAAGGAGAGAAGTGGGATATATGCTTTACAGTGTGGTGAATGCGATGGAGTGTATGTGGGTCAAACTCTCAGGAATTTTAACATTAGAAGTAAAGAACATTTACAAGCTTTTAAGAATAACAATGACGACAAGAGCAACTTCGCTAAGCATCTTTTAGTTTGTGACCATAGTAGTGATTTTATTGTTAAAATTTTACATACGTTTAACAATAGAAGGGAGTTGAACTCACTAGAGGAACTGGAGATTTTAAAAGCATCGAATGACCCGAATGTTTCTGTGATAAATGAATATTTGTACCCTGCCTCCTCCTCTCTTATCCTTGACGCAGTCGCTGCTTCCGCTCCTCCCTCATTCCACTCCAGGTCCGCTACCAGCCCTGCACGACACCGCTTATCCCTCCCCATCATCCACCACTACCCCCTGTGTCCACCCCCTAATTACTACATCCCCAACCCAACTATCCCTCCAGTGTGGTGTATATATATACAGGTTGTATGTCGCATTGCCTCGTCACCTTATGATTGGTGCTCAGCGCCGAAACCCGGGTCGTGTTTTTGTGTGAGAGAGTGCATATTTTTTCTGTGGTTTGTAAAAGTGTTTTTAATAAATCGTTTTACAAAATAGAATACCACAAAGTTAGCAGTGAGCTCATTTTATTTAAACATAATCTATTTGCCTTGTCATATGCCTTCTCTAAATCCACAATTGCAAAATATACTATCTTCCGGACGGCCATACATTTCTCTAGCATTAGCTGAAGTTTAAAACAGCTGATCACTCCCACTCCCAGCCATAAACACCCCATCACTCTACACACCCCACATTCGGTCAATAGTAATCTTTCTCACTCATTCGATTGATACAAATATGTATTACTTAAACATTTTTCCAGGAACGCTCAATAACTTTTACATTCGGTCTTCCAACCCTTCCCATTGTACAGTGGAAATATTTACCCCTCCTTCCAATCCGTTGCAACAACAGAAACTTTTAAGCATAAATTGTACAATTCACACAATTGACTTATAAATAATTTACACCCACGCTCCAGCATTTCACTGGATATCCCATTTACGCATGCCTGCTTTCCCCTTTTTACAATATTATCACCGCCGCCGGTACGACTCAATATCCGCTCATTTCCTTTTCCACATCGACATTCTCGCAAACTAATTCGCAAGACTCATCGCCTGCACCACTATTGCACAATTCTCCCAAGCACTCCCTCCAACATTAAAGTCCTTATGACGTTTCATTCACCCCGCCCAACACACAATATCTCTCCACACACTTTTGTTCTTCATTAAATCCATCGCACTGCCCCTTCTACCCGTTGATAACATTTTACGAAATCCGACATACTACGGTAGATCAGATCATGAGAATAAAATTAGGGAACTAGACTGCAGAACGGACAGATTTAAGATGTTGTTTTTCAGCAACAGCTGCCAATGAGACTTTTATCTAGGTTCGTCGATAGGTAGTGTAGATCTTAGTAGTAGTAGCACTCCCTAATACTTGAATCCTTATCTGTTACCTAGTACATACTAACAGCACGCCTTGCATGTTTTCTATATGAGTCTTGAGTCTCTGTCCATTTGTGTAGTTGCAAGGTACATATATATTAATGGTCCCTCTCCATTTTGATGACATCTGTAGTGTAGTAGTGCATGCTTGTGAGGCTTCGCCTCGTGACAAGCATTAGCGATTTATGCTAATGCATAATTAGTCGTAGTTACACTAACTCTAGGGTATAGTGTAATGCACGTTGGTGATTACTCACCCCCTGCCACACACCCCTGAGGTGGCTTGCAGGGTATTTTGTAGATGCAGATGTACCCTTTTCCAAAATTAATTTTTATCGCCTTTCAATTCCCTCTGCATTTTTTCTGGCCTCATATACACGCAATCATTGCTTGCTAATTTTCATCTGCTTTGCATTAATTCTTCTTCTCCTTCTCCTCTCTGTCTCTGGGCATTCATTCCCTCTTTCTCAAGATCTGGCAGCAATCTCTCTCTCAAACACCTCTTGTCTTCTCACTCACTCAACGCGATTTTCACTCCTTGAGTTTCACACCATCACCTCCCACATCCGCCTCTCCACCACTCCTTCGCCTCCAACACCCTGCGCAACTATTCAAACTCACCCACTCACTCACCCATCTACACCCATCTACACCCTCGTCCGGTTATCTCTCTGCTTGGATCCGCCCTGGAGCCCATCCTTCGCCACGTCGGCCACATACGCAACGATCGCGCCTTTTCCACTGAGAACTTTCCCAAACCCGAAAAAAGAGACTAACGCCTAAAACAGGCGTTGTTAAGTTTGATGCGTTGTTTTCATCACACTTGGCCTTTTTATTATGCTTACGACATGGCAATAAACATATTTGACTTGGGTCTGCTTCGAAAATGCTATAACCCCGACATGCATCCCTCTCACTTCTTTGACTTACTATGTCTTATACTCTCATTTTTCATACGTTCTCACACTTCTCTTCCTTGGAACTTTCTACCAGAGCCACTCTTAAGAGAGCAACACCAAATCGTGGCCTGTTCCACATTGCACACACCCCTCGTCACCCTTTACGCACCATATTACGAATTCTCTCAATCTCTCATTACACAAACAGTGAAATCAATCATCATCTTGCAACCGCCCCTTTGCCACGAGGACACACACATACGTATGGATTTTCGGCTAGATCCGGATATGGTAGATCCGAGGCTTTTCTTTGACTGTTAGAAGTAACTTGGAATAGATTATCCAAGATTAGCATCCTTTGCGGTACCAGCGACACGGGCTGCTTTCCCTTCTTTACGGTTGCGGACCTCAACTTTGTCACATTTGCCACGGCTTCGCCAGTATTCCTCAAGAGAAACCAGAGCCTATAGGAATACCCAAAGGTTCACTTTCTTTCTCTCTTTTACTCCAGCTATGATCCTTTGTAGAAGTTTGACTACGCTGAAAGCCAGCAGCACTATCAGTTGCCCGCATGACACACAATGGGACGCCGCCGTCAATTGGGAGTGTCCCAATCAATTAATTTCACACCCCTGTGACGACACCCGCGCGCTATCAGTTGCAAGCTGGGATGTGATCCGGTATGAAAAAGTCAGATATTTAAACGTTTTCGGCATTATTCACTTATTGGTATGAAAACGAAGAGATACCTATACAATGATAGTTCACCAAAAGGTATGTAACATCATGCGGCCCGTTATACGATGAACGATGAACGATTATATAAAGAGTACGATGTGAATTTTCGGTAGGAAATCACGTTTTGAATTAGCAGCTCAACTACAAGGGCCCTTAGTGCCGTTGTGCGTTTGGAGAGGATTTGAGAGTTAGCCGAGGAGGGGACCAGGAAGATTTTCTCTTTCTTCCCTGCCTCTCCTGAGCTGTAATTAGCACCCTCAAGAGCCCTCGGAGTGGAGGAGAGGGAAAAGAATAAGGCTGTGATGAATTGACCGGCAAACAAGTTAGAAGGGGGAAGAGAGGGGGAGAGGAGGAGGAGGATACGGAGGCGTTTTGAGAAACCTTGGCGACGGGAGTGGTAACCTAGGAATCTTCGAGGCAGCGTCTGGGGATGAGGGTCTTATATGGGGAAGGGAAGTTTCTGTGTGGGTCACACAACGTGAAGAAGATGTGTTGGGTAAAAGGGGACGCTGAGATGGTGACGTAGACTTGGAATTCAATTCGGAGATACTCAAAACAGATGACAATCGTACATGTACTCCTGGGAAGAAGATAAACCCCTCTGAGAAATGCCGGAGCAGATCCACAAAGTCCAACCCAAGAAAAGATGGAGATATTCGTAATGTCTTCCATTTTTATTCAGCTTTAAGAGGTGCAGCCATGCAGCCATAGTGAATAATTACGAAAAAGAATCATCAAAGAGGTTAAAAAAAAAAAGAGATTGATATTCAGATACATTTCAGGACTCATTATTAGGATGTTTTACTTATCTATATGATGCGACTTTAAATATCCATGGAGTGGTGAGTTCAACATAAGGAAACAAAATCTTCTCAAATTCGTTAAGTAAGTGAGAAAGAAGAAACTAGATCTAAGTCTTCGCTAGTTCATCATTAAATTGTTTGATGTGATTGTGGACAATTTTAAGAAACTTATCATCACTTTTCTCATCACTTAAACGCAGCATAGCTTCTTTGCTACATGAAAGTGAGCGAAGGTAATATTTTTTTCCATGCGAGTCTTATTTATTCTTAATTTCAGTCAAGCAGGAACCACTTCGTAGCCGAGTTAGTCAAGTGGGACTAACGACCCCATCTTTATAGTCTTTCCACTAACTGCCTGACTCGTCGTAGCGCAGGGTGGAGGAGAGGAATTTCAATGATGCATTAAATTCCAACAAGGCATAGTTATTGTTCATTCTTGCAAATACTAATTGAAAATATTTTTTTCTTCCGGTCATGACGCAAAACTAAGCCATTGTCAAAACTCATATATTGGGCTCTCCGCCGGTTTAAAGTATATCCATCGTAAAATGACTTAAATGTCATATTATTCATATTCTGTCTACTTGTAGAAAAAGTTGTCCTCTATCTCATATGAAGAACAAAATAATACCTTTCCACGCTAATTTATTCTATAATTGAACTTGAAATTACATTGTGTTCAACGGGGGAATGAGAGAAAAACGGGGAAGAATAGTATTTTTCCATAAAATATAAATGCCATTTTTGCGGAAAACTGTTTATAAGAAGGAAATAATCCTGAGAAATTGAATAAAAATAAAATACAGGCATCTTACCACCTTATTTTTCTAGTTATTGGGGAATTACTGCCGTGATTGAAGTCAAAATGCGGTAATTCGTAGGAAATGGCGCTGCAGTCGGCTCCTATGGCTGGAAAAAAGTGCTCATTTAAAATACATTTTGCATAATAATCTGCATTTTTTCTACCTTACTTTTGGGTTTTTAATGGTAACGCACTGCATCAGCGAAAGCAGGATTTTTTGGACAAAATATAAAACATGTGGAATTTAGTATTTGTTTTGACTCACACAGTCGCGGCGGAACCTCATTAAAGTATTCACAGTGGCAACAATCAATTCTTTGAACCGATGGAGAGCCCGAGAAAAGTTTACACATATTATTCTTCGGGAAAGCGTTATATCTTTCCTAATTCATCGCCATTAAATCTTTACATTCTTTTGTTTATTTGATATTGCCATTGATGAGGTGTCACTTCAGAATTGCGAATGAGGTAATCGCGACGGATCGATAGCGAGTATTGGGGTTGGAATTCTTACAGCGTATGTTGGGTGATAGCTGTTGCAATGTAGATATAGTAATAGGTGTTTTTTGGAAGGCTTGATATGGACCGAGTTCTCGAGGGGATTGATTGTCCGAATTGGAAGAATCGCTGTCGAGAAACAAGTGATTTGGGGAGGCGGAAGAATGGCGGATGGAGGTGAAATTGTTCATAGAGTTGAAAAATCTCGTCAGGGAGTTCTCTCTCCGTGCAACAAAATGATATGACTATAACGTGCTAACCATCATGTAATCGCCAATGATGAAAATAACAATCTATTTCAATGCCATCTATGAATTCTTTTCGTGGGGTAATTTCTCCATTCCTGGCGCCCCTTAGCTGCAATATCAACAAAATAAAGAAATAAATAAACTATAAACAGGTGAAAAATAATAAGGTAGATAATTAGATCTTATAGGGAAAGTCTGTTCCTTATTAAATAATTTAATTGCATCAGAAAAGGGTTTAACTACCCCACAATAACCAACTTTGTTAGGTCCTTTACGAATTTGTATATACCCTAAAACTTTACGCTCCAATAAAGTTAAAAAGGCAACACCTACTAAAACAAATACTACTAATAAAATACTCCCCACAAAACTCAATAAAATATCATTAAAATACAAGTACTATCTGAAAGAAATAACCCTTACATTAATGAATTCTAAATTCATGGCACTTTTCTGCCAAAATAGTTAATGGTAATCAAATAATAAAAAATATTTCATTGTAATGGTCCTTTCGTACTAGCAAAACTATAAAAAAATTGGAGATAGAAACCGACCTGGCTTAAACCGGTCTGAACTCAGATCATGTAAGAATTTAAGGGTCGAAAAGACCTATTAATTAAAACACTTAATATAATAGGGTATCTAATCCTTGTTCAAAAAATAAGTTTCATAGAATACATATAAATATGTTATAAGTAAATATAAATTTCACCTAAAAATTAAAAAGCTAATAAAAATAAAATATGCTACTAACTAATGGTAATCTTTTTCCCCAATCGTATAACCGCGGCTGCTGGCACGAATTTAACCAGGAATATATAATTTACTGTCTCCAAAATAACTTGAACAACAAAAATCACCAATACAATTTAATTCTTCTAGGAAGCAAAAATGGTATATAGTATAAAAATACAAAGATTAAATAGCGAGAATAAAACTTATAAAATAACATCTATGAAATAAATATATTAAAAAAGATCGTATACAATATTATCCTTTTGTATTGTGTGTATTGGCGCATTGACATCTACTGTTTCCAATTCTCTGAAGGGCAACTGTCCCTTTGACTTGAGGAAATTGACCGGACGTTGAGAGAAAATGCGTTTAGTTTCACAATTAATTATGACATTTCGACGACGAGGGAGATAAGTATAGAGAAGGGATCGTGATATGCGAGAGTAAATGTGGAATACGAGTTGGACCTCTTCTCGGCCAGAGGGACAGAGTCCTACACTGACCTGTCCACCGTCCATGCGTGATGACGCTTTTTGAGGACAACACAGTTTGACCACAAAGGACATAGTCATTGGTGAACTTTATTCATAAATTTTGCATCCGTTTTCTCGGGGGAAATGTCTATATTCACTGCAGAGTCAGTATGATGGAAAATCCTAAAAAATACCTCATAGCGTACAGAGAAAACAAAAATAATGCAGAGAGGCTTTGAGGATAAACGCGACAGTTGGATAAAGCAATGCTCAGCTTAAAATTAAATGCGGGAACACACGCAATGAACAAAGAAGTTAGTCTAGTCATGGTCCGGTCAGTTTATATTGTTCCTCGAGAGTTCTAAAACCCTCAACTAGACAATATATGATCGAGAGATATAATTTGTAAAGTGGGGCGAGATTTTGAGATGTGATATGGTCATGGCCTCTTCCGCCTATTTAGTCACCTGTCAGTAGCACGCTTAGATATGAGACGAAAACCCAGCCGAGGGTATCAACCTAATTTACACAACGTTGTTGAAATTATACATCTCACAGTTACGAAGCACCTTGGAAAACTATTATAGGCATTTGTGATATTCGTGTAGCGCTAGCATCCACATCCACCTGTTACTACGTTTATGCCGTCTAACCTTTAAATTGAATCTGCAATTAAAAAATTTAAACCCCGGATTGCAAATTATCTTTTTAACTGTAGATATAGATTGGGGTACAGAGTGTTTAGAGGTATTGGTGAAGAGAAATTCATGACCTGCGTTAGATATGTAGTGATGTGATCCAGTTAGAAGAAGTGCGGATATTCTAAGGTTCGAACGTCGATCGCTATATAAACAGAAAATGTAATGATGTTGAGGGGCACTCATTAGTAAGGAGAACGAAAACTTATATCCGGTACGAGAAAAGGATTTGCGGTTTGAAACGAAAGTGGATCCGAAAAAATTCGAAACGACGGTGGCCTTCCACTCGAAGTGTTGGAGTCTGCGCACATATCGAAGGAACGCAATATCAGCGCAATTGAGCGAAACACACGAAAAACGTTGATTGGAACGACGTGCTCTGGCGAAATCTTTGGTAACCTACCGGTAGGTAGCATTCTTATAGGTGAACAGCAATCACGGACGAATGTTTTGGTTTGAATGAATTGAAGTTTTGGAATTCACTGAAATTAAGTATATTTACAAACGTAAATCCTTTTAACACAGAGTAAAGTAAAACACCTCGCAATATGCATGTTCGCCGCCTTTACTGGAAATCAACAAACACGACTACAATCACGGATGACATTTACGATGTTCTTTTGTTGTTTATCGCTCGTCAACTTAGCTCCCGATCTGTTTTGAAGTGCGCGCTGCCTAGTGCGCAGGAGGTGCAACGAATGGAAGGCAATAGTGCGCCGTAATTGTTTTAAGCGAAGTGATAATAAGCCCACTATAGAGCGCGAATGGAACGAAATCCGAAATCGTGTTTTTTTTTATTTCGGGGAACGTGGGATGCGTGGAACGAGTCTTGAGTGCGAGATTCGGTTGAGAGGTGCAGGATATGCGGGTGTGGAACTTGGGTGCAAGGCGTGGGTTCCATACGTTTCTGCCGTTCTATATATATATAAATTAAAACTTACAGGAGGTAGGAGAAAGAGATAAAGATAAAGAATTTGTTCTTACGGGAACGTTTCGGACCGGTTGGTCCTTCGTCAGCTTTAGAAGTGAGCCTCACTCCTAAAGCTGACGAAGGACCAACCGGTCCGAAACGTTCCCGTAAGAACAAATTCTTCATCTCTTTCTCCTACCTCCCCTAAGTTTTAATTTATATATTTGTGGCCAATTGGCGAAAATTTCAAAAGTGTGTATATATATATATATATATATATATATATATATATATATATATATATATATATATATATAATATGCCAAGAGGGCCAATAAAAATATAGACACAAGCGAAATACACTTACAAATTAAAACTTCCGACATTTCGGTGGAGTGTAGTATCCACCTTTCTCAAGGTAAAGAGTAAGAAATTCTTCTCCAAGAAGTGATTCTCCAAGAAGTTGGGCGTTAGTAATGGGAACGCAGGAATATACACATACACACACACATATGTATACACATATACACACACATACACACACACATATATGTATAAATAAACGGGAGATAGTCTCGTGATAACATCGGGGAGGGCACCATATTCGATTGCGTCGTCCTAGTCTCGCACACACGCTTGGGGGGGGGGAGGCGGAAGGAGGAGGAGGCGAAAGAAAGTAAAAGTAGTATTTCGTGTTTCGGGGACGAGACCTTCCTCATCTCTTCCGCGATTGCGCGATGCTGTAAGTATGTTGATGGGGGGGGGGGGAAAGGAGGGGGGGGGGGAGAGAGATAGAACCAGTACTTTGGCCGACCTGCTCAGTCCTGCGCTCCGACTTCTCGTCCAAAACAGGAATTTCACCTCTCCCCCCCCCCCCCTCTGCCACCCCACCCCACCCCCCGGGCCCACCTCCTTCACGGACAAGAAGACGTCGTCTCTGACCAACAAACCCCTAAGCAAGCGCCCCCCCCCCCACTCCCCCCTCCTCATTTCATCGCTGCCGTGTTGCGCAACAACAACGGACCCCACCTTCGGCAAAGGGCGCCAGCAAAAAAAGACACGTTGAAATCAACACAAGTCTCGTCTGAGAGTCGAGTCAAGTCGTCAAATGCGAACTAGATATTCCGTCCTAGATAACAGAGCGCAACAGATGACCATTAAAAATGCAGCCGATCAGTAAACACGTTCGATGCCGTCACAGGAAGCGAACCACGTAGCTAACCAATGTATGAGATGTAAAGCTTTGTTTACATCGTATGAACGTAAGAATATTGAGTACTTTTCCAATCTTTCTTAGCCAAATCAGTGTACTTCATATATAATTATGGTATGTCAAATATTGTCCGGTGTTTTCGTAAGGAGATACATTAGTTAATAACACAATTTTTTACGATGCTCAGTATTGTTTGTACATAAACATAGAATCTGGGAAATAATTTGGCGTATACAGAATAAGGCAGCCGCGTGATCAGACTCGACGTTTTTCATGGAATTCTGCGAAATGTAAGTGAATCTGCACTTCCAGGTTAACTTTCGTCTTTTTGAGTTTACGAACTAAATTGTGAGCAATGCGCGGAACATCCTACTTAAGGTCCTGCGGAGCAACGGTGAAGATTAGTTCCGCTTCACCTGTGTGTCCCCTGGCGGCGCGCAGAGACCCGTGTGGAACGGAAGAAGAAGGGGTCCAGTGCAGGGGTCGTTGGTGGGGATCCTTCCCCCAACCGCCATTCAACACCAAACTCGGGTGATTTGGGAGGGCGAAATTTCGGAAAATAATACACACTTGCCTTCAACCATGACAGAACATCAAAATCCGCGTTCCACTCTCTCAATGTTTTTGCGGCCCTCGTCTCAATAACCCGTTTATTACGTGTTTTCTCAAAAATTCCTCCCACAACCCAACGTCATTGGTTTCCCCATCCATCTCTCCCCCGCCCTTATTTCTTCGTTTTCGTATTTATTCTAGGTTGTACTCCTCCCTATTCACTTACAACATTGCGTTGCAAGTGACTGCTCCCTTCAGTTCGCTGAAGAGGGCCACCTTGTGGCCGAAATACGCGTATCCGACGCACACCCTCGTCTTTTCTTGTTTTTTGTGCCGTTTTTTTTACTACACTCATTTGAGCTAGATTCTCCCAGAAGTTGGGCCCGTGTGAATGAGTGAGTGCTTGTGAGTGTGTTTGTGTTCATATTTGGGTTGAGTGTGTATCTGTGGTTGTTACTGGCGAGGAAGTAATATACCCGTTTAAACCACCGCGAGAGGGTTTTTTGGTTGAGGGGTTGTGGTTGGTCACTGGCGTGGAATTGCTCTTTTTCCCGCAAACCAACACACCAATTGTTGTACGTACTGTTGACGAGTGGTGCCAATTTATTACGGCAATTGGAGATTTTTATAACTAGTTACTTCAAAAATTCCTTTTATGAGGATTTTACTAAGCTCAGTTGCGTAAATACATATATGTGTAAATTATCTCGCATGGCGATAGTGGTGGCTCAATTGAGGTTTTCTTCGAGCTTCATTTGTTTATTTTATCAGTTCTTTCTCCGATTGGTTCCCAAATACGGCGAGCATACTACAGTAATTACGTCCGAACCATAAACATATGCATCATCTTCTTGTGACTTTGCCAAACATATCACCGGCATTCATTCGACCGATGAGACCCTCAAGTGTGTTCCGAGAGCGGAAAGAGAGAGATAGGTACATACAAAGGCCGTTTTACACGGTACATTTGTTTGCACAAACTCTTCCGTGAACTCTTGCATGAGGCAAAACGTATCGTGTAAAGCGGCAAATCGTATGAACGCTTGTGCGAATGTCTCAATGCCTGCACGGGAAATAGAATCTGTTCTAATTTTGTTGAGACAAACGTACAATCTCACGTACATCTTTCATCGCGTAAAGCGGCCACTTAAGACAGTGTGACCACTCACCTCCGTTCCGCGATAGTAGCAGCTCAACGGCCGTCGTCGTCCGCTCCGCTGGAAAGTGGTTCTCAGCGCCCCAAGGGGCTTGAGAAATACCCACAGGTAAAAGTTTATTATATCATTGCGTCAATAGACAGGAAAAGATATCTCACTCATTCATTATATATTTATATAGGTGTACCTTACTCAATATCACGCACGTGGTCAAACGTTATCTCATCGTGTTTTCCCCTTTACATTGGTGATTCATGACGTCCGGGGATTTAGAGTGCAGAAACCGGTTTCGGACTAGACCTGTTTCAAGCGTATTTCAAAACGTAAAGCATGTTGCATTTTTATATATAGTTAACGGAATTCTAAGCCTCTAATCGCTGCAAAATTCTTTTGATGTTTTATTACCGGAATACTTCTACCCGCTGCACACTTCGTCACTTATTTCACAAGTTTCACCGACAATACCTCAGCTGTATAGATAAATATAAGTGTGTGTATATAAATATATATAAGTATATAACCTGGGTAAGGTGAATTTTTTTCTGCCTGGATTCGACACATTTTCATCTTCCCCACCAAACCCTGTGTTCGTCCTTTTATGTGTTCCTATCCCTTTCCATTTCCTATAATTGATTGATTGATAAAGTGCTTTATTTCCAACATTTGCCAACAATATACAGGAAAGAAGAAAATAACAAAAAAAACAAGACAGATTAAACAATACCCTGAAGAGGCGCAATGCACCTTTCACTGGAGTTTGTATCACTCTGTATGCATTTATATATATATATATATATATATATATATATATATATATATATAGCTACCTGGGTAAAGTTTCCTCCAATATATAAAATTGCAATAAAGAAAAAGTAGTACGTCATTCAGGGATAAAATACTTAATGATAACAGTAAATATAAAGAAATTAGGTTAATTTAGCGTAGATTTACGTTTTTAATAATAAACTCAAAATAGTGATGAAAACATTCATGTGAATAATTAATAGTAAGAGCACATATTAGGGTGGAGACAATGTAATCACTTTTTCACATGCATACTGGTACAACTTAATTTTAAATTAATTTAAAGTTTTAGCATTTTTTTAAATTTTATCGTTAATGAATTCCACACCGGAGGAGGCTTTCAACGGGAAACACAGAGAGTGTATTCGTAGTCCGGATTATTTTAAAGTAAAAAGATAATTTGGACTCCATTCCTGTCACAACGGTAGCGGCAACGGGCAATTGAGAGAACACATGGTAAAGAAACGAAGGATATTTACTGTTAAAAAAGTAAAAAGAGAGAAAAGAACCAAGCAAATATTTCCTCCGGCTGATTATGTAAAGCCATCCAAGATTTTTGAGATAAGGGGCCTTATTCAGTAAGGACTCGACATGGTCGAATCTCGGAAAATCCGTGAATGTGACGTCACTTCTCCCGACAAATCTCAACTATTGAGAATGGCCCTATTTGAATTTTTTGAGGCTGTCGTCGTCAAAATGTCGTCACTTTCGAGGCTCGGAAATTCCGTGAACATACAGAATAGCCCCCACAGACGAGTTGTGTTCTTACGCTCTTGCTTCCGGTTTCACGGAATCTATTTTTAACAAAGCCCGAGCTTTCGACAATCCACTGTCGGCTTCCACAAAACTGTCGGCTTCGTCAGTCCGTCAGCCAACGGCTTATCGTCATAACAGTTGGCTGACGAAGAAGGGTCGCCCTTTGTTAAAAAGCGAATCAGTTTTAATAGCAACAAGAACGTAAAAGCATGCAACTCACTAAGAAGGTGAAATAAAAAAAAGGGGAGATGTGTTTATCTCGGCGAAGGTCAAAGATAAAAATAACTCAGGAATTAAAATAAAAAGCCTTTCCAATCCCAGCTCGAGTTCCCGGGATGTATCTAAATATACTATAAGGGACAAAAATCTAATCAGGGAGAAATTAATGTTGATATTAGTGTCTAACTTGTGTGGATGAAAAAAGGTATATATGCACTCATAGTTGATTTTAAAAATTATTGGCCCTAAAAGAATTTTTTTTTAATATAGAGGAGGTGGTCCAAATATGGGCTACATGTTTCATTTTCTGGTCTACTGTGCTAACTTATAATATTTTTTAAGATGTCAATGTTATTATTCAACCTACAACAAGTCGTATATAAGATAGGGTAGTAATATACACGTAAAGCCTTCAACTTTTTTTCAAGTCAGTTTATTTCCAAAAGTTGTCAAAATGAAATGATTTCAATAAGTGGTCTAAATATGGCAGATATTACGGATAAGCAATATCCATTGTTCAACTTCTCCAAATAGTAATTTAAATTGCCCTCTTTGATGTAATAATAAAAAAGTAACTTGAGTTATTCAAAACAATTTTTAAAAATTCTAAACCTAAAATTCTAAAGTTTTCGAGTATTCAGTAATGAGGGTTATGGAAAAAAAAACAGCTTCCAACATGGAGGACAACGCCAGCTCAACTACTCCATTCCTTCTTTCTTATCAAATAGCAGTTACCGCATACACACAATGATTACTTGCAGCACCTGCTAGTACCTCATTCATCAACCAGCCCGTATTTGGACCACAGCCCGTATTTGGACCTTCTCCTTTAGGTATACCAGGAAAAATGATTGGTTAGTGAAATACTCAAAGTTCCAACTGCAGTGGAGAGAATACACGTAAAGCCTTCAACTTTTTTTCAAATGAGTTTATTTCAAAAAGTTGTCAAAATGAAATGATTTCAATAAGTGGTCTAAATATGGCAGATACTGTTTTCCCAAGTTAACCTTCGAGACTTAATCAATGTCGATGGCGGCGATGACTTCTAGGATCGTAATATGTTTGCTTTAGCTTTAGAGGAATGCAAAATTAGATTTCGAGAATGATTACTGAAGGTAGGGTTATGGGCTGGAAAAAAAGTTAACTTCGCAAAATGGAACTTCGTATTCATCAAGAGACATCAATTGTATCTACATCTACATGTTACCCTGCGAGCCACCTCTAGGGTGTTTGGCAGGGGGTGACAAGTCACCAAAATGCAGCATGCAAGCGGACCGCCACATGCACACCGCACGGTCATGAATATTAGGGATACTAACCAATTCCATCATTAACTAAAAACCATCATGCAGCATGCAAGAGAATCCCCACATGCACGCCACACATGTACGATGACACACAATATTCTGCATGCTACTTAAGAGGGCAATCTGCCTATGAAGCTAGAACATGCTGTTAGAAACACCATAAAACTCCGTAAACATGCTTTCAGAAATACATAAGTTAGTAAGCTACACTACCAGTCAACTAATCTATTTCTAAGTCCTTACACAGCCGTTATAGTCTCTTATCGCTCGCGGAAAAAACGACATTTTAAATCTATCTGTTCTACAGTCTATCTCTCTTATTTTATTTTTATGATCTAATCTACCATAGTATGTTGGCGGTCGTAAAATATGATCAACTTCGTCGGAAAATAAACTACTCTTGAATTTACATAATAGATTTAGTCTTGTTTTCAATCTACGGTCTGACAGTGATTCCCATCCGAGTTGTTCTAAGAGGTCAGTAACACTAACGAGACTATCGTAACGGCTTTTCACATACCTGGCTGCTCTTCTCTGTACACGTTCTAACTCTGTTTTTAAGCCTGTTTCATGAGGATCCCAAACACTGGAAGCATATTCTAAATGGGGTCTAACGAGGGAGAAGTAGCTTATTTCTCTCACTTTGTCGTCACACTTGCCTAGAATTCTTTTAGCAAATCCCAATTTACGATTATCCGTATCAGATAAGAGAGTGCAAAAATAAGTATTTAGTTACTGACATAATATGATATGTCCGCTACTATAGTATTCTCTCCCTCTTGAGTCAGTCGGGCCCAGTCCCAGTGTTTTGAGCTCTTACCGCTAGACGTCAGGCTTATTAATGACAGAAAAGGTGTTGGGGTAGTGAAGGCGCTTTTAGCATTCCCAACAAGGTCCTCTTCCTCTTCGCCATAAACATTTTCGTGAATATATGTGTATTTTGAGTCTCCACGCCATAAACCTACATCGTTCCTTCATATTTGATGTGATTTCTGGCGTTAGCCCAAGAAGAGCAGGTTCCCGCTTCTCCATGAAGGAGCAGATAGGCGCATGAGAAATAATTCAAATCAAGATATTAGTATTTTATGTTGCTATCATCGAGTCTATATTGCTCGAGTTGTAAACTCCGCTCCAATCCACAGCATTGCGGATCATCTAGATAGACATCTTGGCGGAAGTTCTTAAAATTGCGAGTATCAATGATGGTCGCGAAATTTTATATTTGTAGGTAATTCTAATGAGGTCATATTTTTGACAGGAAGGCTATTGGAATACATAAAATTTTATAGGATAGGAACGACATAAATTCTCACTTAGCATATTGGCATTAAAATTACCACTAAGTATAATATTCAGTAGGATAAAATTTAAGGAAAGCATTTTCAAATTGAGTAAGAGAGTCAACTTTATGCAGGAGCAATTTACGTAAGTTTTCACAAAAGATTTCTATAAGGATATGGTTTGAAGTTCGTTAAATCGATCAATCGCACTCAAATCAGTAGCTCGTCGCGAAATTGACTACTGAATTTCGATTTCCAATTAGTAGTGGTGCATTCCCTTCAATTAGATATCTTTCCATCCGGGGATATTTGTGGCCGCCCAACCTAAAACCACTCACATGCGAGAAGTTGACGCTTTCCTAACTACCTCCATTATTTCAACCACAAATTTTATTCTGCCGCACCTCCACAACAGCACTTCGATTTCAAATCCCGTTTACCTTAAGT
This sequence comes from Pyrrhosoma nymphula, assembly GCA_963573305.1. Classification (NCBI taxonomy): domain Eukaryota; kingdom Metazoa; phylum Arthropoda; class Insecta; order Odonata; family Coenagrionidae; genus Pyrrhosoma; species Pyrrhosoma nymphula. Next base: position 10,162,572 of record OY754327.1, read on the forward strand.
CTTCCTTGACTTGAGCAGATGAGCCAGAGCAATATTTCTGGCGCACCCTTTCGCTCTTCAAGCACTCGCCCTCACTCAAACAAATGCACATCGGCACCTTTATTCACCTCGCGGATTTTTCACAAACGACGTCTCTCTCTCTTTCGGTGGAATCCCCTCAACCGCTGACAAGCAAACCAACGTCCCCTCGTAATCCTCGAAACCTTCCACGGACGCTTCTTGGAATTCTACGAAACACCAAACCCTTACACTGAGATGGAGAACAGACAGGGTAAAGGTATAATTATTCTTGGGTTTCTCCGAATGGCCCCCAAAGTGTCAAGTTCAAGTTCAAAAGTGTTTTTTTCCAACATTTGCCAACAAGTTACAGGAAATAGAAGAGGGAAACAAAACAAAATAACAAAGACAGAGATAACAACGCAAATGTGGGCTGTGGGTGTTGGCTTTCGCCTCTTCAGGGCAGCCTTATCACCTAACAACTGGAATGTTCTTATCAATGGATCGATTTGCGGGGAAGGCTTGACCTGGGGCATTTGCCCTAAGAACGAAGGAAAACCCGCGAAAACCGTCGTCAGGTCGTAACAACAAAAAGAAGACAACAATAACAACAAAAGAAAGAATAAAGAAATAAATAAAGAAATAGCTCCCCTATCTATATTCATACTCGCAAACGCGCAGCGTAAATATGTTTCCTTTTTGGAAAATTAGGTCCCCAACTTTCCAAGAAGGAAATTTTCTTACTCATCTATCTATTGAGTCAACTTCTTTCATTTCTTCACTGATGTCTTCAAATAGTCCCTTCTTCCATCTCGGTACATGACGAATCCTCTTCGTCATGTTTACTTCAACATTTTGTCAGAAGGCAAACATCTCTAGTATCTATCGACATGAGTGTCGTCCAAAACTTTGGAGTTTGTTGTCATCTACATATCTACAAAGTATGTACCCTGCGAGCCGCCGCGCCGCATGGGGGCGTGTGGCAGAGGGTGTTAGGACACCAGAAGCCGTGTGAAGGAGAATGTTACACGTAGCATGGGGAAGTGAATTTCGGGAGTCTTGTGAGTGGATCTCAGTTTTCATATTTAGGTCACTTATTGTGCATAGGGGGAGAGAACGAATCATTGTACCCATCTGTGCTGAATTTCTCAAGAGCAACCTAAGCCTAGTGTGTGTGTAGCCTTCGAGTCTCTTAGTGGTTCCCAACCTAATCCCTCTAAAAGCAGTGAAACACCTCTTTCTTCACCCGCAGCAGTTTATAACGAACCGCACAGCTATCCTCTGCACTTAATTTATTTTTCGAATCGAATCTTTAAGGGTCCCAAAAGGGTCCCAAATGCTCGCGGAGTATTCGAGGTGCACCCTAACCTGAGCGAAGTAGCGCCCCTCTTTCTTTTATCATCCGAGGATCTTCCTATGTATATGTATATATATATATATATACGAAACGAAAATTTCGCCAATAGGCCACAATATAATAAAAACACTTGACAGGGGGTGGGGAAAGAAAAGTAAAAAGAGAGAGAGGACTTACTGGACGTTTCGGGCATGTAGGCCCTTCTTCAGCTGTAGAAAATTGAGAAGTCAACTTGACTTCTCAATTTTCTACAGCTGAAGAAGGGCCTACATGCCCGAAACGTCCCAGTAAGTCCTCTCTCTCTTTTTACTTTTCTTTCCCCACCCCCTGTCAAGTGTTTTTATTATATATATATATATATATATATATATATATATATATATATATATATATATATATATATATATATACACGCTATATACTTCCAAGTTCCTTGGAATCTGTGGCGCATAAGTTCACCAATACCGACCTACCAGCTCCTGCCTCACCGATGTCAACCGACTCCGCTCCTGCCCACATCTACATCTACAAAATACCCTGCAAGCCACCTCAGGGGTGTGTGGCAGGGGGTGAGTAATCACCAACATGCATTACACTATACCCTAGAGTTAGTGTAACTACGACTAATTATGCATTAACATAAATCGCTAATGATTGTCACGAGGCAAAGCCTCACAAGCATGCACCACTACACTACAGATATTATCACAATGGAGAGTGACCGCTAATATACATGCATTCTACAACTACACAGATGGACAGGGACTCAAGACCCATGTAGAAAACATGCTAGGCGTGCTGTTAGTATGTACTAGGTAACAGATAAGGATTCAAGTATTAGGAGTACTACTACTACTAAGAGCTACACTACCTAACGACAAACCTAGATAAAAGTCTCATTGGCAGCTGTTATGGTCCCTTATCGTTCGTGGGAAAAATAACATTTTAAATCTGTCCGTTCTGCAGTCTAGTTCCCTAATTTTACTCTCATGATCTGATCTACCGTAGTATGTCGGATTTCGTAAAATATTATCAACGTCGTCAGAGAATAGACCGGTTTGGAACTTACATAATAGATTGAGTCTAAATTTTAATCAACGGTCTGAAAGCCTTTCCCATCCCAGTTGCTGCAAAAGGACAGTAACACTAACGAGATTATCATAACGGCCTTTAACATATCTTGCCGATCTTCGCTGCACGCGTTCTAAATCAGTTTCCAAGCCTATCTCATAAGTATCCCAAATACTGGCGGCATATTCTAAGTGGGGTCTCACGAGGGAGAAGTAGCTGATTTCCCTAACTTTATCGTCGCACTTGCCAAGTACTCTTTGCCGCCTCCTCGCCTCTCACCCCGGTTCCTGCCTCAACTGCTACGCCGCCTCCACCACCTAACCAAAATTCCCGCCCTTTCAGGCTCTCAGAAGATCACCCATACTCATTCATCCGATAATGACGACTTCATCCAGCCAAGCAAAACACGCACAATCAAAGTCCGTCCCACATCAGAGTCAAAACCTATCATTCTCCAAACCTCAAACCGCTATACCCTCTTATCTGAGGGCTGCTCTTCTCCCGTCTCCTTGGAAGCCCCTCAGGCTATCCAACCCTCCACTCGAAATTCTTCTTCAGTGCCGCCCTCATCCGAACCGAGAGGTAAAACCCGCCAATCCTCCTTGCCAACACAGGAAATAGGTCGGATATTTGTGCCCGCGGGTCTCTCAGTAAATGCCGTTTTACACGGTACATTTGTTTGTACTAACTCTTCCGTGAACAGTTGCATGAGGCAAAATGTATCGTGTAAAGCGGCAAATCGTATGAACGCTTGTGCGAATGTCTCAATGCCTGCACGGGAAATAGAACCAGTTCTAATTTCGTTGAGACAAACGTACAATCTCACGTACAGACGTTTGTACAAAATCTTTCATCGTGTAAAACGGCCTTAAGACTCTTCCAGTCACTCGCTACACCGGTCCCAAATCCGCGATCATTATATGTTCTTCCCTTGCCGACCATCACGCCTGTATTGCGTCCCTAACCGAAATAAATGCTGAATTCAACTCATTCTCCACCCCTGACTCGCTTAGAAAAGAATTCTGTCTGTGTGGCACGTTCCCTTCCGTCTCAGAGGAAGACATTCTCTCCGAACTCACCGGAAATGGCCTCCCAGTAATCTCTCAGTTCATCGCAGCACCCGCCCCTCCCCCCCGGACAACGCGCACGCGATATCAAGGCAGTTAACAGGCACTACGCAACCCGTACCTGTTAACATGTAATATGCCACCCAAACACCGACATTGACCTCGCCCTCTACATTCATTCCATAGCCGTTGAAATTTCAATCTCCAAAAAAACCACCCAAGTTCCTCAATGTCACCGCTGCCAAGACCTCGGGCACACGAAGGGGTACTGTCACAGGTCCCCCCTCACTGTGTCCGGTGCGGAGGCAACCACTTCTCTAATGAATTCAAATCAGATCGCGATGCTCCCCCCAAATGCTTCCTCTGTGGTGGCAGTCATCCGGCCAATTACCGCGGCTGCCCCGTCCACAAGAAAAAGAAAAATGAAATGCTTCCCAAAATCCACGGCCCGCCTTCAGCTACTCCTTTCAACCCCGCTCCTGCTTGCTCCTCCTCAAACCCAGTCTTGCTCCGCAGTCGCCTCGTCTTCCTCTGACTTACCCGACCCTTCATCCTCTTCCAATTCCCAACCAAACCCTTCCGCTAATCCTAACCCCGTGCTCACCAGTGAATTACATTCGTGGTTCCTCGGTGTCACGGCTAAAGTCAACTCCCTCACCACCTTAGCTGCAAAAAAGACGTTCCTCCTGGAACTATTAATCCTAATCCACTCTTCACCTTAACCAGCTTAACCAGCCCGCGGACTATTTTATTATCATTAATCCATTCCGATAAGGGCGGGGCACTTGGCACCTTTTGCAATCTACACGTACAAAATTACACTGCCTATCAAATCTCTCCTATGAGTCATTCCTATACCTATCAATTAACCTCTACTGAAATTTACACTGCCAATGTGGTGCACGTGCAATCAGAGAAAAATAATAATTATTATTCAAAAAATTAAACTCCAAACTGTTAATCACGTGCAAAAGATGAGTTAAAAAATAAAAAATATATCCAAAAACAAAAAAATAACATAAAAAGAAAAATAACAAAAATAAATAAAAACCAATAAATCCACAACGGCAACAAAAAATAACAAAAACTTGAATATTTAATAATTTTTGAATCAATTGTCAAAAAAAGAAAAGGACCTTTTAGTTTTATTAATCTTGCGTTCAAAATAGAATTAAGTTTCTTTTTCTCACAGACCATCACTACACTGCCGATAGACTCCCGTGATCTTTTTGAAATGCATCTACCCTCTCCCACCGCTTGTGGAGAGTATCGCTCTCCGCATACGGTTCCCACACTCGCACTTTCCGCGCCGCCGCCGCGGTGATTAATATCTACGTGTCTCCTTGAATATGTGTGTGTTCTCCTCCCCCCCGATAGGTTTGAGGTTAAGGTTATTCCCAGATATTTTAAATCGTCTGACGACTTTATGTCTACTCCACCCACAGTGTAGACATGGCGTCGGTGTTTTGACTTCCGAAAGAAGTATACAGCAGTGCATTAACTAAGATTTAGTTCAAGCCCCCACTCCAGGCACCACGAGAGCTAACGTTGTTTAGGTCCGGTGATTATATCTTCTATCTTCCGCATCTTCACCAACTTCGTGGTAGGTGACTGTGACGTCTGCAAATGATCTAAGTTTACTGCTAACTCGAGACCTTAGGTCGTTTTTTTTTTTTTTTTTTTTTAAAGGAAACAGGGACTAGCCACGGTAGTAACCTTTACGGAGTCACCCGCGGCGCGAAATCGAGGGATCCGGGTTCGAATCCCGGTCAAGGCGAATGATTTTTCTCCTGTGGGATATTGCACCTTAGGTCGTCTCTATAAATAATCATTAAAAGGAGGCCTATCACCCTTCCTTGTGGGACGCCGGATGTTACTCTTACCATACCACAGTTAATACCGTAAATTACTACTTCTAATCACTTAGAAAGGCACGTATCCAATTCATCATATTTTGGTTTAACCCGCATGATTGTAATTTAAATATAAGCTTTCTGAGAGGAACCTTGTCGAATGATTTCCTGAATATAGGCGTAAGAAAGAGAATGCGTAGCAATGAAGCGTCAACTTCTTTTTTCGAATCACCTGATTTTTAGGATGTCGTGGAGGAAGAGCAACAAGCTGTCTTCCGCAAGATATACCCTTCCGGAAGCCGTACTGACTGCCGTGTAAGAAGTTTCCATTTTCCAAGAAAGTCATAATATTTTTTGACACAAATGTGTACGATAATCTTATATATATATAAAAAGAATGTTCGTCTGTTCGTAATTAATGGACTCCAATATTCCATTCATCCGATTGCAATGAAACTTTGGAGAGTTGTTGATCGCGTGCCCATAAACGTTTCTGAACTATAAAAATGGCAATTTTTGGGGGTTGCTTATACCCCAATATTGTTAACACTTAGCCCCAGAAGAAAAGCATTGAATTCGGTGCAGTTTTTTCTTTATTTACACTTTTAAATTACTTGCACTCGATATATACATCTACATATTACCCTGCGAGCCACCTCTAGGGTGTTTGGCAGGGGGTGACAAGTCACCAAAACGCAGCATGCAAGCGGACCGCCACATGCACACAGCACGGTCATGAATATTAAGGATACTAACCAATTCCATCATTAACTAAAAACCATCATGCAGCATGCAAGAGAATCCCCACATGCACGCCACACATGTACGATGACACATAATATTCTACATGCTACTTAAGAGGGCAATCTGCCTATGAAGCTAGAACATGCTGTTAGAAACACCATAAAACTCCGTAAACATGCTTTCAGAAATACATAAGTTAGTAAGCTACACTACCAGTCAACTAATCTATTTCTAAGTCCTTACACAGCCGTTATAGTCTCTTATCGCTCGCGGAAAAAACGACATTTTAAATCTATCTGTTCTACAGTCTATCTCTCCTATTTTATTTTTATGATATAATCTACCATAGTACGTTGGCGGTCGTAAAATATGATCAACTTCGTCGGAAAATAAACTACTCGGGATAGGATGGATATTTGTATCATAGAACGCATAAAAGAATACAGTATTTTATTCTTTCTTTCAATTTTCTTATACGCTTCGTTTTTGCCCAAGTATTGCGTTTTTATCTCGAAATTCATCAATTTTTCTTCCTTTTCAACAATACAAAATTCATTTTCCTTGGCAACGAGGCGTGAATATCCATTAAATAGCGATTTTATGATTGGCTATTCACTCTTGCAGCATTTAAAGGCCTGGTTCAGTGACTAATTTGATAGTTGTGGCCAAACGAATACAGTTCCCCGTTTGCCTTGCATTCTCAATGACCATCAACAAGGCACAAGGTCAATCGCTTCAAGTGTGTGGATTAAATTTGGAAAATCCATGCTTTTCACGTGGTCAATTATAAGTTGCATGCTCACGTGTGGGACAGACCAGTAATGCCAAATTCAACACCATCTGATGAACTCAACGCTTGCCTCAAAGCGTCGCATCTTTGGAGACATGTGCAGAAACTCACGTTAACGACAAATATGCGCGTAAATCTGTAGCGCAATGTGTCAACCACATTTTCAAAACAGCTATTGGACATTGGTGATAGAAAAGTACCAGTTGATGCCGACAAAAAATATATTTCAATTCCATTGAACTTTTGTGTCATTGTTCCATCGATCGAACAATTGAAGTTTTTCCACAAATTGTCACCAATTACAAAAATCACCAATGGCTTTGCGAACGCGCTATTTTGGTATCAAAAACACCGACGTCAATGCAATCAACTACGCCATCCAAGAACGAATTTTGGGCGAGTCTGTCACCTGCAAATCGATTGACAGCGTCGTGAATGCGAACGAGATTTTTAATTATCCTATTGAGTTTTTAAATTCGTTGGATCTTTCTGGTGTATCACCGCACACATTGTCACTCAATCTCGGCGCACCAATGATTCTTTTGCGTAACATTGATGCACCACGATTGTGCAATGGAACCAGGCTCACTGACAAACAACTGATGCCAAACGTCATCGAAGCGACAATTCTGAATGGCAAGTCAAAAAGTGAAGATGTGCTTATTCCACGTATTCCCATCATTCCCACCGACATGCCTTATGATTTCAAACGACTACAGTTCCCCGTTCGCCTTGCATTCTCAATGACAATCGACAAGGCACAAGGTCAATCCCTTCAAGTGTGTGAATTAAATCTGGAAAATCTATGATTTTCACACGGTCCATTATATATGTTGCATGCTCATGAGTGGGACAGCCGAAAAAGTAATTTGTTTTTGCAGTGGTGCGGTAGGACCAAACATATTGTACATCCAAAAGCACTCGAATATATTTTTCAACTCTATTTTATTACCCAAAATATAATTTTCTTTCATTAATGTTGAACATGTAAATGTGTCTGCTTTGTATATGTGCGCCTACTTAAAAAGAAAAAGAGACATTGCAACGTATGTCGGGCACAGATAGTCTTGCATGAAATCAATGTTAAAGATATAGGCTGGTAATTTTCTTGGGTCGTGTCAGTTTCCTTCTATAAATCTTGGGGTGACGATGGCTATCTTCAAGTGTTGGGACACATGGCCTTCGGATAATGACTCGCTAAACATGGTTTAATAGGAACGGCGTGACTAACTATGGCGACGCTTTGAGCACGCATTCACGTATTCCCTCTGGACCTGGGGACTTGTTACTTTTAGGGCCGTATTTATAGTCGTCACCTAGCAGTCCCCTTATCCATCCCCTACCCAGCAGGCCCCTTGAATTGTGCGTCCTATAGTCAAAATTAAGGGAGCTGCTAGTTAGGGGATGGTTGGGGGTTAGATCTGGTAACTAAGGACTACAAACGGCGGGAAATGAAATTCGCAGCTCAAATGTTTCAGTGGTGACGCTCGTGATCAACATGGATACGGATAAATAAAGAGCCAGACGCAGCATGAAAACTATTAAGATGGCCGCTCGACGTGCAAATAGCTTCAACAGTGTGGAGAAGAAGATCTTGTGTGACCTGGTGTAGAAGCATAAAGATATAGTGGAAAGTAATAAAACGGACGCCGTTTCCTGCCACAAAAAGAAGAAATTGTGGGAAAAAATATGTTGCGAGTGTATATGAACATCCTTGGAATGAGTCTGGCGTCACATCAGATATTTATCGATTAAGAGCAAATCTCACCGTTGTTTTATTAACACCAAATCTCCGAAATTATTAATTTAAGGCTATGCACGTTCATTAGTCAGTTTAGTTATATCCGTTGTGTTATTTTTTCGATAAGGGGGCCCCTGGTAGAGCATGCATCTCCTGCCAGAATTAGGAGAGGCTAAGGGGGCTGCTGGGGGTGGAAATGTGACTATAAATACCATTTTTGACGAAGGGGCCTGCTAGGGGCCGTGGGACTGCTGGGTAACGACTATAAATTCGGCCCTTAATCAACCGTAGTTGATTAGTTATTCCATGTCGTAGATAGTAATGATGCCAGCCATCGGATCATTAATAACATGAATGTCTGAATCATGCACAGTGTCATCCACACTTTTGAAATAATAGTTTAGTACGTTGATTTTGTCGATGCTGTTGATGACTACTTTGCCGTTTTTATCCAAAAAAAGACTCTACAGTTAATCTTTTTTCAGGGAGCTCTCTCACCAGAATGACTTGTGGTTTTCATTTATTAATTCAGATTAGAATTTTATTCTTGAAGCTTCGTCGAGTACTAACGCTTTATTTTCTTTGTTTTTGAGCAAAACGTAAATTTCTCTCGCTGCAAGTTCCGTCTCGCTTTTTATACCTTTTAACTTTATACAACAGTTTTTAAAAACAAGTTGTGCAATTGCTTTTGTCTCTTTAGATCCCGTCTTACATCTCCAATATACCAACCAGGTTCTTCACTCTCACATTTGAGAGTTTGTATGGAATATATTCATCGATTCTTTTGCGTAGGATTTCCAAAAAAATATCTCCACGATAGGTACTCTGGTGCTTTCGTGCTTTCTAGTTGCTACAAATTCCGTGAATGACGATTCCAGCGCCAAAGTTAAACATCGTAACGAACGCACCACTTTTGCATCTTATTCGTTTCGACAAATTCCAAATGAGTGGCGTTTGGAGGTTTCATGGCGTCGCATCGCGAGTCGCTTGTCTATTCAGCGCCTCTACCGGGAAAGAAGGGCTCTATCGCTACCGCCGCACACTGCATGGACTACCACCTTGAAAACTGGCCAAAAGTACACAAATTAAAGAAGTTTGAGAGAGTACAAAAATGTTTATTTTTGGTTCGTTAGGTAGGCAACGGAACCTATAAATACAACATCCGGCGTCGGGATTACTTCCGGTCGTGAATATTCTTCATCATAGTATTACAATCCTAGGATTGGTATACTGCAGCCCTCCATTTTGCCATATCCCATGCCAGTTCCTTCACTTCCCTATGGTTCTTCTTCCCCGTATCCCTCTTGACTTGCCCCAAGTACTTGTCTCTTTGTCTTCCTCTGGGGACTTTCCCTTCAATTTTTCCCTCCATTATGCTTCCCATGTAATTGTTGTGTCTCATAACATGGCCAACCCACCGTGTTCTTCTTTTGCGTATGGTGCTCCACAGTGTCCTTTCTTCTCCAATTCTTCTGTATACCTCCTCGTTTCTCACCCTATACGTCCATTTTGTCTTTAGCATCCTCCTCCAGCACCATGTCTCGAAGGATTCTATTCTTTTCTGGTCAGTTTTTCCAATGGTCCATGCTTCTGATCCGTAGAGTGCCACTGCCCACACGAATTTTTTCACGCACTGTTTCCTTGTCTCCAGTCTTATGTTCTTTGAGCAGAGTAGCGGCCTTTTAGCCATGAATGCCGTCTTAGCTTGGGCTATTCGACGCTTGATGTCTGTCGTGCTTCTTCCATTCCAGGTAATGGTGCTCCCGAGGTAGGTGAATGATTCCACTTGCTCTAATCTTTCTCCTTTGAGGTGGAAGTCGGCCACTACTTTTTCTCTTCCACACACAAGTATCTTGGTTTACTTCTTATTGACTTTCATGTTGTATTCCTGAAACACTTTTTCAATTGTGTTCAGTGAGTTCTGTAGGTCTTCCTCGTTTTCTGCTACGATCGCGATATCATCAGCGAAGCGTAGCATGTTGATTTCCTCTCCATTCACTTTGATTACTTTGATTCCTTGTTCTTCTATTTCTTTTATTGCTTCCTCCATGTACATACTGAAGAGCGCTGGTGACAGGTTACATCCTTGTCGGACCCCTTTGTTAATGTTTGCCTCCATATTTCTTCCATCTTGCGTGCGTATCGTGAATATTGCTCTCGTTAAAATCAGTCGATGTTTGATTGACGAGTGAATCGAACATCAAGTGTTTATACCCGGGTATAGAGTCAGATCTCCTTCATTTTACAACAGTTTAATTTACGTTCGGATCAGCAAAAAACTTGTTTTTCCAGCTACTTTCAGATTTTTAATTTTATATAATTTAAGAATAAAAAATCTCTTATAGTTATAGATAATTGTAAAAATTAAATGTTTGTTACGCCAGACGGCCGTATTTTTCGAACCCCACTCCAGGGTCAAGTCACAAGTACGAGAAGTCATAAGACTCTCGGAAAAAATGTCCAAAAGTGGCGTACTCACGATGTATTCTCATTGAAGTCAAGTCTCAGACGGAGACCGTTGACGAAGCAATTTGAACAAGGCAATGGATCCTGCTCACATTTGTGGACAAAATGGCACCTGAGCTCTCTCTAATTCTTGGTTGGGGGAACCATAGTACTATTGATAGTGTCAGTATTGGTGCAGTAGCAAAGATAAGCGACGTCAGAAGAATATGCTGTGGTGCAGCTGCTAGATGCTATGTCTGTGACGACCATAATGCATTGCTACGAGCAATATGGCAGCAGCAGCTAGTTTTAATTGTCCCTTCGCCCACACCGTGTCACTCTGATCTCCCCAACCATACTCTGCTGCTCGACTGACAATTCCCCCTCTAGCTGCTGCATGGATATATGGGAGTTATATGGCAGTTATAGCTGGCACAGCCACAGTGACGAGTAAAAACGTGTGGTAATTGGAAATAAACTCGCTTATTCTCATTAATACTGACTTTATATTCATCCTATGTGGCAACATCGGTTTAAATTAATTAATGCCAGATAACTGTTAGCGTGATTATGGATGGTATTCATATGGTAACTATCACGGCATTGACATTTAAAAATTATTTCTTGCAGTTACTTTTACGCACGGGAATGGCCAGATATATACCGCTTTCCAGAAGCGTGTCTTTCAATCTCGAGTTAAACATGACGTAGGTAAGCATGATATATGTACATATGAGATATAATTCGAACTATGTGGTCGGGCAGTTGATTCATATCACATGTTGATATTGACAATCGGCAGTATGAATCAAAATATCGTACGTTGATTCTGCTTATTTAACATACTCCCTCATTAATGACATTCAGGCGAGTGGTGATTATTTCACTTAACTACTATATGTGGAGAATTAACGCGCGCAGTTCCTGTATAACTCCTTAATAATCGTATAAAAGTGAATCAGGCTTAATTTGGTGGAAGAATGTTTATATCCATGGCGATAAAAACACCTTGATAATGGCACTCTGAGTGTGTCGAAACCTGGGTCGGTCTGTATTTGTGACATTAAAAAGTGTGGAAGTTATTATTGTGTTATTATCACCATGGATACTCAATTATCTCAACTCCAAACGGAAAAGTTGTCGTAAAAATTCAAAGTTTTTTTTGGAATTATGTTAATAAACTTTTTAATTCTAATCAAATCCCTGCTGAAATGTTTTTAAGAATCAATAGAGTTTGCACAACAAATAGCATCTGTGAGCTTTTTGCACATGATTTTGAATCTGTTTATGATAAAAATGTTTTCCCATTTATTAATGAAGTTTATCAAGGAGGAGTTAATGATATTGTGATTACTACTGAAGAGGTCACAAATGCTATAAATGGGTTAAAGGACAAAACATCACTGGGACCAGATGATCTGCCTGATATATACTTAAAAAAGTATGTTAATACTCTCTTCATAACCCCTTTGTATATTATTCAATCAATCTTTAAATGATCAACATATGCCTGATATCTGGAAAAAATCTTATATCACTCCGGTATTTAAATCTGGTAATAAGCACGATATCTTAAACTATAGACCTATTGCTATCATTGGATCCATTGTAAAATTACTTGATAATATCATGTCAGTAAGGCTGACTGCAAAATGTATCTCTTTTATAATTGAAAACCAGCATGGTTTTGTTAAAGGCAGATCAACCTTGTTGAATCTCATTCTGTATAGCGATTATATTTCTCATGATGCTTTAAATGTCTCAACTCAGGTGGACAGCACTTATTTGTATTTCTCTAAGGCTTTTGATAATGTAGATCACAATAATCTATTATTTAAACTTCATAGTCTGGGCATCAATTCTCACACCATTGGCTGGTTGAGGTCACATTTGTCAAATTGTAAGTAAAGGGTAATGTTTCGTCTCCATTTGTCGCCACATCTGGTGTGCCACAAGGGTCTCATTTGGGGCCCTTGCTTTTTCATTCTATTCATTAATGATGTTAATGAGCAACTAAAGACAGGTGAGAAATCTTAATCTTTGCTGACGACATAAAAATTTTCAACAAAGTTACATCTTTTTATGATCAAATACTTTTGCAAAAGGATCTGGATAGCATTGTTAATTGGTCTACATTAAACAGATTGAGTCTGAATTGTGATAAATGTAAGGTTTTATCTTTTAACAGAAGTTTGAAAATAAATTTAACTTCAAATATACTATTAATGGCATTGAACTAGGGGAGGTTGATCATATAAAAGATTTGGGGGTCATCTTTGATAATAAATTTAATTTTGATAAGCATATAAGTATTGTTACTGCCAAAGCTCTCAGCACTTTAGGTTTCATTAAGAGATCTACCAAAGAGTTTTCAGATGCATATACTCGATTATTAATCTTTATAAGTCTTTAGTCTTGCCATCCTTATTGTGTGGATCCATTATTTGGTCTCCATATTATGATGTTCATATCAAAAAGTTGGAGACTGTTCAGTATAATTTGCTCAGATACTTAGCATTCAAAAGTGGTACACCAATGAGCTTTTATGATCAAAATTACTCAAATTTAGCGCCATCTTTCAATCTTCCTTCGATTCTTTCTCTTCACATTAAAAACGATAACATTTTTATTAAGTAAATAAAACTTGGTTTAATTAATAGTACTGAAGTATGTAATTTATTTATTGCACGAACACTTCAATACTCTCCCAGGTATCCACGTGATTTAGCTGAGCAGACTTCTCAACGATATATTTCATTCTCCTGTAAATAGGCTTATACGCAATAGAGTATTTGCGTAAGTGAGGTATTTTGTTGAAATTTATTATAGCGAGTAGTGTTTGGTTTCGAAATGCCACGTACGAAATACCAAGGTATAATTCCAACTAATTAATTTAACAAATAGCTTTTAATATGCATTGTTTTAGCATCGAAATTGCCTACCTCTAAACGCCCAACCATTGGTTCTTCGTAGTGTGACGTCATCTCCCATATTAGCAGAAGCGAAATAGCCTAGCTGTGCGTTGAGAGTGAAATAGTATTTGCCTTTTCGAAGTTATTTCGATATTTGCTAATTAATAGCTAAAGTTTCGTCCGCACGCTAAGACTACACGGTCACACAATCTCCAAATGGTCGACTATGGGAGATGACGTCAGAGCCTACAAAACATGGCGGACCAGTGTTTCGGCGCAATAATAATTTATTAGATTTTATTAGCTAATAAAAAATTAACGAAAAGCCTCTCGAGCGTCAGAATGAAAATTTAGTGTCTGAAGTATCGATAGATTTTTTAGATGTTACTTCCCAAAAGTGTGCAAATACTCTATTGGAATTTATTACCAGCGAATTTTCGTGCTTTATTATCAGTCTTTAAGAGAGCTTTATATCCACATATATTTATATAACATAACTTAATGAAAAATGAAATCTAATTCTTAATTTTCAATTATTAATTGAGTTTAAATTTGAATGATACCACGTATATACGAGAATTGCATTGCCTGAGAATATACGAATTCTCTGGCAATGCAATTCCGAAATCCGATAGCTGTAAGTATTTAGGTGTTCATTTGACAAATAATTTAGACTGGGACTTAAATGTGAATTGCATGACCAAAAAGGCGTTCAAAACGCTGCATTGGGTAATGAGAAACCTCAAAGGGAGCCGCAAGGTTACAAAGGATACGGCCTATAAAACACTGGTACGCCCTATCTTAGAGTACGCTTCTCTTGTATGGGATCCACACAAGAAAGGTCAGGATATTAAATTGGAGAAAGTGCAAAGAAAAGTCCCAAGGTATGTGTTAGGAAGACATAAGAAAACGGAAAGTGTTGAGAAAATGAACTAGGATGGGAGAGCTTAAAGCAAAGGAGGAAAAGGAGGAAAGGCTATGTGGGATGAATAGAATAGTTACCGGGGAAAGAGCATGGGACGACCTAGGGAAGGAAATATTAAAGCCAAACTTTGTTGGAAAATAATGATCACCAATTTAAGATAAAGTGCCGATCACAAAGGACTAACGTTAAGAAGTTTTCATACCTAAATAGAACAATACTTGACTGGAACGATCTACCAGCAAAGCTTCTCGAACCCTTCCCAAAAAATGTAAATATATTTAAGAATAGGTTGAAAAAGGATGTTTTTATCATTTAATTGTAAGGTATTGTTAAACAGGGAAATGATGTATATTGTTCGTACTTTGTTTATCAATGTTACAACCGGGCCAATTGTCCACTTGTAACATTATTAATATAATAATAATATATTTTTACATTGCTATTTTTGTATATAATGTACTTAAAAGGGCATCAGCCCTTTGATCTTGAATAATAAAATATTACGATAATCAGAACAGGCTGTAGGATCGTAAAATTAGATTATGAATATTTGATCGACGACAGAGGAGCAACAGAAAACCGGGTCCCAGACAGTGGCTAAAAGTTGGTAGCAGAAATTTCCTGAAAGAGAGCCACGAAGCATCTATACACTTTGGATTAACCTTGCCATTAGTGAAAAAAGGAATTGGGCTTCTCTATGCACAACTAAATTTTAAATTAAGAATGCAGAAATTGACCGCAACGTGACCTACTATTAATGCGATGGAATATTGGGTAAGCGTACCTAAGGGTCCGCAATAGAGCAATCACTTGTTTCGACAGTCTCAGTGTTACCATGTGTTAATTCTTGATGTTATTACACATTACAATGAGAATAAGACTGCGAAATCAGATAGTTTGTATGGACTTTTCGAGGTTTTATGCTATAAAATAAATAATTCTTCTTCGTAACCACAAGTTAAATCTAAAAAATCATATTACGTGGAAATAAAAGTGATCGCTAGGTGGAACACAACCACTGACTAACATATGGTTCTTAACGTTCATATTTAACTATGTTTTCTAAGCAATTTAAACCCAATAAAGTACTTGCATTGCTTCAAAAAATTACAAAAGAATAAAGGTATTAATCCTCAATTCCCCCATCACGTGAAATTCAATTTTTCCTTAAGGGTTATAAGGATAAGGTTTTGAATTCACTGTACCAACTAAATTTCAACTGCAAGTATGAAGAATGACGGATAAACTTTGCACGTATTGCAATTATCATAATCCAGGTGAATAATAATATTGAGATTTGGAGAGAGAGAGCGATATGTAGTATTGATGAAGTGGAATTGTAATTTTCATCTCCGTCATGTTTTGACGCGAAGTCACTTGATGATAGAGAGAAGAAACTGCTACTTTGCTACCCTTTTCAGACGACACGTCTTGTGCCTAAACTCGCAATTAGTGGGCTAACTGTTGCATTTGAGGAATATATAAGGTGGCCTGAAATCATTTCAGTCTTTTATAAAATATCAAAATTGATGGCATCACGTTACTCAAAATCACTTAAGTGCTTTGATATAATTTATTTCCCGTGAGAGCTCTTTTACTCTCTCTCTCCCTGTATCTTCCCCATGTGCTGGACCTCATGTCCTCTCTGGTTGCCCTCGGCGTCGTTGGTATGTCGTTGTCCACACTTGAACCCTAAAGGCTCGTTCACAACAACTTAACTTGGCGTAACTTGACTTATTCTCTCGTCGAAGGCGAACCAGTGCGCGAAATTTCTAACCAATCACAACCCACCACTGCCAAATTCGATCTTACAATCGATTGATAAGGCCTATCGATAGCGTGAGTTTCGAGAGTTGTAGTAAGCTCCCCCGAAACAGCTCAGTTGATATGTGAAGTATTAATTGTAAATAGTGAGTTGAACTATAGAAGTATTATAATGGAAGAAGGTTTGTTGAACATGTGAGGGTTATTTCGCACTGACTTCCGAACAACTTATCCGCATCCATTTTCTCTTAAACGTGTCCACATACGGCTTCACAACAAAATCACGTTTTCAATATGGCTGCTCGAGGAGATATCGAGAGTAGCAATCGATTGGTCCCCGACGACTATCGATAGTAGAGCATGCCATGCTATTGGCTGGAATTAAGAAAAAGTTGAGCTGAGCTCAACTCCAGGCTACGCCAAGTCGAGTTACGCTGCTTTAAGGTGGCTGGAGCGGTAATCGTGAGTCGTTGAAGGCAAATTCTAATAACTTTTCAAATAAGTTGAAAAAAATATTCTTGGACCACATTTCACTCAAGTACACCTGTTTATACGTTGGAAATCACCACACATGCAGTAATGTATTTGATGCAAGAGTTATATTTCAAATTTTCGCCTTAATTAAAGCACTGTTTTGACTTGGATTTTCGGCGCGAAATTAGAAATTTACCATAAAATCATATCTAAATACTCATTTCTTACTCGTCATGATACCTTGATATTTGTTAGCAGCTATTATAATAATATGAAACTTATTATTTCGCATTTAGGAGAAAATCTGTACATAAGTAATCGAATTGTTTCAAAATATATGCCGTGTGCCATTAGAGTACTTGTTAAAATATCACTGAATTGCCAGGAAACCAAATCGGAAGCATGCAGTTTTTTTCACTTTTATCGATAGAAATTACTAATAAGGACAAGTATGCAAAGTTTCACGCAAATCTGTACATGAACAAAAATCGCTCCAGCCACCTTAAGTCGTTATGAACTAGTAGACGCTATTCTCAAGGTCTCATCTCTGGCGTTGCGCCGAGTCAAGCCAAGTTACGCCACGTTAAGTTGTTGTGAACGAGCCTTAATCCACAGGCTTCGCCCCATTTCACTCGCGATCGAACGGCGCCTTTCCTGCACGACGCGTCCCATTCGACTATCTCTCTTCCAAAACATCAAACACCCACGGCTCGCGTCGGCTCACTATTATTGCAGAGGCCAGAATATGATCTGCACCCAGCGCGGCGAAGGAGTGAGTAAGTGGATGGTTAGGGCGCGGCGCACAGTGGTCCGGAACCGAAAAAAGGCGGACAAAAGTCATTTTTTCAACTTTCTTGAAACTCACTTTAAATATGCAGTTCTTGTAGCAAAATGTCCGGGGTAACCTACCGCACACTTAGTTTTGCATGAAAAGTTTTGTTAAGTTTCGTAAATTGCTTCAAATTAGAGGTAATTTTAACTAAACCGCGCTCTTTTAATTTTTTCGAAAAAATACACATTTTTAACAATTTATTTGCTCTATTTCGTATTTAAAATTAGTAAAATGAGTGTGGACTATAATTATATGGACACTTTAACATGAGAAAAACTAGGTTTCAATCTTGTAGCGGTTGTGATGATCGCTGAAGGAGTTCTTCAAGAGGAATCATTTTTTCTCGCAAATTTCGCATAAACGTTGCATTATAAAAGGAGTGACACCGAGTGACACGGAGATTCTTATAGTGGCTAGAGTGGGTTATATTATAAAGATATTAGTAAAGGATTTAGCTGCCAATACTTGCAAATAAGTGATTGACAACGGCTTACTTGACTCTCTGCCGCGGACGTGAACGTCGGGACTAGACACGCGAGCTTCGTCACAGTGGAGACACATTGTAAAATACGTCTTTTCCAATGTTTTATTCATTTGGATTTTAAAAATGAAGAAGTTTATTTTTTTTCTATTATATTCTGTTCTTGGCGGAATTCACTCTAGAAAGAGCGAGAGAATGAATTTCAGACTGCGATACTTAGCGAAGTTGTGACGCTGGAAGAGGAGGAAAATATTTTCTTCGATCGCTTCTCAGTACGCCTCGGCGTAGGGGTCGAGGGGGTGGGGAGTGGGGAGGGGGTTGGGAGGGAGGGAAGGGGAAGGGGGAGGGGTCCGGCGGTAGCGTTTCAATACGACTGGGATGATTCCAATTAGTGATGGGCAAAGTCGGTCTTTTGAGAGATTTCGGTCGCGTCGGTCACTCCCGCTTGTGATTCGATCTTCGATCGTCGATCAGAGAGACCGATTTTCCAGCTAGTGAGCAGGTTTCAGTGCAGCTACCTCGTTCAGTGCCGGTTTCCGTGGAGTTGTGGGTAATTCTTTGAAAACAATTGAAGGCACAATTGTGCAATCGTGCGAAGGTTTGTTTTGTTTTTACACAATGTTCTTGGTTTGTGATTTTAAGTATAGTTATACGAAGAATATTAGGAATATCCCACTTGATTACAAAACTATTGAAGAGTGACATTTTATCGACCACAAATTATTAACAACTCATTATAGAAACCAATGATTAATACTAATTTAGTAGCGAAATTTTATTTTGGTATGTACGTAGTTCGAAACGATCAACGTTTTCTTTTGGCTGTAAGAATTTAAAGCAAATTATCCGACTGTAGCACTAAAATTCAATTTTCAATTACAGTCTGTTTCACTCGTTCACGAGACGTAATATTTGTCGAGAATATTGAAACGATGGTTTATCGTGTATTTAAGTGACAATGCAATTATGGAAATTCAGTGATTACAAATGTTATATGTGCTGTGATGTATTGCGTGTGTTCTTGTGGTGATATTTTGATATTTAAAGGTTATTTGTGTTAGGTAGACTTACGCTCCTAATGGATGTGTTATGACAGGAAATGCACCGTGGAGGTTATAAAAGTTTCTGTGCTTCTGAAATGGCAGAATATTGCTTTGTGTTTCTGGACGTGAGTTACACGAAGAAAGTGTATGTTCAACTTATGCTAAAGTTATTGTTTATGTCGTAAATTTACCAAGAGTTAGTGCTTCAAAAATAGCCTATATATTGAAGTAAAGTTTTTGTTTGTTAACGTCGTAGATTTTTAAGTTACAGTACCCCCTGAAATAATCTCATAGTTTGCTGCTGTGTTTGTCTAAGAGTGAATTGCATGTAAAAAAGCGAACGTTCAACTTTGGTAAAGGTTTGTTTACATCGTACTATATATCTATAATTTAGTTACTGTGCTTCTGAAATACTGTCTCGTGATCGTCGAGTGCTTACAATATTAATAAATGCCAAAATCGAAGATTTGTTCATAGGTTAACGTAATATTCGTCGTTTATTGTTTACATCGTAAATATAAAGCATAAATTCAGGGTATTAGTGCTTATACAGGAGTCCAAGACATTCGCTGTGTATATATATATCTGTGATTCTAATAATAACAATCAGTCCTACGATGAATACTTTTTTTAAGTTGCTTCTGCCGTGATGTTGTTTTCTTCTCGTGAAGCACTTCTTGTGCCAAAGTGAACTGAATAGGACTTCACGTTTACTATTCTCAATATTTGTTGAAATATATGAATTTTTTCAGCCACTTGAGTGATTTATATCTAATATAAAACGCTCCTTGCAAAACATGCTTCGTTTGTTGCCATCGATTAAAATCGTTGGGGTTTCACCATGCACTTCGTCACTTAGATAACTAATCAAACTAGTCAATTATATTGATGTTCAGTAAATATGTTTTTCGCAATGCCACATAGATTCTAAATGTTTAAAAAGCATATTATTATATGATGGTTTGTATATGTACCTGCGTACCTTTCAATAAAATGTATATTCAGTAAAAATGCACTTTGTTATAGTATTGAATCTTTAGTGCTATATTAATTCCCCCTCACAAAATGCTTTTGCCCGTACATTGGAGATGTCAATTGGTTACGAAAACGATTTGATTATTATAGTTATGTCTTACAGGGTATTCAACAGTTATACATATCAAATTCTTATCAGTAAGTGTTAACATATATTGCTTCTAAGCTACCTATAAGAAATGCCTAATACACACAAAATATTTGTTATTATGATGTGTATGAGTAAGGATTTAAAAACTGATTGCAGGATGTGATGAATCTTCTTAAATTGTTTGGCACTGACAGTGCTAATTTTAAACCCACTACATTCGTTCTTCCTCTAGATGATATTGCTGCTATCATTAAGAAGCACCAATGCAATAAAATATGTAAGCGTCAGTGAGTTTCTCTGCTATCTGATTGCTACTCTAGTTGCCATTTACTAGACTATATCATGTAACAGGTAGGGAATACTATATCTAGGCAAAATTATAACTAGTTTACTCTGTAGATTTTATGAAATGCATGGAACAATCAGGTTATAAGAATGTTTACTAAATATCTGACCTCAATATATATGTTTATTATCTTTGCAAGGAATAGCCTCTGATCAATTATTAATTTACACAATGGTTTAGTGCTTATCAATGGTTATAGCCATCAATAACTTCAGACCAATATCCACTCTGCCAGTTCTCTCTATATTATAGAACTGTAATTAGAAAACAGTAGTGTTTACATATAATATGAGTTATAACAGTTGTATGTCATACCTAGTTTTGATTCAAAGAAGAAAAATCAGCTGTGCATACTGTGACAAATGTTTGTTTCCCCCATGCAATCATTGAATTTGCTAGAACAATATACATACCATCTTGGATTTTTAAGAGTAAAGATTCTGAGTGTATTTCATGTTGATTTTTGCTTGATATACTTACTGGATACTTATGGGAACTAAAGCTAATATCTTTTTATTAATTTTCTTGTGACATTTTGAAAATATCTCTTCCTTCATGCTACCGTAATGGACTTTATGAAAGGATTATTCTCTGTGGGTTTGGCAATGTTTAAATAATAGATTAGAGTTGAGTATTGGAACAGGATTGTGATTGAGGAGTGAATAGCGTAAGAGGAAGATGGAAAAAATTGTGGGTTCATGATGTGGTGGAAGAGACATTAAAGGAGGAAGATTAGGAGTCTTAAGAATAGGAGAGAGTGTGAATGAAGTAATGTATGAATGCAATAGAGGCAAAGGATATATGCCAATATAGGGTATTATGGAGTAAATTATTAGAAGAGAGCCAGTTTCCAAATCCAAACAGACATCACTAACAGCAGAGAGCGGGCAAGGGCCTAGCCACGTTAAAACACCGGTTCCCATCAGAACACCGAAGTTAAGCAACGTTGGGCCCGGACGGTGGTTGGATGGGTGACCCTCCTCCATACCTCAACCAGGCATGGATGGAGAGATGATACTCCCTCCATACCTATACCGGCAGGCCTGAGAGGCCAGGCCAGGCCAAACCGGGCCGGTTGGAGGGAGGACATCCACTATACCTGGTACTGGGGTGAGGCAGGGGGAGGCCAATCCTCCATACCTCTACCGAGGTGCTCTTGTCCCCTGTCTGCAAGTGGCAGACAGGCATGGGGTTGGCACAATGGACCAAGAAAGGTCTAAGTGCCCGGGCTCCTGACGAAGGCCCCCCCAACAACAATCTAATCTAACAATCTAATCTAACAGCAGAGAGCAAACAATATCATGTGATAAGTTGTGTGCCTCAAGTTATCCAGGTACTCAATTACTTAGCAGTCAACTTAAGTGTACAGATGTCGTTCCTGTGTGACTTAAAGTCAACTTGATCAGAATTTTTTATGCTTTCATTTAAATTAAATGTCTGTCATAATTTAAGTCAAGTATGCACTCATAGTTTTGGTAACTCCCTTTTATAAATTGAAGAAGTTAATGGAGAAGAGGGTCATGGATGGATAATCAAGCAATGGTAGGTAATCAATGATTTTTCACTTATAACAAAATTTTAGTGTAAAATGGATTTGGTCTATAATGCTTCATGCTTAATGAATGCTGTTACATATTATTAATATTATTTATTTCACTGATATGAGGAACCTAAGAAGCTTTCTCGGGTTTCCAACAGGGTGATGGTCTCCATGTAGGCTGACGTTTCGATGTCTGACTCAGTCATTGTCATCAGGGGTGATGAAAACTAAGGGTTGTGCAACCATTCATAGATCCATTTATTTTTAATAATCAATAAGTGGAATAAATGTTGGTGTAGGTTTTTTACAATTACTACTTGGCTTATTTTGAATATGTTCCTTGAAACCCCAATATGATTTAGTCTTAAGTCGACTCCTATTGTCATGATCTTTGGTAAATTTATGAATATTAATCAACTGTTATCAAAGGACATGCTATGATGTATTGTTTACCTGTAGTAGAAATTAACAAGGGTAATTATAGCTGTTAGGCTCACACATGCCAGATTGGACGAAGAGCAGGAACGAAGGGAACATAGTCCACTCAGCATCTGTGGATATTTTTCCTCATGGTAAGTGGCTTGCCAGCTCACTCCAGAGTATACATTGAGAATGGTCATTGAGTAGAAACCATTAGAGGCTTAAGACAAATAGCAAAAAAACAAATAGTGGTATAAAGTTGTAACTGGGGCAGAATTTTAGTGGAACGAGGTGTCCTACTCAAGATATTAAATATCAGCAATATTCAAGAATTATGGGGGATATGTAATGCCTCAAGTCCTGATATAGGATGCAAACAAAAGGTTGGTTTGGAAGGTTTTATAAAGGGTTGTGGACTTCGGTGGATCTAAACCATTGGCTAATGTTGAGAGGGTGAGATTAGACAAGTTATATGAGGAGTGGCTCTCGAGAAGGATAATGAAAGTAAGATAGAAGAGAAGTTAAGAGATACTTGACTAGGCATTGAAGTTACATATAACAGTGAAGGAAATTTAGGAGTCCACTTTATGTCAGATAGTAGGTAATTAAGAGGAAATGAGGTCCTGAAAGGCACTTTTGAAGGGAAAGGTTTGCTTCGTTGGGAGAGGTAGGAAAAATATAGGCAATTGAAATGAATGGATGTGATGCGCAGAACTAAATTGAATCATTTTAAGGAAAGAAATTTTTGAAGCAGGAAGGGTGGAGTGGTAACTGACCACTGAAATATATATGTCTGTTAAGCTATCTGTATACCATTATAATGGTGGTAAAATGTCATGGTCAGGCAAATATAAGAATTAAAGTGAATGTGGAATGATAACTGCATGTGGAATGAATAGACGTTGATAACAGTCCAATGCTATAATTGCATTACTCCACCAATGTTTAAGATAGGCATCAGTTTTTAAACTAAAATAAGATTTTCTTTGCCACTATAGGTTTCTGATTATCCTCATGAATGTTCTGCTAACTTCCTGCAGGTTCCTTCTAAATTTTCCTGCTAAATATTTACCAGGGATTTTGGATGTACGATGAGTAATTAGTACTATCAGAAATTTTAATTTGTCCTTTCCAAGGAATTAAATTTTAAATGAATATGGTCTAAGCTCCTGTGTACAAGCCATGTTCGAATACACACTTTGATGGATGATACGATGATTACAAATTTCCAGCACTATTTTACAGTATATGATGCTCTATTGCACGCAGAAATACAGTCTTTATTTATTTAATTGCTCAAATACAGCATTTCTGCCAATTTAAAGTGACACAGTATCGGTGGTATGAAGTCATATATTGCCTTACTAAACATGTTAGTACATTTTGATTGAAATAACTCCTTGCCGATTTCAATGGGATGCCTAAGGCTGATGTAATGGCCCACTCATGTAATTCATTTTTGCTTACAACCAATTACAGTATTACGATATTTACATTGTACCGTTTATTGAAGCTACACTCAGTGCAAATGAAATTCCGGAAACTCATACTGATATTTACTGATCAAG
Source organism: Pyrrhosoma nymphula (assembly GCA_963573305.1). NCBI lineage: Eukaryota > Metazoa > Arthropoda > Insecta > Odonata > Coenagrionidae > Pyrrhosoma > Pyrrhosoma nymphula. Next base: position 10,187,068 of record OY754327.1, read on the forward strand.
CCTATGTACATTTTTTTAACTTACTATTCACTACAAAAGTAAAATGATGAAAGTATGAATCAAATTACCTGTGGGTAATCATAATTTGCAGTTATCATGTCTCGAACGGTGTTTGGATCTAACCTATATTAACTGGAATCACGCTATTATTCCCTGAATCAAGTTCTTCAAATACCATTCCTCTAAATGAAAAGGAGAGTTATTGGCACATACGAAATTTTATTCTCCGAAAAAAGGATTCGCTGATGAGATTGCAGTTAAAAATATTTGAAATAACACCAAAAGCAAACTGCATTCCAAAAACAAACAATTCTGGATTAATTCACCGGTGATTTTAACACGACGGTACTTCGGAAGACATATGGGAAGAAAATTCAGACGAAGGGAAAGCCAACGGACATCCAATGAAGTACTGGAAACATTCTTGATTGACAGCAACACCATCAAAGTCTAGAAAAAGTGATTGAAGAGAGAGGAGCGGAGTTGAATTTTTAAAATGCATTGGCAATATGAATCACAGTTGTTTATATAAACGGCCGGTATATATATAATACAGCGGCATGGGTATCAGGTTTGATTTCTAAGCGATCACGTCATAGACTCAGATATTTAATTATCACACAATTTACGACTCGTCGCGGCAAAGGAAAACAATTCATAGGGATATAGTATTGTACTATACTACTTACAAGTGACGATTAACCTATTGCACGTAATAAATAACGGCACTACATAGCCAACGCAGTAACAAATAATGCATTGCTTGGCGAATTAACAAACGGATAAGTACCTGGATCATGTTTAATTTCCATTGCATTCCTTTTGAATCTTAACCCAGCTGTCTCTTTGCCGACAGTGTAACGGATTCGGTCTTCATTTTTAATGATGTTATTATTCTACTAAAAAGCGAGCCAGCAAAACTGGTAAAACTCTCTCGATGCAAGATATTTATGTCGTGATGTAAATTGTTGACTGTTATTACGCTGCGTCTTTGTTAGCGCAACCGAGCGGAGCATCGAATAACTGCCTACATCTCACGAAAGAGCGAGTAACTCTGGAAACTCTCGTTATAAAACTCACTCAAGATTTTTTTGGTCGGTCTCAAGTCTCGTGATCGATATTTGATGTCATGCAATCATTCCTGTCGCGATCGGTGAAGATCGCCTCGGTCATTGGAGAGAAGTCGTTCATCGATCTTTCTTTTAAGAGAACTTGCTCTCGGAATTCGATCTCTCACGACCGACCCATCACTAATTCCAATGACGCAACAAAGGGGTACAATGACGAACCTTTCGAGATGTTGTTCGAGTCCGAGTTCGAGTCGCTCGTAACGATCGGTCGTAAAGTCTTCCCCATCGAGTAATTCTCGCCGGAATATTGACGATCGAGTCGAGAATCGATCAAGTTGGCGGGTCAGGTCAAAGTATTAAAAGCTACCAAAGTATCGGGTTCGCGGAATGGTATCTATAAGTTAAAAACAAGTATTGAAGCAAGGAAGTTAATACAAGAGTATATGAAGAGGGATTTAGTTTTTTCCCGGTCAATTATATTAAAAGGAGATAGAATCGAGAAATGAAAGATGTGTCATTTTTTTCATATTTGGGGTACTAATACAAACAACTGCCCTACATCTATATCAGTTTAAAAAATACCCCTCAATCCGCACTACTTTTCCATAAATTGCAGTTTAAATTACATAGGTAAGCTTAATGGAGAGAATATGAGTCACCTTGGAAAAAGCTCTGTTTTCATATGGCAAGCATTGTCCTCTTTTCAAAAAAGTGATATTAGGTGGGTATTTTTCCGTTAAATAAAATGGTAACCTTACGAAGGCACTGATCCATCTTATTTTTTAAGATATCAGCGTTCTTTTGAAGTTATTGCAGACGAAATGCGTTAGTGAGTTTAAATTTAAAATGACGCTGCAGTCGGCAGAGTACCTATTTAGCAACGCTGCAATCCGCGGTTAGTTTGAAATACTCGGTTACATCCAAAGTATTGTCACCGAGTTTAATTATAAGTTCTCTCACTTAAAACTTACTCGAATAAGTAACACTCAACAATAGTTACTTGAAAGTTGATTTCATATGCAAATATTACCGAAGGTGTAGGATGGATATGCAAGAACGATTGATGAAGCGCATATTACTATATTTGCATTGCACTTGAAGAGCGCTGGCATTGACGAAGGCGTGCATCAGGCATTTAAATTTCAGCTCTTTCTCGAACTGAAGACGAGGGACTCCCCGGGGTATCATATTCGCATAGAACCGCCCGGACGACTTCCACGTCAAAACTGTTCGAAACTAGAGACATTTAAATAAAGTTATGTTCAGACCATCCGACAGTTGTTTTGAAAATATTTCAAATCCCGAGCGTAAAAAAAACGTCGTGACTAAAAAATATTAATAACCGATGGAGGCCTAGACCGGCGAACCTACCTCCCTGAGTGGAGGACGTTACTAACTACAACTATCGCCGCAAAAAAGGTAGAACGCTGAACTTTAAGCATTCGTGCGAAATTCCGCCGGAGCTCGAAAGAGCCGTGTAATATATCGTTTTACTCCTTGTTTATTTGACTACAAAATGCATTCACTGAATAGTGTGTAAGTGTAAAAGTTTAGCTCCTACGGTTGAAAGAGTGAAGAAAAACACGCGAAAAACTAGGAGAACGGCGAAACGGTCGTCTTCTTCATCTCGTCACGGCCAAAATTTAATTGGTTCACTTCATTATTTTTTTACGAAGAGGACGACATCTCCGCATTACTAATATTCTTTTAAATTTTATTTTACCCATTCTTTGATTTTTTAAATGGCCGAAAGCTAGATTTCAATTTCCGAGGTGTGAAATTTACGAAATATTCAATATAAATCCATCCACATAAAGTTAAAAGAATATAAAACACCCATGGCCTTTCCCATTCCTTGTCCAATCAGCCCTGAACAGAGGTCTCACTAGAGGGGTCTTGGCAATGAGATTTGAGTCACGCGCGGCCAGGAGTTGGCGCGGCATTGCCAACTGAGCAAAATGGAAGTGAGCATTGCCGCGGGACCATTTTATTCTTTGACGTTTATTTTAAGTATGGGGAAGAATATAAAAATTTCCACATGCGAAGTTTTGCAATATTTTTTCCATAAAGCATACGTAATTTCGATATTCATATACTTTTCCACAACTCGGAAATTTGTTTATAAATATTTCAAGTCGGGCTTCATAATTTGGGAGGACACTGGCACCGAAATCGTAAATTATGACATATACTTCGAACTTCTTTCAGTATCCTCTTCGCCTGGGAAGTTTGTGAGGGATATTTGTATATTAATTTCTTAAATTATGTGAGCAATTGACGTTTAAGATAAATATCAAGCACGGTATCAATGATTTACTGGAATTTTAAATTAATCAATGTACGCCAAAATACCCTATGTTGAAAGTTATTTAGAAAATACAAAGTGAGGGGGATTTCCCTTTCATCACCAGAAATTTCCTTCACTTTCGTTACATCGGCGTTGCCAGATAATTATTTAAATATCTGGGTAGCTGTATCACATCTGATGGGAGGTGCACAGCAGATTGTGACAAGCAGGATAGCACAAGCAAAACAAGCTTTTATCAAGAAGAAAACTCTCTTGACATCAAATAATGTTTCTCTATCAACCCGGAAAAAATTTGCTAAAACGTATGTTTGGAGTATGTGTACTACCTATGGCTCAGAAACTTGGACTCTGAGAAAAGCAGAGAGGAAAAGGATGGAGTCCTTTGAAATGTGGTGCTGGAGAAGACATTTAAAAATATCTTGAACAGAAAGGGTTACCAACCTGGAAGTACTAAAAAGAATCGGGAAGGGACAAACACAGCTAAATTCAATATGTAAAAGAAGAAACGTAATAGTTGGGACACCTACTACGTCACTCCGAGTGGATGACAACGTTAATGGAAGAGGAGTGGCAGAGGGCCGTGCTGGAAGAGGTAGACCAAGAAAAGAATACCTGGAGGAGATCTTAGCAGGAAGAAGGTACATTGGTGTAAAGAGACTTGCTATGGAGAGAAGAAATTTGGATGCCCAACAACCTTAGCGTTGAGGAGAATAAGAAATCTATCAGATTCAGCAATAAAAAATGGTAAACGCCCCCCTTTGTAAGAATCGCGAGAGGCACCCTACCAGTAGAGGAAAGAGGTTACTACTAGGCAGGCCTCTTAAGAAGGTAGTTTCTCTCAGTTTGGAATGAACAGGCAGTAGCCTCAACACAAAGGAAGAAGAGGTGAGAATCGCCATTAAAGATGCAATAGACAACCTGGCGGACGCATTGGCATTCCTGCATGTAACGCAAGTCTTCAAGAAAGACGTATTAATGACGGCGAAGGACAGCATAACTTTAAGAGCAAGACATGACTCTTTCGAGAAATGTTTCAGAAGCCTGATTCGTCGTCTGAAAAATTAATAACTATATGCTTGCGCCATTAATACTACAATATTTATTTCTTACTTCTTACAGACGCTTAAATCAAAAAATCAAATTTGAATATGGTCTCCATATTATGACTCCCTTCCCAAGACAGTCCAACTAAAAATGCTCAACTTCAAATAGTTTTCGCGTGTTTGAGAATCAATGTTAATCTGCGGTATCTAATTAAATCTTTTGAAATCCGCGGAATAAATTAAATCAAACAAATATTTTATATATTTTACATCATGGGCAGAACATCACATAGTACCTATATGCTGAATATTGATCCCAAACCTCCCTTAAATCCCCCAACATGAGAGGAATTCCCCCCGTCACTGCTTCTAAGACACCCTCCTTCTATGGGATGACACTCCTATCGAGTCTCCGGGAATCTAAAACCATACATAATTAGCCATTGTTACATAATATGATGACACCGATGTTTTGAAACTAGTCAGGCTGAAGTCAAACTGAAATATATTTTGTGGAATATAACAAACTTTCTTTTTCATTAGTGAAAATGAACTTCGAGGGAGTTGAGCCGGACACCGTTGAGCACTCTAATTGTAATATTATTCACAGACAGTACAAAGGCTGGTACAGTAGACCTCCGCTTTACGACAGCATAGTCATGTGAATTCCATCGTAAAGTGAACCAGTTACAGATATATTAGCAGACGAGGGGTCGGTGTAAGAACATCATCGCCAGTGCAGTCAGTGATACACAATACGGTATGGGTGCGAAATATGCTGGAATCAAATTATTTAAAATGTTATTTAACCAATATTCAAACCTTAATAAGGTGTTGTAAATTGTCGACGCATCGAATATCATTGCATGAATACGCTAGGAGCACCTCACCCCCGTAGGTACTCGCCGTCTAACTGCGAGCCAATCGCAACGACTTTTAATATTTAACTGCATTTTCAAGCAATGGGAAGAATAGAAATTATTCAACTCTCAGAACACCTCTGCTTACTACTCGGCATCGGAAAATGGGCTCTCTGGCTTTATATATTCGATCTTTGCACCGTTTCGTTTTCTCTCTACTGGATATTATAATATCCAGAAGCACTATAGTGTGACACAAGTCAATGTCGTTTCTCGCCGGATCTCCACCCTTGGACTCATTTCGTAGGTTTATTATTTTTTGGTTGACGAAGTGTTGTCATCAAGTGGTATAACGGAACGAAACACGTTTCCTTTGTCATTATGGATGAAAAATTGGCTGCAAATCCCTCCAAATTTCCCTCACGCGGGATATCAAGAACACTCTACTTGAGGACGCGACCAGCTCATAATTTTGAGTGGAAACAGGACACCGAACTACAAATCGTGATTAAACTGAAAAACAATAACACGAAACAAAACGACGATGTAAACATTTGAACAACTTTGAGTCAACTCTTCTCGGGTTCTCCACCGATTCAAACTATTCATTATCACCAACGTGTAATTAATTCTTGCCTTGAGAATGATCAGTGACGAGTCGTCGTCTCTCGAATTCGACGGCATTTTATGAATAGTTTGAACCGGTGAAGAGCCTGAGAAGATTTTACTCATATTATTCGCCGAGAAAGTGTTAAGATCCTTTTTATAAACAACTTTATTTTCAATCGGTAACATAGGTAAACACCAGAGGCAACAAGCTTACAAATCATTGACAAATACTAATCTCCATTTTGTGCGAGAGATTTTTAAGATCGATGTGTATTCACGATCGCGTCCTTAATCTCCTCTATCGCCACGCTAACCTCGATTAGTGTTCTCTCTTGAATTGGACTTATCTCTTAAATTATATTAAAAAGCTTCAAATTTGAACGTTTTACAACAAGAGTGCGATATTCCACAGAGGAAAAATCATTTGCCTTGACTGGAATTCGAACCTGGATCCCTCGATTTCGCGCCGAGTACTTTAACCAGTTAAGCTACCGAGGCGTCATTTTCCTCTTCCGTGGAAAATCGCACTTCACTTACGAGTGACACCGTAGAAGGTAAATACCGTGGCTAGTAGTCCCGGTATCCTCAAAATTGGCTTTAGTACTAAGAATTTACGGTTAATTTAATTTAAGTTTACACGACTTTACACCAAGTGAGTGGACGACCCTTTGAAAGACTAGGAATAGTTCCCGAGTTTTCATCTACCGTGCAAGCCACCACTAGGGTGTGTGGCGCGGGGTGATTCCACACCAAGCATGCAGCACTCGTCCTAGTTCAAATCGGGACCTCGCACGTTCCCCCGGCCACTAGGCGCAGGCCATAAAGCAGTCAGGAGAACAGTGCGCAGTCCAACCGGAAACTGGGAGAGTGATACGTAAATGAACGTGCAACCATGCACTACACTGCTATAAACACATCTAGTGGTTAATATTACTTATACTATTAATCTATGAATGCTACGATATATTATTTCATACAGAGAACAAAACGATGCAGGACAAATCAAGGGATGTGACGTGTTAGTAATGATGTTATGTTATTAAACACAAGTGAATATTCTACTCTACCTATTGAGGGTGGGAGTTTCATGTGATTGATCTATCGCAACTATTATGATCCCTTATTGCACGTGGGAAAAATGACTAAATCTATCGGTTCGGCAGTCAATTTCCTTTATCTTATTCCTGTGATCGCTTCTACCGTAGTACGCTGGCTTTATCGAAATATGTTGAACGTCCGGCAAAAAAGTGTCTTCTCCGAATTGCGCGAATGATTTTACCTATATTTCTCCCTTCGATCAGTTAGAGAGTCTCACCCTAATTCCTTCAACAATTCGGTAACACTGCTAAGTTTATCGTAACAACTTTTAACAAATCTTGCTGCTCTCCGTTGTATTCTATCTATTTCAGAGATTAGTCCTACTTCGTAAGGGTCCCATATGCTAGCGGCGTACTCCAAGTGAGGTCTCACGAGTGAAAAATAACATCGCTCTTTAACTTTCTCGTCGCATTTTCCTAATATTCTTTTGATAAATCCCAATTTGCGACTAGCCTGTCCGCAGATTTCCCGAACGTGTTTCCCCCAAGACAGGTCCTGAGTAAGGGTCACACCTAAGTATTTAACTGACTCTACATTTGATAAGTCTGTTTGATTAATTGTGTACGTTTCGTAGACCGAGTTATTCTTTTTCCAAAAATTCATAACAACGCACTTTTTAAAATTCAATCCTAACTGCCAATTATTGCACCATTCATTTATAGCATCTAGGTCCTTTTGTAATGCAATTTTGTCAGACTCATTGCCTAGATCCCTGTACAAAACTGCGTCGTCTGCGAAGTGGCGAATTTTGCTCGTAACAACGGTAGTGATGTGATTAATATACAAAAGGAATAATAAGGGACCAATGACACTTCCCTGGGTTACAACTGATGTTACTTTCACTACATCTGAACTAGCGCCGTCTAGAACTACCCCCTGTTCGCGGTCGGCTAAGAACTCTCTTTTCCAACATACTACGTCACGGTGTATTCCGTAAGCTTCCAACTTAACGAGTAACTTCGAATGAGGGACCTTATCGAAAGCTTTTTTAAAATCTAGAAATATTGCGTCTACTTGAACAAGCTTTTCTCCCGAGGAAAGAATGTCGTGAAGGAAGAGGGCCAACTGGGTTTCGCAAGACCTGCCTTTCCGGAATCCGTGCTGATTTTACGTTAACAAGTTTGAATATCTAAGTACCCCATAATCGACCTGACAATTATATGCTCCAATATCTAAAACGAGATACACGTAAGGGAAATCGGTCTATAGTTACTGGGCTCTTCCTTATCACCGCTTTAAAATATTGGTGTAACATACAGTATTCTTCTTATCGACCTCTTGATTTATAAATCCATTCAAATAGCAAGTATAGGTCAGATATATTATTTTCAGGTACGGTTGATGCTAATAATTTATAAACTCGGGCGGAAATTTGATCGGTACCGGGGGATTTCATGGAGTTAATGGATTTTAGATGACTTACTATTCCACGAATAGCGATATTAATAGACTGCATTGGGTGTTTATATAGTCTAGGCATTGTAACGGTGTTTTTGGAGAGCATGTTGTATAGACGCTTTCAAAGAAGGTGTTGAGCTTTTTTCTAATTTTTTCTTCGCTCTTTCTCCTAGATTGTTCTTTAGTGACGTTACTGTTGATTTGCAGCCTTGAACCTCACTCACGTACGACCAAAATGCCTTTGGGGTATCCTCTAAATATTCGCCCAATATTTTATTTTTGAATTCCGTTAATGCTTTTCGAAAGGCCGCCTTAGCTGCTGTTTTCGCTTTCTTGTATTTTTCGGATAACTTCTTATACTCATCTTCGGGGAGATCCTGACGTGCGTTCCTCATTTTTGCGTGCCGTATTCGTTGTCGCTTGAGAGATTTCCGGACGTCCGCATTATACCACCTAGGTTCAGTATTGACCTTTTTAAGTTTACTTGGCATTGCGCTAGTTATGGCTAGTCATGTGATGCTACGAAAAGTATTCCATATATAGTCAGTACAACAGTTTTGAGTAATTTTTTATACGAGGTCAATAGTTCTTGTTTTAACCCTTCGAAATCCGCCTTGTGAAATAAATATACCCTCCTCTTTATGGGTGCCTTTCTTTCAGTGTCAATATGTAATTTAGCGTTTACTGCTCTGCGATCACTAATTCCGTTCACTGTTACTACGTTGAGGACGCTTTCAGGTATGTTAATCGCCAAGAGATCTAGATCGTTGTTCCCTCTGGTCGGTGTAGTGACAAATTGATTTATTCCTACAGATGGCGGAGTTATTCCCTTTGAATTTCTCCAAAATGTCGAATTTTGCGCCATAATGGGGTTCCGATGCTCGCCATTGCTTCTGCCAAAGCGAGCGATATCTGGTCACTTATTGATAAATTAAGGAAAAGCTTCGATGTTGTATTCCATCCGTTTCATTGAGATAAAGGCATAAGATGCCACGAAATCATTCATAATAATGTGTGCATGAGTCATTTTTCCGTTTTCTGAAGCCCCATCACAACTCATCCACAATTCTCTGCTTATGACTCGTTATTCATGGGAAACGGTAAAAACATGCCATTTACGTCCAATTTCAGGATCCTGTCGCAATGTAACTTTTGACAATTGGCTTTGCTCGGTTCCACTAGCTTAATGAGGTTCCACCGCGACTGTGTGAGTCAAAACAAATACTAAATTCCACATTTTTTATATTTTGTCCAAAAATCCTGCTTTCACTGATGCAGTGCGTTTCCTATAGAAACCCAAAAGTATAAAGGTACAAAACATGCAGATTATTCCACGAATGTATTTTAAATAAGCACTTTTTTCCAGCCATAGGAGCCAACTGCAGCGCCGTTTCCTACGAATTACCGCATTTTGACTTCAATTACGGAATTAATTCTTCAATAACTAGAAAAATAAGGTGGTAAGATGCCTGTATTTTATTTTTATTAAATTTCTCTGGATTATTTCCTTCTTAGAGACAGTTTTCCACGAAAATGGCATTTGTATTTAATGGAAAAATACTATTTTTCCCCGTGTTTCTCTCATTCCCCCCATTGAACAACATGTAATTTCAAGTTAAATTAGAGAGTAATATAGCGTGGAAGGGTATTATTTTGTTGTTCATATCAGATAGAAGACAACTTTTTTTACAAGTAGACAGAATATGCATAAAATGACATTTAAGTCATTTTACGGTGGAACCACTTCTAATTGACAAGATGACACTTGTTGGAACTTTAAGAAAAAACAAACGAGAAATACCGCCCCTGTTTGTAAACACTAAGCACCGTGAACCACATAGCAGTCTATTTGGATTTGAAAAAAATTGTACACTTCCGTCTTACGTTCCGGAAAAGAACAAGGAAGTTACGTTGTTGTCCTCGATGCACGACGATGATAAAATTGATAGATATACTCATATATCAGCTACGTCGGAAGTACATACATTTGATATTGCAATAAAAAATGGCTTTGATACCGTTGATCAGCTGAAAGGAACGTATTCAGTAGAAAGGAAAAGTTGTCGTTGGCCATTGACTGTGCCTATCTTTTTGCGCTTGTAAACATATCTGCAATAAATGGATACACATATTATATTTAAAAGTAACACTGGAATAAGATGAACAGAAGAAAGTTTCAGAAAACATAAAGTAAAGAACTTTGCACAGATTACTTAAAAGTTAGAGCTGCCTCAGAAAATCTACCTACCAGCCTAAAAGCAAACATTAGTAATCTCTTTGGTATTCCCAATGAGAAAATACCGCCGGAGAGGGATGTAGGCCCAGGAAGATGTGCGTTTTGCTCATGGAAATAGAATATAAAAAGCAGAAAACACTGTGCAATAGCGCTCAAAATGTATTTGTAAAGAGCACACTGTCACTGCTTGCGTCGGTTGCGCTGAATTTGAAAACAAAAGAAGAGGACGATGTGGTGGAACAACATAAGAGCTCTTGACGGTGACAAATAAATCGATTCAAATTATAGAAATTTTGCATTTGTAGCTCCAATTTTCTATTCCTTAATTTAACACAGGTTACAACACAATTCAATGAGAATTTACGGTGGAGTTAAAATGTATTTATTATTTAAAATATTTCTATTAACAACGTAAATAATTATGTATAAAATTTATTACTGCTTATTTAATATCCTGTAGGTGTGTGTTAAACTTTAAAATAAATTAATTTTCAATAAATATATAAATTTTTCAAATATTTTGTTAACACGGTCTATTGGACCGTGCGCGACCCCTCACGTCCCAGTACACCGCGTGACCTCTTAATTAAGGGTGTTAAAAGGGCGATTGTACCTACCGTGCACCGCCGGAGCACCGCCGTCGACGACGCACACCACCGCCGGCACCACCGCCGCCGCCAGCGTCACCAGCACCAGCACCAGATGGCGCCGCGCCGAACCTTCCGCTGCCATTCCCCCCTCCTGCCTCACCGCGCACCACCGCCAGATGTCCTCGCGGTCGCTCCCGCCTCCTCGCACCAGTCACCCGGAAGCCTCGGGAGTGCTTCTCGTCTCCGACACACACGTGCACCACTGGTGCTCCGTCGCACGCGCACCACTACCCACGCACTCTCGGAGAATGTAAGCGTGCACAGAGATTAGGACGGTGAGATTATGACATAACGAAAGAAACACGCACAGCACTGTACATATATTTATACTTATAAACGAGGGGAAGGAGATATGATGAAGGTGTAAGAAGTGCGTCGATGTCTCGAGTGCGCGCGCCCAAGACTGGTCTCCTCACAGACAGACACACCGCACACGGCGAGGGGTTTTAAGAGGGAGGGGGGGCAAATCCACCCGCCCACTTCGCCCCCGAACCGCCAATCAGGTGAGAGCAGCGGGAGGAGGAGCGTAATATATGTATTCTGGTTCTGAGCCGCCGAAAGACAGCTTGCTCCTCAAAGACGTGGTCCGCAAGGGGGGGGGGAGGGAGGAAGGGGGGGAGGAAGTAGGAGGAGGCAGGAGGTTTCGCTAATATGTGTGTATGGGAGGCGGAATTTAAGAAAAGTTAGATGACGCCTGAGCGAGACCGCCAAAATGCGATGTATCGCATGGATAACTATATCGACTGTGGTATGTTTGACATTCCCGAGAGCTCTTCGAGGCTTTTCGTTAATTCTTCCGCAATTTCAAATAATTAGGCGACCTACATGATTAAACTTGAGTTTGACGCTCATCATTAAAGTTTTCCCCATTTTTAAATGAGTATTACCCCATTGCAAATATTTCCGAGTGAATACACGAAGGAGAGACCACCTAACGATCGAATTCTCAAGTTCGCCATCGAGAGGATGTTGAGTCTCTGAGCGACCACGTTGAGATTCCTCTGGCAACGTTCGCTATTTTCCTATTTCTCGTAGCCAGTTCACGTTTTGAGTCATAATAGAGTTGTAGAAGATAGTTTAAAGGGTGTACTGATTCTAATACTGGCATTTTTTTGGAATTCGTGCCTTCCAGTCAAATTATGTGAGTTTTCACGGGTTTTCCGACCTAGTCCGGGGTTCAGATACCGACGCGTCCATCCTCTCCTACGTCACGACGTTTCTACGATATATATATATATATATATATATATATATATATATATATATATATATATATATATATATAAAAACACTTGACGGGGGGTGGGGAAAGAAAAGTAAAAAGAGAGAAGACTTACAGGGACGTTTCGGGCATTCTTTTCGACAAAATTTTTTTGTCGAGCCCTGATACCATTCCTGCTGATTCTTATGTTAAATGACCTCCTGAATCCGAATATGACATCCGTTTTCCTCCATCACCCACCAATTTTTGGGGAAGCTCTTATTTTTTTCACTTTGCGATAATTGGGAGGGATGGAAAGGATTATTTTAGCATTTATATTTCTTCTCAGGCTTTCGAGGGGTGAAAAGTTCTAAAACATGAACATTGACGGTAAGGAGGTAGATTTTGGGGGATTAGTCTCCGTAAATTGTAAAAAACGCATTAAAAATTATCAACTTTTCCTTTTTTTCACTTATTTTTTTCATATTTCAGCTCCTATTCCATTTTTCCCTCCCCCAAATATCCCAGAATGATGTAAATATATATCAACAGCATATAGCAGCAATAATAAAAATATGTAGCAGCAGTTCAGAAGATACGCTTCCACGCTGGTGCTGTCAATACCTCCCACGCATCAATAAAGAGTAAAATAATAAATGTAAAGAACGATGAATAACATAAGTACCTTCAATTGGTATTTGATTTCCTTTTATACCCAGAGGTAGAAGTTTCTCATGCCAAAAACCAGCCGTACTCTGCCAACATGCCCGCATTCCACTTCCCTGAAAATATCCTCTCAAATTTGCTAATGTCTTGATGGAACCGTTTCCCGTGTTCATCTGAAACTGTTCCTAAATTTTCTGAGAAAAATTCCAGGTGTGAATGAAGGAAATGCACATTTAGTGACGTGTTACACCCCATGACCTTTACGCTGACAGCAATTCCTCGACATGAGAGACATAATCATCACTTTTTTTGTTACCCAAAAAGTTCTCACACACGTTTCGGAATCCAAGCCAAGCTCGTTTTTCTTTATGATTCAGGTGTTTCATAAACGACGAATCTTAAAAATATTTTCTAATCTGGGGGTCCACGAATACTCCTTCCTTGATTTTAGCCTCACTAAGACGAGGAAATTTAGTTTTTTTAAATTGAAATGCATCAACTGTCTTGTCTATTGCTATCATTAACTGTTTCATCAGTCCGAGTTTGATGTACAATGGTGGCAAGTAAATATTTTCTTTCGGGACCAGAGGATCATGAGCGACATTTTTATAACCAGGAGTAAAGCTTTCTCGCAGAGGCCAGTTCCGTACGATGTAATGTTTTTCTCGGGCTCGGCTGTCCCATTCACAAAGGAAGCAGCATTATTTCGTGAAGCCTGATTGCAGTCCCGTGAGTTGAGCGACAACTTTCAGATCAGCGCAAACTTTCCAATTATAATCATGATAATTAATTTTTTCAAGGATTCGGCTGATATTTCCGTACGTCTCCTTCATATCAACAGAGTATGCAACCGGGACTGAAGGTAACTCATTCTCATTGGCCAACAGGACCACTTTCAAGCTTGTCTTTGGCGAATCTATAAACAGTCTCCATTTTTCTGGGTCACATGGAATCATCAGTTCTATCATCAATGCATTTGAATTAGGGCAAAACACCAAGCCTTCATCTTCCGTAAAAAGTAATTTCAGTGTTGACTGTCTGGTCCCATAGGAAGAGATTTTTACGCCCTTTTCTAAGAGATTCCACTGCTGAAGTTGAGATCCAAGAAGTTGAGATTTCGTCCTAAGCAACTCCAAATCCCTTACAAGATCATTCAATTCTGACTGAGTAACGAGGTGAGGTTGTCAATCACCTGAATCATCAGAACACTCTTCATCATCGGTGGAAGGTCGCTTGGTCGCAGCTGTTGTTCGAAGTCTTTCAAATCAATTTCTGGCTCTAGAGTATAGGTTTGTGGGAGCTCAGGGATTGGCAAAGACTCGTTATGAGGAACTGGTCTTATTGCTGAAGGGATATTAGGATACTGAATTGTATGCTTACTTTTGCAGGAGAACTCTATGGTGGAAGTCATACAAAAGTAACAATCTGCGAGATGACAGCGAGGTTCACGCCAAACCATGAGTACGGCAAATGGCATTGATTTACCCGTACCTTTGAGCCATTTGGTCAAACTACTGTAACAAGTAGTGCAGCAAACTCTTGGAGCCCAATCCTTGTCCTGATCGCAAACTTGGCAGCCAAAGTCAAATTTATAAGCAGTTTTAAGAATCGAAGAAAGACGTTTTCGTTGCGATTTTAAAGTCCATTCACCGCAAGCATAGCAGAAGCGATCAGGATGATTGTTACACACGCGTGGCATAATTACACATTCAATCACTAATCGCAACTCACACCCACGTACTGTAATTCACTTGGAAAAAGCCGGAGTAAAACAACTTCCACTGTTTTACACAATTTAAACAACTTGGGAACACAGAAGCATTGCCTAGAACACCGACAAGTTGACTCTGCGATCACTAGAGGTATACCGAGGGAAGATGGTGACAAGTGCAATATATATGATTCGAGAGGCTGATACTTAGTGGAACTCCATGATGAAGGTAAAAGAATAGTTTGTAATTTCAATGAGAATATAAGATCTCAATCTTATATTTTTAGTGGATTTACAAAATATTCTTTTTTCCTTCATTTGCTGTGAAAGCGTGAGAATTGCTGTCCAAGCCTGAGCGGGCGAGGCATTGCGGGCGCAAGCGTGGTAAAGTGAATCTCCCGAATTATTGCTACATATTTTAATTATTGCTGCTATGCTATGTCGCAAAATATTTTTATTATTACTGCTATTTCTTTATACATATATATTTTCATCATTCGGGGGAGGATGTGGTGAAATGGAAGCTGGAAAATTTAGAAAATACGTGAAAAATTGCGGAAAAAAACGACAAAATCGATCATTTTTAATGCGTTTTTATACAATTTACGGGGACTAATCCCCCCCAAAGCTACCTCCTTACCATACATGTTCATGTTTTAGGATTGTTCACCCCTCTAAACCCTTAGAAGAAATGTAAATTATAAAATAATCCTTTCTATCCATCCAAATTATCGAAAAGTGATAAAGATAGGAGGGGGGCTCCCCCGAAAATGGTGGGTGATGGGGAAAAACGGAGGTCATATTCGGATTCAGGAGGTCATTTTACATTAGAATCAGCAGGAATGGTGTCAGGGCCGATTTTCATGCCGACCAGTGTTATTTTACATCTCAGTTTATCATCTTGATTCCGACAAAATGAAATCGTTCTTTGACGAAAATCATAATTCATTTCTTGCAATCATTCATATGCAATAATTACTGCTTTCTTTTCGCAATAATTGTAACGGAAACAGTATTTCATATTGCCATGTGTTTAAGGCTTCTTAGTGAAATCACAATGTCGAGCGATGCTCTTCGCTAGCAGACGATGCGATACCTAAAGTCGCTTTAAATGTCTATTTTCATCTTCATCTGATAAAATTTTTCCCAATGGTGATTAACCACAAAAAACCACAACTTATGCCGCATGTATCAAACATCTTAAACTTCTTTCACGCAATTACTGGCCTAAGAACCCTCAACGGGATTAACTTTAGGTAAACGGTGCAGGGTAAGGACGTGGGCTACGAAACCCTAGACAAACAGCCGGTGTGATAAATGTGTGGATAAAAAATGACTTAGGCTTCCTTAATCAATTTCTCACATGAAAATACTGCGTCCCGAATGATTGGTAATCTAGTAATTCACTTACGGTGGTTCCACCGTAAAATGACTTAAATGTCATTTTATTCATATTCTGTATACTTGTCAAAAAAACTTGTCCTCTATCCGATATGAACAACAAAATAATTCCTTTCCACGCTATTTTATTCTATAATTGAACTTCAAATTACATCTGGTGTTCAATCGGGGAATGAGAGAAACACGGGGAAAAATAGTATTTTTCCAAAATATACAAATGCCATTTTCGTGAAAAACTATCTATAAGATGGAAATAATCCAGAGAAATTGAATAAAAATAAAATACAGGCATCTTACCACCTTATTTTTCTAGTTATTGAAGAATTAATGCCGTAATAGAGGTCAAAATGCGGTAATTCGTTTGAAACGGCGCTGCAGTCGGCTCCTATGGCTGGAAAAAAGTGCTCATTTAAAATACATTAGTGGAATAATCTGCATATTTTGTACCTTACTTTTGGGTTACTATAGGTAACGCACTGCATCAGTGAAAGCAGGATTTTTTTGACAAAATATAAAAAATGTGGAATTTAGTATTTGTTTTGACTCACACAGTCGCGGCGGAAACTCCTTAAATATGCACCCAAAAGTCTTGGGTACGTAAACATCAACGCGAGCGGAGGTGCTACCATCTAGCGACCGACCACTTCGTGAGGCGATAATAAGACGGACAAGCCTGAACAGGGCCGAGATAGGCAGAGTGGCTGCCAGGGCGTGCTACCAACCCAAGAATAGAGTATTTGCGTGTTTTGTTGAAATTTATTGTAGCGAGTAGTGTTTGGTTTCGAATTGCCACGTACGAAATACCAAGGTATAATTCCTACTAATTAATTTAATAAATAGCTTTTAATATGCATTGTTTTAGCATCGAAATTTCCATGGTCTAAACGTAGTGTGACGTCATCTCCCATATTAGCAGAAGCGAAATAGCCTAGCTGTGCGTTGAGAGTGAAATAGTATTTTCCTGTTCGAAGTTATTTCGATATTTGAAATAAAACGTTGGTGCTCATCATAAAAGTTGGATTCGCAAAGGCAAGTTCCAATAATCTTCCGGGTGTGGACGCGTTAATGATCGGAGATTTCCTGAGCAACATTGCATTATGGCACGAAACAATACTCCTTGTAGCTCTTCTTTTTCGCAGTAATTTTTAATTGATATTATCAGGCATCTACATGGTAATTTTTGGAACTATTTAGCCTGTAAAAAAGGATATTTACCACACATGGCAGTAAATACAACACAAAACTAATGTAAACAAACCCGGCAGCGATTGTGGAGTAAGGGCGATTACGTCACAGAAGATTCAATATGGCCACAGTCCGTTTGTGCGCAAGGTTCGAAATATGATTTTAAATCGCCTATTGTTTAAAAAGTAGTAAAGTTAAACGACAGTAAAATTTTGGATTTATGGTTTTTACGCACCAAAGCAAAATTTAACAGTTTCCAAAAATTGTGCAAATACTCTATTGTGTTGAATCCCTCTCAATACCTTTAATTTTACTTTTAAATAGCTGTTTTCCCTTGGTATTTTTCCATCTCTATGGAAAACTACTAATGTCATCCCCATACATAACTCCGGCCACAAAAATGTAGTATCAAACTATCGACCCCTTCTCTTTCCTCCCAGTTAGTTCTCTTTTCTGTGAGAGAATAATCCTCAATCGACTTTATTACCTCACATCCCCTCATCTCTCTGAATATCAACAAGGTTTCCTTCCGGAACGTTCTTGCATGACTAACTTAAATGTTTTTCAACATAATGCCGTAAATTCAGTTAATAATAAAACACAGTTATATACCATTTTCCTAGATTTTTCCAAAGCTTTTGACTCCATCAATCATAGCCTCCTCCTCCACAAACTCAGTGAACGATTTAATACTTCTGGTAATTATAAAAATCTCCTTTCTAGTTTCCTCAGCAACAGCACTCAAAGTGTCATTCTTTCTGGTTTTTCTTCTCCTTGGTCCCCACTGACATCTGAGGTTCCTCAAGGCAGCGCCCTTGGTCCTTACCTTTTTAATTTAATTATTGATGATCTTGCCTCCCTACTACCTCCTTCCCAAGCTCAAACCCTACTTTATGCAGAAGACTGTAAACTTTTCTAGAACATTCAAAAACCCTCCGATTGCCACGAACTACAAGATGCCTAACGTCAGACATCAAATTGGTGTGATGTTTGGAAGCTTAAACTAAACCCGGATGTATGTAAATTGATGTCTATTTCTCTAAAGAAGGTCACCCATCAATTAAATTATACTGTTTCTAATCACTCTCTCTTGGGCAAGGGCCTAGCCACGTTGAAACACCGGTTTCCATCAGAACACCGAAGTTAAGCAACGTTGGGCCCGGACGGTGGTTGGATGGGTGACCCTCCTCCATACCTCAACCAGGCATGGATGGAGAGATGATACTCCCTCCATACCTATACCGGGAGGCCGGAGGGAGATATACCCAGACCGGGAGAGTTAGAGGGAGGACATCCTCTATACCTGGTACTGGGGTGAGGCAGGGGGAGGCCAATCCTCCATACCTCTACCAAGGTGCTCTTGTCCCCTGTCTGCAAGTGGCAGACAGGCATGGGGTTGGCACAATGGACCAAGAAATGTCTAAGTGCCCGGGCTCCTGACGAAGGCCCCCCCAACAACAATCTAATCACTCTCTCAAACGTGTCTCAACATCTAAGGACCTAGGTATTCTCACAGACAATAAATTAAATTTTTCCCCACACATACAATCCATCAAGTCTAAAGCAATGTCCGTCTTAGGCCTCCTCTATCGTTTCACCGAAATCAATGACCCCCGAGCACTTCGAACTTTCTTTTCTTCTATCATTCTTCCAATTCTTACCTATTCCTGTCCCATCTGGTCTATCTCTCCACAAACTAATCTCTCCTCCCTGGACTGTGTCTGCAATTTCTTCGCTAAAATAGTTAAAAATAGATTACCATATTTTCGTAACATGTCCACCGATGCTATTCTCTCCTCCCTCTCCATCCCTAATCTCACCACCCATAGACTCACAGCAGACTTAAAACTTATTTGTAATATATTCTAAATTCCGCCATCGACTCAACTATACTATACAGCTCTATACGCCGTCCTTACTATGTCCAGAAGTTCTTCTTTATCAGCTGAGTATGATTAATTATCTGTAGAGCGAGAGACTAGCTCATATTCAGACCTTATACCATAAAGAGAACTGGGTCAGTAATATCCCGAATGCGTGTGACTGTGGTGAAATAGTCATTTATGCACCTTGGCCGTTATGGCGCATGATTTCGTTCGAGACGAATACATTCAGCAAGGGTCGTCCGAGAGCGTGGAGCTATGGTTAAAGTTTCAAAGCTCTACTATAAAATCAGGAAATCTGCTAACTAATTGATCGTTAATTAATTAATCAATTAATTATCGTGACATATAGCAAATGATGCATTGGCATCCAGTTCCAAGAGACGGTTGAAGTTTCGAGCCACTAAAAGCACATCCGGAAATTTATTACTTAATTAATCGTTATTTAATTAATTAATTAATTGTTATAACATGTAGTCATTGTATAACATTGCATTGTAATCCACTTCTGAACTATGGTTAAAATTACAAGCCTCCATTAGCACATCAGGAAATATATTAATTAATTAATTAAACAATTAATTGTTATAATAGATACCTAATATTGCATTGTCAACCACTTCTGAGCTATGGTTAAAATTTCAAGTATCTAGCTGATCGGGAAGTTAGTTTAAACTCGTTTGCAATATTCCACCCGGACAGACGGACATGACGGAAACCGAAATAATAAAAACGTGATAAAATAGCCACCTGTCTTCAGGGAAAGAAGGAAGAGTGGGAATGAAGTGAACTGGAAGGAAAATGGAATATTATGAAGAAAGCGATAAGAACAACAGCTAAGGAAGTAGTAATATTCAAAGAAGAAAAAGGGAGGAGTGGTATGACAACGATTGTGCGTTAGCAATAATTCAATTCTTGAAGAACAAAAAAACCTAGCCAGAAAGAAAATGCTTCATAAAAGAACAATACAAACAACAGTCAATGACCACAGGCAAAAAAGCAGGGTTGCATCAAGAGCATACAGAAGGAAAAAAAGAATCATTGAGAAACAATCACAGAACTAGAAAATATGAGAGATAAAAGAGAAATAAGGGAATCTTATCAGAGAGTGAAAGAAACAAAATAGGGTTTAGCTGTTTTCTGCAAAGATTTAGATGGAACCTCATAGGAGACAAAAAGCACACAGCCAGATGACGAGATCATTTTGAACAGCAGTTTAACAGGAATGAAACAGATGTATTAACTCAGGTCAATAAAAATGGAAATGCGGACTTTGAAGAAGTCGATGAGAAGAGTGAAATTACCCGGAGCCCAAATCTGGAGGAAGTTATAAAAGCAATTAAAAAACTGAAACATGACAGGTCCCAGGGGAGTAGTAGCTATAACTGCTAAAATGGTAAAAAATGGCGAAACACCTGTAAAATAACATATGCATGAGATCATTAAAATTATGTGGAAAGTAGAGAAAATGCCCGAATACTAGAACATGGGAATCATCTATCCTGGTCCACAAGAAAGGCGATAAATCTAAATGTGAGAACTACAGACCTATAACACTACTTAGTATACATACAAAGTTTTAACAATATTATACCTTCAATTGTTCATTGAAGCTTTCATGGCTCATGGTGATCAAAATGTTCTTCGGTTGTGCCGCGTGATGATCAGGTGTAGCCTGACGTTTCGTGACCTCTACTGGTCACTGGCCGGTGAGGGATACATACATTATGCATACATATAGGTAACTCAGAAGGGTGAATTGGATGGGGAAGAGGAATGAGGGGTGGAGGGAAAGGTACGTGAAAAATATTTATTAAGTATGGGCATCCAAGTGTGGCTTATTTGGAGGCCACCATCTCTATTGAAATTTTCTTTGTTCTTCTGTATCTCAATGGCCTCACAACACAACCTGGGTTTGAACCTGTTGACCTTGGCGATTACTTTTGTTTTTCCGAAGTCGATCTCATGTCCCAGGGCTGCATGTTCTGCCACTGCCGACGTGTGTCCCAGTCGAGTGGCCCGTTGATGATCCTCCAGCCAGGTTTTGGCGCTACGTCCCGTCTCTCCGATGTATATCTTCTCACACGTTCCGCAGGGGATTTCATAGACTCCCTCAATTTGCAGGGGAGTCCTATCTTTCACACCTCTTGAGAACACTTTCAACCGTTGGTGTGGTCTGGTGGTTGGTGTGGTGTGCCTAAAGGCGGTCTTCATTTCATATCTCCGGAGAAGATTCCCTATCCTGTCCGTCACGCCCTTTATATAAGGAAGGCAGGCTCTCTCCGGGGTGGTGGTGTCGTTGTTTATCGAAGTCACTAATTCAGACGAATTACGGTTGGCATTGTCCTTGATTTTTCTAAAAGCTCGGCATTTGGAATGCAATGCAAAAATGGAATATAAAGCAGAATTAAAGAAGAAAAAGCAGCAGGAGAAATTCAACGGCCTCAAAGAATCGCAGTTACCCCATTACGCTATTACCTGCCCGTAATTACTCAAGAGCATATCATAACAGTTTACTGAGGCTGTGTTCACCAAATTCTTCAAAGACCAAGCCTCTGGAAATGGAGCCTCCCGAATTTGAAGGAGCACGATGCCACCGAAAGAAAACGTCTAGGGCAAGATAGTAATTTATGTAGTATTCTTGTTTAACGTGCTTCGACGGCTAAGGTAATTTCGCACATGCTGTCTGCCACGTGCAGATAGGAGCAACAGCATTTGGACGAATCAGAGGATCACCCCTCCAAACACGAGCCAAGCCCAACGATGCTTAACTGCAGTGACTGATTGGGAACCGGTGTTTCCATCGTGGCAGGCCGTTGCCCGATAGTAATTTATTCTTCCTGAAGAAATGTCGGTTTTTCCGTCAAAAAGCGTATTCAACAGGTGCCCCTGTAAAGGTCTTTGGAAGAAAAATGTGATTTTTATCTCATAATCTTGCACGTACCTATAGCAGTTATGAGTAGAGATAAGTTTTTAGCATTAATTATTTGAAATCTAGTATTATGTAGCATTAATTATTATAAAATTAGCAAATAAATAGCAAAATGAGTAAAACTGGATTTTTGGGATGGAAATGGTCGCAAACGGAGGATTCTGGTCAAAATTATGGTACGCTGTTATGAATGGAGTATTCGCATGTTTTTCTTGTAGTTTGTCAATGGATATGTTGATAAAAAGTGATACCTGAAGAGTAAACAAAAAATATATATCCAAGCCTCTAGGCCTAGATCATTCAAAATTTAAACAACCTTGCAGTTACTACCATAGACACAAGATGTTCATAACTATATTTTTATTCCTAGTTTTTTTGCAATAATTAAAATACCAATTTTGTCAGGGCTTAAGTTATGGGCCAGTGTAGTCCTAGGCCAAGTATTCATTCTGGGAGACTACTATGTATAATTAAAAATAAAATAAAAATAGAGTAGGCCTAGGCCTAATGTTGATTAAATCTAGCTTTCTTAGTCCCATCAGGGTACTGATTGACTTCACTTATCACTGATTGAAAGAAAGCATGGAACACATTTTCATTATAGTGGTTTTCATTCTTGTCCGCTTGTCAGTCAAGATCAGGTTGTATTTGCTGAAAAAACGTTCAGCATCCACGCTGTTAACTGGCGCCCAAATGGTTTGCAATGCTGGCACTGCAAATTATGGGTTCATCACCTTCATGGTACATATCAGGATTTGAATCAGGTCCACACTTCCACCATCTCAAACTTGACTTGGAAGTTGCCTACGTGGAAATATTGGCACCCCTCGACAAAGGCATCTTGATTCAGCTTTGGGAATGTTGGAAGTTTCGGTCGGAACGCTTTTATTGAATTATCATTAGGTTTCAGAGTCTGTTTGGCAACTGCTGAGTTAAATAGCTGTCCGGCCGTCTTGTAGAAATTGTTTGTCATTCCTGGAGTCATGTGGATTGCCAGCTTACATGCACTCTTCTGAGCACACCGACACTGCATGTTTTGTGTGCGCTATCTTTCTTTCTTGATGGCACTTTGGATCTTCACGAGATGAGCGTTGGTCAGAAGTGGCAAGTGACCATCCGATAGCCGCTTGAGGGAAGCACTAGGGAAGTTAGCTGCCGTAATCTTTTCAAAAGGTTACAGATCCTTCCCCTACCTTGTATGTATATTTTTTATGCTGTGATGTTAATTAGAAAATTTAAACAAAAGTTGTGTCTTACCATGAATAATGATATTCATGATTATCATACAAGAAGTAGAAATGAGTTCACAGTGAGGCAACAAAATCTTTCTCTCTACAGTAGAGGGCCTATCAATACGAGTATTAAAATTTATGATAAATTACCCAAAGCAATCAAAGAGGAAATCAGACCTGGCCTTTTTAAAGCCAAATTAAAACAGTATCTTCTAGATCATTGTTATTATTCAATTGATGAATTCTTTGAGGATGCATCGCAATTGCTGTAATATATATGTATTGTAATATATAGTGAGCTGGTTTTATTTTTGATTTGTTTTTTATGTCATTTTTCTGACGGGTTCTATATATGTATATGCATATCTTTTCTGTGACCAATAAAAATATTATTATTATTATTATTAAGTTGTTCCAGTTGATCCCACAGAGGAGGTGCATAGGGATACTTTGGTCCCTCAAGAACGTTAATCAGAGAGACTAACTTTTCACATGATTCGGCTACAAACATCATATGTAGCTTGAGGGTTCGCTCCAACTTGGTATCAGATAACTGTTCGAGCGGATAATAATCTTCACTTGCATTTCCGCTGTCGTAGTTACTTGTTGAAATCTATCAAAGGATCAACGTATTTGTCCGGATAAGTACATGACCGAATGGGACCACGAGTTCCATCGAGTCACTACAGGATTTGGAAACAATACCGCAGGAAGGGTGACGGGTACTCATCTCCTGGAAACTTCAGGTACGCACTTTTCATTTTACGGGCATTGAGAAATGCCATCTTGAATGAAGTTGACTTTTTCGAGTTTTGCTTGCTTTTGTTTTTCAGCAATCATTACAAGAGATGCTTATCGTTTAGGCATTCGTCCTTCTTCGACACTTTTTAAACAATCTTCCTTCTTCCTCATGTGTGCTGCTGCGCCGTTCACATGTTTATATTGAGTATCTTTTTTCCCCAATCTAACCGAAAATGATAAATCGCGCACACAAGAATGTTTGTATCACTTACAAAAAAAAACTTGTGATCTTTCAATGAAGCTGCTCTCTGCTGAATGGCGATAGATATTCTGCGTCCCATTTTTAATGGCGACGCACTAACAGAGCAAACACTACTAACACACTAAGAAAAACCACGCTATAACAAAAAGCATCCACTTCATAGAAAAATATTCACGTTATGACGCGGTTCCGCAACCGGATCCGCATCACTCAACCATACTCGTCATTGGCCGCTAGGCCGCCAGATATAGCTAATGGGGGCGCGCGGTCATTGGTTGTCAGTGTAGGAGGTCTAGCAAATACATGCTCGGGAAGCAGATCGAGGCAGGAGGCAGCAAATATTTTGTTAACGAAAAAGGGAAATAAAAACTTGTAAAAATGTCTGAAGTTAGGCAATATTAGCACCTTTTTCGCTAAATAGCAATTATTTGCTCTAAAAGACTTATTTAGCATTAATGCACTAAATGGAAACGAACTTTAAATGCTTCCAAATACCAAAAAACATAAAGAAAAATAATGAAAACATGTTTTTAAGAGAATTTTATTTTTTCACATTTTTCGTTAATGCGAAAATTACGTATCTCTAAAACTGATGATCTCAGGGATACGATAAACTGGGGAACAGTGTACATAGGCCAAACCGGATGAGCTATTACAGCCCGGATGAAAGAACATGAAAGATGTTTCCGGAATTTCGACCCGAGGTCAAACTTTGCTAAACATTTATATGAAAACGAGCATGTTAGTGACTTCAATCCAGTGGTGTTACACAAGATAGGCAAAGGGGCAAAACTAGACGCCCTCGAGCAATTAGAAATTGCACACCACACGCTGATCAATGAGCATTTGTGCAACGCCATGCAACGCATCCTTACGCCATGCTTAGTCCAAAAAGTGCCGCGATCGAACCGTATGTAGGTGACGTTGCCCCTTGCCTAACTGCCTGCCCCCTTCCCCCCCCTCCCCATCATGCCCTTCAAAATGTCAACCCTGACAGTAGCGAGCCCCTTTTCCCGTGGTGTCTCCATCACCCCCTCCCCCCCACTCCGCCACCTTCTCCTCCCCCCACCCCTTAGCCTTGTCTCAAACCCCACCAAACCCTAACATACGACCTCGACCCCCCATCCTCTCCCTTTAGCAAAGACATCTTCACCCCCCCCTCCACCCTCCTCCTCCGTGGGGTGTGACGAGTGAGATGTATAGGGACTAGTGGTTTTTCCTTGTGGTTAATTTTTAGCAGGGCACGGCAATGACAGTGCCTTTTTTAAAAGTTTATAGTATACTATTTTTAGTCACCATTATGATGGGCACGAAGATCTTCTTGTATGCAAGTGATGAGTGTCGTGTGTAGTCTGTTTTATTTTTTGTGTGGATAAATATTTAGCAGGACACTGCAATGACAGTGATTTAATGTATGTTTTTCAATTTTCAATCTTTTCACCATTCTTACAATGGACATGAGGTACATATCATGAGCAATTGACGAGTGTGGTATATATAGTGAAAATTAGTTTGTATTAATATTAGGCCAAATAAACTCTATAGATAGTTTTTGTTGGTAAGGGAGAAGAATTAGTTTTTACTTGTTTGTGAGATTTTTAGTATGACACTAAGGACGGTGATTTAACATGAGTGTTTTTCAATATTTCATATTGACATTATTCTCCTGATGGACAGGAGGTATACATTGTGTGCAAGTGACGAGTGTGGTTGATTTAGTTAACAGTAGTGTTATTAGCAGTAGGCCATAAACTCTAGATAATTTTGTTGGTTAGGGAGAAGAATTAGTTTTTACTTGTTTGTGTAAAGTTTTAGTCGGACACCTTAATGACGGTGATTTTTTAAAAATATGTATTATATATTTTCTGTTAGAGATAATTAGACCTTTCCTCTTTAAGAGGGTGGTCACGGTGGTTTTTAAAGTGCTTGGTCCCCAAATCCCCCTACACCATGCACCTCTTCTCACCCCCCCCCCTTGCACCTTCCCCTCACACCCCTAGAAACCCCCTCTAAACACTCCACCCCTCTCCTTCCCCCCCCCCCCCAGCCATCGGAGTCGCCTAGCAGCAGTCCTCCGAGAAACCCCACAGCCTCTTTGGTACTCATTTTTAAACTTAACGGAAATCCTCTCCCCTCCCCCATCCCCACCCACCCCCTCTCCTTTCCTCAACATAAGCCCAGGCTATATATTCCCACGCAACCTACCGCTAAATGCACTTGAGTATGCCACAGTGTGGTGAAACGCGCGTCGCGCTAGCGTAAGAAAGTTTGTAGAAATAACAAAGGTGGTTTTCTCATCATGGAACGTATCACTAGTTATGATTCATTCTAAGTTATTGGTATTTTAAGCAACAAAATGGTGGATACTGTTTTTACCAAAAGTTTGTAATTGAAAATGATTCCGATCGCACGTTTCCACTTCCTCAGCAACAATTTTCAAATGACTTTTGGAATACATGTGATAACTAGGTATATTCAGAGAGCTAGCTGCCTCCGCTCTTCACGAGCTGGTATTCCGCATCTCCTTCGCCTCTTCCTTGCTTACATAATCATCATAGTATTACAATCCTAGGATTGGTATATTGCAGCCCTCCATTTCGCCCTATCCCATGCCAGTTCCTTCACTTCCCTATGGTTCTTCTCCCCCGTATCCCTCTTGACTTGTCCCAAGTACTTGTCTCTTGGTCTTCCTCTGGGGACTTTCCCTTCAATTTTTCTCTCCATTATGCTACTTATGTAATCGCTGTGTCTCATAACATGGCCAACCCACCGTGTTCTTCTTTGGCGTATGGTGCTCCACAGTGTCCTTTCTTCTCCAATTTGTCTGTATACCTCCTCGTTTCTCACCCTATCCGTCCATTTGATCTTTAGCATCCTCCTCCAGCACCATGTCTTGAAGGCTTCTATTCTTTTCTGGTCAGTTTTTCCAATGGTCCATGCTTCTGATCCGTAGAGTGCCAATGCCCACATGAATCTTTTCACGTACTGTTTCTTTGTCTCCAGTCTTATGCTCGGAGAGTAGCGGCCTTTTAGCCATGAATGCAGTCTAAGCTTGGCCTATTCGACGCATGATGTCTGTCGTGATTCTTCCATCCCAGGTATTGGTGCTCCCAAGGTAGGTGAATGATTCCACTTGCTCCAATATTTCTTGCTTACATAGAATCCTACAAACAAATTCCTCCCCGTACCTCCTCGCTCGAAAGCAACGCAAGTTAAAAGATTGCCTTCACGCCCCAGCCAATCACATCATGCCACGCGGTCTGTTCCCACTCCACAGGGCAGTCAAGCCGCCAAAGAGTCCATCGGGTTGGATCAGAAAGTAGAGTGGTCGGAGAGTAGAGTGGTGGTAAACTTCTATAGGCGCACCACGCACAGAAAATTCTGCAGGCGGTAAATCGGATTCTGGGCGTCATGCTCTTTTGCTCACGTCACACTTATCATGCCGAATGTGAACTCAAGAGAACGCTTTCTCTTTAACAGAGTAAGATGGCGTAGTGGTTAGAGTCGTCGTCCCAAGTACCAAAGGTCCCAGGATTGATTCGTAGAGGTGGAGTTTTTTTAATATGTTATATTTATCAGAATATCGCCATAGAAGTTTACACTTCTCCAGTGTGGTCTTAAGCACACCAACTTTTTTGTGAGTAGCTGTACCTCTAAAGTTCGACCACTCTGCTAATAATGACTACAACCATAAACTACAACTGGCAGTTCTTTTATTGACATGGATGGTAATTTGACATATAAGCATTTTAAAATATTCCTCTGTTCACAAGGCCAATTAAAAAATTATATGGTTCCACGAAACACGAATTACTTTTCATACTGTAATTAAGTTTAGCATAACGTCTTACACTACCACCAAATTTCCATGGAAGCTGTTCCTCATTTACGGTAGTTAATCTGAATTTTCTACCACCAATTATCGTCAGTTCCATCTAATTTCTAGCCCAAGAACACATCTCTGGATCGATGTAAACACAAATACCTGAAACACACATTTGAGAAATTTGCAAATACGTGTTATTGTTATATTCAACGCGTAGTCCAAGACGACAAAGCCGCGTGTGCAGACACTTTTGAACTCGTCGACGGAGAGCAGTTTAAATCACGAAATTGGCCAATGAATGTTTGTAACGCATAAAACGGAGTCCTCGCTCGCACTCTCGGAGAGAGAGAGGATGTCGTCACACACACACACACTCAACACACACACACACACACACACAAGAGCAAGGCGCGCGCACGGCAACCAATGACACAGAGAAGGTCGGGTCAAATGGCGCCCGCCATCAAACGTCGTCGAAGGAGAGCACAGTGGTGCAGGTGCAGAGAGAGTCCACGCCAGCCAATCACGTCCTTCCGGCCGAGGGGTGCAACTGGCGTCCATCGGAAGGCAAAAGGAGCGACACAAAATGGGATGTTTAAAAATGTCCGACCACTCCATGCAATGAAAAAATTGATACCACACACCACGGTGGTCTTCACTTCACCGCAAGACTTCAAGACCGGAGGATATGCCCACAATCATCATACACACCCACACACACACGAAGGATGAGACCCTCTTTCTTTCTATCTCTCTCTCTCACTCCGCCCTTCCCCCATAAAGAGAGAGAAAGAGAAAGAAAGAGCAGCAGCAGCGATGACGACACTTGCTCAGACGACAGCGAACGGGGCGCCGCGCAAACAAATTCCCCCAACTCGTACATTCACCTCGCTCCATCATTCCCAGCACCACGTGCACCGTGCAGCATCAAGGCCCACGGCTGGAAGCAAAGGGCGAGGTGGTAGGGAAGGGGCCAGTGGCGCCGTTCAGCAGCACGAGACGACAGTGCACAAGCGCCATTGCCATCACGTGAGCTCACTGTACTCGGTCCACCCGTGGCTGGGTGCACCGAGGCGAAGCACGCCAACCGACCGGTCCCTCGATGCCGTGATCACATCTGAGAGAGAGAGCGTCAAGGGAAAACAAAGAGCAACAGCCCAACCCCCCCCACATTCCACTTTCAGCCATTCAAGTATCACCTAATACGATTTATGCCATTTTTGACCCCCCCCCCCCCCCATGTAAGACAACGTAAGATTATCCCAACACCCCCCCCCCCCTCTGTCTCGCGTAAGACGTTAGCTATTTGTATCTACTATATTTTAAATAATCTCTTTCTGTGGTTTCACCTTTCCATAGAAGCCATCGTACAGCTTTGAGCACTGGATATCATATACCTAATTATGCAGTGTTGGAGTACCTACCACATTCATTGGGCATGGAGGTTATGCAGTTAGCCAGTCAAGCGATAGAATATGAGCATTGGTGTAGCAGTGAGATAATGGAAAATATGCCATTAACGAGCGGATGCTCCAAGTCACTGCTAAATTTCATTCGGAAACAATACAACGTTTCAAGACTGACAAAAATGTTACGTAAATTGGTCCCAAACCCCCAGCCCACACCTAGATAAGACAATGAAAGATGATCCCAACCCCACCAGCCCCAAAAACGGCTTCCGTGATACTTGAATTAGGCCCCACTCCCCTCTATACCGCTCCACCGAAGACAATCTTTTCCTTCCTCTGCACATCCTTCCCTGCGCGGGTGGAAAGGACTTTTGCGAAAATGATACTGGCTTCACTTGAAAAAAAAGTGATGTGACGCGCCGTGTGATAAGTTCAAATGAACTGTGGACTGACTCTTGGCTTTGTTTCCACACATTTCCATCATCTAACACGACACAGAGAGAATATGAAGGACAAGCAAAAATCTTTTTCTCTTTACGATAGCGACCTCTTCCTTGGTCTCCAGTGCATTGAAATTCTCAACACATTTTCTTGTCTTTCACCGAGAATTCTTTCACATAAACGTAGCGGTTCCACCATCACAGAAAAACTATTCTCGCTCCACCTCAAGAGTTGGCAGAGCGGTAGAAATCATCAAGTTAGAATTTCTATTTCCCATTAATAAAATACCGGAATGCCCAGCGCCCGCTATATAGCAAATGAGAAGTAGGCACTGCATAAGGAGTCCAGGAGTGTCAAGTAATTGAGTAAAAGTAATCGGAATACCGGTAACCAGGCTTGATAGCCTGTTAGATTTACTTGGACTTGAAAGAATCTCATCTGTGAAAATCCTCTTTTTAGAGGAATATCTGGATGCGAGTATAAAATTTTCCTCTCACTAGAAAAACAACCTTAAAATATTATTGATGCACACTCCACACCATTTCTTGGCTTTTAGTGAGACTTGAGGTTTTTCACTCTCCCCGTGGGTAATTTTTGATTAATTTATGTTAAAAGTAGTGTTTTTAGTACAGCAAATTTGCAATTATATGAACAGATTTAAAATTTCCATTATTTTATAGGTGATGAAACCCATTGCTGTGGCAGGCAGAGAAAAACATGTTTCCTGAGTACCTTCTTCCTACCATCATGTGCAAAATCAGAGAAAAATTTGACTTACTGCCAGCCACTCGCAATGTGCCTAATAAAAGGTCTACATAAAAGGTTTGAACCTCTCATAGATGACCGTACGCTGATAGCTGCTGCAGGACTGATACCTCAATTGAAGTTCCATTGGCTGCAAGGTGACAAAAAGGAGTTTTGCTGCCTCTCAACCCTGGAAAAGGAACTTTCTTTGCTCCAGGGGAGGGAAGTATCAACGGAAGAGAAGTTTCCCATGGTGACGATTCCTCATTTTTAAAAATGATTTTAAGGACCAGGGTATTCACTGTACAAATGATTTCGATGCATATTCGAGCAGTTCTGATACTCATTTGGAAAGCATTTTGGCTTACCCTACCTAAAAGGAACTTTTCTTTAAGTACAATTCGGGAATTCCTTCAGTGGAACGTTTGTTTGGTGTAGGGAAGAAAGTTTTATCCCCAAATAGGGCAAGATTAAGTGACGAGGCCTTTAACCCCTTCCCTGACAAGGACGAGTTAACTCGTCCTAACCAGGTGTGTCAAATCGCGTCAGGGACGAGTTAACTCGTCCAAGGCTGCTCTTTCGACTTCCTAGCTTCCGAAGACGAATAATCTCGTCCCCTTCGTAGAAATTCTATCTCTAGGCAGCAGATGGCGTTTGCGGACACACTGGCTCATTTTCAACCAGTTTTTGATACTTATTTCGTTGCATTAGCGTATGGAATTGCGTCATAATTTTCGTAATTTTTACCTTGGTATTTGGACAATTACACGTGAGATTTAGCGCATTATCTGCTCTTGTTTTAGATAAATTTATCTGGTATCGAATTCATACATTTAGACGTAATATCAATGCATGTATACCGCATTCAAATGTTAATACATATGCAAAAATATTGCATTTGTTTTTTATTTTTGGGTTCATAACGCTAAATATAATTGATTCCGACATTCATGGCGACTGGCCGGATGCAAAAATAACAGTCGTGCGATATACACTCGTAACGGTGATATTATGTATTAGGAAAAATAAAAATAATCCCTTACCATCGCTTCTAAACAATACATTACGTACCTACCTACCCGTAAACTGCACCACGGACGTGTGGCAGGGGGTGTTATGCAACCAGCCATATAAAAAGCGAATGCAGGATAAAGGAATATTCGGATAAAGCTATGACTAGTGAAGCGTGTTTTCGCATGATTAATCTAGATATGTTCATGCTCTAGTAATACATTGTGTGGAAGTAGAAAGAATTGTTGAACTTATGCATACCTATTACAGCAAATTTCTCAAATACTTAGCCTTCCTTTCCTGTCCTTCGAATGCGGTGTTGTAGTAAAATAAAATCTGCCGTGTTGACGTGAAACTCGTGATTTCTCAGACTCGTAAGTAACCTTTCAGTCTCTAGTGGCTTCCACTTATGCAACAAACGGCTTTTAGAGGTTGAGATTTAGACGATGATAGTCATCTTATATCCAACCCCCGTAAATGTCATTTTTCGGGAAAAATCGGAAGAAATCTCTCGATTACAGCATAACTGGTATTTCAAAAAATGTTCAGGAAAGTGGCAGTGGCTTGCTTTCCCGTTCATTACATTACGTTCGGTTTCCTCTCGCGCTCATGTATTACGCTGCAGCCCTCTTTCTTCCAAGGTCACCCGAGAAAAAAGGGGCGCCCCGCCAAGAGTGCATTGTCCGTCTGGGAAGCCCCAGGAAAATGGTTGGGCATGCGGTCGCTTTCCGACCCTGCTTGATGCCTGTCATAATAGGACCATAATTTCTTCACTCAAGTGGGACAGCGGACCCTTATGAATGGGAAAGATCTTCTGTGGAAAAGAATGCCTTCATCCTCATTGCTTTACGACCTCATGTGCTTGTTTTGCGGTAATCTTTGAAAGCGAAGAATACGCACATAAGGAAAAGGCATATTTTCCCTCAGACGTGCATTTAGCAAGACTTTGAGCAGGAAGACTCCGCCTTTGTTATTATTTCCCCTGATTTCCATCTTTCTCGGTACCCCTCCCTTCTCTCTAAATCTCACCGATTTGTCTTATCCTCTTCGGGAAGGTACTGTATACAAGCTTATGTCAATATCTCCGTGGATATTCCTAGTGTACCCCTGAAATTCTTTTACCTTTATCAAAGGGTGTCGACATAAAATCATTTCAATTTATCCTAAATTTTCAACGGAGAGACAAGTTAGTTCTTCACTCTCCTCCTGAGCATTCACGTCTAGTATCCCTTCTCCATCAGCGTTTCACAGAAATCCGTTTTTATGTGATTAGATGTCGATAGCAATTTTTGGTTACCTCGGTGTTTTTTATTGTTTTGCTTTATTCATTCTGCAACAGAAAGTGAGAGTGAAAGGGTGTTGAGGTGGAAAAAGCAAATTTAGAAACTTCGGGATTTGAATCGAGCTTCTCCGAGCACACCATATCAGATGCCGAGTGCGAAGGTGAGCCTATTGAAGACGACCAATGGAGAGAAATGAAAAGTAGCGAATCTCCCCCTCCTTGCACCCGCAAGGTTCAATTTTGAAAGTGCTTCATCACTCAATTTTGAAGTTCAAGAAGATGGTGGTGTACTCCAGTTTTTTCAGCTGTTCTTCGGCAATGAATTTATATAACTAATTACTGATGAGATAAATTTGTATGCTAATCAGTGTCTTCGTGAAAAACGCTCTGGTTCCAGAGAACAATGGCGTGAAGTGAGTGCTCCTGAAATAAGAGTTTTCTTGGCGCTAATAATGCTGCAGAGCATTGTGAAAAAGCCTGACAAAGAGCATTTTTGGACCACACGGTGGATTCTGTGTACGTCCTTTCTTGGGAAACGATGTCATATCGCCGATTTGCAAAAAAATCTGGAAAATTTACACTTCACAAAAATGAAGAATATGTCGCAGAAATACGTACTAATCCAAAACTAAATAAAATTTAAAAAATCTACCAAATTTTGAACAGGTTATGGAAAGAAGCCATATTTGAATAATAGACTTGACCTCATCGAAAAAAATTATTGAGGAGTACATCCCCAATTTTTGGATCCTGACGTTGGTAGGCCACCCGCAACACCTCACCCTCTCCGCCCCATAGAAATGCACTTTTCTGAGCTGATCCTAGCCACTGATAAGAAGGCAAGCCCAACACACAAGTGCTTTTTATGTACTAGAAATCGAGATGTGCACGGGAAAATTATTCGAAGGGAAAGCAGATATTTTTGCCCAGATTGCGATGTAACTCTGTGGTTGTAACGCTCTCTCTCACCATGTTTTAGGACTTACCACACAAAAAAATCTGAAAATAATTAAAATTTGTACTACTCGATTTGGATATATGTTAGGGTTGTAGAATTTTCAATAAAAATATAGATATTTTGGCTTAAATACTTGTTCTAGCTGAGGTAGAAGTGAATCTCTCTCACTTTAGACAATTTATAACAATAAGGGTTTAAATTGAAATTATTAATAAATAAAAGCTCAATGCTCAAAATAAACTTTTTTCCCCATCATTATAACATATAAATAATTTAAAAATGCAATAAAAAAATATGATCCTTTTTGGAACCATTTCCTCAAAAAAATGTGTCAGGGAAGGGGTTAATATGCAATTGTTTTGCAAAATAAATTCCTGCTTTCAAAAAATAATTTTTTGCCTCATTTTTTTCATTTAGCAAACTCCATACATTCATTTCCTTAGTTCACCTATATTTGCAGCAGTAATCATTCATTATTTGCATAAATTTCTACTTTAAATCATAGTAAAAGTAATGCAATAGGAATAATGATTCTTCAATATGCATAACAAGTTACTCTCATTTCAATGTTTAAATTATCTTATGCTTGTCCTTGTAATTCGTTCAGATTTAATACATTTAATCACAGTTTGCCTCATCTGATGAAATGTGAAAGTCGGTGAATAGTTAACTTTCGTGCCCTTTGTCATTACCATTGAACTCAATGATGAATGGCTTGGTGAACAATAAGTTCCAGTGATCTATTAGTGGTTAATTTAATGTCTTAGTAATTAGATATTATTTTATCAAGAGAAAATTAATTATCTCCATTATTTCAAAAAAATTACTTCAGATTTTATCCAATATCTAGCGATACAGGTAGTGCCTTTAAAAAGTATGGGCATAATATACAATGAGGGCATAGTGTAGACTGTAGATTAATAAAGTTACTATCAAGTGGTAGGAAAAACTTGTAGCTAAGAATTTGATCAAAAAATTCAAAGGTTAAGTTGAAATGAAAATTAAAAGAATGGTTATTAAAATTAAGCCATTACTGTAACAAGAAAATTTTAAATTCGAGTGATGATTATTTCATTCATAAGCTCGTGGCGAATTGCCTAAGTAATCTACTTGTGATTGTAATCAATTACTTTTTTGAAAAGTATTTGATACTTGTAATCAATTACATTTCAGTCAGGGTAACTGTATTCCACCCCAATTACTTTCCGTCAGTAATGAGGCCATCACTGATAAGGACCAAATTCTATTCAAATATTACTGGTCATGACAGGACATGGGAATATAAGAAAATTTTCTACTCTGCATTTCCTGTGATTTACAAAATTTTGTCATTCACATTAAAAAATGTGTATTTTCACTTATATCGGCCGTGATATTAATGCAAAATTGAAAGTTAAAGGAAGGCTAATGAAGAAGGAGGATTATTTATGCAATTGTTGATCATATGGGTTATTGCAGGTTTTCTGTAGTATTACAAAGGTTGTTTAAATAACAATTTCCTAACATAAACAGGATGTAATAAAACAAGTACCAAACACAGATACCGTTAGATAGAGTAAGAAAACCTCTGAGGAACTTTCCTCATTAAACTGTGTACAAAACTGACCTCTGAAAATGTGAACCAATCGTGTGAGCCTACGGCAACAAGAGCGGTAATACGGCAGCCAACGATCAAGCGAAGAAGCTCGCTCGCCGCAATATGTCACATTGCCGCAGTGCTCACTGGTCCACTCTCGTCTTTTCAAATGCTCGAAGCTCTCAAATAGCCCCCGATGGCAATTCGACTAAGTCTGACGTCCACAGTCTGTGTGGTGGGACTTAAGTCCTCTATTTAAAAAGTAGCAACAATGTTTTCCGCGGAGGATGCCAACAATCTAGCGACGTGATTGGCCAACTATCGGTTACGTGACTACGTCCGCCATTGCAGGTCTGAATAGAGGCTGCTAGCGATTTCGTGGCAGTTTTCTGTGGCTATCTTCTTCACTCAATTGTTGGCAAACAGTTCTCAACACTTGCCTAAAACTTGAAGGGAAAGTTTATTGTACATATTTCTCCATATTAGTGAAATTTAATTTGCGTGGCGACCACACACGAAACAGGCAAGTCAAGAAATAATTTACGCAAACAGACGGTCAACTCTCATTCGAGGATGAATATCGAGTGACTTTTAAACAATTAATTTGCGACCATTCACAATTAATATCTCCCCTCCACACTAACCGAGAAAATTCCAGCAACAATACTACATATTTTGAAACAATTCTGATGCCGTGAATCAACATCATTATCTCCCCTCCAAACAAACGGATTTCAACTCAAGACTACACCCAGATTTCTCCCTTCAAATACGGGGTTTCAATTTCACATTTTGTGTTAAAATCTGCATTTTGAACCTTCTTCCACTCACAGAAATTCCCATTTCCACTTTATCGTTCCTGAGAAAAATGCATTTTCAACTCATAGAATTGGCTTTCTCACCACTGAAAATGGCCAATTCAGACCCGCCAACAGTCCCACCCCAGCACCCCTGTTTCACTCCACAGGCCCGTAACCTTGTTGGGGGGGGGGGGGGCATATTTTAGACGTAAAATTAGTCACTATCCCTCTACTGGTTGTTCGTAAAACCTCCAAATACGCCTTCAAAATCTCACGAAAAAATTGCGAAATTGGTCATTTTCAACCACTTATTTATCTAAAACAAAGGATCATTCGATCGGGTGAG
The DNA here is from genome assembly GCA_963573305.1 of Pyrrhosoma nymphula. Classification (NCBI taxonomy): domain Eukaryota; kingdom Metazoa; phylum Arthropoda; class Insecta; order Odonata; family Coenagrionidae; genus Pyrrhosoma; species Pyrrhosoma nymphula. The sequence continues at coordinate 10,223,947 of OY754327.1, forward strand.
TGTGTTTCTTACATGAGAGTGAAGGCTTTCAGGGCTTCCTTCCGCATACTTCCATTGTCGTTGACGACAGTTTCGATAGCATTGGAGCTATCTTCTTCAGGACAGAAGTCCGAAGTAAGAAGATGGCTGCAATGCTATCTAATAGTGGAAGTACGCGCCCGAAAAGCCTTTAATGCCATCTCAACGACTCTGCGGAAGCCTACGTGTTCATAAAAAAAATCAAACCATGTCACCCATCTTTTTTACGCAGATGGGTGACATATTACCTCGAACCAAGGATCGGATTCCACCCCATGCCTACGAAGGAGTGCAAAAAATAGAGTACAGCTGTGGAATGGCATACATAGGACAAACAAAAAGAGCTGTGAAGTGCCGCCTACAAGAAACAAACGGGCAATGAAGAATAAGCAAGTCCACCTCTACGCTGTGGCAGAGCATGCCTATTCCAAGCCTGAACACACCTGGAACTTGGGAGGACGCTATGGTGATGGCCAGGGAATCTCGATACTTTCCGAGAATCATTCGGGAAACTATCGAGATATCAAAACACCCGAGGAATTTCAACTGGGAAGACAGGTATCACCTCCACAGCTTTTGGAAGAGACTTTTCCGTGTGGAAACTGTCGATATGGCCAATCACTGACAACGGGGAAATATTGGCACCGAGATAAATGACGCAACCAATCAGGACTGAGCAACAGGCCTATATAAGGTCGTCAATTACCATCATCATCATTTCGACCTGAAAACGCCTGCTGGAACGCAGGTGAAGCTGTTGTCATTAATAACAACGACGCGGTGGACCACCCAAAAGTATGCAGCCTTCAACTTCTACACACCGCATAAGCCTTCGCACTGTGTATATCTCATAGTTCGTGAGACTCGTTCTTTGCCCCTGTGATATACAGGTGCACACCAATAGGTGCTCAAAGAGCCTCGGGCTTCAACGCATACACACAATGGAAAAGGATACACTCGTCGTAGGGAGAGATGTCAAGGTCCTGAATGTCGCCGCGATGAGCATAAACCTCTCCCAAATACTCGTGGCGATCTGGGTAACGTCTGTATCGCCGCAGCACACCGTCCTCACAGACAGAATACAGCAGGCTGCCATTTGATGTGTACCTGAGGATGACAGAGAAATAATACTTAGGGCAATGTGCAAACTTCTTAAGTGGCACGCACACAAAAGACTCTCCAAAGCGGAGAGGGCAAAATCCTCTCTCCACTTTCCCCCCCCCTGTCATTTTACCAGAGGGCCTGTCTCTGTTTGGACGATACATTTATTATTTACGCCTAAGAGCGGGTTTAAATGAATGAATGATTGCATGGCCGGAATGGCTCATTTTCTTCTTCTTGCCTGCTCTGAATCTTTACACCACTGTCTGTGTGCTTGAGACAATCTTTCCATTCCTCTTCCGATCATTCCTTCTCTGCTGGTGGGTGAAACTGCCCTGTCGCCATCTCTCGGTGAACTCCACGGGCTACTCCATGTTTACTCCATGGAATACATGATTTTTTTGTTTAATCACTTGGGTTTTGTAGCATGTCATTCCTACCCAGTGGGCCGAGATGTGGGACTTCCCCTTCCCATCCTACCACACTACCTAGTGCCACCCAGCCCAAATGGTGAGTTCGAGAGTTAGACGTGGTCGGGGACTCAAGCCCAACATTTGGAGGGCCCTTTTTCATTGATGACAGGTGATGCTGGTTCGCTGCGCACGTCTCACGTGGGAGAGAGTGCACGGCTTGATATTGTACTCCGGCCTAATTCCGGATGGCTGGGACCATTACCATACATAGTTGAATAGCTTTGATGAGAGCAAGGTTTTCACCAAAACATAATATAATAAAGCTGTTTTGGAGGTTTCATCATCAATGAATCAAGATCACATTCAAAGATCAACCAGCATTTGCCGATATGTTATTCAGGTTTCTGGTTCTGCGATTAAATTATTTTATATTATGCAACAGTTTCGCCGTACTATGCTGCAGGCTTCGTCTAGCTTTTAAGAACAACAATGGTCTTTTTTCAAAAAGTAAATAAACAATTCCAGCAGTTGATGATTTGAGATGCAAAAAACTTAATTTCGAATAAGTCTCTTCCAGGTATAAGGGAGTTTATAACTATCTTCCCTATTGATGCTATTTGGTCTTTTTTCTATTTCAATCGCCTGCCTTATGAGCCGTGGAAAGTAACTGCTTTCTTTGTGTAGTACTCTTGCCGTCTCGATGTCAATGGCGTGACCTTCCTCTAACGTAGTGTGCTCAGCCACGGCAGAGTGATACCAGTCTTTCTTCCGGATTGCACGTTCATGTTCCTTTAATCGGCATCCAATAGCTCTTTTGGTTTTCCCCACATACGATCTACCGCAACTGCAGAGAAGTTCGTACACACCCTCATACATTGTGGGTGGTAAAGGATCTTTAGTCCCTCGTAGATTATCTCGTACTCTGGAGGTAGTGCTGTATCTTGTGATAATGTTATACTTTTTCATTATTCTACCTATGCGATCGGTCGTACCCGCAATGTAAGGCAGCATAACATACCCCAGAGGTTTAGGAGTCTCCTTCTCTGTAGGTTTTTTTGATGTCACTCTTTCAATTAATTGGTTACTAAACCCATTATTGATTAATGCCTTCTTCAAATGGTGTACCAGAAACCTGAATAACATAAACATGAGCTGCGAAAATCTTCAAAAAAGCATTTGCCGATAGTTTGAGCGACAGTATAATATGTAGTATGTCCGCTACATAGGTAAGTTGTTAAAATGAAATATATTAGAGATATTTTAGGCTTCTATTTAAGTCTTGTGAGGCATTCAAAGAATAATTCAACATAAAATTATCACAAAACATGGAGATGAATGACAGGTTCTTGAACTATCAATTTACGAGAGAGGGAAATCCCTCCCCTCCATCCTCCTCCTCCTTTACAATTTCCGAACACCTTCTTCACTCTCTTCCTCCTCCATTCCTTCTTCGTATTTCTCTTGGAAATCGTGCATTTTAAGTTTTCAGGCAGTTTTCTACTTCCAAAAGTTGGAGGGTTCAAAATAAAGTTTGGAAGCAGGTTTGTACACTCATTTTTTCCTCACTCGATAGGAGACAACAATAGCAATGATTCATGCCTCCAATAATGATACACTCATTCCATGCCAAATGGTCCAATTGCATGACAGGGTGTCCAATGAATCTCAATTTCTTTTTTCATTGAGTTTTCCAGGCAAATTTTTGCATTTTCCAGGGTCTTGTTGCACTTCACTTCTAACATATTTTTAATGAATTTATAATAAAATCGGTACGGATTTAACGCCCAAAAGATTTCAATTAAAACTAAATTGTATTTGTTGGACAATACAAGACAAAAATATTTCTGCAAACATTAAAACGAGGAGGGTTGAGATTATTGGAAGAGGATAATCAATTACATATATAACAATACCCAATTATCCATTTACGTTGCCGACCGAATGGTTTTCGTATAATTGCAGAAAATGCCATCGCGCATCCGCAAAAGTTTGGATTTCTCATAAATTTCGCAACACCAAAAATTCCATTTGTGCGGCTCTTCGAACGGAATCAAGATATCTGTGCGGAATTCTGTTTCCACTGACGGAGATATACAATCGCAGTTTGGCATCAATTAAGATTCTATTTGTAGCGGCCATTTTACATGGGAATTAATTATTCCATGTGGAATTAGCCTTGTTACGCAATCGGCCCCCTAGACTGTGCGAAGGGAGGTGGGGTGACGAAGCGCACAAACTGAGAGCAGGCGCACAGCTACGAAAAGAGTATGAAATGAACAGGGAGCATAAGGCTATGCTGATTGTGAGCCTAGCATGATGCAATCAAAGGCGCACGTTCTCTCTTCCTTAATGGAAATCGGCTGCCGTGCATTTTCCAGGGTTTTTTCGGAAAAATACAAAAATTCCCTGAGATTTCCAGGACGAAATATTTCCCTGAGTTTTCCAGGTTTTCAAGGTTTTCCAGGTCGCCGGACACCCTGCATGACCATTTAAAAAAAAATCTATTTATTGTGCACACACACACCTACATGAATTGGCAGTTGAATACATACAACAATTTTAAAAATCTCATCCCTCCTCGTCTTCACTCTTTCCAAGATGGTGGTGCATGTTTCCAAGATGGCACAAGTGAAACTTTGAGACTTTTAATATTCACTCCATCCTAAATATCTCAAGAACTAACTACGACAGGAGAGAGACAATGTAACCCTAATATTTTACACATTATGAAAAATATTTTCCTTAATTTTTACTTTTATTTTACATTTCTTTATTGTTTAAATTGAACTTAAAATCAACAATTATTTCTCACAAGAAAGTGGTTTTCGACTCGAGAAAACTGTATGAAGGAGGAAATTCTCAAATTGGAGAGCTTTTGTACTCAAAGCAATAAAGTGGAAGAATAATCTTAGAAAGTGTTATTTGGCATGGAAAGTGTCATTTGGAACAAACCATTTTCTTTCTAAAAGCACACAACAATGGCTTTGCACTCAAAATTAACCATTTTTGTACCTGATTTTCTTCATTAGGCGAGTGATTAAACAGACAAAGCTTACAGAATATAAAGATATGCAAGAGTAGGTACAACATACGAGGGGGGTACCCAAAAAGAAACCGAACTGATGTTGTGGTGGGCGGAGTTTTTGAAGTACCCTGTTCTGCCGCTAGGGGCGTATAGAGCTACCATTCCTGAGTCAGCAAGGCAAGCGTCGATGCTCTGGAAAGTTCTGTTTTTTTAATAAGAATTTGTTAGTAACAATTGTTTTGTGTACTCATCGATTTTACGATGGCCGATTATCGTGAACAGCAGGCGGCCGTAAAGTTTCGCTTCTTGCTTGGAAAAACTGGCAAAGAAACATTTGAAATGTTAAACACGGCCTACAAGGATGATGCAATCGGGAAAACTCAAGTGTTTGAGTGGTTTTTCCATTTCAAAAGAGGTGAAATGTCAATTGATGACAAATCTCGCTCAGGTCGTCCTTCAATGGCCCGAAATGATGAAAATTTGGAAAAAATTTGCGAAATCGTCCTGGAACATCGACGACGGACAATTGAAGAAATTGTGGCGCTGTCTGGAGTGACTTGGAGTTCAGTACTGCAAATTTTAACGGAAGATTTGAAGATGAAAAGGGTGGCTGCCAAATTCGTTCCTCGACTGCTGACTGCTGCACAAAAACAAGGTTGTGTGGAAGCATTCTGTGCTTTGAAAGAAGAGTTTTGAAATGACCCACACTTTTTTTCCAAGGTTACCACAGGTGATGAATCATGGTGCTATGGTTACAATCCTGAAACGAAACAGCAATCAAGTCAGTGGAAGTCTTCAAGTTCACATCGCCCCAAAAAAGCTCGTCAAGTGAAATCAAATGTCAAAACATTGCTAATTTTTTTTTTTCAATGTGAGAGGAGTCGTCCATCCAGAGTTTGCTCCACAGGGCCAGACAGTTAACCAGGCTTTCGACCTGGAAGTTTTGAAAAGATTGCAAAACACTTTGCAGCGGAAGAGGCCTGATTTGTGGCGGTTGGGCAACTGGTTTTTCCACCACAATAAATGCCCCTGCTCACACAGCCCTGTCTGTGCACCAACTTTTGAGTAAAAATGGCATGATCCCTGTACCCCACCCCCCCCTATTCACCCGATCTTGCCCCCTGTGACTTTTTTTAATTTCCCCGAATGAAAAGAGACATGAAAGGAAAGCGTTTTGCCGACGCTGCTGAGGTGATGAAAAAAACAACGGAGTCTCTTTTGGGCATCCCAGAAGATGGATTTAAAAATTGTTTTGAACAATGGAATAAAAGATTGGACAAGTGTATTAGTGCCAGTGGAGAGTACTTTGAAGGGGAATGAAAGTATTTTGTTTAAAAAATTAAATTAAAAAAATAAAAAAAAAATTTGGTTTCTTTTAGGTACCCCCTCGTATGTGTCGCTAAAACTTGTAGCTAGAGATTCTACTCATGAGAGAAATATGGTAGTCGTTAACTAGATTGGCACTCAAAATCAGTCAATTTTGGACGTCCATTTCTCCTTTGTTGTGGGAGCTGTTAAAAATTGAATTTCAAGATTCTACTCGTAAGAGATTTATGGCAGTAACCAGTGGGATTTTGAATAAATATTATATGGTGACATTCCCGTTTTCGATTGGTCCCGCAACAACTGGGTTCCCCAGGCTAATTGCAAAAATGGGTGTTCCGATGGGTGGGACCAAGAAGCGTAGGATGGCGTAGCATGCCTGGAGTGGAATCACCCCATGCCACACACACCCTCAACGTGGCTTGTATTGTGATTTTGTAGACACAGAAATGTAGTCGCATGACACATTCACGCGATGAGGACCAACCTGAGCTTCCAAATGGGCATGTCCTTGTGCTCTTTGAGGCTCTCCTGGATGCCAGCGTCCGGGACGTATGCCGAGATCATGTCACCCCCACTCATTATCACACCTGCAAGTACAGACAACAACAAAATACATGGTATGTGATCACTTTGAATGCAAAAAATAAAGGCAAGCGAATGCTTGGCACTACAAGTTGCCAGTCTTCCATTCCCCAACTGAAAAGGATCTGCACCAAGTACTTGACTCACCCACCATTTATCTCGTTAACCCAGACTGGATTCTCGGAATAATCTTTGTCCAGAGGTTACATAAATAAGTGTTTGCCTCTCAAGACAATACTGTAAACATGTTTATCAGCACTTTTTATTGTGAATTGTTCAAATATGCATGCACATGTCTCTAATGAAAGCTCTATCAAACAGACATGCATCATCATGGGAAAACGTTTCCGTTCTGTTGGATACCCTCCTCTCACAATGGAGTTCCCAGGAACAGAGCTGTCATCCTCACGACGTCAGCACCAAATGAACAGAAGCGTAGCGCAAACAAGTCCGAGTCTCCCCAGCATCCAAACAAATTTCAGGAGAGTAAGTTTGCCGCACATATGGCCTCTGTTAGAAATAATAAGCTTAGGACTCCTCTTGAGCAGAGGAGAAGTTCCGACAGCAGACAGGAAAGTAGAAATGTAAGTTGCACGGCTGCGAATTGGGCTGACACACATGGAATCATCCGTCGTGGTGCGAGAGCAGTGATGAGGCCATGGTATCCATCCATAACTGAATCATTACTAAGATGAGGACATTGCCTAAAATGCCTATTTTTTCTTTTACTCAGGAAACCAATTTTATGAAGTTATAAGTTCATTTAGGATCATTTATGGTGAAATGAAATCGATTTGTTACTGCCTATAAATGCCTATTTCACCTGTTTATGCCTTTTTCTGCTGATATCGCCTATTTAAGGGCCTAAAAAAGCAATATTCTTTTCAACATCACCAAACTACTCTTTAGTGCAGAGCTTGTCTGTTATTTCAGTTCCTTATTTAATCTATCAAGGTTGAAATAATGTCATTAAACATGCATAAAGAAAAATCATCCAAAGTATTATTATATAAAGAGTAGAAAAAAACTATGGTAATTTTACCTGATGCGTACATGCGATGGTTTCAATTGCCAAAAACTTGTTTTTGAAGGTACCACTCAGTATTGCTGAGTTTAAAGGCAGATCAACTTCAGGCAGTATGCCTATTGATATTATGGGGAACATTGCTGGGTGGTCCCCGCTCGACCATCACGGATTTCAATGAAATTTTGTATGGACATTCACACATATCCCCAATAAACATTTGTAAAGTTTTACGTTCACCGATGGTATACTTGCTGATATATAGTAATTTGTTTGACCCCGTGCAGCAGCCTTCTTCAGTATAATTATGAGATTTCGGTAACTTTGAGGCATAGTATCTCAGGAGATATTTTGATAAGAGAAACAAAAATTGGCTATCTTGTACAAAGTTTTGAGTTCTATTAAACATCATAAAAAAAGTAACTGTAAAAGCAACCTCCTTGTAGAAAATTCAGGGCAAAACTGGCCCGAAAAATTGCGGATGAAAAAAAAATTAAAATTTTGGCTTTTTATATTTCAGGAAGTAAGGTATAATCAACGTGAAACTTTGAGCATGATAACATATAAATACATGGTTTATGAATATAATATTTTATCTTCCAGTGATTTCCATTATTTCAAAAAAATTGTGTCAAAATGTGACACAAAAACTACACAAATAGGTTATTTTCTGCCCGCTCTTACAAAAGAAAGACCTTCTGGATACTCTTTAGAATCATTTCATTTGAAAGAGCATGTTTAAAACCTGTTAAAAAAGTAGACTTGGTTTTTCATCGCGAGCACATATGGCCCTAAAAATATGAACAACGTTGAGAACGTTGCTATGGTGGCACCAAATGCATTCTGTTGTTTGTCGTCCTGTTTGTTTTATGTAGATATTTTTAGTATATTGCGTAGGTCCATGGTGACATTGTCACTACCAGTTCAGGCATTTGAACCCATAACCCCATCGCCGTAGGGGTCGTGCCCAAATGCCGTGCAATACCAGCCACTGGAGGGTTTCTTGGTTGAGGATCCCAAGCCTGCAATTTGGTTTCTTCGACAAGGTTCCAAATCCTTGTGTGGGTATCTGTCTGGTTCCAAAGCCAAAGGTTAGGCAGCTTATCCTATGTTCCCAAGCCTAAACTTTCCAAGCTGAAGCTCGTATGGTTCCCTCGAAGCTATAGTGACTTCGAGTTTTTTTTAATTGTGAGTGATGCCATGTATTCATTTCTTGGATCCTTCAAATTTCATGTTAATGAATCCGTTATTCCACTACAGGTGCTTCTAGAATAGTGACAACTGTTACTGGTATCGACCAACTCGTTGGGGCCAAAGTTAATAATTGAACTTTCGTCGATTTTTCGGTTTCTTTAATTTTTGTGTTCATATCTTCGATTAAATAATATTTTAAGTGCCTATTTTGAAATTTTTAGTGCCTATTTAGGCTGCCTATTTCTTCATTTTTAGTGCCTAAATGTCCTCAGCTTAATCACCAGAAATGAAGGGTATCAAAACTACCCGGGAGTGGATCCACCGAGGAGGTGAGACCACCATAATTGCAAGTGCTCGTCCTCATAAGACTACGTTTTTAACAAAAAAAAACATTCTACATATTCAGTGTTGGTTTTTTAGATATACTTTTCTTTTCTCCTGAGTTAAACACAAAATGTGAGAAGTTTTACCTCCCTAGAAGGAGTTAAGCATTGGGGCCATTCCACCAGAAATCAACCAGAGGTGGTTGCCGACATTTTTTTAATTTTTTAAAATATTTTGTACATAGATACGTGCTTATATGTAGATTACAAACCAGTTCTTGTCACATTTTTAGAGCAACCCATGTCCGAAATACGGACATTTTCAAATGCGCCGGCAGAGTAAAAATGTCACTTTTTGACGTTTGCGGTTATTGCTACTATTTAGATGTTTTTTAAAGTTACAGCAACCATACTTATATTAATACTTTTTTAAAACATTGTTCAATAGAAATATGCAAGATAAAATAAATTTAATAAAATATTCAGACATAAACAAGGGCATCAACTTTCCGCATCAATTATTTGTTTTTTTTTTTCACTTTTTGAAGGACAATCATTCAAAATGGGGACTAGATATCAAAACAGATCCTTTTGGGATTAATACTCTAAGTACAGTCCCAGACCAAAAATTCTTACTACGGCGGGATGGAAATTTTTCTAAGCCCCGAGTTGACGTCGATGTGACATGGCGGCCTAACCACACCCCCTTGCAAGGGAGAGCAACAAACACTTGGACCGGAACGAGGACCCTTCCTCCCTGCAGATGGCATGGGACCACAAAGAGTCGTACAAGGGACGAAGGAAGAATTTGACCTGCTGAGGGATTTTTGTCGAGGAGAGTGGTAGGATTTCAGGCTAGCGTTTCCTTACTGGAGAGTGACAAAGGGAGGAAGGTCTGCGAAGTTGTCACCTAGGCCTCTTCTTCTTTAAAGCTACTTGAACGAAAGGGATGTATTTATCTTTTTGAGAATCCACCACGGTATGGTAGAGGCAGACTACATTCGCTGCAAATAATGGTAGGAAGAAGGAGTAATTCCACCAGATTGTACATTTATTGTTCTCCACGACGGACTCAATATTTGCAGGGGCATAGGGCAGCACAGGTGTTTCGTTGATGCCATAATGGTGTCGAAGATGAAAGTATAACACCCGTAGGGCCGCGTTGTGCCGAGCTAAATACGCTGACTTGACGTAATAACTACAGCCAGAGAGAAGGTGACTCAACGTCTCCGGCTGGGCTAAATACGCTGACTTAGCGTAATAACTACATCCGGAGAGAAGGTGATTCAAAGTCTCCGGCTGGGCTAAATACACTGACTTAGCGTAATAACTACATCCGGAGAGAAGGTGACTCAAAGTCTCCGGCTGGGCTAAATACACTGACTTAGATTATTAGATTGTTATTGGGGGGGCCTTCGTCAGGAGCCCGGGCACTTAGACCTTTCTTGGTCCATTGTGCCAACCCCATGCCTGTCTGCCACTTGCAGACAGGGGGCAAGAGCACCACGGTAGAGGTATAGAGGATTGACCTCCTCCGCCTCGCCCCAGTACCAGGGATGGAGGGTGTACTCCCTCTAACTCTCCCGGTCTGGGTATATCTCCCACCGGCCTCCCGGTGGTCTGGAGGGAGTAGTATCCTCTCCATCCACGCCTGGTGCAGGTATGGAGGAGGGTCACCCATCCAACCTCTGTCCGGGCCCAACGTTGCTTAACTTCGGTGTTCTGATGGGAACTGGTGTTTCAACATGGGCTAAATACGCTGACTTAGCGTAATAACTACATCCGGAGAGAAGGTGACTCAAAGTCTCCGGCTGGGCTAAATACACTGACTTAGATTGTTAGATTGTTATTGGGGGGGCCTTCGTCAGGAGCCCGGGCACTTAGACCTTTCTTGGTCCATTGTGCCAACCCCATGCCTGTCTGCCACTTGCAGACAGGGGGCAAGAGCACCACGGTAGAGGTATAGAGGATTGACCTCCTCCGCCTAGCCCCAGTACCAGGGATGGAGGGTGTACTCCCTCTAACTCTCCCGGTCTGGGTATATCTCCCACCGGCCTCCCGGTGGTCTTGAGGGAGTAGTATCCTCTCCATCCATGCCTGGTGCAGGTATGGAGGAGGGTCACCCATCCAACCTCTGTCCGGGCCCAACGTTGCTTAACTTCGGTGTTCTGATGGGAACTGGTGTTTCAACATGGCGAGGCCCTTGCTCATACACTGACTTAGCGTAATAACTACAGCCAGAGAGAAGGTGACTCTAAGTCTCCGGCTGGGCTCGGCACGCCCTACATCTCGTGTCCGCAACCTCCACCTTGAATATAATGCGGCAGTATAAGAGTGTGTTTATGACACCATCCTGGCACGCAAGGACAAAACCTTCGGTCTCGGATTTCAGACTGGCATAGGAAGGCAAATGTCAGCTCCTTCGATAACCCATGCTATTCGATGTTTCGATAGAAACTTCCATGCCATGGGCTTATCGGTGTGCGCCTTGAGCAAGGCCTTTGTTAATTATTATTATTATAATTATGAATTATTAAGAAGAAGACAACGAGAAAGACGAAGCAGAGACCAAATGTCCTCCAACATTTGCAAAAACAGTAGAAGCGATGGCGACAGTTCATCACCAGTTAAGAGGTCAATGAAATTGGGATGAATGATTTAATAAAAATGGACTGTACTATTAAAAATGGGCTCAAAATGAAAAAAACAAAGCACCTTGGACAGATTCTTCCAGCCACCATAAGTTAATATGTATTTCCTTTAAATTATGTATTTTTGTTTTCAATATTTGTAGAGAATACGCGGGAAGTTCCATTTTTGTTTTGTTACAAGCAAGCAAAAACAACACGAGGTGCGTGCCATTAAAGTCAACGATAGGAGGATCTAGGTCCAGAGAGACATGGCGAACTATCAATAGTCTAAGGAAGAACTCAAATGAGAAGCGAAAAATAATTCCCATACAAATGAAAACATGGAAAGAGTATTACAGTGATCTATTGACAGAACGACGTAGCGAAGAATATCTAGACGCACTCTTTGAAGCAGAATAGGATAAAGAAAATGAAGTTGAACAGATTAAGTTAGAAGAAATAATAAAGACAGCACTACAAGCAATGAAAAATATTAAGGCTTCCGGAGCAGCTAATTTGCCTATCGAGCAAATTAAACACTCCACAACAAATGGCTTAGAAATCATCAGCGCTATATTTAACAAGTGCGTTAGGGGAGAAGCAGTACCGAAAGACTGGAAACTCCATATATACATTCCATTTATAAGAAAGGTAGTAGAAACGAATGCAGAAGCTAGAGAGGAATAAGCATAACATCATCAGTGGGAAGACTGTATGGAGGAGTTTTGAAATCAAGAATAGAAAAGGAAATTGAAGAGTCAGAGGAACAAAGTGGGTTCCGCGCTGGACGATCATGCATAGACAATATATTTACATTAAAGCATATAATGGAGAAGAAATTAGCAAAAGGCAGGGAACTTCACGTCACGTTCATTGATCTACGAAAGGCGTTTGATTCCATCCCTCTAAAAAATTGTGGATGGTCATGAATGAAGCCGGTATAAAGAAGACATACATAAATGCAGTAAAAGCACTATACAGAGATAATCAAAACACTATCAAGGTAGGAAGCACAATATCCTCCTCACCCTTCTCACAAACAAAAGGGAGTGACACGGGGACGATGTTGCCTATCGCCCACTACATTTAAAATATTGGGAAAAGAAATGCAGCCCAATAGGGATATGGATAGAAAACAACCCCTCACATACTATCTTCTTCGCGGATGATCAAATTGTTATGGCAGAAGGCCAACAAGATATGACACGCATATTCTGAACAAATTAGTGGAAGAATATAGTAAATGGGGCCTACAGGCAGTGGCGGATACATATGGGGGGCGCGCGCCCCCCCCTTGCGGGGCCGCTCGCATTGCCGCCCGCGCCGCCCCCGCCAGTCAGCCCGCACGCTATTCGTTCGTTTCTTTCATCAGTCCACTCTGAGTCGAGTTATCGAGTAGTTGTACTTTGTTATGTAGCACGCGCATGCGTCCGCGTCATCGTATTTTATACGTTTGTCTGGCACATAGATAGCTAACCTACGAGAAAAGTAGCGGCCATTCTAGTGATCTCGATACGTTATTCTGTCTGGCATTTGTTCGAGAAAAGTCGCGAATATTCTACTGCTTGTAATTGTTCACACTCCTTAAAAGTCTGGAAGCGAACATTCTGGCACCGAATGTTCTCGAAACAACCGAGCTACATATATAAGGGAAGCAGAGTCGCTGCCAGGCAGTCAGTTTGAAAGCTACAATCGTCGCGATTACTTGCGTCCCCCCCTTGAGTTTTTTCTGTATCCGCCACTGCCTACAGGTAAATACAGGCAAAACGCAATGCATGGTAATAGGAGGTCAAGGAGAAGATATACAGATGTAAGGTAGAAAAATAAAAAACATCAATTCCTATGATTATCTTGGAGTTACGATAAGTGAAGATGGAAGAAACAAAAGCGACATATTGAAGAAAGTAGGCAAAGGAAAAAAATGATTAAAATGTTGCATCCAATTTTGTGGAACAAAAACATAACGCATGAAACTAAAAGAAATATTTTTAAAACAATGATAGAGCCAGTTATGACGTACGGGTCAAAGGTCTGGGTTGTAGATAAAAATATGTCTCAGAGATTAATGTCGGCTGAATTGTCATGCTTGAAGAGATGCTGTAACTTAACCTTCGTAGATCATGAAACAAATAATTACATTAGGGAAAAAATGTCAACAAAAAGAACAATTTTAAAAACAATATGTATACATATTTTGAGAGTGCTGTCTCAAATAATTACCAAAAAAGCTTTAAAACTTTGCCAAAGACAATAGAAGTTAGGAGAAAGAAAAGTAAAATATTTTTCGCGATGTATTAAATTCTCACGATTTTTGACCGATCCGATTTTGACCCGAGATTTGACAAGGCCCGACCCGAAGGTCGAGTCAGGATGAATACCCGACCTGAAACTTTTGGGGGCCCATTGACCCCTGGCTTGTCTCATGTTTAAAATATTTATCCATCTGGAATCGATGGAATGGGAATCGACTTTAGGCGATCGATTCTCGATTCTAATTCTAAGCCTGAGAATCGGTGGAATCGAGAATCGACATTTGGAATCAACTCATCCTTAGTCGGTCATGAAATCCTAGAGAGATCCTGACTAATTGTGACCCCCTAAATATTAAAAAGACTCAACGTTGACTATTTCTGATTTCCTTATTTTGTAAGATCGCTCTGGTGTATTTGCTTTCTTAAAAAATGTACTGAAACACATTTATTTAACTTTACCTCCAACTACCATTTCCGTACCAGGATTGCCACAAAATCCTTTCTTAACCCTTCAAGCCCGGAGGAGTATTAAATGAATCTCATCTCGTAGGTCGGAGGAGATTTAAATGGAACCGCTGGTTTTCCACTGATTTAAATGGAATCGCCGCGACGTAGTCACTACGTCGCTCGACGGCATGTGAAGTTTGTGACTGACGTAGTGACTACGTCGCTCGTCGTTGAAGGGTTAATAAGTCTTGCAACTTCAAAATCTCTCCGTACAAAACAGCACTGTACGCAAATAGTTTAAGTTCACTGTAAACGACCGTACTGATGTCATTACTCGTGTCATGTCATAATATATTATATAGTATTCTATTTTTTATCATTTCATAATAAAATTTTACTTGTGAAATAACATCGTTTGAATTTGTTAAATTATATTTGTATTCATTTTGCTCAACGTCAAATTTGGAGGCGCTTCCGCTGATGTGAATAACTATTTGAAAATTATTATGTTGGCAATAAAGGAATGCGACTGAGAGAACCCTGTCAGTCTCACGTGGATACTGCCTCACTCCCCTGCGAGGTGCGAGTTTGAGAACAATAGACTTGTCAACTGACAATGGTCGCCTGTGCAAATTTCGTCCAGTTTTGCCTTACCTATACAAAGCTTCATCTTTGCATGACATTAAGTCATGAGACTTGGATCTTAAAACCATGGATATCTGATTTCTGGAGTGCCCCAATTTTTTTTTCCTCTCTCGTCTTAGGTACTTCACCGGTTTGAGGGAAAATGCTGAATTAAAGTGATGTAGAAACACTATAGAACAAGGAAAAGTTGGAATTAGTGCCATCTAACATCTCCCAATTTTCTTGACTTAATGGAAAACGAAAGTGTTTAATGTTTGTATTGTGGCGAGACCAGTCCTGTCCAGGTGGAGAGGGCTGGCGGTTGGATGGAATTATTTAAGCCAAGATTTAAAAAAAATTGATTTGCCCTCCCTATCAAGCTATAATCAACGATTATTGCTATTTATGGCCCTTAAAAAAAGGCAACATAAGCAGAAAACGACACAAACAGGTAAAATAAGCATTTATTAACAGTACATAATAACTTGCTTTCTATTCATCATGCATGACCACTAATGGATTTTTTGTTTAATGAAATAATAATTCATTTCTAAAGTAAGGAAAATACTCTTTTTGAAGCTTTTGAGGCAACGACATCAGCTTCCTGATGATAAAGAAAGAGAGGGGAGGTGCCACTCACTGTAAAAGGGTGCGGAAGAAGCAGCACTGTCGTCCTGCTCCCCACTGCACTTGGCTGCGCCTACGTTGAATGGCTCTGGGGTCGGGCACACCGTGTTCACATGGTGGCCGGCCTGGAACGCGTGCAGCACGCGGCCATCGAGGGTGGACACCTTGCACGTCCCATCGCCACCGGCCGTCAGCAGGGCGCCCTGGGAGTGCCCCCGCGCCCACGGCCACGACGGATGCAGGAAGGCCAAGTCCCGGATGACGCTCCCATGCAGCTGCGAGGCGAGGAAGAGAGAGGTGTCGAAATGATGAGGGGAGGGGCAGAGAGACTTGTGACCCAAACACACACGACATGCCCTCGTGCCGCTCCTCAGTCATAATGCGTGAAATACTCTGACGGTACAGTAAACTGAGCAACAATCCAATACATGGACTTCTCTTGGGTTATAATTGATGGTTCATAGTATGTAGTATGGGACAAAGGTATAAAGGGGCATTAGGAGGGCACCCTCGACACCCTTACCACTTGTCCACCTTTCAGGACTCATTTTGGGTCCTCACTGGATGGCAAGAAACAAAGAAGAACATTCTACATTTTAAAAACACTTATTTAAATGCATTTAAGAGTCATCTAAAAAATTCTTTTGCCAACATCTAAGAATCAAGGGTAAAACTAGACACAGAGGATACTTGGAAAACTTTCTTTTCGATCACGCATTAAGTGAAGTCAAAAGCAAAAATGGGACCACCGAACCAAGATGGTACAATGCAGAAGTAGGATAATCTTTAAGACGACAGCAAGTATGCCACATCATACAACTTTGTACACATTTGTCCACTGGCGATCATAATTTAATAATTGAAAAAAAATGATTGTCTAAAGCCACAATGAAGGAAGCACTTCGGAAAGCATTCATGGATTTCCAAAGAAAAACACTAGTAGGACAGTCACAGGAAAACCCAAAAGCCTTTTGGTCATTCGTGAGGGAAGTTCAAGGCAATAGATCAATAGTAACAGGATGAATCACACTTACATTGGAGCAAGATGAAAGGTTTGATACCTAGGGCTAGTGTGGCTCTTCAACCCTCAGAGCCGACGCAACGTGGTCTGCCACCCAAGCTTCAGTAATTCTGAAAAGGCTCGATATGAAGAGATTAAACGAATAAATGATGCAGTCTACTGGATTTACATATCCCCACGAAGAAAGCACAAGATGCTCTATTCCCATTTCCTGACGAAGGAGTCAACCCAGCAGCCTAGAAGGACCAACCAGTGGATGCGTGCCACACATATAATCGCAGATTATGCCACTAGCAATAAGCTAGGTGATGCCTTGAGGGATTTGGTGGATCGCAATGGAATTACAAGGAATCAACAGGGACTTTTCTTTCTCTAGAATAAAAATCTAGGTGACAGTAGCTAGATGGTTAAGCTTCAGCCTGGCAGTTTAAAGGTCTCTGGTAACAATACTACCTTGAGAACTAATTGTGTTAAAAGTGTATAACCTTGGTTGAAAATTTAATATCTTGGAGGAGACTTTTTTACAATACAGTTGAGCACCCCAATTCCAGAAACCCCTAATCCGGAAATCCCTAATCCGGAAATCCCTAATCCGGGAACTCTCGTAATCCGGCAATATTTCAAAGGCGTAGGTACTTCACAGAAAACAGTAACTTTTTTGCTGAATCATTGCTTCGTATTTACTGAAACTGTAACCCACTCTTAACAAAAATTCTCCCATTACAGAGTAAGTATTGAAAGATTGTTTTTGCATACAATGTTGTTTATATTATTTATTGTGGGCAACGAAGGTCTTTATTAAGCAAATTGAAGACATATTGCGTCGTTGCCGAGAAGCTGGTATGTGGCGTCTCGGAGATGGACAGTGCCGGTCTTACATGGTGCGTGCATGTTTACTTTATACTTAGTGGCAACTCGAAGTAAATATATATAATTGTTTCGGAACGGCTGGGGATGGCATTGCTGGGTATGGGCACGACTGAGGGCGGGCCATTTTCAAAACATGATAATCGCCTCGCTTAGAAATGTGTGCAAGAATGAGTCAAACGTCGAATGCTAAGGGTTGAATTTTTTTCAGATATATAACATCAAATGATAAATCCCCTCAGTATAAAACAATTCTCGATGGAGGACACATCAGATGCGATGTCCGCATTATCAACTCCATCGGAGTGGTTGTTGCAGTCATTGGACCTCGGGGAGTTGTCCTTAGAGGATCTCTTTGTCCTCATTGGTGGGGTATTTGTGCAATTGAACGTGAAGATTGAGAACAAAGGGGACAACGCAGTACGTTTCTCATTGACATACTCTACGAGGGTGGAGAATATCAAAAGCAAGTTCGGCGGTTGGGAGACCTTCATCTCCATCAACCCTTTATCTCCACATCACAGCAAGGACCCGAGCAGCCGATTTTTGGAGCTGACGCGGAAGATGGCTGCGAGCAGTTCATTGCCGAAACCTGTGGATGTCGAAGCAGGACCCTCCAAACGCTTCAAGATGTTTAAGTGACATGATAAGGAAATACAAGGTCACGTCTTGGAGTGAGTTATATGATTATACGGATGCTGCTGAATGGACTCATTTATTATTTTTGCACGGTTCTAATTTGATGTGGGAATGTACTCTCGCTATTCAATTGTATGACAAAGATAGACTTGTGGCTGAAAGACGAAACAGATTTGAATACTTGTAATGTCATGTGCTGAGAATGGGTGTAGCGACAGCAATAGAGCAATATCTGAACCGTTTCTTAGAAACTCTATTTCTCCTTATCTTTTTGTTAACTGTCTTAAGACAATACTTAATGAAGAGATCACAAAGATCAATTGCATGTACCTCTGTGGAAGGAGTAAAGAGTTTAAATAGTGCAAAGTACCTATTGCACGTCATTTAATATTTGCTTATGCATCCAGTTCCCAGTCATTGAGTGAATTTGCATACGAAAATTTTTGTAATAAATCATCAACGACGTCATTAACAATTTGGGATCGATGTAATGTATCCAGAGTGAGCAAAACTTCATTCTTATTAGGAGAAATCAGGACTTGGTAATTTTCATCACAAGCTTGGAGATCGTGATCTATCGATTTAAATTGCTGGGGGTTACAGCTCGTACTTTCAAAACTTCGCTCTTTTGTAATATCATAAACTGTAACATACACTTAGATACCCTTTTGGATGGGACCGAAGATTTTGCTTTGTGAAATCAAAAATTCGTAATTTCGATTTTCGTATTTTTGAGTTTCTACTGTAATTCAAATGCCAAACTTTGGAATCTGATTAGCAAAAGACGTATCTTTCTTGAGCTTCAAATGGAAAATATCCTACCGCATGACCACTTCTGTGTATGAAGGCTCACAGGATTATTGAGTGTTTTCACCTTCTGCTTTACAAGCCATGTGTTTGTTGAGCATGCAGGCAATGCGTGGCATCCGAGATGCAGTGACAGCAATACCGTTGCCAATATTACTTCGCCCCCATTCGTGCCCATTATGTTATTCCGCAAGTATGTTATTTTTGGGAGTTCGGCATTATTTCGCCATTCACGGCCATGGAAAATTTCCATAAAGTTTCTCACATTTTCAAATCCTAGGCTGTAGTACACCAGAATAATCTGCGGCCATTGGCCCTTGTCTGTCTTCCCCACCATGCACTCAATACTGAGTATTGACACGAGAGCTAATCGCCGTTCATCTAGATCCTGTGTTACAAATCCTGGGATACTCTCAGTGGAGAGTGCCGAGACGATTGCAGCCTAATATCTTGAGGAAACAATTGCTGAAATTCTCGCTGGTCGGGTCTCCAGACCATGTTGAAGATGACCTGGGTCTCATTGTGAACAACCACTTAGGAGCAATGGAGACCTTCCGACATCACCCCTTCCTCGCTGAGGATTCCGGCCACGAAAGCATCGGGACGGGAAGCCAGGTAGCAATGGATACTCTTAGTGCGAGGGTCTGGAGATTCCAAATTGCATATTGTGAGAGTGGGGACCTGGCCACCATGGGAAACTCCCAGTGAGAGAAGGAAGGACTGGGATATGCAGTTCCGCCACACATGGCTGCAGCTGTGACACTCCTCCACTCCACTCAAGGGTTGGAGGAGGGAGGCAATCCATTTGAGGAAAATGCTCCAGGTGGAAAACCCGTGAATAAGATGTGGAGTAGAAAAACTCAAACTTGAGGGAACATTGAACTTCCAATAATCTTCATAGGAAAATGAAAAAGCCCTATGCGGTACCTAGGCGTGACTTTGACATTCAAACCCGAACCTGAGTTGACCCTGTTTACCCTAAAACTGTTGAAATTATTGTGGCTGTTTATTGAGAGGAGGTGAAGAAGGATAGTGGCGAAAGTGACCTTTCAGGTTCCTAGCCAAAGAACACACTTTGGATAACTCTTTCCCACTCCTCATCTCTTGCAGCTGCATTTATGAGAAATTCTGTGCATAAATGTTGCTAATACTCACGGGAAATCTGTGTTTATATCTCATAGCTACTTATTTTATAACTTTTATCAACTTTGTTTTAGTGGCTTTTTGTTTTATAGGAGGGGTGTTATTTTCTCTATGTGGCAATCTACACCCCGAAGCGGCACTCTTAAAATATATTTTAGATGAATGGATCTCATTGGCCAATTTTTAGGTCTTTGCTTCCTATATACAGTAAAACCCCGCTTTTACGCCCCCGGAATTTACGTTTTCCCGTGATTTACAACATTTTCTCCCGGTCCCAAAAATGTTTGCATCATTATAATGTATTTCCATCCCGCTATTTACACTTTCAAAACCCGCCATTTACGACATTTGAAGGCAAGAAAGATGGCGGCTGGCGCACTTCAACTGGCGACCCTTCGAGCGTGATTAATGTTAAATATGGATAAAATACATGCTTAAACATGATGAATGAATGCTTATTTATTTGGTTTCCTTTAAAAACACAATTATTCGTTTGATGGTAGCGCATTGCATCGATAGCATTGCTGAAAAGTATTTATTCCGGATATTGTAATGCTTGCGATCGGGATTCTCAAATTGGTACTAAGCCATACCAGCGAATAGATTTCTCTTCCCTGGCCGTACTAGCTGTTTAAACAGTACATTTAAATTGTAGTGGATGCCATAAAAATTTAATTAGATGTTATTTGGCCAACTACCGCTGTCATTGTGGCGATAAGTTAAAACGTATGTTAACTCTTGTTCTCATACTTCGCCGCGATCTTTTTCTTTTTTCTCGTAACTCCCGCACTAATGCCATTCATCTCGTGTTTTTTTTTTTAGGTTTTTAGTTACTTCACCTTCAGTTTTATTTAATGTGCAATTACTTACGGCAATAGTGAGGAAACGTATTTTAAAATGGCAAACAAGCGTGCGAGATAATCGTTATCATTTGAAGAAAAAAATCAACATTTTGCAAAGAGAATTGGCTCTAATACAGACACTCGCGTGTCCCTGACCGAAGCACTTGATATACCAGGTTCAACGTGGAACACAACTGTAAAAACCCGTAAATGTATCGAGAAAAGTGCTAATGGACTGCGGCCGTATTGGAAAAAGACGTAAATACATTAAATACTCCAAGTATGATGAACTTGAAGGAATATTGAAGACATTGTTTCAATCTTCCACCGAAATAATAAATTTTTAATGTGGACGAGACAGGTCTTTTTTTAAATAATGCTACACATGACCCTATAGACTTCAAAGGGGATCCTTGTCATGGGGCCAAGCTCAGCAAAGGTCGCCTTACTGTTTTATTAGGAGCTAATCCAGATGGCAGTGTGAGACTGAAGCCTTTTGTTTTTGAAAAGTCCAAAAATCCACAGTGCTTTAAAAACATTAAGAAAGACCTTGGCTACAACTTATGCAGCCAACACAAAGGCATGGATGACATAGACTATTGCTGAAGAAAAAATGTATGCCCTTGATGCAAAGATAAATATATGTAGGTAGACACCACCTCAAATCAAGTTAAGTTAAAATATGAGAATACTTGTATTTTTTGTTGACTTTTGTTTATTCATTTATTTATGTCTATTTGGTGACCCATCAAATATTAAACATCACCTGTTAATTTAAATGAAATTATTTAACATTAGGCTATGATTTTGCTTCTATTTCCTACAAATTACGATTTCCCTCGATTTACATTTTCCCGCGATTTACACTTTTTTCCTTCATCCCCGTCAAAAGTGTAAAAGAGAGGTTTTACTGTATTCTTGCATGCAACAGAAAAGAAATCAGTCGTTTGCAGGCAATGAAATCAGTTGTTTCCTAAATGAAGAATTATTGAACTAAAAGTGATGGAAACAAATAGATTTGCAGCCCAATACCAGCACCATTTGCTGAGCAAAAAATAAGATCTCTGATGAAGAATGGAGGGATATGTCAGTGAGAAAAATGAAGATATTCATCTCAGTTCTCATGCAATGGGAATAAACCATTTGCCAACAATGCGACTTGGTCTGAATTCTCCACCTCATTGGAATGACAATGCTACTCGACTGCTTAAAAATGACTCTTAAGTGCCAACATTTTCACAGCACAGTTTTATACAACAGAAAACAGGTTGGCTAAGATAAAACCATAGCTTGACGCTATATGCTAGTGTTTTCAATCAACTGTTACTTTTGTGGAAAAAATTGTAAAAGATGAGTCAATGGCAACATGGTGGGGCAGGTTACATTTCCGTCAGTATATTACAGGAAAGGCTCACAAATATTAAGTAAAATGCTCTAAGTTATGTACACCTGAAGCATACACTTACAGGATATATATATATATATATATATATATATATATATATATATATATATATATATATATAAATATTCAAACTTACAGGAGGTAGGAGAAATAGGAAAAGATAAAGAATTCGTTCTTACGGAACGTTTCGAACCAGTTGGTCCTTCGTCAGCTCTAGAAGGTATGCTTGATAGAGATAACTATTCTTCTAGAGCTGACGAAGGACCAACTGGTTCGAAACGTTCCGTAAGAACGAATTCTTTATCTTTTCCTATTTCTCCTACCTCCTGTAAGTTTGAATTTATATATTTGTGGCCAATTGGCGAAAACTTCCAAAGATTATATATATATATATATATATATATATATATATATATATATATAATATCTTCTGAGAAACCGCACTCGGCGAATAAAAACACAAATATAAATATACTTTTTAAAACACAGGCACACGAAAATTAAAAGGACACTCACAGAATAATTTGCGGACGTTTCGACGGGCAAGCCGCCATCGTCAACGACATATATATATATATATATATAAATTTTATATATATATATATAAATATAAATTTTATATATATATATATATATATATTGCGGTTGCACAAATGATGTGGCCTGCAGTCACCCGCATGGGTGCGAAGATATACACCATGAGACAGTGAAATATGATTTCCTAGGATCCCGCCCACACCGCTTATTAGGTTCCCTCTACATCCAAGACAAGAATTGATGTATAAAAAATGAAGCAGTTATCTGTGATTGATAATAATTTTGCAAAAAAGGGTGATGACCTCTAAGATTGGATGAGTACCCATTACAAATTTTTGAGATGCTCAATGAAGGGGAACTGCTTCTTGGAACCTGCGTGGTAAATGCATGCATGGGTCATTTATAATAAATACGCTGGAGGGAAGAAAATGGATATGATAAATTTTAGGGAAAAATTAGTTTATGGACTAAAAAGAGATGACATTGAAAGCAGGAGAACTGTGAGTAACAAAAAAGTAAAATTATTTTATAAGCTGGGAACATATTAAGGTCAAAGCAAGAAAAATATGAAGACTTGAGTTATTTTTTGACCACCTTAATTACACCCGCAGGGATGCTGGGAGTATTAAGCAGAGCAGCACAGAGCAGGATGGTCGCTCCACAAAATGCCTCCCCCTTGCACATTGACGACCCACACAATCGTGGATCCTCAACGAAATGCCATCCTTAATGACGTGTTCATTTCTCATTCCACAACTTTCTTTATCAATACATGGAGCAGACATGTAGCAAGGGAGATTCCACACTACTCACGTCGTACACAAAGTCCAGAGGCAGTGGCATCCTCAAATCAAGAAGCGTGAAGCCCTTGCCGTTCACGGCAACGGACACGGCCACATTGGGGCAGGCAGGGTCTGCAGCCAGCCCTGTGCGGTCCCGCCCACTGAAGGCACAGTTGTCATACGCAAGGAGCTGCTCCCCACGCTCCACATCCACCACCGCCAACCGCCGCGCTGTTGTCGCGGCCAGAATCTGCATCGCCATCAATGGTGGCGACAGGGGGAGAGAGAGAGAGAGATAAATGAATGTCGAGGATTTCTCTAAATGAATGAAGCCTGGCTTCTCCTTTGGGTATGAAAGCAGAGTGATCAGCTGCATGCTTTATTTGTATGCACAAGGAATGTCGGTACTGGACCAAATTGTATGGGCCTTCACCTTTATAATAAACTCCCAGCTGTGCTTAAAACTCAAAAACGTGTGGCTGTATTTAAAGCTAATCTGCTTAGCTACTTAAAATTACAAATGTTTTAATCCACTACAGAATTTCTTAATAATGCCTGATATATTTGTGTCTTGTACCCAATGTACGTATTTTGTTAATTTACTGTGTGTCTTATATCAAGTGTAACAGCTGTAACATTTTGATCGCTAGACAAATAAAATGTAAAAGAGGTGGGGGAGGCAGCATGGACACTGCACTCTAGCACGAATGCTATTTATCTTCTTATACATACTTATAAGTCAATCAAAATACCAATCAAACGGAAATGGGTAAATATTCAAGGATTTTTCATTTAATCCAGGACACCAGGATGGGAGTTTTTCTCCTGGTCCCTTGCACTTCACCAATTGAACTATTATCACTTGACTTGAGCAACGTGAAGCAGTGGAGAGGGGAGGGAACAAAACAAGTGAGATCATTCCCTCCTCTCGAATAGAAAGCACGTGTGTACAACCAACACCACCATAATATAAGGCCGCATCATTCTCGTGAGAAGTCCCAGAATAAGCTCCCCAAGTCCTATTGCTGAAGATGTAACCAGGCCATTTATAGGTAATTGGCCCTTATTGTAATTTTCTTCCACTTTGGAAATACAGTAACACCCCTAAACTACACTTTTCCACAAACCCTAGAAAAGGTGTAAATTGCGGGAAAATGCAATTTGTGGGAATAGTAGAATTTTCACTTCTACAAATATTTTCTTTTACTGGAGTTAGGGTAAAAATAAGAAACAGATAAACTTAAAAAGAGCAGTGTCATAATTTATTCCTTGAACTAGATAGCACTTCTCATTTATTTAGGGGTGTGCGGGTACCCGAAATTTCGGGTCGGGTATTTAGTGTCCAATCTGAACACTTGATCGTCGCCCTAAAAATTCAGGTCGGGTATTTCGTGCTCGAATTTGAATTTAATCGACTGATCCATTGTGAAATTCCGCTTTGAAATTGGCTATGCACCCGTACAGACAACTAATGTACGTACCACCGTAACAACCTTATGCGAATTTACACAACTAACGTAGCGACCGTGGTTCGTATTGTTGTAGGCGCTAACCACTGTGTGAACGCGCGTTGGTTAGCTTGCGATGTGTACAGAATAATAGCTAATACATTAGTAAAATACATTCGATGGTCTTCGGCAAGAGCTAAGAAAACAGATTCAAAATTTTACAAAAACTGCGTCCACAGTCCTCTTTTTTTCTACTCCTCAAGATAAACAATTTCTAGAAATCGTTCCTCCGTCAGTATTGCATTCAATGATACATGTTGTTCATACATTATGTAAACATTTATTGAATGGATTTGAGCAAGATGCTCATCAGTGGGCAGAAACATGCAGTGTGATTGGCGATTTACGCCAAGGGAGTTCTCATTTCAACGGCAATTTGTGCAAAACATTGTTGGTAAAACTTGATTTACTGCGATCAAGAAGTGAAAATTTGGGATGCTTGAAGAACGTAACTGTGTTTGAAAATTTTATAAATGTTGTTCATACCTATTTTGGTAAAAACTTGGATCCCAACTTCAAAAATAAGATTGCCGCATTCAAAGAGAGCTAAATTATGCTCAATACGGCAACGCCTGAAGACCACGCAATATATTTTCTCGTACCCGATTTTTGCGACAAAATGCAAGCAGGGCTTGGTTTCTACAGTGAATAGTCAGTGTAATTTGTCCACGCTGATTTCAAACCTATAAGGGAAAAGCATATTAAGTATGACATCTCTCATCCAGAATTCACAGAAAGATTACTTCGTGCTTTTTGTGAATATAATGGTTTGCACTAATTTCAATGGCTTTTAGTATTAATGACGTTTGAATAAATGATAAGTCATTTATTACTGAAGTGGCTTTTTATTTTTCTAAAATCATTATTTGAATATGATCTAAAACAATCATTTATTATACAGTAAGCTCTTTTATCTTGCATAAAAATGATAGTATAGATTATGTAATAACATTATGTATGCTATACTATAGAATGGTAGTACAATCGGAGTTTCAAGCAGTAAGTGACTCAAATCATTGCTCGCGCTCTAGGTTCGAGAAAATAAAATCAAATTAGTTTCTAATTTTTTTATTTCCAGTTCAATGTAATGGTATGCATATTTGATTACTCTAATTTAAAATATTTGAAAATGTTCCGAACTGGAATTTTTAATACCGACAATTGCTAATCGAAAAATGCCATATAAACTACATAAACCAAATTTTTCGCGAATCCCTCAACCGATTACTTTCTTTCAGGTCTTAAAATATTCGTGAGACATTGTAGAAATGAAATTTGAAAAGATTTCATTGCTGCAAGTACTTTTGATTTAAAGTGGATCGAAGCCCACCACTGCGTGCACTCATGTTTTCGTAACAGAAATATAAAAAAATATTGCCATACGTACTAGGTTTTATCATCAACCCTCAGCAGTACCTTGAGCAGCCTCTCCCTCCGTCTCACTTCTTCATATCTCTCAATTACCCCTACCTCCCCCTCCCATCCTCCACCTATCTCTTCCCCCTTCTTTATCGAGAATATTTTCCCTCACTCTAACCCTTTCTTTTTGGAGACCTCAGCTCTAAAAAGAAAGGGTTGGAGTGAGTTACTACAGCATAAGCTACTACAGCAACGCTGAGCACACAACACCGACTGGGGTTTTTCACTTATGACGCAATTGGAACGGTCCGCTAAAGTGAGCTAGAAGTGGTCCATCAATGGCTAAAAACAATCAATTTATGTCACATCTATTGCTTGGTTACTGCGTGTAGGATTTATATCCATAATGTGGATACAAACATTTTTTTTTCAATGTTGAAATTTTCTTAGACTTCCGGAACACGAATATAACACAATTACCCAACATGAGTTTGAACATAATTACATCAAATATCCAGTAAAATATTGTCTACAAGGAAGGAATAAAACAAGCACAGCAGATGGAAAATTAATTAATCAATTCAAATAAAGTACTTTTTATGCCAAAAACATATAAGTATTATGGTGAAAAATTTGTCTTTCAGAGTATTTGGAAGAGAAAAACGGCGACTCTCGGAAAAAGGCAGTTGTCATACTTTGGATTTTTTCCATTTTTTATGGTTATTTACCATTCCATTACTTGAAAAACTTTAAATTAAACTAATGTTGTTGTGTTACACCACTTTTGTAGAGGAATCGCTCGTTATTTGGCAAAAAAACACCTTCGCCCTCGAAAATAATTTAAATTTTATTACAAAAACAATAATTAAACTTTGATTTAAAATATTGTTACATTATTTATCCTAATAAAATCATGTCGCATGAAAGACCTGTAAAAACTCTAGAAAACACTTTATTTTATTGTGATACAACAAATAATTTTTTTCTAATAGACTACCTTTTTGTGGCAGAAAGTTTAAAAAACCTTGGTTGTCTAGGTAGTCCATCGGCAAAAAAACCTCGTAAGATAAAGGTTAAGTTAAATATATGCAAGTCGACGCAACTTTTCCGATCGTATATTCCGAGGCCTGCCACTGTCTCAAAGTTGGGATTAACGATTTTAAAAATTAACAATTAAAATTAATCATTAATAATGTAGTTCACTATTTAACAACCATAACTTTTAAGAAGAGTTAACTTTTAATCATTAAAATTACACATTAACTGGTACAAAACTAACTTCAGTTAATTTTTTTCGTTAATATTTGGGAAATGTTGTCCTGTTCGAGTTCATCTTTTGTTCTTTTTTCATACAGGAGAGGACGGATGTCTGATACAAATTTTGAAATGAGAATGTTCTTTAAGTTAAATGGCTTTTTAAGTAAAAGTTAAATAAATTTTTCTTAAATTGGACGTTTGTATTTATTTATTTTACCCCAATTGCAAAAAATAGCTTTTACAAGTTTCCTGAAAGAAACTGAAAAAGTAACTTTTAACTTTAACTAGTTACTTTTTACAGAGATTAACTTTAACTTCAATCATTTAATATTTTTTGGTAACTTTCCGAACTATGCATGGCCTATGCAGCATCTATGCAACGTCTCACAAAGAAGACATTCATTGGCAGCAACAAACATATCCAACGGCTCTGCTTTCTCTCTCTCTCTCACAACTGAGTCCCAATTCTCAATTCTCGATTCCATGTCCATTAACCTCATCATTAAGTGAGAGGCAATTCGAGTACAAGTCAGTCTCGCTTTTGGACCACGAATATCGAATAAAATCCCTGAAACTTGAGCGTTAGTAATAGTGAAAAAAACAGCTTCATATCCTTGTTTCATGATTCAAAAAGTAAACCAGCAAGGGTGCAAGGACCAATATTGAAGCAAAGAGTGACAAATGTAGGACAAGAAACAAATTTACAGTGAATTTATTGATAATATCTATGACTTCTACAAAATCAGCTGTGTACGTGTCTACAGCATCCTTTGATGCAATTGTTAGCATTCGTGAAGAGCCATTTACGTCATTGTTGTAGTCTTGATTGAGAATATCATCTTCCACACCACCCGTCATGGCTATCGTACCCCAAGTGTAGACAGCGCAACAGTTAGTAACACTGAAGGAAAAACGATAGATCGGTGATGAGAGATACAATGTGCGCTTGCGGTGTAAAACTATGAAATAAAGTATTAACACGTTCAATGCAGATGGCCTCTCAAGAGGCCACGCCGGTTTCTCGAGAGTGACGGGTGGCCTCTTAAGAGGTCACAAACTCTGGTATTGCTATTTTTGGTATTTTGGATCCGAGAACCACTATAGGGATCGTTGCATGCATTCTAGACATTAGGGAAACCCTATTCAGCCTCTGCTGCGTTTGTGTACATTTCTAGTTTACATGGTTTCCAAATATTTTGTCAGAGAGAACATCCATGTTTGTTTGACGCGAATACTGATAAATTCGTATTTCTTAAATTTCTTTCCACTATTCACTATACTTTAGGCAGAAAATTTTTATTAAGAGTATTTTCATTTACAATAGCATTCATCCAGTGATTGTAACTGATAAAATATTTTAATAAATGCATTTCTATGCATTTAATTGAAAATAATCAATTCATGGGTTATCGAAAGAATAAGTTCTTAATGAAATCAAAAGCTAGCCGTGAGATAATTGCTCATCACTATCTTTATACACATATATGTAAAAATTCAGCCAGTGCATGTTTGTGCACGGGAAACTCGAAGAAAAGTAGTCGGTCGATTGAGATGAAACTTTGGTGAGTTGTTGTGCGCGTTGCCCACGAAGGTTTCTGAATCGTTAAATTGCAATTTTTGGGGTTGTTTTTACCCCAATATTGTTAACATTTACTCTCATAAAAAAGTGTTGAATTCAGTGCAGTTGTTTCTTTGTTTGCATTTTAAATTACCTGCACTCAAATTTTTACTATAGAATGCATAAAAAAGAATGCAGTATTTTAATTCTTTCATTCAATTTTCTTATACGCTTCGTTTTTGTCTAATAATTGTGTTTATATGTATCTCTAAATTCATCAATTTTTCTTCCTTTTCAACAATAGAAATTTCCTTGGCAACCAGACGTGAATATGCATCCATTTAATAGCGATTTGATGAACAGCTATTCCCTCCTGCAGCATTTAAAGGTCAAGTTCAGTGACTAATTTGATAGTTGTAATCAAACGACTACAGTTTCCCGTTCGCCTCAATCGCCATCCTTGAACATATGAACGCTAATAATGGTGCGTAGGAAAACGAGCACACACACAGAGGAGCAGCAATGATTACTCACCCGAGAGCCATCCGAAGTGAAGCGCACGGCATTGACATTTCGCGCCAGGGTCATCGTGGTGATCTGATAGCACATGAGCAGCTCCATCCTCAGGGCAGAGTACAAATTGACTTTCCCATCGTAAGCACCCGAGCAAAACAAGTAGCGATCCTAAAAAAAGGAAAAGGTAGAAATGAAAGCAATGCAATCCCACAGCGAGTGATACATACGTGGGGGAAATGAGAAATTTCTGCATGGGAACACACAGGACTCATGATATTATATTTCAAGTGCAAAACCACGGCACAACAGAGCAACAAAAACAGGTGAAAATTTCATAACTTTTGCGGCGTGAAAAAATGTGGTGATTTTCCTTCTGCACAAAACATTGTTTCTGAAAAAAAAAATGTTTTCATCATAAATATCTGACTGGAACTCAGCTCCACTTCCTATTTCATTTTTTCGGGGCAGATGTCTCTCATAACTTCTGAACCTGAGGATCGACAGTTAATCAGAAGGATTCATGTGGTGCGGGGCGCGGCATGTCACTCATGCAATGGGTGACCTTTGGGCCAAATCCCAATGGGAGGTTTGTGAGCACCCTCCGTGCTCTCCAGATCCAAGTGACTTCCATCTGCTTTCGGAGCTCAAAAGTCATCTCGGTGGTCAGGGCTTCGCCAATGACGACAAATTGAAAAAGGAGGCGGACATGTACTGGGTTAAGAATTTGGCAGCAAATCGTTCAGAAGCAGGAATAAGAACTGTTTCATAGTTTTAAGGAATGTGTATAAATGGAGGATGGACAGCAATTATAAATATAAGTGCAGTAAAACCTTGTATTGTGAGCATAATTCATTCCAGAAAAGTGCTTGTCATCTAAAGTCGTCGTATGTCCAAGCTAATTACCTAAAAAAAAAAATGATGGATAGTCAGATGATTTGTTCTGTAATCCGAAAATTTTTAAATAAATTTCTTTGAAAGGTAATAAATATATCTATTTTTGTCTTATTTCTTCAATACTGCCACCTGAGATGAAGTTTCTTCATTTTATCGAGCAAACATGAGGATTTTTCAGGAACCCAACTGTAATGGTCCAAATCAACCACTTGCACTCCTCTGTACGTCCCATCGTGAAAATAACAGTGCGTTAAGCCCTTATATCACCCCCTGCACTGGCTCTGTCGTGACCTCATAGTGCTCCGCAGATAAAAGCCTAAAAGTACACACCACTCTTATTGCAAAGCACTCACACTCTGAGGTTTTACTGCCCTTGTGTACATAGATAAATAAATATTTTTTGTAATTTATTAATTATTTTTTAAAATTTTTCCTTAGTAAGGGAAACTTACTTTTCAGATAACTCATGAATTGCCTTCTTTCCAGAAACTCACACTTAATATAGCATTTTAGAATTTACAGCCTAGGCGGAGTCTGTATAATTATGAACAATGCAGCACTCATAATGAAATATTTAACTGACTGCAAAGCAATGATTCCCAGCATTTTATTCAAGCATAGGCATAGCAAAACTTGGTGGCACATGTCAGTGGGAAGTGCTTGTGCTCAGACACTCCAAGTCATGAATAAATCTCCCAAATGCAACTGTTTTCTATGTAAGCCTCCACTTTGCCCGTCACCTAAATCACTACCTATGTCACTGTCGACCAAACGGCATAACTAACTAAGACCCTTCGAGTCATAAACAAAGTAGCCACCGGCCTAATCTCTCAAGGTCAGGCCGGTAGCAACTTTGTTTATGCCTGCAGTGCCTCTCTGAATTTTTTGCAACACAAAAGAGTCAAGAGTGGCATCATCTCAGTCATTCGAAGGCACCTGGGGAATGCATGCCCGGGAAGAAAGCATTTATCTAAAAAATACCTCATATCCAGGACTGATTTATTTTCTCCAATTTAACGTAAAATATTGTTATGTACAGCCTTGTAGAAGATAATACCAAGAGAAAAAGATATTGGCACGTACCGTATAAATGTGTGTAAGAGGCGCACCCCTCTTTTTATGCGTCGAAGTTGAAGAAAAAATTTTGAGTTTTTTTTTCTTCTATTGCGAGGTTTTGCGGTCCTAACTGCGAACTTTCGACCATTTTCAAAGCCTTCCGCTTGCGATATTCTCTTATAATTTGCGCGGCATTTTTCATAGGCATATATAGACCCCGGAGGTAAGTATTCACTTGGATCTTAGGTTTCCGCGGCATTTCTCCATATTGGTAACGGCTTTCGGGCGTTCCTCTACAAGACAACGCGGAGGAACGCCCGCGTGCCCGAACGCCACGTCACCCTTTATGCCACTATTTACCGAGTCCAAATGACTCATGCACAGAGAAAAGACAACTGGTTTTCCCCTGCAGGTAATGCTTGTAGTAGACTCCCTCGCGCGCCTTACGGATAGCCTTCTTACTGGGCAACAGCGCGCGCCTCTCCCTTTCTCTTCCATGCATGCTCCTGGCAGTTGAACGCGTTCTTTTTCCAAAATAAATGTTAATCAATCTTGGTTAACCAACGAATTCCTTTAAAATTTTATAAGTGGATTCATGATGATGAACTCGAGAGCTTGGAGAAGGTCTAAACGGCGGTTTTCAGGGATGCGCGGAACGGAAAATAACGGATCCGTGCATTTGCATCTATAACTAAAATACTAATGCATTAAATAATATGAAACTTCGTATAGCTGTTAGGAAAGATCTTTACTACAATATTTGTAAAGGAAATTTCGATATCTTGATCCGTGTTGTTATTACGAAGGCGCAAATGCGATGCAACCGTCCGGTACCCGGGAAAATGCGCTAAAGTTCTGTTTTTAAGCACACACTGAAATCGATATAAACGGTAAAATGTTTTGTACACCATCAATAAACGCAGAAATAAACGAGCTTTAATTTGATGTACTTCATTTTAAAATCGATTGAGCCATCTCTGAGATATTAGCCTTCAAACTCGGGTGACGGAATTTTGCAACGGACAGATTTGTGTAAGAGGCGCACCCTCATTTTCGGCTGCGATTTCTGGGAAAAAAGGTGCGCCTCTTACACGAGTTTAAACGGTAACATGCGTGAAATATATCAGCGTTTTTCCATGAAAACATCCAACGAAAAACACAAAGCAAATAAGAGGGTGAAGAAAGTGCTATTTAACTTGAGACTACAGTATTTAAAAGAGATTTAAATTTCCACTTGTGTTATAAAAGTGAATTTGAGTAGTATTAGGTTCATAGAACATTACGAAGCTAAAATATGAAAAAAATTACGGCGAGGAATTTTGTTCACAAAGAATAAAAAAACTCTATAAACTTAGCGTCGCTGTAGGCGACGGTAGCATTTTTGAGAGAGTTTTTGAGAGTTGCCTATAGCGACAATGGCACTTTAAGGGTTAAATTCACCTAATTAGTTTGATTTCAAATGTCACTCACCATGTAATGGTGTTAACGATGAAGAGAAATAATTTTTTTCTTTATAAATTGTCAGCCCCGGTGGAGGCGGGGTTAAGTCCTCGCCAGCTAAACTGAGGGTCGCGGGTTCGAGTCCCGCCTGAGTGGATTTTTCACCACTCAGGACATGGGTGTTTGTGTTCGTCCATTGTTACATGCTAATGCACCCGATGTAAAAGGCCATTCGTGCTGTTTTCGGGGATGTAGAAATAAATAAAAAAAAATGACTAAGCAGGTCTGCAGATTACACTGCACTAGTCAACTGACAGTGATGCGAGACTCAAAAAATCGGAACAAAATTACAAAATAGTACAAACAAAAGTGCAAAATAATGATGAGCCATGCAAGTCCAGTCCTGTTCACTAAAAACTTACCACCTCGGAGCCCTGTTCTTAAAAAAATTACCACCTCGGAGCCGAAAAATTTCTAAGTCCCTAGTTCACGGCAATGTGACAACGTAGCCGAACCACGCCTCCCTGAGCCTCCAAGCTGAACGAGAACCCTTCCTCCCCACAGTTGGGCAAGTAGAAAGACCCACGGAAGGAAAATTTTGACCTGCGAAAAGGATTATTTCCGAGAGGAGGGGTAGGGTTTCTTTTCTTGTGATGTGTAAGAAGGAAAGAGAGATCTGTGAAGTTCAGATGCGCCAAGATCCCTCGCTCACGACAGATGCAAGCAGCCACGGAAAACAAAAGCCTATCTTAGGTCTCAAGGGTCTCAATCCCCGGAGTCCCTATCGTTTCTATGTGTATTTCAATTTATACGCGTATTCATTAACGTAATGTTTAATAATAATAATATATATTTTTTGTCCAGCGATTTGTTGTTACAAATATAGGACACGTCAAGGTAATACACTACATAATACATATAATACAATACAATTGCAAAAAGTTAAAAATGAAGAAATTCATCAATAGAGTAAAATAAATTACTCAATAGGAATTCTCGGAGCATACATTTGAAGAGGACCATAGTCTTTGCACTTTTAATTTTGCGAGGAAGCTTATTATAAAGCATAAGGTTTTTTTTAATATTATTTTAGAATTGGGTGTAGGGCCCCAGAAGAGGATACTGTACATGACCTGGGAATAGAACTCGCCATAGTAAATTGACTTTAGTACATCATTATTTACAGTTCCTCTAATAGACCGAATCAAAAAACAGACAGAACTCAGTTTACTGAGGAGTTTCTGAATATGACCCTCCCAAGAGACTTGACTGTCTAAAGTGACACCCAAGAAGGAAGAACTATTATTTTGTGGAATAGGTTTACCATCATTATTGACTGAGTTGAGCGATTGATTTTTATTCTTATAAGAAAAATAAATTCAATTTCTCCACATTGAGAAGGAGAGAGTTTTGGTTACACCACTGTTGTAGAAGCGCAGCATTATTAGATCTAGAAGCCAGACTTTCAATTGACGAAGCTGATACTAAAATATTGGTATCATCAGCATACAGTACAAGAAGTACACCTGGTACAGATTTAAACATATCCGGGAGGTCATTTATATATAAAAGGAACAGTGCTGGGCCCAGAACAGAACCCTGAGGAATACCAGAGACAACTTTTTTCTCAGGGGACACAAAATTTATATGAAATGTCTTACGCATTTTCATTATCTGGAAGTCCTTGTTATATCGCAATCCATATTATACTTGAAACAAGCAATATGTTAAAAGCCATTTGGTTTGTTTCGGACTTGGGCACAATTTGTTTAATTTAATAATCACACACCTAGTTACTCTTTCCGAAAGTAAGTTATAAAAGTAAACCATGAAATGCATTTTAGAAAGTGCTTTTACACGTATTTCTTTGATCTCATAAGGTGCGTAGATAAACCTGGAGTAGGTGGAATTACAACACACAATGAGCTACAAGAATGTGCAAAATTCATTACGAAAAACAGTCGCCAGGATGGGACTTGAAACTGGATCACTCTATTACGCTCTGTAGTAACCGATAATGTCAGGCTCGAATTTTAGCGCATAACTCTCCTCGCAAAGTCTCCTAAGAAAACATATTATAGGGGCGATATATTTATGCACCAACAACAGTTTAATTTTAAATGATAAGCTTTGAATTTCACAATCTTTTGGCAAATATTTTCGTGATAATTCGAGGCTCAAGAAAGGGACGTGCAGATTAAAAATGCACCTTTCGTACTCATCCCATGCTTTTGGTGTATTCGTTGCTGCTATTTATGCCGAACTTCACATACGAGTGTATATTATGCGTTCACTAATGGCATCATATCGTATATGTATGACTAGACTGACATTTTAGATAAATGACCGTATCAGGTTCAAGTTAGCCCCCTCTTGCTTCACTGCCATTACTGCGTTTTTCATTTGTCATAGGCTAGAATTTTCTCATGCGAGATCTTTAGGAAAAAAATTCGTGATAACACTTCCTAAAGTGCGATTTGTGGCTTTTTTCCTAACTTAATTCCCAAAGCAGCAAATATTTTATGACAAAGTAACGAAAATTGAACTAATGTCCTGTAAAAAGCACAGAATTAATCATGACGTTTTGAAAGTAACATGGATTTTGATACCGTTAAGGAATTCCAGACCAATAAGATGTAAATGACATACATATGGGGTCAACATATCAATATTTAATAATGCTAATTAACATGAGCAGGAAACTAATAAATAAACTTAACGAGCTGTGGGGATGTAAACCAAAGAAGTGGGCATTGCGTTTCCGCACTTTCTAGCAGCTGTGAACGAGATGATCTACTCCCATGTTTTCACACATCCACATTATGTGCAGAAACATCTCGACCGTCCACAACACTGCTTCTTCACTCCCAGTCGAATAAGAAGCCGCTGCCCCCTTCCATTGTCACTTTTTGGCAGAATATGCGCTTTCCTTGAGCGAGGGTGATGGAAGGGGCTTCCTTTGGTTCGGAATGTTTATTGCTCTCCCGGGAAAGATTGGAAGAGCCAAAGTGGTGTTGCCTCTATGCCAATATCCTCGCTAATAGAGTTAACTCACTAACAGACTAGATTGAAAGAGTAGATTAAGAGTTTGGAAGAAGAGGTAGAAGACTAGATTAAGAGATTGGAAAAGGGAAATTATTGGTATCAGGTTATTTTTATGGCAACAAAGATATGTACTCTAACTTTCACCGCAAAACAATAATTGAAAATTGGCTGAATTTTATGATTGAGTGGATCGAAAGTGTTTTCCTAAGTATTCCAATATCGGAATAAAATAGCATCTAGCTACTTCAATCCAAAGATATTTGAAGTGAATACTGTTCCTTGTTCATCAACAAGCAAAATTTAAAATGAAAGAAGCGCAGTCGCATATTCAAAAGTATGTCGAAAGAACTTGATAAGATACTGGATAGCTATTTCAAAATGAAACCATTAATTAGTTACGGTTTTCGCATAAATACCTTGGCCCTGAAAAATTCTATTCCCGAATACTTTGCGACAATAGGTGTGCGCTAAAATTTGAGCTCGACATTATGTGTTACTACTGAGTGAAATAGAGTGATCCACTTTTAAATCTCATCCTGATGAGTGTTTTTTTCATTGTGAATGTCGTACATTATTGTCGCTAATTGCGTATAGTAATTGCACCTACACCAGATGTATCTAATTAGATCGCACCAAATTAGATCGAAGAAAAACATGTAAGATAGTAAGCCCTTTTCCGCTGTTACTCTGTGATATTCATGTGAAATATAGTGCAATCCATATTGTTTTGTGTTTAAAAAAATGATAGTCTGTCAAAATAACCGTGAAAGTTTAAAGGCGTCAATGATATAAATTTTCCTGAAGCCATTATATCTGGTATGATTTGAGACCCAATGGGGGCTATAGCCCCCCTTGCCACCACCACTGATTATGGTAAATTATCTTTGTTCTTCTGATTCGACCATAGAAAGCACCCTGGCAAGTTTTGAATGATAGGTCTCGACTTTTTGAAGGGCGCAGGAATTTCACATTCTATTAGTGAATCTTTTCGTGTAATAATTTGAGGCTCAGAAAAAGGTTCATGAAAGTTATTTTTTGCTCCTATGACTCCATTTTT
The DNA here is from genome assembly GCA_963573305.1 of Pyrrhosoma nymphula. NCBI lineage: Eukaryota > Metazoa > Arthropoda > Insecta > Odonata > Coenagrionidae > Pyrrhosoma > Pyrrhosoma nymphula. Next base: position 10,261,266 of record OY754327.1, read on the forward strand.
CCATACCTAGTGATAGCAAAATTATGTAGATTACAGTCTTAACTCGATGCTGGTATGTATTACGCTGATTTATCTTCGTTCGTCTGATTCGACAATGGGAAGAACTCTGGCAGATAGTGAATGATAGGTGTTATGGTTCAGAGGTTCGGGCGTTCGAATTTCACACTCTAATAGCGGATCTTTTCGTGATAACGTGGAAGTAAGAGAATTGGAGGGCGTGTGGATAGAAAAATGGATTTTTCGTACTCTATCTATGCATCTTAGGAAATAGGCCGTTTAGTTTTCCTAAATAGAATTCAGTTCACAATTCATTACTGTTAAGCTGAGCTACGGGTCCCCCACTTTCCCGCATCCACCAAATGTTGGGACATTATCAACAACTCTCCTTTACCCCCCTCCCAGCGAAATAAGCTACAACACTTTTCCCATTCAAACTCTATAGTTTGTAGCGCCATGGAATACGCGTCAAAAATGGAGTAAATACCAACAACCGAAACGAGCTGCAAGGGTAGAGATTATAGAAAGGAATATTGATATGATGTTTTCTCAACCTCTTAACATTTAATGGTGTAAATATCAGGAATTTAGGCCAAAATAAAAAAATGCAAAACTTCTCCCAACGTTTCGGATATTTTATTTATCCAACCTCAGGGCAAAAAAATAAATGATACGTATGTAATGAAAAATTTCATTTACAATCCCTTTTTATAACATAATGGTTTTAAATATTTAGAATATTTTAAATATTTAATAAATAGATAATTAAAATATTTCTTCATAAAACTCTAATCTTTTTGAAAAATAACCCTGACATTATTATACTCTAAATAGATAAATCGAACATCACAGCAGTTATGAATAGACAAGAATATGACAAAAAAATCACGATTTACTTGTTGATAATAAAATATATACTGTAGTTTCCAAAAATAAATATCTACCTTCCCACATCACTTCAAATAAGAGTAAATACTCTCGTAAAATCCTTTTTAAAGAAAAGAAAATCGATTTTAAAACAAAATGCAAACTAATTACATAAAGGCAATAGAACTCCACCATAATTCTATGAATCAATTATTGAATTCCTTCATTATAAAAAGAAATCTGAACCATCTTTATTCCTTTCTTATTGCAACAATCAACCTTTTTTTCTTTCTTATGTAATTAGATACCAAACGTTACAACTTAGAGATCGCACCAAAAACAAATGAGCGATGATATTACCGAGTGCGCATCACGTTCGCAAATGTTAAGTTGCTCACTTTCAACACTCCCCCTCAAGTTAACATGCATAAAATTATTTCAGTTTTTTCAAACAAATTACAAACAGTTTTCGATCATGGAACAATAGCACACTAAATGTAAGATTAATGAAATGAATCTGACAACATAAATAGGTACAATGAACAACACCTTAGAACCAACTAAAACAGGATTCAAGTTCAAAAGGTTAAAATTTAAAATATTCTTCAACACTCAATCAGGCCTAACATAGATCGAAGATGTTCTAAACGAATAGATGTTAGAGCTTTTGTCAGAATATCAGCCTTCTGTAGTTCGATATTCCATAAAGGAAAAATCATTCGCCTTGACCGGGATCTCGGTCAAGGCGAATGATTTTTCCTCTATGGAATATCGCACTTATGTGCACTTGCGGGTGACTCCGTAAAGGTCACCGCCGTGGCTAGTCCCAGTTTCCTCAAAATTGCTTATGTAGTTCACTAGGAATGTACACCACTGAAATTTCACCTTTCTGGTATAAGTCCTTCACATACTGATATTTGACATCAATGTGTTTCAATCTTTTGGTTTCCCACTTGGCCAGTGCATGAATGCAGGACTGGTTGTCTTCAAATATTAGAACAGGGTTTACTACCATAACATCCATATCTGCAAGAATACCCTCGATCCACGTCAGTTCCATTGCAGCAGTTGCCAGGGAGATGTACTCAGCTTCTGTCGATGAGGCAGCGACAACAGTTATTTCACAGATGCACTAATATCAGGACGAGAAGTAATCATAAGGTACATGAGACAACCTATGAGTGATAAGGCTTTTCAGACAGTATGCAGTTTCCGGCCAGCTCTCTTGGAGTATTAGCTTCCATGGGAGTTCTTACCGCATGGCAATTCTTCGTCTGAAACTTTGACAATAGCCTTTGAACATATGCTTTTTGAGATAAAAACATACCTTGTTCTGTTCTCACAACATTGATGCCAAGAAAATATTTCAAGGCACCCAAGGTTTTGGTTTTGAAATTGAATTTCAGTTTGTTCTTGACAGACTCAATCGACTTTCTACAGTTTCCCGCGACAATGACGTCATCCACATAAACAAGTAAATACATGACTGCTTCCTTACTCTTCTGTACATACAGACAGGAGTCATGCTTTGAAGGAGAGATCTTCTCAGGTTACTCCGTGCTCTTTCTTGCTGATTGAGTCTAAGCCGTAATACGAGCCGAGAGTGGGGGAAGAAACTGCCAGCCTCTTCTCATCACAGAATGATGTAACACCGTCCTCTAGAAGTGAACCCAAAAAAAGGATCCGGTGTCGGCAGAGGTTGTGGGAGAGTGAGCTATGCTGTGAAGACTAAGAAGTTGGCTGAATAGGAGGTCAAGGTTAACCTTGGCACAGCCATCACAGAAAAACTTCAATGAATAAGCACGACATGGTTCACGCTTTACACGATTGATCCAATTGTATCAAAAATATTAAAATATTTTTAATTGTAATGAGAAAAATTTCTTAAGAGAAAGGATCATTTCAGGTAATAGACTTTTTTGGCTCATAGAGTCAATCTCCTGGCCAAGTAATGCACTGGCAAAAATGGTTGATTTAGGCTTAATACATGCATTTTTCTCTTCAATATGGTTAAAACCACGTATGTCTGAAATAACTTCCGATATACCCCTATCTTTACCATATTGAATCGTGAAAACAGTAGTTTTTATCTAACAGCAATCCATCGTAGCATTGTAGCATCCGACAGTCTGCAAACACATTTTCAGCGAGGTATCCCGCCCCAGCATGAGTTTTGTCTGTTATTAGGAATAAGAATCGACGGAATCGAGAATCAGGAATCGATTTGAAAAAATCGGAATGGAAAAAAGTGGAATCGACTCACCCCTAATTTATTTCATTGTTACCCAGCCTTGCAATATGCAGGCTAATATACTTATGTTTCAGCTCAAATTACATTCCAAACAACTGAAATATGTCGCAGAAGTATTGTGTCGAAAAAAAGGAGTCTTTATGAAAAAATAACACCTCGCTAGTCACCGAGAGAGGTTTCAGTTTTGAAATGAGTGGCCACCCCTGGAAATTTCAGTCGGGGTGAATATTTTGCGGCGATTCAGCACTAGTCAGCGGCAGAGAGCATCCTGACGTCATGATTTCAAAAGACGTGTTCTCATTGGTTGATTTCCACCTCCATCTAAAGCTCATGCATGTACTACAGCGCTTATTTGCCTCCAATTCACCATGTTACAGAATCACACAATTTACCACCCAGGTGGCGCATGGCAATACATATCAGGCCAATATAAAGTTGATTGCACTGAAAATTGCGTACATAATTCATCCGAGTGCAATTCAGCTACACGTGTTGTTCGCTAGTATTTATTTAAAATAAGAGCTTCGAAATCTACCTGCACCTGTAGGCCAATGACAAAAGGTAATTTTTTTTGTGAAAATGTGACTGCATTAAAAAAATTCATAGATAAAGAAATCATTTTTCCAACGCTTTGGGGTTAAGTGGGGGGGCAAGGTAGAGTGACGTAAATGAATAGGTAATAAGAAACACAAAGAGCTGAAGAAAAAACTTGTTCTTGTTCGGTGGAACTCATTGCTGCTGAAAACTTGCTGGTCAGCGTGATAACTAAAGAAAATGGCACACGCTGTATTCAACTCACACTCACTTCAACTTTGCACTGAGAAAAGAATTTTTTAACTTTCACAAGTTTACTTCAATTTCAAGTCACGGTGCATGGGGCCAAAGTTCCAGCAAAGGATGAAATTCAACTGCAGCAATACTAAAGCAAACAAGACAAAAGGAATGTTTGGCTCAAGGAGGCAGTAAATCAATTTCAGGTTGCTCCAAGTCGAGTTTTCCAAGTCAACCAACTCAGGTCAAGTTGGTTAATGGCACTGAATAATATCAACTACTAATTATTAAAGTGAATTTACAAATTTTTTATGCCAATGAACAGCTATCCCTTGCTAATGAGATGAAGAATGAACAGTCACGTAAGAAGTATGCCATGCAATACGTAAACACTGAAGTTGCAAATGATAATGTTCCTTCGTTATAACTGCTAGTTTGTGTGGCCTCCTGTCATAAAATGGAAAGTTAGAAATTTTCTTTATGAACGACATATCTACCTTAGAATGCAGGTCTCTCGTCCAGCTACAGCCGAGATCTTACCGTCTTCGGTGTGCACGACTTGAATTTGAACTCTCTGCAATATTTTCGATCATGTGGTAGTGACGCATGCATGACACCCACACCACACGTCTCTCCAAATTACACAAGCCAGCAGCCATATCAGTGTTGGCCCACTGTATTGCCATCTCGACATTTCACTTGCTCTGAACTGATCCGCAAACCCTCAATAAACTGATAATGACGAGGAATGCCAAAACCAGGGCCGCCCGTTTCGCCTCCACCATGTCAGACCTAATCTAAAGAATACTCACGAGATGCGACGTAGAAAACTTACGCATACATTCACTGTCAAAAGAAAAAGGCGCGAGAGCAAAGAGTGAACCTCTCGACAACCCCAAGACTCCCCAAAGACAAACAAGAGTCTATGAGATGGAGAGATGGGTCGAATGAATGCCATAAGAATGAAGATGCGTAAAAGGCATGCATTTCACACTTGAACTGCCTGAAACATCTGCTGTAGCTACACAGCAACAATCTAGAGCAATAGAGAGGCAATAGTAAACTACTTTGCCCCTAAAAAAGTTTTCAGGATCAACTGACAAGGGAAGCCACTGATATTTGAGTGAAGAGGCAAATGTTCCACAGTGCTTCTGGATATTCCCTCGGCAGTGTTTGGAAACCAAAACTGTGAAGACCATCCAACAGACAAAAGAAAAACATTTCAGGGCATCTTGACACATGGGACAGGTAACCAATCAGGAGGCACCCAATCTCTGGCATTAAAGAGACTGTTATGCATGTATATACCGGCCAGATTTGATGCCATGGCATTTGGCCGTCATGACAAGGCATGAGTGGTCCTCCAAAATGTAGGCAGGCAGGGACATGCAGAGTTTGACCCAGTGGAGACCCGTAGCACGAGAGGTCACCCACCATACTGTTCCATTGGAACACACCATCAGCAGAACTTGTTTTTCGTCAAGGGTAAAACTCGTGATAGTGAACACGGTGAATAGAATATGCAATGAAGCTGGTTTTAATAAGAGAGTAATTGATAACGTCAAACAGATTGGTATTTCTTAAACCATGCAGAAGTATGAGGTCTATAAAAAAAACTTAAGGGCTTGTGACAGGGGAACAGTGATAGGAACCCTTAGAGCCATGCTGCCCAAATCAAAACAATCGATCACGTCATCGGCTTGCTGCAAAGAACAATGATTAAGAAGGACTGCAAGACTGGTTGATTTCACAAGAGTGAGTGAGAGGTGATATTGTCATGAGGGACCAACAACATCCAACTTTTAACTCTTCAACTCAAGAAAAGTAAGAACTCAGATATTCCAGGAATGAATACCTTAAAAACAAATATGAACATGAAATATATTATCATTTCTTTCCTCCAGATTACACTCAACTATTATATCCTCATGTGCATTAAGAATATGACATAATAAATCGTAAATTATTATATACAATATATCAATTGACTATTTACACTTTAACATAGAAATCATTTACCCCAACCACCATATGAGTCTCAAACACTTCAACTGCACAGAAATCATATGGAGTAATTGCTTAACAAATAAATTATCAAAATATTATAACCCAAAACCACTGAAGAACCGGATATTTTTGTGCAAATTTTAATATAAAAAAATGTCTCAGTATGGACGCCAATTGAAGTCTACAGAGCATGCATTCATTTGGATCCAATGAAAGAGTTTTGGATCAAGCTAATTTGTTGATGGAATTCTAATAAACTGTGAGGAAATTAAAAAAATATTTCTCCTTAAGTTTTCAATAATTGAGAACCGTAATTATTAAACAGGAGTTGAATAAAGAAATAGTAAACTCTCAGCAGCATAATTTTGATCTGTCTGGGGCTGCTCAAGCATCTATGAATCATAAGATACATAACTCAATTTTTATCCTCACCAAACATGAGCTCACAACAAATGCTGAGGAAAAATAGGTTGCATTGATGCAGACTGACTGCATCATCGGCATCATGAGTAAAATGTGTCACCAATAGCAAAAGCAGAGGTGACGATTAAAATTAGAAAAACGCACTAACTTCTTACTGAATCTATCAACAGACGTTTATTCGCCCTAACATGAAATTCTGCTTTACCCGGACTGTTTCCTTAACTTTAAATTTTCCACAATCTGTAATACTAACCCTGGGGCTGAACGCCACGCCACGAACACTTCCCTGGTGGTACTTGAGGAAACGAGGTTTACCCTCCTGCTGCATGGCAAAAGCTTCGGCGGGCCGACGGCGGACCAAATATACTCAAACTTTTATCCTCTCCGGCCCACCTGCCCCCACGCCTGTCAGTCCCTTCTTGGAGAGGACATTGCTCTTCTTCGTGGGCTAGCAAAGACAGCAGCCTTCTGCACAAACTGCAAAATACTGAGAATGAAATGGCACATCGTCGTGATAAAAGTATTTTTTTAAATTCCGATATCACACACACTAATTCTCACTGACCAGCGAACGGCCATGCTCCATGCTGCGTAATTACTCACAGCTGCTCATTACAGCAACAATGAGACACCTAGACCGATTAAATTTCCATGAATGAAACAAGACACATGAGCAATAACACTACCAAATATTCCATCAGCCACTTCAACGATTAGGTTCCTATTACAATGAATCATGCCACATTTACAATAAAAAACAAGAATCATGCACAATCTTAAACGATTACAAACATTTTTGAGCTTTGTACAAGGCTATGGCTCATCAGCTGATAGGGTCATATCCGAATTTCATTTTCCCCGATCAATATATAACATAGAAGCAAAATAACTCGGTGAGCTAAAATTAATACACGAAAAAACTTGAAAATCGCACTCGATTATTAACTATAGTCTATACCCTCACCTATTACACAACAGAAGTATTCCATACATCCAAGTTCACCACCCGATGTATTAGTTCATTCAATTGCCCTAAAGCCGCGATCCAAGTAAGTCAGCTTGCATTACAACTTATACATTTCACATGTAACGGAGATGGTACGCAGGGAAATATCCATATGATTATTTGACGCATTCCAGTCTTTCCAAAATATCCTATTAAGCTGATAATTGACAGAACTGGCTACGCCTCACACCTCCCCCGTCGCTCCTGCTCACTCTTTTTGCATCAAGTTAGTAATAACAATTACCGCCAGGTGGATTTCGTTAATATTTCCTTTCAATTGTTTCAGTTATATACCCCACCACCAGAGGTACGGTCCAGTAAACGTTCCAAAAAAGGTACATAGAAGACCTTTTTTATGACATGAAGATATATGCACCTTTGCCTCCATGCACTTTTGTTCCAAACCACCCGGGGGGTGGGGTTCCACTGGTATGAATGTATAAAATATACTGCCGGATGGGAATCAATGGATCTGTTGACGAAAATTCCGCAGGCTGCTACCGCGACTGAGGCGATGGCAGCACTGTAAACAAACGGGCATTGGTAGGACTATTGGCGGCGGTTTAAACTAGCCATAGAGCGAGTACCAAGGATTATGGTCATGATTAATCGGGTAAATGACTTAGTATTTCTTCAGGAAGTAAATACTGATTAAATTGAGATTGGATTAAATACCAATGCCACGAACTAATAACGTTTATTCATTTAAAAAAAAACCCTTAACTTCAAAAATTAATTTTTATAAAACACCGCTGTAGAAATCCGGGAATTCCATTTTGGTCCGAGTTGTTTCCTTGGAAAATTAGGTAGGTAATTTGCAATTGCAAAAATTGCAATTACAAATTACCTACCTATTTTCCTACTGATCCAGCAACAGAAATGTTATCCCTCTATACATTCTCTAAAGCTCATGGTTAAGTGCGTGTAGCGACCTTGCACAACCTTAGCGACGCTAACACTACCTACCAACTACCCAGAGTTATAAATGTAACTTCTATAGGGTGCCGAATTTACCGACAACAATGCTTACGGGGGTTTATGGCACGGGACAAGATGGCGGATTTCCATCCAGTATCTATATTCATGGGTGCCACCCTCGGCAGAACTTTCATCTAGCAGAGGGGATCAAAACTACGAGGAGGGAGAAACACTTCTCCCCCTTCGACGTGTGATACCCCTGCCCCCTCTTCTAACTTGTGGTTTGAAACGAGGAAATCACCCCTTATTCAAATATGTCCTCGGAAGCATCAGAAATGATTGAATAAGCGGTTATTTCTCTTGTGGCGGCATGAAAAAGTGTTTGTTTGAGATGTTAGTGAAGAGCCATATTTCCTCTTTCCGAGGCCTAATGAGAGGTATGTGCACCGTTAGGTAGAGTTCATACCCGACATCTCACCTTCGGTTGCTTTACTGCAGGGGCTACTTCAGCCGTAATTGCCATGGCCCGGTCACTCAGAAGTAAGGACGTTTGACGTCATAATGTACCAAAGATTATATACTTCTGTATTGTACCCCCATTGAAAGACAGCACTGATGTCAACAAAAAGCTGGATTAATTCTTCTCTTGGCCACGAGATGGCGCTAGCGTCCCCAACTACCACTTAACTCCAATCCCCAATTATTAGCCCTTTTTGAAGTCATTATTCATTCACAAAAATTAGATTTGTTACCTCCGAGGCTTCCGCGGGGTTGATAGAGGAATGCCTGTATTTTCTGGTTCTTCTTCTTTGTCTGTTGGCTGGTTGACGATCATTGGATCTTTGACGTTAGTCACAGAAGAAACTTTGACCTGAAGATGCCTGAAAGTGTCAGTGAAACTGTTATCGCTTACCAGCCAATGGATGCATAAGAAGACCCGAAGACTGTAGATTCTCCGCAGGGCATTTATCGATCCATCACTTTCTTCAGATGACAGGCTTTTTTCCCTTGCCAGGGGATTTCTGGAGCTAGAAGTTATGACGAACTTCACACTTCAAGTGCTCCACTCGAACGGGATGAAACTGTCCAAATGAAGGCAAAGGACACTCGGCATCGAGGAACCTAATGAAAGCAAATGCTGCAACTTCCAGGGCAGTGGGGCTATAGGTAGCAGAAAGAAATCTGCCATAATGAAAATGTGTTACATAAATGTGTACCAGCAAATTACTTTTCAGCTTAGTTACAAAGAGAAAGGAATGATTTTATACTAAAATTTAGCAAATGCATGGGTATAAGGATCCTACCTTGAGGTAGCACTGCCACATAATTTACTGCTATGCCAGTGAGAAACAAATGAAGAGGTGTTGGAAATGTTGCAATTTATTTAGTGGATGTCAAAAACCCTCATCTTATGAGAACATTAGCTAGAGGCATTGAGTTATTATGTAAGTATAAGTAATCCCAATTCCAGAAAAATCAATTTGCACAGTGTAACTTGAAGACTTTCCAAAAGTGTGAGGATGGAGTTTCAAAAATGACTGAAGTGTTTCATGATGAGGTGCTGACTATTCCACCATCACCCGGGAGGTTATCAATGAAATCTAAAGCTATTGCATTGATAATGCAGTTTACAGTGAGGAAGAATTCATGGCAGACTGCAAATAGTGTTGAGCTACATTTTTTTCCATAGTGTTTTATATTAGTCTATTTTTATTTAAAGCTATTATATTTGATCCACATTTAGAGGTTGCCATACATCCCGGATTTAAGTGGCGTAAATAATGTCCCGTCAAGCTGAGTAAAAGTCCTGGTTTTTTTAAGTAGTCCCTGTACACAGATATCAAGGAAATACATACAATGTGTCTGCCTGGTCTCTTCAAACTTCGATTAACTTGAATGGATGAGACTGAAAAATTATCAATTACATTTTACATTAGCGATGGAGTAAGTAAACTATCGATTTATCACTTCTTTCTACATACTTTTGGTGTGACCGCTTTCTTTTCAACTGGAATGAATCTTGTTCAACATTCTATGGTTTTAAGCAGAAGAATTTGTAGGAATCCATTAAGTTCAGTCTGATATTATGATAAGTGACCAGTGTTATCGAGTGTGGAAAACATATTTAACATTTTAAGGCAATATGGCAACAAAACGGAAAATAAAATTTAAAGATGAATACACCATGGAATTTCCTTCAATGAAACAAGCCCGAAGTGAACATGAAGCGGAATGTAAACTATTCTATTTCTTTGCATAGGAAATAGAACAAATAGGTAATTGGTGAAATAATAACTAGGGTTTTCTTTCCCCAAAGTCACACTTCGTAATTAAAAAAATATTTTTCTTTACAGTAGCAATTTTTCGACTGTACAAGAAGTGACATCAAAGATCACATAGCTTCAGTGAAGCACAGTAACAACGTGTATTCTGCATCCTCTAGTAAGCAACTGACGAATTATTGCAGTAATAATAAGTCAGAAGAAAGGAAAGTATGAAGCTGCTGCAGAGGAAATGTTTGCTTTTCATTCAGCAAGGCACCATCACTCTTACAACTCCACCACATGTACAAGGAAATTATTCCCAGCAATGTTCAGCATTTCGAAAATTGCAGAAGCATTTTCCAGTTCGAAGACAAAAACGGAAGTAGTGGCAAATAATGTAATTTCACCTTTAACCCATTACCGCCCAAGCGGGTCGTTTGCGACCCATCACTCAATACACTGTAGTTAATGAAACAAAGTAGATAGCGCATATACAATGTTTTATTTGAGTGTCTGGGAATGTTCGCTACGTGATGATACCAGCTGCTGCTTATTTGAGTGTTTCACTATGGAATGGCATGCCCTGCGACCAAGATGGAATTTCAGTCCCATGCCTCTTCGCAAAAAATGCAAGTATATGTTGATATAAAGTGCATTGAATGTGAATATATATGTAGTTTTACGTTCCTAAAACTACAAGTAATATCATAAAAGTATTTGTTTGACGCATTCGCAAACCATTTAAGGATTTTTGGATTGGAAGTGAATTATGGGTCGTAAACGACCCATTGGGCGCTTCCCCGAGAAAGTGTGTTTATCGAGAATAACACGCTCAAATAATAATTTCATCTGTTTATTCGCCACTTTGGATTACCTAGCGACCATAATTGAGATCATAGTAAATTTACTTTAATATAAAGGAAAAATATGGAATGCAATTTACTTTTGACAATCAATTGTGCATTTTTTTTGTTTGTTTATTCATAAGAATACGATAAAAATTCTTAAGTTTGCGACGTACGGACTTAACCCATACTCAATCGTATGTATTTTATTCCAAGTTCTGGTGGTCTGACTGTGGCCGAGCTCCTCGAGGAGCTGGAATTTTTTATTCCGGAAGAAGTTACTAGATCTGGGGTCGATTTATATCAGTTCTCCGGACGAGGAAGGTGGAATTGCCGACGGTGACTTGGGGGACGAAGACTGGAATGACCCGGACTACCTTAGCCGTCGTCAGCTCTGTGCGGAAGGAGAGATAGTGATACAGACAACAGACATAGAGGCCAAGGATCCAGTCATTGTGATTGAAGATCCTGACAGAACACCACTAGTAGAGGAAACATCACATTCTGGAGGAAAAAGGAGGAAAGTTAAATATGTTTCTACTGAAGCAACTTTGCAGAACATTGATACATGCCATATTGCTGAAAAATCGACACAACAAAGTACCCTTAGGGGGATAAAATGGGTTAAGGGTGATTTGAAAGTACGTGATTATCCCATTCAGTACATAAAACATACCGCCGCGAAAAACTAGACCAAGATTCTACACCCCTAGATTTTTTTAGGACTTTCCTCGGATGAGAAACTGTTTTACGATTGGTGAAGTGTAGTGTTAGGTATGCAGTGTAGGAAATTAATGTGAACTTTAATTTATCCCTAGAGGAAATTTACACATATGTTGTAATATTTTATGTTAGCGGTTACGTGCCTTAACCAATCAAAAGAATAAATTGGGAGAGTGATGATGTAAATAACATTCTTCTTAGCAATATCATTCTACGAAATCGTTTGATGAAACATTGCGCTATTTACATGCATGCGAAAATACGGAACTGCCCCCAGGGGACAAAATGGGCAAACTAAGAGGCTTTTTGATGAGTTAAATATTGCATTCATCATAAATTCTCCTAATGAATGCAATATCTCGATTGATAAATCAAAGATCCCTTATTTTGGCCGTAACGGATGCAAACAGTTCATCCGTTGTTAGCCCATTCCCTTTGGCTTCAAGGCGTGAGTAGCTGCACAGCGCACCGGTTACCATATGCAGGTTGATATCTATCAGGGACGTAAAGCCGGAGAGGTAAGAGGGCCAAATTTGAGCTCAGGGGAATCAGTAGTTTTGAAGTTTGTGGAATCACTGCAAAATAAATTCCCCAATGTAAAGTTTAACTTTTACTTCGACAATTTCTTCACCTGCTGTAATTTGTTGGAAAATATAGCAAAAAAGGGTTTGTATGGCACTTGCACAGTTAGAACAAACAGGGTAGATCGCTACCCCATTCCGTCCAAGCAAACGATGAACAAGAAAGTGAGAGTGTCGTATGAATCATTTGTGAATAAAGAGTCAAACACTATCGTCGTTAGTTGGAAAGATAACACCGTCGTCAACATCATGTCCAATCAACATGGGGTCACTCCAATACTACAGGAAGTCCCACGATACTCTGTAGCAAGAAGTGAGGAAGTAAAGTCCCGCTGCCTAATGTATTTAAACAATACAGTTCCGCAGCATGGGCGGAGTGGATCTTATGGATCATAATATTGCGGACTATCGAATTTCGATTCGTGAAAAAAATTGGTACATTCCGATTATTCTCTGGCTTTTTGATGTGAGCATGCTTGAATCCTGCATCGATCCAAAGTCATGATATGTCTTCCCTAAACTACCGCCGTGAAGTGGCACGGGCAATATTGTTTAAGTACGGCACTACGCCTAAGCTGGTCGCTCGCAATTGTCTTGATACTGTCGCGGAAGATCAGAGAAAAGATCACGGCGGACTTATCCTAATAACGAAACAACCGAAGTGCAGGTGTCGTATTTGTCAGAGTAAAACAACAAAGTCGTGTGAAAGGTGTGAAGTTCCTCTTCATTCCAACTGTTTAGCACGATACTATAGTTTGTAATGTATACATATTACACACACAGTTTGACTTATGCCAAGATGTTAATTATTAATTTTGTGAAGATGTGTACATTGTTGACTTTTGAAATTGTTTAATTTGTATTCAAATTATTATGCTTAATGTTATAGATCAATATTGCATACTAGTAAAAGAGTTCATCCAAAGTATCACAATTTTTACTCTTGGCACACATATGCAAGGGAAATACGTTAGCGTATTGCGCTGCATTCTTCACGCAATGTTCCTGTTTTCACCAAAATTAAACATTTTGTCAGAATAGTGCTGAAATTGAGCTATGGAAAAAGATTTGTATTTTAAATACTGAATAAATAAGTTAAAAACTAATTTAAATAATATTTTGCTATTTAAAAACTTTTCTCGGGGAACCGCCCAATGGGTCGTTTACGACCCAGTCACGCACGAGGTAACGGAGCGTGACACAATGCTCAAACAAAATTTCCCCATCATAAGGGATGATTTCTAACCATTTCTGATCATTTTTGGAAAAGAAATTGAAAAAAACTTCGCTGGGCGGTAATGGGTTAATACAAGTAGAACTGAAGGAAAACCTTTCCGAATGTGATTTTGTTAGTATCAGTACAGATGCTAGTAATCATAAGTATGATAAGATATTTCCTGTGGTTATTCAATACCTGCTTGGACAAAGTTGAAGGTATTCAGTCAAAACTGATTCATCTACATATACATACTACCCCGCAAGCCGCCTCAATAGGCGTGTGTCGGGGGGTGTTAGGACACCAGCCGTTTACATATAAAAAGGAAACGCTCTAACGAAATTACGCCTAGCATTTATTAAAGTCCCTTATTGTTCGGGGGCAAAACGAATTCCCATACCTATCCATTCGGCAAAATATCTCTCTTAATTTATCGTTTCTGTCGGACCTGGAAATATAGTGGGGTTCTAATATGATGTTCTCCGTGTCGCTCTGAAAGATATCTATTCTCAATTGCTCAAGCAATTGTTGATTGATCTAGTTGAGTGTAAGAATGAAAATTCTGACACAATCTCTGAATTTATTCATAATGCTAAAGAAGACAACAATGTCAATGAGAAAATAAGTGCATATCGGGGGCGATAATGCAAATACATACTAATTTTGGGGGTCTGGCTAGAAAAGGTGAAAACAATGTTTTTACAAAATTGAAGTCTAAATTAGGTAGACCATTAGGTGGGTGTCCGGCCCAAATTTTACATAACTCTCTACAAATTGGACTTCACTGTCTTCCAGCAGATGTTCAAGCTTTAATTGTGAAAGTGTACAGCCACTTTTCTATACGTACATGGATACTGTTGTTGAGTTGCATCACTCCTGGAGTATAGTGAATAAGTTAATGTTACATATCGATTCGATGACTTCCAAAGTCATGTAAAAACAAGATGGTTAAGTTTATTTCCGGCATTTGAAAGATTTTTACATATGTTTGAGCCATTAAATTTTCATTTCATGTCACTGGACAAATTTTCGGTTCTGCTGAAGTCTTTTTTCTCAAATGTAGCAGGTGAGTCTTATTTCTGGTTTCTCTTGGCATAGATGAGCCTGTTTCAAAAGTCCATTGCCAGAATTGAAATGTAAGAGATTTCATTTAATGAGGTTAGGATGGTGATCCATGAAGTAATTGACACTTAAACAAAAACACAGAATGGTGGTTTTGTTAGTACAAAAGTGAAGGATTCGCTAGCTGTAGGGTGATGACCTAACTCAAAACTCCCCAATTGCAACGTTACAGAGTGCCCAAGAGGAGCACAATGCCCCTTACGATCACGCATTGGTTGTTTGAGCATTGCCGGAGGAACAATCCACAGCTGACAAATACCAACATTGGGCCAACGAAGGACCGACATCACAATGCTGCTGCTACTTGAGAATATTCTTTCAAATGGTTGCTAGGTGAGCGTATAATGATTGTTCATTGAATGAGAGCATTTTGTTTGATCAGGTCACAAAATTTAAGTATTTTATGAAAGAAAATAAGTCAAATGCAGAATTCAGTGGTTTGTTAGCTAGCAGATAGTGGGCACCGTTCTTCAAAAGCTGTGTATCACAAGAGCAATGCTCCGAACTGCTGAAAATAGTAGTCCAGTTTTATTTCTCTCTTCCTGGCCACAATGCTAATATAGTGAGTGTTCTCACCAATGAATGCTCACTGGACTGATGACAGAAATAGGATACATTTGGCATCGATTAGGGCCATTCTTGACATCCAATATGATCTCCACCGACAAAATGTTGAAAAACCTTCACTCGGTATAGTCATCACAAAAGTACAATTGGTATAACAAAATATAAATTGTAATGTATTGTAAAGCATTTCACATCAAAACTACGTGCAATATATATATGAATTATATGAACTTGAAAAACTTTAACTTTGTGGTTCCACAATGATATTTGTATTGGCACGACCCGGGTTTCAACGTAGTATAGCGTCATCATCAGGTGAATACTCTACAAAACACTTGTGTTTATATACTGCACTCGCAGGTGGGAGGGAAGGGGGGGGGAGTTTGGAATTGGGTCTGTGGGGCATCGCGTGCCGGAGGAGATAGGGGCACGAGGATCCCTACAGGGAGAGCACTCTTCTTGAGGTGAAGGAGGGTGGAGGGAGGGGTACTAAGTCAAGCAAAACAAACCATAATACCCTTTTACATGTTTGGCGGTCAAGGTGGAGGGTGGGGTGAAGGGTTTTTTCAATCTGGGTCGTTAGGATGGCCATGCCAAGAAAAATATCATTGTGGAACCACAATGTTAAAGTTTTTCAATTTCATAATGAACAAGTTCCACCAAGCTACGCCTGAAACTACCAGTTTGTATTATATTTCATCGACAGTGCGCTATATTTAACTGCTAATATGCATTTGTCTCGGTTTAGTGGAAGAGAATTATGGTAACCCTATCCACATTGAATACATATGTCCATACATTTATTTTTGCTATGCAAGGCAAAGTACTAAAAAGGATGTAACTATTTTCATAACTTTGACATGTCCTATATGTATTTGTTTATACAATTCTGGGGAAAAATAGAATTATGTATTATTATTATAAGCTTTCGATTCAGTGGCCATGTTTCAGCGGGCATCCACTTAGCTTCTGAATATATGTACTTGTTGCAACATTCTAGAAACACTGGAGTCAAAATTTTCTCCACTAGTTGTGAAACTGAAATGTTTTTGACTCTCTCAGCCAAAATACAATGCGTCCACATCGATACGGCTGCAGGTAATGAAAACATTAGACATGGTGAGCCATAAGCTTGGGACCTGATTCTGGTTCTTTTGTTTGCCCCAGCTTTTCTCTCAGGCAACTCGATGCAAAGCGAAAATGTCTTCACAGAAATTCTAGCACGAATATATTTAAGCAATTTGAAATTATGAAGACGCATGGTACATATCGCCACTGAAGAAATACCAAAAACATAGTTCGGTGCAGAATTTAAAGGTTAAGAATATACCGAAATAAAATTGACTTTTGTGCCACCTAAAATTCAGGTCAAACTATCGATGCCCACCAACTACCCAAATTAAAGATTTTCACATGAAATTCACGGCTAATTCAAGGTTAAAAGTTTGAGTGGCCACATTGACAAAGTGGGATTATGTAAACAAGTGGGTGTACATATGTAAACGAGAGTACCTGAAATCCTTTTCAGTCATACGATACAAAAATTCAAGGTCGTAAAGGTAAGGTCAAATCCAATAGTGGAGGGAAACCAAGGAAAGTTGTGATGCAGCACGTACTGAATATCCAACACACTCAAACCTATTTTTCCTAAGCATCTATTACTATATGATAGCCAGATTTGAAGCCAAATAACAGCAGAGATGTTAAGAATTTATCATTGACTAGTTAATATCCCAAGAAGGAATATTTAAGAAGCTCCAAAACCTTAAAAGTAGGATTCCAGCCAAGAGGAAATATCAACTGAAATAGATTTTGCTCATGACATCATGCCCCGAAGGCTAGTATTTTCCCATATGCCTAGCATGTGCCCTTTTCAACTCATTTGCAGCCTTAGCAGGGAGCTGCAGAACTCATGATCACGCCAAGCAGCTCTCTCTCCGTTGCCGAGCACAGTTTGCTGTTTGATATCTTCAAGCCTCAGGTAATCTTCACCTGCCTTGGGAGCATTTGAGCCGACGCATCACGATACTCGGAATGATGACTTATATCGCTCATCACTCGAGGAGCTAAACATCAAAGCGAAAGAGAGTTTCCAAAGTACCATGGCTATTTTCCTATGCTAGACTTTTGCTTGAGAAAATAAAAAAATTGAGTATACATCCCTATATCCTCAAATTGTTGAAATGACTTTTTTGTAAAGGAAACAGCTGTGGGCTTAATTTTGTGGCAGTTACCCATTACGGAAGAATTAAAATAACTTAGTTAAGTTCAATTGTAATATTTATTATATCACCCCGGTTTCGACACTGTGTCATCTTCGCTTGAAGATGACACAAAGCGTTGAACCCCAGGTTGTGGCAAGAAATATTACAAGTGGATTTAACTAAGTTATTTAAATTCTTCCGTAACTTTTTAGTGTTCATTCAAGTCCCCAATTGTGTATCCTAAAATGAATACATGAATTGAAATAAATTTTAACTGAAAGCATTTTATTTTTTACTAAACAATAGCCAGTACTTCAGCCATTATTCTACACTTTCTTGGTTTTGCAAATATCACCTGAGAGTTGATGATGCAAGCTATTGTGTTGTGTTCCCACCATTCTAGCACCAGATATATATTTTATTCCCAGTCTCCTGTGTAACAATGTAGACTGGGGATTAGATCGATTTGTTCGTATAAACCCCCGCTGAAGTCTTGAATTAGATGGCTTAGTGGTGTAACTGGCTAACACACCTGACCGGCAATTGGGAGATCCGGCTTCGACTCACGTTCAAGTCAAATGATATTTTCATGGCGAATTTCACCCTCTTTGGTGTGTATATTTTATATTCAAATTATCCCAGTTTTCTACCAGAAAATCATAAAACCAATAGCACTTGTCTTCACGACTACTGACCACCATATTTTGATGCAGAAATAAAATCAAAAGGAGGAACACTATTTCCTTTATTATCTTCATCTGACAAAGACAAAAAAATAAAAATATGGGACAAGAGTGAAGCTTATTCAAACAAAAATCAATTCTATTGCAAAACCACATTCTCGAATTTTCCAACTGGGTTGAGGGGGAAATAACACAAGAGAGGAAAGCCTGGTAGGCAATGGCCAAAATGCTAATCAGTAATCGTCTCCACGGCTGACCACTTCCTTACACGTAGGGCGGAGCATGACCGTATGCTCGAACTGAGCCGTGTAGCAGCCTTTGATGTCACAGAGCGGTGGGTACGGGTCGACGACGCCCTTGTCACACAAATCCTTGAGGGCCATCTGGTACTTGGTCTGGCCCAGCCTGTCCAGCCAGCGGCGACAGAAGGCAAGCGTGCTGAAGTTCTTGTTGATGACACCCAGGAGGACCTTGGAGGACTGCAGCCTGCAGAGAGGGGAAGAAGACTCGTACTTAGAAGAGGGGAGAACCACAAAATGACAAAGAGGGAAAACATGCATCAACATGGAAATAGAGCACAAATGCACGGGTATCCCCCCACTGAACATGAAAGGCATATAAAAAAAACTGTCATGCTGAATGAATTCATTACAACCGAATGCATTACAAAATACCATCATAAACTGTGTTAGTCATGAGTGGTATGTACAAGAAATGATAGCTTTGGACCTCAGCATTTAACATGTTGTCCTCAACGCATCCTTCTTCGCTTGACTTCTTCTCCTCACCCAACATATTCAAATCATTCATTAAAACGGCACTCAGGTCATGGAACCCCAAATTTGAATTGATTCTGTTTTCATTTCATTCTTTAATGCTGTTCTATGTCTATTTAATTTGTTATATCAACCAATATAATTAGCCATTGTGCCATTTTTTGTTATGTGGGATAATAAGTAAACATAAGTCATAGATAATTAGTAACTATATGGTTTTATGCCCAATATTACAAAATGTGAGAAAAATATGAAAGAAAGTCAGAAAATTTCACAAATGCAGCAAAAAAGTGCATGCTTGACTTCAATAATAAGTTCAAAACCATGAAATTGAACCTATTACATGCTGAATTAAATAATGTGAATTCTTAAACCATTGGTGGTAAACAGCCCATTAATAATAGAAGGGATGTAAAAATTTAGTCACCAACTATAGCCCTATTTCCATTCTCAGTGCAATACCTAAGCTGTTAAGATAAACTTATTGCTACCAAATTATGTGAAGGGTTCATTGACATTATAGTTAAGGAGCAGCATGGGTTAATGAAGGGAAAGTATACTCTTACAAATCTTTTAATTAATAATGATTTTATTTTACACTTCCCGATTTTACGTAAATTCAATGTAACGACTTTACGTAAAGCTATTTTGGTCCCTGGTGGAGGTAATCAATACGATTTAACGAAATGAAACAACAGAACTTAAAAAACAAAGAAAATCGGGCAGAGTGACGAGATGAAGCTCGATTTGGGGTCGCCTGCAAGCACGCGTGTTGTGGCACTGGCACACGTTGTTGAGCGGAATAAGTACGGACGTTTGTCCTCGACCGATGCCAACAACAGAGACGATTGGGAAAATAGGTGACATTGTAGTATTGTATAAAACATCACAATTGATGGTATCACATGGCTGAATCTCACTTTACTCTGTGTAAATGCTTGGCAATAAATGTTTTCCTGTGGAAACATATTTACTAACTGTTTTCCCATGTACTGGATAGGTCTGTTTAGGTTGCGTTGTCTGTACTTTCCCAATCTAGAGCTTTAAGCGGAATTATATACTTGGTTTGGGTTAGCCAAAAATGAAATAAACTGAATTGAAGACCCATCAATATCAAAATGATATCGAACACAGTGTAATTCAGGAGAGAAATTTTTAGAAAATAATTACAATTTATGCTATCGTATATCCTACCTGCGCTGTTTTTAACCTTTCGTGCTTGAATGAAATTGCAATGAAAAATGCTTCCCTTGTCATGAGTGCCGTGAGCATATCCTCCTTGTATTCCTCCGTGCGGAACTCACTCGTGGCTAGGAATCGCACTGTTATACTCCTTGTCTGTCTTGGATTACAATTCAGGGAAGCTCACGGCCAACTATTCCTTTACCCTTCAGAGCATTTACTAAAATTATCCGCTGCTGCAAATATTTGCTTCTGGGCCTTTTTTTTATTATAGGCCCAGAAGTTCATTCTTTATGTTTCGTTCTGTATTTACTAATTTTAAATGGAGCTTTACCGTTATTATTAACAAACTTCTTATAAAATTAACCTTAAATGGAGCTTTACCATTATTATTGACAAACATCTTGTATAATGAACACTCCCGACAATTATGTTTACAATAGAGTTCCATTTAAAATTTGGAAATACACAGAAAAAAAACATAATACATAAATGTAATTCTGAAGTTATATTTTCCCAGCATGCTACAAATATTGTTACAGTAAATCCACTGAGTATGTAAATAAATGCTTGACCACGGACACACACAGTGAAGGCATCTACCACTGAGATGAAAAGTTGGAGAGTCCCCCGCCCGCAGGCCACGGAAGGGTCCAGCGACCAGCGGGTTGGGGAAATGATAAAGTTGTCATTTTTAAGGGTCCATCCATCAGTCGGGTCTACATAATTGACATATCTAAACCGGTTTTCCACAAAAGACTCCTCTCGCTCACGGCACGACAAAATTCACCTGCAAGTGACTCATTCAGCAAGAAAGAGAAGGGAGTAACCTGAGAAGATCGCTCCTTCGCCTTATCTGTTATTGTCTACCCCCACCCAGCTTCGACACAGGTGGCTTCCACTAGTGGGGGAGGGGTTGGGCCTCTTTTTGGGGGCTTCCGCAGCCAACACTGGGTTGATGCTCAAACAAAATAAGGGGAGCCTTTATTTCGGTCGATTCATATCGGAACCTTACCCCTGGGACTTTTTTTGCTTGCTTGCATTTTGCTTAGGCGCAGAGCCGTGTTGACATGCCGTTCACTCTCTTGCGTGGAAAGATTTACACCGTTTATAAATTGCATTCTTATGCCTCCATTGAAAAATCTATGTGTGAGCAACATTAACTTTGCAGCGAAAGGGTGGAATAAGAAATTTTATCATTCATAATGTCGCTTGGATTTATTTGTTATTCCTTCTCTTAGTCGAAATTTAATATGAGAATAGCGAATCTTATAGCCACATATTAGAATAGTCACAAAGAGATATTTTTCTCTTCGCACTTCCAATAGAATGATTAGGTCAGAGGACAGATGAATCCACAACGCGATGCCCACTTCTCACTTAATAGTGCTAAATGTTTATATTGGTAGTACAAAAATTTCAATGATTGCACCGAAAATGCTATATTTGTATTTACCATGATGAACATTTTAATTTCATGAACAAATATTATAGCATTATAAGGATTGTCAGAACTCCAAGAAAACATGAACAAATTGAGCTCCCGGCCCAAAAACATTGTCTTTCTTGAGCGTAATGGCGTTAACTTGATTGCTTGTAACAAAATAAAAATGGAACTTCCCACGTGTTCTCCACAAATATTGCAAACAAAAATGCATAATTTAATGGAAATGCATATAAACTTATGGTGGCTGGAAGAATCTGTCCAAGGTGCTTTGTTTTTATCATTTTGAGGCCTAATTCTTTGATAGTACAGTCCATTTTTATTTAAGTATTCATCACTATTTCATGGACTTCATGACTGCTGATGAACTGGCACCATCGCTTCCACTGTTTTTGCAAATGTTGGAGGATATTTGGGCTCTGCTTCGTCTTTCCCAGTGTCTTCTTCTTCCTTTCTGTTCATAGACGTCATCTACTAACATCAATCTACTGATAAAAATACGTAATAATGAGATCCACCGACTATTTCAATTACATTAGTAAGATGAAACATTATTTTTGGAATAGTTATTATTCATTTGTCACGTAATTATCTCCATAAATAAAGCTTCATTTTTAGTATTCACAAGTTCCAACAACCAACCTGCAGACTTTGATATTGGCATCACAGGCGACGCACTCGTTGAAGGTCATACCCTCCCCTTCTCCGAACAGCTGATCCCAGCCCCCAAGGGTGTGCTCATGTGATGCCTTGGCACTCAGCAACGCAGAATCATCCTTGTTTGTGCTGCGATGAAATCCAGAGGTCCGAAAGCTATTTCTTATGATCTTGGCTTTGACAGAGTCGCAGGCAGGCTTCACAAAATACATCCCTTTCAGAATATTTACTTTTCTTTCTGACTCGAGAAGGCTGGCCTACCTCTCATTGACAAGTAGTTTCCTGTAATTATGCTTCATATATCGTATGATGCCTTGATTGAGGGGCTGAAGAACACTTGTTTAATTTGGAGAAAAAACACCACTTTAACATTTCTTAAAAATGCTATGTCTATTGTATGTGCTGCGCAGTTATCAATAAGCAACAAAATTTTATCCACCCATCTTTGCATCCAGTGCTTGCAGGAACTTTTCGAAAATTGTGGTGGTCATGCAGGCATTAGAGTTGCAGTCATACATCCAAGGTAATGTTTAAACATGTTTGAAGCATCTGGGACGTTTATATTTCCTGATCACTTACGGAATCAGTTTTTCTGTTCCAATTCATCAGTTTTTCTGTCCCGCTAAACTCCACTCCAGGGTAGCCCTTGTAGTCCTTCATGCCATTTCTAAAACTCTTCTATCACTACAATACGAACAATTATGAGCCTGTTTCTGCCATTGTTGTATTTTATTCATCAATGATTTCCTAAAAATATTTGTGTATGCACAGTATTTTGATGCCCAACTCTCGTAGCTTCGCTTGTCTAACGTTTTCCTTTCCCAATCTATATTTCTAAACTGTCATTCTTTCTTGGGCTTATACAACCACATATCAGTATAAGAGACTTATGATGGTTTCCTCCCTTTTGTATTTTCTCTTCTTCAATTCTGTCAATTAAACGCAGTCATAATAGCCTTCATCATTCTCCATTGGTGGCAAGTTTGCTTGGACTACACCTAAGTTATGTAATGCAGTTTCTATTCTATCCTCGATTTCTTAATAATTGTACTTCCTAGATAGTTCTTTACTCCCATCACAGTACCCACCCTAGCCTGAACCTTGATAACAAGACTTGTTTTTAGATTAGTGACCAAGATCGGATTATCAGATGGATTCCACAACGGAAGTCTTATTCCTCGGAATATTCAATTCTCTGATTCCTTAAAAGTCCACGACATTATTTGCCGGTGGAGGCAAAGTTAAATTATCCTTAGTACCAAAGGATGACTTTGGAAATCTTATTAGATGTAAACTTTACACTGAGCACTGCATACATAAAGCAATTTGCATGGACCATCAAAATGAATATGAATTGTTAAAAACTAGAAAAAATATTTGATTACTTTTTCTATGACTAGCCATTATTGCATAGAGAACCGGAGTCCCCATTTCAATTGTTTTCCCTTTATTTTTTTATTATTTCTAAAACTCAGTTAAATAATTGGAGAACAAAATAATGACTATTGTTCATGAAAATCTGTCATTTCTCTAACCGCTCCGACACTGTCTCTGGCTCTACTGTATGGAATTATTCCATTTTCTCACAATGAAAAAATACTCTCTCCATCACCTTTCTTTTTCACTCGTGGCGAACCCAGCAAACGCTTCCCTCCCACACTGGCCAGCTTTCCCCCTCCAGTGACCCTCCTCCCTGTCTGTGCCCATCAATGGGTGAGCACAAGCCATCCCAATCCCACCTATGCCCCCCTTGACAGCCCCCTCCGGGAGATCAGGCCCCTTCGAGTGCCCCCTCCATCCCACCCCCCTCAACACTAGGTCAGGATACGATGTCCCCCGCTGACTCTGCAGGAACCAATGCAAATTGGGCCCTTAAAGAAGGTCTCAATGAATCTGTGCACGTCAATAGGTCTAACACAGCCAAAATATTGTTTTGAGGGCATATCTTGATTCATGAAAAAAGCCCCCAATCTCCAAAGTCACATACCCCCTCTCCACTGACGCAACCGGTTGACGTAAGGGACGGTAAGATGTGACAATGATTCATTCAATGTTTATTCTTCGCATGCATCCTTTGGTCTTGACTCCAAGCTAAATCAATCCAAGTGACATACAAAACTCTGAGACCATGGGTTTCGTAGCTGTTTTTGTGAGAGGGTGAATAGAGTAGCCCCCCCAGCAGTGATGGGGAAAGACGGCAGATTTTGGTTGGGTGCATAGCCTGGCCTGGAGCTGCAATCCTCAGATGTAAATCTCCTTGCTTAATTGTAAGCAGAGGATAAACGATAAGCATAAATATCCCACATTTTCATTCAATGTCGAATCTTTAACTGAAGTCAGAGATTTAATGGAGAAGAGCAGGCAACCTAATCTGAAAGGAGCCACAACTGAAGCCATCACATAGTAGAGTGCCGTCACTGTTGAAGGGAATGGCTTGTACAATTAATTTTGAAAGGAGGTACTCATTTAGCTAGACTCTTCTATAAGCTCTCCTTTCAGCTCCATCGTCTTGGAAATAACCACGCACAAATAAGCTGAATCCAAGGGAGAATAAGGACTGTTATTTCACGAAATTAAAGGGCATATCATTATTTGTACAAAATACATAACATGCATACATGGCATAGCACCCACAAGAAAATCTTTTTTGCAGTCTTAGCTTAATACAGGCACATATATTATGCCTTATGTGGAGCATACGATCTTCTTCAAACAAAAATGTATTCCTCTAATTCCTATATCTGGTGCAAATGATAATGCAAGTTGCACACCTTCTTAGTGTACGCATCAATCAATATTACTGATGATTATACATCATTCACGCCAAAGTTAACAGTTCTCCAGTGAAGAAATAAAATAGAAAACTGCACTATGAAGCATCGTAGCCTTAGTCCAAACTGCACTCAGCTTTAGTGAACCGAATACTTGTAGAATTTAATGGTTTAGTATTAATTTAATGATCCTGCATAAGTCAAAAAAGTACTGGAAAAATGCTCTATTAAATGAAATTAGTGAAGAGTTGTCGTTAAAACCAAAAAGTCCGAAAATATTCAAAAGACTTTTTCCCATGCTCTAGTAACCACCAATGCACATTCAAAGCTGTTGCAGTATGATTATAGCAATGCAGAAACTCTCCCCACTTTCATTGCTCCTGAACTACCTCACTTCGTAGAGAAGGACAATGTTTGCCCAACACAAAATAGAAAGCAAATTTCCTGGAATTAGGACTTCTGGAATTTGGGAATTAACTTTGCATATGATCCATTCAATATGAACAAATATGCCTGTTAATGTGGAGTTAATATTCTCCTGTGCTATCACAATGTATTGTTTAATAAATTACCTCCTTCGATCAATGGCATTTACAAATTTATACTCATCCATTAATTAGCACTGCGACTTCTAAAGCACTTAAAGTAATGGGATTCTTAAAAAGATCCACCAAAGAATTTACTAATATTGAGTCTATTATAAGTCTGTATAAATTGTTGGTTTTACCAAATTTACTATATGGTGCTATTATTTAGTCCTCATTATGATGTTTACATCAAGAAGCTGGAATCGGTCCAGCATAAATTTATAAGGTACATAGCGTTTAAACAGGGTTCTCCTATGGGCTTCACCTACAACTACACTGAGTTGGCTCGATCATTTAGTTTGGGTTCTATTAAATCTCTGCACATAAGGGATGATCTTTGTTTTGTTAAAAGAGTTAAGTTAGGTTTAATTTCTTGTTCGGATGTAGTAGATCTCTTTAGATCAAGAGAACTACCATATCCTTTTCCAGCATCTCGTGAGCTTGTGGAGGTGAGCTCCACTAGAAATTATGTGCATTATGCTGCCGTTACTAGATTAAGACGTAAGTGGAATATGTTACCAACTGAACTCAGGCAATCTGATACGCTCTTCAGCTTTAAGAGAAATATTGCTAATCTCATTGCTATTCTGTATTAAAATTATTGTAACAAAAGGGCTTCGCCCGTTGATCTTTTCAATAAATAAATAAATTAATTAATTAATTAATTAATTACTTAGTTCGTCATTCGACAGAATGCACCGCATGTACGCACGCTCACACTCAATGATCCAGCAGACCGGTTCTAAGCGAGAAGTTTTCAGAAATTTGTACAATTTTTGCTACGCACACCCATAGGTTGCAGAGGGCTACGTTGAACATCAGAATGCTTTAGAGACAGTTGTACATCAAATATTTGATAATGGGATGCAACAAACTAAAATAAGTGACTACTTTCACCCAAAATGAGTGCTTTCATAAATATTCAAAAATTCTGTTTAAATATTCCTTATTCATAGCTTAAAATAATATATATGAAAATGTTTATTGAAAATAAAATGTAAGAGACATCCTAAATAACTAGACACCTTGCACTGCTGTCACCTCTTCATAAAGTCTTGATTTTACACAGTGCCCTTATTTTGGTCCCTCCAACTGCGTAAAATCAAGGTTTTACTGTATTTTAAACATAGACTACGAGCTGAGGATATATTTGCTATTTGTTATTAAATACACTTTTTGAGCGACTTGTCTAAGTTATTTTATTCCAGCCAGAACTTGAATTTAAATAATTGTCATGCGCTACTGGCGTATCAATATCCCACCTGTTATTAGGAATAAGAATCGATGGAATTGAGAATCGAGAATCAATTTGAAAGAATCGGAATCGATAAAAAAGTGGAATCGACTCATCCCTCATTAAAACGAATGACAGTGAATCAAGGGTAATTTTTTAATATTTTATTCCATTTTCCATGTAACTCAAAAGTTTAAGTCAAACGAACCACCCGCTGATATAGAATATGAAAACCCGGGCGCACCACTCCATTAACGGCCATCGCCACAGACATACACAACACAACACACTGATTCAATCCGAGCGAATGAGAGCTCGCACATTCACACTTGTCGTCGTCAAATGAAGAGAGGGAGACTTACCGCAGCGGCACGTAGCCCTTGTCAAAGTTCTGCATGTAGTGGGAGACGTCCATGTCGTCGTGCACCTGCCCACGGCCCGTTGACCCAAATGTCTCGATGGCATACATCTCATTCTCCTCCATGACGGTCGCCTCCCCGCCCTTCACTATGGGAACGGTCTTCCCGGCATGGATGCCTGCCAACAAAGCACACACACCACTCACTCAATGGCACAGCCAATGCATAGACTTGACATTTTCAGACTTTGTAAGACTCCATTTTGTCATAACAAGACGTAAACTCTACAAGGTCAATTTTTTTATTACAATGATTGGCAACGTTTCCACTTAGAAAGTCATTATGTTGCCAATGGCACTTCTGGAAGAGTAAACCTTGGGCAGAAAGCTGATGAAACTTTCTCAGGTTTCTGACAGGATCAGGAAGGCAGTTGCTGCGAACGACTCAATGGCTGTCTCCCAGCCATCGTCTTCGGGGCTGACGTCTAGTCAAGGAACTTGCTGGGTCAACATACCCTTAAGTCAGGCTCAGGTGTCTGACCTTCTGCCTTCCTGACCCAGTGGGAAACCCGAGAAAATTTCACCAGCCTTGTTTGCCGGGAAAACATCAAATCTTTTCATCTTACCCAGAAAATTGAATTAAAAAAAAAATATGGAATACATGAACCAATGCCTTATGATTACATTTGTACCAATTTTAAGAGCGTCCACCAGTGTTGCCACAAGACTCAAGACTAGGGTTGGAAATTTGAGACGTGACGAGGTTGGAAAATTGAATTGAGACTCAAGATGATCCCGCTACTTGGTGAGACGAGACTACCACCATGAGAAAGTCTCGAAAGGAAGTGGTGAAGAACTAGGAATAAAACAATCCCTGGCAGAGCAAAGATTTCTCCGCGACAACTAAAACTGGACCTAACTAGGGACTGTCTAAATTGAGACTTTATCTGACTTTAATAATGTTATGATAGATTTTTTAAATGCTTCACTAAATGACAGCAATACTGATATTATGAGTGTGACTTCAAGGGCTGCTGCATGAGAGGAAAATGCTCTAGACTTATGCTCTCTCTTTGTTCATCTTAGAATTAGATATGTTTTACATAACGAAGATCGCAATTAAATTAGATGGTTAGCAGATATGACTGTGATTTCTAGGGGAACATCTTGTAAGTAATAACACAAGAAGCTAAAACATATTGGCTTAGACGATCCGATTCGTAGTGTGCCTACTGGGCCAACCAAAGGTGATTCATAATCCACCTGGCCCTGATCACTTAGTCAAATACACTTTTGAGGCAATACATAAATAATAAAAAGGGTACGAAAGCCAGACCACCAGCCTCCCCGGATGTACCTGGTAACAGCTTTTGCTGGCTAATGGTGGAGGTCTGTGCGTGGCGCTAACCACCCCACACGCCACCTCACTGAAAACAATCAGATTTTGCCTCAGCAAGGCATATCGGGATTTCCCATTCCACTCTTCCAGCCACTTTCAATTTCCATGACATTTCCAGGTGTTCCAGGCCAATGGCAAACCTGCTTGTCAGCCAAAATCATGCAATAGGAGGTCAAACAAAAAACAAATGGCCACCATAATAGCATTTCAGTTATCATATGATAAGCCACATAGATACTGACTGTTTTCATTCGATAATGCTCATAAAAAAGTTCCATAATAAATACCCAGGAGCTTTTTTACCTGCAGATGGGAAACAAATGGCCACTGACATTTGCTAATGATTGGGAGAAAATGCCCGGAGGCTTACCTTGGGCCACTTACCAGACAGCTTCTTTCTCGGCAAAAGACCACCACAGCAGAAGACCGGCTAAGCCCAGTTTGCCAGACAGAGGAGGGAGCATGATAACACATAATTCTCACTATTAAGAATTACAAGAACTTGGGATGGCTGTCATAAAAGAGATTAAATTCCTCTTAGAAAGGACCTCCACTGGAAACATAGTGGTTTCCTGTAGAAAAAGGTGACGACAAGCAGGATTAAGTTGGCCAACTAGATGAATGCATAGGGGAAGATAACCATTTACAAATACTTCACGTTCTACTCCAAGAGGAAAATAACATCGACGCCCTATCTCGCAGTGTTAAAAAAGGAACTGGAAAATAGAATCACCAGAAAACATGCCTGGCATTAAAGTAGAAAAACTTTTCCAGTCTCCTAATATTTTTCGGCTGTAGACAATATTAGAGCGTGGAAGTAAAGATAGAATTTCATTTGGGAAGACAAGCCAATTGAGCAAATAAGTGGCAGTTTTACTCAATCAGGAAAGGTGGGCACCTTGGCAGTGGGACCAGGAGACTGCGGTAACCAGGCCCCATTACCTCATTGCTCTGGTGCACTCGTACCATAAGAAACTGCCTTTGGAAAATTGGTGCTAAGGCACAGCCATTACAAAAGCATTGGAAATAAAGAAACAAGATAAAAACAAATGTATGTATGAAAACTTACTTACTTACAAATTGATAAGAGAATAAACCAACCCCTACTGCGTCAGTAAAAACATAAACACATTCATGAGTGTATAGTCCTGTTCATTAAAAACTTACCACCTCAGAGCCCTGTTCATAAAAAACTTACCACCTCGGAGCCGAAAAATTTCAAAGTCCCAACTTGACGGCAATGTGACAACATGGCCAAATCACTCCCCTCCCCTGAGGGGGGGGAAGATGCAATAACCTCTCCAAGCGGAACGAGAACCCTTCCTCCCCGCAGTTGGGCGATCAGAAAGACCGATCGAAGGAAAATTTTGACCTGCGAAAAGGATATTTTGTGAGGGGAGGAGTAGGGTCCAGGCTTCCGTTTGCTTTATGAGTGGGCGAGAATGAAAGGGCGATGGCTCGGTTCGGTCGCTCAAAGAACTCTCGCAGTTGACAACTGCTACATGACGGAAAGCCCAACATATCCCCACGGCTAATTTTGTTTTTTTAAATACTTTTTTCTAACGCGAATTTATCAGCGTTAAAAATGATTGAAGTGTTGACGAATTTTCGTTATCTGTCATTCATTGTAGTGCCGACATTCCTATTTTTATTGTTTGTTGAGTTTGTTCTTGACCACTTAATTCTAAGTATTTTATGAGGGGTTGGTCAATATGTATGGTCTCTGGTATTTCTTGTTACCATTTTTTAAAGCATGAATCTACTCTCATAATTTCGACTCTTATTCATTAACTGCAATGAAACAAACGCGCATTAATACACGCCAAGTCTTCGCAGTGGAAACTTAATGAAAAAAAAACCACCAAATGTATTACGGAAATATTTTGTTTTCAAATGTCTGTAAAAATTTAGCATAGTGAGGAAATAAACCTGGTGTAGTAAAATCAGGAAACATAATAAATAGAACATAGTGAAACAAGAGGGAAAAGCAGGGAAAAGATATAAGGGAATAGGTCATTCTAGGAAGTTGTGATTAAAGCAAGGTACATTTATTCGTAATGTGCTTATTCTTTGGATGTATGCATGGCAAGTATGTGTGACAATTAAACGGTGGCCAACGTTGGATAATAATATGCCCAGCTTCAAAAATTGGTAATATGCTATTCGTTTGACTTCATATTAATAAAAGGAGTGAAGCAAAGGAGGCCGACAACCTTACTCTCATATTTTAACAGAACATTCCTCTTCCAACGAATTGTCATGGGGAAATATTTCCAAACGAAGATGGATTAAAAGACAAACTTTCACTAGTTACTGGTTGAGGATGGATAAATAAAATATCCGAAACGTTGGGATAAGTTTTGCATTTTTTATTTTAGCCTAAATTCCTGATATTTACACCATTAAGTGTTAAGAGGTCGAGAAAACATCATATGAATATTCCTTTCTATAATCTCTACCCTTGCAGCTCGTTTCGGTTGTTTGCATTTACTCCATTTTTTATGCGTATTCCATAGCGCTACAAACTAGTCTGAATGGAAAGGAGTTGTCGCTTATTTCGCTGGGAGGGGGGTTAAGGAGAGTTGTTGTTAATGTCCCAACTTGGTCCAAACATTTGGTGGATGCGGGAAAGTGGGGGACCCTTAGCTCAGCTTAACAGTAATGAATTGTGAACTGAATTCTATATAGGAAAACTAAACGGCTGATTACCTAAGATGCATAGATAGAGTATGAAAAATACATTTTTCTATCCACACGTCCCTCCAATTCTCTTACTTCCGCGCTATCATGAAAAGATTCACTATTAGAGTGTGAAATTTCAATGCCCGAACCTCTAAACCGCGACACCTATCATTCACTATCTGCCAGAGTTCTTCCCATTGTCGAATCAGACAAACAAAGACAAAACAGTGTGATATATACCGGCGTTGAGTTAAGACTGTAATCTACGTAATTTTGCTATCACTAATGGAAAAATGGAGTCATAGGAGCAAAAAATAACTTTCATGACCCTTTTTCTGAGCCTCAAATTATTACACGAAAAGATTCACAAATAGAATGTGAAATTCCTGCGCCCTTCGAAAAGTCGAACTATGAAACCTAATATCCAATAATTATGTACCAGGGTTCACACCATGGTCGATTTAGAAGAACGAAGGTAATTTACCATAATCAGGGGTGGTGGCAAGGGGGGCTATAGCCCCCATTGGGTCTCAAATCACACTAGATAAAATGGCTTCAGGAAAAAATATAATATTGACAGCTTTAAACTTTCACATAAATTTTATTTTGACAGACTCTTATCATTTTTAAAGACACAAAACAATATGGATTGCACTATATTTCACATGAATTTAACAGAGTAACAGTGGCAAAGAATTTACTACCTTACAATTTTTTCTTCGATCTAATTAGATACATCTGGTGTAGGTGGAATTACTATACACAATTAGCTACAATAATGTACGACATTCACAATGAAAAAACGCTCATCAGGATGAGATTTAAAAGTGGATCACTCTATTTCACTCTGTAGTCTCTGTAGTAACACATAATGTCGAGCTCAAATTTTAGCATACACCTATCATCGCAAAGCATTCGGGGATAGAATTTTTCACGGGCGATGTATTTATACGCAAACCATAACTATTTAATGGTTTCATTTTTAAATAGTGAGCTTTCCAGAGCATCCAATATGATATCAAGTTTTTTCGACATACTTTTAAAGATACGACTGCACTTCTTTGATTTTAAATTTTGTTTGTCGATGAACATGGAACGGTATTCACTTCCAATATCTTCGGATTGATGTAGCTCGATGCTATTTCATTCCTATATTGGAATTCTTAGGAGAACACCTTTGATCCACTCAATCATAAACTTCAGCCAGTTCTCAATTATTGTTTCGTGGTGGAAGTTAGAATACATATCTTTGTTGCCATAAAAATAACCTGATGCCAACATTTTCCCTTTTCCAGTCTCTTAAATACCTCTTTCAATCTAGTCAGTTAGTGAGTTAACTCTATTAGCGAGGATCTTGGCATAGAGGCAACACCATTTTGGCCCTTCCAATCTTTCCCGGGAGAGCAATAAACATTCCGAACCAAAGGAAGCCCCTTCCA
This sequence comes from Pyrrhosoma nymphula, assembly GCA_963573305.1. Taxonomy (NCBI): domain Eukaryota; kingdom Metazoa; phylum Arthropoda; class Insecta; order Odonata; family Coenagrionidae; genus Pyrrhosoma; species Pyrrhosoma nymphula. Next base: position 10,294,240 of record OY754327.1, read on the forward strand.
TCACCATCGCTTGAGGAAAGCGCATACTCTGCCAAAAAATGACAATGGAAGGGGGTAGCGGTTTCTTATTCGACTGGGAGTGAAGATGCAGATGTGTGGTCCGTCGAGCTGTTTCTGCACAATATGTGGATGTGTGGAAGTGGCCCATACACGGGAATAGATGATCTCTCGTTCACAGCTTCTAGAAAGTGCGGAAACACAATGCCCACTTCTTTGGTTTACATCCCCACAGCTAATTTCGTTTTTTTTAATTAGTTTCCTGCTCGTATTAATTAGCATTATTAACTATTGATATGTTGATCCTAATATATCATTTACATTTTCATAGCCTGGAATTTCTTACGGTATCAAAATCCCTATTACTTCCATAACGTCATGATTAATTATGCGCTTTTTACAGGAAATTAGTTCAATTTTCTTTACTTTGTCATAAAATTATACATTGTCATATTTCCAGGTCCGATAGAAACGATAAATTAAGAGAGATATTTTGCCGAACGGATAGGTATGGGAATTCGTTTTTCCCCCGAACAATAAGGGACTTCAATAAATGCTAGGCGTAATTTCATTAGAGCGTTTCCTTTTTATCTTTAAGCGGCTGGTGTCCTAACACCCCCCGCCACACGCCTATTGAGGCGGCTTGCGGGGTAATATGTAGATGTAGATGTAGATGAAAATATTTTCTGCTACCCGAATTAAGTTAGGACAAAAGCTACAAATTGCACTGTAGGAAGTGTTATCACGAATTTTTTTCCTAAAGATCTCGCATGAGAAAGTTCTGGCCTATGACGAATGAGAAACGCAGCAATGGCCATGAATTAAGAGGGGGGCTAACTTGAACCTGATACGGTCATTGATTTAAGATGTCAGTCTAGTCATACATACATGATATGATGCCATTAGTGAACGCATAATATACACTCGTATGTGAAGTTCTGCATTGATAGCAGCAAAATGACTGAATTCACCAAAAGCATGGGATGAGTACGAAAGGTGCATTTTTCAATCCGCACGTCCCTCTCTTGAGCCTCGAATTATCACGAAAATATTTAATAAAAGATCGGGAAATTCAAAGATTATCATTTTAAAATGAAACAGCTGTTTGCGCATAAATATATCGACCCTATAATATGTTTTCCTAGAATACTTTGCGAGGAAATTTGAGCACAAAATTCGAGCCTGACATTATTGGTTACTTCAGAGCGTAATAGAGTGATCCAGTTTCAAATCCCATCCTGGCGATTGCCTTTTTCGTGATGAATTTTGCACATTCTTGTAGCTCATTGTGTGTTGTAATTCCACCGACACCAGGTTTATCTACGCACCTTATGATATCAAAGAAATATGTGTAAAAGCACTTCCTAAAATGCTTTTCATGTAACTTACTTTCGGAAAGAGTAACAAGGTGTGTGATTATAAAATTAAACAAATTGTGCCCAAGTCCGAAACGAACCAAATGGCTTACAACATATCGCACATTTCAAGTATAATATGGATTGCAATATCACAAGGACATCCAGATAATGAAAATGCGTTAGACATTTCATATAACTTTACGTTAATGAATACGCGTATAAATTAAAATACTCATAAGCAACGAAAGGAACTCCGGGGATTGAGACCCTTGAGACCTAAGATAGACTTTTGTTTTCCGTGACTGTTTGCATCTGTCGTGAGCGAGGGATCTTAGCGCGTCTGAACTTCGCAGATCTCTCTTTCCTTCTTACACATCACAAGAAAAGAAACCCTACCCCTCCCCTCGGAAATAATCCCTTCCGCAGGTCAAAATTTTCCTTCCGTCGGTCTTTCTACTCACCCAACTGCGGGGAGGAAGGATTCTCTTTCTGCTTGGAGAGGTCATTAAACCCCCCTCAGGGGAGGGGGGTGGTTAGGCTGTGTTGTCACATTGCCGTCAAGTTTGGACTTTGAAATTTTTCGGCTCAGAGTTGGTAAGTTCTTTTTGAACAGGGCTCCGAGGTGGTAAGTTTTTAATGAACAGGACTGTACATATAAATGTATCATTTAGGCAGAAGGAGAGAGAAAGGGATAGGCAACACACAAAATTGAAGAACACAATGGTGGTGCGTAGGTGGCACTCACTCCTCCATAATCTCACCCTCCTCCAGCAGTAACTCTTCGATAAGGCTTTTACATAGGTGAATCTTCCACTCCCTTCAACATCAACAGTCACCGCTTTACCCACAAGAACCCTTCCCAATCTGCTTCTCTTCCCAAAGCGGTACACACCTTGCTTCACAAAAAATCTTTTAATGCTACATTGTTTCTTTCCCCCCTCCCCCACATATCCCGCACTAGAACTCAAAATGGTGGAATGAGCGTGCATTTGCCCAAACAAAGCTTTCTATCCTCTGAGCATCAATTCCACTAAACACCCTCCTCGCCTCACCAACAGCCCCTTCCACTCTTCTCCCCTTATTCCCTTCTCGCCATCTGAGAAAGGTGGTGGGCACCATCAAAAAGTTTAAAGCCAAAACGTGTGTTTCTTTTTTCAGGCATTTATGTTTTTGTACCAGTCACACCTGTGACATTGCCGCATGTATAAGCAAAAGTACACGTGTAAAACAAACATTCATACAGCAACAGTTACCCATGTGTATCTCACAAATCCCATGTGAGGGTAAGGTAATGTTAATGAAAGAGTAAATGAAATGTGTGAATGTCAGCTGACAAGAATGAAGGAATGTACACTCACGATATGGGGCAATGGAGTGGCCATTCAAGTTCCTGATTGACTTCACTCGATACAACTTGCCATCCAGCTCCACTTCATACGATTCCATGACTTCCTGAATGGCTGCTCCAATATCGCAGAGCTGGACATCTATCCCTGCTGCCTGGAAACAATTGAAGCGCATTCAGTTGTGAATATGAGGGAGCATGCACCAGAAGAGTACTTCAACGAAATTAAACCTCCAAGTTCTCATTTTGTTTTACCAAAAGGGCCTCAAGGGAGAAGTTGGATAGTGGGGTTTCAGTTCAGTTTACCAAATTTCATGTTGACTGAGAAAGCCCTCCCCTGCTGCAGTTTCTTTGTTACAATTACTACTTACTGTACTCGGGACAATTTGCCCCATTGTACAGCATTCAGTACAAGCTCAGATAAATGAGAGGATTAGACAATCAGAATTCCAGTTGAGACCAACTACGCTTAACTGGGTGACTGAGCGGAAACGCACGTTCCCATCATGGCCCAAACCAGAAGTGTCTAGGAATAGAACATCCCTCAAGTGAGACATCTATGCTTGGAAGCCAAGTTGTTGCATGATAAAGATGGATTATCGTCATGGGACGGCACTCTAAAATTGTAATAGAAACTGATTTTGGATTGTATATTCATTAATTTATTAAAAAAATATGGGCAGCTATCCCATATTACAACAAATGTAAAGGCATAATTAAATTAATCATGCCATATCAAAATAATTAATTATTAAATTTAAACACCAATAATTATCAATACAAAATAAATTGTAATACAAAATTAATTTAAAAAAACTTGACATTGACAACTATGAAATCAAAATAAAGTTTCCTTGAGAATGTTTTTAAAACCAGCATAAGAAAAATGAAAAAAAAAAAAAATCTACGCTCAAAGGAAGAATATTAGCCTCTTTAATGGTTCTTGTCTACTGCTACTGCACAAATAATTTCTATCATAAAAAACCCTATGAAAGGTCTGTATTTTAAGTAACAATTGGCACTCATTAAACTCAATAGGCCTGGGCAAGTTAAATTGAGGATGAATTTGTAAAGAAACAAGATATCATAATCAAAACGCCTAACTTCCAATTCACTCAAGTTCATAATTTCATATACCTCACTGTTAGAAATTACTGACATATCAACACCACATTTCCTAGTGCACATTTTTGCAAATAGTTTAAGAGACTTTTCTAGCCCGCTTTTCTGGCACCCATAGTAAGGACTTCAAACTGAAGAACAATACTCGGATATCAAAAACTAACAAACTAAAAAACAAGACCCTTACAGCATAAACGTTATTTATATGCATAGTGAATCTGGAAATAAAGCCAGCATTTTTATTGATTTATTAACAACCATATCTATATGTGCATCATAACTCAAATTAGAAGTAAAAATAACACTTGCATTGAAGTTGTCCTGTTAAGGGGAACTTCTTAGAGTTCATAGTTAAATAATATTGAGTCTACTACAAGAAAAAGTAATACATTCACATTTATTTATATGTACATATTTAAAAACATAGCATTACTATCACACCATAAACAAAAGCAATCCAAACTACTTTGAATAGTGACACTATCTGATTTTGATTTAATATTAAAATAAATTTTCTAATCAACTGCATACGTTAAACATTTAATGGGTCTACAAATTTCACCTTCATCATTTATAAACAAATTAAAAATATATGGCTCAAAGTGAGATCCTAATGGGATATCTGAAGTTAAATCAAAATCAAATGATAAATTATAAAGTGCATACCACTAACCTAAGTAAAAAACTGAATTCTGTAATTTAATTGGTATCTATTTTGAAACACACTGTTAGCTTAGAAATTATGAAAACCCTTTACTACGGACTATTTTACCCACGTATATCTTATGGAATAGTCTCGTGGGGATCAACGTCGTTTTTGAATAGTGTTTTTGTCATCCAAAAAAAGTTTGTAAGAACAATCTGTAAAGTACACTATAGAGCTCACTGCAGGCCACTGTTTCTGAGATTAAAACTATTAACAGTGCCTTCAGTTTATGAAAATCACTCTGTAATTTATGTTTAAAAAAAACATCTCAGATTTTGTAAAGAATAATGAAATCCATTGTTATGACACTAGGCTAAAATATGATATGCATGTGATGTCATCCTGCACCACTAAACATTTAAGGAGTCCTAGAAATACAGTAAAACCTCTCTTTTACACTTTTGACGGGGATGAAGGAAAAAAGTGTAAATCGCGGGAAAATGTAAATCGAGGGAAATCTTAATTTGTAGGAAATAGAAGCAAAATCATAGCCTAATGTTAAATATTTTTTTTAAATTAACAGGTGATGCTTAATATTTGATGGGTCACCAAATAGACATAAATAAATGAATAAACAAAAGTTAACAAAAAATAAAAGTATTTAACTCAACTTGATTTGAGGTGGTGTCTACCTACATATATTTATCTTTGCATCAAGGGCATACATTTTTTCTTCAACAATAGTCTATGTCATCCATGCCTTTGTGTTGGCTGCATAGGTTGTAGCCAAGGTCTTTCTTAATGTTTTTAAAGCAACGTGGACTTTTGGACCCAAGGAGCCTAATGTAAAGGCCGTTTTACACGGTACATTTGTTTGTACAAACTCTTCCGTGAACTCTTGCATGAAGCAAAATGTATCATGTAAAGCGGCAAATTGTATGAACGCTTGTGCGAATGTCTCAATGCCTGCACAGGAAATAGAACCTGTTCTAATTTCGTTGAGACAAATGTACAATCTCACGTACATTCGTTTGTACACAATCTTTCATCGTGTAAAACGGCTTTAATATTCGTGTTTGGACTTTTCAAAAACAAAGCGGGCTTCAGTCTCACACTGCCATCTGGATTAGCTCCTAATAAAACAGTAAGGCGACCTTTGATGAGCTTCATGGCCCCATGACAAGAGTCCCCTTTGAAGTCTATAGGGTCTTGTGTGTGGCATTATTCAAAAAAGGACCTGTCTCATCCACATTAAAAATTTATTATTTCGGGGGAAGATTGAAACAATGTCTTCAATGTTTCTTCAAGTTCATTATCCTTGGGAGTATTTAATGAATTTACACCTTTTTCCAATACGGCCGCATTCCTTAGCACTTTTCTCTACACATTTACGAGTTTTTACAGTTGTGTTCCACGTTGAACCTGGTATATCAAGTTCTTCGGTCAGGGACATGCGAGTGCCCTTATTAGAGTCAATTCTCTTTGCAAAATGTTGATTTTTTTCTTCAACTGATAACGATTATCTCGCACGCTTGTTTGCCATTTTAAAATACATTTCCTCATGAATGCCGTAAGTAATTGCTCATTAAATAAAACTAAAGGAGAAGTAGCTAAAAACACAAGATGAATAGCATTAGTGTGTGAGTTACGAGAAATAAAAAAAAGATCGCTGCGAAGCATGAGAATGAGAGTTAACACACGTTTTAACTTTTCGCCACAATGACAGCGGTAGTTGGCAAAATAACATCAAATTAAATATATTTATGGCATCCGCTACAAATTTGAAGTTACTGTTTAAACATCTAGTACGGCCAGGGAAGATAATTCTATTACCTGGTATGGCTCCTTTGTACCAATTCGAGAATCCCGATCGCAAGCATTACAATATCCCGCATAAATACTTTTCAGCAATGCTATCGATGTAATGTGCTACCATCAAACGAATAATTGTGTAAAGGAAACCAAATAAATCAGCATTCATATATCATGTTTAAGCATGTATTTTATCCATATTTAACATTAATCACGCTCGAAGAGTCGCCAGCTGCCATCTTTCTTGCCTTCAAATGTCGTAAATGGCGGGATTTGAAAGTGTAAATAGCGGGATGAAAATACATTATAATGATGCAAAAATTTTTAGGACAGGGAGAAAATGTTGTAAATCTCGGGAAAACGTAAATTCCGGGGACGTAAAAGCGGGGTTTTACTGTATGTGCATAAAACTTTATAATAAATTACCAGCTGGCATAAAACAAGAGGACAGATACAGTGTGTTTAAGAGAATGTTATTTAACTTCCTGGTTACGAGGTGTTTTTACAGTGTCAATGAATATCTCATGTTGCATGAAACGTAAACCTTACACCTTATATCCTATTCTTTACACCTCATTGCCTCATTCTTTCTTTCTTTTGACGTGTCCTATACACTTACCTTATACTTTTATTTTGTACAGTGTCTTTTGTGCTAATAAATTATTATTATTATGATTTAATCCTCACATTCTGTGTTCTTCCACACAAATAACTTGACAGTCAAGATAAAAATTTACCAGAAATTCCAAATGCTTGTAGCTTTGCCACTAAATGATTAATATTTACAGAATCAAAGGAAAATTTAAAATCAGTATACACTGCATCAACCTGATGACCCTCATCATAAGAGGCAAGAATATCAGTTTGGAAGGAAATTACGTTACATAGTTAGTGTAGATCGTCTACAATGAAACCCATGCAGTTTGCCAATAGTAGAAGCCCTATATAGCGAGAGCTCTCGGGACATGTAAAATCACTCGCTAAATGGAACTCTCGTTAATACCGAAGATGATTCATAATCACTCCACAGCCAATTCCTACAACTGCAACGCTAATTTAGCCATAATTGTGGGAATTTTTGTTAAGTGGAGAAAACATTCTTATTTCGAATCATATTTTCGAACACTTCAGTTACCAATGATCGTATTCACTTTCGATGACATCAAATTCCACGTTAGAAGTCATATGCTGGAATAATAATCGTCGAACTTTAACACTTAAGGACACGTGTACTGTACTGCGCATTGTATATTGTTATTGCCCTGATGTTTTTATAAAAACGGATATATGGTTTGTAGAAAGTTCTATCTTGGTCATAAAGATATTTGCAAAAATGCTAAATATCTTTATGACCAAGATATAACCTACGGGGATTTTGTTCCACACAAGCATTGGGCTGTTATCTTCTCCAGTTAAATAGTGGAAATATAGGCGAGGACTTCAACGTTTGTAACATCGCCTCAGAAAACAGCTGACTTCGGCTTTTTGGAATCATAGAGCCCAATATCACCAGCATTTACGATTAGCCCTTAACAGTATACTGTCGTTTGTGTTATTATTACAATAATTATGCATGGAATACTCTCTTGAATTTATGGAAACATAATTGTTACAAGCAAGTCCACACATGACAGTTGTAAGCATGGAACGGGAACACAACGCGGACTTACATGGATTGACTGCGTATAGATAAGATGTGCAACTTTTTACCACTAGCGAATACGGTATGGCTCCTGCAAAACCTATTTTTCAAGCGATAGTGCACATTGCGGCTGCTAGGTGGCAGGGCACATCATCATTTTTATGGCTATTTTTTAGGTATTCCATGGTACATATACATGATTTGCTGTGAGTTTCAAGCGCGAGACAGAAAGTTCCAAAGGGTGTAAGATCCTAAATGAATTCCATCAAGATACACATAATATCTTCTGCCATACATCTCGCAGGAACTTGCTGATAATGAATACTGACTACACCCCCTGCTGCGAGATAAACGTATGATTTATAGTACATACCATTCTTGCTTATCGAAATGAATCATCCTTGACCTGTTTTCAATATTTATAATCTTTGAAACAATTACAAAAGACAATACAATATGTAGACAACTTAAAATATAGGGAATCTGAATTCATAACAATTTACATATTCAACATCGGAATATTTAAACTTGTCAATACCGAGCCTCTTACTTAGATACTCCGCTTTAGCCTTCATCAATTTAGGGCCATTTATCAGAGTTCAGGCTGCTCTCTGCTGGCAAAACCACGAGAAAAGGGCAGATTCTACCTGCGTATGTTCTCCTGGCCACAAATGTTTCTGGCTGCTTGGACGTCCTTCTTGAAGCACTGCGGCACAAAATTTTTCCTTATTCTTTATAATTGTGAATAAGGTCGAGGAAGATATGCCAAATCACCTCCCTATCTCGCTTTTGGACCCATCGCCACTTTCGCATTCATTGATAATTCGTATTTTAGTTTTCAGATCCAACAACTTTCTTTTCCCAGCCATGATGTTGCATCAGTCGGGCTGAACTTGATAAAAAAGTGGGAGGATGACAAAAGAACAATGAAATGCACGGACTTATGAGGAATTTATTTGAGTGAATACTGGCATGCCGTGAATGTCCGAAATGTGTATTTGAACGCCAAACTGTGCGGAAAAAATACTGCTAGACATATAATTTCATTGACAGAGGACATGAGCACAAGTTTGTGCACGCTTGCCGAGATTGAAACAGCCATTTGCCACTAGTAATAGTAAACAACCCCAGTGGAGGCTGGTTCTTGTCCTCGCTAATACTGATTTATTTCAAATGTAAATCATTGGGGATTTAAATCGTTCTTTGGCCTTCCCTCGCAAATTTGAGTTCTCATTATATATGTCCTACACGTTCTACTGTATTTACATGCATATACATAATATAGCTTATTGTTGGACCCCCGTGGAAAATATAAAAAAACATGCTTAACACAGCACATTCATTCATTTAGGGTGCTTATTTTACAATTACCATTGCAACAAATTTCATTTCCTTCTCAAAGCAACAAAGTCTCAAATATAGAGTCAGACAGATAATGTTTACTGCAGCAATGAATACATCCTGCAAAATAAAATACCTCTCGACAGAAGCTCTAAATGTGAGGGATTACACATCAGGGATTCAAACTCTATAACAAACTGCCATCTGCAATTAAATGCCTGAAACACAGGAAGTTCAAAGTGTACGTAAAATGTTTTCTAAATAAGCATTTGTTATTTAATATTAACGAGTATATAGAATGTCACTTGTAATAATTTTACTTTGGTCTACTATTTTTCAACATTGATGTACTCTACCTTTTGTAATAATTGTTTTTTATGTTTTTTGACAAATCATGTATTTTTGCCTACGGAAAATAAAACTATTGTTATTATTGTTTGCTAGCGAAAATTGTAAATTTTTAAAAACTCAATTTCCTCATGCTTTTTGACAAACTTTTCCTCCTAGCGGCTCAGCATTTAGTTTTACAACGAAGTCCTCAGGAGCATAGTTGTAGAGAATTACATTACCTTTTAAATGAGGCAATTTAATATTTTGTTTTCAACTGGCCAATAGTTACAACAATTTTAAATTTCTAGGGAAATTCCGGAATATATATGGTAAGAAAACTTATGTAATGAACTAAATCAGGGTGTCGAATGAAAATCTAGTACAAAATTCAAGGATATTTCAAGATTTTTAAGGATAACAAAAACAACTTTTAAAACACAAATTATACTTTTATAAGTTATTAAATAAAAAAGTGCTTTTTAAAGCATTGAAAAATTAATTATATGTATCTCTTTTGTTATTCCGGTATTCAATCTTTAAGGGATAACCTTGACTGGGAGAACGATATCAATGCTGCTAGGAGAAGGAAGATCTTCGGAAGTGGATGACAGGCATGCCATGACAGCGATGCGCACATTAATTGTTATTTGTGAAAAGGTTACCGACTGATCCATCTGTCGTCTTTGTGTGACTATAAGCTACTTCTCACTCATACTTGGCCTTTTCTTTCAAACTTCATTGCCTAATTTTGTGCACATAACTTTAGTAAGCTCGCAACTTCACTTTCTACAGGCGCATTTCTACAGGTATCATTCAGGTATTTGCGATGTAGAAATGATGGCGTGAGACCAAAAGGAAGATGCATTTTTGCTGGCACCAAGTAGTAAGCAGAGGTATAATGAGAGTTGAATAATTTCCATTCTACGCTTTCTTCCCATTGCTTGAAAATGCAGTTAAATATTAAGTCGCTGCGATTGGCACGCAGGTATACAGCAAGTACGGGGGCAATGTGCATCTTGCGTATTCATGCAATGATGTTCGATGTGTTGGCAATGTACAACACCTTATTAAAGTTTAAATATTGGTTAAATAACATTTTAAATCATTTCATTCCAGCATATTCTGAACCTATACTGTATTTCGTATCACTGAATGCACTGCCGATGATGTAGTTAAACCGATCCGTCGTATGGTAATATACTGATTCACTTTACGATGAAATTCAATTTAAGATTGGTCCTATGGAATAGATTACCCTCGTAAAGCAGGGGTCTACTGTATGACAAAATTTCAGCATTTCACCAAAGCATGGAGGGCATTTTTCTGATTAACATAAAATTTGGTAAGATGAACCAACCCCAAGAACCAACTTCTCCATAGCACACTTGAAAATAGAAGTAAAAAAGTAAAATTTGAATCACTGTTTTGTGCCGGATCCCATGCTTTCAGGTTCAACTGCATTAAGATGACAACAGTTTCTCCTCCTGTAACGGAGGAGGATTGTTGTCATCTTAATGCACGCAGTTGAACCTGTGGGAAAACATGGGATACAGTTCTTCAAGCCACTGCGGAAACCTTTGCACGCCAATTACATGGTCACTCTCCACCTACAACACGGAAAACACACTCAACTACACAGATGGAGTGCATCCCCACATACCCAACAACCCCCACCATACACATACCTTGATCCCAGTGTTGGTCGCATCACGGACTGCTTCAATCAGCTTGTCGTACTTGTTATTGAAAGCGAGTGTGAAAGCACAGTCAATGATTCGCCCTGATGGAGAGAAAGACAAGAGATGGATAAATTATCACATTTGAGAGAGAGGAACAAGATTAACCCAATAAGCGGCATACATTGCAACAAAGATGTAAGGCACACATGAGGAGAAAATGTAAAAAAAAACCTGGGGCCTGTGTCCAAAAAAGAGAAGGCACAGGATACATTTGAGGCACACAACCGAGTGCACTACAGACCTGCGTGAGTGGCAGCTGACCTGCGTGAGTGGTGGTCGGTCGCCGACTCTCCAACCCAACAAACATAATCGCTCGCTAGCGCTTAACAAGCTCTTACTCTAGATCGATAAACAGCCATTAAGAATTTTGAGAGTCCCATAATTTCTACACTCATAATTGCTCACACAACTTGAGTTCAAACCATTAAACTTGGAATGGAAATACCACGTCAATTGCCTAACTAAAACACTTCGGCACTGCCACTCAAAGTTATATTTCTTACGAAACAAATGTCCATTGAATTTCCTTCAAGTTATATATTTGGCACTTGTACAGTCAAAACTAAGCGATGGTTTTTAATTTCTGGGGAGGAACCAATAGAAATATGATAAACCCTGCACTATTCCTGCAAAAGAGGATAGTGCCAGTAATGATGTCAAAAACTGTTTCTCCCACACATGCTACACTAAACGCATGGATTTGTGAAAAGTGGGGGTCAGCTTACAATCGATTAAATATGGTATTTGTCATTCTTTAAACACGGATGTTATGTGCCATTAAAATCGTCCACGTTTTCATTTAAGTAATTGCTTCACACACGTTAAAATATAACAGCCGAAAATCCTTTATTTTGCATCCTGTATTTGTAGGCAACCTGACCCTGGATTTTTTAACTTTATCAGATTCCTTATTCTCTCGTGAGTTTTGGTAAGTAAACCGACAGTTTAGAAAGTGCTTTTTATTTTTTTTTCTAAGATGTGTTTACGAAAAATTTAACACTTTTATAATTTTTTCCTATGCATCAATCATTGCAACATTGTCAATATTTTCCAGGTTTCTTCCCTGTTTTGGTAAATATTCACATTGGTCTTTTTTTGTACATCTAGTTTTCTTCTCCTGAATTTTTGTACAGCTAATTCTTCGGTCAATGAACATAACAAATGCATATAACATAGTACAGTATACTTAGTAAATTCGTCACTATTACTAATATTAGTGAATAATCCCAATAGTAGAGAATGTTGCAGACTCGTATAGGTATGCTGCTGTTCGTAATCAAGTGCTTCCAATGAAATGTTTCAGGGAATGCGGAAGAATTAAAAAAACTGCCGCATGATCTCACCGAAAGTTTTGATATTTTTGTCCAAAACTCTCAAAAAATCTAATTCGCTTAATGTTTGGCCATATAAAAATTTCTCCAATGAATTATACATTTGGTTTCCGCGACCCGCACAGTTGGGAAATGTGAGAAAAAGAACTGTCGACCTATGTTTTGAAGTCCCTGTCAAACATGCAGCCGTTGAGAGAGAGTTGTTTTAGAGGCGGGAGAATGGCAACCAGCCCAGGGTGTTAGGTCTTTCACACTCTTTTAGAGCCCTCAACATCCCGAGGCATATCCCAGCCGTAGTCTCTTCAAAAGCCTCTGGGTGTTCCAATGAACCCACCTCCACTAAAGTCTCAAGAGGCTTGAGGTTCCTAAGTCGTACACCTCTAAGAGGTTTCTTGAGGAGGAAGACGACGGCAGCGGGAGTGATGACTTCGAAGGGAGTCACTTCTCAGGGGAGACGGAGTGAGGAGAGAGTGGCAAGGATGAGGAGGAAGGGGATCCCACGCAGGGTAATTTACTGTTATTCCCAGTCTGGCCTCCTCGGCCCTTCTTTGCATGCCACCACTTCCCGACTGAGAGAGACCACGTACTCTTGGACTTCCGACAGGCTGACAAAAGACCAAATCCCATTCACAAAGACCACCACGAGATGAACCCCGACACTTTTTCAACCTTTTACTGACTGATGATATACTCAACCTTACTGTGACGGAAACAAAGTGTGTCCTCATTTAACGTTGTTAACTCGTTCCTGAAAATCTCAATGTTAAACGATGCAATATTTCCCATAAGAAAAAATTTAAAAAATTAAAATCAGTTCCAAACTTACCAATTCTTCATTTCATAACATAAATGACTTCCGCACAGCACAGCGATAAAAGGTTGGATAAATGGCATTAATGAATGAAGCATTCAAACTAAATTTCTAAAACATTTTAATGGTGAAACTTGGATATTTTCACTCACAAAGGAAATTTTGGAATTATTCTCTATCCTGGCGGCACGAAAACTACAAGTGATAGGAACTTAATGTTGATATTTAAAAATACAGGGGGCCTGGTTGAAAGACGTTATCAATGGATTAATGCACAAAAATTGCCCATTTCCTTAAAAATTTATGTGTTTTTATGGACTACTTTGCGTCATCCTCCACCGATTTACGGCGTATTTTAATTATGCGAGCAGTTGAACAGATGTCACTACTAGTCAGAGATCTTCATATCTTAGATGAAACAAACTAAAAATGCATTTTTAGAACAATAAGCACCAGGTTTCCTTCCTATATTTCTGATATTTAGTGCTGTTAGCAATGGTTTCCTTCTGAGTAAATAGAATTTTTTTTCCTTCACTGCGGGAGCGTGCGCATGCATATGCCGTGAAGGGTAAAAATTTCGCTAGCTGCGATCGCGAAGACGTAGGAAATCAATTAAAATAGTGAATAAAGTAGGGAAGCTCGGTGCTGTGTACAAAATTTTTGTTATTTCATAACAATTTTTCAGTAACAGTATCACCCTCAACGATTTACTGCAACAGGGCAGGTTTAGAAAACTTCCTCTTGCACACTAATTCAACACGAAAAACACGTTTTTGATTCACCTCAAACAGCAGTGAATCAAAACTTTCTACCATGGCGGCATGGGATTTTCAGGTATTTTTTTCCCGTAGATATCTGCCCCTGGATCTACCATTCAGACATGGTATTATTAATACCATGTCATACAAGATAGTACACTAACATTGGTTTGAGTTATAAATCACTAGATGCATTTCCCCCAAAAACAGCATAGTAAATATTAAGCAAATATAACAGTTATGAAACAAACAATGCAATAATTATTCGCTCAGGTGAACATTTTACACACGCTATGGGGAGTTAATGCCAAACTTTTCCGCTGAATGGAAATTACGCATCAGAAGCGCCCAAGTCATATTCGTAATTCATTTTTTTGGCTGTGCCTAATTTGAACAACGTTATCGTGAAGCACTGACGACGTTGAACGATTATGGGTTTTAATTGTTGGACAACGTTATCGTGAAACAACGTTAAACGGGACGTTAAACGAGGACACACTGTATAATTGCCAACGATCTAAAGGCAAAAAATGTAGCTCCTAAGGCGAGGACCATTCCTTTAAGCAGGATAGCAGATCTTTGGAGCCCGGACCTTCTCTTTATCTTTCCCTGATTTCCGGGCTGCATGAGCCAAGACAGGTTCTCGGGTGTTTTTTGCAATTTTTACACTTTGCAAAAAAACCCAGAACCCGGTCAGCCTCAGCCAACTGATCGATTCTATAAAATATGCCCAGATATAATTGACCTCTTCCATGACTCAATGACCAATGCTGTGACCCCAACACAAGAAACTCTGCATTGATGAGTCTATGCTTCTCTGGAGGGAACGACTAGTTTTTCGGATGTTTTTGAAGGGGAAAAAACAACTACAGTATAAAAATGTATACGCTTACAGAACCCTCTGGTTTAGTTCTCAGATTTATTGTGTACACTGGGTCTAGTGATGCTGAAGTAGGAGGCCAAGGCCACGTTGACTCTGTTGTAGGTAAACTAATGGAGGGTCAGCTTGATGTCGGCCATTCATTGTTTATGAACAATTACTACAACAGCATCAATTTGGCCCACCAACTACTAGTGCAGAAGAGCTATTGTATTGGGACTCGGAGAACTAACTGGAAGGGTACCAAATCCTCCCCACATAGTTTCAAAAAATGAAAGATGGGGGAAGTTGTGAATGCCGTCACTGAAGACGGTGTCTGCGTCATGAAGTGGAAACACTGGAGGGAGGTACTCATGAACAGTTTTCAGTATGGTGGTGAAATCTTATGAAAACATTGCGAAAATGGTCATTTCCAATGCTATTTT
This sequence comes from Pyrrhosoma nymphula, assembly GCA_963573305.1. Classification (NCBI taxonomy): domain Eukaryota; kingdom Metazoa; phylum Arthropoda; class Insecta; order Odonata; family Coenagrionidae; genus Pyrrhosoma; species Pyrrhosoma nymphula. Next base: position 10,309,777 of record OY754327.1, read on the forward strand.
CTGTAAAACTACATGTCCCAAGGGTGTATGTTTCTTACATTTTCCAAATGTGCATTTCTTACACTATCCCAAGGTATCATTGTCATTTTCGTCACTTTCCAGGGTTTTCCGATAAATATATGTTTCGCTGGTGTGATGGGAGAGGATTTTCTTTTAACGGATTTGAAATGACGCCTTCTATTTTTATGACTGTGCTGATCCTCATATATTGACAGAATTTAAACGCCTAATGAGTTAAAACTAGGCCGTTTCATTGTTACAAGCTGGTTTTACAGCAAACTTAACTGAAGGGTTTTGTAATTGGAACTCACCTAATCATTAGAGTGAACTCCAGCAGCCATGTTAAAATAGGGAACTTGGTCATGCCATCACATTCGGCTGATCACGTAATAGTGAAAATTGTGTTAAAGGAATTCACGTTAAACGAGGGATACCTATTCTCGAGATTTTTCTGGAAACAGAATGGGTAGGCCAGGCCCCATGTAGGCAAATGGTTTTTGGCATCCTTGTTCTCATAATGTGGCATCAAGAGGGTTGAAGGACCTTTTCGGGGCCATCAAGGTGTCCCTCTCGCTGTAGCCATTTTGCTCAAGTCTCAAGATGCTTTAGCTCTGGAGGAAAACTCTTTGAGTTGGCTATTGCTCTGGCCTGGTGAATCTATGAGGGCAAGACCACCCTCCTCTGGTAAGGGTGATGATGACTTCGTCCTTTCAGGATGAGGTCCATGTGCATCGATTTACAGTACAGACTCTATGCCAGAGTTTCACATCTCCCTGAGTATGGACGAGGATGCCGAGAAAGAAAATCCAATTGTCTTTTTCTCTGTCTCCATGGTGAAATGGATACTCGGGTGTTGACTGTTCATGTGAACCCCAAAATTCTTGAGGGCATCCGGTCCATGTGGCCAAACGATGTAAGTATCGTCCATGTACCACAAAATAAATTTCAAATATAGAGGGTCTTAGGAGAGTACCTCTTCCTTGAAATCATCCACGATAAAGTTGGCAATCACAATAAACAATGTAGAGACCACTGCCACTCCATCAGTCTGCTAGAAAAACTCACCTTTGTATTGTAGGTAAGTTGACATCAATCCGTAGTGAAAGAGATTCATTATGTCTATGCCAAATCTGTCTTCCAAGAGCCTCAAGTAGTCAGTAAGAGGCACATGGGTGAGCAGCGATACCACATCTAGGCTGACCATGACATCCGCCTACCGCATATGAATGTCAGCTAGTGTCTTCACACACTGAAAAATTCTTGATGTGGTGTCCGCAGTGGTCTACATGCAGGGACAGGATTCCCACGAAATATTTTGCCAATTTGTAGGTGGGCAACTCGATGGCACTCACGATCGGTCTCAAGGGCATACCTTCCTTGAGAATATTTGGCTGTCTGTAAAGCCTGGGTGGAGCTTGTGTAGGAGGATGCAGACTCCAAGCTGTATCCACTGGAAAACCCCATTTCCTGATCAATGAGTGATTGTTTTCCTGGTGATGGAATCAGTAGGATCACAAGACCGTTTCTGGTATGTTCTTCTAGGAGGATTTCACGGATTTTCTAACAGTAATCTCCAGCATTCATCAGGACAGTGGCCATTCCTTTGTAAGCTGGAAAGACTGTAAGTGCCTTGTAGTTCCACAGTGCGTGAATGGCAGATTGCTCCTCCCTGGAGATGTTCAGTTCAGGTGGCACAGCCCCTTTTAAGACCAAGGCAATTTCCCCCTCACCTCCTCCCGGATTATGTCTCCTGGAAGTTTCCAGACAGTAGGCTTCTTTATTCCATCCATGAAGTCACTGTAGAGTACTGCTCTGGGTGCTAGAGTAAAACTAAGTCGCTTCGGCTGAAAGAGTGGGCCCACCAGGGTTCTCATCGGAAAGATTGATCACCAACCGTTTCGTGTTCAGAGGAGGAACTGCCATCTAGTAAAACCGGCAGCCCACTGTACTTCCCCTTGTCTTTCAGTGAAGAGTATCTCTCTCATGGCAGCCATAATTTCATCCATGTACTTCCAGTCCAAAGGTGTGATCATTTCTTCAAGGCGAAGGTGGAGTGTGCGAAGAAAGAGCTGATGCTTTCCTAGCAAACGCTGTCAGTGAAGATTGTCCGGGTTCTCCACTGGGTCAACCTACGTTCCTGCCGATGTTTCCATGCATGAATCCTCCAACATCTTCAGGGCTGGATGTCATGACAGCCAGAAACAGAATAAAATTAATCTGTTTTGAATAACTTGATCCCGATTTTTGCATAGAATTGAGAAATCAAATCGACCCCTCATCACCTTTATACCAGAAGACACCTGACTTGAAAACAAACCAGTGAATATTACACACATGTACTCAAACTCAGCCGCCAGTTCAATAAATAATTTCTACTAAATTAAAGCACTGATACGTCTAAGAGGGTACCAGCATGCATTTCGGCTGGGATTATGCAACACATTGACTCATTTCTTCATGAACATTCAACAACTTACCATTTATGTGAGTCCCAAAATCAATCTTGCACACATCGTCATACTGCAGCACAGTTGGATCACCTGCGTTAGGGGTGTAATGGGCAGCGCAGTGGTTCAGGGAGCATCCCGTGGGGAAAGCCAGCCCTGCTTTCAAACCATTTTCACCAATCAAACGACGAGCCGTGTTCTCCAACTGCTCACATATCTCAATCATTGTCATGCCTGGCTTGACCCAACGTTGGATGTGCTGCCTTGTCTGCAAAGCAAAAATTTATAAATAAATTACTGAATAAATACTGACACCTAGTCATCATTTACCCAGATGAAGATAACTGACAGTCGAAGAAAACTCTGAACTTTCTACTAACTTAAAACCACTCCAGCATTGGTATGCCCCAGAGTTCCAAGACCTATTTCGTATGTTTAAAAATTATTTGGAATAATAACTGATACAGCAAGGAGAGGAATTAAAGAAGGTGTAAACTATGCAAGCAACACAATGTTATGACAACATTAAAGATTCTGTAACTCAAATGAGAGGGAGAGTAGGTCCAAGACCATTAAATAATGAGCTTTTCCAAACTCATTTGCTTCCAGTACACTGTCCTGGCATGCTGCTTTAAGCCACAATATTCACCAACCACGAGGGGGCTTTTGATTTCAAGAAGGGATATGCGAGTACTCGAAAATTTGAGTCGAGTTGTTGGTACTCGACTGGAGTACTTCGAGTAATTTTACGAAAGTCGAGTCAAGTCGACGGAGACGCCGAGGCCAATAGGTTCAGATATCTGCCAACAGGAAGCGCTATCATAGCAAACTTATAGCCTAAAATCGATCATTTCGCGAAAATGTTCCTCAGCTATGAGAAGTGATACAAAAATGAGCTTTGATATAAGTTCTAGCTGCATCCTTTATCTTTCAATACGGATAATTCTCAAGTACGTAAGTTAAATACAAGTACTGTAGTAGTATCGAGCAAAGAGGATGTCCAGCGCTTTTTACTTCAGACCTTCGCGCCAAGTGCTTTCGGCAGTCCAGTGAACGGCTACGTGTCCTTGGCCTGCCTCTTTCTCTCCCCTCCACCACTCTGGGTCTCTCTCCCCACCACCCTCGTCTCTGCGCCCATCGGAGAGTCGGAGTGAAGCGATATTTTTTCCTCCAGTCAGCATCACATTTCTTCAAAAGTATCACATTACACTCATCGCTTTCCCACGCCCTAACTTCCCAGATTGCTTCCACTAGTTAGCGTTGCCCGCTGGGAGCACAACATCAGCTAAGCCGTGGATAACATTGGTGCTTCATGGTATGAGGTGACACAATCAACACTAAATGGTTCTTGGAAAAACATTTGGCCAGAAGGTGTTAACTGTAAGTGCTTCCAAGATGCACCTGAAAAAGAAGTCATACAGCAAATATTTTAGCTAGTGAAGGAATTTGGATTCCATGAAAAGGACAAAGATGGTATCATATCGTTGATTAACCAAAATGGAACAGAATTAATTACGGAAGAATTTTTGGAGCTTGACCAACAAATGTAACGACCACAAGACAAGATGAGGATGACACCGTTGCTCTTGTAAGACTTGGTGCTTTTCTGGTGCACAATGTGAATAAATTCTTCACGGGTATCCCACCAGGTGAGTTGTTCAGCCAAAGCCGACGTTTCCATGGCTAACTCTGCCATCGTCCCAGGGCGTAGAGTGCCAGGTCAAAATTCGTCCGGGTTTATATATCCTCCAGCCGTGGGTCAGGTCGTTTCTGATTGGTCTTCGTCGATCCTGTCATTTTTTCACGCCATCTTCATTATCCTGAGAATTGGTTTCCATGCATGGCTGATCGCATATCCCATATCGCGGTTGAAGTTTTTATCTGCCAACCTTATCCTAATAGCCTATTTAGTCAACCGGTCCCAGTATCCGCTTGATCTGCAAAGAAGTTTTGCGTCATCGAATACAATTCGATGGTCCCAGCTGAGACTATGTTCCACGACCGTTGCTCTTGATGGACCACCCAAGGAAGAGTTGACTGCAAAAAGCTTGTCTGATGCCTTCAGCCCAAGCAAAGCAGGAGTAAACATTTTGACTGAGGATAATTCCAGTTTGGAGAGAATAAGAAAATGTTCCAAACAGATTGAAGACAAAAAACAAAGGTGCCGAGCAGATGAGCGTCGAGAGTAGCCTATCTTCTTTCCGTGAAGATGTTTCCAAGTTTGCTTTCGTAATCTGAAGATAGCTCAGATGAAGAAAATTTACCGCCTTGTGTAGGCTTCTGCGGGTTGCTAAGATGTGAATGTGAAGATACAGGTCTTCCGGGTTTTACTTCGCATTGGTCTATCTTCTTCAGACGATAGTTACGCCGGCATTGCAGTCGAAATTCGGCGTTTAGTCGAAAAAGTCCGCTTTATGAGCATGTCGGAAAATATGAGCCCTGCAAAATATTGATTTTCTCCTCAGATTATATAATTGTGCCATTTTTTCCCATTTACAGGAGACCACATCTAGATTGTCTTCAAGATTCATCATTTATGAATGAGAAACTTAGTAAAATGTTATTCGTCACAAATTTTATGATAATGTGTTTGTTTTTCTCATTTCTTGCCACCTCAATGATCATATCTGAGGAGCTGTCCATCAAATTGCCTACCGTGCTGCCTATTTAAAGGAAAGTGATCTATACACCGGAAATATCGTAATTCCGGAACGAGTCTGGTCCCGTGTATTCTGGATTATCAATCTTTTACTGTGATTAAATAATTAGCAACATCTAGCAGAATACACAACACACCAGGATCTGGTCAAATCAAAGGTACATTGATATCCAAATTGGGCCTCACACATAAATCAAGGACATGCTGTAACATATGTGTAAACCATGGCTAAAATGTTAATCATACTTAATGTATGTAATTTCCCAATTCTTTCGATATTCTACTATAAATATAAAAAAATAATATGACACTTCTCGTAATATAAAAATCTAATGTGATATTCCTACACCATGTGAATTTTGGTCAAGATAAAAACATGTCCTACCTACCACTACCACCAAGGGGAGGACTTGGTCAATGTGATGGTTCTCAAATGCAGGAGTTTTGCATACCATTTCACTCACTCTATCCATGGAGTGAACGCACATGTGACTTACCTGACGATGAGCCTCAGCCGCCAAGCGAACTTCATTGTATACATCATTGTGAAGTCTGTCAAGGGCACGCTTCTCTTCACTGGTGAAGCGGTTCTTGGCAGTACGATCATCGTTAACAATGGGATACTCCATTTCCTGACCAATGGGGAAATTACCTGAGATTCAGAGAAATCATCACTAGCATTAAAACAACTCCAATGGCGAAGGCGTCAAACTCATCTTCAGCATGTAGCATTCAATGCATTACAAACATTACATGTACTAAAAAAACATGAAATAATTAGCATGATTTTAATTAGGTAGCTTATAGAAAAAGAATTAATAGAAATCATTCTCCTCACATCAAGTGATCAAATTATTCCCTTAAAATAAAAGGTAATCCATATACAGTCAACTGCAAAAATAAATGTGGGAAGCTCTGTCTACCCCAGGACTCTGACCGAGCAATTACCATATTAACCTTTAAAGGACTAGCATGTATTGTAATGATTAATGTTACATTTTAATTTTGCATTAAATTTCACTAATAAAATGTGTGAAGGCCCTGGCTAGGTTTTATCACTTAGGAATGGTTGTTGATAAATATGGAGTGGGATTGATGTTCTGAAAAGACATGCTTTTTATTCTGAGAGAATTTTGAAGCATTACATGGTTATTGTGTGATCTTTACGTTGATTGAGTTTAAGGGGCCGTGGGACATAGCTGTTTTTCAGACCTATTTTTCGTACAAGATTGATCCAACAGGAATCAAGATATTTGTATGCGGTTTTCTGCATTTACAAGAGAAAGGATCAAACTATTATTCTATTATCTAGGAATTTAAATAATAAGCCTTGTTTAAATATATATCGATGCAAAAATAGACCTTTGTTTATCGATTATTGAGAGACCAGACCAGAGAGATAGGGGCCATGTTTTCACTTTTTTTATGCTAGGATGAAAGTTTCATGCTTAGTGTGTTGGGTCCTTGAAAATGAAAGGTTTAAATTAAAAAACACACTGTAGGGATACCCTGAAAGTATTTGATGTTTTTTGCCGACTTCTGCCCAGGGATACGCGTAGAGAACAATGAAAATCACTAAACAGTTCACAACTTCTCCGCCTACAGCGCTACTCAAAAAGCGGCAAGGTCCCTCTATCCTATAACTGTATGCTTAAGGAAGAGAAGGGCGATGAAGGCTTGGGGAAAGTGAGAAGTGAAGGCAGGCGGGAAGGAGAGGCGATAGACCGACAAGGAGCACAAGGAGTGAGTCTGATTTACTGACTGGCAGTTTCTTGAGTCTCTGTTTAGGTTGTCGCCAGAAGTCTCGAAATTTCATCGAAAGCGTACCAATATCAGAAAATGAAAGTAGGCGGTTGGGTGACATTATTGGTGGCTAGGAAAAAAAGAAGTGGTGAATCTTTAGTCAAGTGGAGGGAAGAAAAATGGTAAATATTGTCATTTTTTGTGAAAACTTTATTGCAGCTGCTTCAATAGCTATACATAGGTATATTCATGGCTGTCAGAATATCTTCAAGCTGAGACTGGCCACCACCAGATGACATATCACCAGAAGTGGCCGAAAAATTCACGTCTGCCTTGTTGGAGTCTAAGCTATCGGTTAAAATTTTTTCTGTTACTTGACAAATTTTACATAGAAATATCAAGCACAACCTCAAACCAAGACAACGCTCCCTCAACCGTTACAAGTCCTTAAAGGAAAAGGAAAAAGGAGAATGATCGAATGTTTGTATTTGTTCCATAAAACATTTTAAGTCGATATTTCTTCTTCCCATTACTCCACCGGTATTTAAAATTTTAAGTATGGAAAAGACTAGGCGAGGAGGGGATTGATATTCTAAGGGACATGATGCAAAAAATGAGGCAACAGGAAAGGATACCTATGGAATGGAGAGAGAGTATCCTGATTCCCCTACATAAAGGTAAAGGAGATGTACAAGGGTGTGGAAATTACAGAGGTATTAAGCTGATGTCGCACACAATGAAGGTTTGGGAAAAAGTGGTGAAAGGCACGCTGCGCCAGGAAACAGAGGTGGAAGAGGAGCAATTCAGGTTCATGCCAGGAAGAGGAACGACAGATCCAATATTTGCGCTAAGACAGCTATTGGAGAAACATCGGGAGTTCCAGGCTAAGCTACATTTGGCTTACATAGACCTAGAGAAGGCTTACAATAGAGTTCCCAGGCCGGGTGTATGTATGGAGGTGTATGAGAGAGAAAAAGAAGCACATGGAAAAATTGGTAAAAAAGATGTACTAGGGGGAGGGGGGTGGATAGAGCAGAGTGTTGGCCAAACAAAAGGTTTTCCGGTGCGAGTTGTATCACATCAGGGATCGACTCTTAGTCCTAATCTTTATGTAAATAAATATATCAATGATGCCGGTTAAGATGGTTTGGGCACGTTCAGCACAGGAAGGAAGAATACGTGGGGAAGAGAGTATTGCAGGGTGGGGGGGAATAGGAAGAGGGGCTCGACCAAAGATGAGATGGAAGGAGAAGGTGCGAGAGGACCTGAGGGGGAGAGAGATTAGGATAGGAAGAGGAGGCGTTGGAGCAAGAGAATAAAAGAAGAGAATGCCGACCCCAGATGAGTGGGACAAGGCGAAGACAAAGGTTTTTATAACCACAACAATAACAATTTTCCTGTCTAATTTCAGAAGTACGCTCAAAAGGTATGCTGCTGATTGGTGGCATATATATAGTGTTGTGCGCTTGTGAGGATTCGCCTCGTGACAAGCATTTGCGATTTATGCTAATGCATCAATAGTCGTAGTTCAAAAGCCACAGCAGAGTTATGCACTCAAATAACGTCCAACTATCAACAGCACATCTTGAGAGTTCACCGTTGCTCGATTGAAATCCAAAAACACAATATTTTCAGAGAAATTGTAGTTCACAATTTCAAAATGCTATTCAGGTATGTCTCACACATGTTACTACTCAAATTCAATACTTACTTTCGTATTTGTTTACTTAAATTGACACGTATGTTAATGTAAGCGCATATAGGAAATTATGCTAATCGCGGGGAAATGTGGTTCCTAATATGACTTCCGATATGATTGCAGAAAAGAGGAAATTTCTTTCGAAAGAAGGTAAGGCTATTGATGGAAGATATTCCCTAAGGATTGAGGGTCACTTGTTATTTCATTTCGTATTATCATTAGTATTTACTTCCGTAGTTATTCCTTTATTCGGAGTTCATTCGGTGGATCGCAAAGTACAATTTGTCAGCGAGTAGACGCTATATGAAAGAAATTAACTTTTCTGCAAACCAATACAGCATCAACCCCTTACTTTCGCTGGAGAGAACGAAAGAAATTATGCACAGCTTACCGTCAGCAAATAACTCAACGATGGGAATCGAGGGGGGCTCGGTTTGGGTTTTCTGGCCACCTTTTCCCTTAGACTTCCTCTTTTTCCTTTTCTTTTTGCCTTCCTCTGTTTCATCTAAAAATAAAATCATACAATTATAATCATTTAAGTCCATAACAACATACCGGAGAGAAAGAAAATATAAAATAAAAACCTTCATGTTCGTTCTCAATTGCATTCTCCTTTCCATTAAGTTTGACTTTTTCAAGTCCTTCTGCAAGGTCTTCAGGTCCCCCTCCTGGAACATCCACGGAAGTCTCGACAGAGGCTAAAAAACATTGAAGTCAGGGGGTTACATGTTGCAGACCATGTCCACTACTCAACATTCTCCAATCATTCTTACTCCCTACCGGCTTTCTTCTTCTTCTTCCTCCTCCTTTTCTTAGATGACTCCGTAGCTGCATTGTCTCCATCTACATCCTTCTCGTGGTCTGGAGGACCATCATCGATTAACTTCTCCTCCGACTTTCCTACTTCATCAACAACAGCAGCCATTTTGATACTGAGAGATACCCGAAATCGCGAAATCCATGCAACCACATGCAACCATGCAACTACACCACTAGATGGGAGAAAACAATCGATTCTTAATCATAATCGATTATTTGCTTCCGATTCTATCGATTATGGGCGGACGATATCGTAGAATCGATTATTCAATTCCGATTATGACTGTCAGAAAAAATCGGCGGGATTGGTCTAATTTGAACATTTACTGAGAGAAAAAGAATTCTTATTCGACTGGGAGCGAAGAAGCAGAGGTTTGGTCCGTCGAGCTGTTTCGGCACATTATGTGGATGTGTGAAAGCATGGGAATAGATCATCTCTCGTTCACTGCTGCTAGAAAGCGTGGAAACTCAATGCCCGCTTCTTTGGTTTGCATACCCCTTGCTCGTTTCGTTTATATTAGTTTCCTACCCGTATTAATTAGCGTTATAAGCTTACAATAGGTTGATCCTAAATATATAGCATTTAGATTTTCTTTGTCTGGGAGTCCTTGCGGTATCAAAATTCCTATTACTTTCAAAACGTCATAATTAATTCTGCACTTTTTACAGAACATTGGTTCAATTTTCTTTACTTCGCCATAAAATGTTTGCTGCTTAGGTAATTATGTTTGAAAAAAGCCACAAAACACATTGTAGAAAGTGCTATTATAAATGTTTTTGGTAGGTAAATATGAAGTAGACGGACTGATCGTATTTTTTCAAATTTTTTTTCAAATAGCTTCCAAAATACCTTCTACAAGTATGAAATATATTTTTTTTGGTGCGCTGATGCGAAATAACTAAGATATTTACGCTTTTCGAAGGTTGTAGAAAATGAGAGAAAATGAAAATTTTCAAGTTTTTTTATTATGACCAATTACGTACCAAATTAACAAATTAATACGTGGGTGGGTACAGCACAGCGGCAGCCTGAAAAAAATGGTGGATACGCTCATGGTGGTCCCGGCAGAGTATTTTGAATTTCAGCTCTGCCAGATACCCGACAAAGTTCTCCTTTCGCCGACCATATCGTGGCACCTTGTCCCGCACTTCCCGCCAGACGCATTCAATAGTGTTCGTGTTAGCGCTGGTGCTCGGGTCCACGAAGTTGACCGAGTAATTCACCATACGGTGGTGCTGGAAGCTGCCTGGAGTCCTTATACTCCCTCCTCCCGAACTTGGCTTCGTCGATTTCGACGAAGGTGTCGGGACCGCCGATCTTCTTCGACGATTCTATGATATGCTCGACGAAGACTTCCCGACAGCGGGAATACCAATCCACAACAAAGAGTGCACTGACGTCAAGCTCCCTTGCGATGAGTTCTTGACGAGGGGGCTGCAGTTGCATGAGGATGTTCACGAGCTTCACGTATTTCTCCAGCGTCAGTCTTGACCCGTCGAAGAAGGTACCTGCCCTCGCAGATACCTTATAATTACAGCGGCGGGGAGGACGCAGCTTACTGACAGCAAAACTGCGTAGGCATCTAAACTGGAGAGAGACTCCCGGTGAAGATGGCAGACCGAACCACACTTTTCGCATCGGGTGGACCTTTTTAACACCCCTCGAGTGTTTAACACCCCACAAACTTTCTTGAGTGACTCAAACCATTGTCTCGACGTAATCTACGCCTCGCGTGGCTCTCACAGATCGCAAAACTTGTTTTTGAATGCAAAAGTAATAATTTCGAAAATAGTAAATATCTGGTGGGTTATTTCGCATCAGTGCGCCAAGAAAAATATTTTTCATAGTTGCAGAACGCATTGGAAGCCATTAGAAAAAAAATTTGAAAAAATACGATGAGTCCATCTACTTCATAATTACCAAAATTTCTTTCCGTCCCGGGTTTTGACTGCTCTGCAATCATTATCTAGGTACAATTAATAGATCGCGAGCCAATGTATAGGTCAATGAAAAGGGTTCAATGAAAACGGGAGAGGAGGGTTCAGTAAGGTACACCAAGGTAATGAATGGAAGGGGAAGGAAAGGGTGGTTGAGTGAGGGTTTCAGTTACGTCAGAGAAATCCAACGTTTTTTACAAGACTGGGTTGGGGGGGGGGGGGGGAGAATATTGAGGAAGAAAACAAATTGTCGAAGACGTTTATAATTTCGAGGTTCGATGGGAGGAGGGAAGATAATGGGGAGTGAAACGGGAAAATATATTCTTTTAAAAGGATTACATTGTCTATGTTGTAAGATCCCTTCTGTGGTCATGGCGAACTATAAAAAGGGTCGTGGTGGTAAAAGGGTCGCGGTGGCTTCCTCTGCCCCACTAAGCATGGGTTCAAAGCTAAACTGGAACCTCTGCTGCTTTTGCAAATGTGGAGGGAAATTAATTTGTCTGCATGACAACCCTGTAAAAGAAGGAAGAGACCCATTGGCTAATTCACAATCGCTTCTGACCTGGAGCAACCCTATAATTACATTCTGAAGTGTGGAAAAAGCGTGACCGTCCTGGATGATGGAAATGGCATAGCAGCATCCTAAAAAGGTCACTGAGCAAAGTGGCACAAAAATGTTACGAACCATTCTTCTCTCCAAAGTTAAGAGATCTTTTGGACAAAGTGAAAGAGGCAAGCAAGAACAATGAAAGTGTTGGTGAGCCTCCTGGTGCAAGGACAGGACTAACTAAGTGGTGAGCAACGAGACTGTCACAGAATGCGATCACGTTCTTAGGCTAATTCGATCTGAAAGATTCTCTTTGTTTCTATTGTGGTAAGGGAGAATTACCTAGACAGCCTCTACGAAAATGCTCAACAGAAATGATTGATGAGAATGTTATGAAATATGCTCGAACTGTCGCTGATATGAGACTTGTTGCCATTTTGGAGACAGGCGGTGATCTAGTGGCACAAGAGGGAAAGTATCTACTACCGAAAAAGTCAAACTAGGCTATACAATAGATATCGAGGAGCGATTTGTGCCACCCTCTTGAGGAGAGGAGGACAGCCTCTTGTGTTCATGGAAAAAAGTTCTCGGATCTCTTAATGTATTTTGAAGAAAAGACCCAGACAAATTCATCTTCTTTTATATTCCGTGTGGGTGAACTAACGCGAATGTACGTACAATTCTCGCTTAGCGCAGGCTCACGGCCAGTTCTCGAGTGGGAATATTCAACCCGTCTCATTGTCAGAGAGAGAAGATTCTTAAGGGCAGAAAAGTGGGAGAAAGAATTTGAACTCATGTCCCAGGACACAACGCAGTGTGAGTATCAAGATATGAAAATGCCATCGCATTTCAAAGGTTTGCGAAAAGTCTTCGCAAAATAATTAGCAATTAATTATTGGAGGACGCAATTCATAGTGGATTTACTCTATAGTGATTGTGAGGAAGAAAGTGTACCGGGATCGTTGTTTGCTGCTGTAAGTACACTTCTTTACGGAAAGGGCGAGAGAAGTCAACATCGAGGTACAATTCCAGCTCTGACTGTCTGTCAGCTAATCCTGGCCAATGTTCAAGAGAGGATGCCTGAAGGGAATATAGTACTACGCCTAAAGAACGACAGTGAAACTCCTCTTCTTCCACTGTACTACATGGCCCTTTCTGCCTACGGCCAAAGTTGAGATCGAATTGGATCAAAGATGAGATTGGCACCGACGAGGGCTGAGTGAGTGTCTCTCACAGTGATGGAAATTACATCTCACTTGAGTAGAATGGTAGTCGAAAGGGCAAAAGAAGAAAATGCTGTCTGCCCTGTTGGAGCAATTGGACAACATAGATTTCAAAAGCTCTAGCAGCACAAGCTCGGGCGACTTTCATGGAACTGGAATATTTGTATTTCAATTCCACAAGGGAGGACAGGAGGAACAGCCTCTCGAATTTTCACCAGAACTGTCAGCGGTGTTTCATCGCGAGGAAACCGTAGTGTTCCCGATCTGCTTTCCGGCTTTTACGCGGTTGTTCCTGATTGCGTCTTGCCAAACATAGAACCTCCTGCTCCGGGCTGTAGTGCAGACACTGGAAGTCTTCTCATATCACAATGCCGTAAGTTGTCGCACTTCAAATAACGAATTTTTTTCCGAGGCGCAAATCCTAATATCAATTTCCTAAATATTTTCTGAATTCACTATTTTTTTGACAGATTCAATCCCGTCTGACTGGGATGACTACCTATGCAATGACTTGAACAAATAGACTGGACTGTCATGTGCGCTGCTAAATTAATACACGTGCGGCTCCAGTCAAAACCAACATCGAACAACCTTTATTCCACTTCCAAAGACCATACAAAAAAAGACAAACGAAAATGAAAAACAAGTGAATAATGCACAGCCAAATACACTACAGAGTTATTTCCTTATCTTGCACGTGCTGTTCTTCTCGGCTTAAATGATGTGCATGTGGTGACAAAAATGTTGCTTCAGAAATTCAGTCCCCAGGACATGGAGAGCCGAAATTAAAAGGAATCTCGTATGCTGTAGCGGAGGAGGCTGACGAAAGAATCATGCTGCATGTGCAAGACATTGTTGAGCAAGGGGAAGAGCGCGTGATTATCCGTAGTTCTAACACTGATGTCTTGGTTCTTGCTGTTTCATTTTTCCACGATTTCAAGAGGAAAGGTTTAAAAGAACTTTGGCTCCTCTTCACCTCAGGGGAAAAACGACGGTACATAAATGTACATGAAATCGCCGAGTACCTGGGTGAAGACAAGTCTCTCTGTCTTTGAGGGTTTCATGTCTTCACGGGTTGCGGCACGGTGTCTTTCTTCGGATCAAGGGGCAAAAAGTTAGATTGGGCCACGCTTATGAAGAACTCGTAGTATGTACTCGAATCAATCAAACATTTATTTTAATTCCTGACCCTGTTTGTAAGTAGTTTCTCTGTCGCTTTCAGGATTGATGTATACGTTCAATCTTCCAAGTATCTGTTCAGTCTTTGCCCCTTCCTGATGTATTTGATGGGGATGAAATTCTTAGAACCCTTGAGGAGTTCACCGTTGATTGGTACGGAGTTTCCTTGAAGGAACCCACAGGAGGAGTCAATGGTGGCAGAAAACAATTGTTTGCAACCGAGGGCAAACGCATCGGTGCAATCTCACCGACGAGGGCTGCTTTATTCCAATACGTGAGAAGAGCGGCCTATCAAGCAGGGCAAGTTTGGGAAAAGGCCACAGGTTTTGATCAGGAAAATGCATCACCCAATGACTGGGGCTGGAAGAGGGTTGGAGACTAGTGGATGATTCCTACTTGGACTGTTGAAGTAGAAGAGGTGTGGTCTGCCTGTAGGGCACTTAATAAATGTGGCTGTGCAACTGGGTGTGAGACACAGAGGTGCAGCTGTCGCAACCATATACTGTCATGCATTTAAGCATGTTCCAAGTGCAAAGGCGAATGCTCCAGTAAGAGGTGCGATTACAATTCAAAATAAAAATGAGGCTAAAACCAATCATACCTGTAATTTGTGCTACTATACATTCCAGGATACACTATGAGCCAGAAGAAGAAAATCAAGATACATTTGGAGGTTTGTAAGCTTTAACTTAATGTGTCAATGATGGCTTGTTATATTATTGTGTAAATGGCTAACTTTCTAAATCCGTAATATCTTGTAAACCCTACAGTGCTGTTTAGGACGAAGATATCTTTCATCATACTGTTTCTTTCAAAATTTCACTCTTCCTCCGTTTTGCAGAGCAAATGATCAATGTAACGTGTGACAAAATGGCCCAAGAAAATGCATATAACGTATTTTTGACATTATAAACGTGTTCAGCGACCCCGAAAACATGTGTACCACAACACACCCCACAACTAAATGTATGCGTTAAATTGCCCATTCGCCAAAATGAACGCAATCTTTTAATATGGCGCCATTTTCGCTACTTCCGGTCCTTGGAGTGAAATTTAAGCTTCACCACAGTTGCCGCGGGGCTTGAGTTGCCCGGAAACGACACCTTGGACAAGCCCAGGCCAGTAATCTGATGTTTAAAAAATAATTGTTGATAATTTACCCCCCCCCCCCCGATATCGACCCCTATGGAGTGGATCCGACAGTACTTCGGGCGAAATCGCTTAGATTGGTCCAAGGAACCACTGTACAAAGTTTCATGCTTGCCTCATCAAATGCAACGTTTTTCCGTGTACCGCTAGCACTAATATAACATTTGTAAACCTTCGTTTCAATATTCTTGACAAAGATTATTACGTCCCTTTAGGGTGATTACAAAATTGACAATGTTCGAAATGTTGACCGGCTTAATCGGTTTTTGGTTCCAATCCGGTAAAAAAGAAAGGGGAAAAAATTTGGACTCAATCGGACAACGTTTAGGGGTCGCGCAACGGCTTCAAATTCTGGAAAATAGCGATTTTCCTGGTAAAAAATACATATTTGCCTAATTTCCAGGGGCATGGCTGTCGCTTGGGTGGGTGTTTCACACAGGAGATGCTTCCACAGTGTTCCAGCAGTGATTAAACACCAATTATGACTTCGCCCGATGTAGGCATGCGGTAGAGGAGGGATAATAGCGACTTTCAGATCTTCTTTGGCGCAGGTAGGGACGCTGTACATTGAGCGCATGGGCCAAGTCTACATTGTTTTCTACCCGAGAGATGCATCCTGAAATTCGCGGCCCTACAGTTAAGATGAATTACAGCGAGGGTGTTCGGGGGCGGCGAACTTCGTGTGCGACTACGCACACCGAGGTTGCTACATTTTGGGAGCGAAACTCGTTTCCCTTCGCGCAGTTAAACCCGTAAGTGACTCCAGCATACAGATTTTCTCTCCGACGTTATGAGCAAAAGGACGAGGCGAGCCCATCAGATTTGCAGATTGTGGGCTCCATCCCGCGTATTGTGTGTCCAAAGCTCCCAACACTTCGCCAGTTCTTACAGTATTTCAAACACCTTCATGAAAATGAGAAGAAAACTTCGTGAAAGTGCCACGCTGACTATTTGGAAATTTGAGGTGTTCTGGAAAAAAAAGGTATTGCGATTGTAGAGGTAAGAAATACTACGGAGATTCTCTTACGTATTGACGGCAGCTTTTTATGCCTTAAGAAAGACAAATCACGCATGGGGAAAACGCGGGGAGACGCGGCGCAATGAGTTAATACTGACCAAACCAATATTCTTGACATTGGCCATATCAATGCCATGGATATAATGAAGCTAGAAGAGCATTGATTATTTTACAAGTCTATGAGGGAAAACCGCTTCGGTTACATGAGCTTTGTTGAAAAGGATACTGCTAACCACGAGGAAGGTAAAGTAAAACGGTTCGAATCAGCTGGGACACAGAAAAAGAGGAGTGAAGAAGAGATTCGCTCAGCTATTGGGAAAAGTGGAGGTGAAACGTATATACACCGCAAGTCCTGAAAATCGTTTACCGACGACGATTCTAAGGGCAAGGGTTAGTAAATTAAAACAGATATTGTTATTTTGTAAAATTCCTCTTGAACATTTAACCTGATAGGTCATACGTAGAGTTCATGCATAACCCAAGGTGCTGTTAGGAAGCGAATAGGACTGTTTTTAGACAAAGAGCGTCCTCATTAGAAAGGACCCAGACAATTCACCGGAACGCTGTCCATGCCATAACTGCCGCATCAATAGCAACTGCACATACTCTTGGGATTGATAAAAATGTTCTTGAAATTTTAAAAGGCGCATTTCAGTGCGCAAACATCGTAAAGAGAAACGTCAAGTTACCGTTTATACGTCAATGAGTCATCAATTGAACTACATTAATTTGAATTTCTTTCATTCATATTTTTTCTAACTTTTTATTTAAATCTACGACACATCAGAGTCTAAACGCTGCCTGAGGAATATTCCCAACCCCGACGAAGTTCTTAAATTATGCATCCAGGAAGTTCAAGTACCGTTACAACTTCGCGTAAAGTTCGTACTGCCGTTCTTATTTACGTCACCAGTTTATTGAATTTTCATTTCGTTTATTGTTTCCAGATTAAACAACCACGCGGTATTATAATGAGCTTCTGATCTGACCATCATGTTCCTTGGCGTTCCTGGGAAAGCTGTATATTTGTTCAAAAAGCCAAGTGCAATCCATAAATCTCGGTGGATGGCAATGGCATTGTATTGCATTAAGATTTGGATGTTCAGCAAACAATTTAATTTAACTGCCAAGCTCGAGAGCGCCTTCTTCCGTGTGTGCGTTTTCATTGCGTACTATGCGCCGATCTGGTACCGAGCACCTTTTGCAGCGGAGGCGCCAATGACCTTCAGTTCTTACAAGTTGTAGCTCAGAAGAAAAAAGTGGCAATCACTGGAAGATATTCTATGAAATATTTGCAGCACATTTTTGGTACTTTACTAAAATTATTGTGGGGCTCGCTTTTTTGATCCAAATATTACATAACATGGAAAACAAGAAATAGGGAAAAAAGTAACGCGAGGGAAGGGCAGAAGAGTCCCCAGGCTAAGGTGTATCCTATCTCTAGTGCAAAAGTGGCTTCTGATTTTGTGAACAACAAAAACTAGCACATTCTTCGATTACCTTGTCATTGACAAATCATTTTTAATGCAGGATCCAGATTTGTGGATGAAGAATGAAAATTATTCCGCAGGACGGCTAATAGTTCTGAACATGAGAGTAGTAAGCTGAGAGAGGGATTGCTTTGATAACGAAGTTCCTTACGGGTAATAACATAACCAAAGATGAACAGCAAAGGCCACATTTGTTAGCAATTGTAGCTGAGCATGGGCAAAGTTATGGTGATAAAAATGCTGTAGAAAATTGCGAGTGACATATGGTTTATGTGATCATTGTTAGCAAAAATAAAAATAAAATATTTTTCAATACGAGGATTTTTATTGCCGTTCCCATGCTCCCAATGTAGAGTGTCACTACCTACGCCCAAGAAGACCGGAAAGTCGCTGTTACACCGCCCTCTGCCGCACCCCCACATTGGGTGAAGACGTAATTAGTGTCATACAACTACTAAAACACTGTGGAAGCATCTCTCGTGTGGAACACTCACCCAAGCGACAGCTATGCCCCTGTAAATTAGGCAAGTATGTATTTTTTACAGGGAAAATCGCTTTTTTCCAGAATTTGAAGCTGTTGCACGACCTCTAAACGTTGTCCGATCGAGCCCACATTTTTTCCCCTTTCTTTTTCACCGGATTGGAACCAAGAACCGATTAAGCCGGTCAACATTTCGAACATTGCCAATTTTGTAATCACCCTAACGTCCCTTGCACAAGTGAAACTTAGTGATACCGACTGTAATTGGAAATTGAATTTAAGTGCTAAAGTCGGATAATTTGCTTTAAATCCTTACTGCCAAAAGAAAACGTTAATCGGTTCATGAAATGAGTTAATGAAATGTACATTAAATCACTAGGTATTATAGAAGTCTAGTTGAAATATTGTGTATTTGTATTCAAGAAATTGTTGTATTTTTGAGGCATGCATTGTGATTAAGGGGGAGTGTTGTGGTTATAATCCAGCATGCATGTGGTACCTATCGGTTGTTTTTTGACTGTGTTATTTTTTTCACTCGTATGTAGAGCCTCTTTTATTTCGCGCTGTGATGTATCTACAGTTGATAATCGAATAAAAGCACATGTTCTTTGTGTGGAACGGAATCGGTATGTCATTTTCGCGCTCTTCCCCAATAACCTGAACGATCGGACCTGCTACGAGAGATCCCATGCACGACAATTCCGTCAAATCTGCTATGCCTTTTCTTCGCAGAAAAGAAAGAAAGTTCCAAATATAGCGGCGTCAGTTGCTCCGTTTGCGTCGGCTGTTTTGGGTGTAAGGGTGGGTAAGGTTCCTCGATGAGAGAAATGTGCTCTTCTTGACAAATCCGTTGGTACTTGTTTTTTTTCAGTCTCTTCAACATGTCTCTTTCACCAAAGTAGAATCTTTCCTTCCAACGAAGTACAAAGACAAAACATTCTTGTTCTGGGGACATTGTCGTTCTTGCAGTGTTTGTCGCTTTCGTGAGCGCTGTCGCCTGACATGGTTTCTGTCTATAACAATGTTAAATTTCTCCGTTTCAGGTACTGTTTTATACCTAGGTATATCACTCAGTAGACTTGACGCCAAATGTGCAGACTGACTGTCTCTGTCTATGACACACCACGCCTCTCACATGGACGCGAAAACGATCTCAGATAGACCCTGGGTCTAACTGACTACTTAAGTCCCTGAGTTTAACTTCTTCTTTTGAAAAATGAATTCTCCATCTTCATCCATTCTTCGTGTCCTTCGCTTTGCCTCGCACGAGCGATGGGGGCACTGCTAGGGTGACGGAAGAAGAGTTCTACCGATTATAAGCAACGCACGTTCTGCCCTATTGAAAATGCCCCATTGGTTTCCTATAGGAATTATGTAAATTCCTTTAGGAATTACAATTTCCGACAGGAATGATGAAGCTTCCTATAGGAACAATAAATTTCCTATAGGTACAAGAAATTTTCCTATAGGAAAGAGAAATTTTCCTATAGGAAGGATAAATTTTCCTATAGGACGAATATTTTCCTATAGGAACGAGGAATTTTCCTATAGGACGAATATTTTCCTATAGGAACAAGAAATTTCCTATAGGAACGAGAAATTTCCTATATGACGAATATTTTCCTATAGGAACGAGAAATTTTCCTATAGGAATGAGAAATTTTCCTATATGACGAATATTTTCCTATAGGAACGAGAAATTTTCCTATAGGGATGAGAAATTTTCCTATAGCACGAATATTTTCCTATAGGAATGAGAAATAACCCTATAGTTATGAGAAATTTTCCTATAGCATGAATATTTGACAATGGAAAAAGGTTTCCTATAGGAATTAGCAATATTTCTATAGCACAAATATTTACTATAGGTAGTACAAGAATGTTTCCCATAGTGAAAAATTCTAATTAATTCGAAATGAAAAAAGAAAACATTTCATTTATTAATGGTTCTGCATTCTCACAAATATAATTCATACAGCACCATACATGACAAGTTTTTACAATATTTCATTTATAATTAAAACATTATTGTCAATGAAAAACTTAAAGAAAAAGTTAGAAATTCATTAAAAAATGGTTCGCCGGTATGGAACTCAAGGTTCCGTTGCCAAGTTCTATTCCAATTCCAGTGTAACGCAAACTATATCTGGCATAACACATGAAGTTTTTCTCCCTTTGCCATAGTCCGGCGTTTTACACGGGGCACGTACTATCTGATGTACATACGTACGAACGTGCATTTCAAATTGAATGGTGTAAAGCCGTGAATTGCAAGAACGCATGCGTGAATGCATGAACGCGAGGTGGCAAAATAGCTTCTGCTCTAATTCGAAAATGATTGCACGCCCGATTGAGAAAAAATGCAGTTTGAAGTTGTGCAATTTCGTGCCTCGAGTTAAACCATTTAAACGGCCTTATGACTCTGTAGGTGTGCAGCAATCCTCTTTCTCTCTCTCTCAACTTTGAGTTCATTTGAGTTCTTTTATCACAAAATACACTACCCCTGAAATTGATTCAAGTAATATATATATTGATTACTTGGGCAAATGCACGGTATTTGTACTGTAGCGTCCAGTAATTCCCGTCAAGTACTGTACCGCACTTTTTTTCTACGTCACGCTTAGCATGCCAAATTTATACCTATGAGATCACATTATTTTCAACACGGTCAGTTGGCGTAATGGTCAGAGTCGGCGACCCGCGAACAGAAGGTCCCCAGATCTAATCCTAGTGGTGGCGTAATCCTAGTGGTGGAATTTCCCTATTTCCTATTGGAAATTTCCTATAGGGAAATTATTTCGTATGGGAAAATTATTTTCCTATAGGAAAGTGTTTGAGTTCCCATTGTCAAATTACTGTGGGGGAAAAAAATTCCTATAGGGCATTTTCAATAGGGTGGCGTTATCAATGTATTTGCATCTGCCTCCTCTTGGTGAATGCTGGATAGTCGATGTACAAAGAGCTGAACTAAGTCGATGAACTAAGAGCTGCAGTTTACTTCTTTTCCTATAACCTTATCGTTCTTGGTAAGTTTAAGTCGGTGGGGTCGAGTTATTATATCGGGTTATTGCCTACCCAACAACCGTAACATTTCTGTATAGGTATTTGGCGTTTTTTGACGAATTTTGGCGAACTAAGAAACCATTTTGCCTGATTCAAACACACTCATTCGCTAATATTAAGCAACATACAAGCAATATATGTAATTATTTGCCATGAAATCACTTCGGGAACATCAAGAAACTATCACGAAAATTTACAATTTTTTTTATATATTTCATAAAAATTTAAAATTTTGACTAAAAAGCACAGCCTGAAGACATAGTCCGATGAAGTTGGAATTTTTTATGGGTTATAAGGAACACTAAACCACAAACTTTAAAGCACTAGCCGCAGACCGATTTCGAAAAAAAAAGGTTTTTCTCCTTACAAATATTTTTATTCCTTTTTGAGTCCCAAGAGTCCATAATGAATCTCATTGCGGAGTTCCTGCTCTGAATGATATACATACGGGGACTATAGTCCCTTTTGAGAGCCAATATGTGTCATGTTAGACCCTACTGGGGACTAATCCCACAGAACTGAGAATGGTACTGGTCCAAAATGAGTTTCCAATTGATGAGGTAGGTACTGGTCCCGCAGGAGTCCAAAAAAATAAAACGGCCCAAATTCTCCCGCAGGCCTTCAGCTGGGGCTAAGGTCAAGGACTAAGTAGTATCATGAACTACCTACACAACCGCATTGCTCACATCATATATCACGCCTACCTACGCCATGTTTGAATCGCAACTGAGAGTGACAGCTCAACAAAGTCGTACATAAATGGCCATTCCCGTGCGTAAACGCGACTTCTAGAACTATTTTTAAAATGTCAATGCCGTGATAATTTGAGGAAATACTATCCAATTGCGATAACAGTTATCAGGCGTTAATTAATTGAAACCTACGTTGCCTCATGGGATGAATATAAATGCAATATTAATGAGAATAAAAGAGATTTTTTTTTACATTATCACACGTTTCTAAACATTTCAATGAAGACGTAAATTCCTTTCGGAAAGGTTACGAACATGAATATACGGACATAGTTACGAATGTGGGAAGGAGAAAACTGATAAATTCACCAATAAAAGCATAAAAATAATCTGATATACAACGAAAATTTATTACTCAAATCTAACAATGAATTGTTTACTGGCAGAACCCAAGTATAGGCATCTCCGATTCGTTTACAAGCTTCCCATTTATGCCAAATTTTTAGTCGAAGGATGAACCACAGGCTAAACACGTCGCTATATATCAAAAATATATTTCATGAAAATAAAAACAAAGGATAAACACAGTAAATATTTACAAAATGAGTATTTATACGATTATGGCTTCAAAGGAACCATATATTAAGTTAAAATAGGCATTAGGTATACGTGATAAACATATGTAACACAAGGTTTACGCGATCTGTGCGCATTTAAATAAAAGTTTAAAAAAGTTTATTCTGCCATATTACATTCATTTAACTTCTTTCACCTAGTGGAGACCTGGAGGTAAAGATTGCTTCAATTTCTCGGCCTTCTCCTTATCTGTAATAACCAGCGTTTAGAGAAACCTGCTGCAGCGAACCTTGAACTTGGTGTTCTCAGGATTCTTCTTTATTTTAACAGATTTAGCATCTTTCCTTCGAGCCTTTAGCAGGAAGTCTTTGATTTCCTTGATTTCTCGCGGCATCTTGCCTTCTTTGGGTCCCGCAGATATCAGGAGGCAGACCTTGTACGCCGTGAAAATTCACCGGAAGAATTTAAAATTTCATTTCATGATCTCTTGGTTGGTAATCCTTCTGGTCTTCATTAAGGATAGGTACAGCCTCGGGGTGGAAATATAGGTACACCGTTTATTTTTACTCTGTGATACAGCTGCACTGGGTTAATGGACTACCTCGGTCTTTATGAGGAAAAGTTTTCCGTACATTGGAAATATCCCCTTAAAGTACGTCTCATATTTTGCCTGTGCTTTCAAGGTTTCCACTTATCCAAAATGCATTTTTCGCTAGCTGTAAGGAAAACATTGCCATATCTGTGATTTGTAAGGGACAAAGTTTTTAATACCTACAGTTCCTGGGCATTTGGCCGAAAAATTGTTTGACACATCGTCGAGAGAACGTATGTCTATGTTGATGGATATTTCTATGTGTGTACCAGGGGCCACAATGAAGGATTTGTTAACCAATAACAAGCAATTTTCTAACGCATTGGGGAATTTTTGCGATAGCCCATAAACGTTCAAGTCACAAATAAACTATTCCCACAACGGTGTGGTCCAGAACGTTTCCAAATTATTATGTTTTTTTTGCTCTCCGACTAATCTGGTGGTCAGTATGGCCCATGCGACCCCGATAAGCCATTTGCTTGACTTCAGGTTTCGCAGGGGTCGAACCACCAGAACTTTACAAACACCCATGCCCTGGGCAAGTGAAAAACCGACCCAGGCGGGACTCGAACCCGCGACCCTCGGATTAGCAGGCGAGGAGGACTTCACCCCGCCCCCGCCGGGGCCGGCGAGAATTTCTGCGGCACTATGTGGTGGGGACTGGTACGGGGAGGGTCCAAAGTTTGTGAAAGTACAGATCGTCTCGTGTGGTGTGGGGGGAAGCAATGGAAAGGGGATGGATACCCAGTGGACCGTGAATGGTACCGGTCCGTGAGAGTGCCTTCCGGCCATTGGGACTGGTCCGGGGAAGTCCGTGGCCATGGAACCCGTCCCATAGGAGTCCCACCTAACCCCTATCAACTGTTAGCAGAGAAAAGGACTCGAAAGGGACTAAATATTTTTGTTTGGGTCGATCCACCCTATTGCAGAGTATTCTACAGATGAGCTAATGCAACGTTAGTGAAGGTATACTTCTAACAACCTTGGAACATGCACAGGAGAGCGAAACGATTGACGAGGCGATGCAATCTCTCGAGAGTGAATTTACGCCCCCTTCGGCTCCACCCACCTTTGCGCAAAGGTGGAAGGAGGGGGAGGAGGCGTTCGTCATCTGTTCGCGTCACGGCCACAGTCCGAGAGAGGACAGCGAGTGATGCAGGTGCACAACACGAACGTCGTTCTGGCCGCGGCACTGCTGCTTGCCGCCACCGTCGCCGCAGTTCCGCCACGGAGCAGGTGAGAGGAGACAACGGGTGTCCACGAGACAAAGTGGTCCAGTTTGAGGATTGAGAGCCCCCCCTGGTACAATAGGGAAAGAAATGGTGGTGATAAATAAGGTACCTCCTCTCCAGAAAGTATAGTAAAAATCCGCCGCTGACAACTCAAGGCCCCATACCTCTCCTTTTCACTTTCTCTCTCGTACCTTCAGAAATGGTTGGGATTCAGAAATGCGGACTCTCACCTTTCGGACGAGGCTTTTCCATTCGCATCTGCTGCTCACTCATCTCACTGCTCCGCGCAACAGGGCAAAGTCGATGTCCATTTCTTTCAGACCCTTCTGCGCGCGCGCAGAGCATTGTTGACGTGCGATCGAGGAGGAGAGAACTTTGACAAATGCCGCGATTGTTGCTTAAGCGCTGATTTTCTGTGAAGGTGCCATGTTTTTATTTTTCGTGGTAAATACCTTGACGTATTAATATTGGAATTTGAACGAATTCGTAAGCAATTTACAAATAATTTGACCGTGACTACCGTGTGCCCACAGGATGCCACCAATCGGCAGACTATCGAACGTTTCTCTCATTTTCATGCGTCGTCGTGTGATTTCGCATGTTAATTGTTTTCTCTCCTCATTAATTTAATCTTCTTCTGTACGTCCATGATCAACTAGGCCCGCCCTCCAGTAGTGGATGGCCTAAAGGGATTGTAGAATATAATTATTGCTAATCACTCTTAAATAGTAATGTTCCTAGCATGCGTAGGCCGTCCTTTCAAACGCGTGCTTCCGGAAATGTAATCTTCTGGAAAGGGCAATAAATGTTCCCCAGCTCCGTCGCCTCGCGCGCAGCGGGCGGCAGCACCACCATTCGGCTGCTGCCCTTCGACGCGGAGAGAGACTTGATTATTATTGGCCGAGGGGTCATTGGCCACACGCGCCACATTTCTTTGGAAAATACGGAACGAGGATTAAGAAACCTTTTGTTTAGGAACTTATCTCGGGATTTCCCACCGTATCTATTATTATTGGCTCCATGTTCCTGAACATCACTCGCCAAGAAATCACCAGATCTTACTTCAAGAGGCCTTTTTCTCACGACCTCTGCCTTCATTAATATTGCGCTGTAAGGATTGCGACTTCTTGTCGTGGTAGCTATTTTCTTTCCCGGTGTTATGTACATACATGGACAACACTTCGCTCAGAGGAAAGTCTTTTCTTTTCCCTACCACGGATTCACAAGGAACAGTGGCGGAAGAAATCATCGCAAAATATTTCGCCCGCCTGAATGCGGTATTCCCAGGAATAGCACTTCTAGGGATAGCACAAATGGTGGTACGACAGGCTAGCAAACAACACTGATTGTGAGGAAGGTGGTGTCCGATGGCCGCTTTATTGAGATCTGAATAAGCTAGGATTCGTCAAGCGTATTGTGGGAAGATTTTCGGATGAAAAAGTAAAAGAAAGGTGCTATTTCGCACTCGTCCGGCCACACCTTGAATATGCTGCGAGCATATGGGATCCGGCGCAGAAAGACTTAATCCGGGAACTTAATAAATGCGGTATTCCCAGGAATAGCACTTCTAGGGATAGCACAAATGGTGGTACGACAGGCTAGCAAACAACACTGATTGTGAGGAAGGTGGTGTCCGATGGCCGCTTTATTGAGATCTGAATAAGCTAGGATTCGTCAAGCGTATTGTGGGAAGATTTTCGGATGAAAAAGTAAAAGAAAGGTGCTATTTCGCACTCGTCCGGCCACACCTTGAATATGCTGCGAGCATATGGGATCCGGTGCAGAAAGACTTAATCCGGGAACTTAATAAAATACAAAGGAAAGCTGCGCGATGTTAAACGATTTAGGCTGGGAGCCGCTAGAGACTCGGAGGCTGCGCGCTAGGCTTAGATTGCTTGAACAATTGAGAATAGATATCTTTCAGAGCGACTCGGAGAACATCATATTAGAACCCCACTATATTTCCAGGTCCGACAGAAACGATAAATTAAGAGATATATTTTGCCGAACGGATAGGTATGGGAATTCGTTTTTCCCCCCAACAATAAGGGACTTCAATAAATGCTAGGCGTAATTTCATTAGAGCGTTTCCTTTTTATATGCAAACGGCTGGTGTCCTAACAACCCCCGCCACACGCCTATTGAGGCGGCTTGCGGGGTAGTATGTAGATGTAGATGAATGTTCGAAATCCAACTCTAGAATTTAGAGCCAAGCCAAGTCACTCGCATCAATATTGTACTCTCCTCATCTTTTTCGAACTTCCTTTTTTTTCGCCATCGCATATTCCCCCTCGCAATGTTTCGTCTTGTTGATCTCGGCATGTTTCTTTCATCGGTATTTTAATCATGTTTTGAGAGCGATTGGCTACAAATAATTTATTATCTCATTCAACTCTGATATATGCTGAAATATTAATTTACAAAGCTCAAATAAAGGATATTAACTGTGGTCGACTTTTCGAGGACCTTTTAATATTGAACGTCTTCTGCCTCTTCCACCCCGGAAATGAAAATCAAGGAGTAAATACATAGTGATCCTTACAAAGACACTGATTGAAATAAGCATTATGTCCATGTCTTTTAAGCATTATCATTATGTGGACGCATAAATTCTTATCTTAATTAGGGAAGTGAATTTCTACACATTTCTCGTCACCTATAGTACAAACGAGTCCTTACAGGAGATACACGAGGACCTTATACCTGAAGACACCATTGTCGAAATTAAAAACGTATATGTTCGCATTGATAGTACCGAATAATTTCGGCATATTTTTCCGAACTGTGCTGCATCGTATTTAAGAGAGTTCGATGAGCATTTGGGAATTGTGCTGATTTATTTAACAAATGTAGATAATGTAAATAAACATTCGGATAAATGAAATCCACCAACTTCCTTCCCAATTAGGTATTAATTGGATTAATAACGAATTTAATCTTTTTGCGCAGCATTCCAAGTGCCTCGCGGTGTTTTCAAGGTGTGCTGGCATAACCACTATTTAGAGAAAAATGGTGTTGGTTGAACACAGTCAATGAGAAATCCAAATAATTTTAAGATTGAGTCAAGCATTATTAGGTTTACAGTTCTGACCAAATGTGCAATTTAAACTGCACTCATTGATTCAAAATTATTTTGGTACATTAAAAAAATACAAAATAAAGATGCTTAACATTAACATATGTGTACAAAATGGAGCCAGAGAGAGAGAGAGAGAACGTGCCTTCTGGAGTTTTTATTGACATTGTTGCTGTATATGGTCTAGTAAAACTCATAACCAACTTTTCCTTTTGTTAAACAGCATTGTATGGTACTTGCTGTGATTGTTTCTGCAATGAATGTTTTCTGTGGTTGTTCAACAAACTTGTTTATGACACATGTTATGCCAAGATATCAATTAGTTCGTTGAAATTGGAACCAAAGGACAAAGCCGTAAGGTGACCATCCGTCCTCCTTTAGGGAGGACAGTCCTTCTTTTGTAAGTTCTCTCCTCCCTCGAAAAGTGTCCTCCCACATGTCCTACTTTTCGAAATTTGAAGACTAATCTAGATTGTAGCTGTAAATCTCTGTATTTGATCGATTCCAAGCCAATGGTCCGTTACACGTGATGTGACGTATATATGTGTACTTGATATGACGATTCGTCAAGGCTCGGTAGGTACAGTGCGGTATAGACGCAATCAACATGTTGAAATGAACAGGTTGAATGGGAAAATCAACACGTCGAAATTGATCAAAGATGGGTGGAAATATTTAGGCATTTCAAACATAATCATATTTCATGTGAACATTTATTTGTTCAATTTACGTTGTGCTGCCCTGGAACTAATGCAGCAGTTGAAAGAGTTTTTTTTTCAATTGCTAATGATTATTGGGCAAGTGAAAAATCTAAATTGAATGTTGATACTCTAGCTGTAGCTCTCATCGTAAAATTCGATATGAAAGATAATTTTTGTTCAGATATTTCCAGTATATTGTTAGAAGATATTACATTGATTAAAAATATACACTCAAAGGAAAAGTACTCATTCAAATAATAGTTATATATGTAAGCATAATCACAATATAAACGGTCATAAATGATTTTATTATGCATTTATCGTAATATGTAGTGTACTATTGTTTCAATGAATGAAATGTTTCTTTTATTTACGATATTTATATTTTTTTATTTGCGTCCTCCTTTTCATTGTAAAAAAATAATTTATGTCCTCCTTCTCATCGTAAAAAAGTTGGTCACCTTAACAATAGGTTACCCGTAAGAACTAATGTGTGAATGCAAGAATGAGAAAATTCACCGTGTACCTAACCACGCCACGCCTTGTACACACGAATTCATGTCCAGAAAATAGAATCTGTTCTAATTAGGTTCTTTCATTTGTATAAGTTACGCTCATGTTTTATAGTGACACCTGGTGGTAGATAACGGACATGATTTTTTCTGACTGAAGGGATTCATGATCGAATTGTTTTCTGCTGTTTGTTCACTTATAAATTTCGGTTTGCTTGCGATTGACTGAGCATTAGTATTTACTTTGATCTCTGATTCATATGGACCTCGGCTTTACTATTTGAACTTTGCACTTCCTGAACTATTCTGCTTGCAACGTTTGTTGACCTCTCGCCTTCGCTATGGACCTCTCCCGTTATAATACAAGAGGTAATAATAGTAATGATAGATCATTGCGCCTCACTTGGACTACCCTCAATACCCTCTTTACCATATAAGGGCACACAGGGCCCGAGCCCAGGGCCCCCGACCTCACGGGGGCCCCGATATGCCGATATATTTGCTTAGACAAAAACAGGGAGCTCGATTTTTTTCGGTTTTCAAGTAGATACCTATTAAAATTAGCGTTAGATTTTCAGTTTTTTCCAGAGAGTGAACAGTGAACATTTTAATAATAATATATACGTATTATTTGCTATTTGGTGAAACTGATTAATTGCGCCATAAGCATAATAAATATGAAATCATAACAGAGAAATATTTTTTATTGTCATTCCCTTATTTTTAATTTCCAACGGAGCCCCAAATGTTTGTGTGCTCAGGGGCCCCAGCATGTCCTAAGAAGGTCCTTACTACCCTCCAACTCATTCCGTCGGGAATAGTAAAAAATAAAGGTTCAAATGCAGTAATAAGCTGATCTGTTTTTGTATTTCGTGTTCCAATCCATTTCTTTTCCGATCTAACCGCTTTCTCAGCGACTGCCGGGAGGGATAGTCCAGCAGAACAGTGCATTTCATACAAAACACCTTATTTGTGCGTTAAATACCTATTTGAGAAGTTCGCACCAAGAATTTATTATTGGCCGCTAATCATTTAGTTTTTTATAAATTTAAAAACAGTTTAATCTTGCACGAATTTCTTACGGATCTATTTGTCTTATATGGTAGTCTGGTCTTTGGCAGACCATTCGAGAATCAGCTGTAAACTTTGAGCGTTGTTTCAGCGGTTATTTGCCGTAGAAACATTTTGAACACGGCATGGGCGGCCAAGGTATGTAATACGACATTTATGTACTCCCTCGAGTCATAGCTCATCATGATGCGATGGAATTTTTCCTGTGACTCATGTTGAGCTATTTCTTTTGAAGATCCCTATTCGCTTCAGTCTCTCTTAGCATTTCGTTCATTGTAGACATCTTCAAACATGCCACCAAGGTCGCCATTCTCGGAATGCGAAATTCAGGATGATTTTAAGCGCTATTTGTTTTTTCAAAGCTGAGGGGAATAAGTTGGGTGAAAAACGGTATCATGTGTATCAACGTATGTACCTACGTTTATACACAGGAGCGCCGTCGTTGCGAGAATATTCCTAGGCAGTCAGTCGGTTGTGGTACGTGCCAAAAAAGGAGGTTAAAATGAAATATGGTTTCTTTTCTAACCCCCTTGCGTGCCACCGTCTGCCTCGGAGTTTATTTATTTTTTTTAAAGAAAATGGTACACATGAATACAATGTAGCCAATTTATAGTGCACTTATAAAAATCACAAAGAGACACACGTTAACCTACTAAAAAAATCAAACAATAACAAAAACAAAAAAGCCAAGATGAAAGCAATTTGCAGATTATTGACTATATTTTAGTCTTGAGGGATCCGGGTTCGAATCCCGGTCAAGGCGAATGATTTTTCCTCTGTGGAATATCTCACTTATGTGAACTTGCGGGTGACTCCGCAAAGCATACTACCGTGGCTAGTCCCGGTTTCCTCAAAAATTAGCTTGACCTTGCTTGGATATTCTATTTACTTTGGGTAAATGTGAAAAATAATATTGCGAAATTAAATAGAGCAAATTCGG
The DNA here is from genome assembly GCA_963573305.1 of Pyrrhosoma nymphula. Lineage (NCBI taxonomy): Eukaryota > Metazoa > Arthropoda > Insecta > Odonata > Coenagrionidae > Pyrrhosoma > Pyrrhosoma nymphula. Next base: position 10,340,624 of record OY754327.1, read on the forward strand.
AGGAAAAAGGAAATACCGAATGAGAGATTAGGGACCTTGTGTCAATCAGTCTTACTGTCAATGTCACGCCTGAATTGTGGAATAGCTGAATTAAACACAGTAGAAAAATTGAAGACAACTATTGGGAAAATGGTCGACTGACAATGAGTGATCATTTAAAACAACTGCAGTTGTTTTGCAATTTAGAGAGCTCTGATTCTGAGAGCGACCCAGGAAACTTTGATGTAAATGATGGAGAATCAGATTTCTACGAATAAAAATAGTTTTATGCCCGGAAAAAAATATGTAAAAATCATTGAAAAGAGAAATCGAAAAAAGTTGAAAAAATATATTTTTTTAATTTTTAAAGTGTCTGTTGGAGGTCCAAAGCCCTCATGTGAAACGCTGATGGAAAAAGTTTAAAATATTACTAATAAAAGCCAAATGGAGCCAGGCTGAGCCGAACGTGACCCTCGTCCCGGCCCACCGACGCACGGCCGCGGCAACGCCGCCGCAAGGGTAGTCGCGAGGCGGATATCGCCACCGAACACAGCCTCAGTGAAATGATATAACTATCAATCAATATAAAATCAGCTACTTGTTTTGACTAATATTGGAATAAAAATAAATTACACATGCTTTGCTTATGACAGCGCATCCAAGAACGCTGTTCTACGACGTCCCACTCCGGAGAAAAAGTTTGTTTATAAAATTCGCAACAAAAACGTTATCTTATAATATATAATTCCATCCTTTATTATACACATAAACATCAATATTATATATCAGTTTGTAAAGTGTGGTGCTCATCACACAGCGAGTTTTTAAGAAAACAAATTATAAACGTGACTCCTTGAAATACGCGTAAAAACGGGCACTTTTTACGTTCTCGTCTCAATAAAAAATATAATTATAAATGTAATAAAATGTTATTTATAACCGTTAAACGCAGGATAAATCAAGAAAACTATAATGTAATTGGTTTTAATGTACTAGGATTGCTTATTTTGTTATTGAGCTTCAAACTCGAGTGCACATAATATTGTGTCGGACAGGCCGGTCGCCGCTAGCTAGTCGGTCTTGCCCACCCCCCTCCCCCCACACCCCGAAATTACACCTATATTCGCCACTGAAATTATAACCTATATTCATCACTAAATTACATGAAACGTTCACGCAAATGTACATGAACTGATACGTGTCAGTGTATCGTGTAACCATACCTCTCAAGAGTCTCAGAGAAAACGATCCACGATTGTTTTTCATGTGTTGATTTTCATACAAGGCGTCAAAAATGCATACGTTAAGTTTTTATTACTTTGTGGTGAAAATGTATCCATTTTGAGCATTCATTTTCTATAAATTCATTTACTTTTTTTTATCGGCCGTGATTATTACATGCCTACGGTACCTATTATACTATCCGACAAATGACGGAACGTTTGCCCTTCACAACGTGTTTGTATCGAAATTACAAGTTGAGGATAGCATGATTTTTAAGTCTCTTCCCCGCTTCTCGGAGATCAAATCAATGCAATGCATACTGTGTGTGCAATCCCCGCAGGAGCAGGAGCCGGAGCAGCAATCGTTGGAGTGGAGGTGAGCACGGCGGCAGCGTGTCGGTGGTCTCGAGGAGTCCGGTGGAGTTGGGCGAGGGGCCGCACTGGGACGAGGCGCAGCAAGCACTCTTCTTCGTCGACATCAAGTCCCACAGCATCAACCGGCTCCACGTGGCGACGGGAGAGCAGACGAGTGCGATCATCGGTGAGTGCAACGCGAAAACAGACGACGAGTAGAAAAATAAATATGTGAATACCTATCAATTACCTAGGGCCTGATTCTGATGCTTTCCCGATGTTCAACTTTTCCACCAAAACGTCATTAGTTTCCACCAAAACGTCATGACTCTCCGACACTACGTCATCATGTTCCACCTTCCACCATAGCATCGTTCACTACATCGTTCAGTGACTGGTGGAAAGTCAAGCTTCCCTTCCACCCGTCATCCACTTGGTGGAACAGCGCTAGTTAGTGGTGGAAACTTTCCGACGGAAGTAAGCGTGCGGAAGGTAGACATTGTTTTGTTCGCGGTTTCGAGGTAAATTGGAAATCGGCATAAGTTTGTGACGGTCGGCTCTCCAGAGGGGGTCATTGAGCCGTTCATTTAACGGATCAAGAGTAGTTCAATGAACGAATGGTGGAACTTACCACCAGTCATTGACTGGTGGAAGATCAGAATCGGGCCCCTAGGCACTTTGCCCAGATGCACTAGATTGATGAATGCGCGTGTGGTCATCCTTTTCTCGCACGACAAATAGACGGGACTTCGGTGGACTTCGTGGTTCCGATCAGCCAGAGTCCTGGGTCCTTCTTGGTGGCGGTCGACCTCAGCATCTGCGAGGTGGAATGGAGCGGGGAGGACGTCGAAGGGACACTCGTCGGGAGGGCGTTGGTCTCCGTCGATTCGGACAAACCAGACAACAGGTTCAACGACGGCAAGGCTGATCCGTCGGGAAGGCTATGGGGAGGTGAGTGTAGTACTATATAGGCACATCCGTCATCGCATGCGAGTTCTCCTCATTCCCACGAATGAAACAAGGAGACGCCTGCTATCACTCTCTCTCTCTCTCTCTACATAACTCACTAGGCACGATGGGACCGGAACCGGAAGTGGGCCACGTGGTACCACGCCAGGGTTCCCTCTACTCGTTCGCGCGCGCCAGCGGGTCGACTACGGCGCCGATGACGGCTGAGGCGCGCATTACGGATGTGAACATCTCCAACGGTCTGGCTTGGACGTCCGACAACTCCACAATGTACTTCATCGACACAGATTCGAACAGAGTGGATGCGTTCGACTTTGACATCACCACCGGGGAAATAGGTGAGTAGTCGATATTAAAATTGAAAAATAAAAACACGAAATGGAAGTGCTTTCTCCTTTTGCAGAGAAGACACTCCATTTCCCTTGCACCTCCTTCTCCGAACCTCGCCTCCTTCTCTGGAAACCACTAAACCTCTCCCCGCGGCGGACCTTCATCATTTCTTCTATTCTCTCTGCCTACTTCTTCCCGTCCATCTTCTGCGGCAGTCACTTGCCCATTTAAGGTATTAGGTTTGAATTTGTTTTGTGAATATAGGCGTATATTATCTTATCCTTGCCACCAGCTTTAAAACAAGTAGCAGCCTATCTAGGGAACTGAGGAATATGGACGAAAAGATCAAAGCCGACGAAAAGGGCAGAGACTACTGAGTGCTGAGCTATCCTCGTTTGCTATTTTTACCAGTTATGTACTCACCCTGACCGTCGTCTTCACTGTTTCATAGTTTGTTTGACATTACGCCTCTTGCACAAACGTACGCCTTCCGGAGAGCGAGAAAACACAACTGCCGACTCATCCCCACGGTAAGCCGCTGCCATTTTCACGGCGTCTTCAGAAGCCCACGTCTTTGCTTCGGCGATATAGATATGGTCTCCCCTTCTCAGGAACGCCTTCCTGCCAAATGCAACGCCTTTATCTTCCCTAAGAGCGAAGATACGCCGTATAACACCTATCCTGAAGGTAAGACCACCCGCCGTGGCTTTCTTAACGGCAAAAAATTTACCGAGGGGTCTTCGGACTCTGCCACCAATTCTGGGACCATACAACAATCGAAGAAGACGAGACAATCGTCTCTTCTGGTCTACGACATAGAAGACCCCAAGGCCTTCCGGGACTTAATCCGCGAGACAGTATTTTACCGTCTCGTACTCCGAGGTATTCGCCAGGGTCCACCTATGGAATGCTGGAGACTTCAACGCCCTGAGAGAGTCGCTTTGGGCTCGAAAAGGGCTCAGGTATCCACTCGGCCAAGAAAAGACGATCCTCTTCACCATCCGGGGTCTCTACTCCCACCAGAGCCTTGACCTCCTGTTGGAAGACCTGTGGGGTTATTTTTTAATCTCACTTAAGTGCGAATACGTCATAAAATACGGAAAATTACGTCATTTTTCGTAGTTCCATTCCCCCACACAGACGGCGCGACCGCCTTTGGCTCTCAATAGGTGATCTAAAGGTCTTTTCCTTGACTCGTTAGTTCTTTCCCGTAACTCACTGGCTCTTTCTACTCTTGATCCGTATCTTTCGACTCTTGATCCGATTCATTTGCTTCTGCCTTTCATAGTTCCAATTTACGTGTCATAAGGAACGTGAAATGGAGCAACATTCTTTTCGACGGGCCTAAGATGATCAAGACCCGATCATTAAGAGAGCGAAACGGGTCTCCCGCCTTCCCGCAAAGAGTCATGAAGAAGGTGAGAGATTACAAAATAGACCCCCCTGAAGGGCATATGTGCATGCAGGCACAGCGCACAGCGGATGATGCGGACCGTTCCAGATGCGAGAGGGGAAGTCGGGTGACCTTCGTCGCGGCCATTTTTCCGGCGCCGCCGTTGGCATATGGTCTCTTGGGGGACATGAAAAAGCTTCGATCTTTTGGTTTCAGCGTGGTGACGGAAAGCCTCTACCGTGACCCGCAGCTATGTTACAGGAGAGCCCGATTCGACCATGGGTCGCACTTTTGTATCCCCTCGCACCCCTCGCTGCCTTCGCTGCTCCCGTGACCACCGTCTGACAGACAGGATGCGTGAACACCGCTCTGTCCCAAGTGCAGGCCGGCGGGCACGCAGGTCACACCTGCGGCGAGTGGTCAGCGGAAAAAGATAGAAGGCGGGGCAGCAAAAGCGATGGGCTGGCTACCAACCTCAGGTCAAATCCTCGCGGTGCTCGACTATCTGGTTGTCAGAACTTCGCGGAAAATCGCTCAGTTGGCTCAGGGAAAGTAACTGGTCCCTCATACCCTGAATTGGTTGAATCTTACACACCAGTGACTCAGTACGGGATGAGCTCTACTCTCAACCATCAAAAACCAACATCTACATCTACAAGATACCCTGCAAGCCACCTCAGGGGTGTGTGGCAGGGGGTGAGTAATCACCAAAATGCATTACACTATACCCTAGAGTTAGTGTAACTACGAATAATTATGCATTAGCATAAATCGCTAATGCTTGTCACGAGGCGAAGCCTCACAAGCATGCACTACTACACTACAGATGTCATCACAATGGAGAGGAACTGTCAATATACATGCATTCTACAACTACACAGATGGACAGAGACTCAAGACCCATGTAGAAAACATGCAAGGCGTGCTGTTCACAAGTTACAAGTCTAAAGGTTATAAGTCGGAATCTTGCAAGTGTCACTAACAAGTGCTTCTCAAACGAGAACGGAGGACTTGTGAATTCTCCACAAGTAAAAAAAAATTTAAAAGTGAAAATGGCGGACGTCAAGTCCATACTTAGATAGTAGTTGAAGTTTTCAATATATTTCGCGAGTTTCTCGAGCCATCTTTTATAACCAAGAGTCAGTGCCACGTTGTTAGGTGTCTACAAATGCGTGAATACAAAATAGACGGTGTTTTTGGTTCACAGTTTACCTTAAAATATCCCAAGCGAGGACGAATCATCTGCAAAACTTGAGCATCGCAGGGAAAAGTCGTTTGTTCCATCGCATGAATTGAAATATGTTCTCCGAACGAACGTTTTTCACAATTCTTGCATGTTAAGACATCATGTTGTGCAGTGCTTATCTTTCATAGATAGCACTAAATAACGTTATATTGTCAGACAAGCGAAGATTACGTGCGTTGACCAACCATTTTGAATGCTGAGTATTTATACCCAAGGGACTATATTGCACCAATAATGAGTTGCACTGGTGGTGGGCAACGTCCTACAATTTCGGAGCGGACAGTTGCTAGATCGAGTGTCTCAGGCGTTAAGTTCTTTTTCTCTTTCGTTTTGATAGGGCCAGGAGAGATATTTTTGGATAACTGGACGGCAGATAGCTTCACTTGAAAGGTGATGGATCGCTTATTTCATATTCTGTCGATCCTGTATAAACTATCCAATCTAACACACTCCCGCATCAGCTGCTTCTTTTACTTAATTTTCATAAATCTGAAGATGTGGAAGCAGAGAACAATTATATTAGGAATTAGAATTGCCAAGGTACGAATAGGAAACTACATAAAATAATGTTGGAATAAAAATACTGCGAGAGAAAAAAAGTTAAGTTTACTCAAACAAAAAAAATGAAATCAAATAATAAACCATGTGTCAACGATGAAATATGCTTCTTTTATAATTTAATCAAAAGTTTCTCCAACGGTTTACCAATCGATCTCAGATCGGTCTGAGTTCAGACCGATCTGAAAGTTCAGCACGGAGCTGACTCTGATCGCCTGGTCTGAAAATATCGATATTGAACTATCGATTTCAGTAGTTTGAATTATTTTGAGGTTTCTTGCATATTTCAGCCGCACACTTCTCTCCTTTCCCTTCTTACGAAAAGTCACGCCGTAAATGATATCGATTATATTTTGTTTACCATCGGCAACCAAAAGAAGAACGATGAGCACCACGCTCCGGCCCTTAGAGTAAATAACTCTATGCTCCGGCCTCTTCGGATCGATCTGAGATCTCAGACCCTTCTCAGACTACTTCTCTACGACCGTGCTCAGACCGGTTAGGGAAAGCGGGCTGACTCGGCTCGCTTCTCAGATCGATCTGGCTAGCGCGCTCCGTTTACCATACCGAGCTGAGCCAGTCAGATCGATCTGAGATCGATTGGTAAACGTAGTGTACTCCAGTAGAGCAGTAGTAGCAGCTTTGGCATTTACATCAAACACGTTGTGTCCATTTATTTCCGATTTACGGCTGGTAGATACCTCCTTTATCATGAGACAGGATCTAAAACCGAACAGAGAATGAAGTCGCCAGTCCAAACTTTCTTACCTTGAAGGACAAGGCTGCATTAAAAATCTGGCAATCCATTGCCTCGCCAATAAGCGCGATGTCAACTACTCGGTGACCTTCAGTATAAACAACAGTAAACTAGAGTCGTCGTCCGCATCTTCAGTTTCAGCACCAAACGTCTTCATGAAAAGGGATTGCTTAGCCCTCCTTTCAAACCCTTTTGTAAATAACAAACGGACCGTGCGGCACTTGGTTTAATCCTTCCAATAAACTCAGTAGATACTAATATATCTCACCTTTACCCTCATTTTTGATAACGAGAGTAAGGAAAATTTATGTGATGTTGTTATAAACACATTTCGTGACCTAAGTGTTTAATGTCTAAAGTTGTGTTCGTGACAACAGACCCAATATGTTGAGGAAAATTGCGGGATATGTGAATCTGTTGAAGGAAGCTAATAGACAACCACTTGTGTCTTTTAATTGCATTAAACATCAGGAGGTGTGCAAGTGCCAAGGCAGGATTCAATGAATTAATTGATTTAATGTCAGTTGTAACAAAAATAGTGAATTTAATTGCTGTTCGACCTCTTCACTAAAGAGAACTTTCCGCACTTTTACAATAATTTGATTCAATCTTCGTTGGACTGTTGATGTGCAATATATAATGTGAGGTGGTGGCTATGCCGAAGAAAAGTACCTACTCAAGCGATTTGTGGAGTTGTGCTTCGTAGAAATTAAGGCGTTTCTTGAGGAAAAGAATCTGGTAAACTTTACTCACCTCATTCATCATAAGTGGGTCAACACATTGATGTTTTTTATTTACAGACCTCTTTATTCATGTGTATGAAGTGAACCTAAAATTACAAGAGTTTGGCAAAAGTTTGACGTAATGTTTGGACACATAAAAGCCTTTGAGAGTTAATTTACAATTTATAAGTGACATGTAGACACAAAAATTTGTGAGCATTTTCTTCGAGTTAAAAGGCATTTTGAGGAGGCCAGCACAATTCTAAAAAATGAAATGGAACCCTGTACAAGAGTCTGACTCATTACCACTCATTACTTGATCAGTTCGGTGGAAGATTTAATCAGTTCAGAAGCCGAGGAAACTGACAATTAAAACAATTGAATGTCCAGATGTTGTAGTCTACAGTACTTTGAAGTTAAAGATTTTTCAATGGACGGAACTTGATGATTTGGAAATTGAACTTGTAGAATTTCAAGCCAGCGCACAGTGGGCCCAAATCGAAAATCGCCGGACTAAAGTCCAAAATTGCTTTTTTGAGTTGAGTTTTCAAAACACTTTTACCTCATCATGGCGGTGGCAGTGATGGCGAACCTTTTTCGCTCGGTGTGTCATAATTATGAAATAATCTAGCTTAGAGTCACATCAAGGAATATCAATACTATTTGGTGTTATTTGCACTCTGGTAAATATTAGAAGAACAGTTGTTTTGAAATTTTTATTAATTATTTAAAAAACAAACTAACAATTATTTATATTAGTGACTTTTTTGTTTGCTGAATTGCATTTGCTAAATCTTTACTTGAAGGTTGGTATTTCGTACATTTAAAGCACTAGAAAGCGTTGTGTAAAGTCATCGCTAGATTTTTCAGAGTGACAATAGTGTACGGTAATCGATCCCAAGCATTCCAAATTTCTTGCTCGCAGTGGCACTCCTGTCGATTCTACAAACTTTTTTTTTAGAATAATGAGTTTGGAATTCAAGTCGACAAATTCCTGAGCCCAGACGCTGCACAGTGGGCCCAAAGCGAAAATCGCCGGACAAAAGTCCAAAATTGCTTTTTTTGAGATATCGACTTGAAACTTGGCGTATATACACACAAATGATTGTTGATTATGGAATGGTAAAACATTTCTCATAGGTCTTACCCGTTACTTAGATACAGAGGCTCAAACACGACCAAATTTCCAAAAAAGCGCCCGCTCTCATTTTTCTTCGAAAATCTTAAAAGTTGAGCAGATATAGGAGTAATGAAAGGATTTTTATGAAATAAAAAACATTACTATTTGTAAACAGGGTACTTCACCTATACTAATCATAACTTTCAGACATATTTTCCCATATTTGAGTGCTTTTACGTCACAAAATGGCGGACCCTTTTTTTAGGCAACATTTGACATAAAATAGACAATATACTCCTTATTCGGAAAATGGTCTCTGGAATACTTCATCAGAGTATAAATTAAACATATTTCTAGATTATTCCGTAAAAATATTTGAAAAAAGTTTGCGACGCCGAGAATAAACTCGATTTTTCGATCGCGCGTCGCGGCCCGGCTCCGCGCAGCGGGACCTGGAAATACAGTGTTCCCCATTGGATTGTTCAAGTTGTGTGGACATTTACTCCTCGAACTCAACTTTTTCAGGCTATGCATGTTGTCACTGATATCTAAAAATTCCAAACTGAAGATTTTGCGAGGATATTGAATCGAGAGAATGGATCAGTGCACGCGTAACTGCGACACATTTGTTTTTCTTTGGATAATTTTCGGAATCATGCTGCAAATTATGAACGTCTTTCAACTCTTGAGAAAGAATGCGGGTTCTCGGGGAGCCATGCAAGTTTTCCATAAAACAGCAACATTTGGGATTCCCTTCTTTCCCTTCACCCTCTCCTTCCCCACCCCGAGCAACACCCTCCGCCTTTACTCCCCGAGGAGGGTGGCGCGAAAAGGAACGTTTTATGACACCGGGTTATCGTTGACGGGAAATAGCGGGTATTTTCATTGGCGCCCTTTCTATAAAAAATGTATATTGACAGGCAGTTGTAGTTTGGTTTTGGTGAAGTAGTATGGTGCCTGTGCTCTCGTGAGTTTGGAAAACCCAAAGTTTTGGTTATTTGGCTCGTGAAATACTGACATATTTCCTCCTCCAGTTCCCTGTGGTGACAGCATTATTGTTTATTTTCTTAAAAGTATACCTCTTTTTAAGGTAAGCAATTTATTTTAATTTCTACTTTCCCACCAATGACGTTTTTTACCCACATTATGCGTAGTAGTTTTCTCATTAGTATTCATATATATTTTGTTAACTTCTCGTGGTATTTCTTTTACCACGCGTACTTACTGCTTACTATTATTTCAAAGTATCTTCATTTTTTTTCTTTTATCCTTCGTATATATTATTTTCTTAAATTAGTGGACCGTTACACAGGTTTTTCCTCAAACGTGTTGTGATTTGCCTTCACACCAGATCACGCGTCATGAGCTCCATACAAAAGTAACGGATATGAAGGGAAAATCATTAAATGACAAAAAACAATATTTGATTGATTATTTGTCACGAAGATTAGATTTATGGTCACATGATTACGCTCTAAAAAGTCTTAGTGAATTCATTTGGATTAGTTTTTTGGTACCCTACATGAGAAAGTCTGAAAAGTGTTCCCGGAATAACGAGCGATATTTTCTGCATCATAATGTTTGGCTCAATGTGTCAATCATTTTGCCTGATAACGTGCGTCATTATTTACCAAGTACTTCTACGGCGACTGCTATGTATTTTTCTACAAATCTCTAATGTATTCATTTAACGACATTATTTTTACTCTTTAGCCTTTAATATTGAAAATTTACTTTATCAGGCACATTGGGAAGGCCAGAAAAAAAATTTAGGTGTTACATCTGCGGAGCAAAAACCTCCGAAATGAATAACATAACAGCCATGAAAAATCGACCGGCAGCTGTAGACAAATATGCTTATGGTTTATCGACGCTGCATTGCTACATTCATTTTTTTAGTGTATTTTGTATATTTCGTATTGACTGGTTATTAAGTAATGGCAGGTGAGAAACATCAAAGCTCAAGGTGGAACTTTTAATTGCTTTAATTCAAATTATTCTGAAAAATAAATCGCTAAATTATAATTAAATTCCTTTCTAGGCTCGTGGTTATCTTAAAATAGAGCTGTGCAAGAGAAAGGCTATAATACAGAAGACTTTCAGAGAAAGGATGGGTTTAATCGTAGATGTGCTCAGGCCTGGAACAAGAAATACGAATGATAGAAATGCAGCTAGACGTTTTTTTGATTCTCCTAAACTGGTACCTAATGTAACAGGTAATGGTGTAAATCCGCTTATATGCTCAGAGATTTCTACATATGGCCAATGCCACGTATTACACTCAACAAATCAACAGTGAGTTTACTTGTAATATACTTCTGTTATCGAGGCTGATTCAGTCAGCTTTCCGAAGAGACGATGGAGGCTCGCAATAAGGACGCCAGGATATTCCGAGAAAGATTAACGCGGAAACACTCCAAGATGGCCACCAATGAGTACCTATTCAAAAGACTTTTGATCACGTCCGATCCATTGCTTTCCTCCACCATTACTTTGACTGCGAAGGCTCATAGGGGGCTTCCAAAGGAATTACGGGAACCCTTACTAATAGAAGACAAAGAAGAAGCACTAGAATCAAACAGCGAGTATGAGTATGAGTAGTAATTACGATTCGTCCGAGGACTATGAATTTAGCTTGAAACGAACAATCGGCAAATGAAGTTGGGTCAACGGTGTTGTAGTGACGGATTCGCGGGGAGGGTTAACGTGGTTAAGGAAAGAAAAGTGAAAAGTCGATCGCATTGTAAGGAGTCCGCTACCCACCACCCTTTGCTAAACCGTTCCCTTACCCACCCTTGCTAATCCCTCATAAGAATCCCTCCCGCCGACCCAACTTCCTCTCCTTTAATTTTCTTCGGGTATTCCCTGCTTGGGTTTTTTTCCCTTCATTGCCTCTCACCTTCATCTCTCTATCATGGAGTGCGTCGGTACACGTGTGTCCAATCCATCTCCTAATAGCTGTTTCTTCACCTTATTAACCATTCCTAAATATAAACATAGTGAGTTTTTTCCCTTCATTGCCTCAAACAGACCTCCTCTCACTTTCATCTCTCTCTCTTATGGAGCGCGTTGGTACACGTGCGACAAACCCATCGTCTCTAGCTGTTTCTTAACCTTCTTACCCATTCGTAAATATATTCATGGTGTGCGCTTTCAGAAATTTGTCAACCACCTGAAGATGACTAGGTGAGTTAAAACTTAGGATGCTCTGAGGGTGAAAATCATTTGAGAAAATGATATTAGTTTTCTTTTCAGTATCTTACAAGTAATGGAATTTCATTTATGTTATTGAATTGATATTTATAGGTACTGGTGACATCAAAACGAATGTAAGCCATTCTCATTAATTGCCATCCTATTTTCAAAATAAATTCTCTTTTTTGCCATATTCTGCGTAAGATTTGGCGCAGCGAATTCGATATAGAACAATATCAGTTTTCCAGTTTTGTTTTATATATTATCGATGAATCTAATTGTGTTTTCATCTATGTATATTCCTTTACTTTTCGTCGAGAGCATTGTAAATTGATATAATTACATTGTGTGCTCAGTATTGCGAAATAAAAATGCAAAGCCACTAGTGACTCAATCTTAAATTAATCCATCCCTCAAACATAATGATCTAGTATGTCACTCAATACAAAGATATTACATTGCGCACAAAGATATTACATTGCAGAGCTTTTTGTAAAAAACTCATGAAATCATGCTGATTTTAAACTCAAGCTTGAATTTCATTGCAAGAAGCTATAAAGAATGATATTGGGAGAATGATTCCCTATAGGTAACTCCTTAAAATAATATATTGTTTTTTTTTAGAATATCAGTTCCAATCTATTTGTAGGAGAGTAACTACTATTGTTATTTCTGGCGCATCAAAGAGTCAGATGACGAAGAGTGACAACAAGTTGTAATTTGCCAAGCAGGTATATTTTTTTAAAGGCTGCACATTGTCATAAAACGTTCCTTTTCGCGCCACCCTCCTCGGGGAGTAAAGGCGGAGGGTGTTGCTCGGGGTGGGGAAGGAGAGGGTGAAGGGAAAGAAGGGAATCCCAAATGTTGCTGTTTTATGGAAAACTTGCATGGCTCCCCGAGAACCCGCATTCTTTCTCAAGAGTTGAAAGACGTTCATAATTTGCAGCATGATTCCGAAAATTATCCAAAGAAAAACAAATGTGTCGCAGTTACGCGTGCACTGATCCATTCTCTCGATTCAATATCCTCGCAAAATCTTCAGTTTGGAATTTTTAGATATCAGTGACAACATGCATAGCCTGAAAAAGTTGAGTTCGAGGAGTAAATGTCCACACAACTTGAACAATCCAATGGGGAACACTGTATTTCCAGGTCCCGCTGCGCGGAGCCGGGCCGCGACGCGCGATCGAAAAATCGAGTTTATTCTCGGCGTCGCAAACTTTTTTCAAATATTTTTACGGAATAATCTAGAAATATGTTTAATTTATACTCTGATGAAGTATTCCAGAGACCATTTTCCGAATAAGGAGTATATTGTCTATTTTATGTCAAATGTTGCCTAAAAAAAGGGTCCGCCATTTTGTGACGTAAAAGCACTCAAATATGGGAAAATATGTCTGAAAGTTATGATTAGTATAGGTGAAGTACCCTGTTTACAAATAGTAATGTTTTTTATTTCATAAAAATCCTTTCATTACTCCTATATCTGCTCAACTTTTAAGATTTTCGAAGAAAAATGAGAGCGGGCGCTTTTTTGGAAATTTGGTCGTGTTTGAGCCTCTGTATCTAAGTAACGGGTAAGACCTATGAGAAATGTTTTACCATTCCATAATCAACAATCATTTGTGTGTATATACGCCAAGTTTCAAGTCGATATCTCAAAAAAAGCAATTTTGGACTTTTGTCCGGCGATTTTCGCTTTGGGCCCACTGTGCAGCGTCTGGGCTCAGGAATTTGTCGACTTGAATTCCAAACTCATTATTCTAAAAAAAAAGTTTGTAGAATCGACAGGAGTGCCACTGCGAGCAAGAAATTTGGAATGCTTGGGATCGATTACCGTACACTATTGTCACTCTGAAAAATCTAGCGATGACTTTACACAACGCTTTCTAGTGCTTTAAATGTACGAAATACCAACCTTCAAGTAAAGATTTAGCAAATGCAATTCAGCAAACAAAAAAGTCACTAATATAAATAATTGTTAGTTTGTTTTTTAAATAATTAATAAAAATTTCAAAACAACTGTTCTTCTAATATTTACCAGAGTGCAAATAACACCAAATAGTATTGATATTCCTTGATGTGACTCTAAGCTAGATTATTTCATAATTATGACACACCGAGCGAAAAAGGTTCGCCATCACTGCCACCGCCATGATGAGGTAAAAGTGTTTTGAAAACTCAACCGTTGCTAAGTAGCAGCATGACATAAGTTTGTTGATTTATCCAGAGTTACGAGGAACAGACGACGCTGTGCTTCAAGGCCGTCCACCTCGCTTGAATCTCTTTATTTTATCTGTTCTCTAAATTTATCATGTCTTCCGATCATGTTATCTTCTTTTGGGACTATCAGGAGGAAAAAAAAACTCAAAACTTGTAAAGATGAAGTTAATAGATTACATCACTGTACATTTCAGTCCGGTAGGTACTTACAGAGATACGATTTAATCATAAAAAAACACGTTTATGGAATATTTCCGATTTCAATGAAGATTTTTGGACAATTTTTTTAAATATGAATAAAATTTCAGCACTTTTTAATGCATTTCATTAATTCTTGATTGTACCCTTAATTTCCGAGTTGCAAAATTACATTTTTTGATACTTAATAAACTAATTGAAAAAATACGGTGCATTTTAAAATTAATAAATTTATAAAAACTATTTTAAAAGTTCAAACTTTTGCCTTCATTTTTCATTCTCCTAGGACAACTTACCTGCCTTGAGGCCAACGATATAGGCCTTAGAGCAAAATACCTTTTTTCCTTTAACCATCTATATTGTCTAAATTGTTAAACGGAGGAGTTCGGAATTTCGGAAGCTTATTGATATACTAGAGGTCTAAAAATTCCTAATAATTTGAAGTTACTGACGCCTCAAATTTAATAGTAATTGTATATTGAAACAATGGCAATGTTATTGTTTAAATTGATATACAAGAAAAAATAATGAAGGGATTTTCCCGAAAAAGACGTCACTTTGTAGGTTTTTTATTCCCTAGTACATAACTACTTTTGTTTAACACATATTTCTGCAAACGGCGTATTTTTCGTTACATGAGAGAAAAAACACACTTTCCCAACTTTACATGGCCGCCATTAAAAGTTCCTCAGTCAGCTGCTTGTCTCAAAATATCCAAATACTTTTACAATTACTTTGTCTATCAACTCATGTATCTATCTCAGGGGTGGCAATTTTTCCCGTCTATACTTCTTATTCGACTGGACTAATAAGTTCATTTATATTTCCGGTATGATTTTGGTAATATTCGGCAACTTCAAAATATTTTAGTAATATTTCGACCATATCTTGAAAAGGTAATAGCCGAAGCACACGAAACAACGTGGCCACTCAGATTTGTGCATGTATATGGTGCAAGCAATAGCTCAATGTACTCGTCTAAACAGTGACTTAAGAAGGAGATTCAATACAGCCACGAGCAGAAGTGCTCTAGGTAAAATATCATGCCAAATAAGGTGATTATCAAAGGCAATTTAGCAAGCTATAGCAGTAGGCGGAGTAAGAGGGGATATTCACCCAGTTGTTAGTTACCCATTTGGTTTTCAAAGCTTTATAGAGCAGTAGACACGCATAAAAACTACTAGGTATCGGTAGTGCCCGGGGTGAAGCGAATAGTATCATTGCAATCTCGCTGCAGAATGGCTAAGAATCATAAAACATCAGACTTTTATCAAACCAGTACCCTCAGTATAAGATGTCTGCTCCTCTATTCATGAGGTTCAGGTGTCTAACGTTCAATTTACCTTTTTTCCTGTAACCCTTACCTTTTCCAACCTCCACAGAATCCCGCGGGTAAGGCTAACGCTAGGAACCGCCTGTGGTTATAACCCCGACGCCAGTAGTCGCATTTACGAGTATAAGCAGCCGGCAGCCTTATACTTCAACAGTCTCAAACGAGCCTCCCTCTGTATCACATATGTAGCATCGCGGAGGCAGCATGATTTTACAACAGTCTAGATGGAGTCTCCCTCAGTATCACAAAGTATCACGGAGGCAGTCTGACTTTTGCACACTCACGATGGAAATTACCTCAGTATCTTACTGTATCGAGGAGGCAGCCTTTTTTTGCTCACTCTATAAAGAGACTCCAATCATTATCACCAAGTAACAGGGAGGCAGTCTCGATCGAATTCTATCTCAGTTATACATAGCGAGTTTCTGGGACAGCCACAGTTGATTAGCAACATACTGTTTTTTAAATATGTTGTATGTTTAATGATTCTGGAGAATGCATAGTTGCAACGAGCTGAATTAAATAGTGTTATTTTATACACTCAATTACATATCTATTTGCTGAATTATTCAAGATAATTCCCTCCACGTTAAGTTAAAAGAACTTCAAGGGTTTAACCCAACTATGGTACGGTCAACCCCATGGTAACTAGGTACGGTGGAATTGTAAATAAACCTTAAAAAAGTTTTTTCATGTTTATTTTGTATAAATTTAACCAGCAAAATTCTAGTGTTCATCTTGTATCAATCTCAAAAGGGGAGGTTTTTCATAGATAAGAGTTGATTTGCAACATTCCAACATGATCTTTGTTCATATGTTTTAAGTTTATTTATTCTATTGATTGTATTATTGTCACGAGCTGCAAAAAAGAGTGCAGTTTCTCACATTCAATTAAATATATAATTGTTGAGTTAAATACAAGATAAATCCATCTACGGTATTAATAAGAATATAAAACTATAACCATCGGTGATTGGGTACCAAGGGGTAGTTACCACAGATGTGGACCCAACGAGATTGAGGGAAAGCAGTTATTCAGCGGTTCCATTCCTGAAGTTGAACCATACCCGTAATTTGTAGGCCCTCCCGGTACGGTAGACATCATGCACGTTTTCGCATACAATTAGACTAATGGCAGCAGTTACGCCGATTTAGAATTCTACCACGAGGGAGTGTATATGAGTCCATCACCTCCCGTCCCCTTCCCCCATCTTTCCTTCTTCCCACCTGAGGAAGTCTGTTGGGGGCGGGTTGCGAGGAGAATAGCCCCCCGTGCCCCCTCCCCTTAAAGCCGTGCCTGTGAATTAGGTCTCTCTCTGTGCAGTACTCGGGGTACACCAGAGGGTATCGGGGATACCGTATCCATCGAGTATCAACAACGGATAACCAGTATCCCGTCTCATACTGCAGTCTCGACAAGTCTCGAGGAGCATCAGAACGTGTCTCGGCTATAGATACTCAATAGATATATACGATACTCAAGGACACTGCCAGGATACTTTCGGCGTGACTGCAGCGAGATCACCGCGATACTTAGTATCGGATATCGTTTGATATGATACTCTTCATTTTGACTCGTGGTGGCTGCATCACCTTTCGCTAAGTCACACGATCCCAGGTAAAAGGGACAAATTGAAAATAAACGTATTCCTTAATTGCTACCTCTCCCTAATCCCACCCCCCTTCCAACCCACCCACCCCCCTTCTAACCCCCACCTGCAGTGAGGCTCACATCTTACCCTACGTCCCCTAACCCATCCACCCCCCGCCAACCTCCAAAAAATACACTCCACCCACCTACCCCTCTTTCCCTCAGCCTCCACTTCCCCCCCCCCTCCCAGTTCATGTACGTATATATATTCTGTGCTTGACTAGAAAATGTACCCGAATATGTCGCCTATGCGATGAATGCGGTCGTATTGAATAAAATCCATTTTGAAAATCATTGTGAACGCCTATATGTAATGACTCCTAAATTAACGAGTGACCGCTGTAATCCATTAACTCCCGAAGTGAAGATGAAATACTATGTAAGTGTTTTAGTCTTGATTTCAATGATTGTTTCGTTGGCAACAGATAACAGGCGTCCTGCTTTTGACTTCGCTGAGCACAACGTGACGGGGCATCCAGATGGAATGACCATTGACAAAGATGGAAATCTCTGGGTGGCATGTTTTGGAGGCTCACAGGTAATGACAGCAGTGTTATTTACTATAAAATTATCATTCGTGAAAGTAAAATAAGGAAACGTGTCTATAATTCAGTACCCATGTGAAGAAAATGCATTGACGGTAGATTGGTAGGTACTGATGGCACAAATCAGCCGCATTGACCCGACGAATAAACTATTGGCACGGCTGAGGTCTAGTGAGTGAATCACACGCAATCGGCCGTTGTATCCCTGGGGAATTATGTTGGGAATCCCACAGCCACTTCATTTTTAATAAAAAAACTTTGGAAGAAGCGTGCATATGGCTGTTTAATGTTCTCAATCCACCTGTCCTCAACCGATCATGCTAATGTCCTATATTACCCTTTGTTTTTTGTTTATTTATATGGCTTCTCTTATCAGCCTAGGAATATATCTTTGCTCTTTGGATACCAATTTGGCTTCGTCAAAATTAATGTTGTGGCCAGGCTCGCTCCAGGCATGCTCAGCAATCGCCGACAAACTGAATTGCTTGTTTCTGGTGGCCCTTTCATGCTCCTTCAGGCGTGCTTTCATGGACCTGCAAGTCTCACCTATGTAAGACCTCCCGCACGAGCATGGAACCTGGTTGACTCCCTCGTAGAGTTGCTGAGGGACCAGGTGGTTCGGGGGCATTGCCCCCCGCGGACCCTCCACCTTTTTCTTTCTATTTCCTCCCACCATACCTCACAGCCCCTAGGTTATGATGGGAACTGCCAATCCGATGTAAAGTTTCCTTAATGCATCAAACGTAAAACCTTTATTGTCCTTGGCCAGCTGCGCCATAGGTAAAAACGTTTCTTTGACCTTTTTGATAGTTTCTGTGCAATTTTTAGAGAACTCAAGATTTTCTCCCACCAGCACCCCTAAGTATTTGACGTGTTTTTGATATTTGACGTTACTCTGTCCCATTTTAATTAATGGATTTCTTTACAGTTTCCCTTTTAGAAGAATAGTGTACGTCTTCTTTTCCAAAAAAACGTAATTTTTTCTTGTTTCCCCATTCATCTACTGTCTTCAGCGCCCTGTCTGTCGCTCTTCGTTTCTATTTCGCGTCTCCTCTGTCTCCTGTCTGATGGGTATGTAGCAGAGTCTGTCGTCTGCGTACACTGCTGCCATTGTAACGCCTTCTCTCCAGGTGGTGTTGAGTAAGTCGTTAAATATTGAAGTTCCATAAAGTGGGGCCGAGAACTGAGCCTTGCGGACATCCCTTGGTAGCGGTTTTGGTATTTTTTTGTCATTCTAACTGTATAGAGTCACTCCTCTTCCGTTATAGTAGTCCTTGATTTCCTTGTATATGTTTCTGGGGCATTCCATTTTCTTGAGTTCTTGAAGTATTGCTGGTCACCATGCATTATCGAACGCTCCAGCGATGTCCAAGTGAATACTGAGGACATACTTTTCTTTCGCTTGTTCTATATCTTTGATTAAACGGCTGATTGCATCTATTGTCCCTTTGCCTGCCGTGACTTCAAACTGTCTTTCACTCATAACGTTGTTTTTGTTCCTATGTTTTTGCAGTCGATTGCATAACAGACGTTCGGCTACTTTCCCAAGGACTGGCAGAAGGGTGACTGGCCTATATGAGTTTGGTTTTGCGGGGTCCTTATTGGGTCTCGGAAAAATATTGACTATCCCGATTTTCCAGCAGTCTGGAAATCTTCCGGTATCCAGCATTTCGTTCATTATTCTTAGTGAAGACGAAATGCCCTTTTTAATAGTTCTGCTTTCATTCCGTCATAACCTGGGGCTCTACCATGTCTTGCAGCCATATATCCGCTTGAGTGAGTTCTAAGTTGGTATATCTTTCATCGTCCTATCCCCATGCTGTCTTCCTCGACGTCTTCTCTCACTTCCCTCAGCTCTTCGTCGTCTTCGTTCGGGTCATCCTCTGGCTGGAGCGTTTGGAGCAGGATCTCTACAGTTTCCTTGATACTTGTGGTGTCGCCTCCTTGTGGAACTTGTGTAGAGTGTGGTTAGTATATGTAGGCTTCCAGTTTTGCGAATCTTATGTTTTTCGTGTATGAGTTCCTTGCTTCAGCATATACGATCTTGCAATCTCCTCCCGATCTCATGCTTCTTCTTTCCTGATCGCCTTCGACAGGGTCTTATTTTTTTTTTCGTTTCTGCTGCTTCCTTTCCGCTGTCAAATGGTCGTTCTACCATGGAACTTTAATAAAATTCTTCCCTCCTTACACCAATCCTTTCTCCGACGAGAATATCCTGAGACCCTTCTCGACAAGCGCATACTAAAAATTCACTTTCTTCCTAAACCAACTCATAATAAAAATAATCATAACCTCTCCCTCTGTACCACCTACTTCCCAGGCGTCCATTTCCTCCACAGAATCATTAAAAACCTATTCTCACTCCTCTCTGACAATCTTACAACCACGAACATCTTCCTGAAATGTCCCTCTCTTACCTTCAGGCACGCCCTCCAACCTTTCCATCATCTTAAAAACTACCAAACCGCTGTCAAAACCCACCATCAGCTCCAAAACCCCACCATGCCATGCTGAGGTGTCAGAGCGTGTTTTGTTTGAGCACTTCATGTTGATCCATTTTCACTCCTCAGTTTTGCATACTGCAAAATTTTTATCAGACTCAACCAGAGCAAAATAGATCGTTCTTTTAATATTTACAGGTACATAGTCACTCTTATGCGATAAATTTACCAGCTCACTTTCCTTAACTTACTATGTACATATCTTATCACATAGTGTTCTCTAAACTTAAAAGTTAGATCCACTATGACACTCAAATATTTATACTGAAGAACCTGTTCCATGTATCTACATTTACATAATAATTTGTTCATATCTTTAGGCAAAAACTATGTTCATGTATTGACTGTTTAATCTTTCGGGATTCATTCCGCGATGTTTAAAATTGAAAAAAAAAACAATATTAGTCTCGCTCGTCTTTATATATATGAGTGAGGACTCCCATTGTTGCCGGAATTTTAAATTTGAAAAATTCGTTTAAGCTTTCTACTCAACGTGTAACCGTCTTCTCGGTTGACGTTCTTCTGTCTCTTCGCAATTTCTATAGCCTCCCTGATTAATCTTGGGTAATAGCGTACCTCCCTTTGATCTTAATTTTGTCTCCTCAAAAGTTGAAATTATGAGTGGGGCCGCTGAGAAGGTGTTCGGCTATTGCAGAAATACGGTTATTATTAATTTTTACATCCATATGTAGGCCAGACATGCAGAGCCCTAAAAATACGCCTCCAAGAGCATAAATGGGCAATTAAAAATAATAATAACCGCATTTATGCAATAGCCGAACACCATCTCAGCATCCCACTCATAATTTCAACTTTGAGAAGACACAATTAATATCAAGGGAGGTACGCTATTACCCAAGATTAATCAGGGAGGCTATAGAAATTGCGAAGAGACCGGAGAACGTCAACCGAGAAGACGGTTATACGTTGAGTAGAAAGCTTAAACGAATTTTTCAAATTTAAAATTCCAGCAACAATGGGAGTCCTCACTCATATTTCGTAATTAGATATTAAATTCAGTCTCCGAAATTACACACATTAATTCAGCAAAATACTGTTTGTTTATATGTTAGAAGTTTATTGATTCTATGGATTGGATTTTTGCCACGAACTGAATTAAAGTGTATAATTTCGGAGACTGAATTTAATATCTAATTACGAAATATTCAATATAAATCCATCCACATAAAGTTAAAAGAATATAAAACACCCATGGCCTTTCCCATTCCTTGTCCAATCAGCGCTGGACAGGGGTCTCACTAGAGGGGTCTTGGCAATGAGATTTGAGTCACGCGCGGCCAGGAGTATCACCATTGCCAACTGAGCAAAATGGTAGTGAGCATTGCCGCGGGACCATTTTATTCTTTGTCGTTTATTTTAAGTAAGTGGAAGAATATAAAAATTTCCTAACATGAGAATTTTTGAAATATTTTTTCCTTAAAGCATACGTAATTTCGATATTCATATACTTTTCCACACCTCGGAAATTGAAATCTAGCTTTCGGCCATTTAAAAAATCAAAGAATGGGTGAAATAAAATTATAAAAGAATATTTGTAATGCGGAGATGTCGTCCTCTTCGTAAAAAAATAATAAAGTGAACCAATTAAATATTTTGGCCGTGACGAGATGAAAAAGACGACCGTTTCGCCGTTCTCCTAGTTTTTCGCGTGTTTTTCTTCACTCTTTCGACCGTAGGAGCTAAACTTTTACACTTACACACTATTCAGTGAATGCATTTTGTAGTCAAATAAACAAGGAGTAAAACGATATATTACACGGCTCTTTCGAGCTCCGGCGGAATTTCGCACGAATGCTTAAAGTTCAGCGTTCTACCTTTTTTGCGGCGATAGTAGTCTGCGCATGACATCAGATGACTGAAAACTATAGTAAATACAAAATAGCTAACTCTGATATATGCTGATTTTAGAACTGTTCTTAGTTTTATTCTAGCACGTGCAGTTTTTTTCATAATGGACCCAATTTAACTTCTAATAAATTATTGATTAGACGCATTATATGTGCCAGTGGGTAATTATTGTGCGAGGGCTATTTCTCAATACAAGCTACTGAGCCTTAGGTTGACCCAAGCAAACGAGTCTTAGGTTGGTACGACTGCTGGTATTGTTGTGTGACCTTGGCATTATTATTCACCCTTCATTCATTTTTGTTACAAATATTGTCATCGCGTAAAGTTTTGTTAATATAGCTCTGCTTACAGTAGTTAAAATCTTCCAACCATATTTCTTATTTTGTGTAAAAACCTGATGTGATAGAAAAAAATAGAAGTTATTTTTTAAATCAGCATAAAAATTTAAATCAAGATCACCTATTTTTAATAAATCATCTGACGAAAAGTTCCAAAATACAGACTGGTGTTATTTATATGAAACCAGAGACATACCATTTGGCAGGTATTACTGGAATGGACCGTTTTTTAGATACCTATAGGATACTGTTTTAATATTCAGGAGCTAATTCCGGGAACGTCTTTACACAGAAAGTTTTTACACAAAATTCGAACAGTGAAAAGATGTGCTACAGGAGCATATGTTTCACCAAAATCAATACCTTGCTTTTGAAAACATCCTTTTACAACTAATCTTGCTTTGTACTTTATGTTTCCTACCTGATCAGTTTTCTTGCGAAATACCCACTTGCAAGGCAAACATGATTTACTTCCAGGCAGATTTGTAACAGTCCAAGTTTTATTCAACTCAAGAGCATTTAATTCCTCTCTTATAGCACCATCACACTGCTCTTCATCATCCCTTGTTACTATATCCTCATATGAACCTGGCACATCATCAAGAAAAGTTTATGAAATACCGACACTCATGGCATAAGCCATGGTACTGGAACTCTCTACAATATAGTCTTTATGCCAGTGTGGTGGATTTGTCACTCTCTGGGACCTATGAACAGCGGGAAACTCCCTTTCTAATGTCTTCTCCAACAATACTTTCTTTCTTAAGCGTTCCTCTTTTATTAGCATAAATAACTTGACCCCTTTTAGCGTATTCTAGATGACTGTCAGCTAGAGATGGGAAAATTACCGTAATTTTCATCTGAGGTAAATTACCGTGGTAAATTACGGTAATTTTTGAAAATTACCGTAATATTCCAGTATTTTTCAGTTTTAAGCATTAAACAGAAAATGTATGGTTAAATAAGAATGCCAATAGCAAAAGGGAGAGGATACGATGTTTAAAACATACCTAATGCAACATTAACTTATTAGAAATTCTCAAAATTGTAAAAAGAAATACGGCAGCAACACGCAAACTGGCTTTCTTTTGTCAAAGTATGAGAAATTTTAAAGAAGAGTATTCTACTAATAATTACTCAATAATGTTATAATTTAAGTAAAATATGCCAAAATGAGTTGAAAATTCCTCAATTTATAATTAAACATGTCAGGAATGTGGAATTGGCTTAAAAGAACATGTTGGGAATTTATCTGTATGAAATATTATCTCAAACATGAGTGAATTATCTAGAAAATTACCGAAAATTACGGTAATTTTCAAGGGGCGCGGTAAATTACGAAAAATACCATGGTAATTTACGAAAATTACCGTGGTAATTTTCAAAGGGACCCTTCTCTACTGTCAGCTATGCACCTCACAATAATGTTCGTTGCCAACTTATCTCGCTTCTTCAGAGCAACATTTTGCTTCTCAATGGCCACTGCAGACGTTCCCGGAATCGTCATAATCATCATCATTGTGCTAAGTGCTCCTTTGAAATCGCAAATGTTCATTCACCATCATCAATGTTCTTCGTTTTTGCAGGTCATCTACGTTGATCCACGGAAGAACGAACTTCTTGGAAGGATAGCCATTCCAGCAGAAAGGGTGACATCTGTCGCTTTCGGAGGACCCCATTTAGACGTCATCTACGTCACAACATCCAGATTTGGCTTGACCCCAGAGGAGTTGGCCAAGCAACCAGATGCAGGATCTGTGTTCGCGGTCACCGGGCTCGGTATTCATGGCCTCCCTGGACAAAGCGCTCTGCGACAAGCTGCACCAAAGTAGAGACGACGAATTACAATAATAATAATATTTTATAAACACAAAATTGTGCAAGATGTTAACATTGAGAGTAATACATGACTGTGCTGGCGCACCACAGGAGAAAATAACGGTGTTGGTTCTGAATTGTTCATCTTTCCTAAACATAATGCCCAGATATTTTTTTAAGATTCAAGCAGATGAGAGTGATAAGCATTTCAGGTGCGTCATTGATTCACCACATCAACAGTTATTATTACTGGGACGAGAGACGCATAGTCAGTCCTCTATCTCACTCTCTCTCCAACATATTCCATCGTTCACGGAATGGATATTTCATCGGTGGAATCTTACATGTGCACGGAAAAACCTCACTCGCACAGCAAATGCCATCGTTTGTTCGTGGGCATTAAACTGCGAGAAAGAGAACGCTAAAACATTTGGTCATGAGCATTTGAGATTAACTGCGGCTTGCGAGACTGACCAATAAATCGCACTAAACGCCACACGAATTACTCAATTACGATACCCAAGTACAAATCGGGAGAGAGAGGTCGACTAAACGCTATTACTATTATGTATCATCGTTTGACAGCGGGTAGCAATGCCTGTCTCACAGAGACAAGGTGCTGACAGCGCATAAGTACTATGCGATTGATTCCCATCCTAAATAGATGGCACTTAACTAAAGCGCTCACTAAACGCCGTCATTTCTTTTGAAATATTTCTTTTTTTTATACTTTTATGCAATACGTCAATCGACTGGAAAAACATCTTTTAATGACTAGATAACCATTCCTTATAATTTGATACGGTCGCAAAACCCTTTTTTCATCTTCAAAATCGATTAAATCAGCCAATGAGGAGACACATCAAAAGATTAACGCAAAACCGCGAATGCAAGTCATTACGTATATACCACTTTCATCGCTTCCGGATAAACGGTAGTTGGCAGTTGGAAAAAAACCAGCACCAATTGGACGTGCGTCCATTGAGGTGGTATGAGCGATTTAGTTCCCATCGAGTCATAATGGAGACAATATCAAAATTTCAATTTTTTATTCCAGCGTCTGCAAGAAGTATGAAATAAATATTGTAGTATTAATGGCGCAAGTATATAGTTATATATGAACAAAATACTCAGTAATTAAATAAACAAAGATCCATAACCCCAATGAAAATTTTGTGTACAAATTGTACACAGAATTCGCTGTGTACATTGTGTACAAATTGTATAAAAAAATGTGTACATTGTGTACAAATTGTATAAAAAAATGTGTACATTTTACACAAATTTGGCTCTACACAATTTGTGTACAATGTACACTTGTTATACAATTTACACTACCTACTGCACCCTATAAAATGTGTACATTGTACACATTCTGTATGGAAATTGTGTACAATTTACACAAGTATATAGAACTGCATACAATTGTATATAAAATTTAAACATCCTGTGTAGAAATTGTGAACAAATTTTTCATAGAGGAAGTCACTAACTTGACTCTTTTTTTCCCGCCGTACGGCTGAAAACCCTTCAAAATAACAGTTTTCTTTGCGATTCTGATAACATTACTTCGCTGAGTTGTAGATTATTTTTTATAAATAGTAGAGAACATATGAAATCTACACACATTTATATTTTTTAGTAACATAATTCACACACGGTATGAGGGAGAAGGCAATAGATGAAGGACACATTAAGAATAAGGTACGTGGTCCATGATGAAGAGGTCTTGGTTAACGGTATGAGGGAGAAGGCTATAGATGAAGGACACATTAAGAAGAAGGTACGTGGTCCATGATGGAGAGGTCTTGGTTTACGGTATGAGGGAGATGGCTATAGATGAAGGACACATTAAGAAGAAGGTACGTGGTCCATGATGGAGAGGTCTTGGTTAAAGGTATGTGAGAGCAGGTTATAGATGAAGGACACATTAAAAATATGGTACGTGGTCCATGATGGAGACGTCTTGGTTAACGGTATGAGGGAGAAGTCTATAGATGAAGGACACATTAGAAGAAGGTACGTGGTCCATGATGGAGAGGTCTTGGTTAAAGGTATGTGAGAGAAGGTTATAGATGAAGGACACATTAAGAATAAGGTACGTGGTCCATGATGGAGAGGTCTTGGTTAAAGGTATGTGAGAGAAGGTTATAGATGAAGGACACATTAAGAAGAAGGTACGGGGTCCATGATGGAGAGGTCTTGGTTAACGGTAAGAGGGAGAATGCTATAGATGAAGGACACATTAGGAAGAAGGTACGTGGTCCATGATGGAGAGGTCTTGGTTAAAGGTATGTGAGAGAAGGTTAAAGATGAAGGACACATTAAGAAGAAGGTACGTGGTCCATGACGGAGAGGTCTTGGTTAAAGGTATGTGAGAGCAGGTTATAGATGAAGGACACATTAAAAATATGGTACGTGGTCCATGATGGAGACGTCTTGGTTAACGGTATGAGGGAGAAGTCTATAGATGAAGGACACATTAGAAGAAGGTACGTGGTCCATGATGGAGAGGTCTTGGTTAAAGGTATGTGAGAGAAGGTTATAGATGAAGGACACCTTAAGAATAAGGTACGTGGTCCATGATGGAGAGGTCTTGGTTAAAGGTATGTGAGAGAAGGTTATAGATGAAGGACACATTAAGAAGAAGGTACGGGGTCCATGATGGAGAGGTCTTGGTTAACGGTATGAGGGAGAATGCTATAGATGAAGGACACATTAAGAAGAAAACACGTGGTCCATGATGGAGAGGTCTTGGTTAACGGTATGAGGGAAAAGGCTATAGATGAAGGACACATTAGAAGAAGGTACGTGGTCCATGATGGAGAGGTCTTGGTTAACGGTATGAGGGAGAATGCTATAGATGAAGGTCACATTAAGAATAAGGTACGTGGTCCATGATGGAGAGGTCTTGGTTAAAGGTATGTGAGAGCAGGTTATAGATGAAGGACACATTAAAAATATGGTACGTGGTACATGATGGAGACGTCTTGGTTAACGGCATGAGGGAGAAGGCTATAGATGAAGGACACATTAAGAATAAGGTACGTGGTCCATGATGGAGAGGTCTTGGTTAACGGTATGAGGGAGAATGCTATAGATGAAGGACACATTAAGAAGAAGGTACGGGGTCCATGATGGAGAGGTCATGGTTGACGGTATGAGGGAAAAGGCTATAGATGAAGGACACATTAAGAAGAAAGTACGTGGTCCATGATGGAGAGGTCTTGGTTAACGGTATGAGGGAGAATGCTATAGATGAAGGACACATTAAGAAGAAAACACGTGGTCCATGATGGAGAGGTCTTGGTTAAAGGTATGTGAGAGAAGGTTATAGATGAAGGACACATTAAGAATAAGGTACGGGGTCCATGATGGAGAGGTCTTGGTTAACGGTATGAGGGAGAATGCTATAGATGAAGGACACATTAAGAATAAGGTACGTGGTCCATGATGGAGAGGTCTTGGTTAACGGTATGAGGGAGAATGCTATAGATGAAGGACACATTAAGAAGAAGGTACGGGGTCCATGATGGAGAGGTCATGGTTGACGGTATGAGGGAGAATGCTATAGATGAAGGACACATTAAGAATAAGGTACGTGGTCCATGATGGAGAGGTCTTGGTTAACGGTATGAGGGAGAAGGCTATAGATGAAGGACACATTAAGAAGAAAGTACGGGGTCCATGATGGAGAGGTCTTGGTTAAAGGTATATGAGAGAAAGTTATAGATGAAGGAAACATTAAGAAGAAGGTACGGGGTCCATGATGGAGAGGTCTTGGTTAACGGTATGAGGGAGAATGCTATAGATGAAGGACACATTAAGAATAAGGTACGTGGTCCATGATGGAGAGGTCTTGGTTAACGGTATGAGGGAGAATGCTATAGATGAAGGACACATTAAGAAGAAAACACGTGGTCCATGATGGAGAGGTCTTGGTTAAAGGTATGTGAGAGAAGGTTATAGATGAAGGACACATTAAGAAGAAGGTACGGGGTCCATGATGGAGAGGTCTTGGTTAAAGGTATGTGAGAGAAAGTTATAGATGAAGGACACATTAAGAATAAGGTACGTGGTCCATGATGGAGAGGTCTTGGTTAACGGTATGAGGGAGAATGCTATAGATGAAGGACACATTAAGAAGAAAGTACGTGGTCCATGATGGAGAGGTCTTGGTTAACGGTATGAGGGAGAATGCTATAGATGAAGGACACATTAAGAAGAAGGTACGGGGTCCATGATGGAGAGGTCATGGTTGACGGTATGTAGGAAAAGGCTTTAGATGAAGGACACATTAGAAGAAGGTACGTGGTCCATGATGGAGAGGTCTTGGTTAACGGTATGAGGGAGAATGCTATAGATGAAGGACACACTAAGAAGAAGGTACGGGGTCCATGATGGAGAGGTCTTGGTTAAAGGTATGTGAGAGAAGGTTATAGATGTAGGACACATTAAGAATATGGTACGTGGTCCATGATGGAGAGGTCTTGGTTAACGGTATGAGGGAGAATGCTATAGATGAAGGACAAATTAAAAATATGGTACGTGTTCCATGATGGAGAGGTCTTGGTTAACGGTATGAGGGAGATGGCTATAGATGAAGGTCACATTAAGAAGAAGGCACGTGGTCCATGATCGAGAGATCTTGGTTAAAGGTATGAGGGAGAATGCTATAGATTAAGGACACATTAAGAAGAAAGTACGTGGTCCATAATGGAGAGGTCTTGGTTAAAGGTATGTGAGAGAAGGTTATAGATGAAGGACACATTAAGAATAAGGTACGTGGTCCATGATGGAGAGGTCTTGGTTAAAGGTATCTGAGAGTAGGTTATAGATGAAGGACACTTAAGAATATGGTACATACGTTGTCCATGATGGAGAGGTCTTGGTTAACGGTATGAGGGAGAAGGTTATAGATGAAGGACACATTAAGAAAAAGGTACGTGGTCCATGATGAAGAGGTCTTGGTTAACGGTATGAGGGAGAAGGCTATAGATGAAGGACACATTAAGAAGAAGGTACGGGGTCCATGATGGAGAGGTCTTGGTTAACGGTATGATGGAGAATGCTATAGATGAAGGACACATTAAGAAGAAGGTACGTGGTCCATGATGGAGAGGTCTTGGTTAACGGTATGAGGGAGAATGCTATAGATGAAGGACACATTAAGAAGAAGGTACGGGGTCCATGATGGAGAGGTCATGGTTGACGGTATGAGGGAAAAGGCTATAGATGAAGGACGCATTAGAAGAAGGTACGTGGTCCATGATGGAGAGGTCTTGGTTAACGGTATGAGGGAGAATGCTATAGATGAAGGACACATTAAGAAGAAAGTACGTGGTCCATGATGGAGAGGTCTTGGTTAACGGTATGAGGGAGAATGCTATAGATGAAGGACACATTAAGAAGAAAACACGTGGTTCATGATGGAGAGGTCTTGGTTAAAGGTATGTGAGAGAAGGTTACAGATGAAGGACACATTAAGAATATGGTACGTGGTCCATGATGGAGAGGTCTTGGTTAACGGTATGAGGGAGAATGCTATAGATGAAGGACACATTTAGAATTAAGGTACGGGGTCCATGATGGAGAGGTCTTGGTTAACGGTATGAGGGAGAAGGCTATAGATGAAGGACACATTAAGAAGAAGGTACGGGGTCCATGATGGAGAGGTCTTGGTTAACGGTATGTAGGAGAATGCTATAGATGAAGGACACATTAAGAAGAAGGTACGTGGACCATGATGGAGAGGTCTTGGTTAACGGTATGAGGGAGAATGCTATAGATGAAGGACACATTAAGAAGAAGGTACGTGGTCCATGATGGAGAGGTCTTGCTTAACGGTATGAGGGAGAATGCTATAGATGAAGGACACATTAAGAAGAAAGTACGTGGTCCATGATGGAGAGGTCTTGGTTAACGGTATGAGGGAGAATGCTATAGATGAAGGACACATTAAGAAGAAAACACGTGGTCCATGATGGAGAGGTGTTGGTTAAAGGTATGTGAGAGAAGGTTATAGATGAAGGACACATTAAGAATAAGGTACGTGGTCCATGATGGAGAGGTCTTGGTTAAAGGTATGTGAGAGAAGGTTATAGATGAAGGACACATTAAGAATAAGGTACGTGGTCCATGATGGAGAGGTCTTGGCTAACGGTATGAGAGAGAAGGTTATAGATGAAGGACATATTAAGAATAAGGTACGTGGTCCATGATGGAGAGGTCTTGGCTAACGGTATGAGGGAGAATGCTATAGATGAAGGACACATTAAGAAGAAAGTACGTGGTCCATGATGGACAGGTCTTGGTTAAAGGTATTCGAGAGAAGGTTATAGATGAAGGACACATTAAGAATAAGGTACGTGGTCCATGATGGAGAGGTCTTGGTTAAAGGTATGTGAGAGTAGGTTATTGATGAAGGACGCATTAAGAATAAGGTACGTGGTCCATGATGGAGAGGTCTTGGCTAACGGTATGAGGGAGAATGCTATAGATGAAGGACACATTTAGAAGAAGGTACGGGGTCCATGATGGAGAGGTCTTGGTTAACGGTATGAGGGAGAAGGCTATAGATGAAGGACACATTAAGAAGAAGATACGGGGTCCATGATGAAGAGGTCTTGGTTAACGGTATGAGGGAGAATGCTATAGATGAAGGACACATTAAGAAGAAGGTACGTGGTCCATGATGGAGAGGTCTTGGTTAACGGTATGAGGGAGAATGCTATAGATGAAGGACACATTAAGAAGAAGGTACGTGGTCCATGATGGAGAGGTCTTGGTTAACGGTATGAGGGAGAATGCTATAGATGAAGGACAAATTAAAAATATGGTATGTGTTCCATGATGGAGAGGTCTTGGTTAACGTGTTGAGGGAGATGGCTATAGATGAAGGACACATTAAGAAGAAGGTACGTGGTCCATGATCGAGAGATCTTGGTTAAAGGTATGTGAGAGAAGGTTATAGATGAAGGACACATTAAGAATAAGGTACGTGGTCCATGATGGAGGTCTTGGTTAAAGGTATGTGAGAGTAGGTTATAGATGAAGGACACTTAAGAATATGGTACATACGTTGTCCATGATGGAGAGGTCTTGGTTAACGGTATGAGGGGGAACGCTATAGATGAAGGACACATTAAGAATAAGGTACGTGGTCCATGATGGAGAGGTCTTGGTTAAAGGTATGTGAGAGCTGGTTATAGATGAAGGACACATTAAGAATATGGTACGTGGTCCATGATGGAAAGGTGTTGGTTAACGGTATGAGGGAGAAGGCTATAGATGAAGGACACATTAAGAATAACGTACGTGGTCCATGATGGAGAGGTCTTGGTTTGCGGTATGAGGGAGAATGCTATAGATGAAGGACACATTAAGAAGAAAGTACGTGGGCCATGATGGAGAGGTCTTGGTTTACGGTATGAGGGAGAATGCTATAGTTGAAGGATACATTAAGAATATGGTACGTGGTCCATGATAAGGAGAGGTCTTGGTTAACGGTATGAGGGAGAAGGCTGTAGATGAAGGACAAATTAAAAATATGGTACGTTTTCCATGATGGAGAGGTCTTGGTTAACGGTATGAGGGAGATGGCTATAGATGAAGGACACATTAAGAAGAAGGTACGTGGTCCATGATCGAGAGGTCTTGTTTAAAGGTATGAGGGAGAATGCTATAGATGAAGGACACATTAAGAAGAAAGTACGTGGTCCATGATGGATAGGTCTTGGTTAAAGGTATGTGAGAGAAGGTTAAAGATGAAGGACACATTAAGAAGAAGGTACGTGGTCCATTATGGAGAGGTCTTGGTAAAAGGTATGTGAAAGAAGGTTATAGATGAAGGACACATTAAGAATAAGGTACGTGGTCCAGGATGGAGAGGTCTTGGCTAACGGTATGAGGGAGAATGCTATAGATGAAGGACACATTTAGAAGAAGGTACGGGGTCCATGATGGAGAGGTCTTGGTTAACGGTATGAGGGAGAAGGCTATAGATAAAGGACACATTAAGAAGAAGATACGGGGTCCATGATGAAGAGGTCTTGGTTAACGGTATGAGGGAGAATGCTATAGATGAAGGACACATTAAGAAGAAGGTACGTGGTCCATGATGGAGAGGTCTTGGTTAACGGTATGAGGGAGAATGCTATAGATGAAGGACACATTAAGAAGAAGGTACGTGGTCCATGATGGAGAGGTCTTGGTTAACGGTATGAGGGAGAATGCTATAGATGAAGGACAAATTAAAAATATGGTATGTGTTCCATGATGGAGAGGTCTTGGTTAACGTGTTGAGGGAGATGGCTATAGATGAAGGACACATTAAGAAGAAGGTACGTGGTCCATGATCGAGAGATCTTGGTTAAAGGTATGTGAGAGAAGGTTATAGATGAAGGACACATTAAGAATAAGGTACGTGGTCCATGATGGAGGTCTTGGTTAAAGGTATGTGAGAGTAGGTTATAGATGAAGGACACTTAAGAATATGGTACATACGTTGTCCATGATGGAGAGGTCTTGGTTAACGGTATGAGGGGGAACGCTATAGATGAAGGACACATTAAGAATAAGGTACGTGGTCCATGATGGAGAGGTCTTGGTTAAAGGTATGTGAGAGCTGGTTATAGATGAAGGACACATTAAGAATATGGTACGTGGTCCATGATGGAAAGGTGTTGGTTAACGGTATGAGGGAGAAGGCTATAGATGAAGGACACATTAAGAATAACGTACGTGGTCCATGATGGAGAGGTCTTGGTTTGCGGTATGAGGGAGAATGCTATAGATGAAGGACACATTAAGAAGAAAGTACGTGGGCCATGATGGAGAGGTCTTGGTTTACGGTATGAGGGAGAATGCTATAGTTGAAGGATACATTAAGAATATGGTACGTGGTCCATGATAAGGAGAGGTCTTGGTTAACGGTATGAGGGAGAAGGCTGTAGATGAAGGACAAATTAAAAATATGGTACGTTTTCCATGATGGAGAGGTCTTGGTTAACGGTATGAGGGAGATGGCTATAGATGAAGGACACATTAAGAAGAAGGTACGTGGTCCATGATCGAGAGGTCTTGGTTAAAAGTATGAGGGAGAATGCTATAGATGAAGGACGCATTAAGAAGAAAGTACGTGGTCCATGATGGATAGGTCTTGGTTAAAGGTATGTGAGAGAAGGTTAAAGATGAAGGACACATTAAGAAGAAGGTACGTGGTCCATTATGGAGAGGTCTTGGTAAAAGGTATGTGAAAGAAGGTTATAGATGAAGGACACATTAAGAATATGGTACGTGGTCCATGATGGAGAGGTCTTGGTTAACGGTATGAGGGGGAATGCTATAGATGAAGGACACATTAAGAAGAAGGTACGTGGTCCAAGATGGAGAGGTCTTGGTTAACGGTATGAGAGAGAAGGCTATAGATGAAGGACACATTAAGAAGAAGGTACGTGGTCCATGATGGAGAGGTCTTGGTTAAAGGTATGTGAGAGCAGGTTATAGATGAAGGACACATTAAGAATATGGTACGTGGTCCATGATGGAAAGGAGTTGGTTAACGGTATGAGGGAGAAGGCTATAGATGAAGGACACATTAAGAATAACGTACGTGGTCCATGATGGAGAGGTCTTGGTTTGCGGTATGAGGGAGAATGCTATAGATGAAGGACACATTAAGAAGAAAGTACGTGGTCCATGATGGAGAGGTCTTGGTTAACGGTATGAGGGAGAAGGCTATTGATGAAGGACACATTAAGAAGAAGGTGCGTGGTCCATGATGGAGAGGTCTTGGTTTACGGTATGAGGGAGATGGCTATAGATGAAGGACACATTAAGAAGAAAGTACGTGGACCATGATGGAGAGGTCTTGGTTAAAGGTATGTGAGAGAAGGTTATAGATGAAGGACACATTAAGAATACGGTACGTGGTCCATGAAGGAGAGGTCTTGGTTAAAGGTATGTGAGAGAAGGTTATAGATGAAGGACACATTAAGAATAAGGTACGTGGTCCATGATGGAGAGGTCTTGGCTAACGGTATGAGAGCGAAGGTTATAGATGAAGGACACATTAAGAATAAGGTACGTGGTCCATGATGGAGAGGTCTTGGCTAACGGTATGAGGGAGAATGCTATAGATGAAGGACACATTAAGAAGAAAGTACGTGGTCCATGATGGAGAGGTCTTGGTTAAAGGTATGTGAGAGAAGGTTATAGATGAAGGACACATTAAGAATAAGGTGCGTGGTCCATGATGGAGAGGTCTTGGTTAAAGGTATGTGAGAGAAGGTTATAGATGAAGGACACATTAAGAATAAGGTACGTGGTCCATGATGGAGAGGTCTTGGCTAACGGTATGAGGGAGAATGCTATAGATGAAGGACACATTTAGAAGAAGGTACGGGGTCCATGATGGAGAGGTCTTGGTTAACGGTATGAGTGAGAAGGCTATAGATGAAGGACACATTAAGAATAAGGTACGTGGTCCATGATGGAGAGGTCTTGGTTAACGGTATGAGGGAGAATGCTATAGATTAAGGACACATTAAGAAGAAGGTACGTGGTCCATGATGGAGAGGTCTTGGTTAACGGTATGAGGGAGAAGGCTATAGATGAAGGACACATTAAGAATAACGTACGTGGTCCATGATGGAGAGGTCTTGGTTTGCGGTATGAGGGAGAATGCTATAGATGAAGGACACATTAAGAAGAAAGTACGTGGTCCATGATGGAGAGGTCTTGGTTAACGGTATGAGGGAGAAGGCTATTGATGAAGGACACATTAAGAAGAAGGTGCGTGGTCCATGATGGAGAGGTCTTGGTTTACGGAATGAGGGAGATGGCTATAGATGAAGGACACATTAAGAAGAAAGTACGTGGTCCATGATGGAGAGGTCTTGGTTAAAGGTATGTGAGAGAAGGTTATAGATGAAGGACACATTAAGAATAAGGTACGTGGTCCATGATGGAGAGGTCTTGGTTAAAGGTATGTGAGAGAAGGTTATAGATGAAGGACACATTAAGAATAAGGTACGTGGTCCATGAAGGAGAGGTCTTGGTTAAAGGTATGTGAGAGAAGGTTATAGATGAAGGACACATTAAGAATAAGGTACGTGGTCCATGATGGAGAGGTCTTGGCTAACGGTATGAGAGAGAAGGTTATAGATGAAGGACACATTAAGAATAAGGTACGTGGTCCATGATGGAGAGGTCTTGGCTAACCGTATGAGGGAGAATGCTATAGATGAAGGACACATTAAGAAGAAAGTACGTGGTCCATGATGGAGAGGTCTTGGTTAAAGGTATGTGAGAGAAGGTTATAGATGAAGGACACATTAAGAATAAGGTACGTGGTCCATGATGGAGAGGTCTTGGTTAAAGGTATGTGAGAGAAGGTTATAGATGAAGGACACATTAAGAATAAGGTACGTGGTCCATGATGAAGAGGTCTTGGCTAACGGTATGAGGGAGAATGCTATAGACGAAGAACACATTTAGAAGAAGGTACGGGGTCCATGATGGAGAGGTCTTGGTTAACGGTATGAGGGAGAAGGCTATAGATTAAGGACACATTAAGAAGAAGGTACGTGGTCCATGATGGAGAGGTCTTGGTTAACGGTATGAGGGAGAATGCTATAGATGAGGACAAATTAAAAATATGGTATGTGTTCCATGATGGAGAGGTCTTGGTTAACGGTATGAGGGAGAAGGCTATAGATTAAGGACACATTAAGAAGAAGGTACGTGGTCCATGATGGAGAGGTCTTAGTTAACGGTATGAGGGAGAATGCTATAGATGAGGAAAAATTAAAAATATGGTATGTGTTCCATGATGGAGAGGTCTTGGTTAACGGTATGAGGGAGAATGCTATAGATGAAGGACACATTAAGAAGAAGGTACGTGGTCCATGATGGAGAGGTCTTGGTTAAAGGTATGTGAGAGAAGGTTATAGATGAAGGACACATTAAGAATAAGGTACGTGGTCCATGATGGAGAGGTCTTGGTTAAAGGTATGTGAGAGAAGGTTATAGATGAAGGACACATTAAGAATAAGGTACGTGGTCCATGATGGAGAGGTCTTGGCAAACGGTATGAGGGAGAATGCTATAGATGAAGGACACATTAAGAAGAAGGTACGGGGTCCATGATGGAGAGGTCTTGGTTAACGGTATGAGGGAGAATGCTATAGATGAAGGACACATTAAGAAGAAGGTACGTGGTCCATGATGGAGAGGTCTTGGTTAACGGTATGAATGAGAATGCTATAGATGAAGGACACATTAAGAAGAAGGTACGTGGTCCATGATGGAGAGGTCTTGGTTAACGGTATGAGGGAGAATGCTATAGATGAAGGACAAATTAAAAATATGGTATGTGTTCCATGATGGAGAGGTCTTGGTTAACGGTATGAGGGAGATGGCTATAGATGAAGGACACATTAAGAAGAAGGTACGTGGTCCATGATCGAGAGATCTTGGTTAAAGGTATGAGGGAGAATGCTATAGATGAAGGACACATTAAGAAGAAAGTACGTGGTCCATGATGGAGAGGTCTTGGTTAAAGGTATGTGAGAGAAGGTTATAGATGAAGGATACATTAAGAATAAGGTACGTGGTCCATGATGGAGAGGTCTTGGTTAAAGGTATGTGAGAGTAGGTTTTAGATGAAGGATACTTAAGAATATGGTACATACGTTGTCCATGATGGAGAGGTCTTGGTTAACGGTATGAGGGGGAATGCTATAGATGAAGGACACATTAAGAATAAGATACGTGGTCCATGATGGAGAGGTCTTGGTTAAAGGTATGTGAGAGCAGGTTCTAGATGAAGGACACATTAAGAATATGGTACGTGGACCATGATGGAAAGGTGTTGGTTAACGGTATGAGGGAGAAGGCTTTAGATGAAGGACACATTAAGAATAACGTACGTGGTCCATGATGGAGAGGTCTTGGTTTGCGGTATGAGGGAGAATGCTATAGATGAAGTACACATTAAGAAGAAGGTGCGTGGTCCATGATGGAGAGGTCTTGGTTTACGGTATGAGGTAGAATGCTATAGTTGAAGGATACATTAAGAATATGGTACGTGGTCCATGATATGGAGAGGTCTTGGTTAACGGTATGAGGGAGAAGGCTGTAGATGAAGGACAAATTAAAAATATGGTACGTTTTCCATGATGGAGAGGTCTTGGTTAACGGTATGAGGGAGATGGCTATAGATGAAGGACACATTAAGAAGAAGGTACGTGGTCCATGATCGAGAGGTCTTGGTTAAAGGTATGTGAGAGAAGGATAAAGATGAAGGACACATTAAGAAGAAGGTACGTGGTCCATTATGGAGAGGTCTTGGTAAAAGGTATGTGAAAGAAGGTTATAGATGAAGGACACATTAAGAATATGGTACGTGGTCCATGATGGTGAGGTCTTGGTAAACGGTATGAGGGGGAATGCTATAGATGAAGGACACATTAAGAAGAAGGTACGTGGTCCAAGATGGAGAGGTCTTGGTTAACGGTAAGAGAGAGGAGGCTATAGATGAAGGAC
Source organism: Pyrrhosoma nymphula (assembly GCA_963573305.1). Classification (NCBI taxonomy): domain Eukaryota; kingdom Metazoa; phylum Arthropoda; class Insecta; order Odonata; family Coenagrionidae; genus Pyrrhosoma; species Pyrrhosoma nymphula. The sequence continues at coordinate 10,378,494 of OY754327.1, forward strand.
ACATTAAGAAGAAGGTACGTGGTCCATGATGGAGAGATCTTGGTTAACGGTATGAGGGAGAAGGCTATTGATGAAGGACACATTAAGAAGAAGGTGCGTGGTCCATAATGGAGAGGTCTTGGTTTACGGTATGAGGGAGATGGCTATAGATGAAGGACACATTAAGAAGAAGGTACGTGGTCCATGATCGAGAGGTCTTGGTTAAAGGTATGAGGGAGAATGCTATAGATGAAGGACACATTAAGAAGAAAGTACGTGGTCCATGATGAGAGGTCTTGGTTAAAGGTATGTGAGAGATGGTTAAAGATGAAGGACACATTAAGAAGAAGGTACGTGGTGCATTATGGAGAGGTTTTGGTAAAAGGTATGTGAAAGAAGGTTATAGATGAAGGACACATTAAGAATATGGTACGTGGTCCATGATGGAGAGGTCTTGGTTAACGGTATGAGGGGGAATGCTATAGATGAAGGACACATTTAGAAGAAGGTACGGGGTCCATGATGGAGAGGTCTTGGGTAACGGTATGAGGGAGAAGACTATAGATGAAGGACACATTAAGAAGAAGGTACCTGGTCCATGAGAAGTCGTGATAAACGGAGTGAGGGAAGAGGAAAGTTGAAGTCAACGTTGAGGAGGCTTGCTTGACCCTGGAATGGCAAACGTCTTGATGGACGGAATGTCGGAGACCAGCTATGATAATACCAGATTAAAGATGACTCTTGGCCTTGATTGAAATGCCTATTGGGGGAATTGGTTGTAGTGAAAGATGAATTGGCAACCTTATGGAGGGCTTAAGGAAAAATAAGTTCTTTTTTCTCACATAATCCTAACTTCTATTGCAATAAAATTATTTAATTAAAAATAGACTTGATTTAATGTGGTGATGTATGTTTGAACCAATAATTATACTGAAGGATAACAGACTCCTAACTTCGGCATGATACCTTTTTTAAAGCTGCCAACCGGGGCGCCACTGTCGTACTGGATGCATGAAATCAAATGATCCCTATCAACCCAATTTAATCAAACGCGGTATTTACTTTTTTATTTCGTACTGAGGGAAATAGGGTTTTTCAAGCCTAACAAAACTGTCGTATGAAAGGAATGCATATCAGTTCTGATCCAATTTCATTTTGATTGGAATCAAAAGAAGATGCGTAGAACAAGTAATGGTGGAATAATTAGCAATCAAAATTCGAATAATTTCAATGCCGCCAAAAACGGTCCTCCATCTTGAGATAGAGGTGATGACGTAGTAAGCCTGTCCGCTCGGTCAACGCTCGATCCCAAGCTGAACACTCGCCTGCCGGCAGGATATCAACCAAAGTTATTCCTCATTTTGAAATGGCCTATGTTGTGGATGAAACTTCCGGATGGATCAAGGCGACATCAGGAAATCTCCCTTCGGTTGATATATTCATGGTGACTGAGTTATTAAAAAATGACGAAAGATTTAACTCTCCAGAAATACGCGTAGTCAAGGCAAAATGGTAAGTGCTGTTGCACAATGATTTTTTTATGTATATAATTTTTAGGTCCGTATTCAATTAGCTATGCGTCATATTTCCACAATTTTCAAGTATTTATATAATGTATTTGTTATTTCTCACTCCTTCCATATTATCGCCGTAAACCACACAAGCAACACACGTCAGGAATACGGGTACTCTGCAATCTAAACTTCGATTAATTGCTTCTTCAACCAACGCTTTTTTCTGACGTTTCACTGCAGACTGCCTTGGTTTCAGAGATTGAGAGCTGTTTCAACCCCTCTGGCAGTCAAATTTGTGAGGCACAATACTCTTCTTCACCTTCAGCTTCACTGATCTTCCAATCAACTTCGATCTGAGATAATTTTCCACGTTTCCATCTTAAACCAATCATTTAAGTGAAAATTGCGAAAATGATCATTCAATATTCAATAGGTAGGTCTAAAATAAACTCTCGGTTAGTAACGTAGGTACATACCTATCCTTCTCTACAGGTATTGAGCCCTTATTGTCACTGGATTTACATTTTTTTGCGTTCGTTGACTTTCGGCGACAACACTGACAATCTCGTCCAAATTGCTATCACCTAAGAACAACGAAAGAGAACCAGAAATACACCTGGTGGAGCCAAAATTCCAGAAAAAATTAACCTACTAGCATTTGCAGATGATGTAGCAGTAGTAGCTGAAAATAAGGAAGAACTTAAAAACTTGACAAGAGTGCTACTAAATGAGGCGAATAAAGTAGGTTTAAAAGTAAACGAAGGCAAAACACAGTACATGAAAATAAGCAGAAATGAAGATGAAGAGAATTATCTACCAGTATTGCACCATAAGTTTAAAAAAACTGACCAATTTAAATATCTAGGAGTACTAATAACAAACAACAACAAAGAAGAGACAGAAATAAACGCCCGACTTGCCTCAGCTGACAGATCATACTGGAGCTTAATAATGTTATTTAAGAATAAACTCCTATCAAAAAGAACAAAAATTAGGATTTATAAAACAATAGTGATACCAATACTATTATATGGCTCTGAAGTGTGGGCTTGTACCAAAAAGTCACAAAAGAAACTCATAACGTTTGAAAACAAAGTATTGAGAAGAATATTTGGTCCCATTAAAGAGGGTGAATCATGGAGAATAAGAAAAAACAAAGAGTTAAGAGAATTGTATAAAGAACCAAATATTGTGGGAATTATCAGAAGCAGGAGATTAAGGTGGCTGGGACACGTCCATAGAAGAAGTGAAGAAACAATGATGAAACAAGTGCTAAAAGGAAAACCAGAAGGTACAAGACCGTTAGGAAGACCAAGGATGCGCTGGAATGACGAAGTAGAGAAGGATATGAGAAGGATGGGAGCACATCTGGAAGTGACAGGCGACCGTAGAGCGTGGAGACGTGTGGTTGGCGAGGCCAAAGACCTCCTAGGTTTTCAATGGCCACAGGAGTAAGAGTAAGTAAGAACAACGAAAGCGAAGTAAGATTTTATTGACTTCACCACTGCAAATCAAGCTAGAAAATCCCTAATCAGGCATTTATTAACGGAGATTTCATTTCTGTATCAGAGTTCCTGCCATGAGGGTTGACTTAATCGCTCCAAATCAATCAAGGGATGAAATCGAGTGACGTCGTGAAAGGCTTTAAATAACTCCAGAGTATTAAGTAAGGAGGATACTTACATCGAAATGATCTTCACAGCAGTATAATGTTGAGTTTTTTTTTAACGGGAAATTTCCGTCGAGCAGCTTGGCACCAGCGCTTCCTAACGAGCTCATCTTTTACAACGTGTAGAAACACTTTGGTGTGTGTTTTCAGGGTTGTATTGGCACATTGCGGGACAAAGCACCACTTATAGGTTTGTCTTTTCTCTACGTTAACCTCTCGGTCCACCTTATTTTCTTCACGATGCATTATGAAAACACAAATTTCCGCTTCAAACAGGTTGTATTCAATTGGTTTCCCACAAGTTACTGTGAGTTACTGCCTGAGCCACTTCAACCGACTTCAACAACACCGGCGTATGGCATCCAAAGGTTTGTGACGTCACGAAGTAGGGCTTTTTGGCGTAACGTAAAATTTGTCACTGTTTAAAATCTTCTCTAAGGATGTACAATGAAGAGAATACCATAATATAATTGTCATTACTCCTTCTGAAGCATGATCTTTCGATTTCTCAAATAAGAAAAAATGGTGAACAACCCTAATCCTAGGAAGCAACTAATGGTTAAGAAAATAATAATGTTAACCACATACGATATATGAATTGAATAACAGAAAACTCCTTCAATAACCTATCATGGATCATTCAACGATCTGCGATGACGTCGTAATCAGATCTACGTTTCAAATTTTCCATCATAGGGGGTTCAACGAATGAAAGGAAATCCTTTGAAAAAGATGGGTGTTGAGGAATATGTTTATATACAGAACGGCTACAAAACTAAATCATTTGCGTCGGTATGGATAATGAACGTAATTCACGAGTGCTTGAATTCGGTAATACATACCTTCAATGATCACATCAAAGAAATTTAAATCACATTGAAAAATAAATAACAAATTCTGTCAAAATAATAAATGTTCTGCGATGGATACATAGGTAATCGTCATCATCGACCATACCTTGCTATACGTACGGTAACGTGAAGAATAAAAAAGAGTACCCAGTAAACACAAAATGCTGCAGATGCGCATCTGATGCTCTGCGCGGTAGCGCTGCAGCTACCGCGAAGGCGCTAATATAAAAAATACAAAAAATGTTACCTACGGGTAAATTAATTTATTATTATTATTTTCCTACGGGTGTCAGAAGCTCTACACAAGCGCGTCAGGAGCGCTGCACAAGCGTGTCACGATCGCTTCAACCTGCAAAATAATAGATTATTCATGGATTGAAGGTATCTCCGGACTGTATAGACTCATCTTCATTTTCGCATCTACCTACGGTATGTCTACCTTACATTTATCTACGGCATGTCTATCAAGTAACTACCTACGTCATATCCAACTCGTATCGTATCAAGAAAGTTGTATATATACGGCCATTCCAGTGCGTAAATGTGTTTGCGGGAACTAACTTTTAAATATCAATCCCGTGATAGTTTATGGAAACGTGCCATCAAATCACGATAACAGTTTCAAACATTGGGTATAGTTATGGAATGACCAATTTTAATATATGGGTAGGTTTCTCTGAATTCCCAAATATTCTTTGTATTCTAAGGCCTGCATTTACATTTTAGCTAAAGTTTAATGTACAAAATGTTTACTTTATAATGAATAACTTGTAAAATGAGGTGAAAAACTGATAAATGAGTTATGATAACGATTTAAAGGCATCAAACATTACTTAAGAGGGTACTAAATGGTGCCGTGTTGATCTCGACTTCGTCGATATTTTGTTACTTTTCAATGTTTAATATCTTTAAAAATTGTTGAGTCCACAAAAAAATTTTATTGGTTGTTGCTCATACACAGGACTGTAAATTGGACAAATTTCAAATTTTTATGCCCAACAAAGATAATGGACATTACCTAAACTTTGGAAATTTTGAAAAATCAAGAACTTTAAAAATATTTAATAAAAAACCACTTAAGTCCACAGCTTAAAATTCTGCAAACTTAAAACATGGCTTTGTACCTTTCAAATAAAAAAATACAAGCATTAAGTATCTTGCCTTCCTATATAAAGTAATTGTAAAAATTGATTTTTTTTAGTAAAGTGATGAAATCTTTGAAGCAATATTTGGAACCTGACTTAATTATAGGTCGATACATCACCCTCCCTTTTATAAGGTCATTATTTACTGAATCGATTGGTTTTTGTTTGATTGTTCTAGGATACACAGAATTGGAGATATTTGCTTTTCTGCAGAACACTGAAATCGCCTAAAATCGGTGTTTCGTTAACATAAAAATGGCCTCCATCAGGAAAATAAAATTTTAAAAAAATGAAAATAATGGCATATTTGCGTTCTCAATATATGGTAGTTTGTATGGTAAAAATATAAAAAATATTAAAAATCACCAAGCAACAAATTTAACTTTTTCTTGACCACCTAATATGGATAATCAATATATGACCCATACTCAATGTTACGAAGGTGGAAATGAGAAAACTGATGAATGTACCAATAAAAGCATAACAATAATTTAGTGTACAACGGAAATTAATTACACAAAGCTATCAATGAAGTGTTGATACTGGCAGAACCCAAGTCTCTCCGATTCGTGTCAAAGCTTCCCATTTATGCCAAATTTTTGGTCGAAGAATGAACCACAGGCTAAACATGTTGCTATATATCAACAATATATTACATGAAATAAAAAACAAAGGATACACATAGTAAATGTTTAAAGAATGAGTATTTATATCTTCCTCTTTCGATTGAGACTTTCACCATCTCCCCTTATCCAAAAGACTACCTGCAGCGCTGTGGCAGCGCGTCCGCAACTTGCGGCTGCTGCGCTTCAAACACGAGCTGCGAATGCGCATTACATGCGTTTCTCGATAATTCGCTCTATGACAGCGCTGCTGAGATCCTGCTGACACGCTTCAGTTGACACGTGCTGCACTTGCAGCGCTGACATCCTTGTGAAGCGCTGCTGCAGCCATGTGTGTTCACTGGGTACTTACATTAGCCTTAAACAAGCTTTTATTCTTCACACCTAAAATTTAGTTCTTTTTAAAGGTTGTGGAATAGCCTGTCCAGGAACAAAGCAAGATTTTTAACCATTTTAAATGGAGCAATCAACCTTCTTCTATACCAACAATCGGAATTCCCAAACAAGCCACCATTCATGAACAAAGTGACAATAAGCATGCATCTGAGTCCTCACCTAAGCCAAGTCCTAAGCCACCGTACGGCTTCGAAAAATGAAACCAAAAAACAATGAAAGCGCACTGAACTTGGACAGGGCTGGTTTGAACTTTGTGCATTTCATTACGTTTCGCCTTATTCAATTTGTCGACGAATCACAAAATTCGCTTTAGCGATTTGGATGTTGAACCTCATCGAGAATCGAAGCCTCTTCATTGTTGAGCTTCTTTGTTTGCACTTAATATATATCTACGAACACATCATACCCAGTCGACTAGCTTCCAATTTTTTTCAACTCCCTCGCTAAACGAGGTTTAAGATAGATTATACTAAAGTCCTTTTGATGAGCTAAATAATGCTATCATAATAATAATGTCCTCCTTTGAGTGCTTCACTAGTGGAGCATCAATTGACCTAATTGTACTACTTACCATGTAGTATTAACTTTAACTGGTTAGGCTGGCAGTGAAGTATTATTTTAAAATTTAAGAACATGGCCGTAAAAGCACACTAGATTTCTTTCGAATGGGAGTATTTTCGAAGGGAGAGACTGTGAGAAATGACATGAGAAATTGGTGATTCAACGGCAATCTCCCAGAAGTAAGTATAGTACCTATCACTTGCTGTACCTGGGCTGTCATTCCAATGAAAGCATTGATTCATATCTTGGATCACAAAATAGTCATTGACCACCTTTACCTTTATTTTAAAACATTTTTAACGCATCTCAACTTTCTTTGCTTGCGATGAAATCACACGCACAACATCTGATTCTAAGATATACCAAGAACAGTTCCATCGGAAAAGTAACGTCCATCACAACAGTGTCTACTAGGCTGCGCCAGTCTACCGGAGTCCACCGTATCTACGCCATTACATTCAAACACTGAGATATAGGTTCTCAGCATTCACTGGGAATATCATGCATGACACTTCTACTGCGCACAAAATCGACAGCTTCACGCCTCTGGAAACAGTTCACAAGAAATGTTATCCTATTAGTGGTCCCTTCGTTAACTTTAGGATTAAAATAACACTACTAATTCTAATCACCAAATTCTATTGTCTACGCAGCTTGCCTGCAAGAAATTACAATTCTAAGTTGTACTGATAATATTGCGTACGCACATTGCGCATTGCCTGCTTGAGGCGCCGCCGTGACAAGTATAGGTATTTAATAATTCCAGAGATCAAAATTCGTCAAACTTTGTGACAGCTACCTTTTCGTTTGGATGTCTCTCATTCAAGTTAGTATGTATTTGTCGTTAAGTTTGAAAAGCAAGTGTCTTTCACTTGATATTTCATCCACCTCTTCCGCAAACTTAAAACCTACACCTAATATTTCTCCGATAGCAATTGAATTTTATTTTTAAATGGACTTATTTTGATTAGTAGCTAATCAGGAAGTTATTTCCCTATTTTTGTTTATAAAGTGCAAAACATTCTCCGTTCAAGTAAAAGGTTTTTGGTTCCCCAAGAGCATTGGGTAGATTAACCTACCACTTTTTGGATTTTAGCAGTACAGCATGACTTTCAAAGAACATTTCACATATTTTTGTACTGCACCGTAAAACGGAATTAAATTTTCCATAAACTGGTGTAACACATATCTTTCTCTAATTTCATCTTCACATACTTTGGCCACTATTGAATCAGTGGTCGTGTGTTGAGTTAACTTTTGCACATTTTCCGATATGTCTGATGTAAAAGTAACGCAGCCCGTAACAATTCTATTGCCCGTTACAATTCGATGAAAGTGGGATGCAGGCAAAGAAGATTATCTCAGAGTGGTTACCGTAGTAATTGTCTTGATCACAAGTAGGTGACGGCTTTAGGAGAACGAAGAAAGGCGTACCTACGCAGACCGATAATTCGTTGAATGCTGCTTCCTTTCCAATCTGGCGTTCCCTGCACCAGATCACAGGCATCACCAGATCGAGGATAGATTGGTGAACAAACCCATAGTTAATGATGCTCAAATAAATCGCCAATAGACAAAGTAATGATTTAAAGGCGTAGTTATGAATAGAAATAAGATGAATGGTATTATTCACATAAGAACGCAGGCGCGTGTACTCTCTTGCAAAATTCCCCCCCAATGCCATCGCTTCCTCCCTGTCTTACTACACGGAATGAGACAGTGTAGGACATACTAGGTAAAGGCGAACTCTCGATTGGGCAAATATCGGTTATGATGGACAGATCCTGATAAACGGAATATCAGGGAAGAATTCTTGAAGAGCACCTTGACGGATCCATGACATTAGATCACGACGACAACAGATCACGCGACAATAAATCACGATTAAAATGGGAAAATTACTTTGTAATATATTTTCCTTCAATATTTTGCCGCAGATGTGTAATTGGGAGGGGGGCGCTGCGCCCCCCCCCCGCCTCAACTTGCGCCCCCGCCCAACCAAATAACCCTAAATGATAATAAAGTGTGTGAGTGTGATTTGTATCATGCTATTAGGAATTATAACAGTGAAATATATCTGATGAAGTGAAACCCGTGTTATTAGGTTTATTCTATCTTTCACTTATTTAAATACAGCGTTTTTTGTATGTCGTGATCTGTTGTCGCGTGATCTGATGTCGTCGTGATCTTCTGACCCACCTTGACTGATGATGGAAATGCCGTGATAAACGGAATGAGGTAAGAAGGCTTGATGGCCACCTTGAGAACAACTGTGAGAATCCATTGTAAAGTGATCGTTTTTTAACGGACTGAGAGAGAGGGGAAGGGCCATTATGAGGGGACCACCTTGAGAAAGGCCGTCGTCAACATATATATTTCATGGTCGCGATAAACGGAATGAGGAAGAAAGATAAAAATCAAATGCCACCACCAACTTGAGGAGGTGATGAGTATCCAAAAAATGGAAAGGTTTTGATGATTGGATTGCAAGAGTGTGACGATCGGCGAAGGCCATCTTGAGCTGGCCAATGACGCACGAGTCGCGATAAACGGAATAAGAACGGCGTGATAAGAGGATAGATTAATGCTGCATTGAGAAGGTTTTTGGTCTATGGTGAGTGGGCACGTGAGCTAGCGAGAATGATGGATGGGGAAGGAGGATAATGAGTGTGTGAAGGTTATCTTGAGCAGATATGTCATCCATGCAAAGAACAGGCGTGTGGAAAAATATCTCCATCATCGGTGGGGACCAACACTAATATCTCCATTTCGACAGCTGACACCCCTCCCACACTAAAATATCCCTCCCCTACTCCCTTTCTATTCGCGGCCACCGAATCTGCAACAACCCTGACTCCCTTGATAAATTCCTCACAGAGGCTATCCAGAGCACCTCCTTAACAAAAAAAATCCTCAACGAACCACACTCCCCCAAACTGCCTCCCACCAACAGCAGTTCTCAACTCTATATCTCCCTCTGTACCACCTACTTCCCTGGCGTTGACTCTCTTAGACGCATTATTAAAAACCTCTACCCTATCCTTTCAGACAATCTAACCACTTCAAAAATATTTCCTAAGAGCCCCTCTCTCACCTTCAGATGCCCCCCTAATCTATCCACCGTCTTCAAAACCACCAAACCCCTGTCCAAGTCATTCAGACCTAAGAAATCCCTTCCTACCCCGTGCAATCATATCCTGTATGTATTTGTTGTAGAATGTATCCTTATTGTCTTGTCCCAGTTCATCTTGACTCCCAACGCCTTCTCTTTCAACGACCGCTTGCTTCTATCTTCAAACCAAAGGCTACGCCATGGGATTATTAATCGGGGCATTATAAGCCATTTTCCCCCTCCCCTCCCCTCCAACAGTTCAATTACCTCCCCCACCCCTCCCAATTAAGCACACCTGCCCTCCCACCTCCCCCAACCCAACCCACCCCCCTCGAACCACCCCTTCGGAATGGGGCGTTTCTGGACACCTGTGCTTTGGTTGCACCTTGTGACACCCTCCAACCCTCCCCTTAAACCCACCCCTTCAGAACGGGGCGGTTCGGGGCACTTTTGGTCAATTACGGGGGATTTAATAAGGAAAGTAGGAAAAAATGATTTTGAGACATGCAGGAATTACATTCAATTACCCACCCCTTCAGTACGGTGAAGTTCGGGGCGCTTTCGGACAATTAGGGGGCTTTTATAAGGGGAGTAGGAGAAAATAATTTTATTACATACAAAGATTTCTGTTTAGAATGTGTTTATTGGAGTTCTAATAAAAATAAAATTCAACACATTAAATATCCCGTCTCACATCTCTATACTCGACATTTCTGCGTACAAATGACTTTCTGAGCCTATAAAGTCCTCCATCACATATGGCCATACATTAAAAGACGGCCAGTCCTCTGGCAAGCTGGGAGTGTAGCTTGCCTCAGATATTAATGAATATTTTGAGCAGTTTACTAGTTCATGATTTAAAATTACAGTGTCCGCTGACGAATTCACTTCACTATCATCGGCACACTCTGTGTCATTCAGGGAGTTGCTGTTGATGACACTATTATTTGGCGACCAAAAATGCTCTGGAAAATCGTGCTCTCTAATTGGAGTAGAAGTCACGAGATATTGATGGTCTGGCGATGTTGCACCAATGGGGGTGCTTTCAAACCACGACGGCTGATCATCTAAATCTGTATTCTCCTCCGATTCGTAGCTATTATCCTGGAAATAAAGAAATATCGAGAAAAATATTTTCATATACAAGTCTTGAATGCAATAACAAAGGAAATAATGACATTGATTTTATGAATCTTAATTACTTACCGAAATAACCTCTTCATGGTCTAAAATTATTTCTCCGATGAGCTTTCGTCCCTTGGAATACGAAGAGCGCGTGGGTGACATGGTCAATAGTCAGCTGACATAGACGGTAGTGACCCCCTCTCAGTAGATGGTGTTTCAGGAGCGAGGAAGAAGGCGGGGCATGTTTCTCTAGCCAATAGGGTGTTTCAGGTGCGAAGAAGGTGCGATTACGATGTTGTTGAACCACAAATAATCGGCGACTCACTATCACCACTCCTGCGCATCGTTAGCTCGATGGCCGAAAGAAACAACTTCGGTTCTAATATAAGCCACGCTTTCACTAGACCGTTTTACTTGCCAGTGATGAGGAGAGAATTTGAAACCATCGAGATAGATTTAAGAACGCACTCGGGACACCCACTACCATTTCTTTACGGAACGTCGGTGGTAGTACTACACTTCCGTAGACGGCAAAACCATGGTGAAAGTAAATGATTCCTCTGACCCATACACTCGTTACTATATGAACCAGATAGGAAACGGGGTGGGTACTGTTTATCGAGGCGCTAGTTTCCAAAAAGGCCACGGAATCGGTATTTTTCTTGGGGGTCTATTTCGTTCGGTTCTCCCTCTACTCAAAAGTGGAGCCAAGGCCGTAGGTCGAGAGGCTCTTCATGCTGGTATGAACGTCCTAAGCGATATCGCTGGGGGTGAGCCGCTACCAATCAAGAAGGTGATACGTAAGCGGGTTCTGGAGGCTGGTGAGAATCTGGCGAGAAAGGCTGGAAATAAAATACAGAGAATGACGGGCGATGGATATCCTCCCGGAGCGCGGGCAGTGAAGCGTCAATCGAGGACTGACTTTCGTAGGAGTAAGACGGCCGTTTCCAAAAAGAAGAAAAAGTGCTTGAAAACATCGAAAAGGAAGAAAGTCATCGTGAAAGATATATTTTTCTAAAATGTCTTTCTTACACCATAACTCGTGCGAATGTGTAAAGACCGAATTGGACTTGTTCACGGTCCCTCCAACGCAAACTTCGATAGAGGACGGGTTATGGATACATTATAAACCAATCAGCACCTTGGCCGATGATGCACCTATTGAATATGTCATACCTGGTGATGGCGATCAATACATAGATTTATCTCACACGTTGTTATACATTACAGCGAGTATAGAGCGCGCGGCGCCGGTAGCTGGAGATGATTCCGCAATTGGACCTGTAAATCTGTGGCTTCATTCCTTATTCTCCCAGGTTGATATTTTTCTGAATCAAAAACTGGTGACACCGCCGAGTCACACGTATCCATACAGGGCATATCTTGAAACGCTTCTCAATTAGGGTCCGGCGGCAAAATCATCGCATCTGACGTCGGCATTGTGGTACGATGACACAGCTGGAAAGATGGATGATTGTAAAGAGAATACAGGAGCCATCAAAAGGCAAGCGTACACGCAAGACGGAAAGCTTGTAGAAATGATTGGTCATCTTCACTGCGATCTGTTCAATCAGGAAAAATTCCTTTTAAACGGCGTGGAAATGCGACTTAAACTCGTTAGATCCAAAAGTGGTTTCAACTTGATGGCAACGAGGGACTATGAGAACGTCAGGGTAAAAATAGTGGACGCAGCGCTCCTAGTGCGGAAAGTGAAAATAAATCCTGCCATTCTAATAGCACATAGCAGAGCTTTAGAAAAAACCACGGCAAAGTATCCAATCACCCGTGTGGATATTAAAACCGTCACCATTTCTCGCGATGTACTGAGTAAAACAATGGAAAATATTTTCATGGGTCAACTTCCAAAGCGCGTGATTATAGGATTCGTTTCCAACGCAGGGTTTAATGGGGATTTGAAAAAGAACCCGTATAATTTCCAAAATTTCGGTTTGACGTTTCTGTCTCTGTATCTGGATGGAAAACAAATACCCTCCCGGCCTTTACAGCCCGATTTTACCGGTTCAGGCCTCTTTCTTCAGGCATATCACACTCTATTTTCTGGTACCGGAATTCATTTCCAAGATGACGGAAATGGTATTCCCAGAGATATCTATAAAGATGGCTATTTCCTCACCGCGTATGATTTAACTCCCGATTTGGAGGCTAGTGCCAGTCATTGGAGTCTCCAGCGACATGGAAGTCTACGGCTGGAAGTTAGATTTAAAAATGCGTTGGTGGAAACTGTAAACTGTATACTGTACGCGGAATTTAACAATATTCTCGAAATCGATAGGTTCCGCAATATCGGGGTAGATTATAGCAGTTGAGAGCGAGCTGGAGGGGGAAGGAGTCTTTATTATAGCGCTCGTTTTGGAATCTTTTCTCATTTCATAAATAGGGAGCGATGGCAGCAGTAATCGTGGACATTCAATTCTTTGAAGGCATCGTTCGAGAGGAGTTTGTGGTGAAAGAACTATCCATAGGAAACGCGGAGTCTTCCAAAGTTGAAAATTGGCTTTTCACACCCCCATACCCTAAGAGCGAAAGGCCCGCGGCGACTCAAGCACAAGATCGTTGGCTGCGTAATAATTATCACGGTTTGTCGTGGAATGATGGAGAGAGCAAATATGCAGACTTTGTTTACATTCTGCACTCATACACGTCAGCGTACACGTTCGTTTTTGCGAAAGGAAGGGAAAAGTGCGATTTTCTAACAAAGATTCTCAAGTATAGGGAGGTGATAGATATTGCTGTTTTAGGATGCCCATCCCTTAGAAAGCTAAAATTTGATTCGCAAGAAAGTTGCCAAATAAAACCTCACAGACACGGTAAATTTGAATGCGCTTTCAGAAATTGCTCAAATTTACTTGCGTGGTTCAGAAAGGAGGGTAGGGAGAAGTTAACATCAACCGAGTTCCTTCTGAATTCATTCAGAGACGCCCGTAATAAATTTTCCCTGAGTACAATACGCTTGGCAGAGGCTGGGTTTTTCTATACAGGCATACGGGACGTTGCGACTTGTTGCATATGCGGTATTTCCATCGGTGCTTGGGACCCTTGGGATCGCCCGAATAAAGAACATTATCGCTGGAACCCTTATTGCCCCCTTGTCAGAGTCTCTTCGAACAACGGAGCGCCCTACATTAATAGATGTGAAATAAGGCGAAATTCGTATTACGAAAATTACTCTCCATCCCGCAATGAATTCTCTCCAACTAACACGTGCACTTGACGGTTGTAAAGAAACACGTAACTTTTTTAAGGGTGTATTTGCTGCTGACAATCTCCCAAAAAAGTGCTTTCACCCATCCGCCATAGTAGCAAATACTGATCCAGCGCGGAAATCAGGGTCTCACTGGGTCGGTATATTTATCGATAGAAATAGAAAAGGGGAATTTTTCGATAGCTACGGGATACCACCACACGTAAAAGAACACATAGCCTTCCTGGATCGAGAGTGCACCTCTTGGCGGTACAACACTAGGAAGCTCCAGGGATGGACATCTACAACATGCGGTAATTACACTTCTGCGTACCTAGCCTTTCGATGTAGAGGGCTCTCACTAGCCACATTTTTAAAAATGTTTAACGCTAGAAACTCTGAGAAAAACGACAAAATTATTCTAAAACTTTACAATAAATTATTCGGAGGGTGCTGCAGGTATTGCATTAGGAGAAACAACGTTATGGGAGTACAAACAGGAAGGGCGTATACCAGACGGAGAAAGGTTTCGTCAAGTCGCCATCTTGCGCACCCCTTCCACCAACCCTCGCCCCCCTTCCAAAAATTCCGACGCCATCTTGCGCACCCCTTCCACCATCCCTCGCCCCCTTCCAACGATTTGGAAAGCCTTTAAAAGCCTTTCACCTGACGGTGGTCAGTATCACATCGACGGTCATGGAAGCGAGAGGAGAAGACCTGCGGATGCCCACATAGCAATGAATGTCTCGGAGACGTCTCACCATAGTCTCGAATATCTCGAACATCGCGAATGTCTCGGAGACGTCTCAGAGAGGTAATCGTGAGACGTTCAGAAAATAATTCTTTTTGCATATTTAACCGCCGTCAACCCCTTCCATACCTATTTTTCGGAGCAATTATGAAGTTGTGATTATGAAAATCGTGAAATTTAATATGTAATTCTTATTTTCAAATGGTCAATATTCATCACAAAATTATCGTAATAATGATCGAGAAAAAGTAGGACGGACAGACTCGCCTAAACTATATAATTTGTTTTCATGTTTCCGATACGTCCATGTAACCCGTGCGGGTTCCAAGGTAATCTTTGCGCACGAACGTGTATCCATGTGTTCAAGTATTTGCGTTTCGTGATTTGATAGTTTCGCGACTCTCTGTGACTTTTGGCAGACAAGTACTCTTCCTCTACCGTTGCAACTTGATCAAAAGGTAAGTTATGTAAGTTTTTCGTGTTGTTTATAATTTTCGAATTGTTTTTCATTGCATATCACTATTATCTAACTAATGCTATAAGTTATTCCGGTATGCTCTCCTGAGCATTTATTAATTTATAATTTTGACTAAGACTTCAATTTTGACCATATGAATAAATTGTGCTAATATAGTTTGATCTCAATGCAGAGGAATTTAAAGGGAGAGTAAGACGCCATGTAAATTACAATATTTGTTATAAGAACAATTATTTCCTGATTTCCGTGGCCAAGGAGTATATATTAATGTAATACTTTCTCATATCTAAGGCCGTGGCTGCAGACGAGGATTGGAACCTCATGTTTCCAATAGATGGCTCCGTGACTAATAACAAATGTATATTTTGACTGAGTTGCGTAAGATATTGGAAATTTAAACAAGGCAAGTATGTCTTAAGACTTATAAGCCTTCTCGTTGCGTCTCTCAAAGAGGGTGTAGGGGGTTCTTTTTTCCAGCCACCTCACCCTCCTGTCTCATGGTCACTTGCATTCTCGACCCCACGGTCACAGAGAAGTAAGCTCGACCCTTTTGCTGTCCGGGGAGTGCCGCCCCCTCCCCGCCCCTTCCCCGTTGTCTTCACCCCTACACGCAACCGCCGAACTCCTTAGGAGCTATTAGAGCAGCGTCACTTGGGTCTTCTCTGTCCGCTCTTCTTCTCCCCGCGTGGGGAGGGGTGAGAGAAAATGCACTTCCTTCAATCGCTACCAGATGTGGAGAACAAAGGTGGAAAGACGCAAGCGACGGTGAAACGCTTGGGGCAGTCGAACATTTGCTAGCGAAAGGCAGATCTTTGCTAGCGTGGTTAGTCGCAGTTAACCGTGTTTTTGGTGAACTACCGTGAACGCATCATTGCCAGAAGATTCAAAAGTGGCTGAAAATACCTACTAGAAACATTGTTTCAAGTTTCATTCCTGTGTCCCGTTTGTAAAAGGTAAGCTTTTCTTAAAATTTCAATTTTTTTCCAATTGAGTACTCGTTGAATTAGCCATTCATAGCCATTCAGCTATTATTCAGCATTCATAGCCATAGCCATTCAGCTAATACTCAATGCATATGCATCATGTCCGAGTACCTAATCCTCTGTTCGCCTATGGGTATACCGCGATATAAATACGAGAAAGCTATGTATTATAAATTTTTAAGTTTCCCACCATAATCATATCAGGGAATACCGGGAATACCATTCGGCGTCTTCTTTTTAATGAGCTACGCGTGTTGGTTTCAGCGGTTAATTTAAAATTGGCATATATAGGTTTCGCTTGTAGTAGGTAGCACCCATGGCAACAAATCATACCATAGATAAATTACTAAACCATGCACAAAAATTACTATACGCAAATAATATTTTATAACCAATGCGTGCATATCTTTGTGTGGTGGAATTATTCATATTTAAACGTCCCGTAAGTGCATACGGCAGGTTTACTATGCAACTTCAGATCGGCGGCGCGCGGAAAAATCCGCCGCAAATATCTTTGTGAAAACCCAATCGTTTTCGACGTTTTTTTATCTAAAGGAGATTGAAAAATTATTAACAACCACATTATTGTTTATTAATAATAATGCGTATTGATACGATTTGTTATACGAATTTTCATGTTTCTCAGTATTGTTTACAGAAATGGCATACTAGCTTTACAAATTACTGCGTGCATCGATAATTTTCATATTTTATAGTCTTGTTTTATTTAATATATGAGGCACATAACAATTTGCCATGCCATGATATATGCCATGTTGCTAAAAAAAATACAATAAATATTTAATTAATTAAATTAAAATTAATTTCCTATAAACTGCAATCTCCCTTTAAATGATGGTGGACCCTAGTATAGTAAGATTGTTTTACTTTAGATTGTAGGAACCATCATTGCTGATTTCTTTTTGTGCTATTTTCATGTAAATCAGTGAACTACATCTGTTGTTTATTTACAGTTGTTGTGAGGAAGCATATTAAATGTGCGACAGATGAAGAAATATCTTAAGAATTCTCACGTCAAACAGTGGCTAAGGCTAGCAAAGCTGAGGCTCGACAGAGAGAGAGTAAAGTGAGTTTCGTTCATTCATACTAAGACTAATTTAAAATCTTAGCGTATGAATTAGCATTCATCTAATTGGTTTCCTTTTTCCAACATTCTAGGTCAAACAGCATGCCATCATTCTCTGCTGAAAACATTAATTGGAGTCAATCAATGGCAGAAGATTGATGATAGGTTCCCATTTATTATAATAAATATTTAGTTGTAATTTATAATTATTAAGGAAATAAACTGACTGTGATTAGGCTATGAACTTTTTTCTTCAATTGCAAGGTTACCCATTTTTCCTAATTCTATGCCAGATATTTCTTACAAGGCCAGATGATAGCAGTAAGTTAATACTGCTATCTTGTATTTTATTGAATGATGACTGATTCAAGATATCCAAGACTGATATTTCTTGAAGGGAATGAAGTACTCTAACTGTTGGAGATCCTAAATGGGAAAATGTAAATTTGTTATTTTAGATTGGATGTCACAGTATAATTTTTCGTAGAAATTTTCCTTTTTTCAAAGTATTTGTTGTGGGGCTCCATTCATTTTAAAAATACATATCAAAATATGCCTTATAAGGGTGTCAAAAACACTTGACTGAGAGAAAGTAAAGAGAGTTTCATCCATACATGCAAAGGCTAATAAAAATTGTTAGAATTTGAATTAATATTTATCAAATTGGTTTGATTTTGCCAACATTCTAGGTCCACTAGTATGCCATCGTCCTCCAATGAAGGCCATAAAAAGATTCATGCAATGGCAAAAGATTGATAATATACTTTTCATATTTCTTGTAATACATATTTTGTTTTAATATAATTATTAAAAAAGCAATATTATTGAAATCAAGCCATGAACTAAGACATCTCCGAGACGCTCCCGAGATGTCTCAGATACATCTCGAATGTCTCATGAGACACCTCAGAGACTTTCCTGAGATGTCTCATGAGACATCTCAGAGACCATTTTTTTGGACATAGTGACATCTCGGAGAAGTCTCAGAGATGTCTCCGTAGGTCTCAAGAATGTCTCTGAGACATCACATGTGATATTCGAGATGTCTCTGAGATGTATCCGAGACGTATTTCTGCTGTGTGGGTGCCTAGGAGAGCCGGTAAGAGGGTCGTTAGCAGAGGCGGTGGCTTCTCACCCCGATTGCTATCACCCCGACCACCATCCAGCGGAAAGTACCGTCGTCCATCGTACGAACCTTCAGTCACAAACGCAGATACTGCCGCTGAGGAGGACACACCTGCGGACCTGCCTTCGCGGAATCTTCGCCCCAGTCCCCTTGCCATCCTTGAGTGTACATTCAAAGTGAATTCTAGTGACACGAAAAGAATTACAGTCGGACTGGATGTGAGAAACAGTTGTTTACCATTCATCACAATTGGCAAAGTCGGTGGTACGTGTGTGAAACTGGAATACGCAGCTCGGTGTGAACTAGTGAAAAGTGAAAAACTGATCGCATCATATTTTTACAAAGATGTTATACCGCATGGCATCCCCATTGGGAAGTGTATTCTTAAATTCAAAACGGTATACGGTGTCAAGTCGGTGATATTAGAGGAAGTGAGTGATAAAAGTCCACCCTCTGTGTATCTCGCTAAGACATCATGGTACGGTCTTCTGAACTACGCCGAGTGCATTCGACTCCGTTGTGAGGAGAGAAATGCGTGGTCATCACTTGCTCAAAAGATTGTAAATCTCTATTTGAATTCTGTGTTTCGAACGTATGAGGACGAATTAGAAGAAGGCGAAATTCACGAGTGTGTCCCATGGGAACAAGTGTCCAGAGACCAAGTAGATCTCTCGGAGCTGGTCAATACACCAGTTTCTTTGAATGCTACAGCACTATTGGAAGAAATAAGGTGCGCTCTAAATACACGTGATGGAAAGTTATTCCTCCAGGAGGAACTTAGACTAAGACAATCTAAGTAAATGAAAAACCTGTGAAATGTGAAATATATCAGTGAATTAATAATAATAATAATAATAATGTTTATTACGGGTGTTTACCCATTTCACAAAATGTTTAAATACATAATATAACATTATAAAATATTTCTACTAATTAGTAAAGTCATTGCACAATAGTGATGTTTCACACATAAAATGAACAATAATTAAGCAAAACAATGATCATTAAAGATTAAAGAGAATATGACAAACAGAGCAAGACAATGGTTGTCACAGTCATATAAAGTGACCAACATGATTAAGTAAAACATTAATTAAGTTTACAACAATATGTAGCAAAGTAACATATACAAAATAATACAAAAGTAAAACAGACCAATAAGCAATAAAAGAGAATAAGAAAAATACAGAAATTAGAAATACATCAATATTTAAATAATAGGGGTAGTATCTGCATAATGAAATGATAGCAATTTTTCTAAGCACTTTTTCCTAAATATAGAAGCTGAGTTATGATGAATGTCAACCGATGGTTCCACTAAGTTGTATGTGCGGTGAAGTCTGGAAAGGGGTGCATTGTATGTGAAGTTTCTATAGCAAAATTTCAAATGGAAAAGTTTGGTTTTTCTCGTGAAGTTGTGGGTAGTATCAAAAGATAAAATCTGTGTAAGGGAAGGACAATTGATTTTGTTATTACATAGTCTATGGAGAAATAAGAGATCTGCGAGCTGGCGGCGGACTCTAAGTGGGTATAAACCTAATATTTCCTGTGTTTGCTTGTATGGAACATGCAAGGTGGGAAAGCCAGCATAAAAATTGACTACTCTAAGAAGCTTCTTTTGTACTCTGTCGAGATGATTTATTTGGCTCTTAATATGGGGAGACCAGATGATGGAATTGAATTCAAGGGTAGGTTGTACTAAGGAAATGTAAAGGGTTCTTAACATGTTGATGTCCTTAGTCTTTTTTGTTAGTCGTACTATGAAACCAAGCATGCGAAGAGACTTTGATATGATCTCACTTACATGATGGTGGAAAGTAAGTGACTGATCAAGAAAGACTCCTAAGTCTTTGAGAACCTGTGTTCTTGTGAGTGTAGTACCATTTAAGGAGTAATTGAATAAGATTGGTTGTTTTTTATGGTGAAAGGAGATTATGTTACATTTCTGCGTGTTAATTGACATTAAGTTATTGTTACACCAGTCAGATATTTTCATTAGGGAAGCATTCAATGTCTGACAGTTATTAATGTTTTGTACTATATTAAAAATCTTAACATCATCGGCATACATAAGATGTGGTAAAGGAGAGATCACATGACTTAGATCATTGATAAATATCAAAAACAACAGAGGCCCGAGGTGGGACCCTTGTGGAACTCCTGAACTTGCCTTAAAATCAGGGGAAGTAATGCCCTTAAATTTGACTAATAGTTTACGGTCAATCAAGTAACTATACAACCATTTTAGCATATAGCCATCGATCCCAAGAAGCTCAAGCTTGTGCAGCAAGATGTCATGGTTAACCTGATCAAAAGCTTTTGCAAAGTCAATGTATATAGCATCAACTTGGTAACCATTCTCTAGACCATTGACTATGTAATTTGTGAACAGTAATAGATTGGTTCCAGTGGATAGACCAGGTCTAAAACCATGTTGTTCAGGAACCAGTAAGTTTTTTAGTAATGGTGCAAGCTTATTTGCCACTAAACATTCCATTAAATTAGTTATCACACATTGTAAAACTATTGGACGGTAATTGGTGATATCACTTTTGCCTTTGGATTTGTAAATTGGAATAAAATAACTCGTTTTCAGGACATCTGGGAAACGGCCACAACTAAAGGATAGGTTAAATAGGATGAATAAAGGATAGGAGAGAGCAGAGTGGCAGCGTTTCAATATGACAGGTGGAATATTGTCTGGACCACAACCTTTGCTGATGTCAAGGGATTTTAGATGATTATCAATCTCCTCAACAGATACCCTTAGGTTATTAAAGGTAACCTGGAAGGGGAAACTACAGGAAGGAAGCTCCTTAGGGTGATGGACCGTATAAACTCCTGAGAAGTACTCAGCGAAAAGTTCGGCAATACTGTGAGGGTTATCAGCAGTTTTGTCATTAAGAAACATGAAATTGGGGAGAGAATTTGACTTACGTAAGGAATTGACATGTGCCCAAAAAGGTTTAACATTGTGAGGTAAGCTTGAGGCCAGATTGTTCATGAAAGAACTGTAACATTCCTTTGCCAACTTCTTGCAACTGGCCCGATGCTCAGAGAAACAGTTATAGTCACTAATATTTCTTGTTATTTTGTACTTTAGGTGACAAGAGTTCTTAAGTTTAATATGTGAAATTAACTCTTTGGAGTACCATTTAGGGAAGGTAGAGCTTACTTTGGTGAATTGTGGAGTAAACAATGTAATTATATTTTGAAGGGTGTGCAAAAAATTCGAGAAGGCTTCATTAACAGTTTTATTGAACAACAGTTCAGCCCAATTTATGGTTTCCAAATGCTCGTTTATGGCAGAATAGTCACTTTTTGAGAAATCAAAATAGGGGATATGGTTTATATTGGAATCAAAATATTGTCCACCGTTAAAAGAAAGATGAAAGCATAAAGCAGGGTGGTGGGAATCACAAGGGACCAAGGGGTTCAGATCAGTAAAAGGAGTCAGTGAGGTATTGGTTGTAAGGGCAAGGTCGAGCATTCTGCCGTGATTATTAAGGATAGAGTTTGCCTGAGTGAGCGATAAAAAGTTCATTGTATCCATTAGAGTACTGTACTGAGCAGCTGGCGGGCTAAAATTAAATTCAGACATTCTGTGAAAATGAGGTAGATTACTATAAGTAAAAATAAAAAAAAATAAGTAATCAGTACAGCAGTTTCTATTGACCAGAAATTCAAGGGTTTTGCAGTGGGATACATACGTTTCTATGTTTGAATTAGGGGGAAGATAGACACCTCCGATCAATACTCTGGCATCACCAACCAATGCAGTTACAAACACTTGCTCAATAATAGAATGAGCAATCTGTACTTCCTTGGGATGCAATGATGATTTAACGGCAATCAGAACACCACCGCCTCTAGATTTACCACATAGATTAATGTCTCTATCACATCTAAAAATCACATAACCCGTTAGACCAAGTTCGGCAGAATTAATGTCTTTATCTAGCCAGGTTTCAACCATAACGATAACATCATAGGCACTGAAAGTTGAACATCTTACATCATCCAATTTAGTCCTAAGGCCTCGAACATTCTGAAAGTAGATTGACAAGCCATAGGACTTCTTCACAGGTTTTTTGTCGCCTGAACTATCGAGGGTATCTTGTTCACATATTTTATGATTAAATCAAGCTCGCCTTTGCTTTTCCTTTCATTTAGCTCAATCAGGAGTTTCTTAAAATATTCCCTCTCACGTAGCGTTTTGTCATTGCACACCGTGATACCGTCACGAAGTGTTTTACCCAACCTGAGTACAGAAATCACATCGGTGTTAGAATTCATTATTACCTTGATTGGTCGGGTAATACCCTCCTTAATTTTCCCCAAACGGTGGACACGAATATTGTCTAGGGAGCGATCAGGGACGTCTTTGAGCAACTCAGTCACATTGCGGTTGTCGTCGATTTTCCTGTCAACTTCATTTGAGGAGGAGGATTCTGGTAGATTGAAGATTATCACGTTTTTGGACCTGTACTCTCTCTCATTAATTTCACCAATAATCTCTTCAAATGATTGTGGGCTTGGGTTCTGCTGCTGGCCTTGTAGCTGACATAGCGATGTTTTGATTTCAACAAGTTCGCGTTTAAATTGATGTAATATACTTTTTAGGTCCTGGATTTCTGGTGTTACATTATCACCGAGGGAATCGCATATGCTGCAGAAGTATCTCAGATTACTCTTAGCTAGCACACTTTCTATCTGTGCCCGAGATAAACCACAGCAGGCAGTTGTTCGGTGCACAGCCAGACCACAGCGAGCACAGTTAATTGCAGATTCCTTCTTCACGTCACAATTACATGCAAGGCACACACTCGTACTTAACAACGACATGTTTGCGAACAATTTTGAGCCAGGACTGAACAATATAATTCAGATAATACACCAAAAAAATCAAGATAAAGTGCAGCACAAACTAATGTACGTACTAATTAGCCGCCATTGTTAATAAATACGTCTTGGACACATTATTCATTAATACACAAAATTTCAGTGTTTCTCTCTCGATTCAGCTATTGATCAATTTACCATGTATGTGCCTGTGTGTGTATGCTTATGCTGTGAAATAAATTACATGAAAACCATCTAATGCATTTCATTGACTCTATCTTGTCCTCAATATCCCACCGCTCGAATGTAATTTTTAAAATGCAGTGATCGGCTAAGAAAAACATTTATTAAGAGTAATGCCGATTATAGACCTTTGCAATTGTTAATAATGATAACTTCCATAGTTCATGTGGAAGTAATTGAAATGTACATAATTATGCATAGGATATTCACTCTAAGACGAATTTCATTCTTCTTACTCGAATTAACCCATTCTAAAATGAAATCTTTGTATGTATTAAAATTATTTTCTCCTACTCCCCTTATAAAAGCCCCCTAATTGTCCGAAAGCGCCCCGAACTTCACCGTACTGAAGGGGTGGTTAATTGAATGTAATTCCTGCATGTCTCAAAATCATTTTTTCCTACTTTCCTTATTAAATCCCCCGTAATTGACCAAAAGTGCCCCGAACCGCCCCGTTCTGAAGGGGTGGGTTTAAGGGGGAGGGTTGGAACCGCCCCGTTCTGAAGGGGTGGGTTTAAGGGGAGGGTTGGAGGGTGTCACAAGGTGCAACCAAAGCACAGGTGTCCAGAAACGCCCCATTCCGAAGGGGTGGTTCGAGGGGGGTGGGTTGGGTTGGGGGAGGGGGGAGGACAGGTGTGCTTAATTGGGAGGGGTGGGGGAGGTAATTGAACTGTTGGAGGGGAGGGGAGGGGGAAAATGGCTTATAATGCCCCGATTAATAATCATGGGTAGTAGATTCAGCCCTTCCTATGCCAACCTTTTCCTCGGCCTTGTCGAAGAGTCCTTCCTATCCTCACAACCCCTGAAACCCTTGCTCTGGCTTCGATATATCGAAGACATTTTCCTTCTCTGGCCCTATGAAGTCGATTCCTTAAATTCATTTATTTCCACCCTCAACGAGTTCTCTTGCCTATATTTCACTTCTGATATCTCCTCTTCCATTGTGACCTTCCTTGATGTAGGCATCACTCTCTCCAACCACCACTTAAGCACCTCGGTCCACGTCAAACCAATAAGCAACAATACCTACATTACAACAGCTGCCATCCATCCCATACTAAAATATCCCTCCCCTACTCTTACTCCATACGAGACCACCGCATATACAATAACCCTGATTCCCTTGATAAATTCCTTTCCTCCTTATACCAATCCCTTCTCCGACGAGGATATCCTGAGACCCTTCTCGACAAACGCATACTAAAAAAATCCTTTCTTCCAATACCAACTCAAAATAAAGATAATTACAACCTCTCCCACTGCACTACCTACTTCCCAGGCGTCCAAGCCCTCAAAAATATCCTTGAAAACCTTTCCCCAATCCTCTCTGACAATCTCACCACCAAAAACATATTCCTCAAATGTCCCTCTCTCACCTTCAGGCGCCCCCCCACCCAACCTCTCCAGCATCCTAAAAAGCACCAAACCGATGTCTAAACCCACCATCAGCTCCAAAACCCCACCCAACCCCTGCCATCGCGCGAGATGCAAAACGTGCCCTATCCTCTTCACCGACCCCCTCCCCGCTAAATTCCTCTCCCACCCACTTCCTTCCGTCCCCTCTCGGTCATGCACTTCCCAAAACGTTGTCTACATCCTCCTGTGCAACTTACGTGATTCTTTTTACATCGGACTCACGACTAACGCCCTCAGTGTTACATAAACCGGCCACCGTGCTAGTTGCAAGCCGTCCACGCCTAATGCCTCCTTCCCCGTCCCGATCCATGCTTCCTCCCATAATCTCAGTTTCGATAAATGCTTCCGAGTAGGCGTCTTGGCTTCCCTCCCTCCCTCTGCCTCCCCCCTTCAATTAAAGACTTTAGGGATTTCATGTATCTGGCTTTATTCTGCCTACAGTCCCCCCGGATTAAATCGAGCTCACTGACCCCCTCCCGCCCTTCCCCTCTTCTCCCCATCTCTCCTCCTCTGATCCCTTCCCACCCCTTCTCCTCTTCTCCCCCTCCTTTCCCCTCTTTCCTCTTCCTCCTACCTCATCCTACCTTTGTCCCCTGCCTCCCACCACCACTTTGTCACCAGTATGTTTCCTCTTTCCTGTGAAAAAGTTTGCTATTATTTGGCGTCCAAATTTTCCCCCAGGTTCTTGGCACAAAAACACCTTGGACAGTAGCTTCCCTACTATGCCGATCCACACTGCGCTGTGTACGAGTGCGTTAACTTGTTCAGGCTTTTCTTCTTCACCAGAACCGTTTTAACTCCTCTCAGGTCGAGAGACCTGTCAATTGAAGATTGATACTGGCAACCCGTTTGCTCAGTATTAATGATCAGGTCAGCATCGAAACGGGGGATTAGGGATCTAATCTGCGTCCTGAACCTATCTGCACTTTCTAGAGTTTCCTCTATTGTTTCTGCATCCCTTGCGCTGATGAATTTCGCGATTTTTCCTTATCGGATGTTAAATTTTGCCTTAAACTTTGCAGCCCAAGAATTACTGGCAGAATAACGAAAATTGCCGGATTGAAGCGAGGATGCTGCTATAATGGCCCACTGCATTCTCGGTTCTCGTTGTCACCTGCTCGTAATTTCCCCTAGCCTCCAAAAACCTCTCACGCGTCGATGAATTGATGGCAGCAAACTTGTCGTGCTTCGTTCCGCCTTTTCTGATATCTTCTTCCCATATTTTTTATATCCTCCTTCCGCTTGAGACGCGATGCCCCCTTTTTCTTGAGAGTTGACAAAGTGTAGGATGGATGCAGCTTTGAGAGGGCCACAACTTTCTTCTTGTATTCAAGAGGAATAATTTGACTTGGAGAGGTTTCCTTTCCCATGGTATCATAATATGAATCCGAGTCTTCTCCGTTTTTCACTCCCCGGCACCACTTCGGAAACACACTCGAATCCGATCCAACATTGTTACCATCAGTGTCCCGGACGACCATTTCCTCCTCTTCGACACATTTGAACTCATCCAGCATCTCCAGTATTCTGCGAAAGATTTCTTCTCAAATAGCTTCTGATCGATGTGAATTTTCAGCGCGAGGTTCGCAGGTAATATAATTTTTATCAATGAGCATCTCTCAACAATAGTGCCGTGCACACGTTAATTCCTCCGTTGGAATATCCGAGGATAAAGTCTACAAATTCACAAGGAGTGTCTTGGCTACCAGAGTACAACCAGTGAAGGAAGAAGCGCAGGACAAATTCTTTTAGAAAAAGGCAATAGCTTTACGAACTGCACTCCCCTACTCTACAGTGTTTCCCCGGCCTCTTACCCCATCCGTTCTCGGCCGTCGGCCGAGAAAAAGGCTACAAATTTGCAACATTTTGCCCACACATGCGATTCTGCTACAACAGGCTAATCAAGTACGCACATGACATTGTTGCAATACGGTGAGTCCCCTGTGAATCATTCCTCATGTCAGCGTTGGGGCGACCCCGGCGAGCAAGCTCATATTATTTCCGTGGTCGTGTAAGCCGCCTTCAACAGTTAACTAATAAATTTACAATGTCTAATTCTTCGTGAAAGAGTATGAATATCGTGTATTAAATATATTCGAGAAAAATTATTAAACATGCATGGCTTGCCTCAAAGCTCACTGACCAGGGACAGTTTTTCGTAAACGTGAATGACGTGTGCTTTCCTTCGAAAATCCATGAAAGCCGTTGCGGCTGTGGAAAGAACGCGTTCTCCATTCGCGCCCGTGGTGCCGCAAATGACTTTGCTTTGCCTACTTCTACGACCACAATCATCCTGAAACATGCAAATAAAGAAGTAACTGGAGTGTAGTGTAGTGTAGTGTAGTGTAGTGTAGTGTAGTGTACTTGCCTTCCACATCCTATATTCGGGTGCGAATTTCAGAGCATTCCGAAATTCAATCCTTGCGTGTAATGTGGATTACACCGATGGTGCAGTACACCGTCCGTCGGATGGGACGTTAAACTGTGGTCCCCTTGGCGCCATTCGTTAAGAGTAGGCTAATACCGACGCCGGGTTTCTATCCACCCTTCATCCTCTGTTCCAAATCCCTAGCTGATCCATTCCCGATTCCCAATGGAAGCATATAATCAATCTTTAGGGTGGATTTCACCCCCAATTACTTATTTAAATGCCATTATTCTGTCCCAACCCCTATATACGACATTTTAAATTCGAAATACCCGAATATACCTTTAGAGAGAACAAATAAATATATAACCGCCCTTGGAAAGGTTATTTTAGCCCTTGCTCCATTCCCTACCCTGTTAAACACTTATTAATATTTAAAACAATTGCATTAAAAATATTTTTCATTGAGGTAAAGATGATAAGAAAACAATCTTGAAAAATTTAAACAATAAAAACCATGAAGAATAAATTTAAAAAATATTCCGACAGTTGGGATCGGACACGACATCTTTGCATTCGCAGTTGACCGCTTTAACCAATGGGCAAACGCCGCCATTTTGGAATATTTATCATGTGTCTTTGTGTTTTATAGAGGTTGTCACCCCAAGGTGACTTTGGCTCATTTCTTTGTCTGAAGCATCTGCTTCCTGACCAAATTTTTATCGACAATAAGTTATTTAAAAACTGCATTAAAATTAAAAATAATTATTTAAAAATTTAAATTTAACTATATAACTATAACTAACTAATTAACTATTTCATAAATAAAACCAGGAGTTTTGTAGTGATTCCTGGTTACGTCTTCGTATAAAAGTAATTGTTTTAAAAGCAGATTGTCACTGCCATCTAGCTGTTTGTAATAATTTATTGCGAGAGCCTTTATCTTTTCCGTAATTGGAGTAATACCCTTTATTTGGTACAATTTGCTGTTCCCCTCTCTTTTCCTGATCTTTAAAACTGATCTTACTATTCTTCTCTCTTTCCAATCTTTTGATTTGTGCTTTGTTTAGGATACCCGCCCAAGCAGGTGCCGCATATATAATTACAGCTTGAGTGTAGTTCTGGTATAGTTGTTTTTTAATGGTTGGGGGAGTTACTATCTGAGACTAGGGCTTAACTTGGCCCTCAAGCCCACACTTTTACCTATCACCTTATCTAGGTGACTACTCATGTTTACTTGCCTATTTTCACTCAAGGTATTCAACCTCCTTGGCCCAATCTAATCCTTGGTGCCCAATTTTAATGGTGTTCAGTGGTCTGACTTCTTTCCTTGGCAGGTGAAAGGCTATTGCTTTGGTTTTGCTAATATTTATCTGGAGCCGCCACTTCATACACCATTTAACGACATCGTCCAAAGCTTTCTGGACGTACTCAGTGGCAAGGTCCACCCTTTTGCTGCGAGAAATAATTGCAACGTCATCAGCGTAAAGTGCCACTGATGTATTCCAGTCTTCTCTGTAAATCGGGAAGTCCTCAATATAAATGTTGAAAAGTAGCGGCCCCAGAACCGATCCCTGAGGTACTCCTGCTTTGATTTTCTTTTTGTCAGTGGTATGGTTTTTCCATCTTACGCTAAAGGTTCTCCCACTCAGGTAAGATTGAGTTCATTCTCTAATCCAGAGGGGGAATTCCCATTCTTTCATCTTATAAAGCAGGCCCTCGTGCCACACTTAGTCAAAGGCCTTAGATATACCGATGAAAACTCCCACCGTGACCTCGCCTCCGTTAAACCCATTGGTTATCTCATGTATCAGTCTATGCACCTGCTTTTCTGCATATAAGTCCTTTTGAAAGCCAAACTGCTCAATCGGAATTACTGTCTTGGCATATTTTTGTAAATAAGGTGCTATCACCTTTTCTAGCAGCTTCCCAAGATTTGATAATAATAGAGAGATTGGTCTAAAGTCTCCCTTGTTTAAATTTAATCCTCCTTTTTTGGGATGCATGTGATTACGGCATGTTTCCACACCTGTGGGTAGTGCCCCAGTCTAATCGAGGTGTTTGCAATATTTACAAAGTACTCCTCTGCTGCCGATGGTAATCTGATAATAACTTTGCTAGGAAGCTTGTCTTGTCGGACCGCTTTTCCCTTTGGGAGCTTTTTCATAATTTCCCTCAGTTCCCATCTGCTAATTGTTGGGTGGTTCTCTTCATACAATCCAAAACTATTCCCTTGGTGATCATAAATTATCTCGGGAGTGGTTAAGCTTTTTGATAATGGGCTAAAGATTTGCTCTAAAACCGTGGCCATATACATACTCAGCTTTATCTCTTGGATCTATTATTTTTCTTTTCCAGTATCAATCACTGGATCCGCTCTTGGTGTTTGTCTTAAACTCCTTGCTACTTTCCACGCCCTGTTTTCTGCCAGGATTTCCATTTCATCATCCCAAGCTTTCTTTCTCAGGTTTTTGATCCCTTGTTTTATTTATTTATTTAGATCCTTGACTTTGTTCTTTATATATTGTTTGCCCATGGTAGTGTACCTCCTCCACCAATAATTCCTCCTTTTTATTTTTTATTTTACTTCGGGAGTGAGTTTTAAGAACTCCTGTGGTCTCTTTTTTCTCTTGGGTATTGACCCTTCCATGGCTTTGAGGATGGCTTTACCTAAAGTCAATGCCATTCTGTCTATGTCATGTTTAGATTTTGGATCAATAGGATCCAAGTTCTCTTCTATTATTTGTTCAAACTTCTCCCAATCGGCCAACCCAAAGCAGTACCTTTGTGTGGGAGCGAGCTGGTAAGGGCTGTGATCCTATTTAAATTATAACTGGATAATGGTCACTTGTCAATTCGTTAAGCACGCGCGCCTTCATTGGTCTTCTTATTTTACGTGCAAGAGCGAAATCTATAGCACTCCTTCCGAATGCTCTAGTTGGTTCAGTGGGAGCGATTAAATTTACCCCATTTGCATTGCTCCACCTAGACAACCTTCTCCTATTTTCATTTCCTATTGGGCAGTTCCATGACAAATCTTTACTGTTGAAATCTCCTCCTATCAGTGTCGGTGTATTGACATGGAGCAAGAAATCGAAGTCTTTTACTTCGAATTTCTTCCTGGGGCTTAGATAGCAGGAATAAATGTTCAATTTTCCCAGATCAGTATTTATTTCAATACCCACTGCTTCCAAATTTATGTGATTATTAACAGGGTTTGTGGATAAGAGCTCTTGCACTAAGATCGCAACTTCCCCGCTAACTCGCGTTGCTCCCAGTATTTCATTATCCCTTCTATAAACGGTGTAGCCGGCTATCGTCCAATTCACTTGTGGTTTTAAAAACATCTCCGACACGAGACATACGTTGACTTTGTTTTTACAGAGAAATTCCACTAATTCAGCACTCTTTTGTTTAGGATTCCTCCATTTGCATTCCAGAGTGCTAATACAAGTCCTTTTTTCATTACAAGTGTACTACCTGTAAAGTGTGTATTTGTTGACTCAGTTCCGCTCCCACGGATACCACCTTCCTTCCCTCGCTTTCCTCACCCACCACCCACTTCCTTCGACCATCTTGCTGACGCTCTCAGGTGGCTCGGTTAGCGGAGGAGACTAGGCAACGTGACAGCGGTGGATGCCAGGTAACGCAACCTAAGAGAAACCAGAGGAAGCCGCCACCCCAACCCATTCCACCCCTCCTACCCCCTTTTTCCCCGCTTGTACTGTGGGAGACACTGCATGCAGTGAGTGTAATTGTGGACATGATGCAATAAAGACAACTTTCGAGAGTATGTTCGAGTCTAATTCCTGTGCTCTGACTCCCGATCCCTCAACGAATCCTGGGCGGACCAATGATCCTTTCGGTTCCGTGAATATGCCGTTACAACTGGTGTCAGAAGTGGGAACCACTTTACTTACATTCACTTTACCACGATCTTTCCATCATGGACCACGTAACTCCATCTTAATTTGGCCTTATTATAATCTTATCCCTCCTTCCGTTAAACACGACCCATCCATCATAGACCACGTACCTTCTTCTAACTTCATACCTCATTCCGTTTATCACATCCTCTCCATCATAGATCACGTACTTTCTTTTGAATGTGGCTTTAATTTAGCCACGTCCTCATCCCTTATTCCGTTCACGTCGACCTTACTATCATGGACCACATGCCTTCTACTTAACGTGACCTTCATCTAGCCTTCTACCTCATTCCGCTTACCAAGACCTTTCCATCAAGGACCACGTACCTTTAGGGTGGCCCAAAAAATACTTTTTTTTGAAAGTTTGTGGGGCGACTGCATTTTATGGTGCAATTTCATGTATAAACGACCCACAAAAAAATTCGGCTCGATTGCACAATATTTGACCCTGCCGAAACGCGTTTAAACATTTTCGGCTCGGATGTATGAACTTTTGCCTACGTTACAGGGGCTATTTTCAGTTTTCTCCGGTATTCTACTGCAGAAATTGTTGTTAAAAAGAATAAATACAATCCTTGTTGATAAAAATTATTATTTAAAATGAGTTATTTTATTATTAATTTGTTAAAAATGGTTTACATAAAATTTACATGTACCTAGACCTTTTCTTTTCCATACTTATCAAACATTAAACTAGTAGCAAATGCTGTCTCTGATTTTTCTTTAACAGATAATGTTTGATAAGGGGCACCCCCTTTCGGCGGTGTAATTGACGAATTTAATATGTTTTACAACATAAAAGCCTTTCAGGTAACTTTCATCGCAAAGCCAATCTTCAGGGTCTCTTGACAAAAAGCTTTGATCAATGCCCGTAATGTCGAAGAAACGTCGAGAATTAGAGGAAACGAAATCGCTCAATTCCAAATCCTTAATGCCACGATTGGGAGGAAGTTGCGCTCGCTGACCATCGCCCTCTTACAAGACAATGAAACATTAGGATCAAACAAAGATTAGCAAACTAATGTTTCTGATAAATACCACAAATGGTTGCAAAATTTTTTTTATACTGCTTGGTAGTTTTTCTCTTTGCTACTGAGATCAGAAGTTCGAGATCACGTGCTGATGCACTAAATGCCACTGGACATGTGTACCAGGACTTAATGTACACGGAATCTACAAAACAACATATTTGAAACACGTTGTCACTCTATTCGGTTGACAGGCTCAATTGCTTTCCAAACATCCATACTTTGAATGAATAGATTGCCTTTGCCATCCACCGCGACTTGCTGATGGAGCCAGGCTTCTTAAACTGATAGGCTGTGGTTCCTGGAACTGAACCGCCCAAGAAAACCCCTTCTCCAGATACCAAAATTGGCAACCGATCAGCATTGTCTTCTGCATCTAAAAGAAGGAACGAAACCGCAATAAATGGTCTGTTGTGCCTACAGACTATGCAAGATATTGAAAATAAATAATGGAAAGGACAAATAAATTACGATAAATACCTTCACTGTTGGGCAGTAGCTTTCCATCCCAATGGACGACCAAAGAAACATCCGGAGTGAACTCTTGTTTTATCATAATTGCCATTTCCTCTCTACATTCCGACCTTTTTCGCTGTAATTGTGAGCGGGAAGCAACTATCGGCACCTCCTCCTCAGCAACACCCAAAGATTTCGCTGTGGCATGAGCAACCGCTTTTATTAGCATGGATCCCCCACCGGAAGACGTCAGAGTTCGTTCTAACGCAGCAGATACCATCGAGTCATTTACAATGTGAATCTTGCGCTTCTTAGGCTTGCTCGCTATAAACTCTGTAAAATGTGTAGTGCAACAAAAATTATGTGATGTACATAAATAAAATTATTCATAAATTTTAGCTTGAACTCATACATACAAACCTACCATCATCGGCGTCTTCAGCCGTGCTCGTATCGGAAGCCTCGGAAGAAACATGGTTTTTAAAGAGCTCATTCGGCTCCTTTGTACTTGGTTCTTTCGCCTTCTCCGCTGCAAGTTCCTTCTGGTGATTCCTTTTACGATTGTTTTCCTGCATGGCGCACCATTCCTTATCGATGCCGCCCATATATCCAATGTGGTCACTTTGAATGTAGGTACACGTAAAATTGGCGGTCATCATCTATTTTAATGAGCTCCATAGCTTTCTTATGGCCAATGTTGAACAACCTGTCCAGCTTGGATGTAAATAATTGTCTCTTCATACCACTCTTCTTGCATTTGAGGCCCTTATTCTTTCCTAACCTCCTATATTCCCTATACACGTTTAATAGTTTCTTAATAACATCACGTGCGTTTTGAGTTGGGATGTTTGCCCAAAACTCCAGCAATGCTCTCACCGTGTGTCTGGCGACGTCTTTGAATTTAGCAGTGCCCGGCGTGGAGTGCAGTCTAGCAAAGAAACTCTTCAAAACTTCTCGCAATTTGGGAAGTTTCCCATTTCTCGGCAAGTTTTTATCGAAACAGTCACCAACGAGGCAAACATTGGTATTCCTCCTAGTGATACGCCTATAACTCTTCTCAGCTATTTCGAAGTAAAATCACACAAACTCCTAGAAAAATAATTCAGAGACACACGGTTTCACCTCTGAAAACATGAACTGCTTTCACGAATGCTACCGCTTGCCTTGTCACTGGAGTCTTCAGGGGCGGGAGAGTCGCGCAACAATATAGCCGTGATCATGAAGTGCCGTTGCTGTCTTGCATCGTTGTAGGACAATGAAGCATTGACTAAGTTTACTTTTGCCGCCAAACGATAACCGTGCCGCTTTAAACGCTTTCTTGATTAACTTTTTATCCAATTATAACGAGAATAAGCGAAATCTATCATGCCGTAGAAGGCTTTTTGTCAAGAGACCCTGAAGATTGGCTTTGCGATGAAAGTTACCTGAAAGGCTTTTATGTTGTAAAACATATTAAAGTCGTCAATTACACCGCCGAAAGGGGTGTGCCCCTTATCAAACATTATCTGTTAAAGAAAAATCAGAGACAGCATTTGCTACTAGTTTAATGTTTGATAAGTATGGAAAAGAAAAGGTCTAGGTACATGTAAATTTTATGTAAACCATTTTTAACAAATTAATAATAAAATAACTCATTTTAAATAATAATTTTTATCAACAAGGATTGTATTTATTCTTTTTAACAACAATTTCTGCAGTAGAATACCGGAGAAAACGGAAAATAGCCCCTGTAACGTAGGCAAAAGTTCATACATCCGAGCCGAAAATGTTTAAACGCGTTTCGGCAGGGTCAAATATTGTGCAATCGAGCCGAATTTTTTTGTGGGTCGTTTATACATGAAATTGCACCATAAAATGCAGTCGCCCCACAAACTTTCAAAAAAAAGTATTTTTTGGGCCACCCTAACGTACCTTATTCTTAATGTGGCCTTCAACTTTCCTTTACTCACATTCCGTTTATTATGACCTGTCTGTAATGGACCACTTACCTTCTTAACGTGGCCTTAATCTACCTCTCTATCTCATTCCGTTGACCAAGCCCTCTCCATCATGGATCACGTAGATTCTGCTTTACGTGGGTTTCACCTTTCCTTCTCCCTCAATCTGTTTACCGCAATTTATCCATCATGGACCACGAACCTTCAACATTTACGTGACCTTCATCTAGACTTCTCCCTCATTCCATTTACTACGACCTCCCCTTCATGGATCACTTTACTTCTTCTAAACGTGGCTTTCATCTGGCCTTGTTTCATTCCATTTACCATGATTTTTAATCATTGACCACGAACCTTCCACATAACGTGACCTTCATCTAGCCTTCTCCCTCAATCCGTTTACTAAGACATTACCATCATGTTGGTCCTCACCTCATATTAGAGTCATATTCAAGGAGCTAAGACCCAAGTTCTTACCCAAACTCCTGGTTGCGTCATCCAGTCTCGGTACTTTTGACATACGTGTGCACCTGTGGCTTCCATAACTGCTTCTCCTGTGCTCACAGAAATACTGCCCAGTACACCACCACCCGATCTACCCATTGCTGTGAGATTCTGAGACAAACTCTGCCTCTGAACATGTCAGATTAACTTAGATCATTATAAATGGCTTTTCTTACGAGAGCTTATATTCCCTCTGTACCTGCGGGTGATCCTCTTATGACCTTGGCCCGTAGTCATCCCTTTCGGACCTCCACAATATATTTATCATTATTGACAATAAACACAAACATTGCAAAAGCATTAATACATGAGAAGTGAGATCATTAAATTACAATTGTGAACATCGCTTTAACCTTGATTGGAAACTTCACATTAATATAATGAACATATTCTTTTACAGCCATCATTAATATATGGCCACCATCTTGAGAGAATTGGGGAGTTTAGGGGTAGTAGGTGAGGTATTAGAGCAGGCTAACGGTTTTCTAAACCTTAATATATCCTGTATTTGTCACCTCAAACTGAGGAATCACCTAAATTCACAATTAAACCAAGTGGCGGGCATGATGAAACCTTTTGCATATTTGTCGAAATCTTTAATGCACGGTAGAATATAAAAAAATATGAGTCTGCATAGAAGTAAGGTTGCAAATTTTGAGCACTACTTCATAAATGAATGTCATTTTTACATAATTTTCTGAATTGTCCGTCATTTGGAGGTGTTCTGCATGGGTTTCAAGGTGATCAAAAGATTCGTGCTGATCATACCTATCTCTGTGGCAATGGCGTTTACAAGTCAACATTAGCAGGTTTCTATTCGAATACCAGCATTACATCTTGGAATCTTTCAATGATGGACTACAAGTTGACGCAATTTATATGGATTTCAGAAAGGCTTTTGACTCTAATAGTATAATTAACCTGCTTGAAAAATTAAAGGCATATGAGATAAGCGGCAAACTTCTAGACTGTTTTCGCAGTTACTTCAGTGGTAGACGAAAAGCTATTTGAATCAAATCGTATTTGTCATACGAATATGATGTTACTTCTGGAGTCCTGCAGGGATCACATTTGGGTTCTTTCCTATTTATTCTTTTTATAAATGATATTGGTACCATGTTAAAAAACTCAATTTCTTTTATTTGATGACGACCTAAAGTTATACCTAAGGATACTTAAACTATAGATGATTGTTTAGTACCGCGAGATGCCCTATATAACTTGTCTTCATGATTTACTGATAACTCCTTAGACCTGAATCTGTAGAAATGTGCAATTATTACTTTTCACCTCGTAAACAAAAACAGTAATTTTTGACTACCAAATCAATGACACTACTGCATCAAGTGAGAATGTCATAAATGACTTGGGTATACTCTTTGATCATAGGCATGGTTCATGATTATCACATAAACATGGTTGTCGGTAAAGCACAAAAACTATTGGGATTTATTTATAGATTTGCCAGGGATTTTACAGATCCAGGTATATTTAATTTATTATTTAGTTCTCTGGTGTTATCCAATGTCGTGTATTGTAGTATTATATGGTCTCCAGACAATGAATGTCATGTACAACGACTGGAAAAAAATTCAGAGGCATATAATTAGAATGGTTGCCAGGTGTATTGGATTTGAGCCAAGCACTATTTCTTATGACATAAGAAATCCCTTCCCTTTCCATTTCTCTTTTATGACAGTTTGGGGCTGAAGACTTTGTAAACAATTATCCATTTCAAATATCTTTGCGACTGGGAGGCAGGCCCTAAATTTGTGGGGGCGGGTGCGTTTCGGGAGGGTTCGGAGCCGTTCGAAAGTCTCTGCTGCCGGGGGGGTGAGGAACGGCCTTCGAGAGGGGAGGGACGAGCTGAACGTTGCCAATGTCATTGTCCCAAACTACTTGTGCCGTGAAATCCGCGGGAGGCACAGTGGGAAAGGCCAGCCACAGTAAGGGCCCCTTTTCGCAGCGGGTTTTGCTCGGCCATCGCCGAGGTCGAGAAACTGTACAGAGCGTGAGCAATGCATTCTTTCCGTTATAGATGTTTCTTATCTCGGCCCACACAACGGGTCATTACGGAAAGAGGTGGACTTGGTTGATTCACGGGTGGAGTGCAGAGAACATAAAGGATACCTGGAGACAAAGAATGGAATGCAAATTCCTTCAAAACAGGCAGGAAGTGGTATTAAAGCAACTGGTTGATTCATCGGGGGAATTTTGAGAAAACCATACCTGAATGCGAAAAGGGGAATGTTATTACTCACGAAAACGGTAGCAGCAGGAGTAGGCTTAAAGTTGGAATAGGATAACGAATACAACCTTTTTTTTGATATTGTTCAAGTCCTAAAATATAGTTTTTTCCAAAGAAATGGTAACACAAATGTTTTTACGATTAGTATTTTTTTATTTTCCATAAAAATGTAATCACCAGTTTTACAACAAGCATTATAATAGGCTTCCTAGCTTCATTACCACTGTAATGGAGTGGCCAAGGCAACTTCGTCTCCTTCAGCTTCGCTGTCATCCTCGTCATCGTCACCCTCGCTATCGCTCTCACGTAACTGAATGACGATCGGCTCCAGAATTTCGTCGCGTGAAACTTACGAAAAACACCAAACAGCAACAATAATGGGTATTAAGGGGAATAATAAGAATACGGGGAATAATAGGAATACGGGGAATAATAGGAATACGGGGAATAACAGTAATACGGGGAATAATAGGAATACGGGGAATAACAGGAAAGGAATATGGGTTATGGTATAAAGGAAAAAGTGGGTAAGATAAAGGATTAATTGGTTAATTGGGAAATATGGTAATGGGAGCTAGGAAAGAACACCACGAAGCACCGATCAAAGGCAGCAAAGGTTTGGCAACACAGCAAGCAGATTCACGAAGTTCACACAACGGAGGTCTGAGAGCGACTGAATTTTCGAGAGGCTAGGCCACGCCTACTGCATTCTGCACCTCGATTATGTAAATGTGAAAGCGATCACGGGGGGTGAACGTCATCACAGCATGCGATGACGTTCGGCGTGATCGAGCGATCATGTCATCGCATGTACGACGGTCATGGGCTGACGTCACACGCTTATATTCGAATCGCGTTTCAAAACATTGTTTATTTATGTTGGTAACAATGGAGAATCTGAAGAACCAATGGAAATCGGCGACACATTCTTAAATAAGTACAATTATAAATATAATACTTTTAATCTTTAATTTTGTAATGCATTATATTATTATATGTTGTGTATATGCCTTTTATGAATAATTAGCTATAACATTTCGCTTACAAGCTCGAATCAATGTATTCCACAGATTCCACATAATCTATAAAATGACTAACGATAATATTATGGCGGAGCGGTGAGTCTTCTGCTGTAATAAGATTTCAGCATTACATTTTTATAGTTATCCAAGTTAATAATGCCTGCAATCCCAAGTATTAAATAACGTATGGAGTTTCCTCTTTCCCCGTACCAATGTTGTGATAGAACTGAAGCTTATTAGCTATCGGCGAGTCGTATATCTCATGTCGACGTATGCACATTTGTGACAGACTGTTCATGCAAGTACAACAATTAGTCCTTCCGTCGCGAACTATCATTAAATTGTAATCCATGTTCTTCTACTCTGTGATTTTATATTCAACTGGCAGTAATGGGCTGGGTGATCTCATTGACTGTTGTAAAGTTCGTAGTGCCTTGACCACTTAAGGTAAATGTAAGCGAGATATGGGCGTAGAAAAATGTTAATATTGGTCTCAGTTGAAATGACACAGAAATAATTTTAATGCGTTTATAATTGCTGAAGATTAGCTATTAAATAAACACCTGAGGTTTTTGTGGGTAATGTAAATTTATGGATTATTTTACCCGTAGAAGAACCCGTTTACGTGGTTTTACAATTTTCACGGTGCGGAATTGAACTTGTTTTAGTTGATTTTGACCTAGGTTTACCATTACGATACACTAAAGTGATGTGCTCTTTTTAATTCAACCCTTGCATACTTGTGCATACATATGCTTGGGAAATTCTAAGGAAGTGTTCGTCTTCCCTAAAGAAGGATTAAGCGAAAGCGATGTAAACATGCCTTTGTGCTGGCAAATCGCATTACGGAGTATGAAATTATTCTATCGCATATTATAATGTTGTCTTGTGACTAGTAGCAATTACAAATATTATATTAATTCCATTATGGGAAATATTCCACGACTGAATGGCAGATAGACGATATTTCTAACATATAAATTTAAAAAACTTTTCACACTGCGATTTACCTATTTCCCTTGAAATAGTTGTGTGTCAAGCGGGATAAGTGCGCTTATCCTTCTTTTTTCCCCGGTCGCACTGTCATTCAGAATAGCACTCATCAAGACATTTTCTTATTCTGTATAATTACTTGAGATCTTCATGAAGGTATTTCATAAAGGAAGAGTTAATTAATTGGGCTTGGACAATTGTAATTCAAGTTTATTCAACGTATTCGCACATATTCGATACCTTATCACCATCAGTTTCGAGCGTCATTGCTATTCGGGGCTTCGACGTCGCTAATACCCTCATCACAGTTACATGATCGCTGTTATCACCTTCCGTCGTCCGTACGTCGTTGTCCTGGGCAACGAGGTCGCTATCACCCTTATCACAGTTACATAATCGAGGTGCAGGTTCGCTCCGAGAAAGTCACCTGACGAGCGACTTTCACTTCGCTCACCCCCTAAAATTTAAGGCCTGCCTCCCAGTCTCAAAGATATTTGAAATGGATAATAGACGTAAACAAGCTGATTTAGTTTTATTCTATAAATTGTTGAATAACCAATACTCCTGTCCGAAATTACTTGAACTTGTGTCCTTTCGTATTCCAAATGTCAATACAATAATTATTAATTTTCCAAGGCTAGTCATAACTAATTATGTACATGCATAATAGTATTTTTGTAAGAATCTTTTAAGAGGCGAATCTTCTCCTATCGGAAGTTGATTTCTTTAACATGTCCATTCAGTCATTGAAATTTTTATTATAAAGTTGTGTATTCAATTAAAAGTTGTATTATTTATTTAAATTACATAATTGTGTACAATATGATTTATAATTTTCAGAGCTTGCAATTTGTTTCCTATTAATGCTCTCTTGTAGACAATATATTATATGAACTTTATAAGATAATTGTTTTGTCGAATGTAATAGGGCGGCTGCTTGTAAATGCATATTTATACATTTTTATAAGTATACTCATGTGCAAAAAATAAACAAATAAATATTGCTGTTTCACAGTGAAATGGTTAATGCCATTAACCAATAACTTGTTTTTCGGACTGATTTTTGATATGCACCTTGACCCCAGGGTGGTGATCGGAGTTCGACTTTGACCTGGGGCGGGCGGTGCCGTGCACCTATAGTGTGGTATGGTGCCACACACACCGTGGGTGGCTTGCACGGTACTTCGCATAGTACATGAGGTGTAAGTTACGATAACACAACAACATAAAACAATGCAATTACTCTGAATACTTTGATTTTGCTAGAATAAACAGTCTTTTCAACTTAGAAAAATGAGTTTGATATAATCCAGTATAATATACAACAAAGAGGATAATATTTGCCATGAAAAAAATTCCAGTATAATGCTATGCATAACGAAATGTTTGCATGGGTAAGATAAGAACATGGGGACTGATTGGAGAAGATTAATTCAATTTTCCCAGGTTTTACCGATATTGTACCATTCTAATAGGCAGTGCATATATAAATGCACAGTGTAGCAGCAACACATCCTGGTGACATTTCTCACACCAATCTGCAACACAGACAAGTCCGCAAACATCTTTCCTGCCATTATCACCACACATCACTCCATTGACCCAGACTCTGCATCGCTCAATTCCAGAACCTAAAACGGAGGAAAAAATACAGGTGTATTATGCATGTATTTGCACAAAACATGCACACATACCAAAGTACCTATATAGAACATGAACAAAGAGGACAATTAGATGAGACATGAATGTTAATGCATTAATGTGATCGAGTATATAAATCAACATCAACGATGTACCGTGAAAAACCTCCAGATGCGGGACGGGGTGATTCCACACCAGACACTTGTCCCAGCTCTAGGTCAAACACCACACGTGGTCACCTGGTCCCTAGGCGATAACCAACAGCAGTCACGGGAACAAGCCACGGGCAAACCAGAAACTAGGAGAGTGCTGCGTTGACAAACATGCTAACATGCTGTACACAGTTTCAGATATTTCCACTGATCCATTAATTCATGGATACTAATATAACTCTTAGTACCTTGTTCCAATAATATTTGAATCTCGTAGTATCTATATGAGTAGATGTAGATAGTGCGAGATGCCCATTCACGCAGAAAAAATCATTCGGGAAATTTCAAACGGATTGACGTGTTAGTAACAGTGAAATGTTAACAAGCACAAGTACATAGTATACCAAGCCACATTCAGTCTCACCTTCATACTAGACAGTAATGCTGAAATGCAAAGATTATTACAAAAAATATCATTTTGACATGCAAAGACACATAATTTCGTAATAAGATAGATCGTAGGGAAGGACTCTGTAACGTACTCGTACTCACATTGAAGCAAACTGGCACTTAGAAAAACATTCATGTATATTTTTGAAACCCCGGCAGCCAAATTGTACAGAAGGTGACGCAGATTATTCTATTATATTAATTTTGATAATTAGAACGCCAATATTTCAATTTCAGACCTATTTATTCATATTCAAAGAGTTACAATATTGTGCATTCCTCGATATTGAACACCACGTGGCAGGATTTAACGACCACGTGAAAATTACAACAATAGGTAAGAACTGGAACCACGCTAGTTTTACAACATTCCAGATAAACTGAAGTACGTCGGTAGCGAAGCTTCTAGAAGGTCGACAATGCATCAGCAATCAGGCATATAAGCCGACGCACGTTAACAGTCGAGGCTGTCTCAAAAACCCATGTGCTGCCAGTCCTAATGCTGGAGAGCGGACAATGATACTGTATGATTTTCATGACCGAACCTAAGCCCATACGGTTAAAAAAGAAGTTTACCTTACGCAATTGGTGCGAAATAAAGATGGAGTGAGTTAATAATATTGTGAAATGTGAGAAGTGAGATCCGGAAGTTCGAGCCTTGACGTCAACCCGGAGCATCCGGGAAAAGCCGAGGTTTTTCCGCTAGAGAGACGCGGGAGTGGAAGAAACCAAGCGTTGGATGTGGTGTCGGAGATAAAGATGAGACCATACAACTTACGACACCTGAAGCGAGGTATTTTGAAGGGAGCAACTATCCCGTTATTGTAAAGGATTTGATTTATGTTGTGTTATGCCCGTATTGAGTGTTTTTATGTGTTGGGCAAGTGATTGATTCATGAGTGAAAAGCATACGCAAGGAAGTTAATCTATGTTGGTGAGGAATGATTTATATATGTGTTATTTGAGTGAAGTGCTTATTAATTTGTTTGTTAGGTACAATACAGTGTATTCACATGTGCAGGGCATCAAAAAATAAATAGATCTTTTAATAGCAATAGCAGGATTATTATAATTATATTTAGTAGGGCTACCTAAAGTTTCCCGTAGCGGAGCAGATCCAGTGAAAGAAAAGGTTAGTGACATTATTGTGTTAGAGGGTGATGTTACAACTCATCAGATTAGCTGCTGGAGATTGAAGGGGAGTACCTTTGGAAGTACATATGCATTTCTAAACTGTAACAAAGCAAGGACATTCAATATTTTCAGTTACTTTTTAAAATTTGTTTTTAACTGATTTGACTGAACTCTCAGCTATTCCATTGGACCGTGGATAATAAGGACTGGAAATGATAAGGATGAAACCCATTTGTTTAGAAATATCCTTAAATAACTCAGAATCAAAATAAAAATCTCCATTATTTATACTATCATCGGAATCCCATGCCTTGAAAAAATTCTTCTATTGTTGGAAAAGAAAAATGGGAACGTATTATTGCTTTATTAAGTGGCCTTCGGTCCACGTAATGCCTAAGAGAACCATCCTTCTGATGAACTACAACCATTTGATTAACCCAGTCTGTTGATTCTGAAATTGGCTCAATGATGCCAGTCTTCTGCATCCTATCAAGCTACATTTTAAACTTAGGAAGTAATTTATTGGGAATCCACCGGACAGGTGAAACAACAGGTTTCACCTTTGAGTCTACCTCAATACTAACTGTATATGGAACACAACCCACTTCCCCATTAAAAAAATATAAAATAAATTAGGTATCCTGGAATCCAACTGAAATCCAATGAGTCGACACGAGTAATCAGCCCTTTCAATCTTTCACCGCTATCAATCCCCAAAATATTCACACAATCCATTGTTACAATATAAAACGAAATAACATAACTTAGGATACCATATTCTAACTGAATCAAACATTTTCCTAAGACAGGAACTACATTCTTAGAGAGCAAAGTTATTTTCACTTTAACCCTCTCTAGTATACTCTCACCAAAACCCTAATGTCGAAATTGGTTGATTCCCATTATGCTACACTGAGCCCCAGGGTCCAATTTAAAAATGGCTGACCTCCAATTATTTTCAGACGGTGTACCACTCCAATAGAGAAC
Organism: Pyrrhosoma nymphula; assembly: GCA_963573305.1. Taxonomy (NCBI): domain Eukaryota; kingdom Metazoa; phylum Arthropoda; class Insecta; order Odonata; family Coenagrionidae; genus Pyrrhosoma; species Pyrrhosoma nymphula. Next base: position 10,422,446 of record OY754327.1, read on the forward strand.
TTATGGTTTGACACTCGTCAATCTGAAGCGAATCAATTTTAATCTAATTTTCATAATCAATTTCACCATTTTCTAGCGCATTAACCTGTCTTCTTGCCCTACACACATTTGAAAAATTGTTTGATTAATTTAAGTTCTTATACACCTTTCCATATGCCGGGCAGCAAACTTTAGCATGGGAATATCCACAATATTAACACTCTTGTATCTTTGAAACCAGCTGATTTCAGCTATTAACTAACGACTGCACTTTGCATTTACCGTCATTTGAGCTAAATGTTGTAAGATTGCAGACCAGCATTTCCTTCCCCTTTGCTGCCGTGTCCTACCCCTGAGTTGGCATTCCTTTACCCCTCTCTTTATTCCTCCTCCCACTCCCACTTCCTGCCAACATTTTCCATTCTGTCCCTCACTCCCTCCAACCTACTCAGCATGATCTTTGTACCCAGACGCGCGATGCAACTGACGGCATCACGAGCCAATGAGGATGCTTGAAGGGAAGTCACGAGGGGACTCGGAAGAGAAGCTGAGACAAGGAGGTGTTGGAGGCGCGAGGCAGTCGCGCGCAAGATGTAATCGGTAGTAGATCAAATAAACTCCATCTCAACCGTGGCCTGATTTGTCATTTACCCTTGGTTCCCTTCCTCTCCTTTGCCAGATCCGTCAATTGCTGCTCGGCGTTACAATGTGCGTGGATTACATAAAAGAGACTTCCTTAGCCCTATTGGTCACTCGTTGGAGTTTATAATTTAACTCCTTGTACATACCTTCTCTTGCCTAGGTTGGTGTTGACATTTTTCCACATCCTTCTCTCCTCCATTTTCTTAGTAATTTCTCCTGTAACCCACTGCTTCTCAACTCTCCTCTTTTCCACTGTTCCTATTGTTTTCTCTGCCGCTCCTGCGATGCCTGTTTTTATAACCTCCCATCTTCTCTCGATTGCTCGCATATACTTTGCTTCAGCTATAATCTTTTCCACTAGCTCTTGGTATTCCCTCCTTTTCAACCCTTTCAATGCTTCAAGGTTCCATCTTTTTATCTTCCTATCATTACAAAGGCTTTTGAATCTTACTTCACAGTTCATCATCACCAAGTTATGAACTGAGTCCGCATCTGCCCCTGGATAGCTACGAGAGTTTTTTACACAGTTCCTAAATCTCTGCCCTACCATTATGTAATCAATTTGCTATCTCCCAGTATCACCTGGCATTGTCCATGCGTACCTATGCTTGGGGTGATGTTTAAACCAAGTGTTTGTCACTACTAATTTATTTCTTCTACAAAATTTAATTGCCTTCTCACTGCGATCATTTCTTGTTCCTAACCCTCTATATATAAGTCTAGTGCTGACTCACTACCTGAAAAACTTATAGAATTGAGTAGAATATATACATTTGACTACTAAAATATTATGAACCTCAACTCCTACCTCAAGAGAGGGAGTGTCCAGGTGCAACTCGGTCAAGCCTGTGAGGTCCTCCAGATATCCTGGTGTGTCGAACACTTGCAGCAGGAAATCGTGACCCCTTTTCGAGTACTCTTGGAGAACCTTCAAGAAAATACATTCACGGAAGTCAGGAAAGTATTGCTTACACAGGTGATATCAATGCCTTCTCACGCCTCACATTCACATATCACATTATCACAGAGGGCAGGGAATCAGAGGGTTGATCATCAGAGAGCTGCTAAGGACAAAAAAACCAACAGGCAGTGACCGTGAGCTTTTAATGCATGAGACGACGTATTCTTTAGTTGGGGATGTGCACGAGCTGTAATGAAATAATGACGTGAATATTTCTAGTTTTCCTCCTCCTGAACAGTTCTATGATTGACACTCTAGGCTTCTTAGATTCAGAATGCTACACTCTTTCGTCCCTCCTTGGACAACCACCCTGACGTGGTGGAAGGGCTTGTGCATTCCAATGACCCCTAGAGCTGGACTGGCAGGAGTAATCATTATTGCTCCTGGTAGGGTCACCCATACCAGATAGATCGAAGGGTAGGAGCCAGATGAAATGTAGTTCCGTGATGGTTTCACGTTAAAAACACCGTTGAAAAGTGGCGTGGGAGTCCCTCTCAACTTTCACCTCCCAGAATGTGAAAGCCATTCACAGAGAATTGATTCCTGGCAACTACAGGACACCGCACGTAGGAGTATTTGCACTCAAAAACCGGTCAAAATTATTTTATGATTTTTTTTGCAAGGTGATAAAAGGAAAAACAAGTTTTGACCTTAATTAGATGTTTATTTATGAAAATGAACTTGACACGAAAGCTATTACACTATAAATAATAATAATAAATAAATATATTTACTTATGCTCAGTGGCAAAGCCACCTATGAACAACAATGGGCATATAATTGCAATTTTTCACAGCGAGAACATATGTACAGAGAGAATAACAGAAAAACAAAAATACCAAACAAGAAATAGCTTATCAATTTTGATAAATACGGGTACGGGAAGAAACTTAAAGCAGAAATAAATCAAGGATGAGAAATACCTACATGAAAATACATATCATCGTATTATATCATACAAAAAGTGGGAACTTACGTGGTAATATATTAATATACACTTATTCATACACACACATACACTTATGCATAAATTAATACACTTATACGAGATAATATAAAGCAAAACAGTAACATGAGTACAATACACGCATAAAAAAGTAACATGTTACTCCAGAACTGTATTGTATGGAATGCATATGGAAACTGGATACAGAAAAGATGAAGATCAGTTGGGGAAAATATGAAGATATATTTTTATTCAGCGTCAAACTGTTGGTCATCGTCTTCTTCGTCGTCATCTTTGCCTTTCTCTATAGTTTCGTCAGTATCATTTTCATCTAACGGTAATTATGGTGTGCTTGCGACCATTATACCTGATGCCGGGCACGACACCTGCTCTAGTGGGCGGCACACGTAAGAGTATTTGCACTCTGAAACCGGTCAAAAGTCAAAATCGCCAAATTAAGTTAAAATCATTCCAAACGTATTAATCTTCAAGTTCAACGACCAGTCTACCGTCTATTGGCAGCCAATACCTTCCCCTCCGCTCACGCCTATTGTTGCACAGTCAGTCGGAACCCAGACATAGTCGGAAACGCATGTACTGGTTCGTGCGCTCTCGTGTGTGAAATTTGTTTATCTCACTATTATGATCCAGTTCAGATAAAAAACATCTATTGAATATGGAAGTGGAAGCCATGTACTTTACCTTAACACATAATTTTATTGTTTCATATTCAAAACTGTAGGTTCATAGACAGTAATTATATGTTTTTTTCCCTCATGAGATATAGCATATGTTGTGCTCTTATGGAGCGTTTTTTGAGAAGCATTTTATCTACAAGGGTTTTGTAGTAACCGTTTGTCGTTGCAATTGATTTAATCATTTCCAATTCCCTTAAATCGTTAAAACCCTTGTAGATAAAATGTTCCTCAAAAAACGCTCCATAAGAGCACAACATATGCTATTTCATGCGATTGAGACAAAAAAGGATAAAATTAAGTGGGGTAAACTACCGTATTACGGAGTTCTTTCACAACATAAGCAACCTGTTCCCTAAAGACCATTTTAAAATAGCTTTCTACAACAAAGACAACTTAAAAAATTTTTTAAATAAAACAAAAGATAAAATTGATCCCTTAGACAACAGTGGCATATATTTATTGGAATGCAACGAGTGCTCTGCGGCCTATGTTGAACAGACGGGCCGCACTTTCCGGATGAGAGCAGAAGAGCACAAGAGGTGTTTCCGGACATGTAACCTCTCCCAGTCCCACTTTGCAAAACACCTGTGGGAGAACTACACCAGTGATTTCACTCCGAAGATTTTGCACCGGGAGGAAAAAGGGAAGAGAATGGACAAAAAGGAAGAGTTGGAGATAAAGAGACAGATGAAGAAACGTCCTCTACTTAATGACATACTATTTGAAAACCTTTCCCCCCTCCTAGAAGCCTCCCCGACCCTCACGGAAAAAACAGTGGCCCATAATCCTTCCCCTCCCCCCACTCACACGGACACCCCACCACTACCTTAGTCACCAACAACCCCTTAAAAACTCAAACCTGCCAACGGTCATCCGCCCCCCCCCCCTTCCCGACCCCCACCACCCGCTACTACATTGTATCCACCCTCTTAATATTCACTACATTGTATCCTTGAGGTTTTCCACCCCCTTCCACCTCCCTTCTTCCTCCCCCTCCCCCACCCCAACGCCTACCCTGGATGGTATATAAAGATCATATTTTTGCTTTTACTATTTGTACCTGAAGATGACGCCGCTGCGTCGAAACTAGTTGCACCTGAGAATAAATTGGTGGAATATTCAAAGTTTTCCTTTTCATTTAATATATAATAAACTTCCACAAGGTTGAGCCTGAGACGATGGAGATAATGCATTAACTGAATTTACGTGAAGTGATTTTTGAAAGAACATCTAGAAAAACGGGAAAGAGCGATGTGCAGTTTTCTTACGAAATTCCGGAATTTACCTATAAATTTCAAATTGGTATAACTATTGACCAGTTAAATATATAATATTAAATAATGTCTATTTTATAGGTAATGTATTTTCTACAGCTATGCTTCTAAGGACTTCGCTGTATAACTAAAGACTGAGCCGCTAGATAGAAAGGTTTGTCAAAAAACGTGAGGAAATTAAGCGTTTTTAAAAAATGTACAATTTTCGCTAGCAAATATATCGACAACTATGAGGAATAGGAATAAATGTAAGAGCAACTATTTTGTATTAAATTTAGTCAGATTTAATTCTAACATCAGTAATATTTTCGCTACCTCGCACAGTTTTTAAGGCATCAGCGAAAAACAAAAAAAAGGGACCTTCTGCACACCCCCCTCCCCCGCACACCTCGTAGGTCCAAGGACTTTTAGCGTGTTTACCTCCCATCAACCCCAAACACACATCCCTGAAGTTTGGTTTCTGTCTCATCCATGTCCTCGACAACTCCTTCATTGACTGGACTACAATGTCGATAGATATCTCGATTCGTTGCCTCTTCGATATGCAAATCGAAGATGCAAATATATCGACCCTGAGTAACTGCTTGACCGCTGTGCCATCTCGGGTAATTAGGAGGAAAACGTGAGATTTCGCAAGATGGCGTCGATAAAAAAATGCACTTCACAGGTTTTAGAGAATGGAATTGGAAAGGAAAAGGGTCAATGAAGATAATAAACGGTGGGTATCAATGCGCCTATGTAGCATAGCAAAATATGCGAAAGAGGTGTAAATTGTGCCGGGGAAAGCAGGTGAAATCGAGGAATCCGCAGACTGTGCTCTGCGAAAGTATTACTCAGTTTGCTATTGGATCTCAACTAATAAAACTTATTAAGCGAGCGTACCATTCCATTTAAGTAGCCCATAGGCTACTGCCTACTTTGCCTTATTGGTAATCTGGCTCTGCGCACATCCACTGGAAGGAAAGCGTTCGTACTTTAAAACACCTCACACACATTTTTACGTGACCAAGTACAAGAAGTTTGAAAATGAAGATTATCAATTGAATTACATTCATTTTTCAAACTCTAGGGTTTATCAAAATGATCGCAACTATGAATGCATTTGGTTGTTTAAAATTAATTGTTAATTGTTAAAAAAATAGCCTTACTTCGGATACGAACCCTGCCAGAACCACACCTCAACTTCCTCGCGTGGAATTAACCAACTCGGCTACGGAGCCGCTTCCTATTGAGACACTCACGGTGAGTCCAAATCTGAATCTAGGGTGAGGAAAAACCTCGCGACGGATCCGGAAAGAAAAGACTCCGATCGGCCCAACGTGTGCGTGGACGTGAGTTTCCTCAGTGCATTCCTTCCGCTAGGGCTTTTGCTCTCGGAGTTTATTTGACTCTAATTCCGCTAGCCCGATCGCATCCACGTCCGTCCTCGTTGGCTCTCGGTGACGTAAAGGCAAAGGTCGCAGCTAGCCTCGTGTGCCAACTCTCCAAGTTTTTACCGACCCGGCCACATTCAACCAAATCAGTACAATGGGCCTTGTGGGTGTCCACATTTCAGTGGAAACGATATTACTCGATACTGTAAGGGCGCCCACGATTATTGGGCTAATGACTTTGTGGGATCATGTAAGTGCAGTGGTGGATAGATATGGGGGGCACCCGCCCCCCCCCCCTTGCGGGGCCGCCCGCACTGCCCCTGCCAGTCAGCCAGCACGCTATTCGTTCGTGTCTTTCGTCAGTCTACCCTGAGTCGAGTTATCGAGTAGTTGCACTTTCTTATGTAGCGCATGAGCGCGTCGCGTCATCGTATTTTATACGTTTCTGTCTGGCACATAGATAGCTAACCTACGAGAAAAGTCGCGGCCATTCTAGTGATCTCGATACATTATTCTGTCTGGCATTTGTTCGAGAAAAGTCGCGAATATTCTACTGTTTTGTTTTTGTTCACACTCCTTAAAGGCTGGAAGCGAACATTCTGGCACCAAATGTTCCCGAAACAACCGAGCTACATATATAATGGAAGCAGAGTCGCTGCCAGGCAGTCAGTTTGAAAGCTACAATCGTCGCAATAATCCCCCCCCTTGAGTTTTTTCTGTATCCGCCACTGTGGGAGTGCGGGGAGTTTTGTAATGAAGGGGGATTGCATCGATTACGGAAGAGGAGGGAGCTTCGTTTGTTTCGAATTCTTCGAGAAATGAATTGATATATTCGTGAAAGTCAGGATTAGTGTCATAGGAGAGGAGGGAGTTGGAAGCGGGATCATTTGACTGCCTAAGTCCTTCGGTTTCATAAGTCTTTCTGTCTATTACGATAGCAGTTGGTTACTTATCTGCCTTTGCAATGAAAACCTCGTCATTCCTCGTCCATTTTTTACGGTGACAGATTCAAGATGGGTGAGATTTTGGGTAGACTTGCGGATTGGAGAAATGATTGATCTGATAATTTGATGAGGGAGAGTTTGATAAAAATTTCAATGGGATGGTTTTAAGAGAATGGCTTTGGTTCACTTGGAGATGGCGGATGGAATTCGGAAAGAGGCAATTATATAGTTCTGGCAAATAGGTTGGGTTTTCCAAAATTAACGCAAGCGTAGGTTTCCGCAGAATTATAAAGCACAGGTGAGAATATTCACTCCGCGCTGACACTGACAAGGAGAGACAATTTCTTTTCTTATCGCAGACACAGGTTCGCCCAAAAGAGAAACGGACGAGAGAGGTCGCCTGAGAGGTGTCGTTGATCGCCTCCCAGATCGCCACGCTTCCTGAAAAGTCGCATTATGTGAATTTCAGGTTTTTTCAAATTTGTTGCACTGCTAATCGAGAAGTATGCAATGTGGTTCTTCCTCCTCTCCACGACACTTATAAGGCGAGCTTCTTTGTACAATAGTAATAGTGCATCAGGCGCACTCAGCCGGAATTTAAAGACACCAGCAAATGCAATCGGGCTGGCATGCAAGCAAAGGAGTCACTCGGATGCACTTCGCGCGCTCGGCTACGCCATGACACCACCGACACATATACATCTCTTTGGTGGTCTTGGCTAATTGTAAGCTATCCTCCTCCGCAGTCGGACCTGTGTGGAATGGACGAAATTGAGTACGTCTGCACACCCGAGTCAGCGATTTCATGTCTTCAATACCTTTCGAGAAACGAGGCCTCGCATAAAAGGCAGACCGTCGAGTGCGAGACCACTTTGGTACTCGGGCAGTGTTTATAAGCAGAGAGACTTAGTTAGACGTATGCACGTACCTACTTATAGCAGCGACGCAGGACAGGACTCCCGACTAATGGATTTACACTCGGCAGTACAGGATCGTCGAGTAGGCCTGATGCAAGACACTACTCTGCGTCTAGGGCTCTGAACCCCTTTATTACAGCTAATAGTGAGCACTATAAGTAGTTACTAACGGTTGTTCTTCTTAGCATTGATTACGACAAAAAAGGAACTGGTCCATCAATAGGTTAGTCCCTAACACCAAAATAAGTAAGGGTAGATGTGAGAGAATTTGCAGCATTTGAGAACACAAAACAAATTTGCAAATAACAAACATACTTTTTGCACTTATCAGACGTGACGACATTCCCGTAGTGAAAAACCACCCACGGCATCTCATTATAGCCCAATGTCAAGCAAGTCAGCATTTGCCACAACAACTCCGACAGTGGGCTACCGGTGACGCGGTGCCCATCGTGCGCTAAACCTAAGACCGAAAATTCGTTGTTGACATAGTTTCCCGTTTTAATTTAGAATTACCGCACTGGATGACGTCATGTCGCCATATTACTCTTGGTTTTTGGTAAGAGATCGCCTATCTGTGTCGCCCCAAACAATACTAAAGGAAAAAAGAAGCATTATTTACATATTTCCGGATTCGGAGGTCGATACACTAGGGTGCGTCTCATACACCGGATACAACGGCACGTAGTGATACGGACCACTTTTTGCGATCTCGCAGCAAAGGTGTTGACTCACCCGAGGGGAGCAGGCCACGCACTGGTCAAAGCGCACAGTGGCCGGAAGGACTTGCTGGAATTGCGACAGGAAGCCTCGGATGGAGTGCGGCACGGCGCCGAGAGGACCACCCTCGCTGCCGCATGCACCCCCCATTGGTCCACCGCTGCCACAACACGCATCCGCCGCTGCGCCGCCCCTTTGCGTCGAGACAAAAGAGACACATTTTATTACGTTGGGAAGGGGACCAGTCTCCCACCCTTGTCACAATCACACAAATGTACATATCAACGAAGTAAATAGAGCATACATTTTGATCCCATTTGCTGGGTCTTGGTCAAAGACAAAATAATGCAATTTATCATTGAAAATGGACACGAAATATACTGATTTTTTATGTAAATATATCATTACAATCCCACGTCGAAGCGATTAAACACAGTAATAACATCGTAAAAATAAACAAACTGGCGTACATAAAAAAAGATTTCTCTACTCTAAGCAAAAAATCAGTACCCTCGCAGAAAACCCGTATCATAAAAATGCCAGCATGAAGGGGTTTGGCGTGAAAACCCTGCAACAGAGAAGTGAAGATTACCATAGAGAGACTGCTATTAAAATCGGGCAATTTTAATATATACAATACACGATGCACGACTTTGTATTTTGTATTTAATACATGTAACCTTTCCTGGTAGACAAAACAAAAGAACTTAGTAATTGCTGTTAATCCTAAATAACTTACTCTCGTTTAATAATTAACTCCATAATACCCCATCCTAGCATGCCTCATTCGCTTCTCTAACACTCGTGCACTGCTTCAAACACAAACATTTCAAAGAAACCTCATATTCCTCTCCTCTTTCCTCTTTAAAAGTCTCTTCCGACAAATTCACCCAAGTGACATTCACGCTCTTCTTAACTCTCCCCTCTCACTTCACTCTCCCATATCTGCCCCACAACTGTCGGTTGAACTCCATTTTCTGGGGTCGAGATCAGATATTCGCAAGATGGGTGGAGCTCAAGCTCGCGAGGGTCCTAATCCGCAACCCTTTCCCCAGCTCGGAGACCCAACGCCGGCCTCTCTCCTCAACCAACACAGTGGGAGGCTCCCTCGCCAAAACCAACCGTGCTCACAACAATTTAAACTTTAACAACTACGTCATATAACAAAAAATTAATATTTTCATCCTACTCCCAATAATTGTACGAGTAAGTACATATTTTAATCGTCGTTCTACGATGAAAATTAACAATTTTGCGAACATTGCTAAAAACGTGGTCATGAACAGTGGGAAATATGGCAACAACGCAGCGGTCCCCCTCAAACTTTTCCTTTCTTTTAAGTGGAGTAAGCTTGCAGAGGTTTTTAACGGGTGTAGCTTTTACAATTAACGTTATTGGCATCAGTGAGTGATGGGATTCATAGTATTAATCTAGTTTTAAGACACTGTGCTGTGAATGTGCTCAGAAAGGAAATAAACTGACAATTTGCATCAGCCTGTGTCACTTTCTAATTCAGGTAGAGTGCGAGCCACAAAGATTTGTAAAAGGCTGCACTGTAAATCGATTGAATTCACATCACAAGTTGAGGCTCAACTATTGAAACACCAAGCGATAAACTATTGCTGAGACATGGAGAAGTTCAGGTGAGAATCGTGCAAAAATCTTAACAAAACCTGTTAAAATATTTTTACACGATTTCTGAGCTTCTTCAGGCTTTACTCGGCTGAAGATGTTCATATACTTCCAAATAAAGTACGAATAAATGATATTCGCTGGATGTCGTTAACTAGATTTTCATATGTGGATGTATATGTGCCCACAACTTCATAGAAATAGTGATAGAAGCAGCCTTATAAATACAACTGGACTGTTTTTTTCGCATAAGGCATGCACCTAGTCCTTTATCACATGCATGAACATATATATTAATTGCTACACTTGGATCAAATATTTTTCCTGTATTCTAAGGTAGATCAGATCATGAGAATAAAATTAGGGAACTGTACTATAGAATGGGCAGTTTAAAATGTCATTTTTCCCGCAAATGATAAGAGACCATAAAAACTGCGAATGATACTTTTAGCTAGGTTTGTCGAGAGGTAGTGTTGCTCTTAGTAGTAGTAGTAGTTCTCCCTAATACTTGTATCCTTATCTTACAATTTATTGTATGATAAGGATACAAGTATTTGTATCCTTATCTTATCCTAACCTACCTAGTACTAACAGCACGTCGTGCATCTTTTCAAAATAACTCTCAAGCCTCTGTCCATTTGCATCGTTGCAAAATACATATATATTCACCGACCCTCTCCATTGTGAGCATATCTGTAGTGTAGTGCATGCATGCTTCGCCTCGTGACAAGCATTAGTGATTTATGCTAATGTATAAGTAGCCTTAGTTACACTAACCTTAGGGTATAGTGTTATGCATGTTGGTGACTACTCACCCCCTGCCACACACTCTTCATCTACATCTATGAAGTACGCCACCACTCTTCTACATCTACAAAATACCCTGCAAACCACCTCAGGGATGTGTGGCAGGAGGTGAGTAGTCACCAACATGCATTACACTACACCCTAAAGTTAGTGTAAATATGGCTAATTATGCATTGGCATAAATCGCTAATGCGTGTCACGAGGCGAAGCCTCACAAGCATGCACTACACTACAGACATGTTACCAATGGAGAGGGACCGTTAATGTATATTGCTCTTGATATGGCTCGCAGGGTATTATGTAGATGTATCTGTGCATTTGACCAATTCCATTTTACATCCTTTTTTATCAGCTGTCTCAATGGTGCATTAATGTTCGCTATGTTAGGAATGAATTTATTAAAAATATTTGCCATTCCTAATACTTTTTGCAACTCCTTCTTACTTTTAGTATTATTTAAAACTAAAATGGACTGTACTTGTTCTGAATCAGGTTTTACACCTTCCTCTGAAAAATATCAAATCCAGATATTTCACACAGTTCTTCTTGTATTGTAAGTTGTAAATATAAATTTTAACATTATTAACTTTTGCCCTTTGCATAACTTTAGCCAGCGTTTTGTCATGTTCTTCCTCAGTATCAGTTGCTATTATAAAGTCATCAAAATATATACCCATATTTTGACTTTCTCCAAATTATTTTACTTATTTACAAACTTATATTTCGGGTCTAACACTAAGGGTAATCTTTTAAACTTAAACTCGACGAAGGGTGTGATAAAAGTAGTTAACAGACTACTTTTTTCATCTAACTCTAACTGGAAAAACCCGTCTTTCAATTCTAGGACAGTATAGTATATTTCATCCCTCAACTTCAATTCTAACTCACTACTGGATGGCATAGGGTAAGTCATTTTTAAGGTATTAGGTTTAAGGTATTTATTTAATCGATAAGGATCTAAACAAATTGTTTTTCAAGAGCCTCGATTACCCTACTGAACTATTTGGCCTCTTCTTCGGTAATTTTGAACGTATTAAATACTTCCAATGCTAATAGCTGCTAATAATGGTTACAACTTGAAATTTCCGCATCCCTCACCACTCCTTTCATGAAAGGAGTGGTGACTTTGTTGTTTGATTCCTTTTGTTACCTCTACCTGAATTAGAAAGTGACACAGGCTGATGCAAATTGTCAGTTTATTTCCTTTCTGAGCACATTCACAGCACAGTGTCTTAAAACTAGATTAATACTATGAATCCCATCACTCACTGATGCCAATAACGTTAATTGTAAAAGCTACACCCGTTAAAAACCTCTGCAAGCTTACTCCACTTAAAAGAAAGGGAAAATTTGAGGGGGACCGCTGTGTTATTGTCATATTTCCCGCTGTTCATGACCATGTTTTTAGCAATGTTTGCAAAATTGTTTATTTTCATCGTAGAACGACGATTAAAATATGCACTTACTCGTACAAAAATCGGGAGTAAGATGAAAATATTAATTTGTTGTTATATGACGTAGTTGTTAAAGTTTAAATTGTAGTAGGCACGGTTTGTTTTGGCGAGGGAGCCTCCCGCTGTGTTGGTCGAGGAGAGAGGCCGGCGTTGGGTCTCCGAGCTGGGGAAAGGGTTGAGGATTAGGACCCTCGCGAGCTTGAGCCCCACCTATCTTGCGACTACCTGATCTCGGACCAAGAAAATCGAGTTTAACCCTCCAAAGCGACACTGCTCCGGAACTAAAAAGGTGATCGTCACAGCTCCGGGAGCGCCACAGGTCCGTAGTGTCACAGGTTCGGACCATCACAAGTACGGAGTGCCACAGGTCAGGAAATACAGGAGTGACTGAACTCCACCGGCATCGAGAGGAGAAACAAAGAGGGCACACGATCTTTTTCCCGGAGCTGAGATTGAGATTGGATTCTGTCACAGAATCAAGCCGTGATGAAGAGATCACTGTGAAAGAATCACAGGTCATGAAATCACACACCATCCCTTAAATACATGGTTAGGTGAAAACATTGAGCACCTCCAATGGTTCCACGAAATTTAACAGTTTTCCACTCCTGCCGACGTTGTTGTAGCCTATATTTCTAGTTTAAAAAGCCTCAACGTATGATGTAAGTAGACAGGTGCATCACTGTATGTATTCGCCATAAGGCTTAATACATGTAATGCCGGCACAGCAGTTTTCGGACACAACTACGCTGGATGCATTCGGGCACTCCGTCGAGACACATAAACTCACCTTTTGAGATTAAAAGCCGAAAGAGATATTGACAAATAAAATTCTGGAGGGAAATCACACAGCATGATTTATCATGTTTTAAAGAGTTTTCATTTTAGAAATACAAATTAAGCACAATCGTCACCAGGGTACGCCCATTCTTCATCCCCAACTTCCTTTCCAATAACTTGGCACAATCATCACCAGGGTACGCCCATTCTTCATCCCCAACTTCCTTTCCAATAACTTTACTAAGCATCAAAAGTAACTCTTGTGCACATCTATCTTTCTCAAAGAAATATGAGCAAAATATCATTTTTTTTATTATAATCATCAAAAAACCACCTAGAGGTGTATATCATTTTTCAATCGTCTATTTTGGAACGCAAGCCTCTTACTTTCATGAGGTTAATGAGTAATCCGGCATGGATTCATGCAACACGGCATGAATGCGTGGAACGTAACTCCAATATGTTTGCCAAATATTCACGGCACTTCTTAGTTCCAGGAGGCTATGGCAGGACAGGACCCCACTCAAAACGGTACGAATTGAGAAGGAATGGAATCAGAATCAAGTGAGATATCTCATACCTCGCAGGATGCTGCAGGATAGACATGGTGAGCTCCACGGCGAGTGCACTGGCGAGCAGCGACACGCCCGGCCGCGTGACCGTGCACTGCTGGTCAAGGGTTCGATCCTTGGTGGACTGCAGGACAGAGAGACAAAATGAACAATCCCACCTTGAAGCAACCTGACTCAATGATGCAACCATTGCATTGTGTTTCATGACATGGTACAGAGTCAAGCGCTCGTGTGCAATGATATACACCAAGGGAACATAACATTTGCCGTGAAAAAAATCGATACCAAGAATTTTGACCGAGATTCTAACCCGAATCTCCCAGTTGCCGATCAGATGCGTTAGCCAGTTACACCACATGTCCCAGGACATGGCGTCAAACAAGTCATGTCGTCTAAGGATAACAGCGGGATAGCTAGCGAAAGTGCTGCCCTTCAAAATAACATACACGGACGTAAAATACACATATCACATTTCTTGGTACTTTGTAGGCAGTCATCCAACAATGGGCCACGGCATGTTTGTTCATTACATCTTTCCAGTTCATCAAAAATATTCAGCTCTACGATAATATCAAATCATTAAAAATTACCCAATGAATATCACAGATCAAATTATAGGGACGTAAACATTTGCCTTCGGAGACACAAAAAATGAAAACAGTAGTAAAAACATAATGCAATCACTCATGAAAGTTCACCAATTAGCCATAGCTTACATTTCCTGGAGCAACGATGTCATTGCAGAAATAACAGCCCAACTGATCTCCAGTGATCTGCTTTGCAGAGTAATCCATAACGGACTTATTGACATAATCTGCACCTGGTATTGCCGAATAAGCTGGTCGCATTCCATGACGCATAACGAGGAAGGTATCAAAGCCCAAAGCAGCATTGATGGCCAACTGAAAGATATAAAAATATTGCCAGTTTGAACAGGAGAAAAATTGTCAAAGGAAATATATTACAGCGGACCCACCAGAATGCGGAACCCCAGGCATATTGTGTGGGTTGCCACATGTCATTACTCCCATGCCGTATTAAATTATTTGCTGAGCCTACACTTTGTCGATGTTGCTGACTTTTCAATAAAAATTAAATACCTAGAAATTTATTTTCCTACTTTTTTGTTATGGTAAAAGTCGCAAACCTCCGGCAAGGGAAGCAAAGTCTATGTACGAAAGAGAATTAATCATCTCTCAATAACGCCGGGAACAATTGTGGTTCCGCATGCCATGGAGGTCAAGATCGCTGGACCTGACTCCTATTTCAGAGGAGAAATGCAAGAATGCATGTAATGCAAAAAATGACGAGCACTGTGGTCAGACCATTTTTTGCTATTAAGTAAGGGAAAAAATAATTTAGACACCAATATACTCAAATATATTCGTACAAAAACCTCCGAATCCTCTAGCGAGAGTTTCCTAAGAGATAAGCAGCGACCGTTTAGACCCCGAAAAATTCCTTTTTTCCAATGTGCAGTGAAGTTCCACTCAGGCCGCATACCGGTAGCTTGGCGATGCGAAGCTCCATGATACTCTTCGAACAATAAATATTTTTCCTAATTACAATGTTGAAGCTACATAAGCACGTGTAAAAGGACATACGTAAATTTAAAATTAAGATATTTTGAAAAAATAGGCACATTTTTCGTGATCGGGAAGCCTTACGTCTAAGAATGCTTCCTTCGGACACAATGTACAAAATAGCACTTGGCATTTCATGAGAATATTTGAGAGTTCATGAGAATATCATTTGCCTTTGGAAGGATAAGTAGCTATCATAGGAAGCATGTGCAAACAGTACCACTTTTCGGGAATGTCGCATGTTGTCCCTACTCCATCCATCTCCACACCCGTCACCCGTGAAAGCGAAAACACATGAGTGGCACACGGGGAGGCCTTTAGTATGGCATTTTGCATTCGACTGTGGCACAGTTCTGTTGATAAACATCCTTCCATCTCGTAGCCGAAAATTTTCCAAGTCCCAAGTTGACGTCGATGTGACAATACGACCGAACCATGCCCCCCTGCGCGGGACAGCAATTAATTAACACACAGAACGCCCATGCGTTCGAAAGCTCCTTGAATACACGGCAGGACACAAATATCCATTTCAAGTACATTTATCACAGCACGGGAAACCCCTGCTGAACGTGATACATCTTCCTCTTTTTTATATCACGAAAAGGCAATTATCGCGAATTATCCTCGCTAAGAATCGTGTCGAATCGAATGTATATAGTATACTATTACATTGTAATGTAACTACGACGACATCATAAATGTTTACGTACTATGTCTTCTTTAATCGTTTTCGCAGCGCATGGTATTACGTAATACATATTTCTCCTTTAATCGATTTACCAGTGGGGGATGCGCATTTAGTCATTATTGAAGCACATCAACTCTTAAGTTAATTATTGTGAAGCTCGCTTGGTAGCCAGTTAATTGATCATAGCTGCAATAACATGCATTATTACTGGTGGCGAGGTGCAAATGATGCAACTCCGGGAATTTCCCACTAGAGGGGTGTAATATGTGGTGAGATGAATCGAACAAAGGGTTCCAGTAACTATAAAAAGCGATGACCCCCATACATCGGGAGTCACTGATCAACAATAAACCCAAAGGCAGACTGAATCCACGCCTCTTGGGACAGTAAATTTCTGTAATAATATTAATAAGAGTAATACGATAGAAGAAGTATTCCTTGCTAGTGACTCGACAGAAAGTTTAAGTATGGTTTTTAGAGGTTTAAACCACCCATAAGAAAGTTCATCCTGAGAGTATAGGCAGTAGCAGATGCAAGACGAGGGAGACACTTCGGTGCCAAATCGACTACATCGTCGGGAATTGGAACCGGTTCCACGTCTGCAGAATCGAGACTTGTTTGGCGACGGGATTTCTTCCGGGACGCATGTGTGTCAGAGGTCGACGTTATCCAAAATTGTATGTATGGTAATTTTGGTGTGTGAAGAGTATTATTTTGTGTGATTTGTGATCTTACCTGTGGCCGTGAAGGCAAACAAAATATAAGTGAAGGGTCATATTTTGTGAGTGAAGGGTATTACTTTGTGATAAATGAAATCATCAGTGGCCGAAAGGCAAAAAGTGAAATTTATAAGTCAAAACATAGTATTAATAAGAGTAATTTTATATTGTTAAGGGTGATTTGTACCTAGGAATAGCTACGGGAACATAAAATCAAATCTTTACTTGAAATTAAAAAGAGATTAATTAACGAGATAAATTAACTCTTATTTTCATTGTATGTTTATGGCACCCAACAACAACTTGAGAGATATTATTATTATCTATATTACATTTTTGCCACCACAACAGGGGGCAGAATTCTGTCTATTATAACATGTGCATTTTATATAGCAACAATGATTCTATTATTTTGGGATTATAACAAGTCCATCAGTTGCTAAGTAGTTCTACTTGCTTTGACTGCTTATTTTAAATCCGGTGACATATCATCGACGTTTGAGGTATTATAAAAATGTAAACAGCATAATACGGGACCTAGAGATTGCCCAGAAAGTTATCGTCCCATCTCCCTAGTTCCAGTTTTGGCCAAAATTCTAGAGACCATTATGCATGAGCAGTTTTATGACTACCTTGACCGATGTAAATTAATCAGTGATTCTCAGTTTGGGTTTGTTAAGGGCAGATCAACAACAGGTGCAATGGTCTCTTTAATTGATAACATTATCAATTCTTTTGAAAGTAAAGAGTTTGCTCAGGCCACATTTTGCGACCTGAGTAAAGCATTTGATTGTGTGGAACATTCTATTCTTTTAGACAAATTAACTCACTATGGTGTAATGGGTACTAGCTGGAAATTGTTCAGTTCCTATTTGGAAAACCGAAAGCAAGTGGTCTGCGTAAATAAAGTTAATTCTGGTTTGGCATGTGTTGATTTTGGTGTGCCTCAAGGCTCAGTGTTGGGCCCCCTTTTATTTGTGGTAATGATTAATGACTTGTCTTATTCGCTTAATTCTCACTCCATATTATATGCTGACGACACTACCTTTTTTTGTAACAGTTCTAATGTACAAATTCTTAAAAGTACCACAGAAAATACAATGAATCAAGCTGCTTTATGGTTTCAAGCCAATGGGTTTATGTTGAATCAAAGTAAGACCCAAGAGCTGTACTTTAGTTTAAGAAACACACCAGTAGATAATTGTCTGACTCATGTTAAATTTTTAGGAGTACAAATAGACAGTAAACTCTCTTGGGAGTACCACATTGATTTCATGACAGGAAAACTCTCTAGGGTTATTTTTTTATTAAAACAGTTGAAAAATCATGTTTCGGATCATTATGTGCAGACTGCTTACTTTGCCTTTTTCCAAAGCATAGTCACGTATGGAATTGTACTTTGGGGTAACTGCAGTCGTATTAATGAAATCCTTCTGTTGCAGAAGAAAGTAATCCGTATTATGATGAATGCTGATAGATTAGCTCACTGTAAGCCTTTGTTCATTGAACTTAAAATTTTGACAGTTGTCAATTTATATATTTATTCTGTCTTATTATATACAAAGAATAATTTACCTCACCTACTTCAGAGACAAAATATTCACTGTCATAACACCAGGAATGGCAACAAACTTAATTTACCATACTACAGGTTATCCACATCTTTTAATAGTTACAAGAGCATTGGGATGAGAATCTACAATAAGTTCCCATGTAGTATGGTAGATATCCCTGCAGATAATTTCAAGAATAAAATGTTCGATTAGCTTGTTGCAAGACCTTTTTATTCCTTTCAGGAATTTTTTGAAACAAAAATCTAGAGGTGCAACAAATGGGGTTAATGGGTTATGTTTTGTGTTCATAAAATGAAACACAATGTATAGGTTGCTATTTTTTTATACTTAATCTGTGTGTAAACCAAATTTAAACCATGAATTCACTATACCTAAATTACATACTGTGTTGATGATGGGAATGCTTGTTTTTTATAAGTGCTGTCAATGTGTAAAGGAAATCGTATTTGAATTTGTGTAATGTTCTTGGTTTCAACTTGTATATGGCTACAATACATACTTTTTATAATCTCTGTAGATTGTATATAATCTCTGTAATATGTATAATCTCTGTAAGCTTGATGTTGTCTATTGCTGTAAAGGCTGAATGACAATAAAATCATTATTATTATTATTATTATTACGACCCTCTAGAAAATAATTTTGACGGTCTAAAGTCGTTTTTGTCTCGCAGGAGTAAATTTATTGTTAGTAAAATTAAAAGAAGCTTAGCGAATTCATATTTGTTACTCTTTTACTACCTAGCCTCCATTTTTTTTTGTGCATCACCATGTACGTTATTTTATGCGGCTTATTACTCCATTATTTCAATAACTATCAATTTAAAACTGGGTAGAATTTAGGCAGGCAATTATCGCTTTTTGGTGATTTGTAGTTGCTGCTCCTAGCTGCAAAGCTGCCTTCAGCAGGTTGCCAGAAGAGGCATTTCTAGGTTAAAGAATGGGGATGTAGGATAAGAGGAGTGTGGTTTTGGGGGTATTATGGCGATTGGGCATGGTTTCGTTGTACAGTAGAGTACCACAAACCCAGACTAATGTGGACTGAAGGGTGTCCGGGTTTGTGAAATGTCCGGGTTATAGGGGAAAGGAGTAAAAATAAGAAAAAGTACGAGTTTTTATACATTATTACTATATTAAACATGTATTTATTGCATAAAAATACAAAAAACTCCAATTTAAACTTCAAGTGTTCAAAAAAACTAATGAAAAAAACTTAAAACTGTACTTGGTCGGTGTCGCGTGGTGCTCCAGTTGGTGCCGTAGCATTTGACGTGCGGGGATTTACCGCTCTGCCAGGGTTTACAGGTTATCCAGACTTCCGGGTTATCAGTGTCCGAGTTGGCGGGACTCTACTGTAATCCCAGAGGTTACTTAGGAGGACATTTCGTGTTGATTTTAGGCTGTCGTGGAATTTTGGGAGTTGCGATTTTAGGATTTCAAGTAGATTTCAGGGGTTATCTTCAGGTCTTTTCTGGCATCTGCGTTACGGAGGAACCAGGGAGCACCAATTAATTCTCTAATGATCATGTTTTCAGCAGATTGGATGTGATTGAGGTGGGTCTTGGCGTCGTGGAGCCAGGATGGTGCAGCATAAGATAGGAGTGGTTGGATCGTGAAGTAGGTCACAAAAGTAGTTTTGTCTTGAGGGACATCGGTGAGCGTGGATGGGGTGAAGGGCAACAGCAGCGGTCTTGGTCCATGCTGTGGTGCGGTTGATGCGTGTACTCCATCGGAGGCCTTTGTCCAGTGTTACTCCCAGGAATTTCACAGTTTGTTCATTTGGAACACGGTTGTGCCGAAGAATATCGGAGGCCCGTCACCTGCTTTAAGGCGACGGGGGAAGACGATGTGTGTGCACATTTTGGGTCGATAGACAGTTTCCAGTGTCGAACCATGGCTCAAGTTCGTCGAGCTGGTTTTTCAGGGTATCGGCTGTTCAAGTCGGGTGGGAGGATTGGGCATGGAGGGTGTGCCATTAGGCCTACGCTTATATTCGAAAATTCGTGGAATTGTGGCCAGAGAAGCTGGGATATCTGTTCTTTTATGCCTTTTAATAGACCTGTTGTCTATACGTGTTTGATGTTCACCATTGGAAAACAAACTTGTTATCTCCTGTAACATTTCTTAGTCGTTTTTTTTCTTTAGCCAGGTTACCACACAGCCGTTTCAGTATCATCGGCGTATAGGTAGAGGTTAGTTTGCAGAGAGGTAGGCATGTCGTTTACGAAGAGGTTAAAAAGTAGTGGAAAGATGAATGCCCCATGTGGGACACCGGAGGAGATAGGTGTGATGGAGGAGGTGTGCACGAGGAGTTTTACAAAGAAGGCTCGGTCTCTGGCAAAGGATCAAATGATTTTGGTGAGGTAGGTTGGAAGTGGTAGGGTTTGAAGTTTGAAAATAATGCCCCTTTGGTCCATACCCGACCGAAGGCAGCCTCAAGGTCTAGAAAGACTGCGTTGGTGATTCAGCGGACGTGGAAGCCGGTGATAAGTTGATCCATCAAACGGAGGATCTGGTGCGTTGGCGTAGTCTTCTCCCAGAATCCCATCTATTCCGGCGGGATGATGTTGATTTCTTGGAGGAGTGGAGTGAGCCTCCAGTGGATGACAGATCGAATAGCTTGTCAAGATTGTTGAGAAGACTGATGGGGCGGTATGACGAGAGTTGGTTCGAAGGTTCATGAGGTTTTGTAAGGAGAACGAATTTAGAGAGTTTTCAGGGAGTGAGAAAATAGGAAAGTAGCAGTGGGAAATTAAAGAGACAGGCGATGGTGGTGACAATAATGCGGAGAAGGTGTTTGAGGAGTTTGTCGGAAATGGTGTATGGATCTAGCGCCAATTTGCGTGTGAGGGGGCGGATGATGGAGTGGAGTTGTGGAGACAAAAGGATTGGGTCACTGACAGAGCATCAGCGGAAGTTCAGCCAAGCGGCTTCTGCCTCTTCTCCCAGGGGAGTATGATTTGAGTTACTGATGCGCTTCTCCAACATCTCGGCGAGGGCTTCATATTTTTCTTCATCGGTGGAGAGTAGTCCATTGGGAGTAAGTAAGGGAGGAAAGTTTGCGGAGTGCTCTGGCCATTTGCCACAACGAACTGTCCTCTGTAGCCATTTTCCTGACTCTTGAGTTCCATTTGTGTTAGCGGCAAAGGCTCTGGACAAAGTTTCAGAAGGCGATTAAAAGGTTTCGGTCTTACCGTAAGCGTGTCCGTTACCAGATTTTTCTGGCATGGTTACGGCGTGAGATGACATTAAGAGTTCACTCAGAAACGCTGTGGGTTGAGCTGAAGGCAAAGGGATGAAGGAGGCATCTTTGGTGCAGCTTTGGACGAGTTTAGTGAGTTGCTTGATGAATCTTTCAGCAGAGGCCATTGTGTCTACAGTATCATGAAACAACTTTTTTCGAAATTCTAAGTTCGACATGCGGCAAAATGTAGCCCGTAGTACCCAAGGAACAGAGAAATTTTTTTATTTCGGTAGGTTGACATCCTACCGTGCCGCCGAGGTCATTTATGTTGATGGTAGGCAACCCACAATGCACACCCACTTTTTATGCTATTTTGGCTGTAAATGTCGCGATTCAAGCATTTTTTCAATCGATGCTGTACCAGTCGTGTCAGGAATTGTCGAGGTAAGCCACAGAGATCGGATGGTCACGTGTTTATGCAATAACTAGTCTTAAAATGCAAATAAACCTGAAAAACTGTGAAATTATTGCTCGAACTCAAATCGGTGGAATTATCTTAAATCTGATTATACAAGGCTTTCCAGACTCCGGACATCAATGTATTTCAGTAAACTTCCTCCCCTATACACCTCCAACCCCCCCCCCCCTGCCTTCCCCTCCATTCCTTTCTTTTTCCCTAACCCATGCCTTCATTTACTGTAATCTCTAGTTCAGATGAAGGCGGTTGTGGCCGCCGAAAATTAAAAAAATTACATGTAAATTTCTTTTTCTTTGTGTATGTCTGTTTTTGCTTTTCACGCCTGTAATGTTTCGCCCCATTCAAGTAAAAATAACAACATCGCAAATTAACATATCTTCTACCATGCTGAGTCAAGCCGTCACTGTAAAGATGAGTTCTAGGTACTCAATTTTTAGTGTCTTCCACACCATTATTTCCCTATATGATGACTACAATCAAACCTGTTCTCCATTCCTCCACCAGGAATATTCATCCATCTGGAAACACAGAATACTGCCGATTTTCCTGACTTTTACCCAGTGCATAAAATTTGCTGTTAGTCACAACAATGACGAAGATTCACTTACGAAGTACTCCATGTATTTCGAATGCCACCTATGGTGAAATGACTGCCTGCGTTATTACAACTCAACACACTGATTCCTCGAGAAATTAAGAGTGAAATCTTCGTTCTCAAGTCCTTTGATGTTTCACCGCACTTCCATCATCCTCCTTCCTATTATACCATTGCCTTCGAGGAATCCTCAGGCTATGGAGTAATCATCCTTCGTCGTTTATCTCTCTCTCCCGTTCCTCCACACTTGTTCCCCACTCGTTGCCAATCAAAATAATTCCAAAAAGAAAAGGGGTGGAGCATGATTGAATGTATGTAGTGGAAGTGACTCCACGAGGGAGGCATAGGGAGGAGGGAGCAAAGTGCGTATGAAGAAATACATGAAACTGATTGAAGCAAAAGAGGTAGGCAAAAATAGGGAAAAAAGCGGAATAAATTATTATAAGAGAGTCAGTTTCCCAGGACCAACACTAATTAACTCCTTTCACTGAACAAATCCTGAAATGTAATTCTATATTATAATATACCATCGTAGGTTTCCGCGGCGTTCAGATGAATAATTCTGTATTTTTGGGTTTCCACCGCGTAGGTTGCTTTTAAGGACAACAGTTTCTATATTATAATACTATGCATTCATGTAGTTTTAAAATACAATACTGCTCATATTTCTATTACATTGGTAGCAGCACATGGTGTGTTGCACGTTGGGGTAATTTCACCTGTAGACAGGTGTTTGCAGGTTTTTGCAAACGTATCTAGTTGTAGCTTAGTTAAATTTAGAAGAATATTGTGTAGTGCATCTTGGTGAAAACTCTTCTCCTGCCATATACCCTTGATATGAGGAGGCCATCAGGCTACTACATGAATATGCAGATATGATGGAAATGGATACAAATCATGGAATAGGGACACTGCAATTCCTCCCCATCCTCATCGTTTGGATTGTCCCCTTTCCGTGGTTTTGTCGCCGTGCTCTCTCACCTTGCCATGAAAGGTGGTCAGCAGCGTCGGGAGCCACCTGCTCTCCCTGGTGTCCGTCAGCAGGAACACGACGTCAGAGTCCTTGATGAGCGTCTCCAGGCGTGTCACGGCCTCGAGGACTTCCTCCTGGCACCCCGCTCCCACGCTGTGCCCCGGCATCGGGATGCTCAGCTTCACACCCTTGGACACCTAAGATGAGACATGCGTCCTACTTAAATGCATGCGTACATTCGTGTCTTAGGCTTGTGTGTACAGCCTCAGCACTTGGCGTCATCCAAATAAAATAAATGGGCAAAGTCACACATAGATGAATTACAACTGTATAATACAATCAAGAATATAAAATATGAGAGATAAACATCAGCAAGTCCCAGCAATTGAAAAAACCTCATCAACTACACGCTTAGATTCAGAGAGGGATAGAAAAAAATTTATATCCAAAAATCAAATTGCCGATAACCAGTGACAAATGAACACTTGGGGGCGGTGCAAGCAACGGGGCTCACATTAATAAACGAGTCGCAAGAGATGAAAGGGGAGAACAATTCTCAGTGCCATTCCGGGGCCCCCTATGCCTCAGGGCCATAGGCAACTGCCTACTTTGCCTTATTGGTAATCCGACGTTTCCGATAGCCATCAGATATATACTAAGAACTTAGAAGAACCAATTTTCCACAGATAAAAATTTATTCGACCCAGGTTTCGATGCACTGCATCATCATCAGGTACATAAATTTGTAAATCAAGGTACACGAGGTGAGATAAAAAAATAAAGGGAATTTTTAAATTTCGCAGGGTTTATAATTCCGATTTTCATAAATTGTATTTATTTGCCATATGGTCGTACGGTCAATAAGGAATACTACCTTTGGAAGTTTGGCGCCGTTTGCATGATCGATCCGACGAAAACGCCCAGAATTGTGGCAAAACTAACTAGCGGAAATTGCACCACGACAATGCTCCCGTTCACACCTCACTGCTTATTCGTGATTTTTTTTGTAAAAAAACAAACCATTATTTTCCCTTGGCCACCGTATTCGCCGGAAATGGCCACCTGTGACTTCTTCCTATTCCCGAGGCTGAAGAGAACCATGAAAGGACGACGTTTTGCCACCATTGATGAGATAAAAACAGAATCACTCAAGGAGCTGAACTCCATAAGGAGAAGCGACTTCC
Organism: Pyrrhosoma nymphula; assembly: GCA_963573305.1. Taxonomy (NCBI): domain Eukaryota; kingdom Metazoa; phylum Arthropoda; class Insecta; order Odonata; family Coenagrionidae; genus Pyrrhosoma; species Pyrrhosoma nymphula. Next base: position 10,447,122 of record OY754327.1, read on the forward strand.
AGAAGTGCTTCCAAGATTGGAAAAACCACTGACACAAGTGTATTATATCTAAGGGGGATTACTTTGAAGGGGACAAAATTGATATCGATTAATAAATAAATATTCTTTAAGAAAAACGAAAATTCCCGTTATCCTCGTATCACACCTCGTATATACAATGGAAGGTGGGTGAGGGAGGTTAGGAAAGTGGAGGGAAGGACTTTTGGTTTTTTTTTAAATTTCAAATGTTAACGATATTCTTGTGTAAATAATACTCCTCCCCCCTTTGCAATTTTTCCCCTTCCCCACTCCCTCCCTCCACTTTCCTAACCTCCCTCACCCACCTTCTCTTGTGTATTTTTTTATAAATAAATAAATATATATATATATATATATATACAAAATCATTGGAAGCTTTCACGAGCGTGAACACAAATATATAAAAACTTTGTCACAAGTGTGACTAAAATGAGAACACATAAAAAAGACACTCACACGGGTTGTAAATTTTTCGGTGGATCGCCGCCACCTTCTTCAGCGAAAGGTATAGGAAGAATCTCCTATACCTTTCGCTGAAGAAGGTGGCGGCGATCCACCGAAAAATTTACAACCCGTGTGAGTGTCTTTTTTATGTGTTCTCATTTTAGTCACACTTGTGACAAAGTTTTTATATATATATATATTCAAACTTACAGGAGGTAGGAGAAATAGGAAAAGATAAAGAATTCGTTCTTACGGAACGTTTCGAACCAGTTGGTCCTTCGTCAGCTCTAGAAGCTCCTATTTCTCCTACCTCCTGTAAGTTTGAATTTATATATTTGTGGCCAATTGGCGAAAACTTCCAAAGATTATATATATATATATATATATATATATATATAATCAAACATTCATATTATATATATATTCAAACATTCATAGGAAAATGGAAATGGATAGGTACACATAAAAGGACGAACACAGGGTTTGGTGGGGAAGATGAAAATGAGTCAAATCCAGACAGAAAAAATTTCACCTTAGCCGGGATGGCGATCCCGGCTAAGGTGAAATTTTTTCTGTCTGGATTTGACTCATTTTCATCTTCCCCACCAAACCCTGTGTTCGTCCTTTTATGTGTACCTATCCATTTCCATTTTCCTATGAATGTTTGAATTTATTCGCGCCTTTGAGCGTCATTTTCATATGATTGAGTATATATATATATATATATATATATATATATATATATCTTGATTTACAAATTTATGTATTGTACCTGATAGGGTTGTCACCTTTTGATAAGTGAAATAAGGGACATGCTCCTAAAATTAAGGGACATTTCACAAAAATAAGGGACACTAAAAAATAACTCAAAATTAATAATACAAGAGGATTTTTACATTCCATATGTACCTGTGTATAATTTTAATCCTTTTCTCAATATTTTGTCACAGAACAGGGTAAACTCATTTTTTCCATGTATACTTGGAATTTGATTTTGCAGCCCTCAAAACTTGCATCTGATTTGAACATGGAATGAAATTCTTTACAAGACATATTCATGTTCGTTGAAATCAAGAGTTCACTTTTGATCAGAGATACTGAACACCTGTTCCTTGTATCAGTCCATTTATTAGACATTAGTGAGAATATACGCTCAACGAACGCATTTTAACCAGGAACACTAAGAACAAACGACACAAGTTTTTTTAATTCCACTAGTTCAGCTTCTTTATGTTCATCAAACACTGCCACCCACTTTCGTGATGCATCTTCTTTACTCTCCAGGATGTCCGAAGAAATGTTAGCAACCACACAGAACTCTTCATAGAGCTGCTCCATATCAATGTCTTCAGTTAGCTGCAGGCATTCAACTGCATCTTCAAGAGATGAAAAGTTAATTTTCTTCTTCAAGTTAAACATCTGTAGCTTCGTTGCAACGTTGTCCTCTGAGAAATCATAGGACTTCTGAAGATATCTAAGGGCTTCATCATAGAACCGCAAGAAACTTCTTTACAACTTCAGTTTTTCTGATGGTGGTATAGTTTTCATAGCGTTTTTCACAGCAATTCCAAAGAAATGGTCCTCTTTTCTTTGCTCTATCTTCTTCTTTAGCAAGCACATATCATCATATGCTTCAATTTGAGAAATGGAGTCTCTTTCTTAATCTTTGATACAATCTACAAAAACTTTTGCTCTATTGCTGAAGAACAAGAGATTGATCTCAAGCATGACATCTTTCATTTCATCCTCTGCACCAAAATATTTAAGCAAAAATTTAGGACAGTCTTGAAGCGATTTGAAGTAACTTTTGATGGCAGGCCAACTGTGGATCAGTCTTTCTACAGCAGGTGCCAAAGAAAGCCAATGAGTTGTCATGTGACGCAATATTCCTTTCCATTCTATGTCTATAAACTCAAAATATTCTTTCAATTCTTCTCTGCGCTTAGCAGACAGTGAAAAATGTCCATACACCTTCATTACCACAGTTTCAACATCTATGTCAAGGTTCTGTTGCCACCTGTCCCATATTATACGGGACAGGTGGCAACCCTAGTACCTGATGATGCAATGCATTGAAACCCGGGTCGAATACATTTTTATCTGTGGAAAATTGCATCATCTATATTCTTCTTATATTCATATTCCACGACATCTCGCCTGATACCTCCTTTTTTATTATTAGATATATAGTTTCCATTGCTCATCTCCACTCTTGAGCACCCGTTTGTAGGTTTAATAATAAATAAATAGGCATTTCAGTTGATAACCTTCAAGCACATTTTACGGTGCTCGGACAAGGAAAGCAGGTTTCCTGTCACCTAACTCTCACTGGCACGAGCTGGCATTAACTAAGAATACTCACTGCAATGATATGGAGGTGGAAAGACTAAAAGCAGACTTAATGCGCGGCGATTGTATCGCAGAGCGAGGCTCACTGGCCAGTCTTCGAGGCTGAGCATGGGGATAAGTTCTCGCTTGCTCATTCTGAGGCGACAACCTACTTACATTCGGTGCACAATGAGATTAGCCTTGCGGTGCTGACAGGAGTGGGTGGCCCGTAAGCAGATTACCAGATTTCGTCGTGGGCGAACTCATGCGTCAAGAGCATTTAGAAACTAAGATGTTTTGGCACCGTCTAAAGGAACAGACACACTAATAAGACACACAAAACATTAGAATCAACTTTAGAGCATACGTATATACAAAATCAAATTGACAGCCAGGAACTTAGGGGGAACAAAATAAACACTTATTTTCAATTTACACCATAAGAATAAAAAACAACAGGAGAAGATATCGAACCACTGACCTTTTCATAGGCTAATGAGCAGACTACTAAGCATAGCCCAATTCCCACGTGAAATTCCTTCACATGGGTGGAAGCGCGAGACCTTCTCCACGTCACTTTGTGACACAATAAACAATAAAAAGGGTACCTACGAACGAGGCAGAAGAAGTTTTAGGGGGAGCCCGACCCACCCTTTACTTCTCATGCGATCTCTGGCTTCGGTTTTGTGCGTTGAATAGGGGCTGGGTGGCGTCTTGCATGGAAAGGAATTTTGAAGAAATACCATAGAGTTTTCGTTTCACAATATATTTTGTTTGTAGGAGTATAACAAAGCAAATGACCTTAACCTAAATGAGGAAAATGGTATGAAAATGAGCGTGAAACCACTGATGAAATGGATGAACATTGATATGGAAATCACACCAATGTGCATGAATGGTGATGAAATTGTAACGAGCATGAAACATACCTAAAGAAATACACTTTACAATGATTAAATGATCGTCCCCTCTGACAGTTACGTCGAATAACGAAAAAGACAAACCCCTCAGATGGGGAAGGGGATCGATCAGCCTCTAAATGTTGCTTATACGCTGAAGGCGTCAACGATGATGATTGTACAGTCTGATTATTACATTCTTGAAATTTAGGCGAATAGTCGCTGCCCGACCGTTACTTGCTGAGTTCGTAGAGAATATTCTTCTTTAAGCCAGGTGAAGTCGGGACCATGGATTAGGATCGGGGTGGTGGATTCTCCTACTCGCGAGTACATGCAGCATGAGTGTTTGGACCAATGTCTCCTCTTCACTCTCGGCTACTCACGTTGCTACCTCTCCAACGGCGGTGCCCATGATCTCCACGTCCAGGAGGAGGACTCAGCCACCTCTCACCTTCCAGGGCTTCTCCTCTTTCTCTCGAACATCCAAACTTCTGCCGGTCTATTGGCAGCGCGACCCGCTCAGTCAGTCGTCCAGTAACATTTCTCTCTAGTCTCTCATCCTCTTTCTGGCCCGCCTTATATACGCGACGGTGGCGATCACGTAAGAAGGGCTTCACTTGGGGGGGGGACTTCCACATGGGGGTGGGGGATTATGGGGGACGAGTCACAACCCCAAGCTTGGTCAAGCACACACTTTTGGCCAAGAATCACCGTGGCACTGAACCCATTCAATCTCTTCTCCTCACACCAATCAAACCTCGAGGTCGTGCCAAGTGCAAACTCACACATGACACAGCAAAATACAAACGAGAAAAACAAAACACATTTCCATGCCGAGGCCGTCCTGCCCGTGAGTGACCACGACCGCTTTATCATATAGGCTCAGGAAGTATCACAGTTCACGAAAAATAATACGTAGAGCCAATAGTTATGGCACGATGGGTAAAAAACACTCACTTGCAAGAAAAATAAACTCGAATTCCAGGCCAGGTCTGGCCTTCTTCAGGAGTTGAGACAAACTGCGAGGAAGAAGAGGGTTGGAAAGGGCGAGTAAAATAAGGTGGAGGAGAGGAAGGGGGGAAAAGGGCGGAAAGAGGAAGGGAGGGGAAGGGGAGGGGAGGGAAGGGGAGGGGAAGGAAGGGGAGAGGAAAAGGGAAGGAAGGGGAGGGAAGGGGCAGAATAGTAGCAGAAAAAAAGGGGGGAAGAAAGAGTCAGTGGGCTTGATTAATCTCTGGAAAAGAGAATGCCTGGAACAAATAAATAAGTGCCTGCACAAGGGTCTTCAGATCAAGAGGAGGTATAATAGGTGATATTCAGGAGCTCAATTATGATGAGTGAACATAGTCGCACCTCCATCATCTGCTTTCTTCAGCTTGTACCGTGAAACCTTATCGGTCGACACATCTAGTCTCTCATGCAGGATAGAAAGCAATGCATGGCGTCTAGGTTTCGTTGCTTGCACTGACAAGTGTGAGTTAGTGGCGCTCAGAGAATGGCTGTGCAGTACATGCAAGTGTCCACTACCGCTACCCACCGACACCGAAAGCTGAACGTATAAATGTGCAGAAATCTGCCCCTAGACATAGATTTCCACACTTAAAGTTAAAACATTTGGATTAACATGTTAAAACATGGATTATCATAAAAAACCAACGTACCACTCCAGGAAAGATATTTCTGAGAGCTTCCGCAGCTGCTTCCGCCTTGAGCCGCCCACCACTCTTGCAGTCCTCGAAGGTGAACAGCATTTGGCGTACAGGGTTGGAGTAAGAGACGCGTCCGTTGTCCACCAAGGTAATATCTCTCACGCCCCAGCCCTTGTGAGTGAGAGAGAAAATAATCTCAATCACCGGCAACACTAGCATTATTCAAGCACATAACTGGAAGACAACTTTCATAATATTCACACGAATCCTACTAGGTTGTTGACAGTTTTACACCAATTACTAGAATAAAATAGCTTTTAGAAAAAGTCAAAAATGCATCAGAAAAGAAGAAAGGCTTCACTGCTTAGAGGATTACCAATAATCACTTAGCTCTAGAGAAGGAATGTGAGGCTGAAATAATCTTCAACTAGTTGGAATTTTTACAAGCTTTTCTTTAAGTCACAACAGCCAACTACTTCTCTGCTTCAATCCTTCTCTCGAGCGGAGCGTTGATAATGCCCGGTGCGGTGCCAAAAAGCCTCATCGCAAAACATGTAAACTCTTCCCCACTATACATCCTCTTTCCAGGGTCCAAACACAAGAGCTCGGGATCAAAGCCACAGGCTCGTGCAACCTTTTCCAAAATAGTTTATTTACTACAATGTAGCCACTACCCCAGATTCCTCATCGGCAAATGCACTGCACCACTGAATATCAGGTTAAACAACCACCGATGTACGTGCAAAGATCCTTCACCCTCTACCCAGACCACCCTACGCATGCACGAGAGCACGGACAGAAAGTGTTTCACTGCACCAAGTCTTCACTCCTCGGGACGCCTCTTTGACCCAGGTGAGAACAATTATTGAGCAAGAGACAATTTCATCTTCGAGATTATTTACTCATCCGGGTTCAAATGAATCCCATTAGTAGTATATTCACACCTATTCCTCCTCTCCACCCCTCCCCTCTTTCCCATACCTTTCCCATAACTCTGAGGTCTTTCCTTTAATGTAAGTACACTGCCCTTTCCGTCGGCAACACGTTCGAGAGTAAAGCATTCCTCAACCCTTCTTTAAATGTCCTTCTTGGCTCTCCCTGCCTCAGGGCAAACCGTAAATATCCCCTCTCCTGCCCTTCCTCCCGCCCCCACCTTGCTTCTAAGCCCAGACGATGAAGAAGACTCTGTTCCTCTTCTCATCACCTGAAGAAGACACAGAAACACACAAATAGGACACTTACAAAAGAAAACTTGGGACGTTTCGACGGTCAAGCCGTCATCGTCGGTGGTAGAATAATGGCTGACCCTCATGCTCTGTTCTTTTGGGGGAAAGAGGCCAGAGAGGGTGGGGTGAGGAGTGCTAATGGGTAGTGCAGGGGAGAGAGATGTGGCTATCTGACTCTCACCATCTTTCCCTGGGGGCGTCAGAAACCCACAGGCCTTGGCAAAAACATATTAAACGGAAACTAGAGGGATGATGTGGTTTGGGAGGGTGTCATCTAACAGGGAAACGACAACTCTCTTCCAATAATCTCTGCCACCCGGATGCATCCCCAGCTGGGCGGATCATGGGTCACTTTGAGATCAGTCGGATAAGCCGGAGGGCATGGGTCATTCCAGACCGAGTCAAGTGCTGCCCGCTCGACCGTCACGGATTTTGATGGAATAGGGGAGTCCCTCTTTGCCGGTGGAATTCATAGACAGAGATTTCACCACTTGCGTTATCCCATACCACGACCATGTTTAGGATGACTGATATTCACGATATTTGTGTAAAGGCCAAGAATACGGATTTGTAACTTTTATCTTTTTGAAAAAGTACCCCCTCCTTTGAAAGAGCATGTTTTTTTTATGCCTTCAGAAAATTGGGTCTCATGTTCTAACGTGGCGATGCACAGCGGTGCACCATGGTGTGGTGAAGGAAGGGAAAAATACTTGTGAAACCAATTCTAAAACTCACATTATTTACGTCAAGTTCATCACAATATCGGATCTCAAATGTAGATAGCACATACTTTTCACTGTTCACCACCTCACCCATTTGTTCTGGTCCGAAATTGTTTTTAAATACTACATAATACTAAAATACACTTAATACAGTCTGCAAACTCCCAACTAAGACAACTTCAAACCGAATCGAATTTTTAAGAACGGATGCACAATGTGCCTCACACGAATGAGGAATTTCTAATCAGAGAATATAACCTCAAACTGAGAACAACCAAATGCTTACACGCAGCAATGGACCCCCAACAGCCAGCCGGCTGAGAACGACACCATTGCTATGAGCCCTCCGCTCATAGTTGGCTATTAAGTAGGTACCCTACACGGAATGCACGCACAACGCATTTACTAGATGAAGAACCGAGTTCAAATGGCACTCACCAACAGAGACCGGGCGATGCAGCAGCCCAGGGTACCGGCTCCAAGCAGAAGCATGCGTGTTCCCTTTATGACCTCCAAGTCTAATTCAGGCATGAGCCTCCATTTCATTAACTTCAGATTTAGATCAACCGATGTCTCTGCTAACCTAAAAAAATAAGAATAAGAGCCAATGGAATGGGATCGTAAAAAAATTAAATGGTGTGTTAACTATTTGGTCTCAGTTTATCAATCTCTGTTTTAATTATTCGCAATGTAAATTGTTTTGAGGTATCCAAAGTACAGGCAATGCCATAAAGGGATTCCTAATTTATCCTTTTTAATTTTAAATGTAAACGTTTTCTTGTAATGTTGATTCATCGATAAATAAATATTATTATTATTATTATTAAAGTAGCAGAAGACACTTCAGGAAAGTCTGTTGTGTACCAGCTGCTCTAGTGATAGTATATTGTGTGCTCTGGAGGTTGCTATATGTTGCATGCCAGGCTGCTCCGGTGACGGCGCTGTGCATCTTAATACCGGCTGTTCTAGTGATAGAAATATGGAAGGACTCAAATCCCATTAAAAGTGTCTGGACGGTTTGAGCGCATATTTCAGTAGACGTCAGATAGCATGCTTCATGCTTGGAAAAGGATGCCAGTTCTCAAAGGGGAACTTAAAGGGTGGAAACCCCACCACAAAACCCCTCCACGCCACCCTCACCCCACCTCTCCTAGAACCACAGAACTTTTTATGTAAACCCATGCGGCCATGTTCATAGATTTCAAGTTAAACCTGGGGTTATGCTGTTTATCTTAGTCCGGTCTAAGTGCGGTTTAGAACGGTACTAAAAGTTGGTATTCATAGCTTGGGTCGAGGGAGATAGCCTCGGGGACTAACGGAGTCCAAGACTTGCCTACCGCGCGAGGATGGAACGCTTGGCAACACTGCTATTCGTCAAGTAGCAGGGTATTTCCTGGAATTTCAGAACTGATTTTTGGGGTCTCCTGAGGAGTTGTGCATTATCTGCGTACCCATTACCCATGCCTTTACCACTCATTACTTGCTTCTGGGACTTTCTTGCTTACTGAAATCGGCCCGGAATCCTGCTCCCTGCACTTTGGATATCTTTCATTTCTTTTTTTGTAATTACATATTTATGGCTTAGATGTGTTGAAATTCATTTTTATATTTCTCTTTAAGTTTATTATCCTTATTGAATATATAACACAATCACCAGGTTTTGTTTCGTGCAATTCACATATTTTAATTTAGCTACGCAAATAGTTAATTCACTAATTCACTACAAAATAACTTATTCATCAAAACGCACAGCTGATTGAAATGAATGTTAAAAACTAACCGTAATGTAACATGTAAACAAAAGGATGTTACAAAGAATGAAAGGTATGAAATATTATTGATATTATAATGATTGAACAAAACTCATCATACGAAATGTAAACAAATGAAAACAACCAAGGAATTTAATGAAAAAGAGAGATGGCACTTTTTCCACAAATTTATTGATTGATGTACGACGCGTTTCGACTGTTAGGTCATTTTCAAGTACACTGAGTAATTGTTGAAATCAGGAGCTGTATTTATACAGGTCGGATGAGTGGGGGTGGGAAGTGGAAAAGGAAGGATGAGGAAGGGAGATGTGTCATGTGGTGGTGCACTTGGGGAATGGGATGGCAAGGAGTGGGGAGTGGTAGCCCATGAATGTTTGTTCATTCATTAAGTAAACGTCTCCTTCTTGCACAATTTCCAATTTTTCCAAAGCGTCAAGTCTTCGGCCTTTCCTCTCCACGTGGGTGATCTCCGGGTCAAAATCACACGAATGTTTCTCTTCAAGGAGATGTTTCACCACGACAGAGAGGTGGTATCTCCTTTCTCCCAGCATTTTTTGTGTTCCTTCAACCGGGTGGTGAAGCTCCGGCCTGTTTGACCGATGTACACTTTTACTACTTGCTTAAGTATGTAGACTTTCTCTGAAGTTCTGAAAAGCCGAGCTCAATACTCTCTTTAATCGGAGTTGCCTAAAACTAAACGTTATCCCAAAATACATAAATATCACGACGAAATCGAGATCGAATGCAGCATTAGAAGTGGTGAAACAGGCGAAGAAGACCTGGATCCAGAGAGAGAGCTGAGAGCATGGTACAGCAAGAGGGATGCCTACTCTCACTAACTCTTCCAGCTTCACCTTTCCTTGACTGCATCATTGGAATACCCGGAATGGATTGTCTTCGCAGACTGGGTTAAGGATCGTGTGTATGAGATGGGGTGTGAAAAATCCTGAGTTATCCTTGGGAAGCTCCAGAACCTAGTGAGCGACCAACACCCCCCTGCCCATCCTCCATCTGACCAGGAGTGTGATCATGTGTTCCACGACCGTGTCATAAACTTATCCAACACCAGCTTGTCATCGGCCGAAATTGCCCTTCTTTACAAAGGCCTGAAATACGTCCCTCCAGTATCTTCCCTACATTCTTTAAAAAATCTGGTGGTAGACTGTGAAATTGCCCTTGAGCGGGAGCATTTGGGCACTAAACATTTGTGCGCCAATCTTATAACCTCCTTTATTCGCCAGCCAATTGATAAGGAACGGACTGACCCCATCAAAAAAGTTCTTAAATCTCTCTCGGTGAAATTAGAATCAGAAGACATAGTTGTGACTAAAGCTGACAAAGGAAACAGCATCGTGATTCTTGAGAAAGAGGCGTATGTCAACAAATGCATGGACGTCATCAGTAAAAACACGTTCGCCATTCTTCCCAACGATCCGACCCCCTTGCTTCCAGAGATGTGTGAAAAGAGCTGTGGCGGAGTGCACCGGTCTTTTTGACGAAAGAATGAAATCCAGTCTGATTCAAATGAACCCACTCCCCCCGAGACTATTTGGGCTCCCAAAAATTCACAAAGACGGTAATCCCATCAGGCCCGTGGTGTCAAATAGAGGTGCCCCGACCCATAAACTAGCGGCTAAATTAATTGACATAATCAGGAACTTCACATCTTTCTCCTCGAAATTCAGTGTCAAGAACTCAATTCACCTGACTGAGTGCCTTGTGAATCACAACCCCCCCAAGTGCTGCAGATTGGTTTCTTTCGATGTAGATAACCTCTTTACATCAGTACCAGTCGCCGAAACAATTGAATTGACGAGTCGTTTACTTCATGACTCTCATATTAATGACGTCCTAATAGAGGAAATTCTGACCCTTGTGACAACCTGTACCAACCAAAACTATTTTATGTTTAATGGCGGTTTTTATCACCAGACGGAAGGCCTGGCGATGGGTTGTCCCATGTCTCCGTTACTGGCTGAAATTTTTATGGCAACTTTGAGCACAAACTTATTAATTCCGGAAATCAACTATTAAGATATGTAACATATTGGTATAGATACGTCGATGATATAATTTGCTGCTGGGCAGGTAGTGATTGCCAATTGAACTGTTTTTTAAAGCTTTTAAATAAAGTGAGCAGATACACTCACAGTGGGAAAACAGAAGGTCCTGGGGTCCCGCCATTTTCTTTGTGGCCATGATCTGACAGCAGAGTAACCTCCACTGGTGGCCATGGTTAGCAAACCACAAAACCCAATCACGTCCCAGAGGCCAATGTAATAGCAATGAAAACCAACACTTGCTGCGGACTCAAGAGGTGATGCTACGCAAGTAACACATTAATAATTAAAAAAAACACAAATGTACACACACCTGTGGGGATCCATTGTGGCACCGAGGTCTGCCATCCTTGGACCAAAGTTGCCCCTGGCATTTCTTTCCCAACCAACCCAATCAACATGCTCTGGATCTGGGGCATCTTCAGGAATTCTCAGAGTGAAAAGAATGCTTTCGTCAACACACCAGCCAGCATTAAATTTACGTCGAATGCCAATCACCTCCACGGTTGAACCTGCCAAGTGATGCCTGAAAAAAGCACACTGACAAGTTACTTAAGTTCATACGTATCTTCCATTTCAGAAGAGTTTTTAAGCTGTAAATATATTTCAAGGTATCTTATTCTCTGGTATTCCATAAATTGATCGTGTGAACCAATATTAATATACAAGTCTCCAGTGAGATATAGCAAAGAACTGGAACAAAGTTTTAGGAAAAATGGCCCAAATGAGGTACAGAATATAATGCATACCCATCACGCCTTTTCCATAACCTAAACATTAGATATACCTTTTAATAATAATGACCACAATTAGCTCATAAATAGAGATGGGCACCTTTGAAAATTACCATGGTATTTTTCGTAATTTACCGCGCCCCTTTGAAAACTACCGTAATTTTCGGTAAATTTTCCAGATAATTCACCCATGTTTGAGATAATTTTTCATACAGATAAATTCCCAAGATGTTCTTTTAAGCCAAGTCCACATTTATGACGTGTTTAATTATAAATTTAGGAATGTTCAACTCATTTTTGTCATATTTTACTTAAATTATAACATTATTGAGTAATTATTAGTCGAATATTCTTCTTGAAAATTTCTCATACTTTGACAAAAGAAAGCCAGATTGCGTGTTGCTGCCATAATTCTGTTTACAATTTTAAAAATTTATAACAGATAAATGTTGCATCAGGTATGGTTTAAACATTGTATCATCACCCTTTTGCTACTGGCATTCTTATTTAACCATACATTTTCTGTTTAATGCTTAAAACTAAAAAATACTGGAATATTACGGTAATTTTCGAAAATTACCGTAATGTACCACGGTAATTTACCTCAGATGAAAATTACGATAATTTTCCCATCTCTAGTCATAAATACAGGACAGCACACACAACAATGCCCTGGGAGGTGTAAATTTCCTACCCAGGTGGGACTCGAACCCGCAACCTTCAGGTTAGCAGGAGAGGACGTTACCCCACGGCCACCGAGGCCGGCAGGGTAACGTCTTCGCTTCGGGGTTTTTGGGTAGTTATGAAGAAAAAGCTTATTTATTGGTGTTAGCCATAAAAAACACAGACTCTTTTCAAGTAATTTCTTCCATATTACTCATTCCCTGCATAACCCTGTGCTTTTATCACATTCATAATTTGCTTCATGCACCTCCGCTTGTTCCTAGGACTCCTCCTAATGTTCCTCCTCTCTAAGGATATCTTGCACCATATTCACCCGTTCACTTTCTCAGGCCAATGCCCCTCCATGCCACTTACTAATCCACTATCATACGTCTCTTCAGCTGTTCGATACTCATCCGTTCTCTCAACATGGCCAAACCAACAAAACAAGCTCATTTCATATCGGTCCATTCATGGGCGTACCCAGCAAGGGGCAGGGGGGGCAGCCCCCAGAGGCTAAAAAAGAACCTTGAAAGAAGACAAGCAATTTCATAAAAATTTGTGTCGAATCGTGTTTCTTGTCGTTGCAGGTAGGAAGACAACATATCTTATTTCTGTACTTAGAAACACTAAGAAGAAGCAGACCAATGGCACACTCTATAGCATAAAGTTCCTCTACGTAAAGGATTTTATATGAAATATGTTTCGTTGGTTCTATCAACCTCACAAAATGGTCGCATATCTCAACCGGTGATCTTTTACCCTGCGGAATCTGAAGTGCAAAAGAATGAATGAAGCAATCAGTGAAGTAGACTGTTACGTTTCGTGCTTAGTCACAGCACTGTGGAGGGATATACCATTTTATTAATAATGATAACATTTATACAAACCTCAGAGGATGCATCGGATACACCAGCATTAGAGTTTAGTGGGCATCTATGTACTAAGAAAAATTAGCAGTTGTACTTACTATAAGCATTATCTCTTTTTGTTCGTTGATCAACTAAACATTATAATGCAAAAATTGAAGTACTCGTTGAATTACGCAGTCGTCTAAGCTTTCCATGTGCGAGTGTCGGTGCTGCTACGTAACAGCCGACGGTTTCGTGTAGCCACGTAAGGTGGAAAGGGTGCAACAAAGCGGGAAGGTTCACCGGCGTGACCTAGAGCATTAGCAGGGCCGATTTATTAGATGTATCACATCGTTATAGACTCTAAGAGGCGAATAATCGAGACATCTAATGACCTTGGAGCGTTTGTGGTAATTTTCGAATCAATTCCGGCGACAAAAATTGAAGAATCACCTAGAGACGTGCCGTAGAAATGCTGTTTACACTTCACCAAAAATAAAAAAATAAAACACATTTTTTAGTTCATGTGGTGAAGTTATTTAGCAAAAGGTGAAAAGTGATGTTGAAAAATCTATAGCTTATGCTGTCTTAGCTGATGAAACAGTGAACATAGCAGGGAAAGAACAGCTATCAATCAGCTTGCGTTTCTATAAAAAGAGTTGCTTCAGGCTTGATGTCGTGGAATAACATAATTAAATAATATAGGCAATTTTCCACAATATAAACTTTAATTCGACCGGTTTCGATGCACTGCATCATCATCAGGTGACAAATATGACACAAAGTCCAGTATCTATACAGAATTGCAAGTAAGGAGAGGGTCGGGAGAAAAGGGGGGGGGGGAGAGGACGGAATTAGATGGGAAGAGGAAAGGGTGGGAGTTAAACATGAGTGACTACTGTATGCGGGGAAAGAGAATGGGTTGAAAGTATCTGTGTGCAAATGGGTTTAACCACACATAAATGCAAACTGGGAAGGTCCGAACCAGGCAGAGGAAAGAATGTGTTAAAATCGTTGTAGTCTGTTCTACAGGTTTTAAGAGATACCGTTCAGCAACGTCGGATGGTGCCACTAGTACTCGACCAGTTTGTCGACAAGGTGTAATTGACAGATTGAAGGCATTAATAAGACGTTATGTTTAGAGTTGAGCAACTATGATGTGCAGCTAGAGTAAAAAACTTAGTATATCAAAGAAGAAATCCCAGGAGACACTGAAGTCATTAAACATGAAATTTTAAAATAATCAAATAATGTGGAAGGCCCTGTATGTAAACTAAACTCCTAACATAACAAGTATGAGAGTGGAGAATAAATGATTATCATAAAATACTTGCAGCTATGCACAAATAAATGAAAAACATGTGCAAACAAAGTATAGATATTCAGTATTTTTAATCGAGAACTACTTAATAACTGCTAGCGCCATCCAATGCTGCTGAATGGTACTTCTTCAACCGCGGGAAAGAGGCTACCACGCTCTCCCATTACACATGCTACCGCCTGTTCCGAACCATTAAGGAGACCCGAGTCGTGTCATCAACCATCAGGGCCAAGGGAGTCTACAATGTAAGAGGGAGGACGGGGGAGAGATGGCCGCAGAGCTAGGGAAGTGGATAGTGGTCACACGCCACGTCGTCTTCCTTCCAGGTCCGAGTAAGGCGCAGCTGCAAGGGTTAGGGATGGGGGAAGAATGTTGCCGTGGGCAAGCACCTAGTCAACAAGCACAAAGTAGCATGATGGCAAGGGGGGGGGGACGTTGGGAGCACTTAGTCACTGTTGCACTCATTAGGAAAGTAAGGGAGAGGGGGTGGGGGGGGCGATGAGAATACCAGAAGAGTCAGCATTGTAAGAAAGTGAGGGAGAGGGTAAGTTCCGCTTTCAAATAGCTGATGAGGAGTATCCCATGGCGCGGCTCCATCCTTCCGGCACTGTGGAAGTGATGGAGCCGTGCCATGGCCGTGATGAAAGAGGGTGTAAGGCTTAGGGAGTTTTTCGTTTGGTCAGGGAAGGGTCTTCATGCACAAAGGAAGCACGGGTGAGGGTGGGGGTGGGGGGGGGGACCGGGGTGAGTCGGGGTATGGGAGCACTTGTCACTGGTACTCATACTGAGAAATTGATGGAGAGGAGAGGGGAGGG
This sequence comes from Pyrrhosoma nymphula, assembly GCA_963573305.1. Lineage (NCBI taxonomy): Eukaryota > Metazoa > Arthropoda > Insecta > Odonata > Coenagrionidae > Pyrrhosoma > Pyrrhosoma nymphula. Next base: position 10,462,621 of record OY754327.1, read on the forward strand.
GAAGGAGAAAAATTGCATTGTTGAGAAGAGTGGGCTTATTGTCCCCAAGGACGGTCTCAGAGGGGGGGGTCAAGGAGGTCATGACCCCCCACCCCCAAAATCTTGAATATGTACGGCCTATAATGAGCAAAGACTGAAAATATACCTAAGTATTTTTTTTACCTAAGTATTTTTACTTGACATCTAGAAGAAATTGCCATTTTTTATTGCTAAAACGATCACGTCCCCTCCTCCTTGGTATTCGCCTCGACAGTAAATTTTCACACTTGGGACCTATTATGATGACCCCCCCCCAAAAGTTAAGGTTGGGACCAGGCCTCACTCACTGCTGTAAGGCCCTGTAGTATAGCTTTTGGCTCTCTCTTTATCTCTCTTTCGACGGTGGAGACATCTGGGATAGAGATAATTGGCAGCTGTCGATAGTAGGTCTCACAATCGATAGTGGCTCTCACTATCGATAGACATGGTCACAATCGGATTGCCGTCACAGTGGATCTCGTTGTTTGTTTTGAAAAAGGTGGTGCGTGTGTATTGTTATTTTGATCGAATTACGCACTGCTATTGATTCTTGTTTGTTTTTATGTGTGGATCTGGACTCAGGAGTGTTTTCTTGCTAGTAAGGAGTGCTGCCGAGCTTTTACAATGTGAATAGCAGACTTTTGAGGAGATGCATCAGGTGATTATTAATACCATGGACATACCAAGGTGAAGTTATGTGCCTGCGAATCCTAATAGTTTATACCATGATAAAGAACAAAAGAAGAAATAGTGACTGCTTCATGTAAACCAAATTTGATAACGTTGGCTCATTCAATGATGCTGTGACATTCGCATGTTCAGTGAGCAAGGCCATTGGCAATGTTGTTGTAAATGAAATCATTCACTTTCTCAAATTACTGGACGCAAACATAGTAATGCAATAAATACGGGAGAACCATAAAAAATCAATGATTAATATAAGGCGTTCAGCTAATAAATTCCTGTATAACCATTGCAGTCTAATTCATTATCTTTTTTTAATATGATGGCATCTTAGTTGTCTATTTCGTTTCTTTTGGAATTGATTCTTCTTTACATATTATTTGTTTCATTGCATGCAATATCATTAACTGAGATTTTTCCCATATTTTGTACGCTAAGGAGTGTTCATACTTTGCTAGTCTCATGCTCTTCGAGCATAGGAGCAGCCTCTTTTTCATGAATGCTGCCTTTTAGCTTGGGTATTTGACGCATAATGTCTGTTTTGCTTCTACCGTCTAATCACATAAAAAAATAATTGGTACGTACAAAAATAAGCACAATCAGATAAAAAGGATACTTAAAACAGCATGCGGAATATATGCAATTCAAAATTAATGGCAAAAATTGTGCATTTAGCTATAATACTCAGCAGACAATACCTTAAATGGAGGTTATCTGTTGCATCAGCACAACATCTCGGCACACACTCCCCTGTCCTCTCACGTCCACACACTCCAGCAACTATCTCTGAAACTTTAAGGGAATCTTCTCCTTCCTATGATGCCCTTCTTCATTTATTATTTTATTTGTGAACTTCACTTCCCATTTAATGCGTGCTGCTACAAAAATGGAAAGCAGTTTGTCTGCACCTTCCTCACATGGCAAGACAAAATTTAATTGATGCCTCAGGATTGCCTTGGCCTTCTTGGCAATAAATTTTTGGTCTATAATTTTATGGATCACATTTTGGAATACTTCTTCCCATACATTTAGTGTGGAAAGAGTATCCTGGTTGGGATAAATTAAAGTCTTTCCCTCTAGAAGCATGAGGACCTGCAAGTCAGGAGGGTATTCATTTTCCTCACTGAAGAGGTGGGCCTTGCATGCCTCACATGTGTGACCCTGCAGGTACCTAAGACATACTTCCATAGCAACTTCCATGGTTACCTTTTTCTCCCCAAGGATCGTGTACTTAGCAAGGAGAATGTCTTCCCCTGCTCCTCCTGCACTTCCAAATTTAATATTTTGCCACTGTTACCTGTTAAAAATTCTCCCACTTGTACGAGAACAGAGGTTAAGTCCTCCTCACAATTAGTGTGGCATGATAACTTGGGAATAGAACTTAATAAAATATGCTTCAGACCATTTGCAAACTGGTATGCATTAGGGTTAGTATTGCAGCCATGTTGTTGCCTTATGACTGAAAACATATTTTCCAACGCGTCCTGGTTGAGAGCCCTAGTCTCCAGCTTTCTAATTTAAACTCCTCTTGTAGGTGGTGGAAGAGAGAAATTATGCCATTAATGGTTATTAACCACCCATTAAGGCTAGGTGGTTGTTTTTTGCAACCAACAAAGAAGCTGTTGCCCAATTTCTTGGCCACCCCCTCCTAGAATTTCAAGTGATCACTCCCTTCATGCATGGCAAATCGGAGCTTCTGCTGGTCATCTTTGGTTGTATCACTATTTAAACAGTCGAACAGATTGTCCGTAAATTCAAAAAATTGTGCTGTTGCTGTGGCACTGCTGTCTAAATTCCCTAAGGCCAAATAAACTGACATTGCCAAGCTTACTGAGTGGCTAAATACTTGAGCTGCTAACTTGACATGCATTTTTTTCAGTGGCCATAGGTTCACGTGACTATCTGTTATTTTAGGGATTCATTTCATTTTCAGTGGATGATAAATTTCATACAAGTTTTTTAAATGGCTCCATTTAACAACTTCACCATCAAAATTCAAATCATACATGTATAAGTTATTCCTCATTGATTTGAGTAAGTGAGGGGTATCATATAGGAAGTAAACAGTATTGTCACCAATCTTGAAAAATGGCTCGTCAGGAGAAATTTTGAGAATTTTTGCCAAACCTTGATTGACAGGAGCTTGATCACAAACTATGGCCACAACTATGGTGAAAGCTTCATTTGTGGCTCTATTCAGATTAGGCCGTCTGCTTTTCATTCATTGAATCTCAGGATTCGTTTAAAGAACCGATATTGAACTAAAATTTGGGATATTTTTTGCTATTGTTTTCCTCTGCTTTCGATCAAGCAAGGAGATTTTCATCCAAGCATTGCAGCTTCAGGTCAGGCCGCGCACCAGGCCAGAATAATGTCTTTTCCTCCTTTCCCCATCATTGCGGGGGTTACTCCATTCACCCTCTCACAAAAACAGCAACGCGACCCATGGTCTGGGAGTATCGTGCGTACTTATGAGGTTTATTTACCCGGGAGTCAAGGCCAAGGGATTCGTGCGAGGAATAAACATCGAATGAATCATCGGCGTTACGCCAAACTGTCCATCTTATCTTCCTCCTTCTATACCTCAACCGGCTGCATCAGCGGAGAGGGAGGACATGCCTTTGAAGAGTGGGGGGCTTTTACTTAAAGAGCCCAAGAGGTATGGGGGGGCGGGCAGAGTCAGCGTGGGACATCGCATCCTGACCTAGTGTTGAGAGGGTGGGACCGAGGCGGCACTCGAAGGAGCCTGATCCCCTGGAGGGCCGGAACGGGGGCTTCGGTGTGAAGGTGATGGCTCGTCTCCACCCTTAGAGTGGGGAGGGGTGACATGGAGGGTCGTTTGAGGGTGAAATATGACCAGTATGGGAGAGAAGGAAAGCATTTGATAGGTTCGCCGGAAGTGAGAAAGATGATGGAGAAGAGTAAGCCGAGGTTTTGGAGCAACGGAGATGGAAAGCAGGATGAATTTTCCTGGTGGGGATTGCCGGGTGGGGGAAAAAGAATATGGGAATATGCAGGCTTTTCTATTTCGCATTTCCTTAATTTCCGATCCGTTCGGGCAGTCTTACAAAAGGGAATCAGTGAATAATAATTGAAGAATAAATAAGACAAACGAATGAATGTGTATTATAAAAAAATACTTCAGCTCTTCTGTCAAGAGAATCACTCATTTAAAAAAAAGTTATTTGTTTTTGCACTTTGCTTCACTCCGTCGCTCCCACCATGGCCTCTCATTTGGATAAATGCAAACTGAACTGGGAGTCGACATCATTAACAATTAGGAATCAATGTAATGTATCCCGGGTGAGCAAAACTTCATTCTTATTAGGAGAAATCAGGACTTGGTCATTTTCGTTACAAGCTTGGAGATCGTGATCTATCTATTCAAATTGCTGGGGGTTACAGCCAATAAACGGCCAACTTGTGACAGGCTATGCCTCAACGCCCCTACCCTAAGATCCTGGCCAATCAGATGTCCAGCTTCTGCACTGGGTAACAACGAACTCCCACCCACGATGTCCTCCAGGGGGTATCGTTCGATAACCCAAGGAAAGATGCAAGTGCTTCCAATTGGGCTACGATGCTGACGAGGTTTTATGCTCCCTCTCCGACGGCGTGATTTTTGACATCTCATAGGATGGTTCCACTTCAGTGGCGAAGCGTGATCTTTTAGCCTAGTCATCGCAGACGCACCGACAGACGCGAGACATGATCATTCCCCTTCCGAAAAACACATATCAAAAGCTATTTTTAGCCTCTGTAATACAGACTTAGTTTTCCTACTATGGGCAATAATGCAAATAATTTGTCATTATAATTAAATAAAAACTAAATTTAAATGTAAAATTTCAATGAAAAAATACACAGCTTAGGGGCGCTATGACAAAAGGCGGGGGGGGGGGGGGGGGGGGGGGGGGAGGGGCTTGGCCCCCATTGGCTACGCTACTGGTCTTCTTTCGCACACAGAACATCGCTGCGGCTAGTAAAAGGTGGGACTCGCGTTACAACAGGGACAATGTGACAAAAAATAGTAATTTTTGATGCGCAGAGGTTATGCATTAAAACTACAATAAACTGGCGTAAAAATGAAATCATTATTAGCATAAAGAAATTAAAGTTACCAAATCTGGTAATTTTCGACACTATTAGGCATTATACTCACAATTAAATAACAATTTGGCTGAAAGGGGACATTTTTTTAAATAACCTTTGGCAGTCAACCTGTCAAATTTATCGTATAAAATACATAGATATTAATCAAATATGCTATTTTACAATAAAAAATGCCTAATCCCTGTATTACTGATATCCATATCGAATATAATTCGGCACAAACAATTATAAATGTAAAACAATAACAAAACACGAACACTCAACCTCTGGCACTAAAACAAAGCCAAACGTGTTACAAGTTTCAAAACTCCATTCCCTCCACGCGATTCTGGCAAGAGTTGCCGAGCGGAGCCGATAGTAGCCGAACGAGCAACGGATGCGACTGAGCTAGAGATGACTTGCCGTGCTTAACACGATAGCCGTCGCCAGTGGAGGGGATGGGCGCGGGAAGCGGTACTGCCGCCGAATCAGATTCTCTGAACAGAGAGAATCTACTGCTCGAAGTTGGTGTTTTTACGAAAGTTCTTCGACAAATAATGGCACAAGTACCTTGCATATGACATTTTTCTACAAGAGCACTACTTTTCTACTGCTCTAGTTGTTTTCTGTTCTTCTTAAAAAAACTTTAAAGTTCTTAGTTTTTTACATTCTGCTGTAGTCATCGGCGCATCCATAGATGACCACACCCCTCGCCACTGTTCCACTTATCCTCTTCTTGTTTGTATCTCTAATAATGGATTAATCTACAAAACCCTTATCTAATTCTAAATCAATCTGCAGGAACGCAGCTGAGCTCTCGTTTAAGATATTTTTTCAATCACTGGGTTGAAGCGAATAGGGAGAAAGGTACCTACACCATTTTCCGATACATATATGTACGGGTACTTGACCATTTTTTCCCTTTGAATATGCATATGCCCAGCGCTAGCCATACTTCAGAATTAATGTGGGCCAAAGTAATTGGTCGTATGAACCAAGCGAACTCGTATTTTCTCTGGTTTTCTTGGCTGTTTGGCAACGGAAGAAGGGAAGGGCTCGATGTCTACATCAAAACGCTCAATTAGGGGGGTATATTAAACCTGATTCTTTAGATGATAGCTATTGCCAGCCAGAATAATTATGCCGCGGAGCAAGGTTGAATGTAATCAGTCTGAAATAGTGCGAAAAAAAGCTTCTTTGGGTTATATTCACAACTGAATCTACCGCTCGAACAATATAGCACCATCTCTGACACATGTCATAGTTTTTGAGCACACACGCGCAGCAAACGAATACTGTACCAAGAATATTCATCATGGATTTATGTTTGGGAAAACCGGTAGAAAAAAATGCCAGGGATCATGAAAGGAAAATGCTGGTTATAGCAATTAGTCTCTCGCGGGCGAGTATATCCGTACACGACTACTTTACATTTTTTTAATCGTTGGCAACTCTGTGGACTCATAGTGACAAAGTCGAACGCATTTTTGGTCTGATTGGTTCCATATTTTATATGCTACAATGACTACGATTCAAAGTCGTCCTTAAGGTCTGTATAAAAGCGTATCAGGCTTAACATTGTGGAAATACTTTATGTCCATTTGAAATAATACAAAGTAGTAAATTTCCACACAGTATATTATCAACCATAGGTTAAGACCATTTGGTCGGGACCTTGAGAATGACATTACGTGCTGAAACCTTGGTCGGTGTTGTATTTTGTGGTTGATAATATACTGTGTGGAAATTTACTACTTTGTTTTATTTAAAATGGACTTAATGTCTGGTTTCACTGGGGTGTCCAGCGGCCATGTCCAACCGTCACATCTGGACGTCGCGGCTAGACGACACGGCCGGGTGGTTTCATTCAGGCGACTACGTCCCGTTTCCGTGGCTGGGCGATGTGGGAGAATGTGTATTTAGTTTAATTACAAATTTGTTATCGCTTTGTGTTTCCTAAGAGTGAGTTGATTTTAAGCTGAAATGGATGGTGATGATTTAGTTTTGTTGATTTTGTTGGAAGACGAAGAAGAGGACGACCAATGTTGCAAGTAGTTTTATAAAAAAGAGCTGGAAAGGACACGTCATATAAAATGCGGAGAGAGGAGAGCAGAAAAATGGCCGAAAATTGGAACTGCCTGACTAGGCGTCCGCGTCTCGACTGCTCTCGAAGCAGTCGATACGCAGACGTCGGGCATCAGCAGTCGAACTCGACGGCCGAGACGTATCAGTGAAATCGAACCCATTTGATATATATTGGATGAGTACGGCAGTGACTTCCGACTGATGGACGCGGATGCGGGACGCTCCAGCAAAACCACACCTTTACTATTGTGGCATTGAAAAATGAGATATCGTTCAGGTAATACATTCAGTGCATAATGTCTTCGGCGACGATGATTAATTAGATGCTTAACTCTGACAAGGAGTGTCTAAAAACGTAACTGTGATCCGTCACTATTCGCATAAACAAGTAACTTTTTCACGTCGGGACCAAGATCCGAGGTTCGTAATTTTAAAACTTCATTATTTCGTAATATCGCGTACTGTTACATACACTTAGATACCCTTTTGGTCGGGACCAAAGATTTTGCTTCGTAAAATCAAAATTTCGTAATTTTGAGTTTCTTATTTTCGAGTTTCTACTGTATAGAGCATTTTATCTAAGGTAAGGGGGGAAAAAAACGCTGCCCTCAAATTTGTTGGCATTTAGTTACTCAATTTATATGCGAGATTACCCACGAAGGGTAGAGACCTCCATTTTTCTGAAACACAAACAGAGTTGGAGGAAACTATCTCTTTAATCGCCATCTGGTTTTGTTTTGCCCTTACAATTTTGTCCACCAGTTCTATTGAGAAACCATTTGTTGTGGCAATGGAATACATTGTTTGGAGGTCTGTATTATAACTCTCTTACGGTTGCTAGGAGCCCTTCTAAACCCCTCCCCTCACAACCCTCCATCTGTTGTCCATTCATAAACCCACCCGAGGTTCCCCTGGGGTCCTTTCTTTGCAGCTCCTCACTTCGTGGCCTTTTATGAATCATTGTCTCGGCATATCTTAGTCTACTTTCCTTGCCCTTCAGTCACAGATGTTTGGGCTGGGGCTTTAACCAATCTTCCTTTTTTTTTAAATAGAAAACAGTATTAACTTAGTGACCTTCTACTTCTCCCACTCTCTTCCCCCAATTCACTTTCCTTCCTTTCCTCTCGTTTTTTCCACCACCCCTTCTCACTCTGCCATGCCCACCAACCGCCTCCTGCTCCTCTCTCCCCCATTTCAAACCAACCGTCACCATTTTTAACTTTCTCTGGGTATATATTGTATGACCTAAGCTTCAGATTGTGCCAGAAGATGCCATATTATGGTGCAACCAGTCGCAGTTTTTAAATAAAGTGTAGAAAAGTACAAAGTTTTTTATTAAAATCTGAGTCAGTGGGTGGCATGCCTGGGTGAACTGACATGGAATGACCCTTACTTGTTTTTTGAGATTTCCTTTGATGGTAAAAGGTTCATAGGTTTCGTTCAGTAAGAGAATATCAACAAGGGGGATTGTTGTTAGTATGTGTATTGAGTGTTCTCAAGGTGTAAAGCCTGCTTTGGTTCCTGTTTTGTACACTGGGAATCCCTACTGTTAACGAATAACCACCAAGTCTCTTGAGTATTTACACCTCCCTCACCTCACAGTAGTCCCAATAAGACTCCAACATTTAAGAGAGAGAGCAAAGATGTTTGAGCTGGTGTAAAGGAAGTCACATTTACTGGAGAGAACAAATGATTAAGAAATCTAGCAAAAATATACTGTACCACTTAATTGAAATTAAACCCAGTAACGTCCTCAGTGGCCAACCAGGATTTTCTGTGAGGTTACTTGGATCAGCAAAGCATAAGAATGCCCTTCGAGTAGTATCAGTAAATGCAGCTTCGAAGGACTCCAAAGGTAGAATTGAAAGATTATCTTCTTCGTCCACAGTGGCAGTGAAGAATCCTCGAATTGCTGAATCGGCAATTCCGCAGTATACTTCGCCCAGGCTTTTAACCTAGAGATCAAGACAAGGAAAAGGCTTCATCCAACACAATACAACTCAATTGCTACCACCCCATTAATTGAATATCAATGTGCACGAAATACTAGCCTGAGATGGAGAAAGAACCTTGTCTATTTTTATTGCTGGCCGCACTACAAGAACATCAGGCAATTTTGGAGCAACAAATGCAAACCAGTAATAAAACTGATATTTTTTCAAGTCCTAAAACAGAAAACTTATCACTATTTCAAGGAGATATAATGTATAAGCATGCAATCACCAGATGTGATTCAACGCACCGCATATGTCAGCAAAACAAATTTCGATAGTAATGATGGATTTTTGAAAACATCTCCATTTAAAATACTTTTCCAAAGTTCCATCCCAGAGCTCTTAATTAGAGAAATTTTATCTCTCTCCTTGAAGGACTCCAACGTATTAGTATTAATTAATGTACCATTTGATGGCAAAGAAGTAGGCTCGACGGTAAATTCACTGAAACAGTTTCGAATAATAAGTGTTACAATTAAGGCACCAATAACAGCAATCTGAAATATATGATAACGCCCATAATCCGACCGAACTTCAAACTACCTGTTAAATGAACTGTAGTCAACAAATAGAGACATATTGAATCCCGGAGGATCGGAGGCGGAATAGTAACCCCAAATATTTCTCGGGGCCTCACTTAATCTATCAACATCAAGTTTTAGCAGGGACAAATTATGCCAAAACCCGGGAGCTACTACCGATGAAAATGGTACATAACGCAAAATACTTTCGCTCCCTTTAGATTCCATTGCAATAATTATGTTGGGCAGGTTTCCATGAATTTAAAATCAATTACACTCTCTTCAAGACAAAAGATTAGAGGGCTACTCAGTAAATTATCAGAAAGATATCGTAAAACATCGGCTAACGAAGACAGTGCGCGGCATCACGAATATAAATATCTATACTCGCGTACACGTTTTCAAAAACTTATCGCAATCGGCTGTCCCTGGCTGTACACAAAAGACATCCCAAGGTGTACAGTGGAACGAATGGAACCATAGACCTTCATCTAGGAATGGGACAGCATTTTTCAATCTGAATAATGACTCTTCGTACGTGTAGCAAATCTCAGATGATTTTATCAACAAATTGGTACATATTGTGTTTCCCGAAAGTTAACTTTTGAGATGCTGTGGGACAAATCTCTGACTTTCGGAACTACCGCAACTACCGTCAGTGCGCCGATCACAATTCGCTGTTTTTTTGTCGTTGGAAATCAGCCGGCTGTAACTGGCATAGGGGGGCGACGTAAGGTTTTCTTACGAGGCTGCCGTCGCTGGAAAAGGAGCGCCACTGATTAAATCGTAGTGCGCATGCGCCTCTTCCGCGAATAGCAGCCATCGCAGCCATTTTTCGATGCTCGAAAGTTTTCGACGCGAGAATTATACCTTGTGATCCTACAAAAGTGTTTGCCTGTGTGCTGTGTGGAGTTTGACTAGTTTGCGCCTTTTGCTTTATTTACATCGACCCCTGCATCTTTTGGATTTGGACTACTCTCCTGGTTTTGACCTCTGCACCGTTTTGACTTTGATTTTGGACTGTGATTGGATTTGAATACAAGGACAACGTTCTTGTTTTCCCTCCATTGTTCGTAAACATGGCGAATTACATGAAGTACATGAAGTGCAAGGCGGGCTGTCCAGTATCCAGCCAGCATACATTGTTCCGCTTTCCTCGTAATGCTATCAGGTAAGAGTTGGTAATTTTCTAATTTTATTTCTGGAAGTTTTTAATGTAACGTCGTGCCTTGTCAAGCTCCATTTTTATTTGTTTTATTTGGCTTTATGTATTTAATTTCGTTCGTTGTTTTGTTTTTGATAATATTAATTTGTATGTTAATACGTATGTTTCGATGGGTTGATGTTTTATGTTGTTTATTGTTTTTGTTTGAAGAACGTTGCTATGTATGGTTGATAAAGGAGGGGATTAATAAATAATTCTCGGGTTTCCAGCCGAGTAAGGTTTTGGTTTGCTAACGTTTCAATGGAATACTCCTCCATCGTCTTCAGAGCAAGGAGGGGATTGTTAAAAAGTTTGAAGAGAAAGAGACTTGTAATAAAGAGGGGCAATGCCCGAGTTTTTTAAGAAAGTTAATATTATTTTGAGGGATCCCGACGTCACATTATCCTGACGTCAGTCAGATATGAGATGTGTGAATCAGCACTTAAATTTATTTCAACGTAGAATATGGTTCAGTTGTGTGGTTACCTTTTTATGAAGTCAATCGGGAAACCATAGAAAAAATGAAGCACAAATTTTTATGCCTGATCTCTGCCAATGTCTTACAAAACCAACGTAAGCATATGAATTGACTACTCATTTAATGTCTTTGATCATTATTCCCGCACATTAGTTATGCCAAAATCAAGCTGGTCTAATTTTTCTTGTTAAATTATTAGTAAACCTGATTCATTGTAGTTACCTGCTGGACTTGAGTTAAATTTAACTCTAATGTTTACAATTTTGTCTGTTAATGTGATGGGCAAATTGCCCGTGAATAAATCATTATCAACGTCATTATCATGTTGTGCGCTGTGTTTATGTTGAGCAAGGGTTTAGTCGTGTAGTGATATAAATTGCTCTTAAGCAGCATTAAATTTTTTCCTGTTGTTTTACAGGTTTAAACAATGGGCTGATATTGCTGGAGTCCACTTTGAGATTGGGGAGAAAGTTAAAGGACTTTACCTTTGTGGGCGTCATTTCAAACGCAACCAATTCAGAAATGAATCAAGGACCACCATTGTTCATGGTGCAACTCCAAGCATAACAAGAATGCAGCTAGAAAGTGATGGTCTTCCTGCATCTCCTCATTGTGCAGCAGCATCCAATGCTGTTGATTTTGCTGATTCATCATCTCTGACTGATTCTTTTGTGGTACCACCTGAGCTCGATGAGTCGGGCATGGTAACTTCTACACCTGCTAAGACATCATGTGTAGTGAAGCTGACTTACCCACCTACTGTGGTAACTGATGGGAGTCTTAGCATGGGGCCCCATTGTGAGGAGGGAGCAGTGCTGCCGGCAGTGGAGTCAGTGCTGTCACAGGGGGAGACAGTTTCTACCAGCAGGCCAATAGCTGGCTCCTCATTGAAGAAGAAGAAGGAAAAGTCGCTTCTGAAACAATTGAATTGTACTCGTTACAACCACATGACTCCAAGGAAGAAGTTTTTGATAGGAATATGCCAGAAAAGGGAGCGCTCCCTAAAGGAACTTAGAGTTAAGTACAAAAATGCCAAATTGTCTTTAGAGCAACTGGCGTCAGTTACAAGTGAGCCTCTGAAATGTGTGGAGTTGTTGAGTAAATCAATGTCTTACACTTCAGCTCAGTTTGTGGCTTCACAGATACGTTGCTCATCACAAAAGCCTAAGGGGAGACGCTGGACAAAGGAAAACAAGCTCCTGGCATTGGCATTATTCAAAAGGTCTCCTAAATGCTATGCATTGTTAAGAGCGATTTTTGCCTTGCCAAATAAGAAGACTAATCAAGATGGTGAATATGGTGCCATTTCTACCTGGCATAGACCAAAGGGTTTTTAGTGCTCTTGCACAGAGTGTAGGTGCATTGACAGATCTAGATCGCTCATGCCTTCTTATGATTGATGAGATGTCAATCAGAGAGCACCTACAGTATGATGCTAAGTCCGACAGGATTATTGGGTTGGAAGACTTGGGCAGCCTGGGACGATCACAGCAAGTGGCCAATCATGCAGTGGTTTTCATGCTAAGGGGTTTGAGGAGACCATGGAAACAGCCTGTAGCCTTTTTCTTCTCACATGGTGGCATGGATGCTGAGAAAATGGTAATGGTGATAAAAGTACTTGCTGCGTGCACCGATTGTGGACTTAATGTAGTGGCGACTGTGACAGACATGGGCACAAACAATGTGAGGGCATTTAAATCAATGGGTGCATACCCAAGTGCACCATACTTCATGCATGGCACAAAGAAAATTTTCACCCTCTTTGATCCTCCTCATCTCCTTAAGTGCCTAAGGAATATGCTCCTAAAGCACAACGTGAAGTTGTGTATCAATGTTGGAGGAAAAGAAATTAAAGGGTGCGCAAGATGGCACTACATTCAAGAGGCCCATCGTATTGACATGATACAGCCTCTTTTCAATAATTTAGATAAGCTAACTAAGGATCATTTAAATCCAAATGGATATCTGACCATGAGGGTGTCAATTGCTGCACAAACCCTTAGCCATTCTGTTGCTGCCACCATCAGCTGTCTTGTCCAAAATGGTGAGTAATTCTTGTCAAGCTGTTACCTTGTCTCTTTGAAAGCTGTTTGCATTGTTCAAGTACTTAACTGCATAACTAATACATGATTTCCTTCTAGGTGCACTCACTTCTGATGCTTTGCACACAGCACAGTTTGTTGGTTTTGCCGACAAGTTATTTGACAGTGTCAATGGTAGTGCGGTGGAGCCCTCAGGAGCTAAAGGTTTGAAGTGCCAGCTGCGTGTGGAGAGAGAGGACTTGCACTTGGACTTCTGGAGGTTGGCTGTGAAGGAAATCGATGGCTGGAAGTTCGACAGGAGGATGTCTGCCACCCTTCCTACCAATGCAGATGCCTCTGCTGACTTCGTAGTGTTCCGACCACCTTGTCAAGATGGTTGGATCACTACCCTGACGGCATTGCCACTTCTTTGGGCAGAATTGAAGAAGATGGGCTTCCTGAACCTCGAGCTGAGGGCTCTTAATCAGGATGCCCTCGAGAATTTGTTTGGCTCTGTACGCCAGCAGTGTGGGTCAAATAGCAACCCGACGACTCACCAGTTCGTAGCAGCTTTGAAGGGCTGCATCATTAATGGGCTAGCTTTCAAAGATTTGCAGGGGCAAAATTGTGAAGCAGAAGCTAACCCAGGTCATTTGCTAAATGATCTTGGGGAGTTCCTTTCTGGAGGTAAGGAAAAATTTTGTGACAGATCCTCAAAGTGCCCTTCTGATAAGGAAATTAGATACAAAGATTTTGACATACTTACTGACAGTTTCTCTGTGGCATACGTGAGTGGATATATCGCAAAAAAGTGTGTGGAAAAACTTAAGTGCTTACAGTGTAGGGAGTCTTTACTCACGACCTCGCCCAAAAAATACCTCCATAGTGGTATTTCTTTTAGGGAGAAATCAGAAAAATTGTGTCTCACGTACCCTACTTTGGAGTTGATGAGTGCTGTTGGAAGGGCTGCAACTCTTGTGGAGAATGTCCTTCCCCACTTGGCATGCTCAGAAAACATATGTTCCCTATTGAAAGATACAATTTTGGGGAATGAAATTTTCAATTGTTTAGTGAACAAGTGCAGTGACCACCCTCTGCAGCTAAAGCAGTCAATTGCTGAGTGTTTATGTGCAGTAATGTTACCCTGGTGGTGCAGAAAAAGGAACCGGGCGACAGCTGCTGCAAGTCATAAAAGTGCTATGGCTAGGAAGGTTAAAATTTTGCAGCATGTTTAGCCCAACCTTTGTTTGGGTTTTGTATATTATTTTATTTGTTTTTTTGTTTATTCTTTACACTATGGTAATTTATTGATATTAACTTGAAATATTAATAAAGTCAATGATTGTTAAGTTTACTTCGTGGAAGTTATTCATTGCAATCAAATAAAAACACTTCGTTCTATTCCACAATGTTCAATTTCAGCTCCGACCGATTTTCCTTCTCAGGTCAGGGAAGGAAGTTACGGGGGTAGAGGTGGGGGAACCAGCATGGAGAACAATGGTGAAGAGGTAGGAGGTTGCATGTTCCTTCTTCTCGATGAGAGGATTAGTAAACGTTGACTTATTATCAAGACGTTACAATAGGAGGCCACGGGAGAAAATAAGCCACCTATTTAAATTTGCCGCGAGTTTAGTTCATCTCTTTGCCGTCACTGGAAAAGGGGCGCGGCGTCGCCGAATTTGTAACATCGAAATTAACGTTGAGACGGACACGGCTGTTGGAAATAAACAATCACGAAACAACCTAAACAACGCGTTTGGCGGTAGCGGTGTGTGGAAAACGTGGTTAAGTATCCGAAGAAAAACGTTGCAATAGGTGATTTCTCTTTCAAGTTTTACACTTACAATGAAGATAGAAGAGGTAAAAAGTACAGCTAAGACTCAAAGGATATCAGCCCATACTCATGTCAAAGGCCTTGGTCTCGATGAAAATGGTGCGCCGATCAAAATTGCTGCCGGACTTGTTGGGCAAGCTAACGCCCGTGAGGTAATATACTGTAAATTTTAACAATCCTGGTGAACATTAATAACCGATGTATGGGTTGTAAGTTTTCTCTATTGGAATCTGTACGTGTGTAGTATCGCCGTGAAATGAAGTTATTTTCCATGCCGGGGAGTCATCATGCTACCAATACGATAGTGGTTGTTAAGTGTATATGATTGCCTTGAAAATTCTTTTATGCTAATCTCAACTCAAATATGCCTGCGACACTTCAGGGTCATTCAATGTTAATTGGCCAACGCTGTGATTTTGCCAGACCACCTCATATTCAAATGAACCTTTGCATGTAGTTAGGCTTATCATAGACCTAAAAGAAATGAAGTTTTATCTAAATGTATCCCAGTTTTGAAAATGTGACTTTGCAAATACTCTGAAAAGTGGCATGCACACAATAACGTCAGGCCTGGAAGATTATTGGCCCAACTGAATATGAGGTAGGGCAAGTTTGTGCAGAAATAATTTGTGCCTTTTCTGGTCTCTATTCTGCCATGCAGGATTTTTTCTATTCATATAATATGTGCGTGTAAGTCAGCGATATCAATTAACTCGAGAAAGAGTCGTAATGGCTAGCGAAATGTTTTCTGGACGCAAATATATGCGAATGGCATTTTATTTCCTAAATCAACTCCTCCCTTTGTTTCATTGCAGTGTAATAATAATAATAACTTCATTGAGAACCTGGGATCACATGCCCCCTAGGTTCAAGTGTAACAATACAAAAAAATGAGTGAAAAAATTCTAAATAACATTGCTTTGATTAATTCCATGATTTTGGCCTTGAGGGGCACCTTGATAAATAATATTACCATTCATTCATTCATTTGAGTAATCCACCGGTTAAAGGTAGGTTATGATGAAAGTCAGAGAATATCCAACACACTCTTACACGTGCCGTGCCCTATCTACCTCTAGTATTCCTTTCTTCATCTCAACATAAGTCCTACCTTTCTTCATCCCGTCCATAAAACCGATTCTCTCCCTTCCCCTTCCCCGCTTACCCAACACCCTACCCTCTTATCACGGCCTTCAGCAAACCATCGTCCCTCATTACCCCTTCCAGCCACCTACCCTGCCTTCCCCTAATCTCATCCATAAGTTTCCTCGCCTACCATGTCAAGCACTTCCTCATTCGTCTTCCTTTCCATCCAACGCTCCTTCTCCATCCTCCTCTGCACACACATCTCGAACGTCTTCAGCCTATTTTCGTCTTCCTTTCTCAAGGTCCACGTTTCCGTCCCATACAACGCCACACTCCATATCAAGCTCTTCACCAGGCTCTTTTTTACATCCTTACTTAAAGTTCCTGTCATCAGCTCCCTTCTATTATTGAATGCTTCCTTTGCTAGCACTATTCTCCTCCTAATGTCTTTGCTATTATGTCCTGTTTCTTCTAGCGTACTACCCAAATAATTAAATTGTTCAACTTCCTCGAGTTTGTGACTTCCTACTCTTATGACCAGCCGCGCTTGTCATAGAGAATCTCATTACTTTTATTTTCTTATGATTAATCTTCATTCTGTATTTCCCACACTGCTTTTCCAATGGATCTACTAAAGTTTGCACTCCTTTCGATGACCGACTGACGCCAACGCCTTGTTGTCCGCGAATCTAACCGAATTTATCCTCTGGCCTCCTACTTTGATTCCTAAATCTAGCTCATCCCATGCCTCTCTTACCATTTCCTCAACATAGATGTTAAAAAGAAAAGGTGACAACGGATACCATTGCCACACCCTGCGACCTATAACTGCCCACCCTGATTCACCATCAGCTACCCTCACCTGAGCCCTCTGCCCCATATATAAGTTTCGGTTGAGTCTCCTATCATGCCAATCCTATTTTTCCCCAGTATCTGCATTAATTTCTCCCAGTTTACTCTGTCAAACGTCTTTTCAAAATCCACAAAGCAAGCGAAGACATCCTGATTATGCTCTATGTTTCTATCTATAAGTATCCTCATTACCGCAATCGCGTCTCTGGTTGCCCTACCCTTCCTGAACCCATATTGGTCATCGCCTAAATAGTAGTTTGCTCTGCTTTCCAACCTTCTATTTAGTATTCTAAACAAAACTTTTGCCGTGTGATAAATAAACTGATTGTTCTATACTCCTCACAATCTGACGCTTCTTCTTTGGGATTGGTATTGATACTGTTTTCATGAAATCCTCTGGCCATACTCCTTCCTCATAGATCCTGCGAATAAGTTCGAAAAAGTATTCTCTCCCCTTGCTACCTATATTCTTCAGTAGCTCTGAAGGTAGGTTATCGGATCCCACAGCTTTTCTACCCTTCATCTCCCTTAACCACTTCCCTGACGGATTTTATTAACAAAACCGGTCAAAAAAAGTCATATTTTTTTATTTTTAAGATTCAGAAGCAAAAAAGGGAGGCAAATCTGAAAATGTTTTCCTTTATTTTTTATTCCAAATAACTAATGATTTATTCAATAATTTCTGAATGTTGCCCCTTAACTTAAGAGAATTAGGCAACCTGCATATCAGTATAACTTTCCTTCCCGTAAACCTTAGTTAGTCATCTAATGATGAATACATTTAGTTTATATTGCAAAAGCATATCTTTTCCGACAACGTTATTGTTAACTATTAATTTTAGTCCATAGTACATCAAGAAACAACGCACAAACATTCATGGAAGTTAGGCAACCCACATGACGACGACTTTCGCTCTGAAAAGGTTATAACAGAATTCATTCTTTGACAAAAACAAGAAAATTCATTTCTTTTACTTGATTATCTTTGAAGTGTGCTGGAATCCCTTTCCTCAGTGTTCCATACGAGTCAGTGGAGTGTGAAGCGAGCAAGTCGGCTAGATCTGGAGACGTATAAAAGTTATCCATCGTCAGGAAATATCATAGGCCAAATAATGGCTTCATTAGAGTCATCATCACTTTTGAGGTCATGGGTAAATGGGCCAAGTCTTTATCCAACACAGTCCCCTTTCCCGTGTAAATTGTCGTTGACCACACGTATCCAGTTCTCGATTCACAAAGAAAAAATACTTGCCAAATGAAGCTCTTTTCATAGGCATGAACTGCTGTAGGCTCTTTTCGATGGTAACATCCGTCTCTGGTGTATGGAGTGCCTTGAACTTTTCCTCCAGCCTCTGGCAAATCGGACATATTTTATTTAGTTTGGCGTTGGGGTGTGTTTGGGGATCAAAATCGTTATTATAGGCAAATGTAAATATTGCCTTATTTTTACGAATCATCAGTAAGATATTGTGTGTCCAAAAAAAAGAGGAGAGTATAGGTCTCGTTGACCAATAAAACTCAGTATCTGGCTTTCACACTCTGCTCTGTAGCATTACAAGGGCAAAAAACACGAATTTCTGAGCTTGTAACAGCTCGCCACTGATTTACGCTACCACTGCTCGGCCCCGCTTTTTCACGCAAAGTGTTACTGGCGCAGTGATTAGTTTCCCAAGTTATAAAGTCAACATTTTCATCGTTGAAAAAAGTTTTTTAGGGAATCTCATTCGGGAACCAGATCGAAGTTCATCAAAGAATTACCTTCAAAAAGAAACCTAGGTGGTGCCGGAGGAGGATTCGTTGAAAGCATTTCCTCCCACTCCGCTTCCCACGAATGTTCCGCTGCGCCTTCTGATTCGGAGCTTGTTTTTCCGGAGAGAGTCGACTAGGAGCCAGGAACTTCAATGTCCATAACCTCCGAATCACTGCTGGTCAACACTGATTCCTCTCCGGAATCCATTTCTGATTACTAGGTACATGTTACCGCGCGAAAAAAAAATAATTTTCCGTAGAGTTCACTCCTATTACACCGCTCGTATTAGAACGAAAATGTTAGAACTAAAAATGGAAAGTTAGTATCGTTGGAATTTCAGCGAAAAAGTGCATGCGCTCTGAAAATCAAGGATGCGTATTCTCTGAAACTCTACGAAAGACTGTCACTATCGTCCTTCCGACAAATTACTCGTGGAAACAATCACGATATGCAAAGGACCTCGCCCCTAAGTGTGAAAAACCCATCCCATGCTCATCATAAAATTTTTCTTTTCCGTTCCTACCATTTCTTGGAAAATAAACACACGTGTGCGTACCGCAACAGCATGAATTTTCCGACTAACGGTAAATTGATATCGAGAAAAGCCCATTAGTAAAGGGTTGGCTGGTGGGAAAGTAGCCCGGGGAGCAAAGGGTGGCATATTAGCATGACATGATACCGGGCGCCAGGTTGCTTAGCGGGCCATCGGCTCTCGAGCGGGTGTTTTCTGACCTCTGGAAAGTGTCAAGCATGACAATAGAAGGTAGAGATAAATCCCAAACACATGTTTGGGATTTATCTCTACCTTTCCTATTTTCTCGTACTCATGTGGGTTAGGGTAGCACATACACAGGGCACTTGTGTTGGTTTCTATTGAGAACGTACGACCTTCAGACGTCTTCATCGTAAAGCTGTTTCCGTAAATATGTTTCACCACTTCCGCCAGTATTCAAAGTAGAAAAATGAAAGGGGCTGATGAAATAACATTCACAACATGTCTAAACATTTACGCTCACGCCATTTTATCTAAAGAGAACGGTTCAAGAGATATTTCCAACATATATAAAAATTACCGGAAGAAAAATTTGCGGACGATTAATATAGAATTACATAATATATATTGTAACAAATATATATTGTAACAAATATATATTGTAGCAAATATATATGGTAACAAATATATATCTATAGTAAAAAATAAGGCAAGGAAAGATTCATGTTCTGTTGCTAGAGAAATATTGTATTCCAATTACTGTGGAACTCATCGTAGCAGTGAAAATTAGCGCAAAATTGAAATTGCAATTTTTATAATGACCGCTAAAATGTTGAAGAAAAATGTAATTGAATGCTCATGAAGTGTATGACGAAATAAATGAAAATAACTAATTTAAAAATTATTTACGAATTTAGAAAGTTTTTTGTCATGTGAAACGGAAGTTTTACATCATAAATGTGCAATAATTATCTATAAATAACAAAAATTGAAGTTGTAAATTTCGTAAAAAGTTCGCAAAAGAAACTCCATGCATGAAGTAAATAGACGGATAGTTACGAATGACAATGTAGGTGATTGAAATTTCGTATGGGGATAACTTTTCAGTGCGTAAAAAATTATAACCCTCGAATTGCTAGAAATATTACCAAAAATGACCATTGTTTTAACATAAGAAATCACTATTTGAAAAGAGCGCCGCTCGGTGGCTCTAGACCTTCAACAGCACAGGAGGCGGCAGGAACGCAAGCTACTAGCATCGGCCGACTATATGCGGGCGTAAAGAAAAATATACGGACATCGCGGACTTGCCCGAATATATGCGAGCTTGTCAGATTTTGCACCACCTCGGTGCCCGAATATATGCAGGCTTGTCAGGGAAGTGGTTAATGCCCTCTCTGTTTCGCTGTCAAGTAACTCTGGTTTGTGGTTATCCTTATCTATTGTGCCTTCATCCTTTAGATCTGGGCTCAAGGGTCTATTATTGCTGTCATATAGCTCCTCTACGTATTCCCTCCACCTTTCCTGGATATCTTCCTATTCGAATGATATCTTCCCTGTATTGTCCTTAACCTTTGGTATTGTTTGCCCTCTCTTACCACCCGATAACATTTTCACCTTGGCGTACAAAGGGCCCACTTCTCCCTCCTGCATCTTTTCCATTTCCTCGCATTGTCCCTTCCACCAGTTTTCTTTTGCCCGATTGGTCACTCGCTGGAGTTTATTATTTAATTCCTTGTACTTCCTCTTGTCTACGTTGGTGTTGATGTTTTTCCATATTCTTCTCTCCTCGATTTTCTTTATCATTTCTTCCGTAACCCACTGCTTCTTAACCCTCTTCTTTTCCACCGTTCCTATTGTTTTCTCTGCCGCTCTTGCGATGCCTGTTTTTATAACCTCCCATCTCTTCTCTGTGGTTCCCATCCGCTTCTCTTCACCTATGTTCTTTTCTACTAGCTCTTGGTATTCCCTCCTTTTCAACCCTTTCAATGCTTCAAGGTTCCAACTCTATATCTTCCTACCTTTACATAACCTTTTGAACCTAACTTCAAACTTCTTCATCACCAAGTTATGATCTGAGTCCGCATCCACCCCTGGATAGCTACGCGAGTTTTTACACTGTTCTTAAATCTCTGCCTTACCATTATGTAATCAATTTGGTATCTCCCAGTAGCACCCGGCATTCTCCATGTCTACCTACGCTTAGGGTGATGTTTAAAGTGTTTTTCACCGCTAATTTATTTCTTCTACAAAATTCAACTGCCTTTTCACTGCGATCATTTCTTTTTCCCAGCCCAAACCCTCCCACTTCTAATCCGTCCCTCCCTTCCCCCATCACTGCATTCCAGTCGCCCCTCACTATCAGGTTTTTCTTTCCCGGCACTACTCTAATTATTTCTTCTACTTGATCGTACACCTCTTCCTCCCTATGGTTGCTTGTAGGCATGTATACCTGGGCCAGTACGAAATTCGTCGGGTGTGCTTTTATTTCTACCAATTGTATCCTGTCGCTCACCTGTTCAATGTTTACCACCCTCAGCCCCAATTTTGTATTCAGTACCATACCTACCCCACGTTGACTCTCATCTCCCCCACTATAGATCACCCTGTAGTTATCACTCCAATAGTCCCCGTTATCCTTCCATCTCACCTTGCACAATCCCAAAGCATCTATTTTTCCTTTCTCCATTTCCTGTTTAATATTCTCAAGCTTCCCGGCCCTCATCATTGGCCGTACGTTCCAAGTTCCTATTTTTACCGCTGCCTTCCTTCTCTTTTTCATCTTCTCCTCCCTCCTATTCCTTGTATCCTCTGATGATGATGTTGTGCAAGGATTTCGTGTGATGAAGACCGCAGAGGCCTTGCCTCCCCCACTGCCGGGCACGACACCTGCTCTAGTGGGTGGCTTCCCGTAGTTGCCTGGAGTCAATTCTCTGTGAATGACTTCCATGTTCTGGGAGGTGATAGTTGAGAGGTATTCCCAAGCCACTCAACAATATTTTTAATGTGACACCATCATGGAACTACCTTTCATCTGGTTCCTACCCTTCGACCTATCTGGCATGGGTGGCCCTACCAGGAGCAATAGTACTTGCTCCTGCCAGTCTAGCTCTAGGGGTCATTGGAACGCACAAGCCTTTCCACCATGTCAAGGTTGTAGTTCAAGGAGGGAATATCACCAACAAGAAAAAAAAACAAAAATGCATAGCTGGATTAAATAAACATTGCCTTTCTCTAAAATTACATTATGTGCCAATCAATATAACTTGACAAGAAATGTAACACATGTAACAATATCATAGCTACCTATTTTAACATGAGTTGAGATATTGAAATAATTTTGACCAGAACGAATTTATGGATGATGCTTGATGAATATTTTGAGGGAGGGAATTCCATAGTTTTAAAGCTTCAACCAAGAAGGAGTTATGGAGTATAGCAGTTCGGTGAGTGAGAATGTGAAGTATTTGGGGGTGCAGAGTTCTTTGTCGGATGTCTGTGGTGAATAAAAAGAACTATATTGATTTATATGTACTTGTTCTTTTAGGGCATGCCCTAGAACAAATTTTCTATCTATCAATGAGTAGGTTCCAATTTAAGTCTCCCATAAGAATAATTGCAGGCCTCGAGGAATAGTTAGTTACACTTAAGGATGAGTGGATTCCAAATGTTGATTCTCAATTCTACCGATTCTCAGGCTTAGAATCGGTATCGAGAATCAATCGCCGAAAGTCAATTCCGATTCCATCGATTTCAGATACATAGATAAATATTTTAAACATAGATATTAGATAAGGATATATTTGCTATTTGTCATTAAATATACTTTTTGAGCGACTTGATTGTCTTAGTTATTTTATTCCAGCCAGTACTTGAATTTAAATAATAGTCGTACGCTACTGGTATATCAATATCCCACCTGTTATTAGGAATTAGAATCAATGGAATTCAGGAATTGATTTGAAAGAATCAGAATCTAAAAAGTGGAATCGACTCATCCCTAGTTACACTGTATGTAACAAATTGTTCAATTTTTCTATAAAGGCATTAAAGGATCCTATGGGATATCTATAAAAGGCAAAAATAATAAAAATTTGTTCGTTGATAGTAAGTTTTACCGCTGAGCATTCAAGTATTTGTTAAGTGTTCAATGACTGTAAATTACTCTTCAGATTGCATTGCACAAAAGTTTTTTTTACATAAATCACCACTCCACCATGGTGTTTCAATTAACAACAATAACAGTCCCCAACAACATACCCTGGAATTGTGACATCCAGTTCACTTATCTTATGTTCAGAATGGCAAATTTTGTCCGGTTTGACCATTATTGATAATGCTTCTAGGTCATGTAGCTTATTAAACAGACACCGTATGTTGAGCGCTAGGATTTTCTCAACACAGGATTGGGATTTGTTGTCTTTACCGTTGTGCACTACTTCAGTTCCACTGCAGTCCGGCGCTTGGATAAAAAATGCTTCAGGGTGAGGTCACAGCGGCCACTTATCACGCTATGCAAGTTTTGAGCTTGAAAAGGTACACCAATTTGAAGATGGAATTTGCACCCTTGGATTCAAGCTAACTCACCATTATTGGGATGTGAGGAAAGTTCTTTTTCGTGAAGCTATCAACTGTATTCTGTGTAGTTTCACCCTCCAGCTTAACAAGATATAACCACGCTCTTTTCACTCCAACAAGATCCGCTGATGAGGAATTTTTTCCCGCGACTACTACACAATAGTGCATGCTGGGTTTTGCGTGGTGCTCTCATCACTGTCGTGGGTACGATGCTTAGCCAACGTAGTGCTGGATTGGAGACTGGAGTTTTCTCCCTTTCTGCTGTCCGTCATGGAAAACTTGACTGATTTTTTTCTTTTCAATTTTTAGTCACCACTACCCATTGCAAGGGTGATCACTTTTACTCCATAGCAGGGAGAGGCAGGAGAGATGAAATGGTTGGGTTCCACGTCAATTGGTCTAGTTTTACAGAATTTCCCCGCTTGACCATCTTGGATTTTTATAAATTGTTGTGTGTACATACGTTTAATGAAAATGTGTTAATTTTTAGGTCTGTTAGTAAAATGCTTTTGGAGATGTAGCCATTTGTGTGACCCCATGTCACGACCCCCTTATCATTTTAGACGACACAATCTCAGCAAATTCAAATTTTCCTCCGGGTGTCGTCTCAGATGGAGCAGGGAGCATGCTGACGAGGTGTTGATCTGGAACCCAGCAGGGGTACTATCTTCTTTCGGGCCAATAAAATGATTCAGCAGCACCTCAAGAGCGCATAAATGTTATCAATGCATCATTTTGGTCACTCGTTACTACAACAACAATGCCGATCCACCATTCACTCTCGTAGACGCAGGAAACATAGCAACCGGGGAATATTTTACGTAATGAAACTACGTAAAGTATAACCAATGACGATTAATTGGTTAATTGGTAATTGGTTATCACTAACCAACGTTAGTGATAACCAATTATTTTTACTTTAAATGCTTATCAGGGTGTGGTAAAGCACATTGGTATACGCCTTAATGGAACCTCTTAGGGGTGTGCCATGAAATTTAGAGGTAGTATATTGATGCTCTCTAGTTTCAGAAAATGTTATTTTTTTCCCTGCACCCTATTTTTTTCCTTTACACCCTATTTTTGACCTTTTTACAAAAGTCGTGAATTTTAGACATGATTTGTAAGCTAACGAAAAAAGCTAGGTGTTGAAACTACTCTATCAAAATCTCACTAACATGGAAATATTGTAAATGATATTTGATATTCATTGAACAATTCTTGAAAGAGACAGAGCACGCTAAAGTTTGAAATTTTTTTGAGGAACTAATTTCTGAGGCAGACTTTGCTGCATTTTATCTTCTCAGTACGCTTTGAGGAAATGCTATAATCATTTTCATTTCACAGAGCACTAAAAGTTGTACAATGATAGGTACATATCATATGTTTGGGCAAAAAGGCTTCAGAGATATCATGTCTCAAAGTTGCGAAAAATTTCACATTCATGTGGCAGGTGGTCGTGACATGGGGTCACATAAACAGCTATATCTCCAAAAGTATCTCACTAACGGACCTAAAAATTAACACATTTTCAAGAAAGGTATGTACAACTATCCACACAAAATTTCATTAAAATCCGAGATGGTCAAGCGGGGAACCGTTGACCACTTGACATGGAATGACCCTAGGGACAGTTTTAGTTTGCAACCAGGATAGCTCTGTAGTGAAATCGAGCTCAATGTGGCATGCCTGTAATTGTAGAAATATACTTATGGACTGTTATTATCTTTCTGAATGCCTCACTTATGTTTTAATGATATTTTAGGCTGCTGGGATTGTCGTGGACTTGATCAAGTCGAAGAAGATGGCTGGTCGAGCTGTGCTGCTGGCGGGACCACCAGGAACTGGGAAGACAGCCATTGCCCTGGCAATTGCCCAGGAGCTGGGAAGCAAGGTGGGGTTCCCTGAATGTGGCAGTTTACTTTTTGAATACATGCTGGAATAGGTAGAAAACTTTCAAAGCTTTGTTTGAGGCTTTAAAATTCCTGTAGACGTTAGTGATAACCAATTATTTTGACTTTAAATGTTTATCAGTTAGGGTGTGGTAAAGCGCATTGGTATATGCCTTAATGGAACCTCTCAGGGGTGTGCCATGAAATTTAGAGGTAGAGGCCTGTGCCTTGTGAGCAGGCCTGGATTAATGGGGGACTTGGGAGTGTCTAGGAGAGGGGGGTCATTTTCTTTAATTATTTAAGATTAACACGTCCGAATTGGCACTTAGCGAAAGCAGGTATTAAAATTTAATAGAAATACAAAGGAACTAACTTAATCTAAGTTCAGTTTTAAATTCGTTGCAGTACCAATCTTATTCAAAGGATATATTAATTAAATGTTATTTGCATGAATACCTATTGAAAAGTGCATTCATTCAACGTTCTATACAAAGGGGGGGGGGCATACCTCCCAATTCAACAATAGCCTCAGGCCTCTACAACCTTTAATCCAACCCTGCCTGTGAGAGATATAAAATAACATTATATGTTATTTTTGGCAACAATAAAAATTGTTTCTAGGGAATCTAAATGGTAATTTTGAGGATACCGGGACTAGCCACGGTAGTAACCTTTACAGAGTCACCCGCAAGTGCACATAAGTGCGAAATTCCACAGAGGAAAAATCATTCGCCTTGACCAGGATTCGAACCCGGTAATGGTAATTAACTTAGAAGATATCAGCAACATCATGAAAATCAATTTCATGTACGTAGTAGTTTTTACAGTGAGGGATAGACAGGCATAGGGGAAATGACGTCACGAACCAGTTGAGTGTGGCCATATTGTAATACCTTTATCTTGTGTGATTTAAAATGAGCTCTCTTTAAGCTGCTCTGAAGAATGCATATGACGCTTAGATGAAATTCTAGCACATGCTTTTATTGTCCTGGTTATCCTCTGGGGTACCTATATTCCCCCTAAAATTGTTTATATGTGTATTAACTGTACTTGTGTATTATTTAAGGTGAAATAAAATTATTATTAATTTAGTGCAAATTTTAGCTTTTGGAATTACAATTATTGACATGCTTTGTTCAAATATTTATACTTCTTCCACAAGTGGTTCATTGTTTTAATGACAAAGCATGGAGGATTTGCATGTTTTTTCTCTTCAACTTACGCTCAAGTCACAGATTTAGTCAATAATTTCGGCTGAGGAGAAGAGTTTGACCGATACTTGATGAAGATAGTCAGTATGTCACATTTGGCCGAACTTGGTGGTTTCAATTCTGAACTCATATTTCATAATTTTGGTTCAGTGTTCTTCATGTATGCATGCCTGCTTATATTTTATGGGTTCACATTAATTTGCATTTTCCTCTCTGCAGTGGTGTCTCAAGAAAAGTGATTCTTGCAAATGTTCTTCAACTTTTCATATTTCTCTGCAGGTTCCGTTTTGTCCCATGGTTGGGTCAGAAGTTTATAGTTCTGAGATTAAAAAAACTGAGGTGTTGATGGAAAACTTTCGGCGAGCAATTGGCCTGCGGATTAAGGAGACCAAAGAAGTGTTTGAGGGGGAAGTGACAGAGCTGACGCCAGTGGAAACAGAAAACCCAATGGGTGGTGAGTGTGTCATCCTTATCATTGCTCAAATGTGTATGAATATTGGTAAATATACTATCTTGTCGAATCCTTCATACACTGTTCTCTTTTAAGATTATCTTTGGTTCTAGGGGAGTGGGCTTTTCACCTGCTACGTTTTAAAGCGTTCATCTCCCCCCCTCCCCAACCACACCCTCCACGTAGGA
This sequence comes from Pyrrhosoma nymphula, assembly GCA_963573305.1. Taxonomy (NCBI): domain Eukaryota; kingdom Metazoa; phylum Arthropoda; class Insecta; order Odonata; family Coenagrionidae; genus Pyrrhosoma; species Pyrrhosoma nymphula. The sequence goes on from OY754327.1 coordinate 10,490,050, forward strand.
AGAGGGTCACGCAAAAAGGGTCGCTTTATGACACTTCGCAGCCTTCAACGGCCTTCAAGGAACTCTTCTGCTTGGAAAATTACAATTAAGCTGTCCCATTTCATTAATCTATGCTTTGCTGCACGAGGAAAAACTATAGTAGATACTCTCCTTTAAATAACTAAAAATTAATAACCTTTAAAAATGAACTATAAAGTATAAGGTTTTCTCTTAGGAAAATCATTTCGACAAACTCACCTACATACCACTTTGTTTCTTCTCCGAAGTTCATGCGTGAGAGAAGACAATCGACATGATTTCATTTTGTGGTTCCCTTGTGTGATCCCAAATTTCTCTGATGAGCGCCGAGTGGTCTCATTCTACTGTCTGGCTGTCCATAAATGATGTCACACAATTTTGGACCAAGATAGACCCCCCCCCTTGTCATAGTTAGTCATAAATAGTGTCACCCCCCCCTTTAATGATGTCACAAAAATGCAAAAAACTTCTACCTCCCCTTCACAGTCTGAGTAAAAACAAGACATAATATACAGTGGAAGAAGCACAGCCCCCCCCCCTCCCCCCTGTCACACATTGTCACAAGGTGGTGACCCCCCAATCGTGTGGACGTCATTTATGGACATCCCCTACTGACAATGAGCGGCATGCTAGATATATGTATATGCGTGAGGGAAGGATTTATTTTAACTTGAGACTCAATTGGTTTTCCATTTTTATTTCACGGTACTGATAACACCGTGTAATAGTCTCACATGACAATGCTCGTGACGAAGAGGAAATGCTAATTTATGACTTGGTAATTTAATCAATCGACAATAAGTTAAACAAAAATGGGAAACTAATGAAATGTTGCGCAGATATTGCCGCACCTACTCTAACCAATCAAAGCAAAATATGAGCAATTAGCAAAGAAAATATCAAGTTGAATGTATGATTAAAGGAGAGAAAGTATGTAGAAAAGAGAATGACAATAATGGAAAAAAGAGTGCATTCATTACAAAGTTATGGTACTGAAAAAAATAAAATTAATAAAATGACATTAGTGTAGGAGGTAAAAACTTGTTAGCCAAATTGACAGAGAGAGATAGTACGTAGTAAATTGAAAGTGCGTAGGATGAAGAAAAATATATACTTTGCAAGAGATGACCAAAATAAGATCCCCGTATTCCTTATAACATGATGCCATCAACATTAAGAAAATCAAAACTCTTAGACATCCGACAAATCGTGGTCATGATCACCATCTGATTCTATTACTTCTTCTTTGTCGTCTATAAGTTAAAGTTCTATCCGTTTGTTTTACAGCCTCCTACGTCTCGTCGGAGTTAAATCCATGTTAGAGGAAAGCAATGGATCTGATGTGATTAACAGTCTTTTGAATAAGTCATCGTTGGTGGCCACCCTGGAGTGTTTTCTGATGAATTGTTCACGTTAATTTCTGGTGTGTTTAATTCGAGCCTCCATTGCCTCACTGGACAGTTGACCTAAGGGAAGAATCGCCCCTTTCGAAATTTCACCTCCATACCTTATGCACCGTGGTTGGCATTTCATACCAGGAATACAGCTCGTATAATTCGGCAGTTCTATGGCAGTATTGCGAAAATGCCTCGTCGTTGAGTGGTAGGCCACTGGATATAGGTGCACAGTATATTGGAAAACTTATTTACAAGGTCATAGTTACTCCTGGAAGGAAAATATCAAAAAGCATACATTGACCTGGATAACAGACCTGCAATACCTACCAAATAAACTCATTTTTGAGTTTTCAAAAGTTCTTGCACGGTAAAATGTATGTGACGTTGACCTATGCATAGCTGTGACTGAGCTGATTAGTGGATATACAACATTGCCTGTTAATTCAGCTACCAGTTTTGGGAAATCAAAAAAACATCTTGCCATATTTCCATCATTTGTATTCGCTAATCCAGGCCTGTGTACATCCACGATTAACCCCATCCTTCCTCTGAACGTTTTCTGTATTGTTGCCTTTTTCTTGGATAGCTGTATTTTAAGACATTTACGAGCCTATAAAGGTATTTCATTATGATTTATAGATCTATTTTTTGGCATTTTACAGATTCTAACTATTACAAGTTCTTAAGTTTTAATGTTTTCTCTCCTGCTGTTGTTTCAACTCCATGCTATATGTTCTGTGTAAAAGGCACTAAAAAATCGGATGTAGCAATGTAGTATTGATAAGCCAAAAGCATATTTTTCCACATCTTCCAGTCAATCTTTCATTGCTATTATGTCATTATTTTCAGATGTTTTCCTCTGCAGGTGTAGTACCTCTTACATACTTACACCCTTGTTCAATGCATTGCATACCTTTGAAAGTTATTTTTTATGTTTGTTAAGTATTACAGCCACATATTATTCTGTCATCTTTTAAAAAAGCAGAAGTCTTAATTTTCCGTTTGTCATTGTTAGTAGCAAACTGATGGTGACTGAATAACTTATCAAATTCCATTTTCTAAGCCATCAATATGCTTCTGTGTGAAATCTCTTGCCGCCATAGCTACATATTTCCTTTGTTTCTTTGAGCCACTGAAGGCCAATGGGCCTGCAAAATCTGGTTTACGACGGCCGAGGATTTGCCCTGATAATATCACCTGAAAAGTTCAAGTACAGTAGAAGATCAATAATCCAGAATTCTAAGTAACGGAAGATATAAATAACGGAAGGTTTTCCAGAAATTCGTGAATTTTTGGTTTTTCAAGTCGCGCCACCAAAAATACGGCCATGTAAACAATTGAAGTGCCGCCTCAGAGCCTGTTTGGCTTCCTGCCAATCTCACAAGTGCCAGCCAATGAAATACAGTGAACTCTCGATTATCCGAGCTAATGATGGGGAGAGGATGCACGGATAATCCAAACTTTCACTCTTATTTCTTATAGTTTTCATAATATATGCAAAAAAACAATGTTCTATCATTTGCGCACATAGTCCGTTATTTTAGATTGTTTCATGGACTCATTGTGTCGCAGGGGTCGACGACATAGTGGGTATGATCTATGCTCTAAGAAGGCCAAGTCAATTTTACCATAAAACCATAAAACAGTGTCAATTTTAATTAATAAATGCATGACTTGACTATTAATATAGTTGGGTTGATGGCACTTACAACTGCCTGGGTGAACTCTGGCCTGGGAAAGAACTTGTGCCGGTGGGTGGATTCTGGGTGACAGGAAGGGCAGGTTAGGGCAGCGGCGGATATCGGCGAATGATTAGCGTGGTCACCCAGCTGGGAAGTCAGCGAAACGAAGTACGTGGTCACCTTGCCTATAACCTAGCCGTAGCTTACGCACCACGAGTGGTCACCTTACGGTAACCGTGCCAACTGCCTTCAGGCAAGAACGTCTTCCCTTTTATATGTTAAGGAAGGATAGGGTTGGGGTAAGAAAGGGGTGGTCCTCGCCATCTTCCCATGATTTTCTGGGCCAGCCTTCTTATCAGGAGCCCTGGCCTCCATTCGGAAGTGTGTGCTGTGACATCATGGCGCAGCATTTCTCGCTGACTCCGCGGCACCTAGATGTCCAGCGCTCTTCCAAATGAAGTGCTCTGATTTAATTAATTTGGGAAGGAGAAGGGGCCATATGATAGTGCTACGTGCTCTGTGGCTAATGGTAGGGGAGGAGTAGGGGCCGATTGTGCGGGTTACTCGGCATTCCGACAATTGAGAGTTTTCTTTGCCCAACTGCATATCTTTTTAGCAGCGATAATGCCGTTGTATAGTCTCTTTTATTTCCTATAATTTTCATAATATACGTAGAAAAAACAATGTATGTACTATCATTTGCGCACATAGTCCATTATCTTAGATTGTTTCATGGACTCATTGAGAGTTTTCTTCACCCAACTGGGTATCTTTTTAACAGTGATAGTGACATTATAGTCGCATTCCCACTGCTCCATATACTGCAGCAAACCATCTACAAAGTTGAGTGCCTGGCTGTGATTTATGCACTCGCTGCTCTCCTCATCTTCATCCCCGCTACTTCAACTCTCCCCACTCCCTTCCTCTCCCCCTTGTCTGATCGCGGCATAAACAATATCACATATAAAATATATCAGTCACATGCTGGAAGCCCGGGTCACTTTCATTTCTCTTTAGCCATTCTTCTAAGTTCTCCGCATCTACATTTTCGAACCCTGTCATGGTTTTCACTAAACCCCCCAACTTGGAGTCGTGCACTTCAGTTTCTGAAAATCCCCAAAAATCACCTTTGAGGTTAAACAAAAGTTTCCTCCAAGAACGAACTAGTGTAAGAGGTTTCACTGAGGACCAGGCCTGTGACACACCATGAATTGCATCCAATATAGTCATTCTTTTTCCAAAATTTCAATAAATTGTCATCTTCATTGGCTAGCGTTCGGAGAAGACAAACTCATTAATTCCTTTTCATTAACGCAATGACGACGTGATCCAATGGTTGAAGTATGGAAGTGATGCTTGGCTTGGGGGTAAAAACCTGGTGACGATTAAACCATCAGCGGATGTTAGTTTTCTTTCATTCGATGGGAAGGGGCATTCGGTGAGTTTTCGCTTGGCTGCGTTGTGTTTTGAGAGGCTTGTTATGTCGCCGATTGCTCTGACAAACCTCTGTGGGTTCTATATGATTCTTAGAAGTTATGTTGACCATCACAGGGCTCGCTCGTATTTCTGGGTCTTTCTTTTGTCCGTTATCTTTTTCCTGCTGACAAGGTTTTGTGAGCTTGAGGATTTCCCTCTCCCAGGCACGTTGGCCTTGGGAGTTTCCCCTTCTCCATCTAAGTAAAGGAGGGTCCATGGTTATCTCTTAGCTTTGCGATAATGCTTCTGGAGTATCGTATTACCCACAGCTGCTAGATTTATTGCCTCTACAGATTTCTTTACCGTTACTTTTTTCTCAATGCGTCTTTCCACTCAATTCTTTTCTTCTAATGCGTTAGCCATTTGAGTTTGATTTTCTGCGTTTCCTATCGCTCATTTTTTGACCCATCGCTTACTGTTTGGACTTGTTTGGACTTTGTCTTAGGAAATAATTCCGCTTTGCATTTATTGATAATCTCTCTGGACTCCTAGACTTCTCTTCTGGTATTGACTTCTGCTTTGTTTTGGTCATTCATCTCTGGACCTTTTACCGACCTCTGCTTTTGATTGGTGGCAGGGCGTTCTCTGGATTACCTGAGCCAACCTCAACAGTGTTTTGTTCATTTATAGTCTTGTGCGTTTTAACCTCACCCGGTCACATTTTCCTTTCATATTAAAATAAAATTAAATCCTTTGTGAGTACACAAAATATCAAATGCAAACCTCATTGCTGAATGACATTTAAGGATGATTATAGCACAAACACATATAAATAAAACACTTAGTGTAACCATTGAAATAACACAACACTTTTTATTGAGAAGAAGTAAAACCTTTGTATAAATAACATCAATATTCAAGACTTTACCAAGTGGTAGATAGTGGGCCCAATTTACAATCTTAACCCTTCTGTTCCAATTTTGTTACGTTTAAATTACTTTTCAAGCAGCAAACAATTTTATTTCACGGAGGTCATTATAGTCCTTTCTTTTACTTTTTCTTTTACTGTTCTTCACGCTACACTTATCGTGATCTGGATCTTCTTCCTCTCACTATCTGCGGCTACGGGTAAAGGGCTTCCATCTCTTCTCCTTTCTTATCGTCGATTTTTGAGCCGTCGTTTTATTTCTTGGGTGCCTTTCCCATCCCTTCCAATTAAGTTTGGTACTGCTTTCCCTTTTCGTAACCTTTGTGCCGTTCCCTTATTCCCTCTGTTTCCTGCCGTCTTATCTCTCGATTCTTTAGGCGATTCTTCTCTCCACTTGATCTTTTTGATCTTAACGCCCTTTCTTATCTCTCCCTATTGTTATCTATTTATTCCTTAAGTGTCCCCCGTTACCGATTGTTATCTATTTATTTATTTCTGTTGTCCTTAACTCCTCTGATGTAAATATTGATTTTATTAGGTGTCCTTGGTTATCTAGTATTATAATGTGATATATTAAGATATTTCTATTATTTATTTTATTTGCGTATTATTTCCGGATTTGTTATGGTTGTTCGGCTACAGCGGCATCTTGGACATTTCTTTTGGCATTTTGGGACTCTAATTATTTTTAAATTGACTGGTGCTTTATTTTGGATTGTCTTGCAGTATCCTTGTAACTTAGGCTTTATTTTGCGCTTGGATAATCGTTGGCTTCTTCTCCACTGTCCCTTTTGAGACATTCACTGATTTTACGCACAAATATACCTGAAGGACATACCTATATATTTTTCAAGAAGAGCATTCCAATGGAAGGTGTTAAGGAAATTCTGGAGGAAAATGGCTGGTGATGAATATTTAGACAATTTTTCCGAGGATTACTCTGAGGAGGAAGAGTAAGATGCTTCTAGAGCTCAATCTGCTAAACCATCTCGGGAGCAAGAGCCTCTGCTAAAGAAAAATTATTTCGAAGTTCACCATCGAAATCTGAAGATAGCTCAGGTGAAGACGATATACTGCCTAGTGTAGGCTTCCGCGGGTTGATGGATGTGAAGATACAGGTCTTCCAGGTTTTTTATATTCACAAATCATGGTTGATGGGCCTATAATGTGGTATGAAGGTAATCCTATAGCGTGTCCCTCAATTTTTGGTTATATACTTATTGGTCCTGTCAAATCTTTGTCCGTTCTTCATATTCACGTGTAAACATTTCCTCATGTATTGCCACCTCCAAGGAACAAATCTTAGTATGTTGCTAGAAAACTTCTGGAAGGTTGAAGAGATTTTGAGTAATCCGCCTCCCACAAAGAATGAGGAAATGGCTGAATTGCAGTTGGCCACATTTCACCTCATGAGAAAAGAATAGAGAGAAGATGTTGTACCCATCATAGAATCACGATGTCTACTTAATACCATACTGTTATAACATGTCTACCTATGATAAGCCTATACATACCTACACTCGCAAGTTATTTGAATTAAGGCAGTCAAAGTAAGTTTTATATACCTGGCCACTCCCGTGCATCAATGTAACTGTGAGAACTAATTCTTAAATGGATTTTAAATGCTGTGATAATTTCATAAAATATCCAATCATGATAACTGTCATTAATTAATTGTAACCTATGTTGCCACATAGGATGAATATAAAGTCAATGTTACAGAGCCACACAAAACCACCAACCAAGCAACCGTTGGTCCATCTTCTTCGGATGATAGTTTCACTGGCGTTGCAGTCTAAATTTGGCGTTGAGTCGAAAAAGTGCTTTTTATGAGCATGTCAGAAAATATGGGCCCTGTGAAATATTGATTTTCTCCTCAGATTATATTATTAAGTGCCATTTTTCCCATTTACAGGTGACCTCACTGTGATTGTAAGAGTGTATTTTATTTTTCCCTTTTTGTTTTAATTCTGTAGTTGTGTGGATCACTGTCGCACGAGTGATCCTTCTAAACCCTGTGTGCTCGCGTGAGTGAGAATCATGAGGGTCACTGTTTCTCGACACACCCAAGTGTTTGAGAGTATTTTACTCTTCATCCTTTTTTTACCTTGTATTATAACCTTTATTCCCAACTCCTGGCGGGTGGACGTTACAGAGCCAGTGGCCAATGAAAAGCATTTCCCCTTCCACCTCAGTTTCTGGCTCCCGGCGGCCAAACAGCACTGTCAGTTCTTGCGAATAAATGCACGTTGGGCAGCTAAGAGTCACGTGAACCACTGATCTTGAGCCTTAACCAACAAAATGTAACTCTTATGCAGTAAATTTGGCAACACTGACGATACGAGACCGAAGTGAACTTCACAGCATTCGTAGATATGTAGTTCCCCCCTCCAATGCATTCCATGCTGCTCTTCTGTGATCCCATGGAAAAGTGAAAGGTACACCGGTTCCCATTCAAGGTCGGCCACCGTGAGTTGGGGGGAAAAAAGTATAGCGTGACTTATCGATGAGTGTCTGATTGTGTGTTATTTCTCCTTCGGTGTTTCCTTTTTTCCCCGTGTTGGCAAAATTGTCTCCTAAATTTTTTCACCTACCATTTTAACCTGCCTTCATTATTTCCCATGCCCTATTAAGATTACGACCTTGGGGATTCTTATTCCCATTGCTTATATGGCCGTAGGTATCCTCTTCTCATTATGCTTATTGATATTTATATTTTGATTCTTATGTTCCAGGCTATGGTAAAACAGTGAGCCATGTTATAATTGGTCTGAAGACAGCAAAAGGAACGAAACAACTAAAACTGGACCCATCAATTTACGAGGCATTGCAGAAGGAAAAGGTTGAGGGTGGAGATGTCATTTACATCGAGGCAAACAGTGGAGCAGTCAAACGTCAAGGTCGAAGTGACACCTTTGCCACCGAGTTTGATCTTGAAGTGAGTAAAAGATAATTTATTGGCATTTAAATGCAGTATTGTGTAAGTTAAGATAACTTAATGGATTAGAGTTACAGTAGAAACTCGCAGTTACGAAATTTTGATTTTATGAAGCAAAATCTTCAGTCCCAACCAAAGGGGTATATAAGTGCATGTAACAGTACACAATATTACAAAATAATGAAGTTTTGAGAATGCGACTTAGGGTCTTGGCCCCAATGTGAAAAAGTTACTCGTTATTACGAATAGTATAACACAGTTTAGCACAGCAACGTTTTTAGGTGTACCTTGTCAGAGTGAGACATCAACTTAATCATCCTTGAATGTATTATACACTGAATGTGAATTACTGGAACGATAATTCATTTTCTAATGCTGCTATACTAAGGACTGCTTTGATTCATTGGTATTGTAGCACATAAAATATGAAAGCAAATGAACAAAAAATGCATTTGGCTTTGTTACCACGTGTCTAAAGTTACCAACAACTAGTAAAAGAGTGTAAACTAGTCGAGTACGGATATACTTGCCCACAAGAGACAAATTGCTACAACCAGCATTTTCCTGTCACTATCCCTGGGGTCTTTTGCTACCGGTTTTTCCCAAAAATAAATCCATGATGAGTATTCCTAGTACAGACATCATTTGCTGCGCCAGTGTGCTCAAAAAACTTTGACATTATCAGAGATGGTGCTCTGTTGTTCGAGAGGTTAATTCAATGGTGAATATCTCCAAATAAAGTTTTTTTCTCAGTTTTCCAGAATGATTACACTCAAACTTGTTCCACGTCATAATAATTCCGGCTGGCAATAGCTATCATCGAAAGAATCAGGTTTAATTTGTTGTCATTGAGCGTTTTGATGTAATCATTGAGCAAGGCTCTTCATACGCATTGCTCTTCATACGCATTGCTCTTCATACGCATTGCTCTTCATACGCATTGCTCTTCATACGCATTGCTCTTCCTTTCTTCGGTCACCATCAGCCAAGAAAGTCAGGGAAAATATGAGTTTGCTTGGTTCATACGACCAATTAGTTTGATGCACATTAATGATAAAGTATGACTAGTTCTGGGGGCATGCGTAATCAACGGGAAAAAATGCTTAAGCGCCCAATTTATTTATATCGGAAAATGGTGTACCTTTCTCCCCTTTCGCTCCAACCCAATGATTGAAATAATATCCTAAAAGAGAGCTCAGCTGCGTTCCTGCTGATTGATGAAGAATCTGATAAGGGTTTTGTAGCTTAATCCTTATTATATATATAAACAAGAAGAGGATAAGTGGAACCATTCATGAGACACCGAAAGTCACAGTGTCAGAGAGGGAGCAGAAAGCCTCGTCAGCATCGTAGCCCAATTGGAGGCACTTTCATCTCTTCCTTGAGTTATTGGATGAGACCCCAGGGAGGACATCGGGGGCAGTGGCGTATGTAGAATTTGGCTCTGGGGGGGTCTGGAATATTTTCGATAGGCGAGGACCGGAGGTCAGCCAAATTGAGGACCCTACCCCGGAAAGTTTTTGATAATTATAATAACAAAACTGCTTTTTATAGCCCTTTTTTATGTTAATATTAAAAGGTATTTAGTTTATTTTTAATATATTCATGATGGTACCCTTAGCAAAGTTGCTTATGGGGAGGGTCTGGTCCCGTTCATCTCCCCCCCACCCCCCCTTCCTTTTTTTTCGAATTTTACTTTCGATGAGTGGACTTCGCCACACAACAGAAGACATACTAATATGAACGTTCACTCCTTTGAAAGAGAATCAAAAGTCTGGAACTTGGGACTTATCAGAATTAATGGAAATATGCCCGCAGAAAAGTGCATTGAACTTATAAAATAGAAATTGAGAGAATATGGCGTTTCTTTAGAGAAAGACATTTTTGCAATCACCACTGACAGTGCAAGTGTAATGGCAAAGGTTGGTAGGTTAATACCGGCAAATCATCACATTTGTTTTGCTCATGGTATCCAACTTGCAGTCATAAATGTTTGTACAAATCTGGGGGTTGAGTAAATGTAGGTCCGAAACGAACCAAATGGCTTTGAACATATCGCACATTTCAAGTATAATATGGATTGCGATACCACAAGAACTGCCAGATTTCAAAAATGCATCAAACATTTGATAAAATTTTATGTTAATGAATAAGCGTATAAATTAAAATACTCATAAGAAACGAAAGGAACTCCAGGGATGGAGACCTAAGATAGGCATTTGTTTTCCGTGGCTGCTTGCATCTGTCGTGTGCGAGGGATCTTGGCGCGTCTGAACTTTGCAGATCTCTCTTTCCTTCTTACTCACACATCACAAGAAAATAAACCCTCCCCTCCCCTCGGAAATAATCCCTTTTGCAGGTCAAAATTTTCCTTCCGCGGGTCTTTCTACTCGCCCAACTACGGGGAGGAAGGGTTCTCGTTCCCCTTGGAGAAGTTATTGCTCCCCCGCTCAGGGAGGCATGCTTCAGCCACGTTGTCACATCGTCGTCAATTCGGGTCTTAGAAATTTTTCGGCAACTAAGTGGTATGATTTTTTTAAACAGAACTGTACATGCAGTAAAACCTCTACCTAATAAACTCCCGCTAAACGAAAAACTCCGAGGAACGAACAGATGCTATTGGTCCCGCAAAATTCCTCTTTAAATGCATACCTCTAATGAACGAAATCCTGCTTTACGAAAACTCCCGATAAACGAAGCAAAAGAATGGCCCTGTCTGGTAATATTTACCTCTTAATAACGTATTTTGCAAAAAAAGTTTAAATTTGTTTATTTGCACAGTTTTTTAGTGTTTGAAAGTTGGGAGGGCCAATCAGATGGCTGGTAACAACAAACTAATCAGAAAGCCCGTTGTCCGGATGTATCCAGGACATGACATTCCTGGTTTTTAGAGCGTCACCTTGTCACTTTCTTGACGGTGTGGTTTGGTGTTCCAGTGGTTTACGAAGCTTTATAGCGGTTCCTTTTTGCGAAAGTTTTTGATTTCAGGAATTTCAAGGGTAACCTGATTGTGGCTGTTAACAGGTGATATTATCCCAAGTTATTTATCTGCTTCCGTTTGAGGTAAGTTTATTTATTCACTAGGCTTTTGCTGAACTTAATCTTAAAGTTCAATAGAAATGGCTCATCACTTAATCACAAATTAAATTGTTATGTCTTCTAAAAATTCAACCCTGGTTAATTTATAGGACGTGTCTGATCACGGAATTAAGCAGTGGCGATTTAGCCTGGAGGAGTAAATTGCCATCCTCAAGGTGATGGACCAGGGGATGAAGAAGGGAGAAGTTGCCCAAGAATTTGGTGTATGGCCGTCAACGTTATCCACTATTCTTGCCCAGCGGTCAATATCATGAAATCGGCAATGCAGGAACAGGATAGAAAAAGAATAAGGACCAACGTGAATGAGGGCCTAGATCAAGCCATCTTCAACTAGCTTTCTCGGTCTAAGCTGATACCGATTTCAGGTTGGATCTTACAGGAGCAGGCGAGAGTGGAAGCTATAAGACTTGGAATTGATAACTTCGTGGCATCCAATGGATGGCGGCAGAAGTTTAAAAAACGATGGAACCTCACAACTTTAAAAATGTCAGGAGAAGGGGCTGCTGTCAGTCCTGATGTGGTGGAGAGCTGGAGGGAGAAGCTACATTTATTAATCGGCGAGGACTAGAGCCCCGAAGATGTGTTTAATGCAGATGAAGCAGGTTTTTTTTATAACCTGCTCCCTGATCGCACGCAAAGTGTAAAAGGAGTGGCTTGCCATGGGGCGAAGGTGAGTAAGGAGCGGTTCACGGTAGGCCTGGGCGGTTAAACCAAACTCAATATCAATACTCAATACTCAAAAGTATTGAGATTGACCTCCATGTAAATATTGGTAATTGAGTCATCAATTATTGATGTTGATGCTGAGATATTGAGCAATCAATACTTCAATATCCCAATATAAATATTGAGGTCGGTATCTCAATATCAATATTGAGATATTGAGGTCAATATCACAATATCAATATTGAGTTATTGAGGATCGTCTTCATTTTGAGATTCCTGATTTACTCTCCTCTGTTGTTGTAACTTAGCTTGTAGCCATGCGGAATGGGTCAGTGGGTGCCTCGACTTTAAGTGACTCACAGCATTCGATGTGCCACCGTTGTTGCATGGCAGTATCTTCTGGCACAAAGTGCATTTCGCCTTTTTCGTGATCAGGCGGGTCAGTATCTTTAAAATATCGCCATATTACTGCTGTACGCTTAGCGACGAACATGATGACACGCTTTGAAACTAACTTGAACACCTGGACTGAACGAACAACGTGCTCCACCAGCAAGCGGTGTTGTGGGATGAAGCCAGAGCTGAGCCCTGCACCACCGCCGCGACAGTTCCTATCTTTACGCTCGGCAGTGTTCGGGTCTCCGGCCGTTTCACGAGCCAACTCCCGAACACTGCTGAACGCCCCCTACCACTCCAACACCCAATGCGATTGCCATTGTTGTCCTCTGCGGGGGCGTGGAGTAGCGTATAGTTAGGAACTTATGAACTGTTTCGGTGGTGGCCGAGGCTTGGACGAGAGAAGGGAGGGAACGCTGCGCTCGTTAACTGCTCGATTGGCACCCACGGAAAGATGGAAAACGTCAATATAAAAACGAATTTAAAATTCAATATAATATAATGAAACCCCAATAAAGAATATTGACCTCAAACCTCAATAAAGAATATTGAGCTCAAACCTCAATAAAGAATATTGAGTTACACAACTTCAATATTTAATATTGAGATATTGAGGAACAGAATATTGACCCACATCAATATCATATTTATTGAGACTCAATATTAAAAAAATATTGAGTTATACTCAATATATTGAAATTTTGCCCAGCCCTAGTTCACGGTGCTCTTCTGCGCAAATTCCTATGGATAGGAGAAGTTACCACCGTTAGTTGTGGGCAAATATGCCAAGCCCCGCTGTTTCAAAAATGTTAGGCACATGCCTTGAATGTATGTGAGCAGTAAAAATGCTTAATGGTAAAGAGGCATTATCGCTGAATGCTGGTGGAGTTCTTGGTAAGCAGGGGGGACAGTGTTTGTGATGCTCAACTCCTGAAGTGGAATGTGCTTCAGGCCATGCAGCGCCTCTGTGAGGCTTGGAAGAATGTAACCCCACAGACTATTTCAAATTGATTTTGTAAGGCCGTATTTAAATCAGTTAGTGTAGGTGACGATGTGTACGAGGGCCCTAGCGAGTTCTGGGTGGGTCTACAGGAGGCGATTGGATTTGAAGCCTCATTTGAGGAGTATGTAGCTGTGGATGATGCAATAGAAACTGTTGCTGATGAAGACACTGTGCAAGATGTGTCTGACGAGGTACAAGTGGCGTCTGTGGAGGAAGATGAGGAGATGGTGTGTCCAACCTCTGCCTCTGTCAGTGCACCATTGGACACAATTGAAAAATATGTTTTATGTTCAGGAGGGTGTCAGAATACAATTCCTTCTTTTCGGAAAGTAGAGGCAGCGATTGGAAAGGAGTTGAGGGGGAAGTCGAAGCAAACTTCTTTCCTGTCTTACTTTACTAAAAAATAATGGAAATAAACTTGTCTTCTAAAAGGTTTTTGTTTATATTATTTTCAAACTGATCCCGGCATTGAAAAAAACTTCACCAGATACTCAGCAGTATTTTGCAGTAGTGAGGTAAGTAATGGGGTAAGAACTCTTTACTCATACAATTTATAATTCGAATATTTGGTTACGGTCGGTTACTTATCATTCCCGTGGTCCATGTTGAGTTTGCATGGCTTAATAATTCATTCCATTTAGCAATTTTTCAGTAATTTTTAAACGACCGTAATCATTACAATGATTTTGCATGTGCCTTTTTAATTAGCACATTTCTCATGACTTAAAATGTTTGCTTAGCAGGGTTCATTTATAACATTATTGTAATTCTAAGGCATTTCATTGTGGTATTTCCATCATTACAATTTATGCATAACACCGCAAGCGTTTATTTTTTATCTACGGAGAAAATACCGATTTCTACATGTTTTTTTAATACATGCCCGACCCGCAAGTGCATCATTAAAGTATCTCATGCCTGCACTGTACAGCGTATTGCCTTCTCAAACCTGAATTGTGTCGTGAATTGGTAGTCGTATTGAGATAAAGCTCTCGCAAATGGCGACAAAAAGGATGATAGTTGAATTGTAATTCCTGAATTTATTGCAATGATTTGCACGGGAGGTGAAAATCCACCATATGTGATATTATTAGCAGACCCTATTACGGACAGTAAAGCTGTTTTATACGGGGCACAAAATTGCACAACTTCAAACCTCATGTTCTTCTCAATCGAGCGTGAAATAATTTTCCAATTAGAGCAGGGGCTATTTTGCCATCTTGCGTTCATGCATTCGCGCATGCGTTCTTGCAATTCACGGTTTTACACGATGCAATTTGAAATGCACGTTCTTACGTACATCAGATTGTGCAATTATGTGCCCCGTGTAAAATGGGCTAAGTCCTGCTGGATTCTTGAGTAAATCTAGTCATTTCACACAATCTGATAAGAGGACAGTATGACGAAACATGCGCGGTCATCTGTGAAAGTTCTACCTCTATTTTGGTTGTTCAAATCACCTTCCCTTGATGCAATGTACAGTACAGGATTATATCGCTTGCCCCGAGAGTGATGTTATGGGCATTTATCCTCCGACCAACGAACACCCGATCAACGAACTGGCAAAATTTCGGTCCTATGGATTTCGTTTATTAGAGGTTTCACTGCATATATAAAGATTACTAGAAGTTTTTTTATCCAACCGCCATTAGAGTATAATATTTGTCTTGTTCTTACAATTCATCTACATCTACAAAGTACCGTGCAAGCCAGCACTAGAGTGTGTGGCATGGGGTGATTCCACACCATGCATGCAGCACTCGTCCCAATACAAATCGGGACATCGCACGTTCCCTCGGCGGCTACGCAGGGACCAAAAAACAGTCAGGAGAACAGTGTGCAGTCAAACCAGTAACTGGGAGAGTGCTACATAAATGAACATGCGTACTGGTAAAGAGACAACTAGTGGTTAATATCGCTAATATGTACTTTAATTGATGAATGCTACAAGATACTACTTCATGCAGAGAACAAAACAAATTAATGCCGGCCATTTCAAGCTGGGTTAAGTGTTAGTAATGATGGTTTGTCATTAAAGACAGGTGAAAAATCTTCTCTACCTAGTGAGGGTGGGAGTTTCGTATGATTGATATATCACAACTATTATGATCCCTCATTGTACGTGGGAAAAATGACATTTTAAATCAATCGGTTCTGCAGTCTATTTCCTTTATCTTATTCCTGTGATCGCTTCTACCGTAGTACGTTGGCTCTAGCAAAATATGTTGAATGTCCAGCAAGAAATTGTTCGAGGTGGGAACGAATATAAATGACGTTGTTCGTGACGACCTCTTCCGTGGTGCTCTGGAGCGACCAGCCCGGAAGCTCACTACAAACGCTGCACCCCAAGTGGGTGACTTTTGGATTTTATAGTATGATATGTCCTCAATTTATGTTAAGTTTCCTCGTGTTAATTCGAAGGGATTTCTGTAAATTGTAACTCCTCCCATAGGCCGAGGAGTACGTGCCGTTGCCCAAGGGGGATGTCCACAAGAAGAAGGAAGTCATTCAAGACGTGACGTTGCACGACTTGGACGTGGCCAATGCTCGTCCTCAAGGTGGCCAAGATGTCCTCTCTCTCATGGGACAACTCATGAAGCCCAAGAAGACTGAGATAACGGGTGAGTGACTCTCTTTGTGAGAACAGGGTTGCCACAGACCTGGAGAACCTGGAAAAGTCAGGGAAATTGAAAATGGTTCTGGAAAACCTGGAAAAGTCAGGGAAAATGAGATCTTACCTGGAAATTTGCTTTCCCCAAGTCAAAATTCTTTGTTTTCAATAAGTGAGCAGTACCATTTTAGGCACTTACTCTGTGTGTTGGCTTAGTGCTTTTAGTATCTCGCGTAAATGAGGCATTAGAGCTCTTATATGCTCTTTATCAATTAATTATACGACCTAAAATTGAATTTCAGGCCATATTTTATGCAATCATTCTGAGGATAATGGAATATTTGTTTCTCCTCAAATTGTATACTTACAGGTGATTCCGTGCTAGTCACTCCCAAGTCATAATGACCTCCAGCATGAGTCAGTAAAATCAAAAGGAACAAGCAACAGAATTTCTGGTCCATTGAGTGCGATTATTTCCCTTTTTGTGAGAGTAAATAGTTCCCGGATGTCTGAAGAAACATGATTTTACCTTCGAAAGCCTAACTTCGCATAGTGAAGACATTTCTTCATTGAGAGGTCAAGGTACACAGGAAATGTAGGAGTTGTATGAATGGAGGTAGTAGGACTCAAGTTGTTTTTGTACATACCTCAGATATGTATCATCCTTTGTGAAATGTCTATTCTGAATGTGCTCTTATACGAACTGCCTTACTTCCCGTTAAGTCACAATCGTGCCTTTGTAATCATCATCATTGCTGGTCATCAACCCTAAGGTTGGTTTGACATGACTTTCCACTCTATGCTTCTATCAGTTAGCCTCTTCAGCTCTACATATTTATTTGGTTCCTCATCATTCATTATTTGCTCCAGGTATCTCAGCCGAGGTCTCACTGTACTTATGACTCTCTTCGTTAGACACTTGTACCTCAAAATATGCCGGAGTAGGTTGTCCTTCCTTTTCTTTCGAGTTCTTATGAGATTTCAATCATCTCCCACGCATCTCTGTGCCACTTTGTTAATCGATCGATCAATACTCTTGTAAGTCCAATTGTATATCCTTCCACGCATAAATTCCTTGTGGATTATTTTTTAAACAGCTGCTATTAATTTGTTTGAAATTTTTAGAGCGGTTCTCCTCATTCATTATATTGTCCTAATCCGTATATAACCTTAGTTCTTCCTTCTTGGCTTTGTGTGACAATGGCATGCCATTGTCCAAGCATTATTCTTCTTTCGCATTTTTTTAATTCCAAGAAATTTTACAGGCTATGTTTTCGATTTCATCATAGTCCTTCATAGGCATGTAGACTTGTACAGCTGTCGTGTCTGTCAGCTTAGTTGCTATCTTAACTATGACTATCCTTTTCTTACACTGAAGGAAGGTTTTCATAAGCATTCTAGTGCTCTTAAGCATAATTCCTACCCCTGCATGTTTGATGATCCAGTGTGTATGATCCTGTTGCTTCTAGGAGGTTCCATTAGCTCGTTGGTGGACAAAAAAATTAAAAGAAAGTGATGGTTGCAAGCAGCTCCTTGGGATTTTAATGTGGTGGTTTCTCCTTGCCTTCCACATGTCAAAGCAAAAAAGTTATAGGCAAGGTAACATTTACTTTGACGTTGTTTAGGTAAATGTTACTACACCTGTAGTGAAGTGAGTTTTGCTTTACTGTCCACTGTGGTGTCCACACTCACTCATGTGAGGAAGGGTCGCCACCCTTCATACATATGTACCATGCTTATTTTAACTTTTAACCTGTCTGGATGGAATCTTGTAATCGAAATCTAACCCTCTTTCCAATGTTCAATCTAGCTGAAATTTGGCACACTTACTTAATCTCGATGACATTGTATGAATCAGTCATTAACTTTACTAATTACCCATTTTATCTATTAAAATTAAATGGTTTTCATTTTATATTTATTTATCCTAACCTGATGCAACCCGCATCACACTGTCTACTCTTATTATTAGTCGGAGCTCTTGCTAGCGCTGTCGGAATCCAACCCACTTCCCAATGTTCAATCGAGCTGAAATTTGGCACACTTACTTACTCTCGATGACAATACATGAATCAGTCATTAACTTCACTAATTACCAAGTTAATTTACTTTTTAGTACCCTTGATTGTGAGCGTGGTTTAAAAGAAAATATTTTTCTCATATTTATTTCTGCTTATTCCCCATGATTCCTTGTGTAATGAGTATAGATGATTATTTCGCAACTCACCTGAAGGCTGGCATACCATACGTCTCCCGGTGGACACCCTAAATCGTAGCCCTGAGTGTGACTTCATCCTGGTGTGAATGTTGTGTACGAAATAGAATTTGGTATTATACAGTCACATTGCAATGTTGGTACCTTGACACTTAAATTATATTGAATTAAACCCTCGAGCATGTCTTATTTGCAAGTATTTTATCTATATATCGAGGATTGTTCCCTAATGTTGAAGATTGTGTGCATACGTTGACTGGAATATTTTTAATACCCTAGTGGCTCTTTGAAATTATTCCAATAACATTGTTGAAATTAAGTCAACAAACTACCTTCTAAAAAAGCTACCATCCTTGAACTAGAAAATATGAGTATAAAAAAACTGCTGATTTAATGAAATAATCACTTCTTTCTACCACATGGTTCAGAAACTTAGTTATTCTGTACCTTAGTGGAAAAAGATTTTGTAGATATTCCTGAAATACGAATGCGACCAAAGACAATTTTTTTCCGGTACAAAATGTTCAGCCTCTATAGTTTAAGAAAATTTCAAGAGCTGTACGGAAGAAAACATTAGTACAATTAACAGTCCTCAAAAAGGGAGCTATGTGAAGTAAAATATGTGAAGCAACATGAGGAAAAATCCTCCTGTTCTTCCACCTAAGTCCAAGCATGCGCCAGTGGTACAGCGGCCGATAAGATTGTAAGTTATAGGTTGCACAGACTTTGAAATAAGATCGAGTACATAATGACCATGGACAACATAATTGAAGCATTTTTCTGCATAATCTTCAAATATCTATTATTCATTTTGTGCATCAAAATGACATGAAATTCTGTTTAGAAACTCACGGTTGAGACATTAACAATGCTGTTCCTTAGTTTATCTAGTCATTAGAAACCACAACTGCGATGATTTTTACTTCATGGTCATAAAGGCAAAGGAGATGCTTTGAAGAGTTTGAAATGAGTTGAAGGGTATCTTTTTTATCTCGCCTTCAAATTTGGGTTTCAGCTAGAAAGAACATGCGGAAACACCCTTGAATTGTCGCCACTTCTGCTATAGGTAGGTATGCTGGGGGCCATGGTGTAGCACTAGTGATCATAACCCATTAGTTAGATTAGGATTTATGTTTTATAAAAGATTCAAAACCAACCTGTTTTTCATGTATTTCTCTATAATACACATTATTATCTCTACATGGTGTACATAGGTTAATGTGTTTTTCTCTTATTCTTGCACTTTCTTTAAAATACCCGCTTACAATAGAATGGATGTTTTAACCTGGAAAAATGAAAATTTTGGCCTGGAAAACCTGGACAAGTACTGGAATTTCATAATTTCTGGTCTGTAGCAACCCTGGAGAGGGCCCAATCTCCAAGGAAAGTGGAAGCAAATCATTAGGAATAGAAGATGAAAAGAAAGCCGGAATGGCTCATCTTCTTCTTCTTGGGCTCATTTTCTTCTTCTTGGGCTCTGCGTGCCCCGAAACGCCTGCTCTGAATCTTTATACCACTGTCTGTGTGCTTGAGTACATCTTTCCTTTCCTCTTCTGTTCATTCCTTCTCTGCTGGTGGGTGAAATTGCCCTGTCGCCATCTCTCGGCGAACTGTACGGGCTACTCCTGGGGGTTTTCTTTCATATATAGCCCCGCGATTCCAGTGTTTTCTTAGTAGACTAGGTAGCATGGTGGTCTGTGCATTTGATGTGACATTGAAAGATCCGTGTGGTTCAATTCGCAGCCTAGTTGAACTTTTCTCACTTGGAATTGGCCATCATTCCATCTTCACACCAGCATTGTCTTCACAATTTATGTTTCCTATCCTCTTTCTTTCACCCTCTGTTAGAACGAAATATTTATTATTTACGCCTGTGAGCGGAATGAGTGAATGAATGCATGGTACATATATATAGACAGTAAAACCTCTCTTTTACACTTTTAATGGGGATGAAGGAAAAAAGTGTAAATCGCGGGAAAATGTAAATCGAGGGAAATCTTAATTTGTAGGAAATAGAAACAAAATCATAGCCTAATGTTAAAAAGTATTCTCATATTTTAACTTAACTTTATTTGAGGTGGAGTCTACCTACATATATTTATCTTTGCATCAAGGGCATGCATTTTTTCTTCAACAATAGTCTATGTCATCCGTGCCTTTGTGTTGGCTGCATAGATTGTAGGCAAGGTCTTAATGTTTTTAAAACAGCGTGTCTCGTCTCATACTGCCATCTGGATTATCTCCTAATCAAACAGTAAGGCGACCTTTGCTGTGCTTGGCCCCATGACAAGGGTCCCCTTTGAAGACCATAGGGTCTTGTGTGTGGCATTATTAAAAAAATGACCTGTCTCATCCACATTAAAAATGTCTTTTTGTGCATAGGCATAGCCATCAACATGAGTATGCAAAGTTGTGCACTTACAGTGAGAAACTGACAATATTTATATCGACTTTTGAAATGGTCTATCCAGCCATTTGATGCTTTGAAGTCATCTTGCTCCTGCATGTAGTGTGCCTTTTCTTTGAACAAAACTCCACTAATCGGTATAGGTAGGTACCTGCTGCCTGTGGCGAATATATGGTTATCACTTTGGGGGGAAGGAAGACCGGCTAGCTAGTGGTGACTGGCTGTAGTTTTGGTATCCGCGCATGTGCTGAGCGCCTCTCGTAGCAGTTATGCGGTCTTATTTCGGGGGGGGGGGGGGGGGGGCATATATGAAGACTAAACCCTTGCATTCAATATTTCTTCAAGTTCATCATACTTGAAGTATTAATGGATTTACGCCTTTTACCAATAGGGACACAGTCCTTAGCACTTTTCTCTATACATTTACGGGTTTTCATAATTGTGTTCCATGTTGAACTTGTAATATCAAGCTCTTTAGCAAGGGACACGCGAGTGCCTGCATTAGAGTCAATTCTCTTTGCAAAATGTTGATTTTTTTCTTTCAATGATAATGATTATCTCGTATGCTTGTTTGCCATTTTAAAATAAGTTTCCTCACGACTGCCATAAGTAATTGCCCATTAAATAAATTAAAAGGTGAAGCAATTAAAAACGCAAGATGAATGGCATTCGTGCATGAGTTACGAGAAATAAGAAAAAGATCGCTGCAAAGTATGAGAACAAGAGTTAACATAAATTTTAAACTTTTCGCCACAATGACAGCGGTAGTTGGCCAAATAACATCTAGTTTAATATATCTATGGCATCCGCTACATTTTAAATGTACTGTTTAAAAAGCTAGTATGGCTCCTTAGTACCATTCTACGTTCCATTTGATAACAATTCCGATCGCAAGCATTACAATATTCGGCATAAATACTTTTCAGCAATGCCATCGATGTCATGTGCTACCATCAAACGAATGATTGTTTTTTTAGAAAACTAAATAAATCAGCATCCATACATCATGTTTAAGCATGTATTTTATCCGTATTTAACATTAATCACGCTTGTAGGATCGCCAGTTGGAGTGCGCCAGCCACCATCTTTCTTGCCTTCAAATGTCGTAAATGGTGGGATTTGAAAGTGTTAATAGCGGGATGATAATACATTGGAATGATTCAAACATTTTTCGGACCGGAAGAAAATGTTGTAAATCACGGGAAAAAGTAAATTCTGGGAACGTAAAAGCGAGGTTTCACTGTATATAAATTCATACAAACATAGGAAATGGATAGGAACACATAAAAGGACGAACAGAGGGTTTGTTGGGGAAGATTAAATAAGTCGAATCCAGGCAGAAAATGTTCACCTGACCCGGGATTCGAACCCGGATCTCTTGATTTCGGGCCAGGTATGCTCCCAGTTACACCAGCAAGGCTACTCAATTAACTGCTGAATTCAATGGGGTTTTTATGTCACAACCCTTGTCCAACTTGAGCGCCCAAGAGATGGCGTGCGGGGACCGTTTCACCCACCATGTAGGAGACAAACACAAGTGGAATGGGAAAGGTAAAGAGGAATATGGGCATTTTACAAATACAGAGGTGAACAGTGCGTTTAGAGGCACACATAGCTGAAGAAGAAGAAAAGCACCAACATGGCCAAATATACTCATTCATTCGAAAACTTGACGCTCAAAGGCGAGAATAAATTCATACAATCATAGGAAATTGATAGGAACACATAAAAGGACGAACACAGGGATTGGTGGGGAAGATAAAATTAAGTCGAATCCAGAGAGAAAAAACTTTACCTGACCTGGGATTCAAACCCAGATCTCCTGATTTCCAGCCAGGTATGCTACCAATTACACCAGCCAGGCTACTCAATTAACTGCTGAATTCGACGCCCTACGCTCCACTCCCTAAAACTATCACTGAATCACCCTTGAACTTATCTACCTTCATTCCGGGACTTCATTAGTTGAACCTTGTCCTTAAGTCACTTTTCTCCATTCTGCGAGACAGTCCTCTTACCGCTGACTTAATTCCCAAGCGTCCCACCATCACTTTCAAAAGACCAGCAAACCTAAAATGTATTCTACGTTCCTCCAAACCCACTCCCACTTTGATTCCTCCCAAAGATCCTGGTTCCTTTCCCAGCCATTTTCTCCACACCCACGCACTCCAAACTTCTATATTCTACCCAAGACTCACAAACCTGACAACCCCGGCCGCCTCATTGTCTCCTCTTATAACTCACCCACTGGACGCATGTCTGCATTTGTTGACTACTACCTACAACCCATTGTCCACTCCCTGCCCTCCTATATCAAAGACACTTTATCATTTTCTGGAACGCCTCCATTCCACTCTAATCCCCTCTGACTGTGATATCTTAATGGCCACTATTGATGTCACTTCCTAATACATTAGCATTCCTCATTCTGAAGAAATTTCCACCATCCACCATTTCATTACTAAACGCCCTGCTCCTCACATTCCCAGCTCTGAATTCCTTCTTGATCTTCGCCGTCATCGTCGGCATTAGGATACTGATGAATCTGCTCTGTTCCCTTGGGGAGGAAAGGTCGGAGGGTGGAATGGGAGGGGGGGGGGAATTGCGGATGGGTAGTGGTGTGGCAAGCTAAAACAGGCACACAGAAAAAGGAACTTACACGTCCAATTTTTGAATTTTCGGTGGCACGACCGCCATCTTCTGTACCTTTTGTTCCTCCTTATTTTATATTTTCACCACGTGTGAATTCTCATCGATTGAATGTATATTTGCATCATGTATCTGTGTCCCTGACTATAAACAATTCTTGTTTCTAAATCACTACTCTAATTCTAAGTTTTCAATATTGTTTTTTGCAGACAAACTTCGTAAAGAAATAAATAAAGTGGTAAATAAGTACATCGATCAAGGAATTGCTGAATTGATTCCAGGAGTGTTGTTCATTGATGAAGTGCACATGCTGGACATTGAGTGCTTCACTTATCTCCATAGAGCTCTGGAGAGTGCTATCGCTCCTATAGTAATCTTCGCCACCAACCGAGGGAGATGTGTGATAAGGTATGTTATTTTTGCTGGTGAATTGCTTAGCCTTAATGTTGTCTGTATTTGTGATCCAGGAATTCTTAGCCCTTCTCTTGTTGTTATTTCTGTCATTCTCTCAAACTCTCAATCCTTGTTACGCGTCATTTTTCTTTTTTAATTCGGCCTTCAGCACCTGGTCCGGTGATTATACCTGCTCCAGTGCATTAAGAGTTGACCGCAAAAGTCTCTCTATTCCTAGAAACCAAGTTGGGGTCTATGATTAATGGAAGGTCCAGTATCACAATAGTGGAAAGGAGCATATGTAACTCCAATCTTTAGGAACAGTAAACAATACTAGATCCAGATAATTACCAGCCTATTTCGTTGACATACCTTTCCTAAATGATTCTCAAGCATGTAATTTCTAGTGCTTCCTCTGGAGTGTTGAATGTTCTTCCAAAGTATTAAACATGACTTCTGGGAAAATAGGTGGTAATGTGAGGTCCAGCTTGGGTGTTGGTGTGATTATCAGCGAAGTAATGTTGTGGAATCGTCATCACTTTGAGTCAAACTCTGATGATGGTCTCTAAACTGGTCACTTGTATTAAATCAGTGTTGAAAATTACAAATTGATTAATTATTTGTTGTTCTAAAATCAGTTGAATCAAAAAAGTCAGCTGATGTGATATCCCAGGATTTCGAGCAAGCATTTGACTTGGTTCCGTGTTATGAATTATGGTATAAAATAAATGTATATGGATAATATGGCAAAACAGTAAATTGAATACTTAACTTTGTAACTGACTGAAAACAAAAAGTTGTCATCAACAGAAGTTTATTTTTTTGCGAAGGGAGAATCCACTCATGGACGTTGGATGGAGATTACTCACAGTGTGGAACTCATACAGGTCAGACAGATGTCTGTAACTTCCCTGCAGACCGTGGTTAGTCCCATGCTGTGACTTATGTCACAGTACTTTAGCCTAAGCCCTGTCTTTTATGCCCTTTGGGGGCTTCTTTCCTGGTTGCATATAAGAACCAGCTGTTTATTAACCCTTTCGTGCCGAACGTCACATATATGAGTCTGTTTTCTTTATGCAAAAGACCGCGTGTCTACCATAAGCGCCGGGGATTTCTATGTATGTAAAGGAATGGACGTCTCCTATAGACGTCGTGGAGGGTGGGAAAGTGACCACTGGTGAACCATTTGAGAAGGGTGTTCTTTCGACCCTTTGAGTCCCTACTCAGTTGGGGGGCAAGACTCTTCCATCGGCAACTTCGCTTGATCCTCGAGCCCTTTAGAGGTCACGCTTTCAGCATGTGTCTCTAATTGTTGGTGCAGTGGATTTTCTAAATAAATATTCAACTGTCTGTACAAAAATATTAACCATTGAAATGAACTCCTTGTGTTTTGCAGTGTGTTTTCAAATTTTAAGTGAAATTCTAGCTCTTATATTAACGGAGCTGTCTTCTGCTTTCTTTTAATAATTACTGTCCGATTAATATACTCAAATCATTAATATAAAAGCTAGAAATTCATTTAAAGTTAAAGCGATCAAGTAAACACGAATAATTAATTTCATACATCAATTCTCTCACGTTTGCAATAAATGATTGCTTAAAAAAACCTTACCAAATTTGTGAAGAGGAAAAAATTTGGTGCTGGCTTAATTCATATTGCTGCTGATCTCCTGCACAGGGTTGCAAATTGAGGCCTAAAGAACTACTCGATGCAATGACTTTAATTTGTGAAGATGGTAACCACATGGGTTTGAGTGGTGTTGATCTTCGCAAAGATATGGCAGATTACAGAGATAAAGAAGGCCTTTGGCGATGACCCCTTTCATTTGGGAAGGTGTATCATG
Source organism: Pyrrhosoma nymphula (assembly GCA_963573305.1). Classification (NCBI taxonomy): domain Eukaryota; kingdom Metazoa; phylum Arthropoda; class Insecta; order Odonata; family Coenagrionidae; genus Pyrrhosoma; species Pyrrhosoma nymphula. The sequence goes on from OY754327.1 coordinate 10,515,712, forward strand.
TTGTAATATTGTTTAAAAATTAAGATCGGTAATGAAAAAAAAAGAAATACTCTTAAGTTGGCAGCGGAGTTAACTCTGTGAAATATTCAATTGTTTTTGAGAAGACTAAGGTATGATTTTGAATTTGAATCAGTCTCGTGTCATAAGTCATAGTGAGAAGTCATAAGTGAGAAATAAGTCTTTGTCAGTTGTATGTCTGTGAGAAGCCACGTGTGCAATAAAAACGTTTGTAAGAAAGAGTTCGCAATAAGTAATTATTCGCCAAACTAAAATCCATGAACCTCAACATGTCATGTGCCCAGCTGATACGACATTAAAACAAAGATATTCATATCGTTAAAAGTTATGTTATTGTGGAAATAGTGAATGAAAAAATGTTGTCTCCAAACTCGGAAGATACCGCTCACGTGCAGACATTAAAAATGGCAGATACGTATCCAATGTGGACATTTCAGTTAAAAATTCTACCGAGTGCTAAAGATCTAATGGACATCATCAACGGGAACGAAACTTTAACCCATTCAATGCAGATGCCTTGAATTCAAGGCATCCCGTGCATGCCAGCGGCGCAGATGCCTTGAATTCAAGGCATCGGTCCCTTACTTTTCTCGGTTTTCCCTAGTTCCCAAGCGTCGGTGCTGACACTTGCAACTTCCTTCAGCGTCTTAGGCTTGCTCTAGGCACACGTGGATGAGTTTCGTTCTTTGCTGGATGTGTTTTCGTTTTATATAAATAAAAGAAAAAACCATTCAGCGTGGGAATAAATGTCATGTCAACAGGTCAGCATTGAATGGGTTAAGCGATCAGGGTTCTGATTTAGTGAAAATAAAGAAATGGAAAACCAAAGACACGTTGGCTAAACACTATATCGTGTCAACCATCAACAAAAAAGGTAGTGTCTCACATTTTGACTTGTACTACATGGAAAGAAATGTTCGACACGCTTAAAAAGATTTTCCAGAAGGAAACCGGCCAACAGAAGTGTCTCCTACTACAAGAGTTTTATATTTCCAATTCGACAAAACCAAGGACATGATGACCAATATTAGCCATCTTCAGAATATTGCATACAAGTTAAATGGCATGGATCAGCCTATTGATGACACCATGGTCGTGACCAAAACCATGACGATCCTGCCGGAGGAGTACAAACACTTTAGTAGTGCCTGGGACTTAACGAACGACAATGAGCAGACACTGCAGAACCAGTGTGTAAGACTAAAGATGGAAGAGAGCAGACTGCAGATGGAATACAATGGGATCCAACTATAGGGATGCACAAAGAAAAGTAGCATAAAGATAATACAAACATACCAAAATAAAGTCCTTAGAAACATAGTATATGTGCCTTGGTACATTAGAAACGACGATCTCCAAAGATACATATTTAAAAAAGTGAAAAATAAATATAGTTAAAAAAAACTAAAAAAACACGCTTTAATGATAACTCAAACTAAAAAGTGAAAAATAATTCTTAAAATAGAAATAAAAAAATAAATGAAAAATATTAATATTATCGTGAAAAAAGCGTGGGGTGCTCCATTGCTTAGTTAATTTGATATGCCTTTTGTAATTGTTTACCCAAATTACTGAATGGAAAATGCGGGAAAAGATTGTGCTTTGAGCCATATTTTTAGTACCATTTTTCTACGAATCGTACCGATTGAATATTTTCAAGAATTTATATATCGAGCACCCCACGCTTTTTTCACAATAATATTAATATTTTTCATTTATTTTTTTATTTCTATTTTAAGAATTATTTTTCACTTTTTAGTTTGAGTTATCATTAAAGCGTGTTTTTTAGTTTTTTTAACTATATGTAAGGTTCGAGTTGGTACCATTGGAGGGATAGGAGGAGTTACAATGAGAACGCCATCAATCTCCTTTCAATTAGCTTTTTATTCACGTGCACTCATCACTCGTCAACGAACAACTCTCCCGACGCCTTGCCTCTTCCGCCCGTTCGCGTGCTTCCTATTCCCCCACTCCTTCGCCCCGTGATACGCTCTTTTTGCCGACTCCGCTCCGGTCTCACGCTCGGGGGCGAGGTGAGGCGGGGAGCGGGGAAGGTGAGGAAGCGAGAGGCGAAGAACGTACTGCCGACTTGGCGACGCGTGGGCGGTGGGTGGCGTGAGGTGTAAAGGGGGGAAGGCGGAGAAGAAGTCCCCGACCCATTCCGCCATACTTACACCACCCTCCCCTCAAACGTCTTTTAATTCTTTACTTAAATGTCTCACGAACAAGGCAGGAGTGCAAGATGCTTTCGGCAATTTACACAATTACATATCTGTTCCCAACAGCAAGCCTGGACAATCGTCAACACAAGGAAACTTAAAAAAATAAGAAATACAATGAGTCCAGTACACATAAAAATTAATGACATATCTTTTGATGAATAGTGCAAAAATTGAAAATACACAATTGTCTCTGAATAAAACCATAGTTCTTGTCTACCATAATGAACATATTTTCAAAAATAAAGGCCTCCACTATCACTGCACTAAACACAACAATGGAATACAGTCAGCAGGCAATTTACACCAAATACAATGCAAATACAAAACGATTCCCGAAGCCCAATAACATATATTTCCAATGAAACAACCATCCAAAAAATACATATTTTTAAATTCACTTTGTTAGACTTCACACAACTCAAAATACTCTCAGAACAAGCACAATCATATGGACCTCATAGCTAGGCATTGAAGGAATTTTATTTCAAAAGTCAACTCAATTCATGCAAAATCATTAACACAGTAAATTTAATCTACTCGTATCACCACTACAGGCATTTAATATTTCTTTCACATTGCAAGATGCATTTTTCTTTTACACTAACCCATTTTTCTCTCCCACCCTTATGCCCGGAAACTATTCCAACTCTCTTGATTCACCAAACCTTAATTGGTCTATTCTCCATAGGCCTCTCTTTGGCACACATATTTTAAACCATAGTGCCGCACATAGGCAGTTAACGCCCCTAGCCAACAGGCTACAAGAACCAACACAATCACTGTACACATAACCATAATTTCACTCCAAACGACTTCAGCTCACTGGCGATTTTACGAAGACTCGTCGTCGTATCTCGCTCGCTGTTATTCTCGTGCGGGAGGGGGAAAATTGGGGGGTCCGCGGGATCGGAGGGCGTAGGGTGATCTCTGCGGAAGGGGAGGGGGGGTAGGCGGCGATGTCCGTTCTTCTTCCGACGTACTCTCGAGGGCTGCTCGTGGCGACTCTACCTCGCTGATCCCTGGGTGGGTGCTCGATTCTCTGCAATACTCCGTGATGATATCTGGGCTCGATGCTCCTTCTCGAGGAACAGTGAATTCAAGGGGGAAAGTTTGGGGGTTTTCACTCACACCGGGGATGGGTGGGGGCTCACTTTGGGAAGGGGGGGCTTCCACTCGCGTAGTCAACGATTCTTGAGGAGGCACAAGGGGGCGTGTGGAATTTGTTAAACAAGGGAAATTTTTTCCAGGTCTTCCTCTCCCCCTTCTATGCGATTGGTCAGGGCGGAACACACAGTCAGCTCCTCGCCTTTGTTTTTCGCGCACTTCACTTACAGACGGAATTTCGTCGTCGCATTCCTCCCACTCACTACCGGATATTACCTTTCTGGGTCTCCCGCGCTTTCTCTCTCCTTGGGGTGGGGGCGGAATCGAAAGATGACTAGGGTGAGGTTTCACTCGATCTTGATGTACGATCACAGTCCTATGCTGAAGCTGCACTCGAAGATTGGAGGGGGAAAGTACTTCTATCACCTTATACGGTCCTTTCCAGGGGCTGTGGAACTTTCGCACTTTTCCCGGTTTAATAACTGGGTCCGTCAAGTACACGTAATCGCCCACAACATAATTTCTCCCTTTCCTATTGGTTCCTGACCCCTTAGCTTGTTCCTCCCGTGCCCTGCGATTATTCCGTTTACAATCCTCCCAAGTCGCCTGCAATCTTTCTTGTAGTTGTGACACAAAATCATCGACAGAAATTGGGACATTTTTCACGCAATCAAAAGGACTTTTCATTCTTTCCCCGTAAATCACCTCATGGGGGGAACGGCGTACGCTTCTATGCCAGCTAGAATTATATGCCGCAACTGCATAATCTACCCACAGATCCCAGTCGTTATTTTTGCAATTCACATAGTGGGAGATAATTTGGGCAATTGTACGGTGTACTCTCTCGACCCTACCATTACATTGGGGGTGGAATGGGGAGGTTTGTAACTTCTTTATGCCCAACAGCCGACACACATTTTGGAAGAGTTCCGAGGTGAAGTTACTGCCCTGATCGGAAAGTATTTTTTCCGGGACGCCGAATTTGAGTATCCACTCGCGTACCAGGGTTACGGACACAGTTTCCGCGGTTTGATCCCCCAGGGGTACCATCACCAAATAACGCGAGAAATGATCGATGATGGAAAGTAAATAACGGTTACCGTGTTCCGTCTTTGGGAGCGGCCCGACAATATCTAGTGCAACGAATTGGAACGGTCGATCCGCCTCCGGCAGCGGTTGCAATGGCGCCTTCGTCTTCCCATACGGCGACCTACGCAGGCATGATACGCATCCCTTGACATAATCCATACAATCCTTTTTCCAGCCCGGCCACCAATACTGACTGCTCACACGGTACTTCGTAGCATTTACACCCAAATGGCCAGAGAGCTTATGGTCATGACACTGCCTTAATATTTGCGTCCTTAACCCTCCAGGGACAACTACTTTGCGCACCCCTTCCTCCACTCGACACAGCAGGCCATCCTTCATTATAAAACTCTCATCTCCCACCCATCGCATGCACTCTTCGTCCGCTTCTTGTGCATTTTGTATATCCATTTCGTCCTCCGCCGTAATTGTTCTTACTTTACGGCTCAACCCATCGGCATTCCCATGAAACCTTCCGGGCTTGTAGCACACCTCGTAATCATATTCGGATAATTTCAATGTCCAACGAACTAGCCTACTATTAGGGTCCTTTAAACTAAATAGCCACTTAAGGGCTGCGTGATCCGTTACAATTTTGAATTTTTTGCCGTACAAATAACAACGAAAATGGCCCGTTGCCCAGATAATGGCCGGTAATTCGCGTTCAGTGGCGGAATAATTTTGCTCTGCCTGATTTAGAGTGCGAGACGCATATGCAACGGGATGCTCCTCCCCTTCGATTTCCTGAGATAATATAGCGCCAAGGGCATGATTACTCGCATCAGCGGACAGTATGAACAGTTTCCGGAAATCAGGATAAACCAACACGGGGGTTCGGGTGAGCGAGCCCTTTAGGGTGTCCATGGCTTTATCACATTCATCGTCCCACTTGAAAGCCCTCCCCTTTTCAAGTAAGTTAGTTAATGGCTTCGCTATCGACGCAAATCCATCCACAAAACGACGATAGTAATTTGCTAGGCCAAGAAAAGATTGAAGCTCTTTAACACTAGTTGGTATTGGAAAAGACCGCACGGCTTCTATTTTGGCCAGTTCTGGTCGGATACCCTCATTGCTTATGACATGACCTAAATAATTAACACTACTACCCGCGAAATGACATTTTTCCATTTTAAGTGACAGCCCTGCGTCATCCAACCTCCGAAAAACATCCCGCAACCTCTCGACATGGTCCTCCATTGTATTACTGAACACTATAATATCATCTAAGTACACCAGGCAGTTCTCAGGCTTAAGACCTCGTAAGACTCCGTCCATCATTCGTTGGAAGCTCGCGGGCGCATTTCTGAGGCCAAACGGCATCCGGGTATATTCATACAGACCACTATCTACAATAAACGCAGTTTTTTCCTGCGATGTTTTTGCCATCGGAATTTGGTGGTAACCACTCGTCATATCCAAGGTAGTAAAGTACCTACAGCCCCCCAAATAATCTTAAGTCTCTACGATGTTTGGCAATGGGTAAACATCTGGGATAGTGACGGCATTAAGTGCCCTAAAATCTACGCAAAAACGATAAGCTGGACGACCATCAGCGGATTTCTTTGGGACGATTACAATAGGGTGGTTTCCTATTTTTTTTTTATTGCCTAGATCTGAAATTTATAACCCCTGGAGTACGTGTTTGAAGCCGTTCGATTTTTAAATGGCGTTAAGTATTTTTCCTTATTAATTAAAAAGTGAAAAAATTCAACGGCGCGAAAATGCGACGGCAAACTATTGCATGCTGGTTAATCCTACGTGTGACGTCACAGGTACGTACGCAACTACCGCAATCTGCCGCTAGGTGGTTCGCCGCCGCTGCTTATCTGCAGACGACGTCCGCCGAGAAAGCTTTAATAATAATAATAAATTTATTGACGGGAAAAAAACTATTTACAAAAGTAAACTTGGTGTAAAATGGAAATGAGCTTTATTTATTAATTTAGCTGCTCTAGTCGCATAGAGAAACCTCATCAAAATAATGAAACATTTATGGTTACGGTATGGGGAATGAAAATCGTGTAGTATAATATATTCTCAAATTAATGGTGCTAGCTCCTATTTTTTAGGTAAAGTTAGTATGAAAAGCATGAAATAAACCATTTTGTTCGTATTCATTTCGAAATATTTCCCGCAAGCAAGCACGAAATCGTCACTTAATAACTATACGGAGAGCAGGTGCTGCGCCGCAGCTATGATACGATTACACATTAATTTAATTCATCCACTTTGTCAAGGTGTCATTGCCAGAACATGAAATTAGCAAAAAAGGCTTACCGTCAATAGCATAATGGATGGCAAAATCTCGAAGCAAACTATGTATGAGCAAATACTAAAACAACTAAAATGCGTTGATCACCCCTCACCGTGATCACAGACCATTGATGGAAACTCGTGATTCACTGCATCAGCTGATCAGCATCATATTCTCCAAGAAGTACCAGTAACATGCCTCCGAGAACACTGTTTATAAAAATTGTTTTGTGCCGCAGTGTCACACAACAACATTTAGCGATAGCAAGAAAGCTTACGTCGCGGTTCCACTAATCGAGAAGAGGAGAATTTTGTGGTTAAAAGCTGTCAGAAGAGAGGACCTTCCTTTACTCCTCTGATTTCACCTGCACTAAACCGAACATCTCTAAAGAACTCCACCACCATGGCCACATCCACTTACGGTAGATTGTCCGTACAAAACCAGTTTGTAAAGCCATTGAACTTCTTCTCATGAAACCTTGTGGCTTTGTATATCAGTAAAAGGAACTGATGATGAAAGGTAACTAATGAAATATGCAAGGTATGAATGATAGGAATGGTAAATGAAAGGAATAGAAGATGAGATTAAGGAAATTTTTGTCAAAACGAAAGTGATCAAAACGTAAACATCTAGGCCGGAACACCACAGAACGGGAAGTCACAGGTACGCAGTTTCGTTATTCATTTCACTGCGCATGCGACGCTTGCCGCGAAGAACTCCTTCGCGGTAGCTCTGTACTAGCAGGTAGCGTAGGAGCCTAGAAAACTTCTTTTAATGGCATGCTCAATGGAGGAGACTTTCCGAAATTTGAGCATTTTAATCGAGGTATATTAATACATGTTCACCAGATTTTAGGGACTCTGAAATACTATAGTAAGTACAGTCGATGACAATTCCATATACCTCGCAATGTTGACTATCTACCTGTTACGTCATCATAAGAGCTGCCGCTGTTCCGCCATTTCCGAGCCTTTTCAAATGAACTTAAAATTAACATTCAATTTACTTGTAAACTAAGACTTTTTAATCCAAGTAATTTGCGTGTAATGAATACGTTTATGCTGAGGCACCTGTCGCAATAAATGAATTCTGTTTTCTTTGATGAAGGAAACTACCCTATTGGGCTCGCCCAGGGGCTAGAACTAGGGATTATGACCCCCGACTGTAACTGCTCCTGCACAAATTGTTCCACTAATGGCTTTTGGTGATACGGAGTCCGATACGGGCGACGATGTATTGGCCGAGCGTCGCCAGTATGAATATGGTGCTCTGTGACATTAGTAACAGGTAGGCAGTCCTTCTCAGAAAACAGCTCTTGATACTCGGTCAGTAATTCCACTAGGGGCCCCCTTTCCCCTTCCGACAAATGGTTCAACTTCCCTTTCAGATCCCAACTACTTGCTCCCCTTTCAACTCGTCCTACTCCCCCTTTTGGAATTTCCATGACTTCCACCCCATTCGCCAAGGCAAGCATAGTCCCTCTACGTAGAGTGACCCCCTCATCTCCAAAATTGATCGCCTTCACAAATATTCTGTCTTCTTCATCGAGTTTACATAATGTTCGTGCGGCCAATAAGCTCTCGATTTCACTCAGTTTGGGTTCGATCATTACAAGTCCAGTTCGCCCTGCCGCTTCCCGGGAAACATTTACTCTAAACACCCTTTCAGAACGCGGAGGTAAGTACTCGGCGTCTGTAATAAGTACAGGGTGGTCCTTATCTGACGTAATTTGAAAGACGCCACACGTTTCGACCTCACCCTTAGTTCTTTCCAATGAAACACATTGTCCATCCAGCGTGAGCACCCCTTTAGGAATGCCTATCACACCTTTATAGCGACACAAAAAATCTAACCCTAAAATACCATCATAACTACCCACTGCTTCTACTACTTGCATGCACATTGGATATATGCGCCCACCTATCCCCAGGGGCACCGATTTTTCACCGTAATTCCATAGCGCCCGTCCCGCTATGCCCCTGATACGATAACGTGGCTTCTGCATTCCCCTCACACTGCACGATTCCCGCGCTATCAACGATATTTGGGCCTCCGTATCTACTAAGCACACACGCTTCTTCCCTTCAACAATTACCCCGATCACTAAGTCACAAGCTCCCGCACTAACCTGAATCGCAGGTATCACCACGTCTTTCAGTAGGGGCGGTACCGGCGGGTCGACCAACCCCTTCTCCATTTAAATCATTTGCTCGGTCCGGGGCTCTATTTTTACACTCCCGACTAAAGTGACCTTGCTCTCCACAGTTGTAGCACTTACCGCGACGGGGGCCACGGCACTCTCGAGCCAGGTGACCGGGACGTCCGCAGTTGTAACACTCTCGGGTCGTCACCTGGAACACGTGTCGACTCGGCGATGGTGCCTGGGGTGTCCTCTCCGCCTCCCGGATTCGCACCGCCGTGGCAATGGCAGCGTCGAAACTCTCCGGGGTTGCGAGCCGACAAAGCCGCCCAATTTTCCGTAAAACCGAAACGCAATATTTATTTATTTGATAAATGCAACTTTATAAAATTTGGCGAGATGCTTAATGATTCGTACACTGACTTCGTAGCTAAAACAGAGGACAAAAGCACTGATGCATCATGGAAATATTTCTTAGAAATTCTACGCCAGGGAATCAACGAATATATTCCGCGAAAATTGAAATGTGATAGTAAAGAACCTCACTGGTATAACAATGATGTTAGGAGGGACCTTAAGAGACAGAGAAAACTGTACAACTTATTCAAAAAGTCCATTACGTTAGGTGACAAATCGAAGGAACTTGAAGCAAAAGAAAGTTACGCTGCACAACGCTCAAAAACCAAGAAATCAATGCGTACTGCATTGCGAAATTTCAAGAAAAAAGTACTTGGTGAATTACTCGAAGAAAATCCGAAATCTTTTTGGTCATATGCGAGAGAGCTTCAGGGAAAATCTTCAACCGTAGATTCGTTATTTGATAAAGATGGCAAACTTGTCACCGATAATATTGACAAAGCTAACACGTTAAATTCCCACTTCGAAAGTGTATACACTACAGACGATACTCCATGTTATTTCGACATTTCATTCACTGAGGAACCGATGAAAGAAATCACTATTCAATGTGATGGGATAACTAAACAGCTACAGTCGATCAAAATAGTAAATCTCCGGGTCCGGAGGGAATACCCGCGCGTGTCCTCAAGGAATTAGCGCCACAGATCGCACCGTTCTTAGACATAATATTCAAGAAGTCATTGTCTGAAGGAAAGATACCAATAGACTGGAAAATTGCAAACGTTACACCGATATTCAAAAAGGGAAACAGACATGACCCAGGGAACTATCGACCAATTTCATTAACGTCTATTATAGGCAAGATACTCGAACATATCGTCGTTAGCAATATCATGACGTTCCTGGACAGTCGTAACTTCCTTCATGGCTGTCAGCACGGCTTTCGGATAGGTAGATCATGTGAAACACAGCTCGCGCTCTTTCTTCATGACGTTCTCAAATCTGGTGAATCGAAAACACAAGTGGACGCATTATTCCTAGATTTTAAGAAAGCTTTCGACACGGTACCTCACAACAAACTTTTATACAAATTACAGTCATGCGGCCTTAACGAAACAGTAGTAAACTGGATACGCGACTTTCTGAGTGATCGTAAGCAAAAAGTAGTTCTTGACGGAATTAGCTCTGATGCAGTTAAAGTGACATCAGGTGTCCCACAAGGAAGCGTAATCGGCCCCCTTTTGTTCATTATATACATAAATGATCTATGCTCTCGAATTAGCAGTAAAATACGTTTATTTGCTGACGACGCTGTCATCTATCGCTTAATTAATGATCACTCTGACTTTGAAATTCTATCATCGGATTTAAACAACGTTCATGTGTGGAGCCAAGAGTGGGGACTCGAACTTAATCTGAGCAAATGTGCGGCGGTACATTTCTTGCGGAGGTCGTCCAACTATCCCCGTGTATATGCTGTGGATGGCGTTAAGATAAAGGCGACAGATGAATTTAAGTATCTGGGAGTTACGATAACCTCAAACCTATCGTGGGGAACACATATAAGAAATATTTGTGGCAGAGCTCTGAAGAAGCTAGGATTCGTCAAGCGTATTGTGGGAAGATTCTCAGATGAAAAAGTAAAAGAGAGGTGCTATTTCGCACTCGTCCGGCCACACCTTGAATATGCAGCAAGCATATGGGATCCGGTGCAGAAAGAATTAATTCGGGAACTTAATAAAATACAAAGGAAAGCTGCGCGATTCGTCAAAAACTGCTACGGGCGTACAGACAGCGTTACGCAGATGTTAAACGAATTAGGCTGGGAGCCGCTAGAGACTCGGAGGCTGCGCGCTAGGCTTAGATTACTTGAGCAATTGAGAATAGATATCTTTCAGAGCGACACGGAGAACATCATATTAGAACCCCACTATATTTCCAGGTCCGACAGAAACGATAAATTAAGAGAGATATTTTGCCGAACGGATAGGTATGGGAATTCGTTTTTCCCCCGAACAATAAGGGACTTTAATAAATGCAAGGCGTAATTTCATAGAGCGTTTCCTTTTTATATGTAAACGGCTGGTGTCCTAACACCCCCCGCCACACGCCTATTGAGGCGGCTTGCGGGGTAGTATGTAGATGTAGATGAATCTCTCCCGAGAGGCCCCTCAGAGAGGCATCCAAAGCCCGTTGATCGGCCTCATACCGCAGGGTCTCCATTTGCTCCGCCGTACCACTGATTTCCGCCGTCCGTGCGTTTATGCGTCGAACTCGATCGGCGAACTCCTCAATGTCTTCTTTCGGCTCCATACGGATGACGGCGAGGAGCTCTCGATGGAAACGGGCAGTCCTCTTCGACCGATAGCGATCGAGTATGAAGTCCTTCCATGCCTTATAGCTCGCTGCCTCCTTACATTCTGGTCTGCTCCGCTCATATGCGGCTGCTTCTCCACTTAGGCGGAGCCGTGCGGCAGCGAGCGTTTCCTCGTCGGTCCATCCGCTCAGAGACGCCACCTGCTGGACTCGCTCAAGAAAAGCGTGGACATCATCGCCAGGACACCCCTGAAACAGCTCTATGGAGTTGAGAAGAGCAAATTTTGCCCTTGCGGGTGCAGCGGCCTCTTGAACATCTCCCTTGGCGACGGCTGCTCTCAACCGTTCATTTTCTAAACCCAACTGCTGTATCTTCTCTCCAAAGTCATCGATCACGCGTTGGAGGTCCACCTCTTCGCCGCCAAAACTAACCCGGTTCGCCATGTTGTCGAATTCCCGCCTATAGACTTTCTCGCACGGCTACGTCGCGTCCTACCCTCCGATTGGTGATTGGCACCATCCCACTTCTGACACCAGTTGTAAGGTTCGAGTTGGTACCATTGGTGGGATAGGAGGAGTTACAATGAGAACGCCATCAATCTCCTTTCAATTAGCTTTTTATTCACGTGCACTCATCACTCGTCAACGAACAACTCTCCCGACGCCTTGCCTCTTCCGCCCGTTCGCGTGCTTCCTATTCCCCCACTCCTTCGCCCCGTGATACGCTCTTTTTGCCGACTCCGCTCCGGTCTCACGCTCGGGGGCGAGGTGAGGCGGGGAGCAGGGAAGGTGAGGAAGCGAGAGGCGAAGAACGTACTGCCGACTTGGCGACGCGTGGGCGGTGGGTGGCGTGAGGTGTAAAGGGGGGAAGGCGGGGAAGAAGTCCCCGACCCATTCCGCCATACTTACATATATTTATTTTTCACTTTTTAGTTTGAGTTATCATTAAAGAGTGTTTTTTAGTTTCGGAGTGAAATCGTTAAGAATTATTTTGGAGTTGAGTGTTAAGGAGTCGGTTACAAACGAACAGACAAACAAATTTAGCAAATACGAAAAGCGAATACGACGATAAAAAATTCTTCTCCCGTCTAAGCTTGATGCAATTAAAATTAAATTATAACTGAGCGTTAAACGATCAAATTAAAGACAACAAAAAAAACGTCCTTCATTGAGCCGCGAACTCGGCCCCATTCGGTGAGAGTTGACGACACTAACCACTACACCATCCGATCAACACACTGATGACGCTTACTCTATCCCTCTATTTCTCACGCAAAGGATCTGTTCAATTGAAGAAAATTATTAATCCTGGCGATCCAGATTAGAATATTGAGAAAATTTTATCCAATTATTGTATTGTCATCGGTCCTTGATGAGTCTACCAAGTTTAAAGGAAATCTGTTCGTTCAAAGTGGGTTAAAATCGAGTCCAAAGAAGTCGGTTACAAACAAACAAACAAACATACAGGTGAAGCTAATAAAAGCGTGTTAAAAATAGATCATGTTGCTGAAATAGTTCAAAGATATACTGAGCAGCATGGGCGACGGGTGCAGACCCATGTAAACCGAGAGATGATGAAAGTGGTGGAAGAAGCTCCAGTTTTGCTAAGGAGACTCAAAAGACTGAAGCCCCATGACCTAGTACAGCACGGGAATTGACCAGTAAAGCCTAATGTGAAAACTACTGTTAAAAGTGACAATTTAGAGGAGTAGCCAGTGGGCTATACCCCATCACCTGTGACAAAAGCATGAAAGAGAAGCTGCTGTAGACGAGCTTGCTCAGTTGTGGCCGAAGGGAGGTGTGTTTCAAGTGTGGATTAGAGACCCACGCTACTACTTTGAGGTACTTGGAGGTGTATAACGAGAGATAACCTACCCACGTTAAAAAAAAAACTTATTCACCGGCCCTTTCCGAATTCTGAAGATGTCTGGCCCAAACGCTTGTCATTTGATAATTAGGGAGGGGAGAGATATTGAGATTTACAACTCCTTCAAGAGCCATATTTCGAGGCTTAGAGAGGTGGTTGCCTCACGACCCAAAACCCCCACTTTTTATCAATTTTTCCTGTGAAATTAATCACATTATTTTTTTTCAACCAAAGATTAAATATTCATTGCAGTCGCATTTAATTACTGATACATCCTGGCAGGAGGTTCATAGCGAGGTAAAGTGCAATTCGTAAGCCAAATGGAAGACAAGATTCCGTGAACATATTGCGAATCCACTAGAGTCAACCGTGAACATGGAAGTTGAGCCTGGCTTCAACGTTGAACTGTTGTGAGTAGGGTCTGCTAAATATTGGGCTGCGCCCCTCTGCATTTAGCACCTGCTGGTTGCTAATTAATACTGTCACAAACTAGCCATATATGTATTTGTGACATACGATGCAGAGTACGTTGAAATATGATTATTTTAAAACTATTGAGAATCTTTCTCTTTTGAGTTATGCAAATTGTATGGAATGTTGCCGCTGTGGGATGTGGCTGCGTATGTGATTGACCGAGGTGTTGCTACTATTTCTAGGGGTACCGAGGACGTCATCTCCCCTCACGGAGTCCCGCTCGACCTGCTGGACCGTCTGCTCATAATCCGCACCCTCCCCTACTCCCGTCCTGAGATGGAGCAAATCCTGAGGCTCCGGGCTGCCACCGAGGGCTTGAGTGTCGAGGACGATGCTTTCTCTCTGCTCGGGGAAATAGGCTCTCGGACGACCCTCAGGTAATCACCCAGGCGACCTCGACGAAGCAAGTGGCCATTTTTTCCAGTCCACGGATGGCCATTGGTAGTTTGCGTATGTGTACCTCTGGAAGACCACCATCCCCTTCACCACCATTGTGGAAATTCAGTTATTTTTCAATTTCTGTTTAATTGAGCCCCGGATTAACTCTGAGGAAATCTCCTGTTCTATCCAAAAGCAGCATCCCCCCTCTGGAACATTTTCTGTGCAACACTGTGTCAAAGGTTATTGCTTCACATTTTTCATGACTTTTTACAGCTGCATTCCATGTATCCCAACATTTTCATTGACATCTACGGGGTGATTCCACACCAGGCATGCTGAACCCGTCCCAGTTCAAATCAGAACCTCACGCATTCCCCTGGCCACTAGGCGCAGACACCAAAAAGCAGTCTGGGGAATAATTTGCTGTCAGGCAAGAAACTGATCCACAAAACAAGTAATGCAGGATTTTATATATGTACACTCTTGCTAGGCAAACAAGGTTCATTTCTTTCCTTCTTTAGGTGCACATCTTTCTCGTTCCATTAAGATTAAATCACTAGAGTCACAATATAAGTACACAAAGTTGAATCGAGAGGTTGGCTGTAGTAATTTTGTGGGCTGTGAGAGTGTTTAGAATTTTTTACTCTGTGATCACAAAATTATAAGTGACGTTTGTTGCCATTGAAATAGAGAACTGTCAAAATTGAACCAACTGTAATCGTAAGAGTAAAAACAAAGTATGCAAGTGAAAGAGAAGAAAAAGGCAACCTGGCATTGTCTGCTAAGTGCTCCTTAACCACTGTGCAGTGAAACTGCCAAATGTGTGGATTACATTATGCAATCATGCCACATTTGGTGAATTCATTCCTCGCATGGCCAATGGAGGGTAGCCCTCCAAGATGGAATAAAAATACAGTGAAACTTCAGTGAATGCGGGGGGTACGTTCCGCGACTATGCCGCGTTGCACGAATCCGTGTTGGGCGAAGCATTGACCCAATGGAAATAAGGGGGTTTCCTTTCCAAGGAGGAAAAAAATACTCATTCAGGACCTTTTTTCCATAACTTTCACTTGTTCTTCTGCTTTATTTATCTAAGAAACAATAATTCACATAGTTTAAGCAATTACAGGGGTGTCTTCTGGTACAAAAAACATTTTAACATGAAACAGAATCAAAACTTTAAGAGTCTGCGTATATGTATAATATGTACAGCAGACTCTCGTTAGGACGTTCGCACGTTTTCCTCATTTGGACGTTCATTTCCTCAGGTCCGCGTCACAGTGCATGTAAATAACTATGGTTGGCACGTTTTGGTTACCTCATTAGCACGTTTGGAGGAGGACCAAGCCAAATTTGTCCTCTGGAAATAACCGCCTCGTAGGTTAATTAGACGATGGATAAATCTCAAGAGGATTACTTCTCGCATTAAAAAAGATCGTTATCGCTTAAAATACTATTTTGATAGTCATATTATGGTTTTAAAAAATTTATGAAGTAAGAAAAAAGCAATGTCCAACATTAGAATAACCTGTTCAATGCTTGTCAAGGTCCCAGCAAGCAGCGCATTTTATTGCGATATTCATTTGTTTTATCGCAGTTGCCGTTGTCGCCTATGGAATCAAAACTGCGTGAGCAACAACGCATGTGATCATCATCATCTCTGTTATCATCAAAAACTACAGCCCACATTTTTAATGCCGATGAGACGGGTTTATATTTTAATTTGCTTCCTGATAAAGCACTGGCATTTAGAGGAGATGAGTGCCATGGAGGTGAAATGAGTAAGGAGAGGCTGACTTTCCCATATATGTTGCAACGAAATTGGAACGGAAAAACTGATTCCGTAAGTGATCAGGAAATATAAACGTCCCAGATGCTTCAAACATGTTCAAACATTACCTTGGACTTATGATTGCAACGCTAATGCCTGCATGACCACCACAATTTTCGAAAAGTTCCTGCGAGCACTGGATGCAAATATGAGTGGATAAAATCGTTAAATTTTGTTGATTATTGATAACTGCGCAGCACATCCAAGACACTGCATTTTTAAGAAGTGTTTTTTCCTCCAAATTGCACGAGTGTTCTTCAGCCCCTCGATCAAGGCATCATACTTAAGGCGTATGAAGCATAAGTACAGGAAACGTCTTGTCAATGAGAGGTTGGCCAGCCTTCTCGAGTCGGGAAGAAAACTATATATTCTGAAAGGGATGCATTTTGTGAAGCATGCCTGCGACTCTGTCGAAGCCAAGATCATAGGAAATAGCTTTCGGACCTCTGGATTTCATCGCAGCACAAACAAGGACGATTCCGCGTTGCTGAGTGACAAGGCATCACATGAGCTCACCCTTGGGGGCTGGGATCAGCTGTTCGGAGAAGGGGAGGGTATGACCTTCAACGAGTGCGTCGCCTGTGATGCCAATATCAAAGTCTGCAGGTTGGTTGTTGGAACTTGTGACTACTAAAAATGAAGCTTTATTCATGGAGATAATTGCGTAACAAATGAATAATAACTATTCGAAACATAATCTTTCATCTTCCTAAATGTAATTGAAATAGTCGGTGGATCTCATTATCACGTATTTTTGTCAGTAGATTGTTGTCAATAGATGAAGTCTATGAACAGAAAGGAAGAAGAAGACACCGGGAAAGACGAAGCAGAGCCCAAATATCCTCCAACATTTGCAAAAACAGTGGAAGCGATGGTGCCAGTTCGTCAGCAGTCATGAAGTCCATGAAATAGTGATGAATACTTAAATAAAAATGGACTGTACTATCAAAGAATTAGGCCTCAAAATGATAAAAACAAAGCACCTTGGACAGATTCTTCCAGCCATCATAAGTTTATATGCATTTCCATTAAATTATGCATTTTTGTTTGCAATATTTGTGGAGAACACGTGGGAAGTTCCATTTTTGTTTTGTTACAAGCAATCAAGTTTACGCCATTACGCTCAGAAAAGACAATGTTTTTGGACCGGGAGCTCAATTTGTTTATGTTTTCTTGGAGTTCTGACAATCCTTATAATGCTATAATATTTGTTCATGAAATTAAAATGTTCATCATGGTTAACATAAATTAGCATTTTTGGTGCAATCATTGTAATTTTTGTACTACCAATATAAACATTAAGCACTATTAAGTGAGAAGTGGGCATTCAGTCCGCGGATTCATCTGTCCTCTGACCTAATTATTTCATTGGAAGTGCAAAGAGAAAAATATCGCTAGGTGGCTTCGCTAACTTTGCTGCTGAACTTTGTGAAAGCAGCATCTGTACACTAAACGTGCTGTTTGGTTATTAATGATGATGACAATTGTCGTCATCATTAATAATTGAGTACGTATCAGTGTTAGGCATCGTATGTATATTCTTGGGAGGTGGAATAGGTGGAAAATGAACTATTTTTACAATAAATGATCACCAGTTATCTACAGCATGAGCTAAAATGAGCCACAGGATGACATTCCCCTGCAAGTTAGGCAACCAACCAGTACGTATTTGACTTTCCATGAAATGCCGACCCTGTTTTGTACGTTGTCTTGGTTGCCACGTTCAGAATCCCGTGTCCCTTCAAGAACTTGCTAACGAGACTCTGCTATAATAATACAATATTAACCCTCCAGGAGGGTATTTCTTTTCGATAATATGGTTAAAAAGTTGTATTTTTTTATTCTTGATATAAGTTGGGCACAAATCTAAGATTTCAAATATAAATCTTTTATAAGATTCCTATAATATTGTTACCAAATAATAACAATTTCATAAACAGTAATATATCTGAGTTTTTAATTATTAATAAATTTTGGCACAACATTCAAATATGCATCTATTACATTTATAAGATCAGATAATTTTACACTAATTAAGTGTTTTTTTGCTTTTATAAACAATATAAATTTGTATATTACACATCATGACATTTCAGCTACCTTAATTTTCACCAATTCTTTGTTGCTGTGTATTTTTGTTTTACAAAATCGATTAAAATCTTAGATTGCAAATATAAAACATAAGCTTGCTACCATATTTTTATGAAACATCAACAATTACATAATCAATATTCAATCTGAGTTTTTTTCCTCTAATTCTATAATGAGATTGTCATTGTTAATAAACTTTGATTTAAATTCAAATACGCTTTTATTTTATATGCATAAGATAGATTATATTACACAAATGAAATGTTTATATGCTAAATAAAAAATAAATTACTTGAAATTGCATTTACCTTTGTTACTATACAAATAGTTCTTACGCATAGATAATGTTTGTTGTTACAAACTTGTTTCTCTCAAGAATAGAACTAAAAATAAATAGATATTTTAGTAAATAAAATAAACATATGTCAGCTAGATTCCATCAACTTGACCATTCAAAAAGTTTTTTCAGTGTGATAAATTATGAAGCAAGGCTCCAGGCAAAGTCTCACTCCACCCACTTCCCACTCCGCCGTCTTCACACCAAATCTTAGTTTCCTTCCGCTTTTGTTTACAATTTTCATCTTTCTTAGAGCAGCATCCTGCACATTGTCTGCTGGGCTCCTTTTTGATATGATTAGGTGGTATGTGCCTTGGAAAATGACGTTCTGTTATTCTTAGCGGTGATGGAGTTTTGCTAGGTCTTTCTTTTGGCGACTTTTAATTTGGATCATGATATTTTTCAATTACAACCTCTATTAGTTGAAGTCTGAATTCAATAAATTGAAGGGACTTTTGGAATATTTCTTTTTGGTATAAAACATGAGAATTCCACGCTGCCTGGTCAAGAAAATATTTAAAAATCTTCTTGTAATATTTTTTTGTTGCTTTCTAACAGACGGGTAATAAGAAAGCTCTTGGGCACATTGATCAATACCGCCCATTGTGTTATTGTAATCGCATACCACCGTTGGTTTCACTACATCTAACCCCATTCTGGTTATAGTAATTTTCGAGGAAGCGTTATGTATTGTGCTCGTAAGGCAAACAGTATTTTTATCTTGGCATTTCATAGCCATGACCTTTCCCCTTTGATATGCTACGATCAGTAGCGTACACAGGATTGACTTATGGGGGGTGGGGTTTCAATAATATTGATGTGCATCATTTAGATTATTATTCACTAAAACAATAGTTAAATTAGCATTCTCTTTTCGTGAAGACAACTCAACTATATTTTCCAGTCCAATAAGCAAAATTCTAAACACTAGTTCAGGTAAACGAACGAAAAGGAATTCAGGTAAACAAGTTTTTGGGAGGGGTTTAAACCCTAAACCCCCCCACCTACGCTATTGGCTATATGTCGTCTCCCCTCTTGAACTTCTTTTTACTAAATCCTTCTGGAAGATCTTTTCTCCTACTATTTAGTGTCCCATGAATGTCTGTTTTTTGTGTGATTAATAAGTCAGCAAGTTGAGGTGACATGTACCGATTGTCTACAGTCACGCAATATCCCTTTCCTAAGAAATGAACCATCAAATGTACACCAGTTTTTGTGCTAACTGGTAATCTTTCACATTTTCCATTATACACAGTTCCCTGCCCTGTGTGCAACAAAAAATCACATGTGTATATACCCTGATTCTGACTCACACAACACGAAGAACTTCACTCCAAATCCTTTTCTTTGCAATATACATTTTCCATCCTAGATGACCCTTGAAAAGTATCAAGCTCTCATCCAGACCGAGAGTTTGTTTTGGAGTGTACAGATCACGAAATCTGCCCAACAAGTGAACCATCAATTCATAAAACTTCACTGATTTTGTGTTTGGATTGTTGACTCTGCTATCGTTTGAAAAATGAAGGAAATGCATTAGCAGGAGGAACCTTTCCAGGGTCATAAGTTGAGAAGTTGTGTCGGCACATGAAGAATTGGGCATTTTGACCATGACCATTGTTGTGATGGTAATTCAATTACACCTTGAAGCGTCAAATATTAGTGATGGGTCGGATCCAAAATTTATCGAATCCCGAATTCGAATCTTTTTTTTATCGAATCCCACACATCGAATCTGGAATCCGAATCTTTATTTCAGAAAACTTATTCTAAACTAAACTCTTCACTATCGAGTCGTATTTCATATTGTACACTTCGACCACAGATTTGCAACCACGATCACATCAACGTGATTGAGTTGTGATTGCGGTATATATAGGGTGCTTTCGATTTGTGGCTATAGACAGCGATCGCCATGCTGCGGTGCTTTTGATTTAGCTGAGCTGGCTCTCTGCTCCGGAGTGAGTCTGCGATCGATGGTGCCTGCGTTTGATAATCGGCTATCGCCGTACTCAAATGAAAAGCACTGAGTACAATCATGAATATAGAGATATATATATATATATAGCTTCTAAAAACTTCGGTTTTCACAATTCAACTAAGTAAAAACTGGGCTATTTCGCTAGTAACTTCAAACATACGTGGTGCCAACCATATTGAAGAGATAAATGCGCATATTCAGTCGCAATTAATTATTTTCGCCAGTGCATTTTATTTGGCCATGGGATGTGGGCCTATCTGGGCTAAAAAATTCTACAATCTGGAGTGATCCTTTTTCTTTGAAATCAGACCTTTCTCATGAGAATATTTTCTTTAAATATGTCGTAGTGAATTTATGCGCAGATTATCAGCAGTTATGATGGTAAAACTATGTCATTCATGAGATTATTACGTTACGAGATCGTTATCCCATAAGATATGCCACCCGCAAAACGAGGTTTCGAATTTATCGAATCTTTTTTGAAAGGATTCGATCGAATCTCGAATCCATGGATTCGATTGAATCCTGACCACATCACTAATCAAAATAGCAAAAAATAAGCGTTATTTCTCTTTCTGTGGTTGATGTGTCCAATTTTTGAAACGTGACCGTTCTTCTTAAGTGAATTTTCATTCATGCTGTTCAGCAAACCTGTTTGTTTCACCAACAATAATTTCTAGCATTTTTTGGTCGAACAATTGCTCAAAATAGTCCAATGGCCGAAATTCAGGACTTATTTTTACTGTAGTACGTGGTTTTGAAAGAAAGGGAAATTTGGGAGGTGCTGTAGGAATGTTATTCATATTCACCGGGTACCAAGACCTCCCATCTTCTACATTTTCTTCATCGTAATCATCCTCGTCTTCAATATCTTCACACGAATCTGACAAATCACCACCACTAGTACTGTACTCACTTCTGAGACTGATGGCATCTTCATCAGAATCCTCTGATAACACCTCGGAAATGAATTCATTCTTCGCCTCATAAGTCTTCCTTCCTCCGCCGCTGGCAATTGAAACGCCTAAGTGCGAGAAACCAGAGTAATTACATAAGAAACACTAATAGTTGATAATTCGATTTTATCACAGTACTTCCCACAGTACGTACCTATTTTACTTCAATAAATACCTATGCAAAGTATAATAATACAGGCAGTCCTTGACTTTCATACACAATGCGTTCCTGAAAACGTGTACAAAAGTCGAATGTACGAAAGTTGAACAATAGAGTCCCATACTAAATTTGGGCTACGTTCCCAGAGAGTTAAATATACATAGTAAAACCTCATATCAATGGTAAAAAAATTTTATTTTTCGTACAAAAGTTTAAAATACATTAATTATATTTGAAACAATACGTAATTACTTTAAAAACTACGCAGTCTTGATAAACGATTCCAAAATAATACCGTTGGTTACTGAGTAAACATACGCATTTCTAATTTTTCTCAATCAGAAATTAACATTTCACTGATAATGTCCTCTATGTATCACTATAAAGACACAAAACAAGAAGCATCACGACATTTAATTTTTGGAACCTTAAACTCGATGGCATTTAATTTATTACAATTAAAGAAACAACAAAATTCCTAAACTGGACAAAAGACAAACGAAAATAGAATGATGTTTCCTAGGTACATGCCATGCACAACTTCGTGAATTTCGCATTGCACTTCCCAGCATTTCGTACCTGGTCTATAATTTTATCTTTCCCCTTTACTATTGAACATTTGAACGGCTTAAGTTTAATGATTGTCTTGCAGCAAAAGATCCTCCCAGTTCAGCACGTCTAATAATTCCCAACTTTTGCTCGACAGTATTAAGTTTATGCGACCTACGCGTATTTTCGTTGGTCTCAGTCACATCATATTTACGTTTTCTACTCATTCTTATTATACGAAATTAATTAAATTCAGTAAATAAACAAGTTCTACCTTGCTCTAAGTTAACACTGACCACAATCGCGTATACTAGCGAGCGAGAACGCCAGATGAAACAGTTGAATGCCGGGATGGACCATGCACCATCGTGGGAAATTCATAAATATTGTTCGAGAAATGTCCTAAAGTCTGAATTTTGTGTCCAAAAGTCAAGTAAAAGGTATCAATTTGGAGCGTACGAAAGTGCGAATTGTACGAAAGTCGAGTGTATGAAAGTCGATGACCGCCTGTAACTGAAAATGAAGAAACAGTCGTATGAATTGTACTGCAAGAAAGGCTCATTCAATGCGTACAAATGGGGAGAGCATGAATGGGAAGAACACATGCGGAGTTGTCCTTGAAAAAGTGAATGCAGATGCCATCTATAGGTGAAAATGGTGAACTACATCACCATTAGATCAACGCATAGGATACAAGGATCAGACGGGGAATTCACGAGGTACGCAGGGCAAGATATAAGAAAAACTACGAGCCTGCTGAAATCGTGGGATCCACGGAAAATGGACGGTTGCCTAACCCAGGGAAATCGCGGGATACCCAGCTGGAGGGTTAATATCATATAATAATATATTTTTTGGTATTTTAAACATTACTAATAAACATTCACTGTAGACTTGAATTCTCTTCATAGAAGTAAAACATTAATATGTAATACAATAACTAAAGTAATAATTCCCTAGAAATCGTGTCGATTTACACTTATGGGATAGATATCCAACGATCGGACACTTTGCTGTTTCCACCCACACGCCACGGCCGTTAGATTAGTAGGTACTGCTCGTAAGTTTGCAATCACTGAAAGGGTACATACATATGTGCATTTATTTTTCAATGATTTTTTTTACCCTTATTTTATTGACTTCTAATGAAGCTAAAAATACAAAACTCATATTAATTAAATCTACTCCTGGTCTGAGGATTTCAATGAGCTCGGATCTTGACTGAGGGTGCAAGCTGGCCGGAAGAAGTTTGTGATCGGTTGCTGAATTGGCTTTTTCAACTCCCATTGGAGTTCTACATAGGGAAAGACAGCTGTCTTGAGACTCATCTTGAATTCCAGGCTTCTTTCACTCGAAGGATCAACTCTAAGGGTACTTGCTTCAAATTTTCTGCCCGCTTCAAAAAATTCTCCAGAAGCATAAGTGTTAGCTTGGGCTTTTCAGGCTCCAAATCTTCCGAGTCACTATCTTCATTTTTATCTTCACTTGACGATTGCGCCATTTCATCCAAGTCATCAACTGTCTGTTCCTCTTCATGAGGCTCAAGTAATTCTTCTACCGCTTTTTCTTCCAAATCTTGAAATCCCTTGCTCCTGATTTTCCTGGCAATATTAATGATTTCCCTCAATTCCTTAGCATCAGGAAAACCTTGGGAGTCGCAAACAAGATCAGGCCAAACTTTTTTCCAGCAGTGGTTAACCGTTTCACGTCTCACTTCATCCCATGATTCTTCTATTATTTCAATGGCCTTTAAAATATCGAATGTTTTCCAGGAGTCGCTCACTGAAAGGGACGGATTCACCTCCATCATGGAAAGAATGTTGGCAAAACTTCTTGCAGGTGCAGTACAATTGAAATGCTGCAATGACGCCCTGATCCAAGGGCTGCAAAATAGAAGTATATAGTATTGGGTGGCATGAACTCCACCTCAATTTCACTGTGACGCTCACAAGGAGACATCGCGTGAGTGATGTTAGGGACGCAAATGACGCAATTATTTTCTGAGAGAATGCGGGAAACTAGAGAGAGAATGCGGGAAAAGTGTCACGGCTTTTTTCCAGTTGAAGCCGGGTTCGAAAGAAAAACGCAACTAAAGAATTTCCCTCCGTATAAATCCTTTTAAATGCGAGCGTGAGACAACAGAAGCCGTGGCCGAGTGGTTAGAGGCATTGGACTAACTATCCTTGGACCATGATGCGGGTTCGAATCCCAGTACTGTCAACTTTTTTTTCTTTCGAATATTTTACGGAGTCTCTGTACATTACCCATTCCCATACAGTTATGGCAGTAACGACAATGTTTTTTAATTTTCTACCTATTTTCTGGATTTTCAATCAGCCCCTTAGGGAGAATTTTGGAGCTAATTTCGGGATTCTTGTTTGGCCGAAAAGAGGTCACATGCCGATAGGCCTAAAATGTGTAGATTTTGAAAATACAAGTATATTTCCGTGAATAGGATGGGCTTCGAATTGTCGTGGCTCTTTCTCAAGGCGGTAAACAATGAACGGATTATTATTTTTTAATATACAGCAATGCATGCACTTCAAATTTCCCAGGAACTGCGTTCGAATTATGACTTTTGTGACTCAATTTTTCGTTCAATAGCGAACATGATATAAGTAAAAAAGAGATGGTAACTGTTTACGAGGTTATGTAAAACATATTTGCTATGACCTTTTTGCGGAGCAACATATTATATTGAAGGGAAGCCTGTATCGTGGGGGAGAGGAAGATATAAGATTCCAGCTCAAAAAATATCACGCAATGATAACACTATTTCTTTTCCCACCTCATGTTTATTTCAATTGAAGGAATTCAACTTTTTATTCATGGCGTGGAATTGCTTGCTTTCGGATGATATTCATCGTAAAAACATATAAAGCAAAGAATATTCCTGCTCCAAGCCAATTTGTTTTCTGTCGCCAGAACATTTGCATCTGATCGGAGGCATATCCGTTCTACAAACTTCAGACCATTTATTTATATTTTCTCATATTTTCTCGGATTTTAAAGCGAGCCTTAATTCTTTTACTGCGGGTGAAACACATGAACACGTGCAACTCCTGGAAATACGTTCTTCTACGCTTGAGCCGCTCTTCATATCTGCTCCCTCAGCCCCTACACATCTTTATGATTTTATTAACCCAAACTAGTTTCCCTCTCTCTCTTTAGGGGCTGCCAAGACCAACGACCCTACATTTCATTGGTTTGTTCAAGTCCTTCTCAAAGACCTCTATGTCTAGCGTTCGCTCCGGTTCTTACAAGAAGAAAGGGTGGAAATTTTTACGGAAAGAAGAAAGTGGAAAATTTTTTTGAAAAGACAGTGGGTGGGTTGGGGAGAGGAGGTAATGCAGGGAAAACCCTGTGGAAAGGATATTAGATGAAAAAAGTGAAGAAACGGAAAATTCAGGGTAGGAGGATGCACATTTAGGGTTGAGAAGGGGTTAGCCCTTAGGATAGATTCCAACTTAAAAAATGAAACGTGCTGATAACAAAGTATTTCTTTTTCTATATTATGTTTATTTCATTGATGAAATGTAACGTATCAATTATGTCGTTGAATTAGGTACATACTTTTGGATGATATGCATCGTAAAAACATTTATAACAAAGAATAATTCAACACCAAGCACATTTTATAAAGCTCCCACCTGAGCAGTTACAATTGCGTGAACGCAGATCGTGTGGGAAACATATTTCTCGAACATTGCTGAATACTGTCCTATCTACGACCAGTTTTGATGCATACCACACATATATAATCTAGTCACGGAATACAGGCGAAGATAGCTGATGGTGCAGCAATGAATATATTTTAATACCATCATCCCAGGATGTAGTTTCTCTTTTTTCTTTTAACAAATAACTGCTATTTTGGTCATAGAAAATATTTTTATAAAAAAAGGTCATAGCAAATATTTTTTACATAACCTCGTAAACAGTTACCATCTCTTTTCTACTTATATAATGTTCGCTATTGAACGAAAAATTGAGTCACAAAAGTCATAATTGGAACGCAGTTCCTGGGAAATTTGAAGTTATCTGTAAATTTGAAGTAAGTTAGCTGTATATTAAAAAATAATAATCCGTTCATTGTTTACCGCCTTGAGAAAGAGCCACGACAATTCGAAGCCCATCCTATTCACGGAAATATACTTGTATTTTCAAAATCTACACATTTTAGGCCTCTCGGCATGTGACCTCTTTTCGGCCAAACAAGAATCCCGAAATTAGCTCCAAAAGTCTCCCTAAGGGGCTGATTGAAAATCCAGAAAATAGGTAGAAAATTAAAAAACATTGTCGTCACTGCCATAACTGTATGGGAATGGGTAATGTACAGAGACTCCGTAAAATATTCGAAAGAAAAAAAAGTTGACAGTACTGGGATTCGAACCCGCATCATGGTCCAAGGATAGTTAGTCCAACGCCTCTAACCACTCGGCCACGGCTTCTGTTGTCTCACGCTCGCATTTAAAAGGATTTATACGGAGGGAAATTCTTTAGTTGCGTTTTTCTTTTAAACCCGGCTTCAAATGGAAAAAAGCCGTGACACTTTTCCCGCATTCTCTCTCTAGTTTCAGAAAATAATTGCGTCATTTGCGTCCCTAACATCACTCACGCGATGTCTCCTTGTCAGCAAGGGATTGTTGGTGGCCGTGTCCAGCAGCAGGAGCACTTTAAATGCCAGATTTCTTTCCTTTAAGTAATGTTTGGCATCGCGGACGAAGGAATGCTCAAACCAATCCTCAAACAGTCTTGCCGTGACCCAGGCCTTACTGTTGCTCCTCCAAAATACAGGCAATGAGACGTCATGGTCTTGCCCTTCAGTGCCCTTGGATTTTCTGCTCAGCAGACACCAACATTGGTTTACTTTTAAAGTTTCCTGTCGCTTTGATGCAAAAGAGAAGAGGGACTCTGTCCTTAGCTGCTTTTAAAGCCAGGTGCCGACGACTGCTCCTCTTTGGCAATCCATGTTAGCTTTGGAATTCTTTTACAAAATAGTTTCATCTGCATTAAAGTCTTGCTCAGGCCGATAATCACATCTTTCAATGAGCTCGGCAAACAAAGCTGTGAATTGAGAGGCTGCTTCAAGATCAGCAGATGCGATGATTTCTCCAGCAATCTTTACATTATGGAGCTGAAAGTGTTTTTTAAATTTATCAAACCACCCTCTGCTGGCTTTAAAAGAAAATCCTTCTTCTTCTTCATCTCCATATTGCGCTTTCAAGTGGTTATAAACCTGAAGGGCATCGCTTCTAATGATAGGTCCATCCAGAGGAGCATGCTTTTGCGCCTTGTCTTCCATCCAAATGTTCAAATGTTTTTCCATTTTCTCTACTCGTGTATTTTTCCTGCTGACATAGGAGGTACTAGCAGATGCACTGGAGCTAACACTGGAACAAATTTCTTCTTCAGTCTTCTATGTATATAGTCCTTACAGTCGATTCGCTAACACCGTACTGTCATGCTAATGATTCGGCTGAACGTCCTTCTTGAATTTTATTCAATATTATAAGTTTATCCTGCAAAAGTAACGCCTTCTTGCTTTTCTTCCCAGGATTATCAGCAGCACTTTCGCCTGGTCTTATTGGACCCATTTTAATAATTGAACGAGGAGAAAAGCACATAATTCGTTACACACGTGCAAAACACTAGACGCACACGATGCACCAGGAGTCACTGCCACGGAATAAGTGATTCCCCTCAGCATATTCCACCTCCTCTTGGGACAAGTAACAGAGGAAAACGACTAGGGGTACCCTAGGGTAACCTTGTGTTTCCCCGAATAACACCACGTCAAAACAAGCATATCTCCTAAGCTTGACCTTCCCGTATAGATCTCGTCAATCAGTCCTTTCCTGTAGGAAGAGAGGTAGAAGAACGGGATCCCTCCTTGGAAGAGTATTGGAGGAGGACGGGGAATCTTGGAAAAGATAGTGCTTCCTTAGTACTTCCCAAATAATAACGGGGAATGTGCACGGTATCTTGGAACATGTGTGAGGGCTTATTTTTCAGCCAATTCATTTGTCTTGGGCTTTTTGCCTTCTCTGGATCCAGCATTCTGAATTGTTGTGGCAAATGTGATTGCTGACATAAAGTATCAATGTGCACTAACTTCAAGACTTCTTGTGCAGTTCTTTCCCCTCCTCTGCTCATCACCCCTCAGCCTGCAAAAGACCCTCTTACATCCTTCGGCTGTAAATAAACCAGCTGTTCTTTGTCCATATCTTTTTCACTATCATTTCATTGAAATGCCTTTGAAGCATGGACATGCCATTCCCATTTTCAGCATCTGGTGTCAGCCCCTTTCAGACTCAAGTTTCAGCTCTTGCTATTTGATACTCAGTGTAACCTATTTTCTTTTTTCAGTTAACTAAAGCTTCGTAAGGAATGCTTCTTTATATTTCCAGTGAAATTTATGCTGCTTCATATTACATTGTTTTTGTTTCCCAACAGGTACACCGTGCAGATATTAACCCCAGCTGCTCTCACAGCTCGAGTGAACGGTAGGACAACAATCACCAAAGAGGATATTGAAGAGGTCGCCAAGCTCTTCCTTGACTGTAAAGCTTCTGCTAAAATTTTGTCTCAGCACAGTGATAAGTACATGAAATAAGCAATGCATTAAAGTAACGTGATATATAAGATATTGCTTTTTGCAGTATTTGGATATGATTGTATTGTGACCCCACGGTGAGGATGATAATGCCTGAGCAGGTGTAGAATATGTACTGTGATGGAACACCCTGTTTCAAGAGTGGAATCCACCTGTTCTAGCACATTGTTGTGATTGTATGTATTCCTAATGCAGAAATATAAATATGAAGCCCTAGGCTATGTTTACATGATTGCAGTCTGAATTCTCAACCCAGTTGATCACGTGTTTCTGACCAAATCCAAGGTTTCAACTATAAGTTGATAGAAAATGGGAATTCTTACCTTTTTTTTAATATGGATCCTGAATAATTGTCTTGTAAGAAAAAACTTATGAATGTAGTGATGAATATAATCCGGAGATCATACGTAAATGCTCTCACAATTAGGGTGGTAATTTGCAATAGGTAATTTGTAACAAAAACTGTCTTTAGTTACCTTTGTAAATAATTAGCAAAGAACTAAGTTAAAGTTGCAGAGTGCATCACCCACTTCCTCATGGATGGCTCATGGTTGAGACAAAGAAGAAGAAGTTAAAATGTATGAGTTTACTCGAGAGATAAGTAGTCTAGGATAAAAAACAGCAGAATGTTTAGGTTGCATTGCCATGGGTAAGATTGCTCGCAAATGCTAGTTCCCATGGACATATGCAAATTGCTGTCGCCGAGTAATAGTCAGGGAGTAATCCGGAGGAGGAAGAGGAGGGAGGTCCTTCACACGAGTGAAGAGACAGGGACTGCACGGGTAGTGACACTGCGGACCTGGTAAGTTAATACCTAAGCGCAGCTGTGCATTATACTGCCAAGGGGTGGAAAGCAATGGGAAGCCACAACATTATTATCCCAGGGAGTTGCACCTCACCACTTCTTTTCATTTGTTCTCATTCATGTTAAACACATACAGGAACCCATTATGTGTGCGTTCAGGGAGCTCGCTCACAGCGCTACTGAGTGCTCTCGTGACATCACGATTTGGTAGTGCCGACGTCACTACCTCATGCTTTCAATGCTATCGCCGGAGATGTGAGGCACCAGATGCTATAATAGTGCCAAACTTGCTCCCCAAACGCCCGTCGTCTGCAGATGCAGAAGAAATGGCTTTGTTGCAAATTTTTGTTTCTTCGTTTGCTGTCCCCGTTTCCATTTATAGCATTTTATTTATTAGGCGCATGAATTCTAACAATGTACCAAAGTGAAGACCTATGCAATTTAATAGCGTGCATCGTGGAATTAAGAATAACCTTGCGAACTCGTACTTCCTCTTATTTCCGACAATGATTTTTACATAGCAAAGCCCTGTGTGGTTCAAATCGTAGCATTAGTCTGCCGAGAACCACAGGATTGAACATGAGCACATTCATAGTGAGGGTCATTCCATGTCAATTCAACCAATTATTTTTCAAATTGAAACACACCATCTTGGAGTTCCATGAAAATTGCTGCGGACATTCTTTTTGGTGAGAATAGTTGGAAAGTAACGTTTTAGCCTCCTTCATCTTATAGTTTCCGAAATATGGACGATTGAAATTTAGAAATGGCCCCTTTACTGTCCAGTTGAAGATGACTTACAGTTCTTATATTGCCCAGCAAATCCATCTGAAAAATATTGAATTTCTCTCACCTGAGGTGAGTTACTTTTTAAGAATTTTACTTAGTGATGTTGCACTTTCAGAACAAAGGCCACGTACCATGGTGTTAAGGTCATTAAATATAAAGCAGTGAGATGAGGTTGTGGGAGTTCCATTTGCCTGTAAGTTAGTCAGACAATTAGGGTGTAAAATGCACAATTGGTTTTTCCAGTGGATTGTTTTTTAGTGACAATAATGTGGAATTAATATATTTATTTTGAGGCAGAATTTCTAACAGTTCATCTACTTAAGCTATGCATAATTGCAGTTCTGCTCTATCAGTAGTAACCCACTGTCTGTATTGTACTGCATAAGAGGGATGACATAATCATAAACATTTTTACTAAAATATCCTTAATCCAGGAAAGATATGGACAGTTAACTGTGTCTACTAAGTAGTACATTTTCTCTAGTACTAAGTAGTACCTAGGAATTCTATATTGCTTTTGTCACAAATGATAGTAACCATTAATTCCTCGTCTGTTTATACATAACATGTGTATAGACTCAAGATTTAATCCTTATTTTCTCTGCATTTCTGAAATGGAGGAAACAAAGTTTTTATCTGGATAGTACATAGGGAGCATGGTGGCCTAGTGGATAGAGCGCTTGGCTACTGATCGAAGGGTCCCGGGTTCAAAACCGGGTCTCCGGCCCCCAAACAAAAAAAAATCCTCGAAGTGCGAGGTGGCCCAGGGAAAGGAACTGGCCTGGAAATGGTAGGGGCTTAGTCCAGGTTGAACTCTACCCTCAAATATCCAAACCAACCTTCTGGATGAATCACTGAGTGAAGTACATGAAAAATAGAGGACACTACGTACAGGTGTATGCATACTTACTACCGATACTTCCTGTATTAGATGTATTAATGAATTTGTATTTTTCTCAATGTACTTTTTTTTGTGGGGGATGCATTGGTCCATTTTGGCATAATCTCTTCCACATAGGTGTGAAGTCTTGGCATTTTCCGTCATCTCCTATCATGCAAAAGATGAGGTACCAATCTCGCAACCATATTTAATTCTTCGAGGCTGCTAGATTCCAAGTCAGCAATAAACTCTCAAAGAATTAATTAATTCCAAACAGAAGAGCCACTTTACACACACACTTTACTTTTGTTCTGACATTGGGCGTATATTCATTTATTTTCTAGTCTGACGAATCCTATATCATTGTAATTTATTTGTACACATGATCTTTGGATAATAAAGGTATTATTATTATTTCATCTACAATGCACTCTCAACATTGTTTTTGACCGTATTACTATTGTCTGTAATATCTTTCATAACGGGGTACATATTAAGCAGTGACGTCATCACTGGAATTTCCTAGGTTATAGTCTCCATAGGCATATCCAGGGGAGGGGGTTTGGGGTTGTAACCCCCCCCCACGGATCACAGTCGAAACATACTGTGCTCAGTTTAGAGTTGACAGTGCCCGTGGGGAGGCATAACAAACAGTAGGATCGCTTACATCATTGCTCAGTTCATCAAACTCCAGTCCTTCCTTTCCACACTAATCATGCATGGGTATAATCTGGCACCTGCACGCTGTATTTCAGCTCCATTAAGCCAATTATACTAACAATGCACCGTTAGCGGCAAAAAAAAACCAAAGTGAATGTAAACACACCCGGTAGCAACAGCAGAGTGAGGGGGATTACGTCACAGCAGTCTCAATGTGGCCATGGCCCGTTTGTGGGCTAGGCTAAAATTGTGCTTTTAAATTTCTTATTATGACTAAAGTAGGAAATGTACAACAGCTAAATTTTGGATTTTTATGTACGAAATTAACATTTGCCGTTGTTACCAAAATTTGTGCAAACGTAGATTTGAATCTGGTGGCATTCCCCGTGCCTCACCACTTGAGCGCAGTAGTGTAGCCAAGGGGAGTGCAGGGGGGGCCCCGTGTTCTGGTGCTCCCCTAAGTCACTGTCTGTGAATAATTCCACCTTTATAAGGCCAAAATACGTATAAATAAATGTGCATAGTACGTTGTCAATTGTCATATTTTGTACAAACCCATCCGCCTATTGCATCACCGAAATTGGTAAAGTTTAGTAAACTGATTAATTTAGAGGAGTCTGCACCCCCTAGACCCAAAACCTGGCTACGCCACCGCTTGAGCGCCATCCACTCTGGACGTGGGAACTAACCCCGTTCGCATAATAACAAAATAATGGTGTCTAGTGGTTCCCTGATGGCTTTACATTATAATGTTACATCAAATTTTACACTATAACTAGATTTTTACACGTGCGAACATGGGGTTTTTGTCAGTTTCCTCCTTTAATTGACGTTATATCAAATTTTACATTACAACGAGTTATGTTATAACAAGATTCTACTGAATACACCAAATTTGGCTGCAGGGCTCGTTCAAAACCGAAGCCATCATAATCAAGAGGAAATATGTTTGGCCTAGTTATTACTCACCAAGATGAACTTCGCATTTGCTTTAATGGTCATTAATTACGGTTTAAGATTTGCGTGCATTAATTATGGTTTAAGATTTGCACAACACAAGCTGCACAAAACACTTGGTGATAAGTTTGAAATTGAACTGAAATTATATAAACATGTCCTTTTTCCAAGCCACCATGTTAAATGCAGTGGAGGACCATGTCTGCAACGTTATCATCGCTCATTTTAATTACTGCATGCAAATGAACAGGAGGAGGAGAGGGTGGAAAAATAGTCCTTTGTCTGATCAGAAGACACAAGTGTCTTTCATTCCATAAAAATGTACATATCTGACTTACACAGCTCACCCATCACCACACTACAACACTTCTTCATCATCCTGTCAAAGCATTTAACAAACTCATTTGAAAAAATTTATCCTAAAAATAAAAAAAGTTGAAATATCAACCATTCATTAAATAACATTTTTTGACGTGTGACACATCAAATGACACTTTACAACAGGAGAAGAGAAAATATATTTTAATACAAAGGCGTGACCTAAAGGAGTGAAGGCTGCGTGTATGTGCACGCACACGCCTGCGTGAATGAAACTAGAGAGAGGCCAGTCGATGGCGTAGATCACACAAACGTCAATCACACGCAAGCACACACCTACACACACACGCACGCCCACCTCTCCTCTAAAAGAGACGAGGAGAGTCAAGTAATTAAACGTAAATGCTCTTTCTCAGAGGCCGATGGACAAATGTGGGAGCCAGATGGTGCTACTCGTGGGCAACTCAATTAAAACGTGGATTACACTCGGGGCGGCAATTTTTAAAATCACTCCGCAACACAGAGAGGGCAGAGAGCAATGAAAAACTACCGAGCCAAAAACATAATCGACAAATCCTATGCCCACTCGAGAAAGGTGACAAACTCTCTCTTGGTTTCAGTGTTAACCATTGACGTCAATGAATGAATTGCAAATGAAACCAAATCATTGTCCACAAGCTGGTTCCAGCAGCCATCCACTCACAACTTATTCCTAGTGACCTCACACTGGGTCACCACTTAAAGTCTTATGGTTTGAATTTGGAATGATGGAGGTTGATGAATTAACCTTCATTTGTAGATGATTCCAAAGATAAAAAGTGTGCATGTCCCACAGCAGTCACTATGCAGCAGAGCCCAAAATAACACACAAATTTGTCTCTTCCTTCCTGTGGTGGTCGATTACGCACCACACAACAACTTGTGCACTCGTCCCAGCCAGCAAGCATGCAGCATATCATCTCCACAGGAACACCTCATGGTCCCAACCAATCGAGAAGCAAATATCTAACGATTGGGAGCGAGAATGAGTTTAACCATTCCCCACTAATATTTATCCCAGACCAACAAACACCCTTTCTCCATCCAAGCACATTCCCCGCCCGTTGGTTCTCTCCGTGGACACTCCGATGAGTACATCACTCTTTCTACTGAGACGTGACGTGCTCCCCGAGGAGATGAGTGCTCTCAAACTGCTGCTGGTGAGAGGCTGGTGTGACTGGTGCACGCAAACACTGCTGGGAAGGCTCAACGCTTGGGACTCGAGGAAGGGGCAGTAGGAAAGGTGCTGCACGCACCACCTCCTAGGTGCAGGTGGTGAATGGCAGAGGGGAGGGGGTGGAATGGGAAGGTTGGGGGAATGAATATGCTCCGCTCTGTTTTTGCAGTCACCTTGCACATATTCCATTAAAAGAGCAGAGTGCCCATTCCGCCCATCTCGCTCTGCTCCTTGACAAATATCTCAAAGTACTGGTAGATAATGGTGACAGCCAGCAAGATACCAGTGCCCGAACCGATGGCACCGAGGAAATCAGCAAGCACCGACAAGGCTCCGATGCAGAGGCCACCAAATGCAGCAGCCGTCGGGATGTATCGGTTTAGTTCGTGGATCATGGACTTCTCTCGGTGACCCCTCATCACCATCTGCTGCTCCTTCAGTTGTTTTGCCACCTGCATTGGAAGAAGGAAGAAGAGCAATGAGGTCACAACTGAGAATCCAACGGGTGATGCCACAGAGAATAACTTGGGTTGAGAGCAATTTTCCACACGTAGATATCTATCGGTGGAAAATTGCTCTTAACCAAAGTTATTCAGGGTGGAAAAATTCCACACATTAATGCCCAAATCTACACGTTTCATAGGTGATGTTACGTTGAGGGAAAGGAGTGGTTGCCGTGGACTCCAGAGATGTGAGATCTATGAGAAACGCAATGTGAGATAGAAAAATCTACAGCAATGAAAATATTTTCCCTCATTTTTGTCAAACAGGTAATGTGTGTGGTTGCATTGTCAGGTACGTGTATGAATATACATTAATTAAATCATCAATAACAAACAAATACTTAAAATAAAACACTGCCATTTGAGAACATTTATCAACACTACATCCTGAAGTGAGACGGTGAGGATAAGAGATTAGAGAATAAGGCAAAATTGAGAAGGAAGAATGTCTCAAGGTCTTTTTACACTGCACATTTGTTTGCGCAGACTCTTCCGTGAACTCTAGCATGAGACAAAATGCATCGTGAAAAGTGGCAAATTGTACAAACGCTTGTGCGAATGTCTTAAGGCCTGAACAGAAAATAGAACCGGTTCTAATTTTGTTGAGACAAGCATACAATCTCACGCACATTCGTTTGTACAAAATCTTTAGAGTAGTAAAAACAGCAATAAAGCACAGAGAAAACAATGGGAATGATGTGAACGAGAGGGATTAAGTACCAATGGGTCACAGGAGACATGAATAGGGAAAGAGAGGAGAGAGAGAGAATTGGAAAAAGTCAACACTATACTAGGCGTGAGGGGGTAAACAATGAACTTTGACGAGTAACCAATCAAACGAAAGACGAAACGAAAAGTGTTGGAGAGGAAGGTGCTAGGAAATGGAAAAGCTGTAGAAAGGGAAGTGATATGGTGATTTTGAGATGCTTAAGTGAATATGTTACCCAGCACCAAGAGACGACATCAATACAAGAGAGATACTAATCGAATCGCACAATAACCAGAGGGTAGGAGGAAGGAATGCGTAGAAGAGCTTCACGACAGTGGTAATAGTCCGGTGAACTTGGATATAGAAAACGATAGAGCAATAGAGAAATACAAGCTCGGCCCGGAGATACCTGAAAATGAAAAAGCGAAGGCGTTACAAGAGATGAGGTGTGGGATGAGGTGAAAGGAGAGAAGCTGTGCGAGTAGATAACATCCCTTCACAGTTAACGAAGAATTTAGGTATTATCGGGAGACGACCTTTTTTTACAACTCATTCGTAGGATTTAAGAGTAAGAAGTAAGGCCAGAGGAGGATTAGCACAAGCAGTCTTCTTGATCACTATCCCGATTAAGAATAAAACGTCAACATGCGAGGAGTTTAGAACTATCAGTTTAATTTCATGCACGGCAAAAGTTTTACTTATATGTATTCATTATTATAAACTTCGGTACTTCTTTGTTTTATTGTTTTTGCCAAGCATTGTATGTAAATTTGTATTGTTATCATTTTCTTGTTAATATTTTTTACCCTCCTTTTCATGTTTGTTTCATTTCCTTTTTGTAATTTTTTAATGTAAACTTTTCTTTAAAATCAAATTTAATGTTCCGTATCTAACAAAGACAACAATATAATATATGTAAACAAACTACTACACATGACGATGCCATAAAATTGGTGAAACGCGTAGTGTGTTTTTAAAAATAAAAAGTGTAGACAAGCACCATACTTTATTGTAATGAATATTAAAAGTTTCTACAAAGTAGAGCCTGAAGCTGTGAATTTTAGTTTTACTTATAATAATAAATAAAAAAGTCTGGAGAGTAGAACAAATTACTACTTGGGCAAATACCAGTTTGGGTTCAGGAAGAGAAGAAGGGCAACTTGAGATGAGACTGCCGTGATGAGATGACTTTTAAAAATAACCATAGAATATACAATTGACATGACATTTTTGCTTATTTCGTCGATTTCAAATAGGCATTTGACAGAGTTAATTGGGTAAAACTAATGGAGATAATGATGAAAATAGATGAATATTGGCGAGAAAGGAGACTCATTGGAAACTTACAGAGGGAGCAGATGAGGGTGATGGATGGAGAAGGATGGTGGGCAGTGGGTGTAAGGTTGCCCATTGTCACCTTTACTTTTTAACATTTATGCTGACGAAACAGTAAAAGACGCATTGGAGGAGCTGGACGTGAGAAGAAAAGTAGGACAGCTGATAATGTCAGTTAGATTCACAGACTCTTAATGGATTGCAAGCTTTAGTAGATGTATTTGAAAATCAGTGCAAGAAACTTGGAATGAATAATAATTATTAGAAAACCAAGGGATTGAGAATTTCTGTGGCACAGAAATCAAGGTTGGTCACCAAAGTACTAACTAGAGCAATTTGATTGCTTGAGTAGCACGTTGGAAGAGCAGATGTAGCAGAGACATTAGGAGGAGAATAGCACTAGCGATGGCCCGGTGATGGACATATGAGCTTGCTACAATTCAACCTGCGAGCTTTCCACAGTGTACGTGACTAACAGTTCCATTATCATCTACACAGCGTGTATCAAATGGCTGCATGGAACTATTATGAGATCCGGACGAGAGGTAAGTTGCACCTGACGGTAAGTGTATGAACTAAACGGACAATAAATGGCGCAACATTTTCTACAAGTGGCATAGGAAGATGCAGGGGGCTGCCCAGTGATGGATAATTTTCACAAATATAATATATATACGCTTAGACATGAATGACATGAGTGTTGATTTTACCGATTTCCTAAAGAAACATAACACACTTTCTTCTTCCAAAATTGAAAGTTTCAGTTTTAAGAATCTCTTGAATTAACTGCAGTCCTATCAGCTGCGTGTACATTCAGTATCAGTGGGCTGTCCTTTATGCTTTTCTATACTTTGCCCATGATCCCTAGCTATGATCTCATCTATAAGGCTTATTCTGAATTACAAATGGTCTTTCTTGTTAGCAGCCTTGCAGTACAGAATGTAAGCATTCAAAACTGCAGTATTTACTAAATGGTTAAACAGCTTGCTGTATCAGTTTTGCTGTATTTCCAGTAAGAAGGTCTCTAAAGGCTGATCTCTTAAATCTACACCTCACATACATTTAATACAGCCTATTATGCATGTTGGCTGGCTCACTCGCTCCAGCCCACCATTCTGACTTACGGTATGCATTACGTCTGAAAGTTTTGTAGTGAGCGTTGAGACATCGTGCTTATCTTTCCAATTCAACGCCACCAATTTCCCACACTTTACACCAAATATTTCTCCTTTAGTTGTATTGACATACCTTTTCAGGTCATTTTGACGGTTCGAATAGCATCAGTAGTCTTCGTCTCGAATATAATAGACATACCGTTAACATCAGAGACCAGAAGGAGAAACTGATCCTGTGCTAGAGCTTGAATTTTCACGCAATTTTGACAGTGATGAAATGATAGTGGAATAATACTTTTCAAGTGCCAAGGGTTGCTTGTTTGGAGAGAAAATGTTGGTCACAATTTGAAGAACCTTGATTATTTGCATTGCACCTGAATCAGAGGGGAATTTTGTTCATAGGCTGATAAGGAGAAGCATCAGAAGCATAACTTCAATCAATTTAAAAGGCATTAACAGCCACAACTACCGGATAAGGGAAGAATGTGAGGAGAGAATTACTTGGAAGAAGCATCCCCGCAACCAAAGCAGAGAAACGGAGGAAAACATCAAGTACTGCTGTCATATGGTTGAGAGGGGGGGGGGGAGATCAACTCGACTTACATCCTTGGCCGAAGAGCCAGACACTTCGATCCACGTCTTTGAGAAGAAGGCACATGAGCCCAGCATGAAGAATATGTAGAGCACGGCATGGACTGGGTCTTCCAGAATGTGGCCCACGTTCTCGGGAGGCGACAGGTAGTAGCAGAGGCCACCGACAGGATATGCACGGGCTGGACCACCCCCTCCCACATCGGCCCACACTCCAAGCAGGTTGACAAAGAAGTTGCCCTGAAACTTGACCGCCAGCATCTGCAAAGAGAAGAAGACAGTCATCACTTTCAGTGACCAACTCTCTCCCATGCCCCAGAGAGAGGATCACTCACCACTACGCAAAGCCATCACCGCACACTGTAACTGCACAAGTGATCTCTCTGCAGGGTGAAACACAATACAGTAAAACCCCTTTTTTGCATTTTTCAAGGGACCTTCAAAAAAGTCCCTTTCACTCATTTAAACACACAAGAAAGAGTACAAATGATAATACCAGGAATGGAATGGGAGCAAAGAGACATTGTTATAATGAAAGTAAATGATATTTTCTATCTCAATTTAAACAAAAAATACATGATAACTTTAAGAAAAAGTCTTTTTTGTAACTTGCTTTTCCATTTCAGTTTGCCATTGAAGCAAAGTTGCGATTAATGAATGTGTTACTTCAGAGCACAGTCGTTTGTATATATGCATGCTTCAGAGCATCTAAAAAAGGGAAGAACAACACAGTTCTGTTTTCAACATTATAAACAAGTGCAATGCAAAATTAAAATTCTTTAAAAACTAATAAATTTTGTAGCATTGTGGTTAAAGGTATTTATGAATAAAATTCACGCTTATTGAAACTACAGTAGAACGTCAATTATCATTCAGTTATCTGTCCGCTCCCTCCCCTACTTTTTCTTTCCGATGTCCTCAGCGGGCTGTTCCATCACGCAGATGAGTGTTGCATTACCCTGAGCCCCCTAAATCACTGCTCTGCGTTTACGCAACTTGGGCTTCCATGGGCATTTTATATTTGCCAAGTTTTCTTCAGTAATACAACTGGTCGAAAATGTCCAATTCTTAAATTCAAAAAATAGAAATATACATTTCAGAGAAGCTGAATATTATTGAAAGGGCATCCAAGGGAGACCCAGTGGCTAATATAGCAGCGGGCTCTGGTGTTGGCATCTCCACAGTGCGCCATATGATAAAAAACCAAGCCAAGTTATTGGACTATGCTTCAAAATCGGAAGAATTCATTGGTAAGCACGCCACTGCAGGCGTAGAGGAGGTAAGCATCCTCTGTTTGGGCATTGGGGTGGTCGGTGACCTTGCCTTGTTTTCTTCAAGATAGGGCTTAGTAAGCAGGGAGATAGGGGACTCAGTAACTCCCAAGGGGCCACTATAAATCACTGCAGACCAGACAGGTGATGAGTTGACTATAGCTTGGGATGGAGGGATCGGACTTCGAGACATGCAGGCGGTCGGGGGTGACTCCAACCCATGTTCCCGCTTGTCAGAGCAGTGTAGATGAGCCTGTGCTTGCCCGTTCGTTACCCGTCCTCCAGCCAGGTACCTGCTTCGCACGCTGACACCACAAGAGTGGTTTCTGCAGTTAGGAAGACCGTCACTTGTCCACCCACTGAAAGATCAGCTCGAGATCATCGAACGTGCGCCCCCTTATGTTCTTTCCACTGCTTGGAAGGGGGAGAGGGAAGAGAGTTGCATTGCTTTCTGTATTGTTAATTTCTTGAAAAAAAACTAGCAAGAAAATGCTAGTAAAGACTACCTATCTATCTATCCTGCAAATATCATCAGATCATACGATCTTCCATTCGCAAGTAGAGGCAGTTCAAATTTCTGCCACTAAGCACTGCAGGTACTATCCCGCTGATCCTGCCCTTTTCAAATTTGTGATACAAAACAGTTCACATAATTGCTACCAGCAGGGCTATTCTCATTTTCGGGGCCATACGTACGGCCGGCCGTAAGTTTCGTATGGCCTGACCCGAAATTACGGCCTACGTCGATTCCCATCTCGAGGGGCCATATCGTATGGCTCGGCCATAAGTCTTAACGCCGATTTCAATGGTGAGTATGAGAATCTTTTGCGGTACAGTACGTTGGAATGCTTTGAAATCACTACCAGCGATACTGAAAATGTAATTTTTGCGGCAGTTACTGGAAGTATATCGAAAAAAACGGACGATCGCAAAGCACAATGGCGGAAATCGTGGTAAACAAACATAGAGCT
Organism: Pyrrhosoma nymphula; assembly: GCA_963573305.1. Classification (NCBI taxonomy): domain Eukaryota; kingdom Metazoa; phylum Arthropoda; class Insecta; order Odonata; family Coenagrionidae; genus Pyrrhosoma; species Pyrrhosoma nymphula. The sequence continues at coordinate 10,556,578 of OY754327.1, forward strand.
CTATGTAAACAAACCTAGACAAACGTTGTGGAATTTTTGTTGACCGGAAAATATCTGAAAATGGAAGGAGCGGAGTAAGTTACCCGTTGTTAATTTTATCTTAATGACATTTAGTGCTATTTAAATCCATTAATAAGGTGTTCGAAGAACGCGTTCTCTATTTGCTTGAGGTGCCGACAATCATTGTGCTTTGCGTGCTTCTACGACGTGCTTTGCGAAATTCAATGTATATGATGTTTGTTCTACGATGGCTATCACCTTGAATCATGCAAATGATAAATAAAGATGTAACATAAGTGGTTAGGTAGTGTACTGGCCTTCCACGTCCTATTCTCGTGGACGAATTGCAGAGCATTCCGAAATTCATTCTGATCCTTGCGTGTAATGTGGATTACGCCATTGTGCAGTACACCGTCCTTCAGATGGGACGTTAAACCAGTTAAATCGTGGTCCCCTTGGCACCATTCGTAAAGACTAGGCTAATGCTGATGCCGGGTTTCTATCCACCCTTCATCCTATATGTTCCCAATCCCTAGCATTACATTCCCAATGGAAGCATAAGAAGTGTTTAGGGTGGATTTCACCCCCAATCATTTATACCAATGCCATTATTTTGTCCTCATCCCTAGGTATGATAATTTACAATCGCAATAATTAACAATATATCTTTTAATATAAAAAATAAATATATAACCGCCCTTGCTCCAATCCCTACCCTGTTAACAACTCCTTAATTATTTTTTAAATTGCCTAAGAATATTTTTCAGTGAAGTTACCATGATAAGAACTAAGTATATAAAAATTAAAGCAATAAAAACCTACAAAAATATTGACTTCGACCGGGAATCGATCGCATGAACACCCCGACCGTAGGCGAGCACCTTATCCACTGGGCTATCACAATCTCTACATTGAACGTAGCATCACAAGATTTACATATCCCAACATGCTATTTCTAAGATTTTTAGATGCTTTTTTCTTAAACAATTACGGTGTCGTCTCACTTCGGTATATCGAATTAATAATCTTTAACTACAGAACCAGATATTATGAGCTCGATTGGCCACCCGACGGTCGTATTCTCCCTTGTCATCAATTTGGCGTTGTGAAAGAAACATCTTGTCCCTGGCAGCATATTACTTCCCCGAAAAACTGCCCTCGTTGACAGTATTGGAAGACGGAACAAAGTTCCGAAAGAGATTTATTAGGGAAAGGGGCAAAATTCAGGAATAGTTGCACAAATGATGCATCGTGGTAAATGTGAAGAAGAAGGTTGATTGCAATTGATAACTTCGCTATGCGTGGCTATAACTTAGAGAAACCTTATTTTTCGTCATTGTGCTAACTTAGGTCAATGATCTGGTATATTTATAACAGAACAAGATCAATAATTGATGCGCAAAATCAATTTATAACTCCGAGGTGGGCAACTTTTTTCGTATGGCCCGTCTTATGTCGGCCTCCGAGGCAGGTCATAATATTACGGCCTTCGGGCCATACGTAACGCCCGACTTATGGCCCTTGGCTCAGATGGGAATCGTTCGAGGCCGTATGTATGGCCCGAGGCCGTAGTTATGGTCGATTTCGACTTATGGCCCGGCCATACGATAATGGGAATAGCCCTGCAGATGCACTTCAGCCATTTCATAATGAATGTGAGATAAATTTTACTTGCTAAACAAGTTGCGTGATGTTTTTTAACAGTTTAAATATGCGTAAAATATTGAATTAGGAATTGTAAAATTTTTTTGTTATCGGGCAGAAAATTGTGCAGAATACAAACTAGTGTAAATACGGGGTTTAATATACATTAGAATAATAAGAAAGTTGACAGGACCCCAAAAAAAATGGTTCAAAAAGTGGTAACACGTAAAATCTGATAACTCAAACACTGGGATCGACTGTGAAGTGAAACTTCAACATGGTGGAATGAGAAAGCCAGTAGGAATTTGTATTTAAAAAATATGATGAAGAAAAATGCTGAAATATTCAACCTTCAGATCACACGCTATAGTGAAATATGTGCATTCAATAGTTTCAAAAAAAAAGATGAATTCACTATCAATACGCATGCGCTTTGAATGACCCATTTGAGAATACATACAAACATGGTATATACATACAAAGTTACTTTACAGCCTTTCAGTCAAGGTGAATCTTATGTATTCATGCAATGATATTCGATGTTTTGACAATTTACATCACCTCATTAGAGTTTAAATATTGGTGAAATAACATTTTAAATAATTTGATTCCAGCATATTTCGTGCCCATACTGTATTGTGTATCACTGAATTCACTGGCAATGATGTAGTTAAACCAATGCCTCATGCGGTAATTTACTAGTTCACTTTATGATGGAATTCACAAGATGATCTGTCCTACGGAAAAGATTACCATCGTTAAGCGTACTGTAATATGTATGCCACTTTAAGTATAACTGTTAAAATTTCTCTATCACTGATACTCCATGTGTGAACAATTGTCATTTTTTCTTTCCTAGCATGTTTAACTCCTTTTGAAACATCCCTGCAAAGCGACTCTTACTGGAAATATGACTACCATGAAAATTACCCACAAGGCATTAGAATGAGCCATTCATTTCTGTGGCACAGGCGTCTGTGAATTGGCCATGGCTTAATTCGCAATCTGGGTGGATTTTCCCGGATGGGCAAATGACATGCCACTGCCACTCTCAAATTATGAACACCTAGCTCTAGATGGTGATCAACCAATCCAGGCACTCCTCCTTTTACGGCAACTGACACCCACCTTCAAACAATCAGCCAGGCACACTGTCTAGTTTTCTCTCTCTTTAACTCTACATAAGAATAGAAATCACAAATCACACTTGCTTAGTTGATAAATGTGCTAAAGAAATTGAAAATAGTTGAGGAATGCATCACACACTAGGATACACAACAGACAAGGGAAACTTGGGTAAGTGACGTACCTGAGAAATGACGTACAAGTTGGAGACGAGAGCTGACTGCAGAATGATGGGGATGTTTGACGTGTAGAAGAGCTTTATGGGATAGCTGCTGTACTGGCCTCTGTAGCGTGCAGATTTGATGGGCAGATCAACTCTGAAGCCCTGCAGGTGAAAATTGCAAAGTTGAAAGGAGTTCACTCTTCACAATTGAGAGGAGATAGTGGAAGAGGCAATATTATGGCATTTTAAAAGAAATGAAAAAAAGAAATACTACATTACCTGGAAATATATTACAATGGCAAACACAAGAATGGTTGCCAAGAGATTCATAAGGTTTGGGAGGTTTTGCCGGTAGAAGGCCTCTCTCAGAGCACGGACTTTATCCTGACGCGTAGCCAAGAGATGGAACAGTGCAATAACAGCACCCTCAAACTCGGTACCACGACCTGAAACAGTCATTGTGCATTAGTAGTACAAAAATTTTTTTTTTATCTTAACCAATGGTATAAGGAGAACAAATTAACACCGGTACATTGAACACTAACGATAAAGGTAACTGTACTGTGCTGCCAAAATTTGCTAGCAGGAACATTCCATCAAGAACAGATTTAAATGTTTGTTTAGGTGAAGAAATAAACAATAAGAGAAATATTTTCATTTGTAACATGCATGATAACCTACCCAATATGCAATCAAGCATAAAAAACATTTTAAAAATTTGAATAAATATTTGACGAATGTTGTCTCGTAAATGAACAGAAAAAAGAGTAAATATACACGACTGTTTTACTATATGTATAAATGGCATTTGTGTTCACACCACCACAAGACTTCACCATTGAATATTTCATCACCCCTTTTAGAAATAGGAACCTGTAAGGTGAGAGCTTAAAATAGTCCAGGTGCAATGAAAATATAATCCATTACATATTAATAAAAAGCAAAATGTAAGCGCTCCTTTGCCTCGGGGTGGTATGAGGATCAAGAGCTTCCATTCCAACTGGCACCCCCTATCATTTCCATTCCTTGACCCCCACCCTAAAAATGACCCAATAGTCTTAGTCAACAACTGGCAAGGAAATAAATTGTAAATTAATAACTTGCTCAGCAAGCTTAGTACTTATTGCGACCCTTGCTTAGGTTAACGAATCAACTTTTAGCTAAATTGAATTATTCCAACATTTACTGCATTTTTCACTGTTTTCCTAGGCCCACAGAAAAGTGCTAACTTGAGGTCGATAGTAAATTACCATTTAACCCGAGCCAGAAGATGCAAAATACTCAAAAATGCACACTCTAAAATCAGCCTCTGCAACTTATGGGCCAAAGCTATTTTTGCATACATCGGATCAGAAGTGCGCCCATCTCTCTCCACTGTTACTGCGCTGCAGCAGCAGAAAGCTAAAGGTGTATTCACCATCATTCGTCTCCAGGATCCTCTCACGACAAATACTAAAGAATGCAGTTGCTATTTCTGCAATTTAATAATCCCATTTCCTTCCAATGAATTGTTAAGATTATCAGGTGTTGACTATCTTCTTCCTTCCAAAAACTAACCCAAAAAACCACAGGGCATCTCACGTAACAGGGCATCCTATGGGCTGGGAAATGCGGCAATAGCACAAAAATTGGAGAAGCACAGCAAGGTATGCTGATCGCATGAAGAAAATTTTGACAAGACCAGGAATGAAAACCAAATATCAAATTTCAATTAAAATCACAAAACAGAACTGGACAACACATACATTGATTTGAGAGATTGAGTAGATAAATGAGTATCAAGTAGTTTACCTGTGTTCACTGTGGCTGGGCTGAATGCCTTCCACACAATGGTCTCGCAAATATTTGTCGCTATGAAGAGGGAGATGCCAGACCCAAGCCCATAACCCTTTTGAAGCAACTCATCGAGCAGCAAAACGATGAGGCCGGCAACAAACAACTGGATGATGATCAACAGGCAAACACCAGCTCCTATCTCTGCAGGATCACCATACATGCCAGTCATCACGTAGACAATGGCTTGCCCAACCGTAATCACCATACCAAACACTGAAAAATCAAGTTGAAAATAATCTTACATGTAGCACTACTCAAGCAGAAATTCCATCACCCATTGTTCCACGACCACATGGCTCTTTGCTACAATTGATGATGTCATCCCACCCAGAGGCAGATTCTATGGCAGGTGCACCGGGTGCATGCCCAGACTTCTGAAGGGCCCAGAAGACAGTCGAACATCTTTCCTCACTATTTGGTAACATATTAAACCAGCCCACCTTGCAAGCCATCTTAATGCCTACTTTCTGTTAGCTTTGCTTCCAATAGTGACGTCACCATCATCCAGATGTAACATTGTGCCACACTGACAATATATGCCCGTCCTTTAAGTCCACAACATGTTATTTCATAGTAACATAATCAGTCGGTCGATGCAAGTGTACTTATGACAGAAAACAAATTTGCTTGGTGCAGAAATATTCTTTGCTTTAAATCTTTTTACGATGAATATCATCCGAAAGTATGTAATTCCATGCCATGAATGAAAAGTTAAATTCCTTCAATTGAAATAAACATGAGGTGGGAAAAGAAAGTGCTATTATTACGTGACATTTATTTGTGCTGTAATCTAACATCTTCCACTCCCCTACGATACAGGCTTCCCTTCAATATAATATGCTGCTCCACAAAAAGGTCATAGCAAATATTTTTTACATAACCTCGAAAACAGTTACCATCTCTGTTCTACCTATATCATGTTCACTATTGAACGAAAAATTGAGTTACTAAAGTCATTCGATCGTGGTTCCTGGGAAAGTTTAAGTGCATACATCGCAGTATATTAAAAAGTAATAATCCGTTCATTGTTTACAGCCTTGAGAAAGAGCCACGACCAATCAAAGCCCATCCTATTCACCGAAGTATCCTTGTATTTTCAAAATCTAAACAGATTAGGTCTGTCAGCATGTGAAGCCTATTTTTGGCCGAACAAGAATCTGGGTTGATTGAAAATCCAGCAAATAGGCTGAAAATTAAAAATTTTTGTTGTTACTGCCATAGATGTATGGGATTGGGAAATTTACAGTGATTTCGTAGAATATTGGAAAGAAAAAATATTCGCCCTGAATGGGAGTCGAACCCGCGCCACATCATGGGTTTAACTAGCCCAGTGCCTCTAACCGCTCACCCACTGCCTCTGTTGGAAAACATGAGTACTGCAAAGTATTTATACAGAGGGAAATTCTATAGTTGCATTTTTCTCTTGAAGCCGGGCTCAAATGGAAGAAAGCCGTGACACTTCCCGCATTCTCTCAGTAGTTTCAGAAAATAAATGCGTCATTTGAATCCTGAACATCAGTCTTGCAATGTCTCCTTGTTAGGCAAAGGGTCCTACCACGTAGCGAAAACATTTCGCAGAAACAAACGTAGAGTAAGTTTCTATATGCCATTGACCCTGGGCAACAATGTTTACCAGTGCCAAAGACTCTCTGCACCCTATGAAAAAGTCGAAGGCATTCAAAATAAATTGTAGAGCGGCATACGTGGGTCAAACGGGGAGAAAATTTAGAACTGGTGTGAATGAACACAGAAAGTGCCAAAGGAGACACCAGATCGTAGTAAAACACTTCATGGAAGAATCCCACCACACGGACTGTCGAGTGAACATTCTACGATTACAAAACAAAGGATGCCACCTGGATGTGTTGGGAGCATTGGGAAATCATTGAGAGGGAGATGAAGAAAGTCAAATTTCTAAGTTACATTCATTTTGAATACCATCCTAAACTCATCTTACCTTTTGGCCAGAACCTAAAGCGTGACCCTGCCACCTTATCTCTGAAACCCTCTCTTCCTTCCCCCCCCCCTCCCCCCCCAAACACAAACGGCAATGGGATGACCCAACCATTATGTTGACCTACATCCTTCCATTTCCCACCACTCTTCCTTCCCCAATACTGGAAAATCCCAACCTTTCCGTAATTGAAGAGGACGTATAAATACCCACTCCAAATTGGAATGTGAATGCTGTACCTGAAGATGGCTGAGTAAAAAAGCTGAAACACATGTAGTCAATTTTTAACACAAAGTGGACAGTACCATATCGATTGCTTTCGATTTTTATAAACTCATTTAACTCAGCGATTACTCGTCGAACATTTCACCTGATTTTCATTGGCTATTTTTAGTTCTTAAATAGTAACAGCAAGTCTTCCTATGAAATTGATTTCATAACATGTTTGACCTTTGTCAATATGATTTACTGTCGGTGTTGTAAAAAAAGATGTGTTAGTTGATTCGGCATTGTAGGCTTTGCTTTCCTTGTGCATAACGATAAAACCTGGGAAATACAGTGAGAGCTCAAGAACATAACTCCACAGGAGGTAAGACAGCATTTTTATTCATGGAAGTAACTTTGTTGAAACTGAACTTCCAGGTAACTTTCGTCTTTTGAGTTAACATAGTAAAATGTGAGGAATGTGAGAATTCCACCCACTCAAAAGGCAAAAATGATGGCAAATACAATCTCAAGTGTTAATGCTTCCTTCAAAAAACCACGAGTGGTGTTTCACTAAGACTTTACTAAACTAAAACTCCCAATAAAACTATTAAGGATGTTATGAGCACCGACAGCAACTGCTAGGAGTATGTAAGAGAATTCTCAGAGCCATGGCAGTAGTTCATTAAGGAAGTTCTTACTCATTTCAAATCCAGAAACTAGCTCATTCCAACAATCTTAACTGACCTGTCACATGACATGGAGGGATACTTACAAAATCTTCAAAATATTCTTCCCCGAACATAGAATTTTTTCCTTACATTTACACAATGACAGGACTCTTTTTCATCCTTTTAAATAGTTAGCAGATGTTAGACAAGACATGTTAGTATGAGCCTACAAGACTGGGTCATAAACCAAGGGGACACGTACACTTTTGAGCTCCATTGAACAGTGCCCTGTCCTTGGGCGTGTCCCCAACTTCAATTATTTTGGCACCAGCAAGTAGCTGCATGATGAGGCCGGATGTTACAATCGGTGAGATACCCAACTCCATCAGTGTCCCCCTGTTTGAGGCAAGAATCACTCGGATCCAGTAGAATGGATCGGCAGAGTCGGAGCTCATTATTCCAAAGAGTGGAATCTGCAAAAGGAGAGAAGGATGATTGGCATCATTGAAAGATGTTCTGCTGATGCACATACTCCAAGAGGGGTCACAAAATGTATGATGGCATGGCCTTTAAATTGCCCCGATTCCTTCCACCTGTGTCCATAACGTCTCCTCCATTGAAATGATGCACAATGGCAATCATTTTAATCAGAGACAGAATATATAACAAGGGATGAATTTTACAGCATGGTTAACATTTGAGGGCAAGATTGAGGCTCTAATGAAAATCAATTTAATAATTCTCTTTTGCCTATGCCAGTATTTATTGAGTCGATTTACTTACACGACTTCCAACTTTAACTCACATCGTACAATTTAATTGCCTACACTTGTAGACAAAGAATGGATTACCAACCTCGGCTGTCATCAGAAATCAACACTGTGCAAGACAGCATGTACTTTCTCCCTCTGTACTAATTAACTACATTTGCGAAACTATATTCTTACGATACATATACAACGCTTAGGAATAATTCTTTCCTATAACAAAATTACTCACCTGGCAACATACTAAAAAGATGAATAGGGTGATCGCAGTCCATAGCACTTTTTCTCTGAATTGGATCTATAAAATAAACAAGTATACTTATTAAGTCGCAATGAACAGTACTTCGGAATAATTGAAGACTTCAAATAATGAAAACATTTGGTAAACTAAAACCGAAAACCTTACCTTTCTTTCAGGCTTGGCAATTTCCGGTAATATACTACAAAACGGCTTTATCACTTCTAAAAACTTAACTGCAAAGAAAAGAAAAAATATTTTCGATATTGCCACTGCTCTTCAGCAACATATGTTCCACTACCCCATTTGCTAAATTTGGAGTGTTCCACGATAAACATGACATAAACAATAAAGAAGATTATCCAGCACATAAAGAAATCATTACACAGAGACTACGTTTCTTAATGTGTACATAAATACTCGCAATATTCAAATCTGTTATCTCAGTTACTCTTCAAGGCTTTCCCCTACAGGGATTTCAAGCAAGATTTCCACCTCACAAAAATGTTAAGTACTAACATTAAATAATTCATTACATAGAGCTTTAGCTGATGCAGAATTATAATTAATGGAATACGTGTCACCACAGCCAAGCTAACGGTACCTACTCACTCATAGAGGTAAACTAAAGAATAGGGCATTTTGAAGTACTTTCTGATGCTTTCACATAGAAAGGGATCATTTACAAAATATACTTACTCCCCATGGTGGCACTTCCAATTAATGATCTCTTATCTCCACGTAGTTCTATCCAAATGGATTAAACACCAGCACCTTCACAATACAACTCCGAAATACACAGTGCTTCAGACTCCCTGCCGACCAACCGACTCCTACGGATTTACACGTATTCAAGAAGGTGGGTCATGTGACTGATGATGTTGGCCAAGTGTGAGGAACATCCCACGAGATGGCATTGCCGTAAACACCGGTTCCGGTTCCACATAGTGGCCATCGTGGCTATGGTGGCGGTCACGGTGGCGGTGGTGGCAGATGCAGTGGCCCCCTCACAGGCCGGAACATGGAAATTTGGCAACGCTGAGCATGGGTACGATCGTTTTGTTTTGAAAGCATGGCGACTTATGTGTGAAGTCAATCCGTGTGATTAAAAATGCATAATTTCACTGGTTTGAAAGTCAGAACTCTGCTTAATTTTAGGATATTGAGTGGCTTAAGGTAATTACAATAACTTTAAGATACTGCTTAGTATGTTGAAGGTGGAGTATCAAGATTAGTTCTCTTTGTCTTCTAAAGCAATGCAACCGCCCGGCCATTAACTCTGCAGAGAAATTGATTGTACAAAAATGTAATGAATATTATTTCTTAGGAATTTTTTACGCAATTATGTTTTATTGCTATCAATCAATTGTTTTCGAAATAATCATTGTGTTTTCCTACATTTCGCTGTGACTAGCAAAGCGACTTTTTATTACAACAACTTTTCTTTTTAAAATTAAAGATGCCCGAGCGTTGTTGTGTTCCAGGTTTCAAAAGCAAACTACCTTTCCACCAAGGATGGGAGATACACGTCTCTGTGTTCTATTTTCCCTGAAATGGACGCAGTGTACAACAGTGGCTGAGAATATTATTAAGGACTGGAATCTTTCTTCAAGCGCAGCAGTTTGCTTTAAGCATTTTGCTGATCGGGATATCCTCCGAAGTACAACTTACACCGATAAGAGCGGTGAACTATAAACCTATCAGTTAGATCGCTCAAAGTTGTCCCCAGGGGCGGAATTCTGTACATGCGACCGACACCTATCGGTGTCGCTAACTCGCCCGACCGACACATGTCGGTCAAGAGCTATTCCGGAGGCACCTTCGACCGATACTCGTCGATAACTTGACCGACAATCGTCGGTCAGCCGGGGTGATCCCACCGACGATTTTGAAGCCCACGGTAGGCCGACCGACACGTATTTCGTCGATTCGCGATTCCTTAAGTGTGTCATCTTTAGTGTGAGAAATTTCCTGCACCGAAAGTGCAATAGCTGGGTGCAAGGAGATTGTAATTAGTTGATAAATATTAACTTTCAATCACCTTAAATGAGTGTCGGCGTTTTAACACAACCTTCGTCCCATCATCACAAAAAGGAATAAATCTGCATCTAGATTTTATACATTCTGGAAATAAAATTGAACAAGGGTTATATCCTACATCTGAATACATTTTATTTACTCTTTTCTGCGCATATTTAGCAATTAACGGTGACCCATACTCAATCCTATCACTTTTAAGGTCATTTACGATAACTACGCTCAGACAAATATGACATCTTGGTATATATAACTTCAGACATAAATTGATTTGATATTTATTGACACAATTACTATCCTCGAGCCAGTCCCTGGCATTAACGCGCTAACCAACACAACACACTATTAAACACAACGTTCGTCCCATCACGTCGAATACAAATACTTATGTAGCTCACTTTTAGAAGACCATTTACCGCTTGTCAAGGGCTTTCTTGTAGCATACATGAATACCTACCGTGAGATATATTTCTCCAGGCACACACAGCGGCACTCAAATAGAGGAACAATCCATGGTATTGACATCAAGTCGAGTAAATGAAAACACAACTTTTGAGGTGGTAAAATTTACTGAATGAAGGATAGTGAAACAACATAAATTGTATAAGTAGACAACAAATAATCAACCTTTCACTTGGACGTAAACAACCAACCACACTCACAATTTATGGTATTCTACAATAACACAATAATATCTGCCAATGACAAATCCTAATGCCTATTGCTAATTAGTCATTATCTTCCTAAAATATAGACGGATTAATTACTTATTTCAACAAAATCATATTGGACACAGCAATGCAAAGAAATTAATAGTTGAAACATGGGGTGGCAAAATTCACTGAATGAAGAATAATGATACACATCACTGTTTATCCATTCACTGGGACGTAGACACTCAATTAAAAGACAATAACAATTCACCTAGTCACCGTGACTTCAATTCAAATAGATTCCACATCTTAATTTAGTCAAAGGTAGAGACAACGAACTGATTGCTGTTACGTCTTCTCCAACACTCACTACGTATTTGTTACACTTTTAATACTATTCATGTCATAACACATTATTTAAAGAGATCAAATCAACAAATTTACGCATAAATATCACCACTTTGACACACAATCCATCGTAGCACATAAATAACGCTTGTAATCACTGGCATGCCATAATGTAACACTCACAGCCAAAACACACGCAAAACCTTCGTTTATATATTATCACAAACAATGACAATGTTGTTTATTGCACATTGAAACCTAATGATGCTAACTTTATTTAAAACTTGAAATTAAATGCTCCAATGGGATAATCGCCACAGCTTAAAACCGAAAAAGACGTGCGATAGAAACTATCTTCCAAAATTACGTTGCACAGCATTCAAGACCACTATTCACATTTGAAGTCCAAGAATAGTATGTTTTAAATTATTTGTATTTAAAAAATTATATCACCCTGCGATACTTCTTCAAATATCATGAGAATTAAAAACTAAAACAACCTGTCTAAATAATCGTCGCTCGAACGTAAACAAACAGCAATTCGCCGGTAAGCGCCGTGTCCATAGTATTCATCCGCACATTAGACAAAACAAAATAGTCCTTTTTAGGAGTTCGATTAAAATACTTTTATAGAGGATTTAATGCACATCGGTCGACTTAAATAGCATGCTCATATTTTTGTGAACTTATAAATAAATAATAATCTCTGTTCTTTTGCAAAACTTCAATACGAAATATTTAGCCTCTCGCGCAGATGCCAGTTTCCGACCGACAACTGCATGACGTCAGCAAATCGTCGCTTGCATCGACAGGTGTCGGTATGGCTCTTGTAGAGAATTGCTCGGCTGTCGGTGCAAGCGACAACCGTCGGTCGCGACCGACACCGACAGTCGTCGGTCGACATGTACAGAATTCCGCCCCAGGTACTGCTCTTACTGTGTTCAGTGTTACTACCGTTACTACTAACCCGTGTTCACCTCCCACAGTACACGGCCCCATATCCCATGTTTGTGAAAATGAAGTGAAATATAATTAAGTGAATTGCTGTCCTTTGTTTTGTTAAGTGTCTTACAAGTAGACATCGCGTAACTGACGTTTTGGATCCAAACGAAGCAATAACCCTAGTAGCAGAGGACGTTGTCACAACGTTGCATCAACGTCCTAGCACAACGTTATCATTCGACGTTGAATCAACGTGCATGCAACGTTGACGTCAGCTATGATTTAAATTATACTTTACCTGTAATTATACCACAGGGGTTGGCATAAACTGCGGCACTTTGAATTCGCGCACGTGGACATTGTCTTCATGTATAATGAATTTGAATAATGTATTCTACTAGTTAGTTGTCTGCTTGTGAACGTGAATGTGAACTAACATGTGGGAATTGGATAAATTCTTGTTTATTCTCAGTAATATTGCATTTACATTCATACCACGTGGCAATATCGGTTGCAATTAATTAATTCCTGATAAATGGCATCGTGATTGGATGGTATTTCCTCTATCTATAATCTTGTAATCGCAATTTTAAAATTAGTTCTCGAAGACGCAAGATGTATAAAATAAAATAATAAAATTTCAAGACGCAAGGCTTAGAGCCGTAGGACTTACCATAATTAGATAGATACAAAGTAGTCAGGTAGATAATAGGTAGGATAATACAATGTACATTCTTATTTCATCGCGCGATAATAACATGCATAGTATTAAAGACGTGGATTCCCTTTTTTATTTTGAGAGTGCAGGGAAGAGCCAGTGGAGAGGGCAAGGGAGTTTAAAGGGAGAAAGTTTTACCTGAGTAACTAAGAAAGAACTGTCTGTTGACACATTATAAATGTTAATTATGGGATAATTTCATTGATGGCTAAAGCTAGGGAAATGTTTTAACGCTGCCTTAAAATGTTTCACTGATAACGTTGCAGCAACGTGGTTTTTCGGGAAATTTGGATGTTGAGGCAACGTGCATGCAACGTTACAACAACCAACGTCAACGTTGTGTGCACTTGTACCTTTTCCCATTGTAACGTTGTCACAACGTTGTGACAACTTCCTCTGCTACTAGGGTATTTTCTGAAACCATATATAAACCATATATACTCTATAGAGAGAATGCGGGAAAAGTGCCACGGCTTTCTTCTACATAGCCCCAGGTTCGAGAGAAAAACGCTATTTTCCGAGGAAGGTACTCTTCTCGGACGAGGCAGCATTTACCAGGGAGGGTATTTTTAACTCAAAAAACAGGCACATATGGGCTCATGTAAACCCTCATGCACGCCACATCCGTGGTCATCAAAGGCGATTCTCAGTAAACGTGTGGGCGGGAATCGTCGGCGACCACCTTTTGGGTCCATACATCCTCCCAACGCGCCTAAACGCGCACACGTACCTCACCTTTTTGCAAGATGTTCTACCCGAACTACAAGAGGAGGTACCACTACGCGTGCGTAATGACACGTGGTTTCAGCACGACGGCGCACCTGCCCACCAAGCACTTGTTGTACTTAATCATCTTAACACCACGTACCCTGAGTGATGGATCGGCCGAGGTGGTCCAGTACTGTGGCCAGCGAGATCACCAGATTTAAATCCCTTAGATTTTTACTTTTGGGGCCACATGAGGGAATTAATTTATGACAACGGAGATCTCGAAACAGAAGAAGAGCTAATTGCCACTGCTGGGGGTCACATAAAGGAGACGTATGGCGGCCGTGCGAGATTCCGTGCACCAAAGAGTCACCCTGTGTGTTCAAGAAGAAGGAGGTCATTTTGAGCATCTTACGTGAACCTGTGCAATAAAACATTTGGTTTCTGTACCCATTGTACATAAGTTCACAGTCCAATAAAATTAGATTATATTTTAACACAAGCAACGTGAAGCTTATCACTTCCTTTCCCCCTCTCAACACAAGTTAAACTGCTGGCACACCTATGGTGCGATCACGGTGGTTTTGGGTGGAGAGTGTGTCCGACACCTCAATCGACACATTCTGTGCCAAACCAACGCGGCCGATCATCGCCGAAGCACGGCGTCACAAGTTAACACGCCTGGGACTTAACGCCTCCTATGGGACGCAGGCGTCGTCGCACGGCGTTCTAATTTACCCAGTCTGTACCAGAGGTGATTCGCCTTTAGACTCACGTGTTATTCACCACCAACATTTGAGTGAAAGTGGGAGTAAATGGCGATTTTGTTGGTACGAGTATGACGGGTGTCCTACCTTCGGTAGCACCTTTCGTCCCCACAGCTCCCGTAGGTGACGTTTCCGGACATGGGTTCCCTGCGTCAAAAATGCCCAGCAAAGCGTTTAATATTCACCCCAGCTCTGGTGACACTTGAGTGAAGAAACACCCTGTATAAGTATCTTCCTCCGTCTTAATATTTTAAAGTTCGCCTCAGAAAACAGACATTGTAGTCCAGTAGGTTGAGGCGCTGAGCCGGTTATCCTCATATGGTGGCTGGGGTTCGAACCCAGGTTGCGGCAATTTTTTTTTCTGCCAAGTATATTACGGAATTACTGTAAATTGACCACTCCCATACATTGACTGCAGTAGCAACAATTTTTGTTATTTTCTGCCCATTTCCTGGATTTTAAATCAATGCTCTTGGGAGACTTTCGAAGCTAATTTTGGGATTCTTGTTCAGCCGAAAAGAGGCTACTACGTTTACCAATCCATCTCAGATCGATCTGACCGGCTCAGCTCGGTATGGTAAACGGAGCGGGCTGGCCAGATCGATCTGAGAAGCGAGCCGAGTCAGCCCGCTTTCCGCAGCAACCAGTCTATCTCAGATCGATCCGAAGAGGTCGGAGCGTGGCGCTCATCGTTCTTCTTTTGGTTGCCAATGGTAAACAAAATATAATCAATATCCTTTACGGCGTGACTTGTTGTAAGAAGGGAAAGGAAAGAAATGTGCCGCTGAAATACGCAAGAAATCTCAAAATAATTCAAAATGCTGAATTCGATAGTTCAATATCGACATTTTCAGACCGTGTTGGTAAACCAGGCGATCTGAGTCAGCTGGCTGCTGAACTTTCAGATCAGTCTGAACTCTAAACGTAGTGGATAACAGCTGGCGGAAAAACAACCGAACCGGACCCCAAGCGATGAAGTAGGACCCCCTGACGTCATGTAAAGCGCTGTTGACAAATTGCATGTTCCGGCCTATGGCAGATGGCGAAATGTCTCGGTGATCGATTAATCGTATCATTTGATGATCGTGTCGGGAGAATCGATTCAATACAAAAATCGGGGAGACAATCGATTATTTGAAGAATCAGTAAATAATCCGTCATGATGAAGAACACGTTTACATATGGTCAAAATGTTCTTGGTCATGGTATCATGCGCAAGGGTAAATTAGGAGCCAAGTGGCTTATATCTAGGTGGCGATCATTAGAACTGAGATAAAGGGGATCGGGCGTCTCACAGTAGCCCTTTGTTTATGTTAAGTTTATTGCTTGTCTGATGGCTATATTAATATGTATTTTAGTGAACTAGCTTATCCAGTCGCGTTGATGTAACGTCCAGTATAATTTTCCCTTAAAATTTGGAATTCAGCGGAAACTTACGGATTTTGTAGAGGATTGTCGAGTGGGAAGATGTAATTACATTGGCCCTTTTTGGGAAGCAAGATTATACCGTGGACACATAAATATCAAGAATTATTGATCTTTATAAGTATTTTGACTGTTTGGCGTTCCAGAATGTGTTATTGCCCTTTTGACATTCGAAGGCTAACCTTTGTTAGGACGTTGTTCAAGTATTTAGGCCATGATTTAGGCATACCAAATGCTTCGATTTCCGTCAAGCCCATACATGCCATGGGAATTTCGGAAAACAAATAAACGAAAGAAATTACTCCGAGTAAGGTACGGAATACACACATCATTTGTAAAAGGGGTTCATGAGGGTGGTAGCAATCAATTCGTTACATTCCCCAGTGGCGGATACATATGGGGGCCGCCCCCCCCCCCTCCCCCTTGCGGGGCCGCTCGCATTGCCGCCCCCGCCAGTCAGCCCGCACGCTATTCGTTCGTGTCTTTCGTCAGTCGACTCTGAGTCGAGTTATCGAGTAGTTGTAGTACTTTCTTATGTAGCACGCGTCCGCGTCATCGTATTTTATACGTTTCTATCTGGAGCATAGATAGCTAGCCTACGCGAAAAGTCGCGGCCATTCTATTGATCGCGATACGTTATTCTGTCTGGCATTTGTTTGAGAAAAGTCACGAATATTCTACTGTTTTGTTTTTGGTCACACACCTTAAAAGTCTGGAAGCGAACATTCTGGCACAGAATGTTCTCGAAACAACCGAGCTACATATATAAGGGAAGCAGAGTCGCTGTTATTTCGGTAATCAATCCGACTTCTTTCCTATGCCTTTAAATTTCATTGAGTTTTAGTGTTAAAAAGTTTTTTTTGGAAATAGCCTAAAAAAAATAAGGGCCACCATATATACTCCCGCCATTTGTACATATACTCGGCCCGAAAAAATCTTGAAAAAAATAAAAAGTGAAATAAAATGTTTAAAATCTACAAAAAAATATATTAAAATCGTAGGGAGAGAAAACTTGTTGTCCCGGCACCCGTTGGAACCAGAGGCCTCCCCCCAAAAAAATATATACATATTTATAATTTAAAAAAAGTTATAAAATCAGTTCAAAAAGTCAAAATATGTTTATTGTTTTCCATTCTGTCAATGTTCAGGCACCCGTTTTGCCTTAGGTTTAGTTCTTCTTAATTTAGTGTGCACCATTTAGCACCCGCTCACTAGTAGCCTTTCATTCTCTTCTCCTTCACTAACACTGTAAAGGTTAAACTGGTCCCTTCAAACAGTATTGCCATTTTCCCCCTGTGTGCAAATTGCACAGACAATATCGCTGAAGAGGTGGACTCAAGTTTCACCGGTGCAGCGCTCCACTACTTTGGGCCGAGGGCCCTGCCATTGCCCGCTGTCTGCCAGGCAGTCAGTTTGAAAGCTACAATCGTCGCGATAACTTGCGCCCCCCTTGAGTTTTTTCTGTACCCGCCGCTGATCTACCCCGAAGGTGAAATTATTATAGTTACCTACCCAATAAAAAGATTTTTACTTAACTCGCATCGCCCTATGTCCCTCATGCCTGCCGAAGTATAATTAAATCAAACAGACTAATTTCAACAATCTTAAATTCTGAAGCAGTCTCCGAGCATATATATTACTTGCGTATTCACATGCGAGTGTGTTCAAAATTTTAGCAACGGTTTAATATAATATGTGTCAATCTTTTTTATATGGTTTCATATAAGGGTATCATGCTAAACATTCTCAGAGTGCAATAGGAAGTCACACAGCGTCCACCAGCGAAGGGGCATAAATGATATCACTCAATTTTGGACCAAACTAGACCCTCTACAAGCCCACACAGTTAAATATATTTAACTGTACGTGGGCTTGTAGGGGGACACTATAGTGTCACCTACAAATTTAATGATGTCACAAAAATGAAAAAAAAATCTAACCAACCCCACAGTGTGAATAAAATTAATACATAATACATTCGTGTCACAAGGTAGTGACCCCACCCCCAATCGTGGACGTCATTTAATTATGGTCAGCCCCGTAGTTGTAATCCGTCTCAGCAAGTTACTCTATGATCATTGCGAGTGAACTTGAGAATGTGGCAGCCTCGCAGAATTCTTTCAGGATATTTGGGTAAGGAGTATAGAATAACACGAATTGAAAACCACCCTATATGCGTGGCGTAGCTTAATTCAGTTGCGAAGCCGTTTAGGGTCTAGGGGGGGGGGGGGGGGAGGGAAGAACATTTTTAGGGGGCGTCGACTCATAAATTAACCAGTTGACTAAACTTCACAAATTTTGGTGATGCAATTGGTGGATGGGTTTGTACAAAATGTGACTTTTGACAACGTTATACTCATTAATTTATACGTTTTTGGGAATTAAGAGTGGAAAAATTACACAGACACAGACTTAAGGAAGACACCCTTAATTAAGTGCGCAGCGGAGGGGTATTAGCTCCCCCTGGCTGCGCCACTGACTATTCAAAGCTGAAGTACTTTATGAATTATATAAATTACCGAAACCAGCTCTTGAAATGGTTAATTCATAACGTAATTACACCCACTTACAAATTGGCGATTTCATTATAAATATTTTCATATGATACAGAAGGAAAACTAAATGTGCTTACAACAGCTCCTAAGTTTTATTTAAATCGAAATTAGGGGTAGCATAAAATACTTACATGGTTGAAATTGCGTTATGAAACCAGGGATCGAACTCTAAACGGACGGAATACTATTTGTCCAACCGCGTAAGATAGGAAATGTTTTGGAATAATACATGATGAGTAATTTGGAATTTTTATCAAAACTAAGGAAGCATATATAGCCCGCTTTGGTGGTCTTGTCGTCACCCGGTTAAAAGTAAGCAAAGTAAATAAATAAAAATTACACTCTCAACATCGCGTCGACGCAAAAAATTTTCGTAATCATAAAGCTACGAGCTCATCTTCATCGAAAACGTGAACCCGCATCGTGGAGGAAGTTACCGTAGTTTAGCACAGATGGCAGCACCAGGGAAGCAAGTCAGAATATGGGCCTCATTCTTCCTTGCGGGCCGCTCATTCCAGACATTCCAGAACGTTGAGCTGAGTGTGTGTGTGTGTGTGTCGGACGTCGGAGTGCACGGTGAGACAGAGCAGCTATGTGTGACAATCTTCAATACACTATAGGTGCTTGAAATGACATGGGATTTTCTCTGACATTGATGTATTTCGGATAACGATTTAACGTTGATGGCAGTGTGCTCGCAGGGATATAGTTTGAATTACTTATCCACACGGCAGTGCATCGCCTTCAGCTGAAAGTGGATTGAATCAGTGGCCGATACACCATTGACGCTGATCTGAAAATAGACTGGCAGAGTTACAGTTTCCATCCTGCGTTTCCAAAGTAATCGTTCTGATTCTGTTTTCTTCACATTTCTATCTCGTCCTCACATCGGACCGATGGCATTATTCATTCCAATCTCCTTCGATACACACGCTAACTCAGCGCTCCCAGTTTAGGGCAGTGGACCTGGAAGTCACCGATCCATCAGGATATCAAGATCAGTGTGGTGGTGGTGACAGCAGCGGCGTGAAGAAAGTCCAGCGGTCGCCTGGGTCGCCTTGGATCGCGTCGTCGTCGTGGAATGCGACAAGTGAAGTGAAGTGCGCGATGGACAGCTCGGCGGCGGTGGAGTCGCCGCTGGAAGTACTCTCGCGAGCAGCGACCATGGTCAGCAGGGGTCATCCTCCGAACGGTGAGTCACTCCCGCATTGATTAGTGATCATCATCATATTCGTCCAATCAGGCGCGCGTCGTCTTCGATGGATGCGACAGTTTAAGGCGCCTTCTTGGATCGGGAGAACATCTTGGGTGCTTCCCATTTACGTGCGGCGATACCAGAGTACGGAGGGCAGCAGCAGCTGATAGTTGATTGGTATGCGGACAAATTAAATGTTATTCGCTGCGGCTTTTCACGTACCTATACTCTGCCCGTCTCGCTGCAGACTCGAAGACTTATATTTACATACTTGTCGTCGCTGACAAAAGACGCGCTTGTTTTTCTTCATTGAAGCTTTCGCGGCTCATAAAGACTAATGAAATATGATGCGGGTGTATGCCCCTCGTGTTGTTTCTGTTTGGCCCGACGACGTTTCGTGATCCACTGCTGGTGACTTCTTCATGGGAATGAGGGTGTGCTGCCGCTATTTGCTCTCTTTTATATCTGTCTCCTCTTAAGTTGGTTCAAGTGGGAGAGAGTTGGAAGTAAGGGAGTTAGGACAGAGGGGTCGAGGTAGAGAGTTTTTGCGGATGACTGGGTTCCATGTGTTGCTGAATTTTAAGGCCGTTTTACTCAATGAAAGATTTTGTACAAACGAATGTACGTGAGATTGTACGTTTGTCTCTACGAAATTAGAACAGGTTCTATTTCCCGTGCAGGCATTGAGACATTCGCACAAGCGTTCATACAATTTGCCGCTTTACACGATACATTTTGCCTCATGCTAGAGTTCACGGATGAGTTTGTACAAACAAATTTACCGTGTAAAACGGCCTTTAGGCCACCATCTCTGTTGAAATTATGTTTATTTTTCTTTATCTCAATGGCCTCACGGATGAGTTAGGGTTTGAATCTTCCCACCTCAGCGAAGACTTAGGACTTTTCAAAGTCGATCGCGTGTCCCAAGGATTCGTGCTCAGACACTACAGATTTAGTTGCTTGCCCCAGTAGAATTACCCGTTTGTGCTCTTCCAGTCGAGTCTTGGCTGACAAGGGGAGTATAATCCAATAACCGGATCTAGGATATTGTCGAAATTTGGCAGGCAGGTAGTCCATTTAATAGTGTTTCAAGAATCTCTTCCCTTATGGGGTTATAAATCCAATAGTTTAAACAAAAAACGAACTTGAATAATTTACAGCATGTATAATGTACAGAATTGCACTTTTGAATATCAAGGAGAAGTAGTCTACTATCCGTTGATAATCGATATTGATTAACCAAGGAATTCCTTTAAGATTTTATAAGTGGATTCGTGATGATGAACTCGATGAGCTTGAAGAAGGTCCAAACGGCGGTGTTCAGAGATGCACGGAACGGAATATAACGCAAAATTGCATTTGCATCTATAACTAAAATAATAATGCATTATATATTATGAAACTTCGTATAATTGTTAAGAAAGATCTTTACTACAATATTTGAAAAGGATGTTTCGATATCTTTAACCGTGATGTTATTACGAAGCCATAAATGCGATGCATCCGTCCGGTACCCGAAAAAGTGCGCTAAAATTTCTTTTTTTAAGCACATACTAAAATCAATATAAACGGTAAAAAGTTTTGTTTGCCATAAATGAACGCAGAAATAAACAAGCTTTAATGTGATGTACTTCATTTCAAAATTGATTGAGCCATCTGTGAGATATTAGTCTTCAAACTCGGGTGACGGAATTTTGCAGCGGATAGTAGGGTTTGAGCGGTTTGACTACATAACCAAAGGTCCTCCGATCGAGCCCCACAGCCGCCGTTAATTTTTTCATTTTTTGTTGTGTTATGATCCTCTCTGTTAATAAATATTTTTAATATGTTTATCCGGAATACATTTAAATTATTTTACGTTTATTGGTTTAACAATTATTGTGGTATAGATTTCGAAGGGGTTTGATGTCTGAATACTGGGAAACGCACTGATCATCAGCGAACGGATGAGCGCGGAACACTGCGAGGAGGATCTTCCTCTTGTCTCCTTTCGTTAAACTAGATCTAAAGAAGTCAGCAGGATAGTATAGGCGGTAAATGATACACAACATGGAACAACGCAGCAAAAAGCCCGGACAACGGCCGGGAACGAACATGCTCGCGCAAACCTTTGCTGCTATATTCCCACGTTTTGAATAGTACATACCTACGAAAGGAACCAGGTGGCGGAAAGGGTGGGAGGTCATAAAATGTTTGGGAAACCGTTAAGACGCGCAGAATGCGGGCTGTACAAGAAAAGGGTTTCTTTAACTTAATTACGCTACAGGCAAGTTTCCCTCTAAGCGTCGAAACATGGGTTTCTTATCGAGAGTAATTTTCATCAGTAGAAGATAGAAACAACATGATTAAATCAGCTTTTAAAAGATCATTTTCGAATGAGCCGTAATGAAGGAATAGATGTCTCCGTGGCGAATAAGATTAAGGTTTTGCATTTATGCGTGGAAAATTACTTTAAATAAAGGATCTGCTACTTTCCCTGCGAATGATGTGAACTTTTCTCAGGATTTCTAGTGTGCCAAGTGATAGGCTGCTGGCGAACGCATGACCAGCCGGTGGTCGGGCGCTTGGCAGCAGACACTCACCCGCTCCGATGGAAATCCCGAGAAAAAATTAACATTTAACTTCCCGGGAAAGGGGTGTAATTGACACCCCAAGGTTCTTCTTTGATAGATTGTGTGTAAATCGTTGCATCTACAATGTTGAAAGTTTCTATACCTTCAAACCTCTTACATTATGACGAATCTATGCCAGCAGTCCATAAAAGTTTCAATAGGCTTCGAGA
This sequence comes from Pyrrhosoma nymphula, assembly GCA_963573305.1. Classification (NCBI taxonomy): domain Eukaryota; kingdom Metazoa; phylum Arthropoda; class Insecta; order Odonata; family Coenagrionidae; genus Pyrrhosoma; species Pyrrhosoma nymphula. The sequence continues at coordinate 10,579,310 of OY754327.1, forward strand.
TTTGAACGAGTCAAAGTGTTTTTGGGGTGTCACTTTACACCCCACGCGCCGCCCTTCCTCGTTCCTCTTAGGAATCGGCAGTCTGCCCCCGAACTATGTTCTAGCGTCTATGCTGCGGCCATATAATGGTAAGAAAAATCACTTTCTGCTGCTGCTATTTCGATATACTTCAACTCTTTCAAACACTTTCGGTAATAGTTGTAATATTATTAATCGTAAAGTTTACCACACTTTTTAAAATGAAACACATTCTATTGGCAGAGTGACCGCCGTGTGCTTATTTTGTACGACGTTGGAATGTCTAGATAATACATGTAGAACATCATATCCAAGAGTTTAAATGAAAAATATCATGTTTTAGAGAACAAGAGTTGAAAAGGCACCATTTAATATTTTACGAATGCCAAATCAGCCTCAGAAAAGACGTCAGTTGGAAAATTTCTCCCGACATCATTGTATTAGTTATAATGTAATAATAAATAATTAGCATCAAATTAATAAAAGAGACTTACTTAAAAAAGGGAAACTAGGTGACTATATACTTCCAAGGAAAAAGTAAAAACTTACTTACTTTGGGGTGTCACAGACACCCCGCGCGCCTCCTAACGTTGCATTATACCGCGCGTCCTCTCCCGGGTTAAATAATTGAAACGCATTCCGGATAAACATATTAAAAATATTTATCAACAGAGAGGGTCATAACACAAAAATACAATTGAAAAATTTAACGGCGGCTGTGAGGCTCGATCCGAGGACCTTTGGTTATGCAGTCAAGTGCTCTTCACCTAGACTACTTCTCCATGAAATTCTTCTGGAGTGCAATTCTATACATTATACAACGCGCTGTAAAAATATTCAAGTTCGTTTTTTGTTTGAACTATTGGATGTATAGCCCCGTAAGGGGGGTGATTCTTGAAACACTTCTTGTACTGCCTGTCTGCCAAATTTCGTCAAGATCCTAGACCCGGTTATTGGATACTCGTCCCGTCTCCCCGATGTATTTGTTACCGCATGTTCCGCAGGGAATATGGTATACCCTTCCATTTGTAACCGTGTTTATGCCATTCACATTTCCTATGAGGTGTTTTACACTTGCACCTGTGGTTTAAAAATTGCCTTAATGTCGCATATTTACGAAGGTCGTTGCTTATCTTATCGTGCCTCTTAATGTACGAAATGAATGCTTTCTTCTGGCTGGTGATGTCCGCAGTTTCGAAAGGAAATCTCGCCCCTCAGAGAACCGAGCCCTGATATTGTTATCACCCCTTCTGATGATGACTCCACTGTATGTAGTCATCCTGAATCCCTCCGACCACCTCAATGAGAGGCACTACGCCAACTCTCCGACTTACCACCCTGTCCTCTCCAATTACCCAAATCTTGAATTTTAGGATGAAATCATCGCCTTTCTTCATAATAACGCTCCTTTCAGGCCTTTCGAAGCTAGATATTTCCATTCTCTCATCTCCGCACCCCTACTTTCCATCTTCTTATTCTTCTCCTCAACCCTAAGGTTGGTGGGCATCCAAATTTCTTCTTTCCATAGCAAGTGTCTTTACACCAATGTATCTTCTTCCTGCTAAGATCTCCTGCAGGTATTCTTTTCTTGGTCTACCTCTTCCAGCACGGCCCTCTGCCATTCCTCTTCCATTAACGTTGTCATCCACTCGGAGTGACGTAGTAGGTGTCCAATCATTATGTTTCTTCTTTTACACATTTAGCTGTGTTTGTCCCTCCCCAATTCTTTTTAGTACTTCCAGGTTGGTAATCCTTTCTGTCCTATATATTTTTAACAGTCTTCTCCAGCACCACATTTCAAAGGACTCCAGCTTTTTCCTCTCTGCTTTTCTCAGTGTCCAAGTTTCTGAGCCATAGGTACACATACTCCAAACATACGTTTTAACAATTTTTTTCCGGGTTGATAGAGAAACATTATTTGATGTTAAGAGAGTTTTCTTATTGATAAAAACTTGTTTTGCTTGTGCTATCCTGCTCGTCACATCCGATGTGCACCTACCATCAGATGTGATACATCTAACCATATATTTAAATGTAGTGACTTGCGAAAGTTTTTCTCCGTCTAGATATACCCCGGCTTCCTCTAGTCCATCTCTACTGCATTTCATTATTTTTGTTTTCTTTTTGTTTATTTTCATGTCCCAGTTATTTTTAAATATTTGGTTCATTTCCTGTAATGCATCCTGTAGCTCATTGTCACTGGTTGCTAAAAGTGCGATGTCGTCTGCAAATCGGATAGTTGTGTAAAGTTTACCATTCACTTTTATTCCATTCTTACTTGTTTCTGTAAATTCCTACATTGCCTGTTCCATTTACAGATTGAACAGTATTGGGGATAGACTGCATCCCTGTGTAACACCTCGAGAGATCTTTGCTTTAAATCCATCTACACTTAGGATAGCTTTCTGGTTTTGATTAAGTTGGAGAATTATTCTCCTATCTCGGTAGTCTATTTTGCCTTCTTTAAGGACTATAAACATGGTGTTCCAACTGATGTAATCGAAGGCTTTTTCAATGTCAATGAAGGCTAAAACTACCTTTTTATTAAGTCTCGTCATCTTTTCCACGATTAGTCTTAAGGCTAAAATGGCCTCTCTTGTGCCCCGGCTCCTTTGGAAACCAAACTGGTCATCTTGCAGATTTTCTTCAATTTTATTTTCAATTCGGTGATATATTATTCTAGTAAATATCTTTGAAGCATGGGAAACCAGGCTTAGGGTCCTATAATCCTCACCTTTTTGTGCTGAACTCTTATTAGGGGTAGATATCATGCGTATTTTCTTAAATTCGTCTGGCACTATTCCTTTATCGTACATTTCACAGATCATTTCGAAAAGACAGTCTTTTGCCTTTCCACCAAGAGATTTTAAAATTTCTCCCGGAATTTAATCTACTCCTTGAGCTTTATGATCCTTCAGCGATTTTAGTGCCCTATCAAATTCTTTTGAATATTTTTTTCTTCTGTTATGAATACATTTTCGAGGAAAGCACCTTGGATATTTAAGCCAAGTTTAGTCGATATCCATGATTGGCTGAGTTTTGTCTCCGAGCTCCGAAAAATTCCAAACGCCTCTTCCCTACAGTGATCGTAATATAAGGCTATAATTTGTCCCCCTTTTGCTTCGCCGCCATTACTGTATTTTGTTATTCCCCTTAAGCCAGATTTTATCACGCACCATGTTCGATTAATTTAAAATATAATATTTGTAAAAGCAACTCTCAACAGTACGTATTGTGGATTTTTTCAAACTTAATTCTGGAAACAGTATATGAATGAAGGGAAAAAACTGAACCTAAGTAGGGTAAACTGACCAGAATTAACTATGTCATCATCATCTACATCTACATACTACCCCGCAAGCCGCCTCAATAGGCGTGTGGCGGGGGTATTAGGACACCAGCCGTTTACATATAAAAAGGAAATGTTCTAATGAAATTACGCCTAGCATTTATTATAGTCCCTTATTGTTCGGGGGAAAAACGAATTCCCAAACCTATCCGTTCGGCAAAATATCTCACTTAATTTATCGTTTAATGCTGTTTAATTTATTAGTGCTGTTAATTTAATAATGCTGTGGATGGTGTTAACATAAAGGCGACAGATGAAGTGAAGTATCTAGGAGTTACGATAACTTCGGACCTATCGTGGGGAGCACATATAAGAAATATTTGTGGCAGAGCTCTGAAGAAGCTAGGATTCGTCAAGCGTATTGTGGGGAGATTTTCGGATTAAAAAGTAAAAGAGAGGTGCTATTTCGCACTCGTCCGGCCACACCTTGAATATGCAGCAAGCGTATGGGATCCGGTGCAGAAAGACCTAGTCCGGGAACTTAATAAAATACAAAGGAAAGCTGCGCGATTCGTCAAAAACTGCTACGGGCGTACAGACAGCGTTACACAGATGTTAAACGATTTACGCTGGGAACCGCTAGAGACTCGGAGGCTGCGCGCTAGGCTTAGATTGCTTGAGCAATTGAGAATAGATATCTTTAAGAGCGACACGGAGAACATCATATTAGAACCCCACTATATTTCCAGGTCCAACAGAAACGATAAATTAAGAGAGATATTTTGCCGAACGGATAGGTATGGGAATTCATTTTTCCCCCGAACAATAAGGGACTTAAATAATGCTAGGCGCAATTTCATTAGAGCGTTTCCTTTTTATATGTAAACGGCTGGTGTCCTAACACCCCCCGCCTATTGAGGCGGCTTGCGGGGTAGTATGTAGATGTAGATGTTTCTGTCGGACCTGGAAATACAGTGGGGTTCTAATATGATGTTCTCCGTGTCGCTCTTAAAGATATCTATTCTCAATTGCTCAAGTAATCTAAGCCTAGCGCGCAGCCTCCGAGTCTCCTGCGGCTCCCAGCCTAATTCGTTTAACATTTGTGTAACGCTGTCTGTACGCCCGTAGCAGTTTTTGACGAATCTCGCAGCTTTACTTTGTATTTCATTAAGTTCCCGGATTAAGTCTTTCTGCACCGGATCCCATATGCTCGCTGCATATTCAACGCATTTTGGATATGATAAGGACTAGTTTTTTATGATTAATTTAATTTTCACGCGAATCCACGTTCATTCAGCCAGAATGCACGGAAATGAAATCCCACATCTTTGTTTTAAACATCCCCGCAGGTCGTTTCGTATTTTTTATTGTTTCCTGCTCGAATAAATTAGCGTTAAAAAGTATTGATATGTTCACCAAAAATATATAAAATTCAGATTTTCGTTGTCTGGAAGTCCTTACGGTCAAAATCCCTAATTAATTCTGCGCTGTTTACAGGACATTGGTTCAATTTTCTTTACTTTGCCTTAAAATATTTGCTGCTTCCGGAATTAAGTTAGGAATAAAGCCACTCAAAACGCTTCAAATTAAGTGTTCTCTCCAATGTGTTTCGATAACTTTTTTCTATAGATCTCGCATTTAAAAAACCTGTGCGGAGACGAAATATAAAACGCAGTAATGGCGGTGAAGCAAGAGGGACTTGGACCTTATACGGTCATTGATCTAAGATGTCAGCCTGCTCATGTCCTTCATAAACGATATGATAATATTAGTGAACGCACAATATACACTCGTATTTAAAGTTCGGAATTGGATGACAAAACGATCGAATTCACAAAAGTATGAGATGACAACGAAAGGTGCATTTTTCAATCAGCACCACCCTCTTTCTGAGCCTCGAATTATTACACGAATAGATTCGCTATTAGAATGTGAAATTCCTACGCCCTTAGAAAAGTCGAACTATAAGACCTATCATTCAATACTTACCAGGGTTCTTGTTCTTTATATCACGGTCGAATCAGAAGAACAAAGATAATTCACCGTAATCAGGGGTGGTGGCAAGGGCGGCTATAGCCCCCCTTTGGTCTCAAATCTCACTAGATAAAATGGCGTCAGGAAAATATAGATATATCATTGACGGCTTTAAACTTTCACGCTTATTTTATTTTGACAGACTATCATTTTTTAAACACAAAACAATATGCATTGCACTATATTTCACATAGATTAAACAGAGTAACAGCGGCAAAGAGCGTACTACCTTACAAGTTTTTCTTCGAGCTAATTAGATACATCTGGTGTAGGTGGAATTACTATTCACAATTAGCTACAATAATGTGCGATATTCACACTGAAAAAACGCTTATCAGGATGAGATTTAAAAGTGGATCACTCTATTTCACTCTGTAGTAACACATAATGTCAAGCTCAAATTTTAGCGCACACTTATCATCGCAAAGTATTCGGGAATAGAATTTTTTAGGGGCAATGTATTTATGCGCAAACCATAACTAATTAATGGTTTCATTTTTAAATAGTGAGCTTTCCAGAGTATCCAATATCATATCAAGTTCTTTCGACATTGGATTAGATAAGATTGTTGTTGGGGGGCCTTCGTCAGGAGCCCGGGCACTTAGTTAGACCTTTCTTGGTCCATTGTGCCAACCCCATGCCTGTCTGCCACTTTCAGACAGGGGACAAGAGCACCTCGGTAAAGGTATGCAGGATTAGCCTCCCCCTGCCTCACCCCAGTACCAGGTATAGAGGATGTCCTCCCTCCGACCGGCCCTCTGGTCTGGGTCTTCCTCCGGCCTCCCGGTATAGGTATGGAGGGAGTATCATCTCTCCATCCATGCCTGGGGCGGAATTCTGTACATGTCGACCGACGACTGTCGGTGTCGGTCGCGACCGACGGTTGTCGCTTGCACCGACAGCCGAGCAATTCTCTACAAGAGACCTACCGACACCTGTCGATGCAAGCGACGATTTGCTGACGTCATGCAGTTGTCGGTCGGAAACTGGCATCTGCGCGAGAGGCTAAATATTTCGTATTGAAGTTTTGCAAAAGAAAAGAGATTATTATTTATTTATAAGTTCTCAAAAAGATGAGCATGCTATTTAAGTCGACCGATGTGCATTACATCCTCTATAAAAGTATTTTAATCGAACTCCTAAAAAAGACTATTTTGTTTTGTCTAATGTGCGGATGATTACTATGGACACGGCGCTTTCCGGCGAATTGCTGTTTGTTTACGTTCGAGCGACGATTATTTGCACAGGTTGTTTTAGTTTTTAATTTTCATGATATTTGAAGAAGTATCGCAGGGTGATATATTTTTTTTAAATACAAATAATTTAAAACATACTATTCTTGGACTTCAAATGTGAATAGTGGTCTTGAATGCTGTGCAACGTAATTTTGGAAGATAGTTTCTATCGCACGTCTTTTTCGGTTTTAAGCTGTGGCGATTATCCCATTGGAGCATTTAATTTCAAGTTTTAAATAAAGTTAGCATCATTAGGTTTCAATGTGCAAGAAACAACAGCGTCATTTTTTGTGATATATATAAACGAAGGTTTTGCGTGTTTTGGCTGTGAGTGTTACATTATGGCATGCCAGTGATTACAAGCGTTATTTATGTGCTACGATGGATTGTGTGTCAAAGTGGTGATATTTATGCGTAAATTTGTTGATTTGATCTCTTTAAATAATGTGTTATGACATGAATAGTATTAAAAGTGTAACAAATACGTAGTGAGTGTTGGAGAAGACGTAACAGCAATCAGTTCGTTGTCTCTACCTTTGACTAAATTAAGATGTGGAATCTATTTGAATTGAAGTCACGGTGACTACTGTCCATTAAAAAAGTCGAGTCCCTCGAGTTTAGGAAGCTGTATCTTCAAGTAGAGTTAACGGATTTTTACGAAATAAAAACCATGCGATAGAATGATCATTCCTACGTTTATCGATGTGTGTTTAAAAAATTTCCCGTACTTATCTGCCCTTTAAAGATATTTTATTTGAAAAAAGTCACTATTTTCGGCGCTCAAAATCCGATTTTCCAACTTTCTGTTATCACTGTTCTCTTAACGTCAGACATAGAAACGGGAAATTCCGATATAGGTTAGCTAAACATGTTATTAACGTAATAAAGGAAATAAATTGGTTATAGGTTGAGTTTTACACGAGCTGGTGTAAACGTTGTAAACCTCCTCATATTTCGAAACTAATGATGCGATTGAAATTTTAGGTATACTATTGTGACGCGCGATAACACCAGCATTGCAAATATGTACATGACAAATAGTAAAAATTAATGGTATTCTCAACAACGATTTTTATTTATATCTACTTTCACGCGCCAAGAAAGCACGACTTGCCACGGAAGGAGCGCCGATGGATCGTAAGGGGAAGGTAGGGGAAATCGTCCATAGCCATCCGCTGTTGCCGCACCGTAGTGAGATGTCGCGTACTTACAAATTCGTTCCTTTTAATCTCTTGGGGGCCATTCAAGTATTTCGTAAGACTATTCTGTATATTTTTCAAACCGCCTCCCCCTATGTAAGACAATGTAAGATTTCGGCAACCCCCCACCCTCCCCTCTCTATCTTACGTAAGAGGATAGTTAGAAAGAAATTGTACATATCTACTCTTCGTTAAATAGTCGTTTTCTGAGGTTTCGGCTCTCGATAGAAACCATCTTATAGCTTTGAGCACTTGATTTCAGAAAATTTTAGGGTGTTGGAGTACCACATTATTCAACATTAACATCTACAAAATACCCTGCAAGCAGCCTCAAGTGTGTGTGGTAGGTGGTGAGTAGTCACCAACATGCATTACACTATGCCCTAAAGTTAGTGTAACTACGGCTAATTATGCATTTGCATTAATCGCTAATGCATGTCACGAGGCGAAGCCTCACAAGCATGAACTACACTGCAGACATGCTACCAATGGAGAGGGACCGATAATGTATATTGCAACCACACAAATGGACAGAGACTCAAGAGTAATGAATATGATTGAAAGAGGCATGCATTAAGATTGAAACAACACCACAGATGATGGAGTTGTGTACAATTACAGGCTATTCGGCAAAAATTAAAAAAAACTCTTATTCGAAACCGCGCTTGAATTACTCCTGTTATACAAAGAAATTATGGACTATAAAAAATTCAAACAACACCATCTTGTTCAATGGTGTGTCGACTTTAGTCCAAAGACTTACAAGTCACTTTTCAAGGCAGTCGATCTACAAAAAATCTTGAATAGTCAGATAAGATCAGTCTCCTGGAGCGATCTACAATGTTGTCTCACGACGGACAAAATCTTACGCAAGTTGGCGCTAGACCCCGAGCTCCCCTACGGAAGACAATGTTAGGATATCTGAACCTCCCTCCCCCCGAAAACGTCTTATGGCAATACTTGAATGGCCCCTTGTCAACAACCCTTTACTATTTTTGCTAGTCATTAGGTCTGTGAGCTTCAAAAGTGAAACATGTACCGCAGAAATCGCTTCTCAGAAGGGGAAGAGCGAATGATACTCAGTGCCATTCGCTTTTTCCAAATGGAGGCGGAAAAAAGATCGGAAAAGCGTTATCCTATTTATGAAACTGTGTCCCAGTGCCTCGGTATTAGCAAAAAATCAGTGCAAAGAACGGCTGCTAAATCCAAGGTTAGTGACAAAGAAAACTCAGGTGATGGCAATCCCTCTCCAAGGAAAAGACAATTTGTGCTTGGGCGACCAAGAATTTTTGTGGATGATTTCACGCTCGGAGTCATTAGACGGACAGTCCATGACTTTTATTTGAGGAACATGTATCCAACTCTTCAAAGTGTGAAGGACAAGTTGGTTGAGTCTGTGCCCGAATTCCCAGATTTCTCCTTGCCTAAGCTCCGGTCTGTGATGCAGAGTTTGGGGTTTAGGTATCAGAAATTATGTAAAAAGCCAGTGATGATGGATTCGGTAAAAATTGCTGCCACTCGTCATAATTTTCTCCGTAGAATTAAAAAGCTGAGGGACAGTGGATACAAAATATTTTACACTGATGAGACCTGGTGCTCTCAGCATCATACTTTGAAATATAGCTGGGTAGAAAACGTTGTGGACTCTTCGCAGCTTGGGTATAATATCTACCGGGGGCGCATACAGGAGGTGAATGGCTGGCGCGGTGGTTTTAAGACCCCCTCAGGAGCCGGGAAACGAGTCATCATTTTGCACATAGGTAGTGAGGATGGCTTCCTAGAGGGTGGCGAACTATGTTTTGTGGGAAAAAGGGGTGGTGATGACTACCATTCTGAGATGAATGCCAGACACTTCGAGGAGTGGTTTCGAAAAGTGTTGTCGTTGCTTCCTCCCAGATCCGCTGTAGTTTTAGACCAGGCACCGTATCACACGATGATAGATCCAGAGACAAAAAATCCTTCGATGTCATGGAAGAAGGCTGATATCATCGCATGGCTTGTAAGGAAAAAAATCCATTTACCGGAGGATGCACCTACTTTTGAGTGTTTAACAAAAGCGACTTTGATTAATCACGGTAGGCAATATTTTGTTCCGACAGAGAGGAAGCTGGAAAAGATTGTGAAAGAACTCAGGAGTGACGTATGTTTAATTTGGACACCAGTGGCTCACTGCGAGCTGAATGCCATCGAACTAATTTGGGCTTACGTTAAAAATACAATAGCTAAAGTGAACCTTGCGACTGCTGCTGAAAAAGGGAACAGTGTTAACGTAACCCATCAATTGAGCCTGGAGGCTCTTCAATCTGTGACGTCAAACTTATGGAGGAAATGTATACAACACGTAAAAAAGATAGAAGATGATTATAGGAAAAAAGAGCATCTCCTTGATGAATTAAGTGATGACCAGAGGATCATAGTTAATTTAGACTCTGACTCCGATTCAGACTTGAGCGACGACGAATCACAGTCGGATGGCGATTCCAATTGAAATAATGAAAGAGGATATTTCGGGATTAGCCAAAGTGTTTTCAAACGCATAAAACATTTTGTAAATAATTTGTGTTGTGTAAATGTTTGTACATTTTGTAAATAGATTTATAATCAACTGGTGGTATTAACCGCTAAAACCATTTTTAAAGCAGGCTATGGTGGTCCAAAGCCCACATGAAAAATGCTGATGGGAAATAATTATACTTTATCATTTAACTGCCTTCCTAATTTTGATGAAAGGGAGTCATGAGAATTCATCCCATCATTAAATTGTAGTCCAAATTCTGAACAGACACATCTGTTATGCTTTCAACTTCGCCCCCGCCGGCAGAGTAGTGCTACGCGTAGCAAATGGCAACGTCGCTTGTCCCTTTCCCTCTTCTCCTCCTACGGCGAAGTCGTCGTCTACCGATCAACAACCGCTGTTTGGCGCGTGAAAGTAGATATAAATAAAAATCGTTGTTGAGAATACCATTAATTTTTACTATTTGTCATGTACATATTTGCAATGCTGGTGTTATCGCGCGTCACAACAGTATACCTAAAATTTCAATCGCATCATTAGTTTCGAAATATGAGGAGGTTTACAACGTTTACACCAGCTCGTGTAAAACTCAACCTATAACCAATTTATTTCCTTTATTACGTTAATAACATGTTTAGCTAACCTATATCGGAATTTTCCGTTTCTATGTCTGACGTTAAGAGAACAGTGATAACAGAAAGTTGGAAAATCGGATTTTGAGCGCCGAAAATAGTGACTTTTTTCAAATAAAATATCTTTAAAGGGCAGATAAGTACGGGAAATTTTTTAAACACACATCGATAAACGTAGGAATGATCATTCTATCGCATGGTTTTTATTTCGTAAAAATCCGTTAACTCTACTTGAAGATACAGCTTCCTAAACTCGAGGGACTCGACTTTTTTAATGGACAGTAGGTGAATTGTTCTTGTCTTTTAATTGAGTGTCTACGTCCCAGTGAATGGATAAACAGTGATGTGTAGGTATCATTATTCTTCATTCAGTGAATTTTGCCACCCCATGTTTCATCTATTAATTTCTTTGTATTGTTGTGTCCAATATGATTTATTTGAAAAAGTAATTAATCCGTCTATATTTTAGGAAGATAATGACTAATTAGCAATAGGCATTAGGATTTGTCATTGGCAGATATTATTGTGTTATTGTAGAATACCATAAATTGTGAGTGTGGTTGGTTGTTTACGTCCAAGTGAAAGGGTGATTATTTGTTGTCTACTTATAAAATTTTATGTTGTTTCACTATCCTTCATTCAGTAAATTTTACCACCTCAAAAGTTGTGTTTTCATTTACTCCTCTTGATGTCAATACCATGGATTGTTCCTCTATTTGAGTGCCGCTAAGTGTGTCTGGAGAAATATATCTCACGGTATGTATTCATATATGCTACAATAAAGCCCTTGACAAGCGGTAAATGGTCTTCTAAAAGTGAGCTACATAAGTATTTGTATTCGACGTGATGGGACGAACATTGTGTTTAATAGTGTGCTGTTTTGGTTAGCGCGTTAATGCCAGGGACTGGCTCGAGGATAGTAATTGTGTCAATAAATATCAAATCAATTTATGTCTGAAGTTATATATACCAAGATGTCATATTTGTCTGAGCGTAGTCATGGTAAATGACCTTAGAAGTGATAGGATTGAGTTTGGGTCACCGTTAATTGCTAAATCTGTGCAGAAAAAAGTAAATAAAATGTATTCAGATGTAGGATATAACCCTTGTTCAATTTTATTTCCAGAATGTATAAAATCTAGATGCAGATTTATTCCTTTTTGTGATGATGGGACGAAGGTTGTGTTAAAACGCCGACACTCATTTAAGGTGATTGAAAGTTAATATTTATCAACTAATTACAATCTCCTTGCACCCAACTATTGCACTTTCGGTGCAGGAAATTTCTCACACTAAAGATGATACACTTAAGGAATCGCGAATCGACGAAATACGTGTCGGTCGGCCTACCGTGGGCTTCAAAATCGTCGGTGGGATCACCCCGGCTGACCGACGATTGTCGGTCAAGTTATCGACGAGTATCGGTCGAAGGTGCCACCGGAATAGCTCTTGACCGACATGTGTCGGTCGGGCGAGTTAGCGACACCGATAGGTGTCGGTCGCATGTACAGAATTCCGCCCCTGGTCGAGGTATGGAGGAGGGTCACCCAACCAACCACCGTCCGGGCCCAACGTTGCTTAACTTCGGTGTTCTGATGGGAACCGGTGTTTCAACGTGGCTAGGCCCTTGCCCTTTCGACATACTTTTAACGATACGACTGCGCTTCTTTGATTTTAAATTTTGTTTGTCGATGAACAAGGAACGGTATTCACTTCAAATGTCTTCGGATTGAAGTAGCTCGATGCTATTTCATTCCAATATTGGAATGCTTAAGAAAACACTTTGGATCCACTCAATCATAAACTTCAGCCAGTTCTCAATTATTGTTCCGCGGTGGAAGCTAGAATAAGTTTCTTTATTGCCATAAAAATAACCTGATGCCAATAATTTCACTTTTCCAGTCTCTTAAATACCTCTTTCAATCTAGTCAATTAGTGAGTTAACTATTTTAGCGAGGATATTGGCATAGAGGCAACACCACTTTGGCCCTTCCAGTATTTCCCGGGAGAGCAATAAACATTCCGAACCAAAGGAAGCCCCTTCCATCACCCTCGCTCGAGGAAAGACCCTTAACTGCCAAAAAGTGACATTGGAAGGGGGCAGCGGCTTCTTATTCGACTGGGTGTGAAGAGGCAGTGTTGTGGTCGTTCGAGCTGTTTCTGCACATTATGTGGATGTGTGGAAGCGGCCAATACATGGGAATAGATCATCTCTCGTTCACAGCTTCTAGAAAGTGTGGAAACACAATGCCCACTTCTTTGGTTTACATCCCCTTTGCTCGTTTCGTTTTTTATTAGTTTCCTGCTCGTATTAATTAGCGTTATTTACTATTGATATGTTGACCCCAAATATATAGCATTTACATTTTCTTAGCCTGGAATTCCTTGCGATATCAAAATCAGTGTTACTTTCAAAACGTCATGATTAATCCTTCGCTTTTTACAGGACATTAGTTCAATTTTCTTTACTTTGTCATAATATATTTGCTGCCTCCGGAATTAAGTTAGGAAAAAAGCCACAAAACGCATTGTGAGAAGTGTTATCACGAATATTTTTTCCTAAAGATCTCGCATGAGAAAGTTCTGGCCTATGACGAACGAAAAACACGGTAATGGCGGTGAAGCAAGGAGGAGGACAAACTTGAGAACCTGATACGTTCATTGATCTAAGATGTCAGTCCGCTCTAGTCATACATATACGATATGATGCCATTAGTGAACGCATAATATACACTCATAGTTGAAGTTCTGCATTGATAGCAGCAAAACGACCGAATTCACAAGAAGGATGAGATGAGTGCGAAAGGTGCATTTTTCAATCCGCACGTCCCTCTCTTGAGCCTCGGAACTATCACGAAAATATTTGATATAAGATCGTGAAACACAAAGCTTTTCATTTTAAAATGAAACAGTTGTTTGCGCATGAATATATCTCCCCTAGAATATGTTTTCCTAGGAGACTTTGGGAGGAGAGTTGTGCGTTAAAATTCGAGCCTGACATTATCGGTTACTACAGAGCGTAATAGAGTGATCCAGTTTCAAATACCATCCAGGCGATTGTTTTTTTCGTAATGAATTTTGCACATTCTTGTAGCTCATTGTGCATTGTAATTCCACGTACGCCATGTTTATCTACGCATCTTATGACATCAAAGAAAAACTTGTAAAAGCACTTCCTGACATCCTTTTCATGGTTTGCTTTTATAACTTCATTTCGGAAACAGTAACTAGGTGTGTGATTATAAAATTAAACAAATTGTTCCCAAGTCCGAAACGAACCAAATGGCTTTGAATATATCGCACGTTTCAAGTATAATATGGAATGCGATATCACAAGGACTTCCAGATGGCGAAAATGCGTCAAACATTTGATAAAATTTTATGTTAATGAATACGCGTATAAATTAAAATACTCATATAAGAAACGAAAGGAACTCCGGGGATGGAGACCTAAGATAGGCATTTGTTTTCCGTGGCTGCTTGCATCTGTCGTGTGCGAGGGATCTTGGCGCGTCTGAACTTCGCAGATCTCTCTTTCCTTCTTACTCACACATCACAAAAAAATGAACCCAAACCCTTCCCTCGGAAATAATCCCTTTTGCAGGTCAACATTTTCCTTCCGTGGGCCTTTCTACTCGCCCAACTACGGGGAGGAAGGGTTCTCGTTCCGCTTGGAGAGGTTATTTACCCCCAGGGGGGCGTGCTTCGGCCACGTTGTCACATCGTCGTCAATTCAGGAATTTTTCGGCACCGAAGTGGTACGATTTTTTAAAACAGAACTGCACATAAAAAGAAATGCGACGGAACAGTGAGATTGTCGGAGAGGATAGGAAAAATACTTTTAAGGGTTCTTTTGATGGAATGGATGCCTGGGACGTAGGTAGTGCATAAGGAAAGGTTATAGTGGGTATTGATAGAAGAAGATTTCGGGGAATAGGAACGTTTTCGGATTTTCTTTTCAAGGAGAGCATCTGGATAGCCTCGTCGGAGAAGGGATAGTTGTAAGTTGGATAGGAATTAATAAAGGGATTCAGGGTTGTTGCAAATGCGGTGACCTCTGATGGAGTGAGAGTAGGGGAGGGATCTTTTGGTGCGAGAGGGGTGGCAGCTGTTGTAGTGGAGGTATTGCTGTTTGTTAGTGGGCTTTATGTGCACAGAAGTGGTGAATTGGTGGTTGGAGAGAGGGATATCCACATCATGGAAAGTAACAAAGGAGGAGGGGATGTGGGAGATGAAAGAGACGGAGGAGAATTCATTGAGGGGAGAAATGAAGGAATTCAAGGACTCGACGTCGTGGGGTCAAAGAAGGAAGATGTCGTCAATATAACGGAGCCAGAGAAGAGGTTTGAGGGGGTGTGAAGACAAGAAAGACTCCTCTACAAGGCCGAGGAATAGGTTGGCATATGAGGGGCTGAATAGGGTACGTTCTAGCCGTGGTTATAATATAACGTTGATATATTTATTGGTTTTGGTTTTAGAAGCCCGTCGAATCAGTGATTGCGCGGAGAGTGCCGAAAAACGGGTACTTTTTCTCTTCTCACCTCATGAACATACCTTTAAAAATTGAATAAAAAATATTCATTACATATGCTCAACGCGGATTAAAATAAGCTACATTTTGATGTAAACTACATTGTAATCGGACGAGTCGTTACGTAACTACGCTACTTCAAACTCGGGTACTTATACTTTTGAAACGGACAGTAGGTAGTGACGAAGAGAATTTAGGCCAAAGATTATAATGATTTAGGCCTTCGGAATTAGCTGTGTAGAGGGAGGTGACATCTATGGGCGCCATTGAGATGTCACTGTCTTTGGGAAGGGGGGTGGATTGAAGACGTTCAAGGAAATGGTAAGTGTCCTTTGAAATTTGTTATAAAGAGCCTGGTAACCCTGATGAAAATTTTCAATTCCCCTCCACAGAGTTCGGAAGACGCAAATTGAAGTTCCAGTATAGTTGGCTCAAAAACAGAGATGGGCTTATTTACTCTAAAACTCTTCAAGGAGCATTCCTGCAAGTATTGTTTCCTATTTATATCACCGGTAGGAGCAGGGAAACAGGGACTTCCGCTAGGTAAACTGGTTCGCGTGGAACACAGTGACTGTTGACTCGTTTTAGAAGATTTTAATAATCATCAAGCTAACCACCTACCGTGAAAATTGCAAATCGGACGCTGAAAACATTATTGCAATCCAGTAGGGCCAAAAAATTAATATTATTCATGACGTTGACAAAAGTGTGTCAGAAAAAATTGCTAAAAATCGTCGTGTGCTCATCCCTTTTTAAAAACAGATTTTTTTAAAAAGTAAATTGTTCACGGGTTTCCGTCTGGGTTATTGGCTCCATCTGTTCCTCTGCCGCCGTTTCGAAGGATGACTTATCCTTCATCATCAGGACCGTTGATATCGGGTGGTGTCGAGGTGCCGTGGAACCCGGACGGAAACCCGTGAACAATTTACTTACGCTATTCGCCGGGAGAAAATGAAACCCTGCATAGTTTTTTTTTGGGAGACAAGGGCTACCTTTACGAGGGCATATAGATGGAGGCACAATAAATATCGACCAAGAGGTGATTGAGAATGAAGGCAATTTCCGGGCTTTCTTAAGGATGAGGGTTGAATTCAACATTAAGAGAACATTTAATGGATCATCAAAAAATGCCGCTTACTCAAGTTCAGTTGCTCAAAATAACATAATTTCTGCATGTAGTAATGCAATGTTAGTTAAATTGGTGACCAGAGTGAACATAGCAAATAGTTTTTCGGTAATTTCTGATGAAAAAACGGATGCAGCTCGTACTGAGCGACTGACATTTTGTGCAAGATATGTTGAATTAAGAGTCTGTTCATGGGAAGGTTTTCTACAATTTGTGCCTTTGTATGACTTGAATGGCAAAGGAATAAGTGATGTGAACATGGGAAACCTAAGAAAAATCGGTGTTAATATACAGACTATATTTATGAGCAAGGTTATGACTGGGCCTCTGCAATGAGCGGCGTGTATATAATGGCGTTCAGAAATTCGTGAAAAACGAAGCTCCCCAATGCACTCAATATGTTCATTATGCAGCAGCAGTCACTCTCTCTCAACTTGGCAATTTCTGATTCTTGTTCTTCAACGTTGATAAGACCATGAATATACATATGGATCCTAAACTTGTCCCCAGTGGGTGTTGCCAAACATTCCGCATGCACCGAAAAATCAGGACCAAGCAGATAATAGCCCCGCCACTCTACAGAAGTTGGTTCTAATAAGATAAGGCCGTGATTCAAATGGAGATACTGGAAATAAAGGTACCGGAATTGGCCTCCCAATTAAACCGGGCATTTTTGACAAACCCAAGCGGAACCATGCCGACTGCAGCGCGACCTATCTTTTGCGGAAAGCTAGGCAACACCTTTGCCCGTACAGTGGTGCCGAAGATTTAGATCCATATCTATATTCATGGATTCGACATTGCATAGGCATTATAGGAAAATTTCACAATTTTTTTAACACGCCAAAGCGCCAGGCGCTTCTAACCAAATTCTCTGAAAACTGTTCCAAAAAACTGAAGCAGTTGTGTCCTACTCGATGAATGCAACGGTATGGTGCTGTTAACGTGTTTTGTGAGCTGTATAATGCTCGTACATTAAGAACTCTTGAGGAAATGAGCTCTTTAAGAGTGATATAATGAAATACCGCAACGAACGCAAATTTGATGCTCTCTGCAATTTATAAATGTGATTTTCTCATTTCCTTATTTATAGTAAAGAAATTATTTTCATTCGCCTTGCCTCTTAACTAAATACTAAAAGGGGATGAGGAAATGGATTTGTCCAGGGCTGTCACGCTGAACATACTGTCAATGAAATCCAAAAAATCAGGGACAACGCTGAGGCTGAGTTGTCAGGAATATTTAGGAGCATTAAAAGTATATGTCTCAAGGAAGATATCCCGATTAAAGTTCCTAGAATGTTAAACCGCCAAACAGCACGGGAAAATTCTCCTCTTGACACTCCAGAAACATATTTTAGAAGAGCCGCAATTACATCCCGTTCATAGATCATTTTATTACTCATTTAAATGATCGGTTCCTCTCTCACAGAAAAATTATCTCTCCATTTGAGATTTTGCTGCATTTCAATAAAGAAAACTGTGAGGATCAAGTTAAAGCTGTGTACAATCAATATGGAAATATTGATGCCATTGATGCAATTGATGCCATAAACAGCTGCCAGCTAAATGGGGAGACGAAAATTTGGCAGTTTGAGAGAGAGAAGAATCGTTTAAGAAACAGAATAAATCCATAAGAAAACTTCATACTATTAGAGCTTTGAGCTACTGTGATAAGATGATGTACCCTTCTGGGCGCTAATCACTACAAATAATGGCAACTTTACCAGTGACCTCTTGCAGCGCTGAAAGGTCCTTCTTCTTTTTGAGATATTTGAAGAATTATTTAAGAAACACAACAAGTGAAAACCAGGTTAAATGGGTTATCTTTGCTGTATGTACGTACATATATTTTAGTTTCACCTGAAGAAATCTTTGATGGAATGGCAAAAAATCAAGGCGAGTTCAACTTGAAACATAATCAGTTTGGGTTTTTGTTGAAAGAACGTAATTTTTCATTTTCAATTACTGTTGTTCATTTTACGAAGAATATACTTCCTACCTGTATAACTTTTGTATGCACTGCAGCTAAATATGTAGTGCGACAGTTTTTCATGCTTTCTAAAGAGTATAGTAAAAGCCTAGGCCAATATAATTCTTCAATAATTTATACATTAGGATGAGCTCACAACATCAAATATTGTTAAGTTAAAACTTGCAGACGTACTTCTTTTGTTTAATGTAAGTTTACTGATTTCGTTTCTTTTTTGTTTCATCCATGAACTACTGTGTGTGTGACCTTTTTTTCTTTCTCTGTCTGTCATGCTCTATCGATCCATTACGTTGTGTCGAAGTATATTATAGCTTACTTCTTCAGAGGTTGAATTTTATTTTACATCAACCTCAATTTTAACTCGCGGTCGCAATAGGTTATGGGTCCAGCAGTGACATGCGTGAAGAAGTAATAATACGGTCTTTTCGAATTGTTCAACTTTAAACGTTAAATATCACGCGAGCAACGATGGTCAAAGACAAGTTGCTGCAATGGCTACGCCCGCCAAGTCGATCACATTGGTTAGATCTGCCGGTGTACCGAACATAAGATAAATTGGAAAGACAAAAGAATTATGAGGCATGGAAATATCAAATGAAAATGGCATTAGTTGACTGTGGACTGTGTAAGTGCGTGATGGGAGTTGATAAAGATCCAGTGACCAGCGTGCTCTTGCTAAAATCAGTTTAGCAAGAGTTAAATCGGTGTGTCTTGCACATATGCGTCTTGCAAAAACTTCAAAAGAAGCATGGAAACTTGGAAACTTGGAAAGTTTCTTGGAAAGTTCAAAAGAAACATGGAAACTTGAAACTTGGAAAGGGCTTACCAAAGTTCGGGACTCGTTAGGCTAATGTATGTACCTTGGACGGAAATTATATCGCGCATACGTTACGAAGATTGTCCTTCCATACGGTTTAGCGGATTTATCAGATGACTTACAGCATTTTAATACCTACCTTAAATATACGGCGATGTTTCTATACCTTGCGTTGGCTCTGTGAATACTTTTCCTTTCTCTCATTTTCTCTCTTCAAGTTCTTTCGTCAACCATATGGAGCAGCTCGGCGGCGTGGTCTCATTGTGCTTAACGTAGAATGATGAAATAAACAATTAAAAATATTCTCATTAAATTATCAAAATTTCTCATCAATAGAATTAGATGAAAAAACAATCGACCAACCTTTTACAGCAAGGTAAGGAAGATGGCTCAGTGAAAAGCCGAAATACGTGTAGTGAATTTTTAAGTAAAGTGGACGTACTGGATCGATTACTTTCTTTATTGAAACTCGTGGAGATTGACGCTCTTAAAAATCTCGACAAGTGAAGGAGAGAAGGAGGATCTTCGTTGAGTGCATATGGTGTGCGTTGGGTGATAAGGAACCAGGTATAAATTATAGGTGTGAATTGAGTGTTTTAAGTGGCTGCTGCCAGCGGAATCCTTGATTAGATCGATATTGAGATGCCCTGTGATAATTATATCCTTAAGCTGGGTTTACACGTAGCAGTCGACTGATATAGCAGTCGTTCGATACACGATACATCGCTACTGCTACCGACGCGAAGTGTCCACACCAACTTCTACAACTATCGCAGCGTATCGCCAGCAGTAGGCACTTCAAAATGGCTTCTATTTTGCAAGAAAGGCAACGAACTCTTCTCACAGCCCTGCTAGTTAGAGAACGGCAGAAGCAGGAAAGGGGAATAGTAGAGGTTCGACCTAAGTTTAGAATAAACTCTCCTCAAAGATCTAGGTACTCCTTTGTGACGGTGAGGAATGTTGGAATTCTTACGTATTGACCACGACATATTCCTTCTATTACATACTATGGTTGGTTTTTAAAGTTTTCTAATGTATATTACGTACTGTAACAATAATGAGAATTGGTTAAAAATGTCATGTATTAACATTCATATGTATAGCTACCCTACTTAACAGACTGGTCCAAAACTGGAAAGAATCAGCAATGGAACGAGAAAATATCTTCGAAGGTACGACCGGCCATATGTCTAAGTTTTTTGGCCACTGGGGATTCCTATCGGTCTTTAAGTCGCATTTTTGTCGTCATTGTGTTTATAATCCCCCTTCCTCATATTCCATAGGCATTCATGCTCCCTATATCCTTCGATTAATCTGAAGAGATGACCTCCTGGCAGAGAAATCCTCGCCAAATCCTTCAAATTCCCGGTCGCTTTCCATAGCGCGTCCTCAACCGCTAGCGAGTGTTGCGATATATTGCACCTGGAATGTAGAAGTGATGGAATGTGATGGAAAGTAGAAGTCCTACTTTGATAATAGCTCGAATCCAGGGTCGATCACGTTCGACCTAGTCCTCTATCGACTCTTACTCGCATCGCAGTTCGCGTTCACACGTACGAGTCGGGCTGAACAGTCGACTGTTATGGCAGTCGACTGCTACGTGTAAACCCAGCTTTATAAGTAGGACTAAGTTAGGAAATTACTGATTCTTAATCGACGAGAAGACTTGTCTTTGGAGGCCGGTATATGACACACAGTTACATTTTTGGAGAATTTTCTGCAGATACGTCAACTACAATGTACTCGGGTTTGAAGCAGTACACACCATCGGAGATTGCCAAAAATTGCCATGATTTTATATCATAAAGCACGTAAACACCGACACCGACCCAACTTTCCCAGATCTGTCGACCCTCAGAAATACCTATATATTCACCAAGTTTGACCATATTATCAGTGATATTGGAGTTCAGCCACGTTTCAGAAGTGCATATATGTATAATGTGATAATGATGACTAGTAAAATACCTAAAGTCATAAATATGCCGTATGTAGTGACTGGCAGTTAACATGGAAAAGTTTATATTCACTTATAAAGAAGAAACATTGTAAACAATGCCATTTTTCTTAGGCTATGGAATAAGTATATATTTATACCTTATGTAATGTGACGATGGCCATTCATTAACTACTTTAATTTACATTTATTGAAGTACCTACTTTAATTGGATGTTAATGATGCATCTCATATGAGTTCACGTACGCAGAAGCCAGTAGAAGTGTTGCCAAGCTTTCTTCTTTTTTTTCAGGGCGGCCGCTGGTTCAAATTATAAACGCAACGACAACGGCGATGGTAGCATATTCAAATTTAATAGCTCCTTGTGGTTTACTGAAAAGGATCCATGAATATACCATTTTTTTTAGTATAACACTAAGCGCTCTTAGTAGCCGACTAAGTTTAAGTCGCCTTACTGGCGCGTTTTGGCTGAAATCTATGAATACGGCCATGGTGCTACTAAATTAGGTAGGCCATTCCGGTGGACGAAAACGAGCGCGGTTTGCGCATCTACGTCATCTGGATTTCATGCAGTGGCGCCACTTTGAAATCTCTCGTATAATTTCGCGAGTGCTGACGCATCAACTCATCAAAGCTACTATTGCTGTCCTATGACTACCACTCTTTACTTCTCTACGAGTAGTTCCGAGGCCAATGTCTTCTGTTTCTGTTGAGTGTGTAAGCAGAAATCATTGCATATAGGGAGCTGTTTTACTTGGCTAGCGTTGAGAATATGAAGCTAAATTTTTTAAACCAGTTAAATTAAAATGGTAAATCGCCCAGAATCTTTAACTAGCATTGAAAACTTGGTAAATAAGCTCAGGTCTCTTATTAATGTTTAGGTAATAGACGTGCTACACCAAAATAAATGGATAATTCATAGACAATACCTTAGATTTATAGTGACCACACCATATTATAATACGAACGTCACAAAATCGAGACTAAATGTTTTGCGTATTTGCAATGGATACCCTAAGGAATATTCCCATAAAAACCTTAGAAACCTAGTTAGTATTACCATGAATACGGCCGTTGGTATGTACCGATAGAGGGCATTGGAGTGCGGTGGATGGATTAAGGGCGGTAGTTGGGCGATTATTAAGGATAGGAAGGAGAAATGACCGCTGCGAGAAAGCTGAGCAGTTTTTCCTGAGAAATTAACCTAGTGATCAGAAATGCATGGTTCAGGAATCGACCTTGACGTAAGTGCACTTGGAAGAAGCCGTGAGACACGGTTATATTATGGTTCGTCACAGATACAGGAATAGTGTGAAAAACTCCAATACCTATCCAGGGCCTGATGCAAATTCAGGTCGCAACTTAATGCAATTAAATGCTCATGATACTGCACTTACTTACTCTACCAGTAGCATGTATAATATACTCATGAATATGCCAAGTGACTTGGACAGACTAAAACACTGGTTTTCTGTTAATTCTATGGCGTTGAGCAGTAAAACAAAATATATATTATATAATATAAAACCTGTGACTAAAGAAAACTACAATCTGTTATATTATAGATGTAGGCAATGTATTAATGGCAATGTCTTGTTCCGTAATAAGTGTAGTGCAATTGATAGAGTTAAGTCACATTAAATACCTAGGTGTTTATATCGATGAACGATGTAATTGGAAAGAGCACATTAACAAACTTAAATCAGAGTTAATTAATATACTTAGAAAATTTCATCTGTTAAGATTCATCTGCCCAGTGTCCGTTTTAAGAAACTTTATTAGTCTAATATGCATTAGTTAATTCAAGACTGCAATATGGTATTGAGTGTTTTGGGGGGTGTATATAACTAACCTGCGACCTCTGTTGGTAGGCCAGAAAAAGATTATAAGGATTGTCATGCGGACACCAAATATCACGCATAGCTTCCCTATTTAAAAAAAAATGAATGTTTTAACCCTGAGGCATTTGTTTGTGTACAAGGTCCTTAGGATTTACTACAGTCGTTGCGTCGAAATGAAGGTACCACGAGCACATGAGCTGCGCAGTCATCTCAATGTTGTCATACCAAGACCTAGAACTGACATTTTGAGACAGCTATCTTTTCTTGGGACCCGAAATGTATTGTGCATTACCAAAATATATTGTAAACATAAGAAGAGAAGGTAAATATTGTTGAAGTCTGAAGAAATGGTTGTTTGATACTGAGGATGTATCTTATTTATTTTTGAAAAAGTGTGAGAATGTAAATATGAAACTAATACTTATTATGCGGTTTAACGTTTGAGGCTTCAGGCCAAGGACAGCTATGACGTCAATACAAGTTCAAAAAACAATGCGTGGTACAACCGTTAAAAATTCAAAATATGTGAATGACAATCAAATAAAATATCATTTACTAATTTAACATTACAATTCTTCCTTGCTTTTGTTATTTCGCATTGTTCTAGAAAATCCAATTTTTAATCTTTATTTTCAACATGTAAAATTTCAAAATTGAAATTACTGTTGTGATTACATTCCAGGAAATGTTCGGGATTGATCACCAGTTGCGAAGCATTTTGAATGTTCCTTACATCTAATAGAAAACTTCCTTCCCGTTTGGCCAATGTACCTTGCGTTAAATGAATTGCAATTAAATGCGTACACACCGCTTTTGTCCACATTTTTAAAAAGTATCTTTCACGTTAAATAAAATTTTTCCAATAGTCACGGGGTTATAAAAAGATAAATTAAAATTCTGCACCATTTGCATGGCTTTCGAGTAGCCTGTACTGCGTCAAATTGCCTAAAAAAGGTAACTTGCACTACCGTAATGGCTTATCATTAACGTTGAAAGTTAATTTAATTGTACACTTAATAGCTTTCTGTTTAAGCTTTTTGTCAAAATTTTTAAATATAATACCCCTATCACAACCGTTTCTTTCTGCGATTTCTAAAATTATCTTTAGTTCTTTAAAATAAAAATCCTTACTCATGGGTACATACATTGAACAAACGATAGATCATTGAATGGAAGGCTGACAGCTTATATGAGCATGATGGTGAAAAGAGTCGTAAGGAATTATCACATCAGTAAATGTTGGTTTTCTGTAAATAGATAAAACACGATTATTTTCTGAAAGAGCTACTTTTAAATCAAATTAATTGATTGTATCCCTACCAATTTCCTCCGTAAAGTTAAATGAATCGTGCAAGTTATTTTGCATCTTAACAAAGCTGTGCAACTGTCGAGCGCTGCCAAGCCATAAACACGGAACATCATCAACAAAGCGAGCGATACCAATAAAAGATATTTTTTGACATAGGGTGATTCGAGTTAAACAATATCGGTTCCTGGTGATCCGTAAAAATATCTGCCAAAATAGGTGACAAGGGGAGGGGGGGTATCCAATTGGCGAGGCCATGGGTCCCTTCATAAAATTTATTATTAAAAATAAAATAGTTTTGATTGGCACGCAAACTTTAGAGGTCTTTGAATTCAACCAGTTCTTTAGTGTGACCTAGGTTCTTAACCGAATTAATGGCTGTTGTAACCGCTTTAGAGGCAGGCACAGAAGTAAATAAATTGGTAACATCAAAAGAATGTAACATTTTGGTTATTTTAAAGCATAATTGTAACTGTATGAAGCTAGACTAGTTGGAAAGAGAGTGATTAATTTTTTGTATTGTGAAAACAAACATTCAGTTATATTATGTTTTTGTTCGAAAGACGATCGAGTCTGTAAACCCCACAGCGGTCAATGTTCCAGACTAATTTGATGTGTCATTGCTTATGTAATTATTTGTTTTCGAAGAATGCATTCTTTATTATAAAAATATATATTATATTTTACGTCGTATAAATGTAATATTTTAAACATTTTCATCTTAAAGCTCTGGTCATGTCGATATTGCAAACTTTTTCTTTCTTAAGTCACTGTGACCAGCGCTAAAACTGTTCTTTTATCAACAAAAAGTAATCATTTATGTTTCGTGCGAGACTCAAGACAGAGATGAGACAGGGGTTCGCGAGACGAGACGCTATCTTGGAAAACGAGACAGACAATGACTGACAATACGAGGAGACCCCCCCAAAGTGTCGTCTCGCGGAAGAAACACTGAACTTAGCGTCGGAAATTCCCTTTACAACGCAAGCACCATTCTCTTGCATAAGCAATTGAAGTTCCCTTAATTTAAAATGGGTGTGGGATGCGAAGTGCTCTGTCATGGGAAAATAAATAAATAAATAAAACGTTTATTGTCGTAGACCCTTATCGGTCTTTCAGACACCTTAGTACATTAATTATCATTTACACAAAACATAATTTAAAAAATATAATAATGCTTATAAGACAGTGTTTACAAAAAATATACATATTAATAATAAATTTACACAAAAAATACAAGAAAGGGTTTTCACAAAAAAATTAAAATTGATCACAGTGTTAAAACAATCATTTCCATTTTCACTTTCTCCCTCAACATCTTTTCGTAATTATGGATTGAAATAATTTTCTTATGAAACAGGGTACAGAATTACATGTTTTTATATCTGTTGGGAGAGTATTCCAATGTCTTGCTACAGTGACGATGTAAGATTTATGGTACATTTCAGTTTTGTGCAGTGGGATCTGTAGGCCTAAATGATGGGATCTTGTTAACCGGTTTTGGATGATTTTTTTTGAAAATTAAAGAGTTGAACAGGTTGACTAGAAAATTTTGAAGGCGGGGAGAATAGATAAATAAAGTCGTCTTTCTCTAACTTGAAGCCATTTTAGTCTCTTGTATGAATCAGTAACGCGATCCCACCGTTTCAGATCACATACAAATCTCACAGTAGCATTCATGGTAATCTGGAGCTTATTATTTGTTTCTTCGTTGATATTGCTTAGTACACCGCAGCAGTAATCAAAATGTGGGAAAACAATCGCATTTACGATTGTTTTTCGTAAGTTTTTAGGCAACTGGTTTTTGGATTTGTATAATTGGTGAAGAGTTTTATAGCTTTTACTCCTAATATTTAGGCAGTGGGCATTCCAATTTAAGTTCCTGTCCATTATTACCCCTAGATTTTTTACGTGTTCTTCATAGGGGACAGCTATATTTTTGACTGTGATTGCTGGGATGTGGTGAAAATTTATCTTAGATGTAAGGTTCCTACTGCCGATAATAATAGCCTCAGTTTTATTTTCATTTAGTTTTAGGCCATTGGTCTCAGCCCATGCGTTAATATGGACAATATCAGCATTTAAGCTAGCAATGGTCTGTGTAAAGGTAAATTTGCGTATGAAAGTGTAAGTATATGATTTAGTTACCGTGAATAATAGTCTTCTCAAGGGAAAATGAATGGCATCCCCTGAATGACGCATAAATTTCATGTCCACAAAAGTAATAATAATCTTACGACAAATGTATGCACTCGTTTTTTTTTTTAAACAATAAAAGCCGTCGTCGTCGAATCACGATCATCTTGCAGGATAAATTACGATGGAAAAGAAAAAGACGAATCTCGATTGCGTAACCACTTAATTGTACACCTTCTGGAAACATTATAATGTAAAATAACTATCAACATATATTGATCATTAATACTGTTTGAATAGGAACGCCGCAGCTTTCATCTTCGTATAAATGCAACCAGAATAGAATTACCTTAGCGGAAACAAATGTTCCTTACGCGGTTTACTTTCAAAGCTGCCTAAAAACTATTCCCCTCACATGAAAATCAAAAATAAATATTATAGAAGACACCCATATATCTCTGCACCTTTAGGCGATAAATGCACGCGTTGTGATAGTTTTAGTTCAGCTACTACATTATAAACCAGGAGAATGTTCCGTCTAATCCTAACAAATTAGAATCAAAAGACAAAGGTCACCTGAAAAGCGCAGATGTGCAGAAGCATTTCTTCTTCTATTTCGACGATCGATCGAGAAGGTCCTTTTCACTCGACGAATTAAACCATTAATAAGCATTAATTCGCCAACGAACGAATTTCAATGATGAGAACGTGGAAGAGAGTATTTTACGCGGCCGATTTATCTTACGCGTGAATTGCTTGCGATAAAAGGATCCGCATCGATATCGATAGTTCACATAGATTCACCAAACTTTTCCGACCGACGCGTCGCGACGCTATTGTTTCGATCTTGGATATCGACGGTAGGAGTGGTTTGTTTACATCGTCCGATGAATGAATCTTCGCGGGGAAAAAGTTACGCCGTGTCCAAACTCGCCAGTTAGGTACCTAAATCCTGAAATTTAGGGAGGACGCCATCTTTAAGTGTGTCCAAACTCGTTAGGCGGCATAAGGGAGCGGATTTGGGCAGCCAAATCGGTCGCCAAATTTAGGGAACAACAAGTCCTTCCTAAATCAGCCACCATTTTGAATTTCCCATAATTCCGAGTGGTAAAAGCGTGAAAAGTAATGGAATGAGAGGAATTGCAGTAAATATGGCGGGGTGGTAATTTGTTTTGAATGGAAATGCGTGAGTTCTTATGAATATATTTAATGAATGATTAATGTTAGATTGATTTATGCTATAAATTTCATCTTCGGAAGCAATGAACAGACAGAGACCTTCATATCAAGGAGTGAGACAGAATATATTAGTGCCATAGCGGGGAAGTATTTTGAGTGTTTACAAATCAGATTTTTTATATTGTCTTGCGCATGTTAGATATTTTTAAATTAAAATTTCGTGTTTGAGAGTAACGAATCAGTCAATCGAACAGTTAATTATGGCTAGAAAGGAGAAGGCGGGTCTAAACTAAAAATATTAACCCAAAAAAACTACCACTACGCGTCTAAATGAAGTCTACAATGTTGCAAGTTTTTAACGAAATTAAAATGTTACTACAATAATGTTATTCACAATTACGAATGATCATGCGCATTGAATTTCATGCGTGGATGTTCCGTGTTACTCGATGCATGATCATTCGCAAGATCACTCGCCTTTACATTGCTACTGACTCATTTCATTGAATATATATATATATATATATATATATATATATATATATATATATATATATATATATATATATATATATATATATATATATATATATATATAATCACAAATATAAATATACTTTTAAAACACAGGCACACGAAAATTAGAAGGACACTCACAG
Source organism: Pyrrhosoma nymphula (assembly GCA_963573305.1). Taxonomy (NCBI): domain Eukaryota; kingdom Metazoa; phylum Arthropoda; class Insecta; order Odonata; family Coenagrionidae; genus Pyrrhosoma; species Pyrrhosoma nymphula. Next base: position 10,607,776 of record OY754327.1, read on the forward strand.
AATAATTTGCGGACGTTTCGACGGTCAAGCCGCCATCGTCAACGACAAGAGACTAACTAGTGGTCTGTTACCTCGGGTGGGGGGGGGAAGCGGAACAGGAGAAGGGAAGGGGACTGGTGGGGAGCGGGAGCAAGGGGTTGCTATTGGTCAGTGGGCCAAGTTAAGCCCGGGCGATTCAAATGCTCTTAAGCACCAGATGAAAGCCATCTCGCGAGTCCTCAGTTCAATATTAGTTGCTGATTCGGGGAGGGCTTCTAATATAGAGAGAGAGAAACATTTATTGAAGGTCTTACGATGGGAAGCGGTATGTTTAGGAATGGGATCAATGAAGGGAGGACATGTGGTGGAGTGGCGGTGCCCATTCATTCGTATTGAAAGCGGGGTAGTACATTCGCCAACATAAAATGCCGGGCAGAAATTGCACGAGAGACGGTAAACGATATTTGTGGAAGTACAGTTGGCTGCTGAGGAAGATTTATTGGAAGAGGGCGTAGCAGAAGAGCGTAGGAGGGAGCAACATTTGCACCGAGGACGGTTGCAAGTTGTGGAGAGTGGTGGAGAGGGGGCGGTCGGTTGAAGGGAGGGTTTAGTAGATTTTAAGATATCTCGCAGGTTTGCGGGACGCTTAAAAAATACTGTGGGACATGAAGGTAATAGGAGGGCAGTGGAATTATTATTCTTTAAAATTGGGTATAGATCGCGGAGGATGTTTCTGATTTTATGGGAGCCAGGGAAGAATGTGGTGATGAGGCTGAGTCTGTCAGGATGGTGGGTTTTGGCCCGAGGGGTGTAATTGGCAGAGGGGGGCAGGATTTGATTGGTAAGAAGCTTTTTGGGGTACTCGCGTTCTCTGAGGGAGTGATATAGGTTATCGGTGTATTGTTGAAGGGAGTGGGCGTCGTTACAAATTCTGTGGCCGCGGACAGAGAGGGAATATGGAATGGAGCGTTTGGTATGTGGTGGATGGCAGCTATTAAAATGAAGGTAAAGGTTATGGTTAGTGGGTTTTTTATGGACGGAGGTGATGAATTTGTTGTTTTTTAGTAGGATATTAACATCCAGAAATGTGATGGAAGAGTCAGAGACGGAAGAGGTGAAAGAAACCGAAAAGGAAGAATTTAGCACAGAAATGAAGGAAGATAGAGATTCACGACCATGAGGCCAAAGAACAAAGATATCATCAATATAGCGGGCCCAGAAGAGAGGTTTGAGGGGTTGGTTTTTGAGGAAAGTGCTTTCAAGATGGCCCATGAATAGATTTGCATAAGAAGGTGCCATGCGAGTACCCATGGCGGTCCCTTTGATCTGAAGGAAAACTTGATTGTTGAAGGAAAAGGCGTTTTTAGTTAATACTAATTCTGTTAATTTAACAATAAAGTTGGTGGAGGGAAGATGTGGTTTAGGGCGTTGGGAGAGATAAAAACGGAGAGCTTCAATTCCTTCATGATGGGGTATACTCGTATAGAGGGAAGTGACATCTATTGTGGCCATAAGAAGGTCAGTGTTAGTAGGGATAGGGATGGCGTGCAGGAGGTCGAGGAAGTGGTAGGTATCTTTGATGAAGGGGGGGAGAGACATAACTAATGGTTGCAGGTAATGATCAATCAGTGCTGAGATCCGTTCAGTGGGGGAGTTGATGCTAGAGACAATAGGGCGACCGGGATTGTTGGTTTTGTGAATTTTAGGAAGCATATAGAAATGGGGCGTTTTGAAGTTAGAGGGTGAGAGGATGGCGATTTCGGAGGGAGTGAGGCCTTCGGCTGGTCCGAATTCCTCCAGGAATAAAGTTATATCTTTCTGGAAATCAGCGTTTGGGTCTTGGGGGAGGACAGTATAAGAAGAGGGATCATTAAGTTGCCGAAGCCCTTCGGATATGTAGGCATTTTTATCCAGTACGACAACTGTTGATCCTTTGTCTGCCTTAGAGATGATGATCTCATTGTTGTTGGATAATTTTTTTTTAACGCGAGTTTTTCTGGACGGGTGAGATTACTTGGTGGAGTTAGTGATTGGAGAAATGACTTTTCGGATAATTTAGTTGATATAACTTTATTCCTGGAGGAATTCGGACCAGCCGAAGGCCTCACTCCCTCCGAAATCGCCATCCTCTCACCCTCTAACTTCAAAACGCCCCATTTCTATATGCTTCCTAAAATTCACAAAACCAACAATCCCGGTCGCCCTATTGTCTCTAGCATCAACTCCCCCACTGAACGGATCTCAGCACTGATTGATCATTACCTGCAACCATTAGTTATGTCTCTCCCCTCCTTCATCAAAGATACCTACCACTTCCTCGACCTCCTGCACGCCATCCCTATCCCTACTAACACTGACCTTCTTATGGCCACAATAGATGTCACTTCCCTCTATACGAGTATACCCCATCATGAAGGAATTGAAGCTCTCCGTTTTTATCTCTCCCAACGCCCTAAACCACATCTTCCCTCCACCAACTTTATTGTTAAATTAACAGAATTAGTATTAACTAAAAACGCCTTTTCCTTCAACAATCAAGTTTTCCTTCAGATCAAAGGGACCGCCATGGGTACTCGCATGGCACCTTCTTATGCAAATCTATTCATGGGCCATCTTGAAAGCACTTTCCTCAAAAACCAACCCCTCAAACCTCTCTTCTGGGCCCGCTATATTGATGATATCTTTGTTCTTTGGCCTCATGGTCGTGAATCTCTATCTTCCTTCATTTCTGTGCTAAATTCTTCCTTTTCGGTTTCTTTCACCTCTTCCGTCTCTGACTCTTCCATCACATTTCTGGATGTTAATATCCTACTAAAAAACAACAAATTCATCACCTCCGTCCATAAAAAACCCACTAACCATAACCTTTACCTTCATTTTAATAGCTGCCATCCACCACATACCAAACGCTCCATTCCATATTCCCTCTCTGTCCGCGGCCACAGAATTTGTAACGACGCCCACTCCCTTCAACAATACACCGATAACCTATATCACTCCCTCAGAGAACGCGAGTACCCCAAAAAGCTTCTTACCAATCAAATCCTGCCCCCCTCTGCCAATTACACCCCTCGGGCCAAAACCCACCATCCTGACAGACTCAGCCTCATCACCACATTCTTCCCTGGCTCCCATAAAATCAGAAACATCCTCCGCGATCTATACCCAATTTTAAAGAATAATAATTCCACTGCCCTCCTATTACCTTCATGTCCCACAGTATTTTTTAAGCGTCCCGCAAACCTGCGAGATATCTTAAAATCTACTAAACCCTCCCTTCAACCGACCGCCCCCTCTCCACCACTCTCCACAACTTGCAACCGTCCTCGGTGCAAATGTTGCTCCCTCCTACGCTCTTCTGCTACGCCCTCTTCCAATAAATCTTCCTCAGCAGCCAACTGTACTTCCACAAATATCGTTTACCGTCTCTCGTGCAATTTCTGCCCGGCATTTTATGTTGGCGAATGTACTACCCCGCTTTCAATACGAATGAATGGGCACCGCCACTCCACCACATGTCCTCCCTTCATTGATCCCATTCCTAAACATACCGCTTCCCATCGTAAGACCTTCAATAAATGTTTCTCTCTCTCTATATTAGAAGCCCTCCCCGAATCAGCAACTAATATTGAACTGAGGACTCGCGAGATGGCTTTCATCTGGTGCTTAAGAGCATTTGAATCGCCCGGGCTTAACTTGGCCCACTGACCAATAGCAACCCCTTGCTCCCGCTCCCCACCAGTCCCCTTCCCTTCTCCTGTTCCGCTTCCCCCCCCCACCCGAGGTAACAGACCACTAGTTAGTCTCTTGTCGTTGACGATGGCGGCTTGACCGTCGAAACGTCCGCAAATTATTCTGTGAGTGTCCTTCTAATTTTCGTGTGCCTGTGTTTTAAAAGTATATTTATATTTGTGATTTTATTCGCCGAGTGCGGTTTCTCAGAAGATATATATATATATATATATATATATATATATATATATATATATATAAAGAAGAATGTTTGTCGTTTGTCTTATCTGTTTGGTTTTTATACAAATCTACAGTTTTCCTCTGATCGTGCTGATACTTTTCAGACTCACAGTTCAAGACAGCTGCGGAAAATCTTAGGCTATTTAAAAAAAGATCTCATGGGCCCAAAAGGCCCAAAAATGGGCCCTTTGGTATTCTACGTATTGGGTTTCGCGCAGTGGTTTAGTTTTTTTCTTTTTAAACTTACTTCCGCTCAAAAACTGCTACGGGCGTACAGACAGCGTTACGCTGATGTTAAACGAATTAGGCTGGGAGCCGCTAGAGACTCGGAGGCTGCGCGCTAGGCTTAGATTGCTTGAGCAATTGAGAATAGATATCTTTAAGAGCGACACGGAGAACATCATATTAGAACTCCACTATATTTCCCGGTCCGACAGAAACGATAAATTAAGAGAGATATTTTGCCGAACGGATAGGTATGGGAATTCGTTTTTCCCCCAAACAATAAGGGACTTTAATAAATGCTAGGCGTAATTTCATTAGAGCGTAATTCCTTTTTATATTTAAACGGCTGGTGTCCTAACACCCCCCGCCACACGCCTATTGAGGCGTCTTGCGGGGTAGTATGTAGATGTAGATGATGTTGATGAAGATAAGAGGGCTGGGATTTTTTTTATTGGATGGCTGAATTAGTGAGGTTTCTAATTCTCTGAATATATTTTCTTTTACGCTTCCTATTTGTCTGTATATCTTGTTTTTTTGATGAACAATCTCACATTTTTCTCTGAAATCAACAATGTCATAAAAAAGGGAGGAATCAGGCGAGATGTGGTGGAATATATACATAATAAGAACTAAGACGATGTAATTTTCCACATATAAAAATTAATAATAATTAAATAGATAAAATTAAAATTAAAAAATAGATAATAATTTTTATCTGTGGAAAATTGCATCGTTTTAGTTCATATTATTAACTATATCATATTTCCTTGACAACCAGAGATTTCATTTTCAAAGAATGTTCGCATTTAAGTTCTCCTGCAGGTCCATGATAGCACGTAGATAGAAAATTTGTATAAGAAGGGTCCAGAGTCCCTTGGGCCCGATGATAGATTGCTTCGGGGGGTAATCGATAAATTCAATGCATATTTACAACAAGTATACTCTTCAATGTCTATTCTCAAAATAGCTCTCATAAGGGTACTGCATGTATATAAGAGAACACTTACGTAGTAAACGATACACATAAAGAAATTAAATAGACTACACATCCAATTAAATGCGCAAGAATACTTACTGCAGCGAATAGTAATGGTATTTATTCCTCTATTGCTACAACGAATTCGCAATCGTAATGAGAAGCAGAACACTAATTGTAATGCATGATGAGTATTAAACGATAATAAACAATGCACTGCACTGCATGTGCATACGAGTGAACAATTATCTGTCTGCGTACGCCTCTCTTAATCCTCTGATACCCATCACCAACTTGTGATCAGGGCAATTACCACGGTCACTACTCTCAGATAAACTTACAAGGTTTTACACAAAGAAAGCAGTGCATCGTCCATTAATGTGTTGCTAACTAATGAATCTTTTTTTACGATGCCGATACTAAAGTGAATCACAAGTCTGTCCAACATGACATGAAATCAATGCCATTTGAAAACTTGCCGGAACTCCTTCAGAAATTAGTTTTAAAAAAATTAAGCATGTTTTTCTAAAAAATAAAATTTATTAAAAAATCTAAAAAAAAAAGAAATATCTTAACGTCGCACAGTGGGCTCAAATCGAAAATCGACGGACTAAAGTCCAAAATTGCTTTTTTTGAGATAACCTCTTGAAACATGGCACATATACACACAAGTGATTAATGATTACGGAATGGTAAGCCATTTCTCATAGGTCTTACCCGTTACTTAGATACAGAGGCTCAAACACGACCAAATTTCCTAAAAAGCGCCCGCTCTCATTTTTCTTCGAAAATCTTAAAAGTTGAGTAATGGAAGGATTTATATGAAATAAAAAACCTTACTACTTGTAAACATGATACTTTACCTATACTATGCACAACATTCAGATATATTTGCCCATATTTGAGTGCTATTATGTCACAAAATGGCGGACCCTTTTTTTTTAGACAAAATTGTACATAAAGTAGACAATATAATCCTTATTCGGAAAATGGTCTCTGAGATACTTTATCAGAGTATAAACTAAACATATTTATAGATTATTCCGTAAAAATATTTGAAAAAAGTTTGCGACGCCGAGAATAAGCTCGATTTTTCTATCGCGCGTCGCGGCCCGGCTCCGCGCAGCGGGACCTGGAAATACAGTGACTCCGTTGGATTGTTCAAGTTGTGTGGACATTAACTCTTCGAATTCAACTTTTTCAGGCTATGCATGTTATCACTGATTTCTAAAGATTATAAACTGAAGACTTTGCGGGGATATTGGATCGAGAGAATGGATCAGTGCACGCGTAACTGCGGTACATTTGTTTTTCTTTGGATAATTTTCGGAATCATACTGCAAATTATGAACGTCTTTCAACTCTTGGGAAAGAATGCGGGTTCTCGGGGTAACATGCATGTTTTCAATAAAAAAAGGCAAACATTTGGGGTTCCCTTCTTTCCCTTCACCCTAAAAAAGTATTAAGGGGTAAAATAAAGTGGCAACCATGGATCCATTGAACTATGAAAAAGCGAGTCAAAGAAAATCCAAGTAATATTTTATCTAGGAGAAAAAAAATTCGCCAAATTGTGGACGCAAAGGTTTTCCCAGAAATCACTGAGGAGAACGAGCTTCGGAAAACTTACGTGAAAATTTACTGCTTTACGAGTCATAATCGCAGTTCCACCATCACAGTGTCGTTCAACATATTAAAGCAGCGTTAGAATGCCGGCAAAAATACGCTTAGTTACCATTGGTAACATTAATCAACATTTTAATTACCACAATTCGAAGAAATCTACTGATCTGTCGAAGAAAGTAGCGAAAAGTAAAAAATGTTGTCGCGATCATGTGACGTAGACAAAGCCACCGCCTCGTGCATTCTTTGGCCTCTCGTGATTCGCTTCCCCAGGCGGCGCCATTGGCTGGTTTGTTCACCGAGAGTGACTGCATTTCCATCAACGGCCTAATGACGGTGGACGAATCACTGGGTGGCATATACACTTCGTGACACGGCCGCCTCCCTTGCGCATGCGCCAATCACTATTCGCAACACGACAGCGCCCTTGCCTTCCATTCGTGATTCAGACTCTGCGCACTAGGTAGCGCACTTAAAAACAGATCGGGAGCAAAGTTGATGTGCGCTTAACAACAAAAGAACGTCGATTATGGCATTCGTGATTGTTGTCGAGTTTGTTGATTTTCGGTAAAAGCTGCTAACATGCATGTTGTGAGGTTTTTAATTACTCTGTAATAATAAGCTTAAGCTTTTAAATACCTATTTTGAACCAATTCTGCAAATTTGCACAAAGCATTCGACCGTGACAGTTGTTGTTCACCCACCGAATGCTACGTACCGCCAGGTTATAAAACATTTCGCCAGCGCGCATCGTCGCACAGTGGTCCGGATCCGAAAAAAGGCGGACAAAAGTCATTTTTTCGACTTTCTTGAAACTCACTTTAAATATGCAGTTCTTGTAGCAAAATGTCCGGGGTAACCTACCGCACACTTAGTTTTGCATAAAAAGTTTTGTTAAGTTTAGTAAATTGCTTCAAAGTAGAGCTAATTTTAGCTAAACCGCGCTCTTTTAAATTTTTCGAAAAAATACACATTTTCACAAGTTTTTTGCTCTATTTCGTATTAAAAATTGGTAAAATGAGTGTGGACTATAACTATATGGACACGTTACCATGAGAAAAACTGGGTTTCAATCTTGTAGTGGTTGTGATGATCGCTGAAGGAGTTCTTCAAGAGGAATCATTTTTTCTCGCAAATTTCGCATAAACGTTGGATTATAAAAATAGTGACTCGGAGATTCTTATAGTGGCAAGAGTGGGTTATATTAGAAAGATATTAGTTCAGGATGTAGCTGTAAATATTTGCAAATAAGTGATTGACAACGACTTGACTCTCTGCCGCGGACGTGAACGTCGGGACTAGACACGCGAGCTTCGTCACAGTGGAGACACATTGTAAAATACGTCTTTTCCAATGTTTTATTGATTATGATTTAAAAAATGAAGAAGGTTACCATGCTTTTATCTATTATATTCTGTTCTTGGCGGAATTCACTCTAGAAAGAGCGAGAGAATGAATTTCAGACTGCGATACCAAGCGAAGTTGTGACGCTGGAAGATGAGGAAAATATTTTCTTCGATCGCTTCTCAGTACGATTTCCATCGAATTTTGTAAATCGTTGGAAGTATATATGACTGGTTGTATGCACTGCTGCTGGGAAAACCCACCTCTGGCTGTCCCTTTCCTCAAAGCCTAAGTGACAGGAGACCCGTTACCCGCACACGTGCCGGACCCAAGGGTAGTGGGTAAGGTCCTTAGTCGGGATATTTTACTATCCTTACGTAGCGCACCACCCAACTTGTAATTATTACCTAAAGGCGGTTTCTTTGACCTTAAAGTGACATTGTACGTGTTAACAGATGTGGTATTTACCCTCCAGGTGCATCTTTCCAGATGGGTTTTATTGGAGGGCTGCCGCTGGTAGGCGCAGTTTCGCACATAATTTTCGCACATAATTCAGGCATTGCACATTTCTTTTTATGCAGTCCACCAAAAACCCTCCTGGTTATCCTCTGGGATAGACCCAGGTTCTTGGGGATGGTGGTAACTTCTCTTATTAAGGTGGCTGGTCGGGTAGTCGCTAGTCATTGAGAAATTTAGTTACTTAAATTTTAATGCTCGTTTAAAATTTAAATAATAGGTCGTACTTATACTATATTCAGTTGGAATGACTTCTGTTTTAGGTACCTACATTCTGGAATATTGTCCTTGAAATTTACACATTGCCATAAAAATTTGCTTAAATGCAGACTTGATTCATTTCTTAAGTCATTCTTGCGAAATTAATTTTCCGAAAATAGTTCACACCTGTGGCCATAGAACTTAAAATAAGTATTTTAATGAAGATTTATTGTCACTCGAATGCAAACTAGTATTAAAATATGTTTATATAAATTATTTAATCTTTCGTTTTTAATCCGGCAACAACGTCCATTCTGCAACACGCTGCAACACGTGTCTCTGCTTAGCATGTCCCGTACTTTCGTGTGCCACGTTGCCAACTTTACACCACATAGCTGCGCGCGACATTTGAAAATCTCGCATACACATTTTTTAATCGCATTTACGAAAAAGTTCAGTCGATAGCATTAAATAATTTTTTCAGAATAGATTTTAATTTATTAGAGCTACATTATATCAGTTTTTGGTTAAAATCTGTTCAGTAGGAATAGAGAAAGTGCGTAATTTATCCTATTGGAGTGGAGAGCGCCATAAGGCTCCATGTTAAAAGAATCTAAAATATCGCAAAAATTATGTCGATGATCCCTCGTTTTTTCTTCGATATTCCATAGAATATCCAAAAAGGAACATATTTGGAAATTTTTAAGAAAATCTGTTAACTTTGGTTTTTTAGACCAGCCACCTTAACCTCCTCCATGCTTCAGTCGAAACATTTCGGTGCTCTTCAGTTGGTCCTTTTCCATCGATGTGTACACATGCCAGTTCTTAGTCGTTGGGTACTCGGTTGGCAATAGTCTTCGTGATTTGAAGTGATCCTTGAAGTAAGTGTTAGTGTTGTGATAATTCGGAATAGTGTTGTGATTCAATGATTTTTTTGTTCCTGGCCACCACAGCGATAAGGATAATTAATCAGGTATGCTATTTCTCTTTTATTTCCGTTTTTTGAAGTTGATCTAGTACGGGGTACCACACTAAATTTTGCATTGTTTTTGCTTCCGTTTAAACTCCTAACTTTCTAGAATAAAGAATGTTGTTCAGTATTTAACGAACCAATGATTCTAATTTTTAACTCACAGGTATGTCGTTAACATTTACGCGGAAGCAACTTCACGGTAAAATGCAGGAGAAAAAAGGAGAGTCAATGGACGACGGAAAAGTAATTTGACGGGACTTCTTGAGGATTGGCTACATTTTACACGGAGATGAGCACGCAAAAAACGAGCTCAACAATTTTTTTTAAGAAAATTTGTTTGTTGGCTACGAGAAAAGATGGCGAGCTTGCTCTAGAACGAACTCTTTTTTTGTATAGAGGTATGCGACTTGGTTGGATCAAATCGTTGATTTCCCTGATGTTGTGTATCGTAACTTTCCAAGCACCTCAGGGTCGTATTTTCCCTGTGTTTTAATTGTGACATGACATTCCTTGGGATATTGTCTGAGTAATAAGCCTTTTTTATCAAGCACATCTAATGAAAGAAAGGGTAGGCCAAACAAACAATTTTCGGATGTCACTATCCGATCAAAAAGAAGGAAAGCTAAATTCCTTAGAGAAAATACTTTCCCTGCAGAACTGTATTCTGCTACAGCCATGAATCTAAGAGAGAGAGAGAGAGGACATGGCGCGCAGAAGCGTCTCTAGTTAATACGATGACCCCCCTACACGGGCAAAACGAATATTGAAAAAGTGGAAGAGGGAAAAGAAAGAAGGTACTTCAGGAGAAATTTAAAAGTAGAATGGGTCTATTAGTTGATCTACCAAAGCCAAAATATGGCACATCGAATGATGGCTACACAGCTAGGCGCTTCTTCAAATATGCCCGCCTATCAGCTGAAATTACTGGTGAGGATCCATTTATTTTACAAAAATCTTCTTTTACTTCAACGCTTTTCACATGAAATAAAATATAAAATTGATTTTCAGGGGTAGAAGAAGAACTTATCATTAAAATTTCAAATATTTTGAGAGCTTCGTCATGCGGCCTTCTAATTGATCCCCCAAAATTTAAAGAATATTGTATGGACACGGCCAAATGTTATGTTAAATATTATGAGTGGTTCTACATGCCACCCACAGTACATAATGTTCTGATGCATGGTGTAGATGTGATTGAATCAGCTCTTCTTCTAATTGGAGAGATTTCGGAGGAGCCTCAGGAATCGCGGAATAAAGATATAAGAATTTATTGCGAGCATCACTTAAGAAAAATTTCAAGATTCCACACGACTGAGGACGTTTTCCGGAGACTGATCCTGACCTCTGATCCATTAGTCAGTAGGTACATTAGTTGCTGAATTAAATAAATACCGCGGCCTAAAAGATCTGCCTAAAGAGGTCCGTGAGCTCTTGCAAGAATATCCTGACTCAGCGAGTGAATGCGAGGAAGAGGAGTGGAATTCAGGAGAATCTGATTTGGAATTATATAAATTGTAAAGTTAATAAGATACTAAGTATGTTTTTACTAACATAAATGAGTTAATTTGCACTTAAAACCGTTTTAATATTTATTTAATAATTACTGAGTTTTTAGTTTCAGCGGCACTACCTCTGCTAGCTGATAATCGCAATCACTTCAACGTTAGAATCAATTCCCTTAACTGCCTTACATTTACCCATTAAAAAAAATATTTACTAACTTAAAGGTCTAGAAGTCATATTATGCAAATACTTTTTATATATTTGCATATTTAATAATAACAGGCGTTTTTTATGCAGTCTCCTCATTATCGGTTAATTTAGCATTAAAATTCACAATATCTTATATAATAATTATTTTATGTTGAAAATAACAGCAGAAATGAACTAAGCGCATCTTAAAACATATAAATGACAATTTTCAAAGTAATCTGACAAAAATCTGATTTTTGTCCCTCTTTTTCGCGATCCGGACCACTGTGCGTCGTTCGAGTGCGCTTATTGTGTTTCGATGTGTAAAGCTCTAGATTATAGAAGTACGGACGACGTTTGTCCTCGACCGATGCCCACAACCAAAGGCAATTGGGGAAGACAGGTGGCATTAAAACGTTGCAGTATTATATAAAACATTATAATTGATTGCATCATCACGTGGGCTCAAACTCGCATAAATGCTTGGCAATGAATGTTTTATCGCAGAAACATCTTCGCACTCGTCTTCATCACTCACTCTCTCTCTCTTTCCCATAGACGGCGCTGTTTTGGCTGCGACGTCCGCTCTTATTTGCCAAGCTTTACCGACGTGCGCCAACTTCAACACCTTGGATGGAAAAGCTCTCTTAGTTTCGCCCAAAACGTCATTCTCTCAACATTTTATTGTTTCGGACGCCACGAACAAAGATGGAAAAAATACTCCACATTCTTGAATTTCCTCACGTAAAGGAAAACTACCATCACTGCTGCGAACATCAGGATCCATTCTTCCATTCTTTTCAAAAATGTAAGCTCGGAGCTGTACATTCTCATCCTCCTCCGTAACCTTTTCCGATGTTCACAGCCTGAAAGTTCCACCATCGCCAGCCGTGGTGGCATGGCCATCGATGGAATGAATCTTCGGAACTGCCGTGCGTTAATGCGACATGCACGCAGCACGAGTTAGTAGTGCTCGGTTTGAAGTTCTATAGCGCCTTCTCCCACAATATGTAGCCGCCGCCGCCGCGCCGTCGCGCCGTTCTCTATGCGGTGTTGTCCATTAAAAGCGTTCTGAACCGTATTGTGCTTATAGTCGAGCGGCGCCGCCCCATACATTATATAATCAATGTATTGGCCGAAGCCCCGTCTTTTTGTGTTGAATCAATGGAAGCCTTCTTTTGGTACACTTGGGGGCCGCTACATTAAAAGGGGGAGGTTCTATACGCACTTTGGGGGGTAAATAATACACCCACGCCACCAGTTATTACGCCGTTGGCGATGAAATGTGTAGTTGGTGTGTCGCATTGCGAGGGTTATTGAGAGGCGCCTGAATTTCCGAACTCTTTTTTTTTCACTCGAGGCGATAATTGCGCGGCAGTCTCGGTGCACTGACGGAACCCTTCACCACGACTGGACGCAGCTATTAGTGAAAGGAAGATAGCACTCCTCGGACTGTAAGCTGCTCCCTCCCCTCCCCCTCCCTCCTGCATCGTGTGTGTGTTTATGTGTGTGTGGGGATGTGAATGAACGACGCCGTGGGATGAATGGCGGGAGGTAGGGTGAGCGGTGGCGCCTCTGGCGGCCAAGGTCACCCGAATAATGCCCGAGGTTGCGTTCACGACGAATAGAATTTCCCTTGTTTCGTGGAGGAGGCGTTGAGGTGTGGAGGAGGGAGGTGCCAGACAGACGCCAAGAGGTAGAGAGAGGCCGCGTGGTGTACGTGGTGCGTGGTGGCTCTGTCTCGTCGAGGGCTGTATCGGCAGTAGGGAAGGGGGCGTCGCGGTGGGAGTGGTGCACGCTGGTGCGTGGTGCTGTGTGTCTCTTTCGCGCTCTCTCTGCGTTCTTCTCTCTCTCTCTGGGCTCTTCTTCTCTGCTGTGCTTGGACGGAAGAGGAGAGTGAGAGAAAGGGAATCGTTGTAGTGTCTCGGAGAGCCAAGTGTAGCCGTCGTTTCTCTTCGTGCGGCGCGTTGATCGGGAGCTTCTCTCGCCGTGCAGGGACGCCAACCCAACAGTGCACGTCCACACTCTCTATCTTTCCTCGACACATCCCTTATTGCGGAATGCTGCTGCTGCACCCGAGTGCGGCACTGATTGATTGACTTCGCGCCTTCCGCCTCTCGGCACCCGCTCCTATCGGCACTCGAAGAACTTGGGACTCGATTGGGGCCGCCATGAATGAAGTGGTGCTGCGGACGGCGCACAAGGTGTGGCAGCCGTGGAGGAGCGAGGACGAGGGCTTATTCACGGCGGTGGAGGTGGGGGGCAGGGGGGCGGCCAGGGGGAGGAGGAGGAGGAGCGGAGGTGGAGGGGTGGAGGAGGAGGAGGAGTGGTCGACGCGCCGAGCAACAGGTAGGAGGAAAAACAAGGCGGAAGAAGGGGGGGGGTGCTATTTAAGGGGGGGTTAGGACTTTGGGGGGGGGGGGGTATGTTGAATCTTTTACGTTCGCTGGACACGGGGGCTTCTCTACGCGCGATGCCACCGTAGTACACGACGAATACGAGGAAGGTCGTTGCGCATCGTTGTCGTTGCGATGTGTCGCTTCGGTTGAAATCTATGACGTCCCCCGGATTGCATAAAAGTGAAAGCCTTTAAAACTCGCAAACCCTTAAAGAAGGGCGTGGGATACTTCACTACTCTGGAATATTACTTGCAGCTTCCTCTTTAAGCGTGGGCTAAGAGATTAACTATTTCCATGTTCGCAATGTTGTAGACAAATGAAATGAGCTCGTTGAAATATGGCCTCAGTAAGGGTCACATTTATCTTCTTTGATCTGTTTTTCCATAACCATTCACTATAGGCATATTATCCCGTATAATAATTTCAGCGACCCATATTTTGCAAAATTCATCATGCATGTTTGTTTGGACTCGATAAAGTTTGGAAGGAAAAATTTACAAAAATGAAATGATCGTTTACGTTGTAGTACGTGCCACGAAGTTGATAATCAATCATTGTTTATATTTTTAAGCTTTTTTCTCCGCATTCCGCCAGGGGGACCGGTAACTTTTTTCGTTTCAATGATTCTTCATTTTGTTGAATGCCACCAATTTCCCTTTCATTAGCCGAAGTTAGAGTGAAAGATTGGGATCGAATTTATGCGAAATTACTTATAATTAACTTATTAACCTGTTGTTTATTTTGCTGTGTAACGGACTTAGCAAGTTAAAATTCATTCCGGTCTTCGCATCCTCTCGTGGGAGCATGCGACAAGAAAGAAATTAAATAAACATTTTCGGGAACAATTACTTCAGCAGCCACGGAGTAAGTTTGTATGTACTATCGTGCGTCAATTTATTAGTAGGGACACTACCTAGAGTGCTATTTCTGTCTGTCTGTCGCCAGCACTAGGAATACAATTGCTGTGATAATATTTTTCTACAGTATATATATATTGGTACAGACTGGCTGTCAGGCCTTCGTCTCCGATATTAGAGCCATTCAATTAAGGACGTGGAGGAATTAAGTCGAGTGAAGTGGTATACAGTTCTGATTTGCTGGAAAGTTAGCGGTGTGAACAGTGAAAAGGATATTACTCATTTATGATACATGATATTATACCAAAAAGGAGTTCTGATAGAAAGATACTTCTGCTTTGTTGGATACCAATGATCGGCATTGAGCTTTTCTCAGAGGGTAAGATTATAATAAGTCTTGAATCTCCTGCATTGGCCTTTCCTCCTGTCTTTCCCATCAGTTTCTGCAATACGGCTTATTATACTAGTACATCATTCTGTAATGCAGGCACTTTGCTTATTCCGCATTCAGATTTTAGTTTTCTTTCCTTATTAACTAGCCACAGTAGGGACCAACCACAGCCTCTCTCCACCAGAATACCCTCCTCTGGTGGAGAGGCTGTGGTTGGTGGTCCCTGTTGCGGAGTCCCCATTCCTGCAAACCAACACAGTAAGTGTTTGATTTTTGACGAGTGGTGCATATTATGACGAGTGGTATACGGCCATTGGAGAAATTTCTTATCTGGTTAATCCATAGAGGCCTTAGAGCTCAACTACCTTAATGTCCACAGTACTTAATTTAAAATCCATCTCATGCCATTTTCTTCTCATCTTCTATGCTATGTTCCTTTTTTTGATATCTTTCCAAACTTTTGATAGTGAGTTTTTAATAGTAAAAAAAGTTTTTTATTCTTCCCGATTCACTTTTAAAATAACGTTAATAGCCAACTCTAATTTCTGTGTACTTCAGTTTTACCATCAGCCATTGATTCTTCAATAGATATCATATTTTTCAAGCATTTCAATATGGCATTTTATCACGAGGAAGACGTGATTGTTGCTAAACTCCGCTGATAAAATGAACTTTCCAATTCCACATAAATTTATTGGAACGATTGGTTTCCGAGCAGAGTTACATCTTGGTTCATTTCCATCTATTTCCGTCCATTTCACGACATTTATATCCATTTCTGTCATCGTGCACAGGTGACAGATGGTCTGACCTGCTCTGAGACAGCTGCTCGAAGTATTTCCTTTATTACCGCAGGAATGTAATGTGTCATTTGAGGTCAAGAAATACCCATTAAAAATGGTCGTTTTTTTTAACTCCAATGCATACTGCACTAAATTATACAATTTTCGATCTAAAGCCCGTTTCACACTATATACTTGATCCAGCATAAGACCTATTAATGCTACTTGATATTGAATATGGAACCCAGTATGGTATAAACCGTGATAGAAGGTTTCACACGATCATTGAACTTAAGTGCTTGCGATGGAGCGGTACTGTCGTCCACTGTCGCGAACTGTTAAAAAGAAAATGGAAAATCTCCGTGAAGGAAGGCGACTTTCGGCAGCTGCCAGGGATTGTCGAGACGTTTTCACCGCACATTGATTTCACCGCCAACGAGTGCGTAACACCCGCGATAAAGTGAGGCGCTGGTTAAAAAAAGTGAAGATCGCACTGCGACTGTAAAAGCTAACGTGATTGGTCGACGGCTACTAGGTCCTACTGGGAGAGCTAGTAGCAAACTAGTGCCGCAACAATCACGAAATCAAGAGAGTATAATAGCTACCGTGCTTGTAAGTCAGAATGCTGGTTCTATATCACATGGTACTGGAAAGCTATCATTCTAGCGAGTATCCTTGTGCTAGATCAAGTATTGTGGGAAACGGGCTTAAATTTGTAAAGCTAAAAGTGTTATCATCATAACTGGAAAAGTAACAAGAAATGATCAGAACGTTCCTGAAGTGGTTTTGCCGCCATAATTGATAGCCAATCAGATGTGCGACCAGCTCCACAGTATAAGGTCGGACCAAAATGCCTTCGACCTGAAGACGCCTCCAGGACGGGAGGAGAAACGTTGTCAGAAAAACACAACGACGCGGCAGATATCCCGGAAGAAGAATGGAACGTTCATCTAATCGCCGCGGAAAACTCAGAGAGAAATGATCAGAACATCAAAATGTCAATGAGAAAACAAAAGTAACTAGGTATCAGCCTCTAAAAATAGTGACATTTGAAGGTTTGGGCAATTTTAATTAAATGGGCACTTTACTCTGTTAGGCACTGTCGTCGTCCGTTTACGAATTTAGGCATGTTCAAAGATTTTCATATTTGGCATCTTTAGCATAATGTACAAATATTATAAGGTGTATTGCAAGGCACAGCTATAATATGAACAAAAAGTATAAGACAAGAACGAAGAATATGAAAATATGTACTTAGAAATGTAAAAAAACGGGCGAAAAGCAAACGAAACGCTAAGTACTTGATTAAAATGAGATCAGACATTTGTGAGACAAAAGTTCGCGGAGGAATCCTACGAGAAAGCCGCAAACAGGCTGATACTTTGGAAACTTTTATTTTACCAGTGAATTTTTATGTTCTGATGATTTCTATATTTTATTCAAATATTCCTAATGATGGCGATCAACAATATACATGTATTAGATTCAAAACTGTATGATTTGGTAACATTTATAGATATTGAAAGATCTACTATAAGGCTTTCCCGGCGTGTAGCGATATTAATGGTTCTCTTCGGGTTTACGACCGGGTGGTCAAACTCTGCTCCATTTCTGCCGACGTTTTGATCGTCGTTCGTCATCCTCAAGGTATTCTCGCACTCATTGATATGAGAGATACTGGATCCTCGTGCCAGCAGTCGCCAAAACTTCGTCACGAGGGCGACTAAAAGGAAAAAACATAAAAAGATACATGGGTTTTGTAAATTTTTCGGTGGTTCGCCGCCACCTTCTTCAGCGAGAGGTAAATGAAGAATCATGATTCTTCCTTTACCTCTCTGTCAATGCCATAAATATATTAATTTAGATTTTATTTGGATAACTAGCGCTGTCATTGTGGCGAAAAGGTTAAAATTTATGTTCACTCTTGTTCTCGTACTTCGCAGCGATCTTTTTCTTATTTCTCGTATATCACGCACTAACGCATATTCTATTTATATTGCTTTTTTAGTCACTTCGCCTTTTATTTTATTTTTTTGTGTAGTGAGTTTTATTAATCTTAATTAATAAATTCAACTCACAGATACTGATTCATATAAGTGATATAATTCTAATCACAAACACATCTTGTTATTAGTGTCTGGTTTATTGTGAGAATTCCAATTGTTTGTAAACAAACTTGCCCTCCATGACAACTCTAATTCTTTTCAAATATTAATTTACATTGCCATTTTTACACTAATTTAGTAGATACTTCAACACTTTCCCTTGTTGATTTAAATTAACAACTCTTTAAAACCGATTACTTAATTTCTTTCAAAATCTAGACCTTTAAAGAACATATGCAATATTTATGATAGACCCAACTTATCACAAAAAATCTTCAAACGAGTCCTTGGTAATGGTTTCGTCGTTATGTCCGCAATTTGTATTTCGGTTGAAACTTGTTGGATGCCCAGCTTGCCTTCTGCTATCTTTGCCTCTTCTTTCCCTTATTTTGAAGTCATTCGACTCTTCATAATTGGTTTGGATATCGGCTTGCATTCAGCAATGTTGAATCTCTCCAACACTTTCATCGCGTACGCTTTCTGGTTGATCTTTTGGTACACACATTTATTCTTGCTGGATCTAAAGTCCCAAGAAATACTCAGCCTTCTTTGATGTGATCTTGAATTCTTCTTTTAATTCAGTCAGAAAACTGCCTAAATCTTCTTTTGCTCCTTTCGGGAAAGTCGTCAACTCCCACGTATGATTCTTCTTGAGTGATGCCATTTCACTGTCCATGGCCTTTCCCCATACAATCCTATATGTTTCTGTTTAACGCTTCTTCTACAGTTTCTGGATCAAAATTTTCGTTCACGAATGCTTCAGCAACCATGATACACTCGCTGTATGTTATTGGTGTCTTCAATGTCAAACGATTCCTCAATCTCCCCAGAATTGACTGTGACTCTGCCTCTTCGCTTAAGGTTCATCTACATCTACAAAATACCCTGCAAGCCACCTCAGGGGTGTGTGGCAGGGGGTGAGTAATCACCAACATGCATTACACTATACCCTAGAGTTAGTGTAACTACGACTAATTATGCATTAGCATAAATCGCTAATGCTTGTCACGAGGCGAAGCCTCACAAGCATGCACCACTACACTACAGATGTCATCAAAATGGAGAGGGACCGTCAATATACATGCATTCTACAACTACACAGATGGACAGAGACTCAAGACCCTTGTAGAAAACATGCACGGCGTGCTGTTAGTACTAGGTAACAGATAAGGATTCAAGTATTAGGGAGTACTACTACTACTAAGAGCTACACTACCGAACGACAAACCTAGATAAAAGTCTCATTGGCAGCTGTTATGGTCCCTTATATTTCGTGGGAAAAATGACATTTTAAATCTGTCCGTTCTGCAGTCTAGTTCCCTAATTTTACTCTCATGATGTGACACAACTGAAGATCTACCGTAGTGTGTCGGATTTTGCAAAATATTATCAACGTCGTCAGAGAATAGACCGGTTTGGAACTTACATAATAGATTGAGTCTAAATTTCAATTCGGGTTGTTGGGTTGGTTGTTGTTCATTGAAGCAAATTCCAAATCTTGTTCTTCCTCGCTGTCTCGGTCCTGTTGCTGTTCTTTGGCTTGGTCTTGAACTTGTTCTCTTGTTCAATCCTTTTCTCATCCATCTTGATGTCTTTTAAGTGGCAGCTTCACTCTCTCCACACACTGAGTGAACTTCTCTTCAAAACTTGACATCTCTCGAGAGGATAATGTTGTTCTCTTCAGGTACGTAGACTCTGTACCTCTCTTCTCCGTCGTAACCAACAAGGTAACCCTTTACAGCTTTCACATCCGTCTCAGTTCTCTTCTGAATTGGAATGTGAGTAAAACACGTGTCGATCCGATGATGCGAAGGTGTTTTATCCTTGGCTTCTCTCCATTCTACAGCTCGCACGGACTGAAACTTTCAACTGAAGATTTACCAGTCCTGTTAAGTACATAAACCGCAGTACTTACAATTTCAGCCCATATTGCTGCTGGAAACTGAACTTCTGAATTGGAATGTTTTTAAAGTCCTCGCTATATCCACTATTGTTCGGTTTTCACGTTCGCTGCTACCGTTTTGTTCTGGCGTACACGGTGCTGTCAGCCTCTGGCGTGATCCCGTGCTGCTCTTGATGAATTCTCTTTACGTCTGCATTGTCGAACTCTCTTCCGTTGTCGCTCAAAAATTCCTTGATGTTATGTCTTTGATTTTTCGCATGCAAAATCATCATTTTCAGGACCTTTTTTTTGCTTCTGACTTCTCCTTGATGATGTATCCGTAGCGGTACTTAGTGTAACTGTCCTTGAATACAACTAAATATCGTCCTTTCTGGAACGAAAAATCAAATGGACCACAAGCATCACCTGACATCAACTCTCCTGGTTCTGATGTTTTCCTCCTCATCTCCAATGGTAGCCTATGAGCTTTGTCGTAGATGCAAGGCTCGCATAGCTCCATGTTCATCGACACTTTGATACCCAAGTCTCTCTCTCTCAAGCATCTCCTTGACGTGTCTCTTGTCCTGATGACTCCATCTCTCTGGTACAGCTGCAAGACTGAACTATCAGCCACCGCTACATTTA
Source organism: Pyrrhosoma nymphula (assembly GCA_963573305.1). Classification (NCBI taxonomy): domain Eukaryota; kingdom Metazoa; phylum Arthropoda; class Insecta; order Odonata; family Coenagrionidae; genus Pyrrhosoma; species Pyrrhosoma nymphula. The sequence continues at coordinate 10,628,335 of OY754327.1, forward strand.
CTCCTTGCTCATTCTCTGGAAGTATTGCTGTGATGCTCGCCTTGTAAAGTGTGCCTCCAACCGCACGACTTCCATAAATGACTGCGATATTACACAGAGGAAATATCATTCGCCTTGATCGGGATACGAACCCGGATCCCTCGACTTCGCGCCAAGTGCTTCAACCAGTTAAGCTACCGAGGCGTCCTCCTCCCCAGTGGATTTTCATCCTCCACTGTGGATCCCGGTCAAGGCGAATGATTTTTCTCCTGTGGAATATCGTACTTATGTACACTTGCGGGTGACTCCGTAAAGGTTACTACCGTGGCTAGTCCCGGTATCCTCAAAATTATTCCATAAATGACGGTTTGATTTTTGACTTTGAACCAGCAATTCGTTACTGTTGAGTAGAACTGGCTTTTATCATTTTTGTCATGAGCAGCAAGGACAGAAAATAAATTCCTTGAATTATCTGGAACATACCAAACGTCTTGTAGTTCCAACTGCAGAGTTTTGTCATTAACTTGAGACAAAATCCCAGTTTTTAAATCTCTACTCATACACATCATTATAACAAATATTTTGTGTGTATTAGGCATTTCTTATAGCTTAGAAGCAATATATGTTAACAATTACTGATAAGCATTTGATATGTATAAATGTTGAATACCCTGTAAGACATAACTATAATAATCAAATCGTGTTCGTAACCAATTAACATCTCCAATGTACGAGCAAAAGCATTTTGTGAGGGGGAATTAATATAACACTAAAGATTCAATATTATAACAACTAGAATTTTTACTGAATATACAATTTATTGGAAGGTACGCAGGTACATACAAACCATCGTTTAATAATATGCTTTTTAAACGTTAATAATCTATGTAGGTATTGCTACAAACATATTTACTGAATATCAATATAGTTGACTAGTTTGATTAGTTAACTAAGTGACGAAGTTCACGGTGAAACGCCAACGATTATAATCGACGGCAACAAACGAAGCATGTTTTGTAAGGAGCGTTTTAAATTAGATATAAATCACTCAAGTGGCTGAAAAATTCATATATTTCAACAAATATTTAGAATGGTAAGCGTGAAAAGTCCTATGCAGTTCACTTCGGTACAAGAAGTGCTTCACGAGAGGAAAACAACCCCACGACAGAAGCAACTTCACAAAAAAGCAATCATCGTAGGACTGATTGTTATTATTAGAATCACAGATATTAGAAGATACATTTTCTATACTCCATGATTATATACTTCTATAGAATATTCAATGCGTGAGACAAGAACCCAAACCAATGTAGGTATGTACACAGAATGTTTTGGGCTCCTGTATTTGCACTAATACTCGGAAGTTATGCTTTACCTTTACGATGTAAATAATAAACGACAAATATTACGTTAAACTATGAACAACTCTTCGATTTTGGCATTTATTAATATTGTAAGCACTCAACGATCACAAGAAAGTATTTCAGAAGCACTGTAACTTAATTTGAGATATATAGTACGATGTAAACAAACTTATACCAAAGTTGAACGTTCGCTTTTTTACATGCAATTCACTCTTAGACAAACACACAGCAGCAAACTATGAGATTATTTCAGGGGGCACTGTAACTTAAAAATCTACGACGTAAACAAACAAATACCCACCATTAACTTCACTATTTAGGCAATTTTTGAAGCACTAACTCTTGGTAAATTTACGACATAAACTATAACTTTAGCATAAGTTGAACATACACTTTCTTCGTGTAACTCACGCCCTTAAACACAACACAATATTATGCCATTTCAGAAGCACAGAAACTTTTATAACCTCCACGGCGTAAGCTAACATAAAAAACAGCCAAACTTAAAATTCAAGAGCATCCATTTAGTCAGTAACTTAATTTCAATTCGCATTGATTACAAATTTTTTATAATAGTTGAAACAACGAACTAATTGCAGTCATCAGTCTTATCCGACTCTTGCTAAGATTATGCAACACTTAAAACTCATCTCCTGTTCATTCATTAGGAGCGTAAGTCTACCTAACACAAATTACCTTTAAATGTAAAAATATCACCACAAGAACACACGCAATACATCACAGCACATATAAAATTTGTAATCACTGAATTTCCATATTTTAATTGCCACTTAAACACACGATAAACCATCGTTTCAATATTCTCGACAAATATTACGTCTCTTGCACAAGCTAAACAGTGATACCGACTGTAATTGAAAATTGAATTTAAGAGCTACAGTCGATAATTTGCTTTAAATTGTTACAGCCAAAAGAAAACGTTGATCGGTTCGAACTGCATTCCAAAATAAACTTTCGCAGCGTATGCTACTATTTATCATTGGTTTTTATAACGAGTTTTGAATAATTTGTGGTCCTTAAAATATGTCACTCATCAATAGTTTTTTTTGAACCACAAGGGATATTTCTAATTTTTTCTTAATTATGCTTAAAATCCCAAACCAAGAACACTGTGTAAGAACAAAACAAACCTTCGAACGTAATGCACAATTGTGCCTTCAATTGTTTTCGAAAAATTACCTACAACTCCACGGAAACCGGCACTAAACGAGGTAGCTGTACATAATCTCCGTGGCTGTACACATCGGTCATGCTTACAGTATATAAATCACGAATGGCCAGCGAGAGCAGCGTTCGTTACGATTTTCTAAACCTCACGACTTTCTTGAGAGATCATTGATCGTAGGCAACTTGAACAGATCACTATCTGGAACATCGTTCACTCCTGACCTTAAGCTCACGAGCGATTCACAAGTGATAGGCGTGACCGAGATATCTCAAAAGACCGACTTTGCCCATCACTAGTTTGTAGCCCCTTGTTTGATTTTTTATTGAATGAAACATATGATAAAGCATTTTTATTTAAATGAAAGGAATTAACTTGAAATTATAATTAAATTTTGTCATTGATTTGTAAACTCGAAATTAACGACCACCATATGACCCAAAGAGGCCGAGGTATGACAGGTGGTATCTGAGGACCTTACTATTGACATTTGGAAACTTTAAAGTCTCAGATTCATCATGTTTGTGTCCCTGTCTTGCCATTTCTAACATCTGTGACAAATGATCTCAGCGTATCCCTTGGAGGTCAGGAGACGACGAGCAGTATCAGAGAACTTCATCCTCTTATGCTTCAACCTTTCAAAGCTACAAATCGACGCGTCTGTTGCCCCAATTTCCTTGGCTGCACCTAGTGGTCTTTGACCCCTGCCCAACAGTTATAAGTCAGAGAATTCCTGGAGAGACTTTACTAACGAATTGGACACTCTTTGAATCAAATGATTCGACACTTTCGTAGTTCCGATTTGCTATTCATCACCCCTGTGACCTTTGACCCCTGAGTGACCCTAGAAGGTCAACGGAAGACAAGAGGGATCTGAAAACAAAACCATCAGTCTTGGTACCTTTTTTAATTTATGTTCAATAGGTTTGTTGCCCCGATTAACTTTTTTTCACCCCTATGACCTTTGGCCCCCGAGTATCCCTTGAAGGTCAAGGGTTGACAAGAGGGGTCTGACTACCTTACCATCAATCTTGGCACCTTTTTTTAACCTATGATTCGACAGGTTTGTAGCCCCAATTCGCTATTCGTCACCTCTGTGACCTTTGACCCCTGATTGTCAATTAACATACAGATAAAATCAATCGTCATACAGATAAAATTGAAAATTTGAAAGCTATTTATACATTCAAGCGAATACAACGAATTTATTATCGTAGCACTCAACATCAATTATGATTACTTAATGCTCTCACGGACGCTACTAGATATATGTGCTTTAAATCTAAAGCACTTATTTTAGGACGTTCGGTGGTTTCAATCAACTTACGGGATTACGACGAAACTTGCTGGAAGCATTAATTATGTTTTTCTAAAGCTACCTGAATTTTTTCAAAATTATTTACCGCAGATTTATTAGGATATTTGATGTGGAAGTGGGCTTGACATTACATGGGTTCTTATGGGAACGCAAGGTGCGACTAGCTTTATTCATCGAAAAAAAGAATGTTTTCTAGTTAAGAATAATAAAAACAAAAATAATTTAAATCATCAATAGAACAATGTATGAAAATCATTTGATATACTTTATTTTTTATTATTTTTGTTTTTCTTATTCTTAACTAGAAAAAGTTTCTTTTTGATGAATTAAGCTACTCGTACCTTGTGCTCCCATAAGAAACCATGTAATTTTTTGTCCACTTCTCGATCAAATATCTTAAGTAATCTGCGGTAAATAATTTTGAAAAAAATATCAGGTAGATTTAAGACAACATAAGAAATGCTTCCAGAAAGTTTCGTCGAATTCTCTTTAAGTTGAGTGAAACCACCGAACCTCCTGCAATGATAAAGTACGCATTGCAACGCACAAAATTATCTTTTCGACATTGTTGATTTTGGTTGGTGTTGTCGACCGCGAGAGCACTAGGCGACTTCCTGTAGTCATTTGTTTCTTCTTTCGTCTCCCATTGGTGGGAATACAGCATGTGACCCTAAGCTTCGGAAACACACTGAAAATTTGGAGGGGGGAGGGGTGAACCTCGAGTGGATGGGAACCAACCGACTGGAATGGCGCCCGAGTAGAGGCTCCTCGCCGGTAGCGTAGTCCAAGTCGGTACACGGAATCGGTCCTTGCTGGGATAATCGGTGGCTTGGGATAAGAAACACCGATTGGTACGGACAGGGAGTGTGTAAATGAGTGTGCCTTGGTTAACACTTCTTTAACTTACGATTTAAAGTAACCCGCGTAGCATGTTCTAGTTGCTTTTTATTAGAGTTATGACATAGAGGTTTCTTGTAAGAGTATGATGTCGGAATGTTAGGCTTTCGAGCAGTGTTGTCTTTTTTTTACGTATCATTTAGCGCGTTTCACCTGTATTTTACATGAACATTGCACCAGGGATTTGGCGATATTCTTAATTCTATTCTGCAGTCCCTCATTACTTGTTTTTGCTCCTCTCGCAACGTTTTTCCAACGGGCTTACACTGCTTATCCTCACATTTACCAGACACCTCCACTTTGCCAGCGCCACTTTGGTGGAACCTATTTTACGCGACTGGGCTGGTATCAATGGCATCGCGGGACTCGGGAATCCTATTAATATAGTATCCATGGGTACGGAACCGACCGAAGTACAGAATGACACCACCCCTAGATGTAGTGCATACCATCGACTCCCCTTCTATGCTTCACTGATATCGATTCTCATCTCTCTCTGTTTGTGTGTGCAGGAGGAGCTGAGTCGCCGCTTAGCCATGGGTGCAGTGCAGCCGCACCCACCGAGCCACAGCCGTCGTCGGGTGCTCGGTCTGCGATGGACGGCTCGCGACTGCAGCAGCGTTCATCATGCCCGAGCAGCACCACCGCCGCGGCCGCCGCCCAACTCTACCTGCTCGTGCCGCTCTCGGTGAGGACTCCGCCGACCGCCGCCGCCGCTCCGAGGTGAGGGCGCCACTGAGGAGGAAGCTCTTCTCCTTGACTTAACGTTTTCTTGGCGATCGATCTGAACTCCTCTTGTCAGTCCGACCTGAAGACGCTGAACTCATCGAGTTCAGCGCCTGAAGATTGAGTTCGAGCTGACTTCGCGCGACAAATTTACGAGCATCGATTATTGATTGGTGTTTTCGACTGGCGGCGCATATAGCCGGCGCTCAAATTCCGAAAAAGAGTCAAAATATGAAAAGATTAAAAAAAAATAAAAAGTCTGGAATCAATGCCGCATTTGGTGTCACGAGGTTGTTGAGGTTGTAGATTACGAATATGAAGTCAGAATTGCCAAAAACAAAACTGCTGATCTAGAATGGTGGAAGAAAAAAAGTTGCAATAATTTGAAAAAAATGAGTGCTGACTATTCATGAGATCGCCGATCAAGAATTTGAAGTAAAAATTTCAGAAAACAATTGTCCTTCTCAAAATGGCGGTTTTCTTATCATAAAAATCAAAAAAAAGTTTTCATATGTAACTCTGACTTAGAAATAGGGAGGAAATATCGAAAGTAAAAATAAAATTCACATAAAGTAGGTATAATATTGTGCTTGTTATTAAAAGTATGTATGTACAATGAACGTATTAAAATATTTTCTGATATTAATTTAAGGAATTAGGCGATTTTTCCTATAGATTTGAACTGCAATTTGACTCCAATGATTCTCGGTTGAAAATATATGAATGTAGGTTAAGCGGATTCCAGATTTAAATAAATAATTTAATATAATCGTCTAAATGATTGCATGACGAATCGTTCATCATTCACACATTCATTGCATCCCATATTACTAAAATCATACGTAATCATAAGTATCTACATGCAAACAAAAACCACAATAATATGTTTAAAAAATGCTTTTGAGAAACCACACTTGTATATTCAAGGGTGGTTATCTGTGTGAACAATTCTCCACGCATAGAGTTAATTAATTAATTTCTACAAACTTATTAACTTAATAATTGATATATCTGATTATTAAATCATGTATTATCATCAAAATACGTTTGTGTCCAATAGGTATACACTTATTTTGTCCTTTTTAGTCTTTATATCAATTTTGCAACGGTTAATTGCGATTTAAATTATTATTAACATTTCTTGAGGACGGTATACCGATAGAGTTAATAGCAAATGCAGGCGAGGAAGTAATCTTGTTCCTATACAGATTAATAATAAAAGTGTGGAGAACTGAAAAAATGCCCAGAGAATGGTGTGAAGCAGTTATTGTACCTTTGCATAAAAAAGGAGATAAATTAGATTGTAAAAACTACAGAGGCATATCATTAATCAATACAACATATAAAATACTTTCTAAACTGGTGCTAAACAGACTTAGGGAACAAGCAGAGGAGATGATAGGAGACCACCAGGCGGGATTCAGGAAAGATAGATCAACAACAGACCAAATGTTTATTCTGAAAGAGCTGGCCTCAAAATATTGGGAATATAATAATGATGTATTCCATATGTTAATAGACTTCAGCAAAGCCTATGACTCGATAAATAGAAAAACACTTTGGACAATAATGAAGAAATGTGGATTTCCTAAATAATGTTATTGGATTGACAAAAATGTGTGTGAGTGAGTCTAAAGGAAAAGTCAAGGTTGGAAAAGAGTACACTGATACGTTTGAAATAAGCACAGGAGTGAGACAGGGAGATGGCTTGTCACCCCTCCTCTTAAACATAGCATTGGAAGAGGCGCTAAAGAGAACCAGAAATGGTCCAGGAGGAGCCAGGATTCCAGAAAAAATTAATCTGTTGGCCTTTGCAGACGATGTAGTGATTGTGGCCGAAAATAAAGAAGAGCTTAAAGAACTAACTAGAATACTTTTAATGGAAGCCAAGAAAGTGGGCCTACAAGTAAATGAAGGCAAAACCAACTACATGAAAATAAGCAGGCATGAAGAGGAAGAGGATTATTTAGAAATACCCAATTATAAGTTCAAAAAAACAAATCAGTTCAAGTACTTAGGGGTAAGAATAACAAATAACAACAAAGAGGAGACCGACATTCTCACCCGACTTGCGGCAGCTGAGAGAACCTACTGGAGCCTAGTTAAACTTTTGAAGAGCAAACTCCTATCACGAAACAGAATAATTCGTATCTATAAAACAATTGTCCAACCAGTACTACTGTATGGTTCCGAAATATGGTCATTTACAATAAGATCACAAAAAAAACTGATAACGTTTGAAAACAAAGTGTTGAGACGAATATTCGGCCCCATTAAAGAGGGAGAGACATGGAGATTAAGGAAAAATAAAGAGTTGAGGGAACTATACGAAGGACCAGATATTGTGGGCGTAGTCAGAAGCAGACGACTAAGATGGTTAGGCCATGTCCACAGAAGAAGTGACAGCACAATGTTAAAAATGATATGGAAAGGAAAACCGGAAGGCACCAGACCACCAGGGAGACCAAGAATGCGCTGGAGCGACGAAGTGAAGAAGGACCTGAAAAAAATGGGAGCTCAACTCGACACAGCAGAGGACAGAAGGGCATGGAGGCGAGTGGTTGGCGAGGCCAAAGACCATTTAGGTTTTCAATGGCCACAGGAGTAAGAGTAAGTATTAACATTTCTTCTCACTATAAATGCTACAACAAATGAGATGCAATGGCGCACAGTGGGCCAAAATCCAAAAAAGCTGGCCAAAAGTCGAAAAATGAAGTTCGCGCAAACCAACCTAAAACAGTTGATTTATATTATTAAGCATATGCTCTTGAATATAGGGTACCATACAGAGCATGGAATACGCCATGATAATTTTTATAGCTGGTCAAAGTAGAGCATGTCAGGGTGATTTTTGGCGAGCGACATTTTTCTGTGGAAAATAGCTAAATATATAGCTTTATTAAAGAGTCGTTTCTTAGAATGTTGGTTTTAAAGTATTTTGATCCACAAAATTGATCCTTATTGCATGAATGGAGATAGAGTTTGTTTCTTTTTACTTGTTTTTAATATTTTTATAATTTTTCAAACATTGTGCTGTTTTTTCATTACGTATTGTTTAACGGTAATTGTCGTTTTTATCGACATCAGGCTACACAGAGTTACTTACACTTTGTGATAGAGGAAATCGTATAGAACAATATTCAGAAGAAAATTCTTGCGATAATTTGTGATTCTAATTTTAACAACCATTTTTATTTAAAACCACCCCGGCCACTCGGGCCCCACTAAATGGGGTCTAAGCGAAGAAAGAACACGATTTCCGAGCATGAATACGACGAAATGCCAGTTCAATGACATTGGTAATTTGAATATATATTTTATACATAATTTTCATCTTGATTAAGGCACAGTCTACTTAAATTACTAAATTCAACGTAAATATTCTCGCAAATTGCAATTTCTCGCTACGTTGGCGACTGGCGATTCTACGATGAGGAGGTCGTTGGGACGTTTCTCAGCAGAGTTATGGGCTAAAATATCTTTGAAAGGATTGTCCATGTATTGCGGATTTCCGTCAGGCATTTTGGGCAGGCTCTGGTCGCGGGGTTTAGGGGAATGGTCATGCATGTTCAGCGGCATGTGCCCGCGCCAGCTGGTTGAGGACTTGCGTCCCTCCGTGCTTGCTGGTCCCACAATGATAGTTTTACCACCTTGCCAATAATGACTCTTTTCTACTTCCCCTAATCCATCGGTAGATATGTAAAGTTATGCTTTTTACACCTTTTGTTGCCGACCCTTGCCGCCACTTGTTCCACCAAACGGAATCCTTAGTTAGTTTCCTTAGGGGTTCTCTGGTTGTTTTCGCGTACCACATGCATCAGTTGTCCTAGAGAGAGTGTCGAGTGAACATCCACTGTAAGTGACTGTGCTGTGCAACACTGGGTTGATCTGTTCAACGTTAGAATCGTTTCAAATGAGGATATAGTTACCTACTTGTACCTGGAAATCAAAGTCTCCTTGCACCCGTCTCCGTTTCGTCGTGCCTTCACTACGTGTACTTCGCATCTATCGAGGAAGATTTTGCTTTCCAATCATACTAGAAGCAGTTTGAAGCACTTATAGAAAGCACAATTTTAATTTTGTAAATGGATTCCGAGTTGGAGTCAGTAATTTGTTTTTTGCCACCCATGTAAGAATGATGATAGTGAGTTAAAGTAAATTATAGATAAAGTATAGATACAAAATTATTCAGAAGTTATTTAAAAAGAAAATGGGCCTACGATAATAGATGTATCTACCAAAACCAGGACATGCCACCACAAACGATTGTAACACAGTCAGACGCTTCTTTTCCGAACCTAAATTATCAGCAAATATTACCGGTAAGAGAAACTGACAACTATTTCAAATTAAAAAAGTAGTTTAGTGAGATTTTTAAGTCAATGTAATATTTTTCAGGGCTCCATGAACAACTGATTTCAAGGTTTTCAAATATTTTAAAAGCAATTTCAAGCAGTCGAGCACTCAATCACAGTGAGTTCAGAAAATACTGTCTGGCAACAGCGAAATTATACGTGAAGCAATACCCTTGGTATTACCTATATGCCACCTACGGTGCACAAGCTTCTAATTCATGGTTCAGATATATCCAAGGAAGCAATTCTGCCCATCGGGCAGCTTTCAGAAGATGCCTTGGAATCAAGGAATAAGGATATTAGGAAATTCAGGCAACATAATACGCGGAAGACATCTGGAAAGGCGACTAATGAAGATTTATTTCGGAGGTTGCGGCTCACCTCACGAATTGACTAATGCGAATGACGAATGTGAAGAAGAGAGTGATGACGAGTCATCATAGGATGAGTGAAGACTTTTTATCAATATTATCATGATTCAAAATATTTATTCAAGTTTTTGATAGTGATATTATTAACAAATATTTGTTTAATATTAAAATGTAAATAATAAATTATAATGGTCTCTACCTCTGGTTTACATTTATGTTGAATCCTGATCCAAGTAGTGCGACGAAATCATAGCAAAATTCAATTGAGTGGAACGTAGCCAATTTTAAACTAATTTTAAACAATAAAAAATGAGTTAAATATTTATTTTTTGTGAAAAGATAATCTACGTAAGAAATAGCTAAAACTTATAGACGTTTTAATTTGATGCAAGTTCATTTTCATCGAGAAACATATTTTCAATTCCTCCCATTCCGTCGCAGTAGTCATAATTTGTTAAAATATATTATGCATTAAAATTCTGCTTGGACAATTTTTTTACGGATTTCATAGCTCCTAGCATTATTAATTACAGTATTTTGATAATTATCACAGGAAATTTTGAATTTAAACTTCACCACCCAACCATTCCTGTATGTGTGGAAGTTAAAGACCACCTGAAAACGAGTTATGCCAAGATCACCACAGCAACCAACGCAGTAGAACCCGGAAAAATGAAGAAATTCATCATAAACCACCGCGAAAACCTTCGTTCTTACATCATTAAGCTTTGTTGTTGCATATTTAATGTAAGAACGAAGATTTTCGCTGTGATAGACGATGAACTTCTTCATTTTTCCGGGTTCTACCGCGTTTTGGTTGCTGTGGTGATGACAACAGTTTCGCTGGCACTACTGCCAGTGTCTTCAGGTCGAAGTTGTCCATCCGGGCTATCTCAGTTGATTCCCTAATTAGTCGAGGGTAAGATCTGCCCTCTCTCACTACACCTTGGCTTCGTCAAATTTTATGTCGTGTCCCGGGGTCCAGGCGTGCTCAGATATTGCAGACAGCTGAAATAGTCTATTTTTTGTGGCTCTCCGGTGCTGCTGTATCCGTACCTTCAGTGAACGGCATGTCTCGCCGATGTATGATTTCCCGCAGACTCCTTAGTGTAGGTCATGGTGGATTCTGCCCTTGGCCGAGGGTAGTATTTCACCGATTTTTGTGGCACAGTTGAACCTTGTGGTGACGCCGTGCTTCTTCAGTGCTCTGGCAATCCTTTCTGTGGTTCCTGCAATGCAAGGGATGATAGCCCATAGCTCTCTTGTCTTCATTTTCACTGGTTTTTGGTTTCGGCTCTTTCAGCTTCGAGGCCCTTTTCAGGGCCACATCCTGGTAACCGTTCTGCCTCAGTGCTGCCATAAGATACCTCTTCTCCTCTGTTTGCGATTCCTCGTCCGAAATGCGGTGGGCCCGGTGAAACAGTGTCTTAATTAACGACGCCTTTTGTATCGGATGGTGGTGCGAGGCATTGTCAAGATATCGGTCCGTGTGCGTCGTCTTCCCGTGCACGGAGTGTCCAAGGCTGCCATCGCTCCTTTTCTTAACTAAGACATCTAGGAATGGTAGCTGGTTGTCCTCCATCTCCATGGTAAACTGTACTACCTTGTGCTGAGAATTCAGATGAATAAGGAATTCCCGGAGTTCTTCCTTGCCCTGGGACCAGATGACGAACGTGTCGTCCACATAACGAAGCCAAAGAGATGGCTTTTTGACACAGGTATCCAAGGGCCTTTTTCTCAAACCGCTCCATGTACAGATTCGCAATCACTGGGGACAATGGTGAGCCCATGGCCGCGCCTTCCCTTTGCTCATAGTAATTAACATTCCAGAGAAAATATGAATTTCGGAGGCAGTATACTCTACTAATTATGGGAAATCTTCGGGTAGTCCAACTGTAGTGAGCAACAACTCTTTGACGATTTCCACTTAGTGTTTGATCGGGACATTGGTGAACAGGGAGACGTCATCAAAACTGACTAATAGGTCGTTTTTGCTGATGGTAATACTCTTTAAGATATCTACGAAATGGGCGGAGTTCTTAACTAAGGACTTGAGTCTTTCCCACATACTTTCCCATATATTTCGATAAATGGTAAGTAGGGGCACCGATTTGACTCACTATTGGTCGCAGAGGAACTCCATCCTTGTGAATCTTCGGCAGGCCGTTATAATCTCGGTGGTTTGGCGGCAGAGGGAAGAAGACTGCGTTGCTTCTCTTGAGGAATGGAAGACCTCTTGATGAGCTCCTTAACTCGCCTTTCGATCTTGGTAGTGGGGTCCGATTTCAACTTTTGATATCCTGAGTCTTCCAGGAGTTGGGTGATTTTCTCGTTGTAGTCCTCCCTAGTCATCAGGATCGTAGCGTTGGACCTTGGGTCGGCGCGTAGTATTATGAGGATGTTCTCGTCTCGCTCCGGAGTTTCGTGTTAAGAAAGCCCTCCTTTCAGCGGCTGACAAGTTCGGGTTTGGTGTTTAGGCCATTGTTAAGGATGCGCGGGAGACGTCCTCTCTAATCTCGGCAGCGTCTTCTATTGGGAGCTTCCTAATGGCTGACTCAACTCCCGAGATGATTCTCTCCGTAGGTACACTCCTTGGAGCTATGGCGAAGTTCTGTCCTTTGGACTGCACTGAAGTGGTGTGGCATCGTCCAACTGTCTGTCAGTCAGGTTAACCATAGAACGGTTCCGTACAATTTGCTCTGATAGGTGTTGCCTGCTGTGTAACTTCTGGTCTAGCGTCCTCCGGGCAGTAGGTTCAGCATTTTGCGATGAGAAGTGAGTCATCTTCTCTATTTTGTCCCAATCGGCAGCATTCAGTATGCCGTTCAAACGTAGATGGATATGGTACAGTACAACAATGGCGAAGATAAAGACGTGTGATGCACGCGTTCTCTCAGTAGAGCTTTTGGAGTTATTAATTTTGGCCAGCTTGTTTTCAGTTTGGCCCACTGCACAGTGGGCGGAATCCAGGATCTAGGCGGAAAAAAGTCGAAAAACCGACTTTACAGTTGAGACATTTTTGGCGTCGGTCTTATCCTTGGATAGTGGGAGCACCCTTTTTCGCCCTTGAGGTCACTACCCTCGGCATAATAGCACCGTTAGGGCCATTCAAAGACACCCTTTCTGCGGAGACGAATTTCAGACCGGGCTCAGTTGAATTTTGGCAGTGAAGTGAAGAGCATGCAGTTAGGCGACCAGTGCACAAGGCATATTTCAGGGACTTGAATTATAATTTTCAAGGTATGTTCTACCATTTTTCATGATAAATATTATTATTGTGCCCATTTTCAATTTTTTATTGCTTTTTGAAATAACCATTGCAAAAACACGTGATTTTTTTTAGATATCTCATGTTTGGTTTGACTTTTAAAAAAATGTTCTAGCGGTGTCTAGCTCATTTAAGTGAGAGTGTCTTCAGAATGTATTGTAGAATAAGGCATTTAAAGGATTTGGTGCGGAAACATGCGGAACTAAAGTTATCGTGCTTTTTCAGGCGGCGTGCAGTGGGCTGTCGTGACGCACGGAGATCTATGTAGCCTTCTTCACGACAACAGCGAGACGAAAGATTCATTGACGGGTTACTTGATGAAGAAATTCGAGTTAAATGAGACTGAAAACGATGCTAAGAAGTGTATTAGTGTATCTATTAGGAATTTTTTTGACAATTATTCCAGACGTTTGAAAAAAAATAGGAAGAAGATATGATTATTTTCTGAATAAATACCGTACGTGGCTTCAAAACCCATTGCTCCTGCCTACAAAAGTGACAGAAAAATGTTCTAAAATTAGCTTTAGCGTAGATTCAGAGCCATCAACTTCAAAGGGAAGACCCAAAAAAGTGTTCGAGCAATGTACTGATCGAGCTAAACGGGCCAAAGTGCATCCTTCCATAAAATCGCATACAGAAGAAGAAATGGTGTTCGCGGCCCAGCATACCCTTCATTCTTCTGGGAAACGGGACGCTGCAGCTGTGGTAAAAGAAGTTACCCAAACTACTCCCCGTCGGGCTACCTAAGTAAAAAGAGCCTACAATTACCATTACCTCCAATACCATACACTGGGGAGGAAGCGTTAGCGCTTCTTATCGAGATCGGGTTGACAAAGTCGCAGTACATGAGGATCAGGATAGGAGCTAAGGACAGATTAAGCAACATTTATCTATCTTATGATGTGCTAAAAGTGTTGAAATTGGAATGATATCCCCCTAAAGAAGACATAAAAGTGACGGAAAGGTATGCTGAATTGAAGTTACAAGCTCTTGTGGACCACACAATCCAACGTATTGCGCTAGTTCAGAAGGATGTTCTCTTGCAATGCACTATTGAGAGAGAAAAACTGCAAATGCTATTTCAATGGGGGTTTGATGGTAGCAGTGGTCAGAGTGAATACAAACAGCGTTATGAAACTTCTGGGAGTGCTCATAGTGATTCATCCGTGTTTGTTATCTCCCTTGTGCCCCTACAACTATACCAAACGCAGCGAGGAGGGGCGAACAAAACGGTACTATGGCAAAATCCACAGCCGTCGTCCACAAAATTCTGCCAGCCAATTAAAATAATCTTCCAAAAAGAAACCAAAACAATGATAAATATTGAAATTGATCGCGTGGAAAGTGAAATAGAATTACTTAAGCCAACGATTATTACCATCAATGGAGCAGAACATTCAGTGATATCACATCTAGTGATGACGATGGTGGATGGAAAAGTATGCATTGCTGTGACTGGAAGTTCGTCCCAAACGTGCTACGTGTGTGGGGCGAAGCCCACCCAAATGAACCAAATTGAGTCTTATAGGACCAAAAAATCGGACCCAGCCACCTATCGCTTCGGACTTTCGATACTTCACGCATGGATTCGATTTTTTGAGTGCTTATTACATATTTCAAATAGACTTGAAGTAAAGAAGTGGCAAGTGAGGACGGCAGATGAGAAGGCCTCTTTCGAAAGGAATAAAAATCGAATAAAAGAACGTTTTCACCTAGAAATGAGTCTCTTTGTGCATAACCCTAATCATGGAGGCAGTGGAACGACAAATGACGGGAATACGGCGAGACGTTTCTTCCAAAATCCTCAATTTTCGTCTGAAATAACTGGTATTAATCTAAATTTAGTACAAAGGTTTGGAGTAATTTTAAAAACCATATCTACTGGATTTGCTATTGATTCGGATAGATTCAATATGTATACTTTTCATACTGCAAAACTTTACGTGTGTTTGTACCCCTGGTACTTCATGCCTGCAATTGTCCACAAAGTACTCATTCATGGCGCTTCAATAATAGAATCAGCCATTCTTCCCATTGGACAATTGTCAGAAGAGGCACAGGAGGCAAGAAACAAGGATTTTAAAAAATGCAGGAGCAGGCATGCTAGGAAGATTTCTCGCTCCGCAAATATTGAGGATGTTTGCAATATGTTGCTATTATCTTCTGATCCTGTGATTTCATCCATACGTCAAAAAACGAAAAAGAAGAAAAACGGAATACCTGCTGAAGTTTTGCAACTGTTGAAAGAACCAGATGTGTTTAGCTCTGGAGAAAGTGAGGAAGATGATTGCAGTGAAAGCGAAATGTCTGACAATGAATAGTCGTAACTTGGTCATAAAGTTGTTATGGTTATCATTCTGCTGCAGAGCAAACTGAGAGTATGATAAAATTTTCATTCATGATTTAATTTTAATTGAACTTTTTGCAATCTTTTAAATGTATTTCAAATGGGTATTTTGCTATTTTTTAGCGCTTGGACGAATTGATAGTATATTTTTATACCCATCTTATTTTATTTGAATTTTTCTAATATTTTGCTGTAACCTCTATTTTTTTTACCTTTTTGGTTTTTTCTCTGGCGGATGATTTCAAGACCTACTGGCATAAATTAAAATATTTTCAAATCTGAATTCTGTTATTTCTTCTCCACCTCAGTCAAAATCAACTAACTAACTTTGAGCGGCTAGAATTCGCGGTAAGCGCGGTAAGTTCCTTTGGTAGTCGCACGCACGCGGTCGCACGTACCGCCATAAAACGCCTCCCTCCAGCAAACAAAAGACCCTTCAATTTTCGGATTTTGGAAGACATATTTTTGGAGATATACACAATGCCTGGGTAAGCAAAAGGAAGTTCCGTTTTCCAGCAGAGAACATTGCAATCGCCAAACCGTGAGTTTTAGCCTTGCCCGTTACCACCGTAAAATATGAATAATTAGCTAAAATGGAGTTTTTAGCCACTTTATACTTCACATTTTAGTGTAAGTTAATGCCTTTTACTTATAATTTGACATTAATGATGAAATGGTGTAAATTGCGCACAAAATTAGAAAGTAATATTTTTTTCCGCCTAGATTGGGCATTCCGCCCACTGTGCACTGGGCGGCGCTGACTGCGAGTAGACAAAGTGATGCAGGTTGTGTCATGTTAGGATAAAGAAATGTAAAATGCAAACATGTTTATTATAGTATAGTATATATTTCCTGGTCACCTGTAAGGACAACCTCGGCCTGAAAACAACAGGGGTATACCGCGTACCATGCGAGTGTGGTAGGGCGTATATTGGCGAGACAGGAAGGACCATCGAGAAAAGAATTAAGGAGCAAGAAAGAAGTATTAGGCTTTTTCAACCGGAAAAGTCTGCATAAGCAGAGCATAGCCTTGACCATGGACATCGTGTCGATTTCCCAAATTCCACACTACTTTCCCGGGCGTCCAAATATTGGGAAAGAATAACGAAAGTAGCGATATTGATACAGATGGAGCAAAATAACATCAATAGAGACAACGGATTCAACTTAAGTAGGACTTGGCGCCCAGTAATTGACGAAATTCAAAGAACGCGTAACGGTTCCCACAACAATGGGGCATCTGCGGCTATATATAACCGCCGCCAGCATCCTCGCTCGACTCATTATCCTGATGACGATGGCTGAGTCAACCATCGAAACGTTGGTCCATTTAAAAAACCTTACCCGGTGTGAAACCCGAGAAACTTTCACTCGTATTATTCACCGGGAAAACCTTAAATCCTTTATGTTTATTATAGTTGACTAACTTGGCAATAAGTAAATTTTATGACTGGTTCATGTATTGTCATCGATATTGAGTAAGTGTGCCAAATTTCAGCTCGATTAAACATTGGTAAGTGGGTCAGATTTTGATGACAAGATTCCAACCAGACATACAACAAACAAACAGGTTAAAAGTTAAAATAAGAAGCGTGGTAAAATAGATGCACACGACAGTGTACCTACCTACACACACACAGGCGTAGTACAAAAGCAGGACATTGCTGCAATCAACCCTTAATAAAGACCTTGAAATTAAATGATAGGTTGAGAACTTTCATCAAGGCTTGGCCAGGGAGACAGAAATTGTCTGTAGAATTATCGATGATAGACTCAATCTTCCTAAAACAATGCGGAGTGTTTGCGGGAAAAGATTTTTCTTGACATCCCGGTGTTAAAGGTTCAGCAAACTATGTATAGCTTGTAAGGGCTCGGAAGGAAAACAAACTTTGGAGAGAATTATTAAAACATTTAAAAATGCTACCGGCCAGACAAAATACCAAAATAAAATAATCTTAGGGCTTCTCCCGCAAGAACGTTGTTAAAGCTACATCGTTGTAGAAAATTATATTGTAACTTAGCAAAAGTTAACAATATGTAAATGCTTTACCCTTAAACGTACAGGTTAAAGAGAAAGAGCGAAATATTTTGAATTTTTGAGACAGTTTTAAGGACAAGAAAATTACGTGAGATTCCATGTGAAACATCGATGAGCGAAGAAAATACGGCTATACTCTCTGATGTCCGTATTCTCCGCCTTCATCAGGTGTCACTTCTCATGCATAACCCTCCATTTTTTATTCTGCATAAGTGTGTCTAGTAATGTCAGTAAAAATGCGCGCTAGATAGCGCTGTGTTTGTACTAAATCTACTTATTTATTTGGATATCTAAATGTTTAGGTTGCGTGTCACCCTCAACAGCAATGGGAATGAAGAAGGTGTTCACATTCATTCCTTAAGTAGGAATGCACGACCTGCCAAGTCGGGGAAATAAGATCTGAGCATCATCGTGGCGGACGAACAAGGATAAAGCATTTGAGTATTATCGACAAAGAAGGAATGAAAATGATTGATACTCTGTAACTGAAATTGTATTGAAAGGGTTCAAAACTCTGAAGTGCATCACGGTTGGAGATCTTACTCTGATACAAGCTTACCTAACGGTAGAATGCGTTTCTCTGCAGCTCGAATGCTGCCAGTAAATCCAACCAACCGCTAGAAATGTCCCGGGTGAAAAACTTTATTTTTTTCCCTCCCCTTGTACTCTGGTATGGATTGAACCCATTGTATTAAATACCTCCCACTGCCCACAAAGTACTATTTCATGGGGCATCCATTGCAAGGCCGCGGCAGTTCAGCGACAGGTACTACATTGGTCAATTGTCGGAAGATCCCCTTCAGTCCCCACTCACATACGAGGACATTTTCCAGGAAAACTGAATTCGAAGATGTATTTCGAAGGGTGATCTTCACTTCCGATCCGATGCTATATATCTACGTATTAAGTACCGAAATAAGTGAAAACGAGCATATCATAAAAGAATTTGGGCTTTCTGTTGATTGAGATGCCACCTACTGACTCAGGTGAAGACTGCGACGAGGTTGATGATGAGGTCCAAATTTTTAGCATTGTAATTATACGCATAAAAGTAATTATAATCGTGCACTATTGAATTGTAATACTTAAGGAGATCCGGTGGTTTTACTAAACTTAAGAGAACTCGATGAAACTTGCTGGATACATTAATTTGGTTGTCTTAAAGCTACCTGATTTTTTTCAGAATTATTTGCCGCAGATTTCTTAAGATATTTGAACGAGAAGTGGGCATGAAAATACACGGGTTGTTATGGGAACGCAAGGCTTTATTCATCAGAAAGAACCTTTTCTAATTATTCAATGAATAATAATTTATATCATCGATAGGAAAAAGTATATGTAACAAATTTTTACTCCGAGCGCTTGAATAAATCCCTCGCGCGCGTTGCAGATCGTGTGAAATTGGCACACCACGGGAAATGTAATACTTGAACGTGGATGCATAACTTGCAGGATTCAGAAGAAAAGGCACAAGAACGTGTAATTTCATGCCCAATTCTCGATGAAATATCTTAAAAAACCTGCGGTAAGTAATTCTGAAAATTTGCAGGTGGCTTTAGAACAATATTATTAATACTTTAAGGAAGTTTCATTGAATTCTTTTAAGTTTGGTGAAACCACCGAGCCTCCTTAATACACGCGCATTATACAAAAGTAATTAGAATTTATAAACATATAAATTGACTTCCCATGATGACGTTAACAAACACGATTGATGTTGTATCGATTCATCGATTCGAAATCCATTGGGAGTGTATCGGTGTGATGCGGGAGACAGGTTTGACATGGACATTGATGTATCTATATTCTGGTATTTTAGTTATTATTTAATGCTCTGCTCTAGCGTATGGAACAGAAGGAGTTTTTTAACAATCTTGGAAAGAGATATTTATATTTCCGCCATTTTCTTTTCTGAGAGGCCTCTGATTATTCTATACGATCAATAACAATGCATTCGGATACGGAAGTTCAAAAACATAGGGAATGGAAAAAACCGTTTCTGTGTACTAATACGGTAACACTGTGGTACTGTGTCAAATTATACGAATAAAAAAACTTGTTTTTTTTTTAATTTATTTTTTTGCCAAGTTTTATGGATTCGTCGTGCGGCGAAATCGAAAAAAGCGCCAAAAAATCCAAAG
Organism: Pyrrhosoma nymphula; assembly: GCA_963573305.1. NCBI lineage: Eukaryota > Metazoa > Arthropoda > Insecta > Odonata > Coenagrionidae > Pyrrhosoma > Pyrrhosoma nymphula. The sequence continues at coordinate 10,648,325 of OY754327.1, forward strand.
CGTGATATTTTTCTCGCCGTACTTTCTTGTTGAAACTTGGCGCACTCTCCATCGATTGGTGCAAGAAGTGACACAAATGTCATTGCTTCACTTCTTACGCCTAAACAATGTGTCAAAGTCCTCAATGTTGAACAAATTTAGCCAAAAATGCTCGTCTTCTATTTTATCTGATAATCACCTATACTAACCAATAACACAGTATCTTACCTACAACTTAATCATAGTTTTTTTTCGCTTTTTTTTTACTGCTGTGTTACTAAAAAATGGGAGACACTTCTGTCGATTTTTCGCAGTTATTTCGCGTTACCTCCTCTCTTCTCTTCTCTCCCCGCAAAACTGGACTAAAAAAAACTATTTTCTTTTGAACAAAACTGCACTCACACACGTGTATATTGATCCGCAATTCCCTCTCTTCTGTTTCGTGGTCTGCGCAGGCGCAGCAGCGAGGCGGCGCGAAGGCCGGACGAAGCGGGCGCCGTGCCATTGGACATGAGGCAGCCGGCAGCACGGCAGGACCCGCCGCCCCCGGCTGCACGGCAGCACCCGCTGCCTCCCCGCCCCTCCGTCATCACGTGCGCCCCCCCTGGTCTCCGCAGTACACCTCCCTCCAGCGACCCCCCCTCCCGGCCCCCCCCTCCACCGGGTGAGTACATATACCTATATATATTTACGACCGCCCTTCTTCTTCTTCTCTCGTCTATGTCCACATTGGGGGCGTTAACTATTTTTTAAATTATTGCCGAATCTGATAGAGTTAGTAAAATAAAAATACCCGGGGGTATTTTTCCTTTTTTCGATCCGTCACCTAGTTAACGAGTTATAAGCGACGAAAAACTGATTTTATTTACCCTACCGCTGGAATGGGCTTGTTGAGACTTCTTACGTCCACAGTTCCTTCGCCCAATCAAAATCCTCCCCTCCCCAACTCCACCCCCACTCAACTCCCCAAAACAGCCAATGAGGGGAGGTGGATGATGTAGAAGTCTCAGCGCAGCTCATTCGAGAGGCGTCATCTTATGCATTTTTTCATTTTCAATTTATGAGTGAATGGCAACGGCTATAAGATTGAGTTTTTCACTAACACTCATTTTTCGTTTCCATCTAACGGTTTCGTGAATAAAATAGCAATTTCGGTTCCGAGTAAACGCCCCCATTACGAAAAGTAATGCAGGAAAGTGTTATGCGCTTTCATTTGATGTCCTTTTCTCTCTCTTGCCTTGTGGCGCCCACCCAAACCTCACAAGCAGGTTTTTATTAGCCTCACCAACAACTTGTCTTCATCTTTCTCCCTCTTGTACAAGGTGGGATGAGCATATCATCCCTTACAGGTGGGAGCTGGGTTGGCTCACAGTGGCAGATCGTAGAAAATATCTCTTAGCCTGCTTTTTGTTCAAACTTTTTAGAAACAATAGGCCCACCTATCTTTCTTAGTTTTTCAGAGTCAGCACCAGCATGTGCGCATGAGCCCTTAGTCGTCCCTAATTTCTGCACGGAAGCCCTTCGTCGCTCATTTCACATCATAGTGCATCCTATTTATGGAATGAGCTGCCCCCTGATATATTCCTGGAGCCCCATCCATTACAACTTTCAAGCAGTTACTTTTCAGTTATTTATTTGAGAGAGATTGCAGTACCTACTTAATTTCTTTGTTAAGCAATGTTTTACGTTGTATTGTATGTGATATAATTGTACAACATAATGTACATGAATAAACATATCTATCTATCTATATGTCTTCCATCCACTCTTCATTCGCTTCAACTTTTAGTACTTTTCCCTTCTGGTACGCTGGTCCCACCATCGCAGTCTCTGCCTTCCCAGTGCCATTTTACAGCTTGGCTTTCCACGATGTAATACCATTTTCAATCCTCTTCCCTCCTGCGCACGTATCTAGCACATCTTAACCTTTCTCATTTTTCCATTGCTGTGATGTCAGGATCTTCTTATTCTCCACAGCCCCCTACTTTCCTATCCATAGATCATTCTCAAAACTTTGTTTTCAAAAGTAATCAATCTTCTTTCTAATTTTTTGCTGCTCAGAACACATACTTCTGATCCGTATAGTACCGGCGGTTGTATTATGTTATTATGTAAACTGAACATGTTAAATGAAAAACTTTGTACTATTCCACAATATGATGTATATTTTTTCCCAATCGATTTCGACGTCTTAGCGTCATTGTCAAGGTATACATACATCTGGCACAGTTCGGGTTCTTTATATACTCCGGGAGAGGAGGTGGGGTGAGTGCTAAGACTTACGCGGGTGGGGGGTGGGAGTCGGGTTTTGGTATTGGGATTGGATTGGGCCGTTTGCAGGAGGGGAGGGAGGGGGGTTGGGATAGTTGACAGTTGGTGGTGAATGTGGAGTCCGGGTTTTGTGGTCTTTTAGGTTACATTTGAACCAGGTTAAACACTTTGTAAGCAGCTGGGAACATTTGAAAACCGTTACGTCATTTAGCATTGTGTAAGTCTTAGCACTCACCCCACCTCCTCTCCCGGAGTATATAAAGAACCCGAACTGTGCCAGATGTATGTATACCTTGACAATGACGCTAAGACGTCGAAATCGATTGGGAAAAAATATACATCATATTGTGGAATAGTACAAAGTTTTTCATTTAACATGTTCAGTGCAACTAAATTCCATAAAGTATCGCCTGCCTCCATTGACATTATTATGTAAATTTTATTTAATCTTTATTGAAAAGGTTTTACTTTTTAAGAGCTTTTGCAATGCCCAGTAGCATCTCATTCCATTCTGGAGTCCTGTGCTTATTTCTCTTTCTTCATTGTTGTCTAATTAATGGTAATTCCCAAATATTTGAATTATTTACATCTTGTGAAGTACTGCTCTTCAATTTGCAATTCTTCTTGCCCCTTCTGGTTTCTACCAGTCAATAAGTGCTGTTTTTTGTCGCCATTTACCTCGAGTCCAACTGTTTTGGATTGTGCTAGTAGTTCTTGAGCGAGGCTTTTTATTCAGCCTGTGTCCTCTGCCAACAGTACGACATCATCCGCAAAAGCTAGAATGTTCACTTTAGTACAAACATTTGAGCGGGGATACATCATTTTTGTAGCTGTACTTCTCAGCGTCTCTTCTAGAGCTGGATTGGAAAGCAGAGTCATGATCATCTTATTCCAGTGCTAACATCATAACTTTTTGTGTAGTATTCTTCATTAATTTTAACTGGGCACTTGGATCCTTCTGTTCACATCAGTGCCATCCTAACAAGCTTTTTCTGGAATTCTATTTAATCTTAAACACTCACAAGTTTTCTGGATTTATACTGTCATAAGCTACAAGAGTAGGTGAGCCTTCTAGACATATTCCTAACATTTTGACAAAACTTGTTGGAGGATGAATATTTGATCAGGAGTAGATCTACCTCTTCTGAAGTCTGCTACAATTTTAGAGAAGAGGTTATATGTGGTGTTAAGCAAAGAAATTCCTGTATAATTATTGAAATCTAATTTGACCCTTTTTATATATTTTCACCGCAATTACTACTTTCCATTATTCTGGAATTATTTCTCCTTTCCATATTTTTAATTTTAGTGCATTCAATTGGAGCAACAGGGGGGGGGGGTCTTTCTCCGGCTTTTACGAGCTCCCGTAGGTATGCCATCCTCTCCAGGGGCTCTGTAAATAATTAATATTAAACATAGCTCATGTGATTATAATTCGTATAATATTTACCAGCCAAAAATGCAAGAGTTCTCCATGATGCTATTAGAAAGTCGGTAGGTTGAGAAAAACAGTTAATGATTAATATATAATAGCTGTTAAGGGGCTGTACATAAATGACGTCCACATAATTGGGGGGGGGGGTCACCACCTTGTGACAATGTGTGACAGGGGGGAGGTGGGGCGGGCTATGCTTCCTGAGACATCCACACTTCTTCCACTGTATATTTTGTCTTGTTTTTACTCTGACTGTGAAGGGGAGGTAGAAGTTTTTTGCATTTTTGTGACATCGTTGAAGGGGGGGACACTATTTGTGACTGACTGTGACAAGGGGGGGGGTCTAGTTTGGTCCAAAATTATGTGACATCATTTATGGACAGCCCCTAAATATCAAAGCAGCTGTAACAGCTAGACGAGGTGAACGGACATTACCGATTTCGATGGAACAACCTTTTCCGTTTTCGAGACCTCTTTGGGTGTTGGGAACTTAGCCATCGGGAAGCGGAATGGGACCTAACAATCGGAAAGTCCCTATAGAATCGCAACTTTAATGGTCTTCTTGATGGTGTGACGTGTTCTTGATTTTCAACTGGCGATTCTGATTTCTATGGCTTACAGAATACAGCCTCAGAGCGCGGCTTATGAAAGCATGGGATTTTACGTAATCACCCAAAAGAAACAAATTTTGAGCCCGCCCCTGAATTAAGTGTTTATTTATGGACGCTCTTTAACTACTTACTATGGTTCTTAGCATCCCATTCGATAAAATCTACGACACTCGATAATAAATGCTTGGGAAGGTTAACATTGTACCTAAATTTATTCGAAATTTTCAAGGTTTCTATTTGCAGTCTTGATTCTTCATGGATTATTTTAGGTTGTTGCTAGACTATTCAAAGCTCAGAAAATACTGCCACAACCATCCGCTCATGGTTCGCGTGGGCATTTCGTATCACCAGATTATTGGCTGAGCATGGCCGTAGCCAAGGGGGTGGGGGCGGGGGGGAATTAGGGCCCCTCCTGGAATTTCTTTTGCCCCCCTAGCTTTAAGTGTCTTTTTATTTATTATTATAGAACTATAAAACGTTTGCCCCTCCTAGCAAATTAATTTCCCCTCCTAAAGACATGACCTGGCTACGGCTCTGTGGCCGAGTGATCGTATTCGTGCTCGCCTTGGTGGCCTTGCAAGTTGTTTTCGTCCCCACAGTCTACATTGTAGAGCACAGGAGACGTTGTCGTGCATGTTATTCTCCGCGACTGTGGCATATCATGCACGACCACATCTCCTGTGCTACAATGTACACGGGTTGAGAGCAACTAGTTTGTATAAACTCCCTCTGCTGAAATTCGCCTTGAATTAAGATGTGACTTGGTGGTGTAACTGGCTAACACACCTGATGAGCAATTGGGAGATCCGGGTTCAAATCCCAGTCAAGTCAAATGATTTTTTTCATAGCGAATATCACCGTTATTGGTGAATACATTAAGGAAGTTTTATCCTTGACGTGATATTGATCTTAAGCTTTAAATGTGATGCATATTGTTTTGATTAGAGATAGGTACAATATAGATCCTTTTTGGGTGTGAATGGATGTGATATATTTGAGCCCTTGGGAGCAGCATATGTCCATCTGGCTTTCTGTAAGTTTTCCAACCTTTGAGTGTGAGCTTGTGCTTTACGAGAGGAAATCAAAATCATATTGTTTTTTGCTATTGGCTTGCTCAGGGTTGCTGGCTAGCAGTGCAGATGACCCGGACATTGATGAGCACTTCCGTCGTTCACTGGGCAGTGACTACCAGCATTTGTTCTCGAGAGGCTGTGGAAAGGGGCAACTGTGGCCCATGGCGTCTCCTCCGGCCAATGGCTGTGGCCTCTCTGTCAAGTTCTCTGGCAACTCAGGTGAGTGCAGTCCAGCGAGGGACAATGCGCAATTGATTGCTTTGATGTGCCGTGGAGGAGTGGAAGAGTGGCGCCGCTCTCATGATGAGGGTGTGTTCAATCAATCTTCTGGGCTATGGAATGGATATTAATGGAATACATTATGTTCCAAAACGTAGGCAAAGAATAACGGTTTAGTGATTTCTGATGACCTACCCTCGATGAAATGTTCTACTTAATGATTATTATTATTATTGTCTATTATTGTCGCATTCCACTTACAAGAGTTTAGCTATGGCTAGGGTAAGATGGTGACTCGTCAAAGTATAAAATAGTATTGGGGCAATATATACAGTATTAGGGGTATATAAATTATAACCTTTCAGAGTTAAGTTTGAAATACTAGGATACAATTAGGCATTTAGTACATGGGTACGTAAATTAAAACCATTCAGAGATATACATAATTTGAGGTACATGGATACAATTAGGCATTTAGTGCATTATAAAAGTTCTTGGTCATCAAGATACTCTTGAATAGAGTAGTATGCTTTAATTGTAAGTATTTCTTTTATATTTGTTTTGAAATGATGGAAATTGATCGAGTTATTTTTTAAGTGTGTGGATATCTTATTATACAGTTTTATACCCATGTAATATGGACATTTTTCATACATGTAGTTTTAGTCTGTGTTGTGGGTATGTTAATTGCAGGACATTTCTGGTTCTGTGGTTGTGTGACACATTGCCTTGATGATACAGATTGAGATTTGATCTAACATGACACAGAATTTCAAGTATATAAACGGAATACAATGTAAGTATTTTCAGCTTTTGGAATATCGGTCTGCAAGATTCCCGTTTATTCAGCCCAATCATATACCTAGTGATTCTCTTTTGCTGCCTAAAAACTGAAATAGCATCTGCGCTATTCCCCCATAGAGTTATACCATATTTCATAACAGCATAAAAACATCCATAATAAAATGTTAATTTGGTTTAATAGGTAGCTATTTTAGATAGGCGTGCCATTTGATAACAAAAGAGTGCTTAATTTTTTGCTGATATTCTTTGTATGCTCTCTCCACTTCATATTTGCATCAATTTATGCACCAAGTAAATTGATATAGGGTTTCAATTGTATTTCTTGCGCTTCTATGGTGATGGAATGTATAACTTTAGAGCTCTGGAGGGTCCGAAAATTAATGAAACCGGTTTTATCTTTATTCAACCTAAGTCCATTAGCTCTATAAACCATTAATCTAGTTTTTCCAAAGTTTCATAGGAGGTGTTTAGTGCCATTTGTTCATTGGGTTTTGTAAACTATCATTGTCGTATCATCCGCATACAGTAAAATATTTAAGGTTACATTACAATTATTATAACGATTATACAACGATTAAGGTGGATATGTTGATCACTTGATGAAAGATGCTACTTCATCAGGATTACCCAGCTGGCCGGTTCCTATTATGATTCCCATTATTCAACCCAGTTATCGCTTATTTGAAGTTTTATTTTGATACTCACTTGAACCTTACTGTAAAGCCAGTAGGATGTGGGTTCAGGTCAGGGCTGGATAGACACCTGACCACCTAGGGCTTAGTTAACGGCTGTCCATAAATAATGTCACACAATTTTGGACCAAAATAGACCCCCCCCCCCTCCCCAGTCAGTCACAAACAGTGTCACCCCTTTTAATGATGCTCCAATGGTCCCCCCCTTCACAGTCTGAGTAAAAGCAAGACATAACATACAGTGGAAGAAGTGTGGATATGTCTCATGAAGCATAGCCCGCCCCTCCCCTCCCCCCTGTCACACATTGCCACAAGGTGGTGAACCCCCCCCCCCCCAATCGTGTGGACATCATTTATGGACAGCCCCTTAGGTATGAATCCTGTCAACAAAGAGCTAGATACGTAGGCTAAATCAATCAGGACGAAGGAAAAAAGAAGTACCAGAGTGAAAACATATCAGCAAAAAATAGAGATGTGGTGGAAATAGAGATATGTTGTAGGCAGATGTGGACTTGTGATTGAAGGATACAGTGATTAAATCTTCAAATTGAAACTCTGACAATGACTCTCAATTAGAAATAAAACAACTCTACCTAAGTCATGACGTTCATGCATTATTTTAAATGTTACACGAGTGACTTGGGAACCGGAATCCTTTTCATGGCCTCTATGTGGAAGATACACTTAATTCAGCCGAGTTTAAAATGCAAGAAACAAATATATATGCTAACACCTATTTAGGAATTGGCAATTCCTAAATAGGTGTTAGCATATATATTTGTTTCTTGCATCGAATTGCAAATGAAATACATTGTTAATATTTCATGTACCATATGGTCAGAGTAAAAGACCGTGTACCTATGCAGTCGAAGAGCAGAGTGTACGAAGTCACTTGCAGCTGTGGGAGTAGCTACATTGGGCAGACCTCCAGATACCCTCAAGTGCCGCCTAATGGAGCATCAAAGGGCAACTAAGAACAGACAAATACGACTCTCTGCCATAGCAGAGCACACATGGACGGGCCCTACCCACAACATCAACTTTGAAGAAGCTAAGCTAATTTCCGAAGAAAGGAGATATTTCCCACGTCTTATACGGGAGGCCATCGAAATAAGCAAGAATGAAGACAATTTCAATAGGGAAGATGGCTATTCCCTCGCGAATGCCTGGAAACGCGTTTTGCGTGGGAAAAAGAAAAACAGCAACAGCCAATCACGAGCGACCTAACCCCTACGGATATGATATATAAGGCGGCCAACATACTGCATCCACACTTCACTGACCTGAAGAAGCCGACTGCAACGCCAGCGAAACTGTCGTCCCTGAACAATGGACCCACCCGGGTAATACCCGGAAGAAATGTATCTTCGAGCCTTAAACTTGTTTACAGCTCCCTCAGCATTTCTTTTTAGCTTGAAAACCCATTTACACTTTACAATATTTTTACCCTCAGGTTTATCCACAAGATCCCGTACATCGTTTTCGTGAAAAGAATCAATTTCTCTTTCCAATGCTGCTCTCCACTGACATCGATCAGTACCACTTAAGGCCTCAGATACTGATGAAGGCTCAACATTTTCGTCACATGTTAAATACAATTCAAAACCAGGAAACTCAGTCTGCTTTCTCTCTCTTAAAGGATACCTCCTTTCACCTTCGCCTAAAACATTGCTTACAGGGATATTTTCATTGACCTCACTGCCTTAGTCATGAGATTGACTTTCAATATCACTTTCTGAACCATGCACATTGTTGACATTTACATCACTACAATTACCATCATCATCATCATCAGTGACAACATTACACAATCCTGGAAGTGGCAAATCATCATCTGGGTGAAAAGGTATGTAAACAAGGTCATCAAAATCACCTTTTGCCACTTTAACAACAGATTTGCATGCAGTAAAACAATTTGCCCTGAACTCTACATCACGAGCAACAACTAGTTTTGTTGGGTCTCTTGGATCAAGCAAACGGTACCCTTTAAAATCTAATGAGTAACCCACAAAGATCATCTTTTCACTTCGAGGATTCAGTTTGTCCCCTCGAACTTCCCTAGGTGTTAATACATATGCGTCACACCCAAAACCCCTTATCTGATCATAGCTCACATTCTTACCTGTCCAAAGGGTTTCAGGGACAGTACCTGGAACACTCCTGTGAGGGCTCCTGTTTAACAAATATACAGCTGTATTTGCTGCCTCTGCCCACATCTGCTTAGCACATCCTGAGTGGATGAGCATACAACGCACTTTTTCCAGAATGGTACGGTTCAACCTTTCCGCAACTCCATTCTGCTGAGGTGTATACCTCACTGTCCTCTGATGAGTGATTCCCTTGGATCTGAAAAAAACCTTCAATTCACCGCTTAAGAACTCAGTTCCATTATCAGATCTGAAAAACTGCAACTTTTAACAGTAATATTCTCAGCCATGTTTACAAAATCAATGACTTTCTTCTTTGTTTCAGACTTATTTCTTAGAAAATACACAGTTGACCTTCTGGAGAAATCATCTGTCAGTGTGAGCATGTATCTAGCCCCATTCCATGACATAACTTTAGAACCAGATTCACAGAAATCAGAATGGACCAGGCTTAATAGCTCATTTTCCCTAGTAGAACAGTCCCTTGGGAAAGGTTTCCTGTGCTGCTTACCAAGAAAACACACATCACAATCATTTACAGACTCATTTTTGAAACTTATGCAGTCACTTAAATTGTCCCGCAGCAAAGTCATATTATGCCTTCCCTAATGACCCATTCTGTGATGCCACAGCTGATAATCATCCTTGGTACAAACAAGAGCCTGCTTTGATTTTACATCTAAATGGTACAACCCATTACTCGTTCTGCTTGCAGTGGCGAGTACTGTACCGCTACAGAAAAAATCACAATCACACATTTTACAACCCTGTTCAGTGTACACTACAGTTATTCCATTATCAGTTACTTGGCTGACAGAGAGCAAATTTTCTTTCAAACCCGGGACATGCACCACGTTCTTAAGTTCATAAATACTTTCACTTACATTTAATTTCACACATCCAACACCTTTACTTACAAGTTTATTGTTATTTCCCACAGTAATCTCAACGTGACCGCCACTGTCGGGACAATAATCATGCATTCTGTCACCGTGGGTGACATATGCACAGACGAGCCAGAATCCACAAACCAATCAGAATCACAAGATTCAGCTGACAAGGCACACAGAATACTCCTCATGCTTCTCTTGTCACCACTGTGCTTCTCTCCCTGAACCTCGGTTCTGCTCTCCTTCGGATTCTTTTTTAGTAACTGGGGGCACTGCGTTTTGAAATGGCCTTTTTCACTACTTCACTACTTTTTCATTTCCATACCTTCGATGCAGAAGAGTTCCCAATCACGGTTGAACTGCTGGCCTTCTTCCCTTTGGAGTAAAAGGCACTGCTGGTTGAACCGTCAGGAATACTCGAATCGTGACCGGTACTGATGGTTTTCCGGAAGCATTCATCGAGCAATATCGTCTTTACCCGATCTAAGTCCAAAACCTTTTCGCCGGTAGTGATGGCCATGACAAGATTATCATAAGATTTTGGCAGCCCTTGAAGAAGCATTGCGGCAACAAAATTTTCAGCCATCGGCTCCCCAAGCCCTTCTAGCTTGTGCGCCAACATGACCACTTCGCTAATGTAGCTATCCATAGATTCAAACTTGTATAATCTCATTTGGCACATTGAGCGAAGCAGGGATACATACTGCCATTTACTCTAATCTTCATAAGCCCTGGACAAAGCATCCTAGGCTTCCTTGGCAGTTTTTGCTGGTCTTACATGAGGATAAATTAGTGGCTTAACCATGAGGCAGATATCTGCTAAGGCTTTTTCATCCCTACAATCCCTACACTCCTTGCCGTCGCCAATGTCCGTTCCCATTACACAGCCCCACTAACCATTTCGACGTAAATAATTCATCATGGCAAACGATCAGTCAGATCACGGCCCACAAGTTTCTCAAATCCATACACTTGCGACGTGACCTGTGATTCACTCATTTTGATAACAGAATAATAAAAAACACTATTTACCACAAAAAAAACAATTATCTTACACAGCAGCGCATTGAAAGTGGGTTCTGAGCACATAACATGTTGTGAAATTAACGCTCGGGACGACAGATGATTAAGGATATTTGGGAGACTCGAAAAGATAACACCGGCTTCAAAACGAACAACATGGGGAACAGGATTTATTAAAAAAAAATATGACAAAAGATGATACGATGGCGACACTGTTGGGAGATTACAAGTATGAGAAATTTATGTCTCGCAACACTATGGCATGGCTCTCAATTTTACAAATGCCTTCGCTTCTTAAAATAAAGAGGGAAATTTTCAGATTAAAACTTGAAGTGTCTGTTATATATATCTTGAAGTGTCTGTAACTAGGGTGACGGATTGCAAGAACCAGAAGGAGTTCAAGAGTTAGAATGCCAGTGATAATTGTTAGCAGTCTACCATGATGGTATCCGGTTCATAATCGGCCAGTCCCTCAGTGAGCAGTGGTAGACCTGATTAAGGAATACTTTTCATGAATTAGAAATTTAAAAATAAAATGCTCAGTGGTGTAGATTGATAATCTATTATGTTTATAGGCCCTATAAAAATACACCTGCACCACGCGGTAACTTCAACTCATTGTCAGTGGCACTAAGCAGCTAAAATAATTTTGATATTTCCAGAATATTTCTGCTGTGCAAATAAAATACTTAGAAATAAGAAACTACATATTATAAATGAATTGAAAGTCTAGTAGCAGAAAATCTAAGAGGGTGAGAGGGAGGTCACAGAATTCCTGCATCCATATGTTATTTATCCATTTATCCATTGTGAGTGATTGAGTGGGGAGAATATATGAGTAGAGTTTAGCCAGAGAATGCCTAGATGAGGTGAGGTGACGACAATATATGCTTGGAGGAAAAAACAGACAAATGTCATGGAGAAATCTCATAAGCTGGCAGGGCGAAATAATTTGCATGGACTAATATGAGAAGTGACAAAAGTGCTGTTTTCTAACAAATTAAAAAAATAAATTGACCGAGGTTCAAGTGAAGATCTCAAATGACTGCGGAACTTGATGAGAATAATATGGTGCGTGCTTTGTGCACCACTTTTGAAATGAAACGGTGCAGGCAGTTTTAGCCATGTGAATTAATTGCACTTGGGGACAGTTTTTTCAGCAAAATAGTCAAAAGTTAAAAAATTTCATTGCTTAAGGCATGACTTAAACAGAAAACACAATTTTTACTTTATATACAACACCGCGCAAACCAGCTCGAGGGTGTGCAATTGAAGGGGTTTCATTCATTCAAATTCAACCCACACCAAGCAGGCTACACTCTTCCCGGCTCAAGTTCGAATCTCGGACTCTCCACTGCGGACCACGAGAAAAAGACTAGAGAGCAGTGAGGAGGAGGACAATGCAGAGGGCAAACCAGAAACTATAATTGAGAGTGATATTTAATGAAACATGCGGCATTCAGGTTAAGGTACCACTAGTGATTAGTGATAGTATTACCTAATGTGCACTATTAATGAATGCATGACATTGGTATGAGATACTAATAATTAATGCAGAAAAAAGTCATGCAGGGCATTTCAAGTGGGATGAGGATTTAATAATACATACTAATTAAAAGTCCTTAAACACAAGTATTATCTAGCCTCATTCAGTCTCATCTTCATTCCTCGACAGTCATGTTGACATTGAAAACTGAAAAAAAAAATAAAAGAGCCGAAATAGCTGTTAAATGGGCTTCGCTGTCTGCCCATTTTTTAATCTGGATTCCAGATTTGAATCGTATGTCAGCCTGTTAAAAGTGTCTTTAATTTTTATTGGAATGCAGCCCAGGTTCTTCCAGAGCACAAATCCAATTGCAAATTCAAAAAAGAAATTGAAGCCAGTGGGTAATCTTTTCTCCTAATGAAAAACAAATATGCGAATAATAATTGATGACTTCCTCGGAGCATAAGACTGCATAAGGTCTTCATCCACTTTGCCATTTTGGTGTGCACACTGGCCCTTTGCCAAGTGCTCCGTATGATATACCTATATATTCCTCTCTGCCCATCTAACGTCTAAACAGCAGCATTCTCTGCGGCTTGTCTGGCTTTTGCCTGCTCCTGACTATACTCCAATCCCTCTTTTGGGCTTTTTTCCGAACCCACTCATCCTTTGAAAAGTGAAATCTGGAAATTTGTGGTGAAAATCAAAATTACAGAATGTTACTTTGGTGAAATTTCTACCAGGACCATTTAATGACTTCAACACAAGAAATTTTAGCATCAATTTTCCCACCTTTTTATCATCAGACTGATGAAAAATGTTGGTTTACTTCAGACAGATTTCAGATCTGTGCTGAGTATCATCTGAAAGGGAATGGATTTGAAAATTAATTCAGCTGTTACCAAACTCAACTGGTTGCACAATACAGCAAATTATTAATTTCAAACAGATGCATATGTGAATAAAAATTGGTGCAAGATAAATGATGACATCAACACACGTGGTTTATACTTACCTGTGTTCTCTAGTTCCTTTACAAGGTTTTGGATATGATGCCTCACACATCCTGGCCCAGATGTTTCAAATTACCATATGAATACAATTCCCATTGGAATCTCCCTGTTGAAGCACATGGGTGTAATGAGGGCTTCATTGTCGTACAGTGACTAACGTTTGGTGGTGCTGTGTTCTCATTGCTGTGATCATCAACATCACCTTCGGCAACCCCCACACCCATGGGCAGCTCATCAAAAGTCAACGACAGAGAGAAACAGGAGTGTGAGTGGGCTCAAGTGTTGGTGGGCATACCTATTTCTGAGTGTCCTGTTGGACAGAGGCAGGAACTGGATCCAACCTGCGGCACTTTTTCATTCTCCTCCACGCCAGAGCCTCTAATTTGCAGAGATCCTCTATAGCCTCTTGATGGGAAATTCCAACCAACATCAGATCTTCAAACAAGCACTGAATACCTCTGCAGTCAGTTATGGTACCTGTAACTAAACGATTTTTCTGTCGGTTAAAACTTCATTCAAGTAGTCAAATAATAGAAACGTAAGCCATTGAATAATCTTTTCTTCTTTTTATTCTTTAGCAAGGAGTGGATTTACATACTTTTTGTGAATGTTGATATTGAAAATAAACACTCCACTGTTATCTACTTCCAGTATTTCTTTCAATATCAACTTCCAAATCATCTAGTAGGCTTTCATTGCCAACTTGGAATTGGAAAACAATCACGTTCAATGGAGCATTTGAATATAAACAATTACTCATGGAGTAAAAGCTGTGCAGTAAGCCACCCAAACATGTGACACTCAAACAAATGTTTGGAAGTGCATTTGGTAATCAAATGGAAAAGGGTGTCTGGAGCCTTACAAAAACTACTGAGAGAAAGCAAACATTTTACGTCATTTAATTGACCAGGGTATGTGCTCATGAGATGAGTCACTCTTAATTGAGATATTTTTTTAGTCAGGTTTAGATTTAGATTTATTGTTCTGTTGGTACTACTAGAAACATTGTCATAGGTACAGAGGAAATAGGAACCCTTACAAAGCATTTAACAAAAACAAACAAACAAACCCTTACAGAAACACTTATTGTAGTAAATTTCAATTCAGGTCAAGGGAAATTTCAGGAACGGTAAGCTTAAAGAAGAACTCGATGCTATCGGATTCTTATTTCACTTTTTAGATTTTAATAGTACACAATACGGAGGCCAAACGCTTTCCAAGATGGAGCATCATGTAGAACGTCTCTAGCATACAAGATCCCTTATCAGCTCCAGACGTCGCAGCATCCCGTGACTCTGCCGAGCAACACCTCCTACACATAGTTAGCACAAGGATCAACAGAGGGCAGCACCGGACAGCACTGCACATATTCACACCCAGGTAGCTCGTTCCACCTGGTATAACGACCCTGATGACAGGCTAGTTGCTGATCATCATTAATTAGAGATATTGTCATCCTTCTTCAGCACCCCTCCTCAATTTCTCAGGAGAGAAATAAATCCTAGATTAATTTAGTTGTGAGAGAAAGAAAAAAAATATATTTACACAAATGTTAACATACATATATACAAAAATTACTTATTCAAATCATTCAGTCATTCCCAAGTTTTCACGATGCTTTGAAAAGGGTTCAAATGACAGACCTTTAGTCATAATATCAGCTTTTTGTTCCTAAGAAGGTACATACATACTTGATGCTGATAATTTTATGTTGTTGCAAGTCCTTTACAAAATTGTATTTAACATCAATATACTTCAATGTTTTTACAACACACCTTTTTAGGGCATAAATACATGAAGTATTATCTTGAAATACAGGTATGCTAGTTGAGCCAGATATATGCCTAACTCTGAAATTACTTGTTTCATCCATAGGAGTTCTGAAACTGCTGTTGCTAATGATACATACTCCGCTTCGGTTGAGGACAAAGCTACAGAGGATTGTTTCCATGTTCCCTACATAACAGGGTCTCCAAACATTTCAATAACAAAGCCAGAAATTGATTTTCCACCCACATTGTTGGCAAAGTCAGCATCTGCATATAAAGTTAAAGAAATGTGGGTACGTCACGCTCATGCTACTTTCCTTACTACTCATCGGTGGCACCACCACCAACCTCTATGACAAATGAAATGCTAGGCCCGGAACTCCTCCAGCAAGTGAAGGGCATGATCCGCCACATCACTCCCCTTGGCAGTTGCGGAGCCTATCCTTCAAAGAGACAGGAGTGGGAAACGACAACAAATACAATATTTAAGAGAGAAAAGAAATAAAAATTAAATGCAACTAGGTGACATAGTCTGATAAATGCTTTGGAAAGTGAACTCTTCTCCCTGATCTTCGGATTGGGATATGATGTAGGGGATGCTCATTAACACTTTCACTGTCACTAGTTGGTGCTTGGTGCCCATGTCTTGGCAGCCACAACACTACATCATCCATAGGGTCACACGAAACATTTGGATTATACTCAAAAGCAGGTTTTACCCTGTCAATAGAAACACTACCACTTCCCATCCATTAACACATATTTTAAATGTTTTAGGGCCACGAGAGAGGACCAAGAAAGGGCCTTCATAGGGTGGGTCTAAAGAGCTGTGCACCCTATCATTACGAAACAAACACATGGGAACCAGTGGCCAACTCTTTGAAGACAAAAACACTTTTGGATCCATGGCGAGTGACCGGCTGGGGGCGGAAGTTGTGGAGGTTACTCTTGAGGGTAGTGACGTGTAATCAGTGATAGCTATACTTGAGAGGGATTTATCAGATGAGAAGAACTCCCCTGGAAGGTGGAGAGACTGTCCATACACTACCTCTGCAGGAGTAGCCTGGATATCCTCCTTCCACATGGTGGGCATGCCCAACATGACAGTAGGAAGGTCGTCAGTCCAATTTCGGTCTCCATGGCTCCTGATGGCCACCTTGAGCTGCCGATGAAATCACTCTACCATCCCGTTAGCTGCTGGGTGGTAGGCAGTCGTCCGGAATTGGTGGGCTCCGGTGAGTCTCATCAGTTGGTGGAAAAGGTTTCCTTGGAACTGCCGCCCCTGATCGGTAGTGATCCGCATCGGAGTTCCGAATCAGGAAATCCACTCCTGAAGAAATACTTTGGCAACTGTCTTGGCCGTAATGTTAATGAGGGGGAATGCTTCCGGCCAGCGGCTGAAACAGTCAACACAGGTTAACAGATATTTGTAACCATTACTTGGGGAAGTAGTCCAACCAAGTCATTGTGCACATGACTGAATTTGGAATCAGCCAGGGGAAAATCGCCAACAGGTGCTGACACATGCCGTGTCACCTTGTTTTGCTGGCACTGCATGCAGGAGCGGGCCCAGGTTGGCAGTCCTTCCATATACATGGCCAGACAAAATGCCTTGCCACTAACCTGGTCATCTGGTGGATTCCGGGGTGAGACAGAATGTGGAGCGAATGGAACACTTGCCTCTGGAAAGGCTCTGTGACGATGGCTGGGCGACACCAGTGGAGACATGGCAGACCAATGGCTAGGCTGAGTCTGGGAAGGCAATCTCTTTTAGGACCAGTGAGGGGTTGCTGTGGGCCTCAGCCAACTCCTGTCAGTTTTCTGTGATTCTGCTAGCAAGGAAAAATCAAGAGAAGCAGAAACTTTGGCAATACGGATCATAGTATGGGAGACAATGTTGTTCCGGCCAGTAGTGTACTGAATGTCTGTCGTAAACTGGCCAATGAGGTCTAAATGCCGGAACTGACTGACTTGTCGCGCCTTTGCGAGAAAGCAAAAGTCAAAGGCTTATGGTCTGTAAATATGGTGAAGCACCGCCCTTCAAGCATATGGCGAAACTGGAGGACTGCTTTGTAAGCCGCCAAGAGCTCCCTGTCATATGCGCTGTACTGCTGCTCAGTCTCATTTAACTTTTTAGTCCAGAACGCCAGTGGCTGCTGGAGGGCTACGCCAATGGATGAGTTAGACACGTCTGTAAAGAGACCAAGAGGAAAGCTAACGTTGGGATGCATCAGTAGCGTACTGCGGCTAAGTACTTTCTTGCAGGCGAGGAAGCTTGATTCTGCCTGCGGAGTCCACTGGATGGCGTCGTCAGTCTTCGGATTGCCCGTCAGGAGATCCGAGAGAGGAGACTGCATTTTGGCGGCATCGGGGATGAAACTGCGATAATAGTTCAACATCCCCAAAAATTGCCTCAATTTCCGAACAGTAGACAGAAAGGGGAAGTTGAGCACTGCTTCCACTTTCTCTGGAAGGGGACAGGTGCCTTCCTTGGAGACCAAACACCCTAGAAAGTATACTTCTGCCATAACAAAAATGCACTTTGCCGAATTAATGACAACTCCGTACTCCTGCAACCGGCCAAACAAGGTTTTGAGTTGATTAATGTGCTCCTTTTCGCTAGTGGCTACGATTAAAATGTCGTCAATGTAGGCAAATGCAAATGCAAAGTCTTTGAGCACCTCGTCAATAAACCTCTGAAAGGTTTGAGCCGCATTTCGGAGGCCAAATGTCATGTAAGGGAATTCAAATAGCCTAAATGGAGTAGTGATGGCAGTTTTTGGGATGTGGGCAGCGTGAATCTGATGGAAAGCACGGACAAAATCAATTTTAGAGAAAATTGTTTTTTACACAAACCTTGGCTGAAGTCTTCAGTATGGGGGACAGGGTAACTGTCTGGAATCATTCTGTAGTTCAGAGCCTGATAATCACCACACAGGCGCCACTCACCATTGCTTTTGAGAACCATGTGAAGAGCGGAGGACTAGCTTCTATCGGACCTTCGTGCAATGCCTGTCTTTACCATCATTTCGAACTCCCGCTTCGCTATGGTTAGTCTATCGGGAGCAAGGCGACGGGGTCTTGATGTCACTGGGGTTCTGGGGGGATTGTGCGGATGTAATGTCCCATAGTGCACTTGCCTGGGTGCTCCTGGTGGCCTCGTAATGTCAAGAAAGTATGCCAAGAGGCTGTGATAGGGAGACGACTCGTTGATAGCATGGACTCGATCAGTGTTATGGTTACCAACTATTCTTGACACAGATAGAGCTTAAAAATCCCCTCAGTGTCACCAGACCTATCCCTTCAATGTCTTTTCCAGTGTACAGATATGCATTATACAGATCACTGTTTGCGGCATCAGTCAAGTGCATCATTTTCAAACCGTACCTAGCCGGCTTGCTGGGGATATACATTTTGAAGCAGCATTGACCCCTGAAGGCAATTCACATTTCATCAATACAAGTTGAGGTGCCCATTGAATAGCAGCGTTGGGAGTTTTTATTATTAGACAACATGATAAATCGGAAATTGGTGCTAATGGGTCAGTTTTGGAGCGGTCCATTCTGTCCGCATGGTTATCAAAATGGAGACTCGTGAGAAGAAGATTAAACCTTTTTCCTGAAAATTGGACAATTTTCCTGCCAGCACCATCTGTGGCAAAAAATACTGCATATGTCTTCATTATTTGATTTGAAAACCGCAGAGTAAGTGAAAAGACCAAGAAAGGCTTTCAATTCTATCAAATCTAAATTTTGAAGCTCAAGCCAGCTGTCCGCTCTTTTGAAGGTTAATGTTAGTCCAATGCAATATAAATTGTACCATTCCTTCATCAAAAGTCTGTGACCACCAATCTCAGGCTCATCATAGGCTCAACTTCCTTACCTAGCCATCCAATGGAATCCTTCCAACCAGGTTTTTCGGTGACGATGTTATGCAAGTGTGTACGCATTTTCCTCTTTGACTCTCTGGATGACCACTTACAGCGATTTCTCCCATAAAAAATTGTCTTTGCTGCTGGGGGAAATCTTCTTTCACGATATCACTTCCTTCCTTGTCTGTTCTATCTCCTTCACTATCATCAGTATCTGTACCTTAATCACTTCCGATACTTAACATAATCGTCTTTAATGTCACGTTCCACTTCACTCTCATCTTCTGGTAAGTAATCCAGACCTGCTCCTCAAAACCAGGTGTTTCTCGTCGTAGTTTCTGAGAAGGACCGGGTTGGTCACTCATGGTTACAGGGGCAATTCAGTAGCAGCATGAACCCCACTAATGTGTCCGTAATCCGCGCTGTTGTGGGGCGTGTTCAGGTATAGCTCTTTTGTGAATTTTCTTTGATTTGCTGAACCCAAAGACACGACGAGAGGTCAGTTACCCAAAGAAATGAATGGGGCACACAAGGCGTGGGCACGCACACCATTTCAAGATTCAAAGGGTTCCATCATTCTTCCAACATACATGACCTGTGTATTGCTTGCGAGGGGCACAGGCATATTGACACATAAATCAGGCAATACAACCACTGATTTAAGATAATTGTTAGAAAAACTATAACAAGTTTCACATTTGTAGAACTGGGAGTGTGGTCTTTTCAAAGAAGCAAGATTTTTTTATTTTGTGAGAACCCTCGGCATCGATTTGGGTAACCATTCCATCATACTGAACATATTTTCAAAAAATTAATAAATAAATTATCTACATTGCGTGACTAACAAATGGTGCAAACAAGGTATTGTCTATTCTGATACTTGTACAATCACTTATGCTTGTGTTTTAATCAGTTTCGGAATCATATCCATGAACATAACGACTAGTCATTTTCCAATTTAGTGACGTGAGGTCTCACAGACCGCTCATCAAATTCCGTTGCCTTTTTACAGAAATACAGAATTCACGTTTGAAAATATTAAGTTAAGGGTTAATGTTTTTTTAAAAGAAGAAATGGTTGCCGGCTTTATTTTGTGGAAGCTATCCATCAAGGAGAACATGAAAAATAACTTTGTGAACTCCACTCTAAGGATTAATTGAAATGACCTGAATGTCATTTTCAGGTGAAAAAATAAAGTTTTTGTTTCTCTACAAATGGATGAAAACTAATTCATGGTAGGGGAGGGGAAAGGATTGTGGGGGGGAGGGGGGGTGGATAGGAAGGGACACAGGCTGAAGGGATGGTAGTTAGAAAGGTTGAGATGAGGAGGGGTGCTGGTGCTGGTGGAGAGGTGTGTTTTGAGGACTCACTTTCCACGATGGGTTGGGTTTGAAATTTGGAAAGGTTGGGAAAAAAGGAGTGGGGGTGGGAAGGGTAACACTGTTATTCATTCTTACACAATACCATTTTTCATCAATTTTCTTGTCCTTAAGTCACTTTATTCTTGCTGTTTCTTAACCATTTCAGACGTTAGTGCTTTTAAGGGGAAAATGCATTGTGGAGAGTGGGAGCAGACTTGTTCGTTTGCTGAGGGGACATTGTTATGAAGTGTTGTACCATTTGAAGGGATTCTAGGGCATCTAATCTTTTTCCATTATTCTCAAAATGTAGGATTTTTGCACAAAGCTGAGTCGATGGTTGTTTTCCCTTAGGCGGTTCGAAAACATTGAGTCTTGTTTCATTTTCTTGTGGAACGTTTTGTGTTCTTTGACGCTGACATCGACACTTATCTTTGTCTTGCCTTGTGTGGGGCAGTCGTCACACTGTAGGGATACGATGGGGTTCCCAAAAGTAACTGGAATCGCATTGTGGTGGTCCACCGAGCGGGAACTTAATGCTTTCAAGGATCAACTGCGTTTAGAAGAGATGTGAAACTTTTACCACTAGCAAATACGGTGTTGTCTCCTGTGAAACACACATTGAATTTTTCAAGCACTAGTGTATGTACATTTGTACATACCGACTGCTAGGTGGCAAACATGAAATTTTGTATGGTTCCTTATTTCTTATATATTCTATATTAGTGATTCTGGTGTATTTTTGTAAGTGATTTTTTATTGGTTTGAGTTTAGGGTGCGAGGCAGAAAATTCAAGAATCAGTTAAGTTTGTGCAAATTTAAATGAATAAGGCAGACATTAGCTCAATATATCTATAATACAATATACAGTAGATTCCGGTTAATTGGGACACATCGGGACCGGTGTACTTTGTCCCAATTAAGCGGCTGTCCCGTTTATCCGAATTATCCCGTAAATATGTTTAAATAAGCGTTGAAATGAAAGTCAGAAATCTAAGTGGCAATTAAATGCTAAATGTTTAATTCCATAGTATTTAAACAATAAATTGATAAGAAAACGTACATTATAAACATTTTTGGAAACCTTTTGTCATAAAAAAAACTCTTGGCATCGATCTACTTCAGGTATATTCCCTTTACAAAATCCTGCAAAAGAAGAACTTTTGATTAGATAAAAGATTTACTATGGAATATTAGATAAGAATAATTGATGATCTAAAGCTTCATTTGCATAGAAACCAGGGAGTACTTACAATTTATTTAATGAGTAGCTCCTTGTTGAAGGAATTTGTCCAGGGTGTTTTGCTTCATTCTCTTCACCCTTGTTGCACATACAAAGTCAGCACAGGCATCTAATGATGACATCAGACTTCCTTCGTTGCCCTCTTGCATGAAATAGCGTCGCAACCCGTCAATAAACTTCCTGGCATCTGCAGAAGTCACTCGGCTACACTGAGATATGTCATCATCTCCATGACTCTCCTCGCCTTCAACCAAACCTTGTTGTTTAGCTAGTATAGTTTCCACTATATCATCTTCTCTGCTATCATTTTTGTCATAACAGTCCAAATTGGAGTCGATCCTTTCAAACTCCTCAAAGTTCTTTATTTGATGCAGCTCGGAAACGGATTCATTGTCACTTTCATATTCAATTTCTTGCGATATTTCTGCACTTGAGAGCTTAAAACCACAATGAATAAAACAATTTCTAATTGTTGTACTGCTGACTTCTCGCCAGCTATCTGCCAAAAACGTTACTGCTTGCAGGACGTTCACCTTTGAGCTCACTTCCTTGGCAGTTGAAGACGATGTCAGAAGATTATCTTCTATTGATGCTAGAATGTGATCAATCAATATTGCGCGATATTTTGTTTTCAAATTTTTTATGATCCCCATGTCCATTGGTTGGACAAGAGATGTTGTGTTGGCTGGTAAAAATTCCAGCTGAATATTTTTTAAGACGTTGGAGCAATTAGGGTGTGCCGTACAATTATCCAGAATAAGGATCACTTTCCTCGATTTCCTCGCTATTTCCTTATCCCAGCTGCTTAACCAATGGCTGAAGAGGCTTGCAGTCATCCACGCATTTTTATTGGCGTAATACTCCACTGGTAAGCTGTTCATTCCTAACCCCTTAAAGCAGCGAGGATTAGCACTTTTTCCAATCACCAAAAGTTTCCTTTTGTCACTTCCCGACATATTTGAGCAGCACAAAACAGTAATCCGTTCCATCGCTTTTTTTGACCCACTTAACTCCACGTAACTGTAGCACAGAGAGCCATTAGGTGTGGCTCGGTAATACAGGCCGGTTTCATCGGCGTTGTACACGTCATCTGCACAGAATTCCTGAAGTATGGTGGGTAGCCTCTTACATCTCCATTCCTCTCCACTTGCAAAATCAGCACTATGTTTTTCTCCGTGAGCATTTTTGAACTTGATTTCGTTTCTACTCTTCCATCTAGATAGCCAACAATCTGTTGACTTGAAATCATTATGGCCTAGCTTCAAAGCTAACTCCTCCGACTTTTTTTTTAACATTGGTCCACTGATACTAACTTCTCGTCTACTAACAACGGAAAACCATTGATTAAGAGCGTCCTCGATATCAGGATCCTTACCTTGTCATTGGCGTTTTTGGGTAGCACCTTTTTTCCTTTTACGGCTCCAATCTTCTCTAAGTTTATCCTGCTGCTGTATTAATCGAGCTATTGTTGATTTTGGCACTCCTGTTATCTCCGCCAAACTCCGAAGGCTGGTTTGAGGTGGATGGTCCTTAATTCGGTCCAGTATTGCTACTTTTTCAGCCAGTGAAAAATCCTTACGCGGCATGTTAACCTGAATTAGGAACTTTTTCTCTGCTCTCGGCACTAAAAAATACGAATTTTACTCACTTAGAATTCACTTACACACCAGATGAATGATATCACAGGTATGAAACTGACACTGGTTTGATATTGTTGACTCTAAGAAGTTGAATAGCAATTGAAGGGAAAAATCTGTACCTAGCACTCGTTGACTACCAGAGATATGGGTGGAAAAAGAGAAAGGTGAGAAACAGGTGAATTAGTCAGTTTGGAGGCGGAGAAGGGAAAGAGAAGACATGAGTCAGCGTGTGCAGGATATCGTAAACAAGAAGTTCTAGGTGAGTAATGCTGCTTATCTCTACCATTCTCCCCTCTTCTACATCTGCCAGGAAACTTGGAAACCCGCCCCTACATTCTCGCAGGTACCGCGGCTTACCCTCACCGCAGGTGTCACCCTCCTCTCAATCCCTAACGAATTCACCTCCACCCTTCTTTCCTCGAAACATTTTATCTCATGACACATCGCCTACAGCCTAACCTTCACCTTAATGGTATACTCCGCTAATGAAGCCAAGTTGTGTACCTACACTGTACATAAAACCCAAATCCCTTTCTAGCTGGACTACCTGAGAACGAAGGCGAGTGTACAAACAGTGAAGCATTAATTGAAAGCGCTTTCATGACTGACTTCGTTTAGCAATGGTAAATGAGACAGTGAAGGTGGGAATAGATTCCCTCATGGGGGATTGGTTCCAATGCACAGGGAAAATGTACCAAATGATTTACAAGAGCTTAAAAATTTGTGTTTATTCAAGGGAGTAGGAGGCAAATACAACCGATGCATGTCCCAATTAAGAGGCTTCCTGTCCCAATTAACCGGAGAAAATTCAGGGACTTTCTTCAATTGGGTTCCGTTCTTGATGATTTGTCCCGAATAAGCGGCTGTCCCAAATAACCGGTGTCCCGATTAACCGGAATCTACTGTAGTACTTTAAGTATGCCCAATCATAAAAGTTGTGTTCTGAACAATTCTAATAAATCTCACACAATCAAAGGAATTTGCACGAAATGCACAGCTCTGTCACTGTTCTGAGTCACGCTCAAAGCTGATGCAGCAAGATGTTCATCCTTGGATAGGTTTCTGCTCCTTAAGCTGGATGAGGAAGCATAAGGCTTTGAATAAATGAAAGGAATGTGAAACACAGGTATACACACATAATTAATGCATTATATAGAAAGTTTATTTCACTATTCCTGACAGAATGGGTTATTGCAACACACTAAAGAATAATACATCCAAATGAAAACAGCATTTTAACAGCAAATGTTTTGTCTGTTTAATGATGTCCAAGTTGCTCAGGTAAATATTGCCTCTGTGATGAAAGAGTGAGCACATATGAGAAGCACTGCCTGTCAAAGATTTAATGAGGAAGAGGCTTCTGCTACGGTGGCAAAGGAGCTGAATACATATATGATAACTTAAGCAACCTTGCCGTACTCACAAAAATCAGAATACCGAAGAATCCAATGCTGGAGAGGAAAATGAAAAACTTTCAACTTTTGTGGTTCCACAATGATAATGAACAAGTTCCACCAAGTTATGCTCAAAACGACCAGTTACTGCAAGAAAAAGTAAACTTCAGAATACATTAACACCAGATTTAATTAGATAAACTTCACACCAATCCTAAAGACTGATTGGAGCTTTGAGGAGAAGTCCACACAGTCTGTTAGCTCTGAGTTATATACACATGAGATATGAACACACCACTGAGTGCCCCAAGCTAATTTCAGATCAGTTACAATTATAAAAACTACTGAGTATAGTTATCACAAAAAGATCCATTGAAATTGAGTTTTGGTGTACAAGTTCTAAGTTTGAATTTCCAATTAGTCCATCATTGCATCACAGTAGCACTAGTTAAATCATAAAAGCCCAGAGCAGGGCCCTAAAAAACTCAAGTGGTGCACTCCATTTTTAAAGACGGTTGAGAATGATGCAACTTAGCGGAAATGTCCATTCAGTGTATGTACTTTATGTGTCCATATGACACATAGAGTGGGCACAATCAGATCACGGAGTGTCCCAAGACAAGGCATGCCTTGGCATTAATAGACTAAATATAGCCATTAAAATATATAAAAAATATAGCCAAAAATTACATTATATAAAGTGGAACTAACAATAAGTTAAATGGCAATCATTTATACAAAATGTCTCTGTTAAACTCTTTTAAATAAAGTTGGAGAGCTACCAGTTGTAAAATTACTGTCTGGGAATGCAATTAACGAACAAAATTATGAATCAGCAAACTTATTATGTCAGTTTACTCGGCTAACGTTATGAACCTTCATTCAATCGACTTCATGCATTTCCAAATTATCAGCACAACAAGCTACCAAGAGTTAAAATTACATAGGAAGTGGTATTTCTATTGCGAGGAGCTCATTTTGCATTTGCAAATGGTATTCATTCACATCTCTGCACATAAAAAGATGATTGATAATTTGAATGATATAAGGCAGCAATTTGATTCAGTGAAAGCCGGAAAAGTAGATGTTTTGTAATGTGCACTATTCGTATATCTTTGTAACTACATATATACGTGTATTATCATCAAGGTTATCATGTTGTAATTAGTTTGTTCTTCATTACTATTTAATGTTAAAATTTTACTTGGGCCTCAAAAATGAAGGTACTTATGTAAATTTCATCAGAACACAATTGCTATCCTTTCATTCCGTGTACCTCGCATTAAACATGGTAAGTACTGATGTAAATTTCTTGAACTCACTAGTCAGTTTGTTGGATAGTTTCCCCCTTTTTGTGAGACATGCTTTAAGGGTGATACTATATCAGAAATGGAATGGTGGGCCCCGACTTTCATTTGCACCTCAATCCCTAAGGATGGCTGGCTATGGTAGGGCTAATTGAGCAGAATATCAAATCTTTTGATGGAAGAAAAGTAGGCTTGTGGCAAAATGGCTCTACACTCTTTGAGAAGTGACGTCAGTGGAAGGCATTTGAATGCGTGGTGGTGGCGGTGTGTATCATTGAGTTGCTATGGTTGATTGGTCAAGACCCTCCCATTGGGTGGCACAAGCAGGCGAGGGAGGGTAAGCCAGAGGAGTGGAGAGGAGGCTCCGGTGGGATGTTTGACCTTCATTAGCTGCTGCCCGTGGCAGTTTGCTTTTCTTATAAGTTGTCATATATGCCAGGGATTCTAACTAAAGGGACCAGTGTATATTTTCTATCACATTTGCATAAAGCAAACTTTTTTCCACTAAATTCATTCCCAGATCTGTTTTCCAGGGACCACCTTATATGAATTGAGTGAATCATATCTATGGAAATTTTTTAAACTTCATTGAAAATGTTGGAGACTGATTAAGCAGTCAAGCCCTTGCCAGTTGTGGAGGTGGTTCCCCATATGTCAACAGCGCCTGTTTTCACTCACCTCCTTCCTGTCTCTCACTTGACAGTCGATGACCATTTTGCCAAGGCTCTGGGCGAGACGTGGCACCAGCTGCAGCAGCAGGAAGAGGGTGCCGTGGGTTGTGAGGATGGGCCGTGGCATCAGCCTCGAGGACGCTGTGACGAGAGGCAGGAGGATGTTGGCGGCATCGTGGATGGGACTCGGCATCCTGTGTAGTGTGTGAGTGTGTGTCGCTGTTATGTTGGTGGGCACGATGGGATAGTTTGGAGACTCGGAAGTGGGATGCTCCCTCTGCGTGTGCGTCGTTGGTACTAACAAGGTGAGGGCAAAGGTGGCACGACAGTCACCAGTGCATTGATGCCCAAGAGGAGCATGTGTTGCCCAATTGTGCATTGTGCCCATCCCATGTGTGCATCGGTGTCATTTGAGAAAGAAGTGATGTGCGAAATGTGCCGGTGACGTCATGGGAAGTGCAAAAAAGATGGCACAAGATTGTTTGGGTTTTGGGGCATTACAATCCAGAGGTTTATCTGATGGTTTATCTGTTCACCTTTGGTTGTAAGGGCAGAGAGGACTGGCTGTGTTTAAAGTGAAGATGGATCCTAAGCAGGGCCGTGCCATGAGCCGAGCCCCACTCGCTGTTGCCAAGGGAGCAGCAGATGAGGGTGGGTGGCAATCTCTCCCTCACGGGTTATGTTTTGGACCTTGATGCCTCCGATTCCAGGCTAATCAAAGTGTTGAATTCTAGCTGGTAATTGATTTGAGCCCTTTGAACAGATGGTGTGAATGAGACGTGGTGCATTGGAGTTATTGCAGGCTGATTGTTCAGCAATGTTGACGTTTAGTGGTGATGTTGACAAGAGCATGTCGCTATCACCTGTATGCACTTTAAATTTACTTTTAAAATGTATGCTCTGGTTAAAGGTCTCCTTGTGGCTGATAACATTTTGTCCCAGGGTGTACTTCTCGGATTGCATTAGATGTGAGGAATAGGGTCAGCCATTTTTAACATCCAATTACATATTCCATTTATGTATTTGATTTTTTGTTTTTATAATTGTGAATATATTTATCATGAAAGTTTCTCTTCATTGCCCATTATATTGAGTTATTCAATTATAAATATACTTAAGTGTAAAATATATTGCTCATACATATTTAATCTCTTCCTCATTCTTATTCTAAATAAGAAGACAAAGAATCTTTAAAGATAATGCATTGTTGTGTATTCAATAAAAGTCAGTAAAACTGTGTGCTGGTTTACTGAATGTTTGAATTGCCTTGCTTGAGAAAAAAATTGTCTTAAGCCACCATAAAAATGTAAAATAATTCTCTACTTGACATTTGTGATATGATTGTTTTGTCTTGACCCCTGAAAGTGAGAATCGTTAATTCATAAACATAACATTTTTGTGAGTATAAAAGAAGGATAAAAGAAATAATTTTTGTCAATGTATTATTCTCCGGTAACTTCCTCTGCTCCTTCCTGGAAAATCCATTTGAGTTAAACAGTCTTCATTTATGACAATGCCTTGGCATGACATCATTGTAGAGGGTTATTACGATGCAACTCTGTAATCAGAGACATACCATGCATATTTGAATGTACATAATAATAAATTTTTTCCTCTTTATGCTGCTGAAAATGCGCAAGTCATCACATAATCTTGTGGCGTTTATTAGAGTGAATAGTTGGAGAGGCGGCAGCACTGGGGCTCGAGTCTCCGGCCATTATGACGGCAATGAAACCTAATGCTTGTCGGGGCTCGGAGGGGAATGTTACATAAGTAACAACGTAAATAATTATAAGTTTATTTATCCAGCTGGATCACAATGCACAGTAATGAAAATACATATAGCAGATGTATAGGATATATCAAAAGGAAAAGCAATTATGTTTACAAATAATACAAAATACAGATACATCAAAGTTATATACACTTAGATAGATATTCATTTACACTGTAATAGAACTCATTGACCAGGAATGAAAATAACATTTTTTTAAACAAAGGAATTCTTTGTTCATTTTTGAAACAATAGGTACATATTGAACAATTTTGTGCACATTGTTGTTGGCCCTTTAGCCACCATAGATGGCCAGGGACGTATTTATGACCTCTTGAATGGCCCCCGGCGGAATCTAGAATGAGGCCCCCAATGTTATAGTCTTGCAACCTGGCAGCTTGACATAGACTTTTCCTTGCTTGTAAAGACAATTCATAATGAGTACAAATATCCATCTATATTAATACTCTGCTAGTAGGCGCCAGGTTACTTACAACTATATTTATATTTTTCATTCAGTACACTGCAAATCCAAGTGTGCCATAACTCTGATCGCGAGGCCCCATGCATGCCCCTGGCGGCTGCCGGGTACGCCATATGGTAAATACGGCCCTGCCATAGACACGTTTGTTGATTTAACATGTACCAATATCTTTACATCTTCTGGTATTGTATCAGTGATAACTATATTTCGTTGTAAATTCATTCCTGTTTTTCATTTCATAAATGACTATGTATACACAACCCTAGTAGCAACCCTAGTAGCATGGTAAATGTATACACAACCCCAGTAGCAATTCATATACATACAACATCCCCACAATATCCGTAATATCCAACTATAATGTCCACACAATATCCAATTGTCATCCAATAATTTTGTATAGATATCCATACAGTATCCAAAGTTGCCGCCAAATGCCATCCATATAATATCCAACTTGGATATTAACTAAAAAGGGGTCCTTTTCTACTGCTTCATATTTTTCTCCAATTTTACCCTCCTCTTTGCACTTCAATCACCAACTTGAAAATGTATTTCACCCTCATTGTAAAGAATTATATTATCATAGAGCCTGGATAAGTCTGAACGTATCATTGCCTCAGGAAAGAGAGTGCACAAAAATTATTGTGCAGGCAATTATGGAGGAATTGTAATAACTAAAAGATGCAATAGTTACCAACGCAGCTCATATATAGCTAGGACAAATAATTTTGTAGTACCAAGGTGAGCCGAGGTATGATTAATCTTGGATATTATTTTTAGAGGTAAATATTGTCCTAGTCATTATTCAATATGTCTGCATTCGTCTGTCAGTCAGATATGGGGCTACAAATGTAATTGGACCGATTTTAGAGAGAAATATGTATGGGATTAGGCTGAATGAAAAGAAAGCAACTGTCGTGAGATTTTCCATATAGTGAATCAAGGCGATACTAAGTGTTAAGCCAGAACAGGTGAAATAGTTTAGTTACTTGTGGAGAACGTTGGAAGAAATTGTTGTAGTATTGGAGCATGAAAATAAATATCTCTCAACAAGGAGCTTAAATATAACTGTTTCAGGCTGGATATGGTGGAAGTTATCAATATTCACAATGAATAAAAACACTTAGTAATCTTCCACAGATTTATTTCTTTGGCACGACGCGTTTCACCACACTGTGGCATAATCATGTGCCTCATGATTATGCCATAGTGTGGTGGAACACGTAGTGCCAAAGAATAAATCTGTGGAAGATTGCCAAGTGTTTTTATTCATTATGAAGGAGCTTAACCCTATTGGAAATTTCCTTTAAGAAATATTCTTATTAGAAAATCCTGCTGAAGTGCTACCCCTTTCCATAGAAATATCCCTGGTTTACCAGACAACTATGACATGAATGAGTATCCTCTGAGAAAATTGGTACAGAAAAAAGATACAGAAATTCTTGGTAGAAAATGGCACTAATGATACAGGTAATTCTGTATCACGATACAGGGCCTAGTGTATCACAATATAAATATTCTTCTCCTAAGTGTGAACACTTGTTTCTTTAAATGTTACTCTTCACATTGGCTTTGATAATTATTATATACCTCGCGAGTTCGCAGAATTAACCCCTGCGCAAACGCGCCATCTTGGTCATTATCTTCATGAGGACCCCTCTTGAGCTGGCTTTATTGTGGGTGCTTATAATAAAGACTTTTCACTCCATAAAGACGGCCTTATGAATTCCGTAATTGCTCAAGTGTGTATGCTCACTGGGGATCCTTATGATAAAGACTTTCACCCCATAATATATGCCGCCCTTATATGAGTTCCGTAATAACCCCCCTAATACTAATTGTGGTATAAAGTCATCGGTGAGTCGAACGTGATGCCTAAATCTTTAATTTCATGAATTTCTTTAATCATGTGGCCATCCACTCAGTATACGAAATTTATATTTATTTCTTTTCGAGTATGTGTGAAATGATAACATTTTTTAAGGTAGAGTTTGTTATCAATGGAGTATTTTATCAGATTATTCATATCTTCTTGAAGGTTAAAGCAGTCGTTGAGTGTAATCACATTTCTAAAGATCTTCACATCATCCGCAAATAAAAGACACTGTGAATTTTGTATGACGATTGATATATTATTTATTAATAAAAATCAAAAACAATAACGGTCCTACATTTGAGCCTAGTGGTACTCCGGACATCACAAAGTATTCATCCGATGTGCACCTATTAAAAGCTACATATTATTTTCTACAAGGTAAGTATGAGCGCAACCAAATTATCACAGTACAAGAAATATCACGGCAACGAAGTTTTTAAGTTAAAATTGAATGATTCACTTTGTCGAAAGCTTTCTGAAAATCTAAGTAAATTACATCGGTCTGTGCGTAATTGTTCATATTATCTATCACATAATCGTTAAAGGTTACTAAATTGCATACAGTGCTCTTCTTCGATGTAAAACTATATTGCATCTCAATAATATCATTTTTTTAATCGAAAAAACATGTGCCTGTAAGTAATAGATTGAAAGATTTTGGAAAATGCAGATAATATACTGACAGGCCGGTAATTTTCTACCTTAAATTTATTCCCTTTCTGAAAAATTGGGCCAATGTTTGCAATTTTCCATCTCGTAGGAAATACACCGCATGTTAAGGACAAATTTACAAATGACATAGGACTTTCGCCAATATATCCTCGCAACCTTTTACAATGTAAATTGGAATATTGTCCGGCCCGATAAATTTTTTGGGTTTTGATGTTTTTTATCGCATCCAGGAGCTCATCTAGCGAATCTAGTATGCTGTTTTTATGTATGTTACTATTTGTAATATCACAATCATAATGAATATTTTTAGGGGAACATAAACTGAGAGAAAAAAGTCTTTAAACAAATTTACTATTTCTGATGAGTTGTCACTTTTACACCACATGGTGCCCACCATATGTTTTCGGCATTTCTTCACTTTAACGAATTCCCAAAAGACACTGGCGTTCCTTCCCTCCAGATTTTGTTACATATCTCATAATAACTTTTATCAAGATTTTATGATATTTCCTCAAACCATCACGGAATTTTCATTTAATGATTATAGTTCTCGAAGTCACATTTATCCATGGAAGTGACTAGATATATACGTCTTTCTCAATGCTGGTACCTCAGTAATGAGTGCGAGAATAGGTGCGTAGAGTCGTAAAGTAGTTAGTCATGTAGGGAATGAAGTCATAGGTAGAAGCGAGATAGTATACTGTGACAAACTAAATCACGCCATTGCGCAATAGCATTAAATTGATTAGTGGCAAATTAATTTTTTGTGTGAAATTTCCAGCAGGGTAACCCGGAAGAAGACCCAAAGAAATCACTCTGACTGTACTGTGGCGAATGCACTCAGACTGTGCTGTGGTAACTGCACTCTGACTGTGCTCTGGCCACTGTGCTGTATTGTTTCAATTAAGTGCAGTCTTTAGCGCAGCCCCAGTCCAGATATCGAGTACAGTTAGAGTGTAGCTCTAGCTTATTTAGAGTACAGATTTTTTTGCCTGAGTATTTTCTAAATGATTATTTAAGGCTTCCTCAATCAAGTGTTTTACATCAGATCTCAATTTAATATACTTAGATTGGTGATATGCTGAACCATTTATTTTGAATAACTTTCTATGCTGATGTTTTTTCTTGATTTTTTAAATCGATTCATAGCTGTAGCTGTCATGTTACTCTTTTATGATTTTCCAAGCCTCTATTGAGAGCAGTTAGATGCTTTCCTTTAAACCCGTTGCTCATTATATGTATGTTCTTGTTTGGATCTCTTAAAAAGATACCTATACTGTTTCTTAAGAAGTGAATATTGTTGATGTAGTATGTGGTCACCAGAGGTTTTAATGTGTATAAACACTGTTTTTAGGGTCTTTGACATGTAAATGATTTCAGGTGTGATCCAATTTTTGCTTTTTTCATAGTTACGTTTTACAGGTTCAAGTAGAAAAGCAGCATCATAATTGTGCAAGATGGAAGAATACAAGTTATTGAAGTTATTGTTAGGGGTGTCATTCCCATATACTGCTGTCCAATCCTGATGACAGTGAAAAAAGGGAGACAGTTGCATTTTTAGCTGAAATTTTAAAGCAACAAAAATTTTTACAAGTTTCCCTATTTTTTGACGAAGAGTACTCTTATTGAAGTAATAACACATACAAATACATTTCCCTTATCTTTATTGTACAATTTCTTTTCCAGTCTGTGGACTGAAGACCTTTTATCTAAATGAAAACATACAAATGTAAATAAATTCTGAAATAATAAAATAAATATTGAACATTTTATAGCCTAAATGTTAGCACAAGTTTCTTTTAAATTGGAAATAGAAGAAAAAAATACACATTTTCGGCACTTCTTTGTTTTATCAGTTCTTCACGGGCTTAAATGATGGCACTTTTTTTGTGGCGAAGTAGAAGTACATACAGTCATTCCTATCCGACGCCGAATCCATTTAAAAAATATAAAAAAAACTTAAATAAAAACACCAGTTAATAAAACACATCTATTTTGATGCGCTTCGTGTTACAGAATGGCTTCACACGCCAAGGACTAATGGTAACTCGAAAGGTACCGGAGTCGGATTAAGGTCGTTGTTTTGGGGGGACGGTTCTCTACTTCCCGCGGCGCCTGGGGGGTATGCAATACCCCTCAACGAAACGGGGGGGTGGGCGGACCTCCCTCGGAAAGTTAAAAGAAATGAAGCGCTTGGAACGTAGGTTTGGTGTGGCTATATTATATAGTAGATGTGATAAATTATTGAGTAAAGCTATCTAATCACATTTGAAAAACGTGAACAAACGATGTAAAGAATGCCATTCTTAAGACAATTGTGAAGATGCAGGTCTTCCGGGTTTAACACCGCGTTGGTCCTTATGTTTCCTCGGACGACTGTGTCGGCAAAGTGAAGGTACAGCCATTCGTCGTCTTATATATTTCTCACCCGTTGGAGTCAGGTCTAACGCTTGACGTATATAAGACGACGAATGGCTTCACCTTCACTTCACCGACCAGAAGAAGCCGACTACAGCGCCTACGAAGCTGTCGTCCAAGGAAACATAGACCAACGCGGTATAAATCGCCGAAGACCTGCATCTTCACGTACATCAACCCACGGCAGCCTACACAAGGATTTCAAACTCCTTTTTTTTCTTTAATGCCGTAGAAAATGAAAATTTGTTGGAATGAAATTTAAAAAAAGGTATTCAGAAAATACTATTTTCCTTCAATATTTTTATTTTATCAGCAAAAGTCAAAATGATAACATTCAAAGAAGAGCTACCAGGCTGCAGAATACATTTTTTATAGTTTTTATAACGGCTAAAACAAGTAGGCCCTCATTAATATTAAAATAAATGAAATAAAGTATTGACTTTTGCTTTGAGGTAATGTAGTCACCCTCACAATTACAGATATACGGGCTGACGAAAATTAAGAAAATATTATTTAGTGGAATATGTAAACGTTTTGAGAGACACATCAAAACAAACGAAAATTCGGTCCTAAAGGGCTTTACTTCTACGTTTTTCATTAAAATATTGCTTTTACAGCCCAAAAAACACATACATAGGTCCGAAGGTTTAAGGAAGGAAGGAATAATATATATTTAGGTGCCTCTATCAAGTTAGCGGCGCCAATTTGAGCACCGATTCTGGGACCAGTGCCAATATAATAATTCGTGCTGTCAAACCGAATTAATATTAGAATTCTTGTTTCATATTTATTTGCTTCCCTTAAAATTAATCAACATTTAATATAGGGCCGTAGTTGACCAAAATTTACACATGCATTACAGCAACCAATAATGCCTTAATTCCTGCAGAATTTTATGCATGAAAAGCGCGTGAATATCTGTAGAAATTCCTGCATAAAAGTCAACCAGAAACGCGTGCGAGAATTTGTAGAAATTCCTGGAAAGCATTCTGGCGAATATTCTGTGCAGAGAATCCTGCTGAAATTCTTGCAGGAAAATGGTGTGAAAATCATACAGGATTTTCTACAGGATTATCTGCAGAATTTCCTGCATAAAGTTTGCGTAAGTGTCCTATAGGCACAGTAGAATTAAGTAATACCATCATCATTCATCCTTTAATAATTTCATCTGTACTTTGTACTCCCTATTTGCTTTTATGTATCTACCTGTTAATTAAAAATATTTATAGCATAAAAATTCAGTTCTCCAAGGCTTTGGTGGCGACCCCCTGGATCCGCCCCTGGAAGGTACATTTCCGGAACGTTTCTCCAAATATGCTATAACCTGCTTTTTTGCACTTTCAAGGGTCATACTGTAGGCAACGATTACGCTATGTTTATTTGAAGCTAGATATGGCAGGACAGTACCCTATCATGAAATTCGTGCCGATGACA
Organism: Pyrrhosoma nymphula; assembly: GCA_963573305.1. Taxonomy (NCBI): domain Eukaryota; kingdom Metazoa; phylum Arthropoda; class Insecta; order Odonata; family Coenagrionidae; genus Pyrrhosoma; species Pyrrhosoma nymphula. Next base: position 10,683,882 of record OY754327.1, read on the forward strand.
ATAACACGAAAATACGTTCAGATAAAAAACGAAAAAATCGCGGGACAAATGGGGACATTTATAAAATACCTTAAAATGCGGGACGGTTGGTCACCCTAGGGAGCGTGGTGGCATTGGTAAGTAATTTGGTGCCCACTGTTAAGTGACTGTGACCCGGGGAACTATGATAGGTGACGTATGCGAAATTCCGTGTGAGGGAGACGAGATAGACGGGGCGAGGAACAAAAGAGGGTGCGATGCGCCACGTCAGATGAGGAGGCCACGTTAGCTTCCAAGTGCTCGAGGAAAAATTGGGTCATTTAGGAGAGGAAGAGGAGAAGCAGGTGTTAATTCCAGTCCATTGCTGAATTCGCGAGTGTGTTTTCCGCTGTAGATAATATCCCAGCCCAGCCACCAACATAGTAACAGAGCATCAGATTCCCACTCTAGGGGACGCGCGGCCAATTGATCGCAAACCGTATCGCACCCCGCATTCCATCAAAAGAGTCTGATTGAACAATTCGTGGGGAAACAGTTGAAGGCGGTAATAATTGTACCCAGTACTAGCCCATGGTGCTCGCCTGTGGTAATTGTACCGAGGAAATCCCTCGATGGTACACCGCAGAATCGTTATTGCATAGACTTTATTTATTTGACAACACCCCCGAAAACAGCCACTCATTGGGCCTTTGCATCGGGTGTATTAACAATTAATAACGGACAATCACAACCACCCATGCCCTGGATGGGAAAAACCCACCCAGGCGGGACTCGAACCCGAAACCTTCGGCTTGACAGGCGAGGACTTTACCCCGCCGCCACCGAGGCCGGCAAACCACTTTCGGGCCCTAAACGCAGTAGCAATAATAATAATAGCGTTTATTTAGCAGCAGCTATTCAAACAATTAATAATAAGAGTATACATTACAAATACATTTTCCAAATGACAATATTTCATTTGCAAAAAAATAATGTTTCATAATCTTCAAACAGAAAATTAGTCATACTTGCAATGCACTTTTTTACATTTTCTTCTTATGAATTCATTACACACTACATTTTACACCTTAACCTCAGTGTTTTGCGCGTAGCAACCATTCTTTTACCCTTCTTTGAAAAATATCCAGATTTTTAATAGTTTGTAGTCCTGAGATCACTGCGTTGTATAATAACAATCCCCTATAAATGAGTGCGGCCTGCGATGATATGCCTTATTTCTCATCGGTTGGTGGAAATTAATATTTATTCTAGTGTTATAATCATGAAAATCATTGTTGGTAATGAGAATTTTGTCAAAGTATTTTAGCATTAGCCCAATTTTAATTTTATGGATAAAGATTAATACATTCTATTCTAAAGATTGACTGACATCCAGTGGCGGATACAGAAACAACTCAAGGGGGGGCGCAAGTTATCGCGACGATTGTAGCTTTCAAACTGACTGCCTGGCAGCGACTCTGCTTCCCTTATTTATGTAGCTCGGTTGTTTCGAGAACATTCGATGCCAGAATGTTCGCTTCCAGACTTTTAAGGAGTGTGAACAAATACAAACAGCAGAATATTCGCGATTTTTTCTCGTAGGTTAGCTATCTATGTGCCAGACAGAAACGTATAAAATACGATGACGCGGACGCGCACGCGTGCTACATACGAAAGTACAACTACTCGATAACTCGACTCAGAGTCGACTGACGAAAGACGAACGAATAGCGTGCGGGCTGACTGTCGGGGGCGGCGCGGGCGACAATGCGAGCGGCCCCGCAAGGGGGGGGGGCGCGCGCCCCCCGCGCCCCCCATATGTATCCGCCACTGCTGACATCCATCCATGCTAACCTTTTTAACATCAATTCAATTTTGGTATACCTATAACATTTAAGTATCAGTCTCATACCTCTATTCTGTAGTAGTATTTTTAACCTATTTCTGTCGGCTGTATTGGCTATAAAAACATGACTGTTGAGCAATAATTATGGTGCGGTAGTATTATGCAATTATATATTAGTTTATGGTTGTCTTACATGTTAAAAATCTATTAATTATTCGAATGAAACCCAACTTCTTTGCAATATTTTTAAAGGTATAATCAATATGCTCCGTAAAATTCAGTTTCCTGTCAATTATCACTCATAAATATTTTATAAATTCATCTATTTTCACCTCGCAATCACCGATGGTAATCTTTACGTTATAATTTATAGCACTCCAATATTGAGACCGTGTTCCAATTATCATTACTTTGGATATTTCTGCATTCAATTTCAATTTATTAACAGCAAACCGTTCATTTAAGAAATTTAAATCATCATTTATCTGCGTGATTACTTGCCTTGGACTCTGCCCTGCAACATTATCAATGTATCGTCTGCAAATAAATGATACTTACAAAATGTCATTCCAAGTGATCCTTTGCTGCCTTGCAGCCTTTATCAGAGTTTGCTTTTTTTTCACTTAAAGCTTTTGCTCTGTATCCTGCTTCTTTTTCTACCATTTGTAGAGGCTACCCTTGCCCCTAGTTTTCCAACACCCTTTCGGGTCTTTTGTGTTTGTCTGTTTCTAGTATTTTATTTTTACCCAGGTGGTTTAATTTTTTTAAGCTACTTTCTTGTAGTTTATTGTAATATTTTTTTGCCAGCTGATGGATAATCGATTTTAGATTTTCGATTCCTGATTTTGTATACAGCGTATCATTGCCTTTATAGTATGGGGTGTGGAATATTGATCGTAGTATTTTCCTTTCTGTCACTTGTAATTTTTCCTGTGATCCCTTGTTTATCATTCCTGCCCGGGCTGGTGTGGCATATAAGAACTTAGGTCTAATAAATGTCTCATATATCATTTTTTTAATTTTTTCTGGGGTGGCGTTATTGTTGATTATGGGCGATAGGGAGGATCTTGCTCCTATTGCCTGTCCAATTACATTTTGTACCAGCTTGTTGAAGTTTAATTTGCTGTCAAGTGTGATTATCAAATATTTGGCTGTGTCTCGCCAGCCGATCGGTTGTTGTTTTACTCGGATGCATGGGCACATCGGTGTCTCTACCTTTGGTCTGGTGAATTTTATGGCTTGTGTCTTGTTTGTGTTTATTTTTAATCTCCATTTACTGTACCAATTGACTACGTCATCTAGGTAATCTTGGGCGTATTCAGCAGCAAGTTCTATATTTTTGCTTTTAGCTAATATAGCCGCGTCATCTGCATAGAGAACTATTCTCGTGTGCCAGTTCTAGTTGTCTATAGGGAAATCTGCAGTGTATATATTGAATAACAGTGGCCCAAATATTGATCCTTGCGGTACACCTGCCGCGAGCTTTCGTTCAATTTTTTTTTCATGGCCCCACTTGACAAAAAAGTTTCTCTCGCTCAGGTATGAGTTTGTCCATTTAATCATCCATTTAGGTATACCCATTTCGTCCATTTTGAAAAACAAGCCGTCATGCCATACTTTGTCAAAAGCTTTGGATATGTCTAGGAAGATTCCTATTGTCATTTCCTTTTTATTAAAACCATCAGTGATAAATTCGACTACTCGATGAACTTGATGTGTAGTCGAATGTTCTTTCCGGAAACCAAATTGTTCATCCGGCAAAATACCGCTCGTCTCAACGTATTCCGTCACATAGGGTACCACGACTCTTTCTAGGAGTTTGCCTAGGTTGGAAAGCATTGACAGTGGCCTCATGTCATCCGGTTGTAAAGTATTACCTATTTTTTTGGGAATGCATTTAATCATGGATTTCTTCCATCTTTTAGGAAAGAGTCCAGTCTGGAGAGATTTATTAGTTAAATTCAGCAGGTATTGTCCTGCTTCGACGGGAATTCTTTTAATTGTCTCGTTTGGTATACCGTCTTCACCAGGTGCCTTCCTATCTGGTAATTTTTTAATAATTTCTGTCAATTGTTTTAGTGAAATGATTGGAATTTCCTCTTTCTCACTGATGTCATCCCAGGCGGATTTATTTATTTTTATTTTAGGGGTAAATAGACTTGGCTTATTAGTGCTGAAAACTTTTTCCATGTTTCTGCCATGATTTCCTCTTTTCCTTTGGCTCGGAAGATTTTCTCTTTTCCGGTTACTAGGGCCGGGTCGCTGGGTGGTATTTTTCTAAGAGATCTGGCAATTTTCCATATGGACCCATCTTTAACATTCATACTTGAAAGTTGATCATTCCACCTTTCCTCCCTCAGCTTTTTGACAGCCATTTTTATTTCTTTGTTTATTGTTCGGACTTTGTTTTTAATATGGTTTGTGCCTATTTGTTTATATCTATTTCTCAGATAATTTCTTTCCATTATTTTGGTTTTGATATCATCATTAATTTTTATTTCGTCTGCCGATTTCCTGTTCTTTTTAGGTATTGCTTACAAAATGTCATGTTTTTACCAATACAGTTTATATATTACAGAAATAATAGTGGTCCTAACAGACTACCCTGCGGTACCCCCCCAAGTCTATTCTGATTTTATTTGATAATAATAATAATAAGGTTGGACGTTTCTGGAAGGAAATCTAGAAACGTCGAAGCCATTCAACGGAGACACTCCGGCCCTAGGCCTCTTTAAAGAGTTGTGTGAACGCCAACTACAAGATGTGGATGGACCTCTTTCAGTCACAGAAAGCGATGTGAAGAAGGCCTTCTCTGGGAAGAAGAACTTCTCGGCTCCAGGACTGGATGCCGTGAATAACTTCTGGTGGAAGAAATTTACTTCCACCCACCAACACCTCGCCAGAATCTTCACGTCCTTTCTAAATGGTGGAAAACCAATTCCATCTTGGCTGACTGAGGGACGCACGGTTCTAATACCTAAGAAGGGAGACTTGTCCAATCCAAAGAACTACCGCCCTATAACCTGCCTCAACACTGTATATAAGGCGTTCACCTCGATCTTGAGCGACCTTATCCTACACCAAGTCCAGCCGGTGTGGGAGGAGGTGTATGAGCAGAGGGGCTCAAAGCGTGGAATCGCGGGATGCAAGGACAACCTGCTCATTGATAGGTGCATATGCCAGGATGCCATCCGGCATAAGCGAAACCTATCAATGGCCTGGGTGGACTACAAGAAGGCTTTTGACACCACTTCGCATGAGCTTTTGATCGCCATGCTGAAGTTGATGAAAGTCCACCCAGAGGTAGTGTCCTGCATCCAACGCCTGTTACCACTCTGGAAAACGCGCTTCGTTCTGACCTCAGGCAAGCGGTCAGTTTCCACAGAGTTGGTAACATACCACCGTGGCGTTTTTCAAGGCGACAGCTTGAGCCCCTTACTGTTCTGTATTTCCCTCCTACCCTGTCCCTCAAGCTGCGACGAGGTAAAGGATACATGTGCGGTGTTCCAGGTGACAGGAAGCATAAGGTCACCCATTTGTTTTATATGGATGACCTGAAGCTATACGCTTCTAATGCGAAAGATCTTCGCACTGCGCTGGACACCGTACTGGAATACATTGAGGCTATAGGGATGGAGTTCGGATTGGACAAGTGTGCATCCATCCACTTGGCGAGAGGAAGATTTTCGGAGATCAAAGAAGACGTGCAACTTGTTGACGGGAGCGTCATTCGTCACCTAGAGGACGATGACACCTATGAATATCTCGGCGTCCCCCAGCGCCGTATGCAGGAGGTTGCAGCAGTGAAGGAAACGCTCACCGCCAAATACAGACAGACTCTCAGGAACATCTGGAGTTCTGAGCTGTCAGGCAAGAACAAGGTTCTTGCCACGAACATGTTCGCGGTTCCTACACTGCTGTATACCTTTGGATGCATGAAGTGGAACGTCAACGAGTTGCAGAACCTCGATAGGGGAACGAGGAAGATGATGACCATCTATAGAAGTCTTCATCCGAAATCTTCCGTCGCCAGATTGCATCTCCCTCGCAATGTAGGTGGTAGAGGACTATTGAGTCTGGAGTGTCTCCACAACAGAGTTATCCTGGGTTCAGCTTGCCGAGTTTTGAAAAGCAGGGACCCCCTGCTCAATCTCGTGAGAGATCACTAGAGTGCGGGAGCAGGGGCGTTTCTCTTCCAGGCGGCAAGGAGGGCAGCGGACGAAACCGGTCTCGACTTCGACCCGTCATCCGACGGAAGCGACAATGACACGACCATCCTGTCATTGAAGGCAGACGTCCTCAAGCTCGTAATAAAAAAAGCCGAGCAGAAGGCCTTGCTCAAGGTGCATACCGAAAATCCCATGCATGGAGGTTTCTATCGAAACATCGAAAAGCATGGGTTATCGAAGGAGCTGACGTTTGCCTTCTTACGCTCCGCTGGTCTGAAGTCCGAGACCGAAGGTTTTGTCCTCGCGTGCCAGGATGGTGTCATAAACACACTCGTGTACCGCCGCATTATATTCAAGGCGGAGGTTGCGGACACGAGATGTAGGGCGTGCCGAGCACAGCCGGAGACGTTGAGTCACCTCCTCTCCGGCTGTAGCTATTTCTCCAAGTCAGCGTATTTAGCTCGGCACAACGCGGCCCTACGGGTGTTATACTTTCATCTTCGACACCATTATAGCATCGACGAAACACCTGTGCTGCCCTATGCCCCTGGAGATATTGAGTCCGTCGTGGAGAACGATAAATGCACAATCTGGTGGAATTACTCCTTTTCCACCACCAGGCAGTTGGAGGCGACCAAGCCTGATATCGTTCTCCTCGACCACCTCACACGCTCCATGTTCGTGATCGAGTTTTCGGCTCCGGCTGAAACTAACATGGATGCAAAGGAGGTGGAAAAACGGACGAAATATCAAGACCTGCTTTTCGAACTTCGACAGATGTACTCCGGACACTCTGTGAAACCAGTGGTCCTCATCATAGGTGTGCTCGGTGGAGTTAAGGGCTCGCTGCTAAATAACATCAAGTGCATTCCGTCCTGCGTGGCACAGGCGGAATTACTAGTTGCACGCATGCAGAAGGCCATCATCCTGGGGTCACTCCGTCTACTGCGGACGCATGACCCCAACTGCAGCGTAGCCACTCATCCGATGGGCGTCGGACGTGGCAACGATTACTGCACAACCCCTCTCGAGTCTCCGGCCATTATGACGGCAATGAAACCCGATGCTTGCCGGGGACTCGGAGGGTCATGTTACAACTGTAACAATTAATAATAATATTTATTAGACATAAAACAAGATACAATTTGCATTAGTATTCGTCATATTAATATACAGAATTGCAATCGTATTATTACAAATACAGAAAAAAATATAAATATTATTAGTACAAATACAGAAGATGTTAAATTACAAGAAAATCATATCATCCTTGTCGCTATCGATGAATTCCTCAATGGAATAAAAGGCCTTTTTTATGAGCCAGGCATACACAACTCTTTTAAATTTTTCAAGACTGACAAGTTTGGCTTCGGCAGGTAAACTATTATACAGGTGCAACTCAGTTATGTGGAATGATTTACAAGTTTTGGATAGTCGGCAATAGGGAACATTAAGGATATCTCTGTTTCTTGTGAAATGGTTGTGCGCATTTCCTCTTGTCTCCAAGGAGTTAAGATTTGCCTTTACGTCACAAAGACACTTCATTATATACATACAGTACAGGGTCAAAATGCCGAGCTTGGTGAAGAGTGGCTTACAGTGATCCCTGGGCTGGGCACAAGAAACTACTCTAACTGCCTTTTTTTGGATTTTAAATAGGCTTAAGGAGGATGAAGAATGGCCCCATAGCTCGATGCCATAGTTTATATGGCAGTGAAATAAGGCAAAATATGCTGGGGTAATGTATTCTTTTGGGATCAGTGCTTTAATTTTGCGTAGCATGTACACTGCCTTTGATAGTTTACCTAACGTGGTTAATACATGAGGTTCCCAGCTTAATTTGTGGTCCAGTTCAAAGCCGAGCAGCTTGATAGTATCATTTGAGCATGCTGTATTACATAAGGAGAAAGCAAGTGATTGGGTTTTGTCATTGTTTAAAGCAAGGCCATTGGCAGAGAACCATTTAGTTGCTTCAGACATAATTAACTTTGATGCGGTGCTGGTGTTGAGCAGAGTATTTGAATTATAAATGAAAGTGGTGTCGTCAGCATAGAGTAACGATTTACAAGAAATATTTGATGGTAGGTCATTTATCAAGATGAGAAATAAAAGAGGCCCAAGAATTGAGCCTTGGGGGACACCATAACTAATGCTTAGGGGTGACGATAGATTACCATTGATGTAAACACATTGACAGCGATCTGAAAGATATGATTCCATGAGTTGAAGCTCAAGATTACTGACACCATAATAGTGTAGTTTTTTTGTAGAATAATTGGATGTGAGACACAATCGAAAGCTTTGGAAAGATCACAGGCAGTTATGGCAATAGGTGATTTTCCCTGGAATGCGTCTAGTATTGATTTAACGGCAGACTCTACTGCTGAAGTGGTGGAATGGCCTTTACGGAAACCAAATTGGGAGGAAGAAAATAAATTATGAGTTTCAAAATGATTGTACAACTGGTTATGGATTGCTTTTTCAAAAATTTTCCCAAAGACAGGAATTATTGAGATAGGTCTAGTTGGAAAGCAAGGTTTTATCCCCTAACATCGCATCCCACCGATGCTCCAAATCACGTTGTAGATAAAACTCCGTTCGAACATCATGGAGAGGATCATCCGGCTGAAAAAGGTGACTGGAGGACATCGCGGAGCAAGAGATCAAAGAATCGCAAGTTTATTGTGGGAACCAACGAAGTCCCCGATGAAAATTTCGCTGGCGTCCCGCAACCGCAACGGTTGATGATATACGTCGGCCGGGTCAAACTTATGACAACGGAAGGTGATATTACAAGGTATTTGTGTAAAAAATACCCGAAGGAAGATTTCATCTGCGAGAGTTTTAGATTGGGAAAGCATTCCCGATCTTTTAAGGTCAGTGTTCCGGCAAAGTTACGAGATGACTTACTAAATAAGGCTATCTGGCCCTCAGACGTCAAGGTGGGTAAATTTTTTCCTCCTCGTGAAGTTACATACATAATCATCACATCTCACCACCCGATAGAGGTCTGTAATGGGAGGTAACTGCTGATCCATTCAATAACCACCTATATCCCATATTTCCTTAATTTCATTATATATTTCATTCAATTGTTTCGAAGGCCCTTTTTATATCTAGAAACAAAGCACAAACTACTTCATTTCCATCCATGTACTCCTTCCATTCATTAAGTACATATTGCACAGCTGTCTCACAACTGTGTCCAGTTCTGAATCCTGACTGATAAATATCAAATAAGTAGTCCATTTCTATTAAAGTACCGCAGTAATTTCTCATACACTACCTTTTCCAAGATCTTTTCCATAGAACTCAACATTATTTATAGGCCGAAAGTCTTCCGCTTTTTTTGGTTCCGACTACCTTTCTATGAGTTACAATTGTTGCAATGTTCAGTTTATTTGGAACCACTCCTTGCTCTAAAGATGAATTAATGAAATTTATCAAATGGTGAGATAATTCATCGCCATATTGCTTCAGGAAGCATGGGCTTTCAACAGGACTTTCTTTCTGAGACGATTAATTCATTATTTTTAAAACATGCTTCTTTTCTATTAAGTCAAAAGAGTCCAAGGACGCATCAATCTTTTCCAACTCAAAATCCTGGTTGGATGTTTTAATAGAGCTAGAACCAACTACATCGTTAATACTTTCAATGAAATACTTGTTGAATTCATCTGTCATCACTTGCTTATCCTCAACTACTTTGGTCCCAAAATTTACTTAACCATAATGCTCCGTTTTACATTTTCCAATCAAAGACTTCAAAGTCTTCCACGTTAAATTGCAGTCCCTACTGCATTCATCATTTTTTCTCTCATAGTATTCATATTTCCCAAGCTTAATTTTACTGACAACTTCATTAAGGATTTTTTTATACGCCCTCAATCTGAAACACTTTTACTCGCCTTATATATTTTGTATTTTATATTTCCATTTTTATTGCATATAATATGTCCCGATAACACCATTGTTTCCCTCTCTGCATCGAATTTTAATTTTAGGCATATCGATGTCAAATATACTTTGAAAATTTGTGTATAATGCTTCGTTTCTATCATTCAACTTCATATTAGAATAATTCCTGTTCATATTAATAAGTTCGTGACTAAGATTTTCAATTACCTTCGCTTTACGTTTGAAAATATAACTAATTTTAACCGCCGTCTTAGGATGCTGAACTCTAAACATATAGTGATCTGTGATTTTATTTTTACTAATAACGTCCACAACTATTTCCTTCTGGTTTATAATGACCAAGTCAATTAGTCTTTGGCTGTAAGGGGCAACGTACGTACATTCTTTGACCAGCTGTTTATAGCCGCAATCGTTATTGACTTTCTTTAATTCAGCAGAATATTTGGAACTCGATAGCCAGTTTAGATCAAAGTCTCCAAGAATTATCTGAAAATTTGTATCCATAGCCATATATATTCCAACCAGTCACTCATGAACACCATGGAAACTCCAAATGGGAACTGTTATAGGTTGAGTGGTACACCCCTGCAATACAATACAGGTAAGGTCTTTCCTTACACTTGAATTGATATAACTATAAAACCCAATAATTCATTTGTGATAAATGTGAACCCACTACGTTCACAGCTATATCTTCTCTAACATAAAACATAACTCAACCCGTATGTCTACTCACAGAGTCAAGCCGAGCAGTAGCATAATTTTTAATACTAACTTCGTGGTCTTCAATATCATTAGTTAGATGAGTTTCTGTCAGGCATAGCACTAGTGGTGAATGATATCAGCAATAAAAACCCTAATTTCGTCAATGTGGGCAAGAACACTTTGACCTTTCATCAAAAATACATCTCCATTTACTTTAGTATGGACACTTTTCAATCGGCGGCGTCTTGAACCACACTCATCATTCAACACTTCGCTTAGTCGATTATTTACAGTTATATATCCATAGGTACCCTTAATTGGACCAGTTTCCATCTCAGGCGACCAATGGCTGTTTTCATGCTCCCTCGTTGTCGTCTCATTTCCACCAATGCTGCCATCGACTGCCCTCCCGTCAATTGTACACGTCCCGAAACCTGATCTAGTTTTTTGTATGTGCCACCATAGTTATACACTACATTTTTCACCAGATCACCGAGTGTTTTCATTCTTCTCATGTTAAGGTGTAAGCCATCTCTTCCAAGATCACTCGAACCAATCCAACAATTTGGGTTATCGATATATCAACCTTGTTTTTCGCACGCCCTTTTCAAACCCTCATTTATATATTCTATCACTTTGTCCCTCAAATCCCTTCTTTTTATCACTCCGCTAAGGATTGATTTAGCCTTGCCAAATTTTCTTTTGGCCACTGTGCACATGCCCCACACTCATCCAATGACATGTGGTCATTAGTTTTTGCTCTCTTGAAGTCGTTTGTCCCCACGTGCATATGAGAACCACTTCCTCATCCCTAATTCCTTCTATTTGTCTCTCCAGTTCCTCTCAATCCTTATTCCTGGAAAACAGTTTATGACCTGTCCTTCTTCAGTGACCCGATTCCTAGTATTGCGGAAACACTAAACTACCCAGGTGGGTGCCGATGCTTTACAAACATTAGATCTAACAAGTGACTATAGCCAGATTCCAATGGCCCCTAACTCCGAAGAAAAAACGGGATTTGTGGTGAACAGTGGACACTACGAGTACGTTAGGATGATTTTTGGATTGCGTAATGCTCCCGCCACATTCCAAAGAATGATGGATGCAATTTTAAGAGGTCTGACGCCGACAGAGTGCTTGGTATATTTGGACGACGTAATTGTGTTCAGTGGAACGATTGGAGAGCATGCGTTACGTTTGGGCCGCGTGTTAAGCAAATTAAAAGAAGCGGGCCTTTCCCTTAAGCGAGAACAATGCCACTTTGCCATTCCAAATGTAAAGTAGTATTTGGGGCAAGTAATAAGCTCTGAGGGGATCTACCCTGAGCCCGAAAAGATTTCTGCCGTGAGGGAATTTCCGACTCCAAGGTCGACGAAGGAAAAAAACAAAGTTATCTCGGTCTGAGGAACTATTAAAGACGCTTCGTATCTGGTTATGCCATCCTCGCCCGTCCCCTCAAGAGACTATTGAAAAAGGGGCAAGTACCCTTTGTATGGACCCCTGAGTGCGACGAGGCGGTGGAGAATTTAAGGGTGGCATTGCAGTCCAGTGCTCGTATATCCCGATTTCCGGTTTCCCTTCACTACTACCACATACGCCAGCAATTTTGGAATAGGTGCCGTGCTAACAAAGAGGACGGGGAAGAGTATCCGGTTGGCGCATGCGTCTCGACAGCTTAAGGCAGCTGAAGTAATTTACACAACTACGGAAAAAGAGTTACTGGGAGTGATCTGGGCGGTGATTAATTTTCGTTGTTACATATATGGACGGATATTTAAAATGGAAACAGATCGCACGGCTCTAAAATGACAATATGGGGGTTAAAGGACCCGAATCATGCGCACATGTTCATGCGCGGCGGCGCTTCAGTCGCGACGACGAGAAATTTAGATTTAGTTAAAGCTACTCAAATAATGAGGAAATTAGTTCTGAAAAAAGAGAGGAGAGCTCTGTCCTGCATATCCAAACGTGATGAATAAGGGAGATCCAATCGCGGAGAATCGTCGTCAAATGTTTTAATTATCTACTCTTCACCTACTAGCTAAGATTCGCTTTTGTGTGCAGAAAAGATACATTTACTCGTTCGGAAGTTAACAAATTATTGGGTTATGATGGGAGGAGAGCTGGGGGGGGGGGGGGGAAGGAGAAATTCAGTGACGGGGAAATGGGGAAGGTAAGGATGCCGGCTAAGCTCGTCGGAGCATTTGGGTTGGGGTGGATTCTCAATGGGCGCGCGACCACGATCATGAGGGTGGGTGAAATACGACGCGGGTTCACGATCTCCTTTTTTTACCTTGAGCAGGACGACGTGGCGGAGGGGTAGCGCGATTTGACAAGTAAATATCGGACACAGAATTAACACTTTTACAATTTATTCGTTTCCGAAAGGCACAAAAGAAACCAATGATCAACTGTAGATAACCTTAAGGGGGGGGGAAGGGGGTGCTAATCCTAGAACAAGAGATATCAAATCTTATGAAAAAAACACAGAAAATAGAAATAACTGACACAAAATAATCCACCTTTGGACGGTGGGAAAAAACATGAAACTCCCTTTTTGATTCAATTGACAATTAAGGCCATTTTGTTTGAGTGCAGCTTCTAACTGTCTGTACTCCTCGTATTCTCTTCATTTAGTTGCACTAACATTTATCTCAATTTACACATTCACACTCACTCAGGTACGGGATAGGGAAAAGGGTGTATAAGCAAATGATACGATTGACGGGGTTTCACTCGGTATCTTCTTCAATTTTTTGGGATCTTCTTAGGGGAATGGCGATTCGTTCTATGAGGAATAGCGGGCTCTTCTATGTTGGGGAATTGTGATTCGTTCTATGAGGAATGGCGGGCTCTTCTATGTTGGGGAATGGTCACAGATTTGGACAGTACTTATCGGCTTTGTCGGCACCAACTCTCCTAGGCAGCTTTCCCGACGATTTCACCTCCTGCAGCTCTCCCGACCAGGATGCCGGCTCGGGATACGGAACCTCTTTCTTTGTTGGCCTATTTGGCTTTTTCGTCTATTCACCTACGCCGTGGCTCCTTCCGAAAATCCTCGGGTCCAGCCTTCTCCTCTTGCAGGGGATCGCCCTCTCTGCGTCGTCTGCCTGTTCGCCGCTCGCCTTTTCACACGTCCTCGCCTCGCGATAATCAGCCTCAAGACGTCCTCCCAAGAATCAGCCGTCAGGATTTATTCGCCCAGACTCGAGGCGGCCGCCGTATTTTAGCTATCGCCCCGGTTGGGGTTTGAAAGGGGGGGGGGTGAGGGGAAGTAGCTTCACCCAAGAATCAAAGGTGTACTGGGCGCACTTGACCCCAGTCCCGACGCAGCTTATGCCGGTGACTTCGGGGGCAGAAGGGGAATGGTGGAGGGGGGGGGGGAAAGCACTTAGCCAGCCTTCTCCAAACGCCGGGGTTGCTCGCCGGTTGATGAAGGGGGGAGGGAAAAAAGTGAGGAAAAGGGGCGGGGGGATGGATGGGAATATCACTCACTCACTCATATGACATCGCATTCACCCCATTAAACGTCTATTTAAATCTAACAAGCAAAAACCAACAAGAACAAAAACAAGAACGATCTTTCCCGATCACATTTCTTAGCATGTAACCGCGTCCAAACGGGACCGGTTACATATATATATATATATATATATATATATATATATATATATATATATGTATATTCTTTTGAAGTTTTCGCCAATTGGCCACAAAATAAAACTTACAAGAGGTAGGAGAAAGAGATAAAGAATTCGTTCTTACGGGAACGTTTCGGAAAGCTGACGGAAACGTTCCCGTAAGAACGAATTCTTTATCTTTTTCTCTTTCTCCTACCTCCTGTAAGTTTTATTATATATATATATATATATATATATATATATATATATATATATATATATATATATATATATATATATATATATATATATATATATATAAATTTAAACAATAGGGGTAATGCAATAGAAATGTAAGAATTTAAGGAACGTTGGAGGTAGATAAACTGTATTTTTCTTATTTTTCTGCTCCAGGTGGGTCGTGGTTCGTCTGTTGGCCATGGCGGGCGTCGATCTGGCCCACAGGAGCACTGATTTCAAATGGTGCTAGAGGCTTGTTAAAGATATGCTACCACCACAGGAAACCAGTACACATTGTGGGGCCCCTTGTCTCTCCGCCCTCGTGGCCGCACTGCGCCTCATGTGTGCCACGCGCGTAGGTTGATATTCCTGCGAAGACAGGAAGGCGGGAAGAGAGCCCAGGTAGGTTGTAGGCAGCAGTGTGGTACCTGAAAAAAGTACCTACAGGTATATTACCGACGAGTATTTCAAGGCTATAGCCTTATATATAGTACTGGCCCGTTAGAACCGACGAAAAAATACGCCATCCACAACCAACTTCACTCCCTTTTCCTCAAAACCACCTTTCCCTAACTTCAGCTTTAATCCTTGAAATTGCTCCTGTATCTATAAACCTATCTCCTCAGTTCCAACCACTTCCACCACCCTTCTTCATCGCTCAACACACAGACTGGCGGGCCCAATTGCCCAATTTGATATTTAAAAAAAAATTCCATCTCTCTTTTTGCCATGAATAATCTATCCTAAATCCGTCCCGCAATCTTTCGAGACGCCACTGTATTCTTCTCCATCCTCTACGGATCGAAACTGATTTTAAATAGTTTAGTAACCAATACCACAATGGAACTGCTAACATCTGTTACATCTGTACGTCCGTTACATTTTACAGAAAAATGGGCTTGGTATTCACACAATATTTTTCACAAAAGGACTTGTTAGTGTACAGCAGTGATGTATGTACAATGATTTATGGGTCAGATCAACATTCCGTACCTACGTGCCCGGTTATTGGAGACTGTTCATTGATTCATCTAAAAGAAACCTGAAGACAGTTCTGCTTCACAATGGTAACATGTATGCTTCAATACCTGTCGGCCGTTCTGTGCACCTGAAGGAAACATATGACAACATGAAGGTGCTTCTTACTACCATTCATTATTAGGATCGCAATTGGATGGTGTGTGGTGATTTGAAAGTGATGCATATGCTTAACTACTATGGCAACAATCAGGATATACCAAGTCCCCCTGTTTCATTTTTAAATGGTACAGTCGGGCTAGTGACAAAACATTGGGAGCAAAAAACGTTGCCCCGAAGGTTGGAATTTGTTCCAGGGGACATAAATATCAAGTTTGACCCTCTTGTGGAAAGAGACAGAATACCTACTCTTGCCACCTCAAAATGGGCATAATGAAGCAGTTTGTCAAGGCATTGCCTAAATAAGTGTGGCAACTGTTTCAAATATCTATGTAACAAGTTCCCCAACCTGTCAGGTGCTAAATTGAAAGAGGGGCGTGTTCACTGGTCCCGATATTCGGAAAATGATGCTAGATGAAGATTTCCTCCATTCATTCAATGCCGTGGAGCGAGCGATAAGCCTGGATTGCCTTTTAATAGTGTGGTTCAAACTTCCTGGGAAACAATCATAGCCCAGAGTAGGTATAGCGACATAGTAGTTGAAAACATGCTAACGGGAATTGAAAAAACCTGGGATGCTTAACAAGTTTGAAGTTACATTTTTTACATTCGCACCTTGACCTTTTTCCTCCAAACCAGGGTGCTGTGACACAGGGTGAAAGAATCCATAAGGATATCAAGGTACCAGGGAACAACGATACCAGGGAACTTGAGATTTTCGGATGATGGATGGCGACTAAATGTTGGATGCTTCGCCGTGAACACATACGGAAATGCCCCATAAGAGGAAAAGCACCGGGGCCACGCCATTACAACTAACAAAGCATAGAATGTAAGAAAGCATGGAATGAATGACGTAGTCAGGGAATGTAGTTTTGTACCACATTCCCTGTAGGCATCTGTTCACTGTGTGCATAATTCATTATAATGTTGTTTTAAACTTTTATTCTTTAGCATGATTCGTGTGCCATATATACGTACAATTTCAATATGTTATATCAATATTGGCAAAGTATACTATTTGTGCAAAAACTGTGGGTGATACGATGTTTTGAGTATCATTTTCGGATTCAAGAGGCATAAATACATGAAGAACTTCTACTTTTGCGAACAAAGTTGTTCCACCTAGTTCTGTATCGAGGGAGGCGACACCACCCCAACTGCCGCGCGCCTCTCTTCTGCTCGTCACGCGCGCACAAAAAACAAATCGAATCGATTTCACATCCCGCAGCCACGGTGGAAAGTGGCGCCAGGCGGTACTGACGGCAGGTTTGAGAGGCTCGAGAGGAGCGTCACGCGCCGCCGTGACTGACTCCTCGGCCGCGGTAGTCTCTCTCGGCGTCGTCGTCGGGCGGGTCGCGAAGTAGACAAATGCCTCTCGCCGTGCGCACACATTGCTGCTCTCGCAGTGCGTTGTTCGAGTGGTCTCGACCACGCTCGGTATCGGGTCGATAAGAGGGCAGAGGGGGGGGGGGCGAAGGGAAGGGGAGGGAAGGGGTGGAGCGGGGTGGACAGCAGATCCGAGGCGTGTTGACGACCCGTGTGGCGTTTCTCTTTATCAGCCAAGACACAAGAGACCGAAAATCTTACATTTAACTCTCATTTTCTGATCAAAATGAATTGCATTCCCCGGTTTGTTTGTTTTATCCCACTGATTGTGAGTGAGTAGGTACTGGGGGAATGGCAGCGCCTGAAGGCGCTAAGATATGGCACCGTTGCGGTGATCACCACAATCCATATTTAACATTTTCAAAAAGTAATGCATCGCTGGAGATTATAAGAATGAGAGATATATAGCTTAATCTTCGTATACATTTGCTATTTATTCTTGTCAATCAAACGAATAACCTCCTCTGTTCCTTCCCTGCTACGAATTTGGAGCTCTGTAGTGAAGCGACATTTTATTATTGTAGTGTTAGTACTGCCACCAAGCCTACGTAGCTACGTAAATACTAGAGAGAAACAGAACTTTCGAGATTCCGCAGGAAGCAGCAACAATGACTTCAGAGACGGTTGAGCGTGAGACTCCAGGAGAGTTAGGTTGCTTGAGGATGAGTAGTTAAGTCAACGGATGGTTGCCAACGAATAAATCGTCTGCAAGTGCAAATTTATGCGTTAAATAAAGTTCGAGAATTAAATTACTAATTGTGTTCTTCCATGAAACGTCGACGAACGCAACAATAGCTTCACCACCACCATTCCTGTAACCTTGGAAATGGTTTTGCTAGGATTTTTATTCCACTCCGGTTGGAGGGAAAGCCGCGTGGTGGCAACGTTGCCCCTCCGTTGCCTACGTCTACATATACTATACTACCCCCATGCGAGCCGCCGCCGCGCCGTCGCCTTCGCTGCGGAGGTGTCCGGCCCCACACCATATTGGGGGGGGGGGGGGGAACCGTGGAGGGGAGAATGGGGGGAGAGTAGACGAATAGGTCGAATAGGTTGAATAGGTGTGCTTCACGGAATGCCATTGCGTTAGTGTCGCGCTGTTATTGTTGTTGTTATGAGCACTTATGGTGCGCGGAAAGAATGAATGTCCACGTCAAGGTTTAATGCACACATACAACAATAAACCATAATTGATTTCAAAACAAAAACAAGCTGATAATTTCACATTAACTCAATCAATAGAAGGAAACACATGATTTCATACAT
This sequence comes from Pyrrhosoma nymphula, assembly GCA_963573305.1. Taxonomy (NCBI): domain Eukaryota; kingdom Metazoa; phylum Arthropoda; class Insecta; order Odonata; family Coenagrionidae; genus Pyrrhosoma; species Pyrrhosoma nymphula. The sequence goes on from OY754327.1 coordinate 10,702,130, forward strand.
AAATCGTTCATTAAATTAATAAAATACAGAACAACATAATTAAAGGTGTTCAAAATGTAGCCCTTCCGTAACAATACAGCTCTCGCAATGCCTACGAAGAAACTGGTGCACTCTAGCCAGTACATTTTGATTGTTCCTAATTTCATTTGCTGCATCTTGAATTAGGTCTGCTCCCTGCTGTTGATCCGCTGGCCATACACAGCCATTGTTTCATTTGGCCCCAAAATAAATAATCCATGGGATTGAAGTCGGGTGACCCTAGGAGACCACAGACACAGTAGTGCATTAAACCCTCTCTTTGTCGTTTGGTTTGAAACTCGGTTGACCATTGTTGTAGAGGGTATGAAAATTTTATTGAAACCGTATTGTTGTATGTGTGTATTCAACTCTGGCATTGGTTTGAAAATCTATTGACAATTTCATTGTTTTAGTCGGTATGAAAATTTTATCGATACCATTTTATTTGTATATAAAAGGCGCAACTTTTTAATACTTACACTTTTTTAATACGATTTCTGCGTGCAAAGATATTAAGGGTTGAAAAGTTTGATTGTCCACCATTTCGAAACGGTGCATTAGAAAATAATTAAATATCGTATGCTAGTTTAAAACATTGCCAATAACAGATATACAAAATATCAAGTGTTCATCGTAAATAGTTTTTTATTTAGCAGGGTTTCCGTGAAAAACGCATACCTACCGACAAACAGCAGAACAACGGTGCGTTTCCGGACACATGTCCAATTGAATTTATTTTCTTATTTTGATCTGCATAATCATATCCTAAAGTATTTCAGAGTCATTACGAAACACCCTGTGTACCGAAGACTTCTTAAAGATGCCGTGGACGGCGATAATGACAGATGAGGAAGGTTCTACGTGATTTGGCAAAGGGCGCGAGCTATTCATCACGATAATTAAGAAGAGGAAAACGGCTTTTCTATGGACATATCATGCGAAATGAGAAATACCAATTTTTGTAGTTGATAATTGAAGGAAAAATGGAAGGCAGGAGGAGAGTTGGAAGAAAGAAATAAGATTCCTTGGATGAAAAAGATTAAGCAATGGCCGCGTGGTGGTGTTTCAGTCGCTGCTGCACTCCGCGGGACATGGAGAAGCTATGGAACATGTGATCGTTGAGTTTAGTGGGTTGTACAAATTGAAAGAAGAAGATTTTAGAACGCCATGGATGAAGATTCCAAGATGGATGTCGCAAGATCTTCACTTCTGAAAACAGGTGTTGACTGCTCTGGATGAAGTGTTGATTTTCCATGAAGGTAACGATAAAACTACCAATTTTGCGGTCGAGAATGTTGCATGATAGAAATGTAAACTATATTGATTGGTAGTTTCCTAGTTTAAATATTGTAGTGACATTGGCTGTTATTCCAGTCTTTTGGTGCTTTTGTATCATACAACATTCGGATAGCGTCTTGTTAAATATGATTTATAGCGATGGTTCGATGTGTAAATGGCCTACTCTCAACAAAAAACAACCGATTATGGAAGATCCGATTATTATCTGCAATCAATTAGTTGGTACCGATTATTGCCAACTTTTCTCGGGTTGCCATCTTTTAAAGCCGACTTTACGCGTGGAAGTAACTTCCGTGACAGTACACGCCTTGCAAGTCGCTTGCAAGTGTACTTGTACAAGTAAGGCACATCGATGTGTAAGCACGGACTTCTACGGAGTAGTAGGGGCCGATATCCGTAGTAATCGACCGCGGTTTGGCAAGGAAAATAGACTGGCTTCTCTATTTTTCCTGCAAGTAGCGTTTCGATTCTGCGATATGATGACATCCGGCGAAGTAGTAGTGCCATCGTTGCCATGGAAAATTGAGGAATCGGCCCTTGTTCAGACTTCGGGAAATTCAAAAATGAGTAGTACAACATGAACAATTAAACTAAGAGTGTGACACATTACAATGTACAAGCAATGATGACTTGTGCGTGAGATATCTAGTTCACACAATTATGTTACGTTATCACACACGCAGTAGTTCAGAGAATATCGTAAGAATTATGATTGTTTGCACTTATTAGCTGTTGAAGGTCGATCCCATTTCCGCTCAAACTCTCCGCCCTCTTGCGGATTTTTCGATATGCACATAGGAACGTGACCTTGTCCTGTCGATGCATGCCGATATGGACGAGTCGGACGCAGAGATGGATGAGTGGGAAGCCCAAAAGACCTTCTTCACCTTACGCAGGGAAAGCCGTCTTCTTCCTCTTTAGCCATTATGACAGAGGGAAATGTGGATTTTTTTCGCTACATTGTTTTATTTTTTAACATTTGTTGTCCTTCTTCGAATTGCTCCATGTTTAAGGTAAGTGTTTTTCATTTAATCATCCATTAAGTATTTTTTGGACACAGGTAACTCATGCCATTGTAACATTTGAACTGCTAATTGAAGAAAAAGGAAGCTCCTGATTAAGGCGCCAGTTTCTTTACATAAAATAATTTTTAGCGTTTAGACTTTTTCTAAAAAAATGAAAGCTAATAACATACTAATCAATGCACTTCATGTTGGATGTTTGTGTACCAGATAATAATTTAAATACCAGCGAGCAATAATACCTCGTCAGAAAGGATTGTTTTCGATAAATGTTCTTTTTTATGTTCATTTAGTGTTCCCATGTTCATTTCCTGTTATTTTTTTGTGCCCAATTTTCATTCATTTCTCAGTTATCTTCTACCTTCTTCTCATTTCTATTAGTCTCAGATGAAAAAGCATACTTAACTTTCGAGCATAGTACATGGCGCATTTAAAAATAAAACAGCAATTTTGACGTTCATGGAGGTTGAATGTTTACATTTGCACGCAAGCACTAATATTTCATAAATTTACGCATATTTTCCTCTTCATCTTCGACAAAGTGTAGCACCAAATGTAGCGATGGATTAATGTAGATAATGTAGCGATGTAACCAAATATACAATTCGGAAGCCGCGGAATTCTGCCGAACAACGAGCCGTGCCGTGAGTCGATTTCAAAGGAGGTATGACGAAATTGGTTGAAAGTGAGCAACTTAACATACGCGAACGTGATGCGCACTCGCAAAAACAAATGAGCGATATCATCGCTCATTTGTTTTTGGCGCGATCTTTAAGTTGTGATGTTTCGTATCTTATTACAGAAAAAAGAGAAAAAGATTGATTGTTGCAAGAAGAAAAGAAAAAAAAGATAGTTCATACTTCTTTTAACAACGAAGGAATTTAATAAAATTGCTGTCTTTTGAAAGGTTTTTATCGGTAGTAATAAAAAAATGCAATAAATGGTATTCCTGCCCAATTCCTATCCTCTTAGAAAATGGAAATGTTGGCAAGCTGATGCATTCATTTGCACCATTAGTGTCTTCCATATCTATCGTATTTTTCTGCACACCTGTAGACGCATTGAACGGAAGTATCTAAATGGTTGAATAATGAGCGAATGTTTGAGTGTAAAATGAGCTAAATTATGTGTGAAAAGCGTTTCGTGCCGGACGATGACGTCACCAGGGAAGATATGCTTCGGGATTCCATTTCGACAAAACCATTCAAGAAGTGAATAACATAGGTAGTAGGTGCACTAATTGTTTTCAGTGATTTCTAAAGCAAAGAAAGAATATTTAGAATGTGATACGCGTTCTTCAGCATGTTGTTTTATGAATTGATATATTTAAAAAAAGATGTTTAAAACGTGTCAACGTGTGTGATATCTGCTTAAGTAGCCGATGGTCATGGTTTCAATGATAAAGCTTGTAATGCCAGTTTAGATATTACTTTTAATATAACTTCAGGTAAGAGGAAAGTAAATAAATGGAATGACCAGCATTTATTCCAGGTTCTTTTTTTTTGAAGAGTCTAGAAGCGAGGACAAATATGACCTCTCAGGAAAACTGTGAATGCTCGCGGATGTTGGATTTTTGTGACTGAGAGGTAATTCTGTGTTTGTGAGTGGTCATTCATAATGTGCACTCATGCTGAAGAAAATTTCATTCAAGTGGACAGTGGCAATCAGTTTCAAGTTGCATATTCAGAACACTGAGAAATTAGTATGAAGTCGACGTTTTGTATAAACGCTTATTTTATTATGATTGTTACTTCTGTTAAGATAGAAAGACTTCGGTTCTTCATCGGAATTTAAAGGATTTAGGTAGGAACATGAGATTGGTTTAACCCTTAAGCTGCTGCAGCTAGAGCGCATGCCGTCCACCCTGTGCGGCGAATATCTATTCGGACGGAGCCTGTCCCTCCTTCCCACGGGCCGAGGCCGGGCAGTTGTATGACCCATGTAATCCCCTCCCGACACTTTTCTCAAGATCCAAGGGGGTTGGAACTGGAACTTGTTGAGGGATCAGTGGGACTTGGAACTAATTTTGAAAATTTGCTTATAGGCGTAATTGTTGAAAACTAATATGACAATATTTTTTCTAGCGACTTTCTGTTTAGTTTGATACCAAACACCAAAGAAATCCGTTGATAATTGAGCCGGGCGCGAGCATAAGGCAACTAACTTTTGAGACAACCGTAGCCTCTTGAGCGAGCAATCGGGAGAAAGGGTCGTGCCTCATTGCGGTGGTATGCGATCCCTGAAGAGCGTGGGAAGGGAGTGGTTTGGGTAAAAAGGGTGGATTCCCAAATGTCCACCGCTGAAAAGAAAGAGTTCGGGTCATAAAAATATGAAAGGGCTGAGGGAGGGAGGTAGACAGAGAGGGTCAAACATACATTAACGATTTTCCCGCATTTGCCGGTACACACGTACATGTACGTTTCCCGCAGCCTAAGGGTTAAGGCATGCCAATAAACTGCTGGACATTATATGTGTGGCAATTTCTTATTCCACTTGGGCCTGTCGTGAATTGAGAAAAACTGTGATGATTGCTCATGCGTGTTGCGGAAGCTTCATTAGAAATGTAACCTATGGATTTGCGCAATATTTTGTTAAAAATAAATTTTTCGCCATGGGCATTAATTTAGGCTTTGTTTTTTTGGCCAGCCTCATCATCTTTTAGTTAAATAGTTAAGCATTAATTAGTTTATAATCAACAATTTTGTTTACTCATTTCAGGTATGAGATTAATTTTCTCATATTTTCGTATTTGTGTTGTTTTCTTCCCTTTCTATTGTTTCATTATTGTCTGGATTTTGATTAAGGGAGTTACCCATATCCAACTACTCCCGAATAGGTAGTTAAAAGAGTCCTGCTGTGAATTATTCGGCAGTGACAATTTGAAAATAAAACGTTTACGTGGATGCATCATGTTACATCGTTACATTAATTAATTATCATCAATAAGTCCTGAAATGACCAGAGTTTCGAAGCAGACGAATTTACAGAACTTCTTTCACTTGCAGACGGTTTGAAGGATCTGAAAAAATTATGTTACGCACTAAATACTTTAGTAACCTTCTACTGTGGCCTACTTGCGTTGATTTTTGTCTATTAGGAATCATCTACTTTAATGCATCAATCTTCTTGTGCCTGCAGTACCTAAGCGCTAATTTCCTTATTAATGTTTTGAGTATATACCATAACATGGCATGATATGCATGCAGGCTGTGGAATAACTTTTATAACATTCCCAATTAGTCGATGAGAATCGTTTGAGTTCGTAGTGAAGGATACATTTTGAGAACCCATCGTCGACGTCCGATTTTAGCTATTTCTACAAAAGAATGTCGTGGATTTGATTCTTCACATCAACCAAGTACGGAATTCTACGAGCCAAAGTCGTCTGCATCGCTGGAGTAGTACAGGTTCTACCGTCTAGTAGTGCCACCTTTGCGCCGGCCTCAAAACCCTGCCGCCAAACATTTCCCCGGAGTGGCATTAGTATGTAAGGAGGACGCCATATTGTGTGGTCAGGGAACGATGCCCTCTTTAAGCAGCAATGCGAATCGAAGTATTATCTTCGGTGATGAGAAACAGCTGCCGAATCCATTTATGAAATATTTACTGAATAGTCAGGTAAAAAATATATTTTAACAATAGAAATGTCAGCAACCTTGATTGAATACTTTGGAAAGTAAGTTTTATTATTGGAATAGATTTACAGAGATGCTTTTTAGGCTATTTTTTATTTCTACTTAGACTTAGTTTTCTGACACATATGCGTCATGCACTTTCAATGGGCAACATGCGATGAGTTACCATGAAGGTAATACAGATAACCTTCGCAACCTTAAATCCTTTAAACCTTCAAGAGTGTTTTTAATTAAATTGTGGCAGTGTGTGTATAAAAAAAACTCGTACACACACGACGTAAATAGTACGTTAATCGATTATTTTACCCTCCGATTAAGCAGTATAATCGATTAATGAACATGCGATTACATCTACGAAGTATGTACCGTGAAAGCCACCACTGGGTGATCACCACAAGCCACCACACCACAAGCCAGGGTGTGTGGCACAGGGTGATTCCACACCAGAGGCATGCAGCACTCGTCCCAGCACAAATCAGAACCTCGCACGCTCCCCCTGGCGCTAGGCGCAGGCCAAAAGCAGTCAGGAGAACAGTGCGCAGTCCAACCGGAATCTGGGAGAGTGATCCGTAATTGAACAAGCAAACATGCTGTACACTGGTTAATATTACTAAAATAAGAATGCTACGAGATACTGATCCATGCAGAACACAAAATAATGTCGGACATTTCAAGCGGGGTGAAGTGTTAGTAATGATGTTATGTTATTAAAACACAAGTGAAAAGTCTACTCTACCAAGTGAAGGCGGGAGTTTCACATGATTGATCAATCGCAACTACACATTATGATTCCTTATTGAGCGCGGAAGAAATTATCTTTTAAATCTCCCGGTTCTGCAGTAGTACAGTGCTGCAATATTACAATTATTACAATCGATTACAGGCAATTGATTACTGAGGGAATAGTTGTCATCGCTGATATCGGGGACGGAATCGAGCGCCTCCCGTGCGAGACGTGGCAACGTCGCTTCGGTTCTGAAGAGAAGGAGGGGAAGAGGAGGGAGAGGCCTTGGCGCATGCGCAGACGGGCATTGCGAAGGAGAAGGGGATGATGGGCTCCTTCACTTTCGCGCGAACGAAATGCATTCTGGGGCTTCCTTCGTCGCCTCGAATCCTTTGATGGGGGCCACCCGTTGCCCCCGACAACGGCGAGGGAGGGGACGTTGTTTTCCGCCGTTCCATTCTCTAGGGAACGAGGGATTTCTTTTTTCCGCCAAACTGAAGAAGCGGTCAGATGGCGCCAGCAGGGTTCCATTACATGCTATTATCCGTGCATTACGTGTCTATGCTACATATTACTATGGTCTTCGAAGTTTTAGCGCCCGGATTTCCAGATATTTTAGTTAGTACTTAATTAACTAACTTAATTAAGTAACTTAATTTTAGGTAGTTTGAGCGAAAAATAACTTCACTCTGAATTTGATAAATTTGGCCTCATTTTAAAGAAACAACTCTCATCTTTCCAATGATATCAAAATATTGCCGAACTACTTTTCGAGCAATTGCCTGTAAATATAAACTGTTTTACATGGGATAGATTATGGCTGAGCGCTCCAGAGGGAGAATATTGAAGGAAATAGGAATTTATAACGCCTATATTTCGTCAAAAACTAACGGTGTATAGATTGTATATTTTCTCATCTATTTAGAAAAAATAATCTATTACTCACCACAGTAACTTTTACAGAATCGCAAAAACCTGCTGTTTTAAAGGGTTTTTAGTCGTTCGGCGGGAAAAATGAGTCAAGTTAGAGACTTATGAAGCTTTATTTATTTAAATACTGAGATTTTTGGGCATATTTTCAGCTATATCTTAGCGCCATTAATATTACAATATTTATTTAGTAGTTCTTACAGACGCTGAAATCAAAGAGTAAAATTTGAATATGGTGTCCACTATGACTAGGGAACTATCTCGCTCATACCACCTTAAAATGTGTAACTGCTGTGGGTTGTATTTCACCGCTTACCTAGAGAGTTCTTATGAAGAGGCCAAGCCCCAAGGGCTCTTTCACTCCCAAAAGAAAAATGGTTGAATGACGGTAAATACGTAGAGCTGGAATAAATTGAAATAAAGGAATACCTAGTAGTATCTATCTTCCACTAGGAAGGTTGAAAAAAAAAACTTTTTATTTGAATGTTTACTAATTTAGTTGCATTTGATTTTAATTGACTACGTCGAGAATTCACATTTGAAGCGACAGTTAGTTGTCTATGGCAAATAGTAGATTATACAAACTTCCAGATTATTTTATGACAAGATTCAGTAGTTAAGTGCCAACGTAGGCATCAATTTCTAGAAGAAGTATCTACTGTTTTAATGATCGAAAATGTAGTGGATAGTAGACAAACCGGGCGGAGTCATTATTATGCTGCTGCGGTTCATGAGCTCCCAAGTTATAATCCTGCATCTCCTGCAGTACCTGTCCTTGAAAATAAAACCACAAAAATGCCAAATTTCACGAAGATGCACTTAAGGAGTGCATCGGGCAAACTTCACTTTGGAGTTTATTGTCATAAATGCTGATCATGATCCTCAGTTTTTTTTTGGAGATCCTAATTCAGGATCCACGTTCCAATTGTACCCTATCGGTTGGAGCAACAATGGTCCCTGCGATTTTTTACACGCTTATTTTTTAATTTAATCCAAAAAATGGAGATATAACTTTCAAATAATCTGTGAACACAGCGATGTTGGTGTACGCGGTTGGACGAGGAAGAGCACTTCCCTCCACGCCGCGGTTATATATCATTTTAATTGGAGTGTTTTTGAATTTCCCGAAAATAACATTATGTCCTCTTTTCTCTCAAACTAGCAGCCCAGCTGCAAAGGGCAAGACCATTGACTATCAATTGCGTGTCTTGAAGCGCTCGTCCTTGATTATAATTACTATATATGGTCGGATAACCTCCGGATGAAGCACACCTCTCGTCCACATGGGCGGAAACTGTAAATTAATAAAATTCACGTACGCGAGGACCATCGACCCTGAACGCGCTCGGTTTCAATCAGGGAAGTGCGATCATGTACTAACGCATCTTGCATTAATTAAAAGTATGACGTGTTATTTACGGAAAGGTATGAATCCGGAAAGGTATGCAACAATCGTTCACTAGACTGCATGTAGTATTATGCGTTTCAAAAAGGTTAACGAATCAGCGATCAATCCGAAGAAGCCGACGGTTCATATATACTATATTATATCGGTAAGAAATCGTGTTTTACATTCGGAGCTCAACTACGAAGGCACTTTCGAGGAGGAGAAGGCGACGAACAAGAGGGTCCCTCCCTTATTAAGGGGGGGTGGGTGGGGAAGGGACATTCTAAACAGAGTGGACCCCCCTTTTCTCTCCAACTCTTTTGCGCACCCTACGTGGTGGTCACCCAAACCAACACCACTGATGGCACTGAGAGTGAAGAGGTCGTCTTTTTCATATAAGCAATAATAACAATACTTTAATGATGAACAATCGGGGTAAGATTAGGATACAACTCAAAACGAATAAAGACATTTGAAGAGGGATTGTTTTATTGGAAATGATAATGTCCACAGGCTATGACCGTGGCTATGTCCGTCGACTGTCACCAAAGTTGTCCTTTACTTTGCAAGGCTATGCAAATACCTAGTCTATTGTGGCGATCACACGGTCCTGCCACAAGTTTCGTTGTTTTTTCTAACCAGCTGTGTGCCTGGCATGCGTTGCGATGCTTCTCTTTATTTCTAAGTAGGCACACGTTTACAAATCAGACACATTTACACTAACAAAATAAATAAAATACAATGATTTTGGAAAAAACTTAAACCTTGGTCAATTGGGCATATTGTTCCCTAAGTTTCACAATGGTAGGGTTTTTACACGTAAATATTCGAGAAAGAACGTTGTTATAAATAGACACTTTTAATTTTACTCTTTTGATAACATATAAAACTGAATCCTCTCTTGTCTGGAACTCGGGGTAATACCCATGGTTCTATTTATACTAATGCATTGAAAAAATTAAAAAGAGTAATAGATATATTCTTGCAAACCACCAGATTGGACTTGGAAGCACCGAATCAAGCCCTCTAAACTGCTTTCTTCGAATCCACGAGAATTCGCGGGGAATCGGATATTTTATTTCATGCTTATTATTATTAAATATTATTTGTCACAGTTGTAACATCCCCTCCAAAACGCCGGAAAGCATCAGGTTTCATTGCCGTCATAATGGCCGGAGACTCGAGAGGGGTTGTGGAGTAATCGCAGCCACGTCCGACGCCCATCGGATGAGTGGCTACGCTGCTGTCGGGTCATGCGTCCGCAGTAGACGGAGTGACCCCAGAATGACGGGCCTTCTGCATGCGTGCAACTAGTGAATCCGCCTGTGTCACGCAGGACGGAATGCACTTCATGTTATTTAGCAGCTAGGCCTTGACTCCACCGAGCACACCTATGATGAGGACCACTAGTCTAACAGAGTGTCCGGAGTGCATCTGTCGAAGTTCGAAAAGCAGGTCTTGATATTTCGTCCGTTTTTCCACCTCCTTCGCATCCATGTTAGTTTCAGCCGGAGCCGAAAACTCGATGACGAACATGGAGCGTGTGAGTTGGTCGAGGAGAACGATATCAGGCTTGGTCGCCTCCAACCTGCCTGGTGGTGGATAAGGAGTAATTCCACCAGATGGTGCATTTATCGCTCTCCATGAAGGACTCAATATCTCCAGGGGCATAGGGCAGCACTGGTGTTTCGTCGATGCCATAATGGTGTCGAAGGTGATAGTATAAGACCCGCAGAGCCGCGTTGTGCCGAGCTAGATACGCTGACTTGGCGTAAAAACTACAGCCGGAGGGAAGGTGACTCAAAGTCTCCGGCTGGGCTCGGCACGCCCTATTATTTTTTATACATAGTTGAGAAAACATGCAATCTATACATCTTTAGTTTTTTGACGAAATATAGGTGTTATAAGTTCCTATTTTCTTCAATATTCTCCCTCTGGAGCACTCAGCCATAATCTATTCCATGTGAAACAGTTTACATTTACAGGCAAATTGCTCGAAAAGTAGTTCGGCAAGGGGTTGATATTTTCATATCATTAGAAAGATGAGAGTTTTTTTTCTTTAAAATGAGGCCAAATTCATCCAATTCTAGGTGAAGTGATTTTTCGCTCAAAACTACCTTAAAACGGTTAGGCACTCTTATTCCTCTTTCCACCTCCCTCCGAGGTAGCGTGTGGGCCCTGATCGAAGAAGTTGATATTCATTCATCATTCATTGCAGTAGTCTACCGGTTAGAGGTAGGTTGTGATGAAAGTCAGAGAATATCCAACGAACTCTTACACGTACCGTGCCCTTTCTACCTCTAGTATTTCTTTCTTCATCTCAGCATAAGTCCTACCTTTCTTCATCCCGTCCACAAAACCGATTCTCTTCTTTCCCCTTCCCCGCTTACCCAACATCCTTCCCTCTATCACGGCCTTGAGCAAACCATCAATGCCCCTCATTACCCCTTCCAGCCACCTATCCTGTCTTCCCCTAAACTCATCTATAAGTTTCCTCTCCTCGCCCACCATGTCAAGCACTTCCTCATTTGTCTTCCTTTCCGTCCAACACACCTTCTCCATCCTCCTCCACACCCACATCTCAAAAGCCTTTAGCCTATTTTCGTCTTCCTTTCTCAAGGTCCACGTTTCTGCCCCATACAACGCCACACTCCATATCAAGCTCTTCACTAGCCTCTTTTTTACATCCTTACTTAAGGTCCCCGTCATCAGCTCCCTTCTATTATTGAACGCTTCCTTCGCTAGCGCTATTCTCCTCCTAATGTCTTTGCTACTATGTCCTGTTTCTCCTAGCGTACTACCCAAGTAATTAAATTGTTCTACTTGCTCCAGTTTGTGACTTCCTACTCTTATCACCAGCTTCGCTTTCTTTGTCCTACAGAATCTCATTACTTTTGTTTTCCTATTATTTATCTTCATTCCGTATTTCTCACACTGCTTTTCCAGTGCATCTACTAAAGTTGAAGTTGATATAGGGAACAAAAAAAAGTGGCCGGTGAAAGTGCTGCTGCGAGTGCATCTGGAATATTGCCATAGCGCGAAAAAATTGCAGCATAAAATGCACCAGATACAATCATGGTTCAGGTGTTGTATGTACCACATGAGGTGACGCTATACCTGTAGCACAATCTTCTGGGAAGGAACAAAGACACCCTCTGTAGTTTTGGGAGGGAAATAAATGTGTATTTCTTTATTTGAATAAGACATTTTTTTTTTAAATACTCTAGTTCCATGTGGACATCAGTCACCTCGGAACGCACTTTGTCCTGTTACTCATAAAGATATCATCGCTGATGAGAGGACCACGGTTTGACTCCAGGACGGAGCAAGCAACTTCTTTTTCTAAGAACCCTAGCTGTGATGAACATTGGGGAATGTAGATTATTAGGTATTTTTGAGTTATATTTTTATTTACCTTTTTTATTTTAAAATATTCTTGGAATAATATGTACCAACCTACTTTTTTTTTTTTAATATTTAGCTTTTTGCTGTTTGAATTTGTAGATATTTATTACTGTAATTGCGATTCAATTATAAATGCACTTGAATTTATTTATCATTTATTTATTTGACATTAATGAAAAAATGAATCATATTTCTGGACCTTATTTCTATACTTTTAACGTAATTCAGATAATTTTGTCGATCACTTCGTGTGCCTCTGGTCGACTTTTTGGTTAAGATATGATGACAAATAACGCGTAATGCACCTAGCTACTTGATTACTATGTAACTGTGAATAACCTTCCGTTAATGTTCCGAAGCCGAGAGCTATTTTACTGCCTGTCCTGATGACCTCAGCACTGGTCGTGAAATGCGTAGTGCTGTGCGAACTTAAGAGGTACCTGAGGTATTCCACGCCTGGATTCATCGAATTGATAATTGTGCTTTGCGACTTAAAAATGCGCACGCATAAGAAGCAGCTTATGCAGATCAATAATATCAGCAGCAGTTCTTTCCATTTGAAAAAACGCGGACGCGTGAATTAAATGACTTTTCAAGACAGAAAGTTCTATAAAAAGTTACTCTCGGCAATTCACAGATTATACTCACAACAAACTGTTAATTTAAAATAGTTAGAAATGATTTTTGCGTAATTATCTACTCTACTGGAATCTGCTTAGATACACCAATTTTTAGATATACCAGACTGGTAAGGTCAAATTTACGTAAATTTGGAACTACTTAATTTATAAAGATAAACAGTCAAAAATACTGGTTCACCGGGATAAAATTGCGTTTGTAGTTGCCTACTACCAACACCGTTCCGGCACAAGTAGATAGTGCTTTAAAATGATCTTCGGTTAGTTACCGATACATTTTTAGTGAGTGCTCACATGATTATGCCCATGTGGCTCTACCTTCAGTGTAAGACATGAATCTACATCTACATATTACCCTGCGAGCCACCTCTAGGGTGTTTGGCAGGGGGTGACAAGTCACCAAAATGCAGCATGCAAGCGGACCGCCACATGCACACCGCACGGTCATGAATATTAAGGATACTAACCAATTCCATCATTAACTAAAAACCATCATGCAGCACGCAAGAGAATCCCCACATGCACGCCACACATGTACGATGACACATAATATTCTACATGCTACTTAAGAGGGCAATCTGCCTATGAAGCTAGAACATCCAAAACATGCTGTAAGAAACACCATAAAACTCCGCAAACATGCTTTAAGAAATACATAAGTTAGTAAGCTACACTACCAGTCAACTAATCTATTTCTAAGTCCTTACACAGCCGTTATAGTCTCTTATCGCTCGCGGAAAAAACGACATTTTAAATCTATCTGTTCTACAGTCTATCTCTCTTATTTTATTTTTATGATCTAATCTACCATAGTACGTTGGCGGTCGTAAAATATGATCAACTTCGTCGGAAAATAAACTACTCTTGAATTTACATAATAGATTTAGTCTTGTTTTCAATCTACGGTCTGACAGTGATTCCCATCCGAGTTGTTCTAAGAGGTCAGTAACACTAACAAGATTATCGTAACGGCTTTTCACGTACCTGGCTGCTCTTCTCTGTACACGTTCTAACTCTGTTTTTAAGCCTGTTTCATGAGGATCCCAAACACTGGAAGCATATTCTAAATGGGGTCTAACGAGGGAGAAGTAGCTTATTTCTCTCACTTTGTCGTCGCACTTGCCTAGAATTCTTTTAACAAATCCCAATTTACGATTAGCTTGACCTGTTATTTCCCGAATATGTTTATTCCACGATAGATCATTATTGAGCCTAACTCATATTTTACGGATTTAACTAACTGAGATATTTTACGGATTCTACCGTCTCTAATTGGGTATCCTGAATGAAATAGCTCTGTTGTGGGGAGTTATTTTTCCCCCAGAATTTCATTACTACGCATTTTTTCAAATTTAACTCTAGCTGCCACGCATCGCACCATGCTTGGATTGCAGTAAGGTCGTTCGTTAGTTTATCCTTATCTTCACTGCTACGGATTTCTCTGTATACTACAGCGTCGTCTGCAAATAATCGAAGTTTACTGTCTATTATTTCACCAATATCGTTGATATAGAGTAGGAAGAGGAGTGGGCCTATGACACTACCCTGAGGGACGCCAGAAGTGACTCTAACTTCGTTGGAGGCTATGCCGTCTAATACTACTCTTTGCACGCGATCGCTCAAAAGTTCTCTGATCCAGGAAATTACATTATCGTCTAGGCCGTATGATTTTAGTTTTACTAATAACTTTCCGTGGGGCACTTTATCAAATGCTTTTTTGAAATCGAGAAAAATCGCGTCCACTGGAATGTTGTCCTCTCCGGAGACTAATATATCGTGGGCAAACAGCGCTAACTGAGTTTCGCATGATCTACCTTTCCTGAATCCGTGTTGAGTTCTCATTAACAAGTTATGCGTGTCTAGTTGTTTCAATACTGAGCTGACAACAATGTGTTCAAGGATTTTGCATGAAATGGACGTTAAAGATATCGGTCTGTAATTAAATGGCTGTTCCTTGTCTCCACTTTTGAATATGGGCGTTACATTGGCAATTTTCCAGTCATTTGGTACTCCGTGTTGCTTTATGGATTTTGTGAATATTAGCTGCAAGTAGGGGGCAATTTCTGACGCTAGTTCTTTATACACGCGAGAAGGGATTTCGTCTGGACCAGGTGACTTATTTGGACTGAGCAATTTCAATAAAATTTCTATTCCGTGAGCACTAATATCAAGGGGAGGCATCTTTCGTATACAGTGATTATCAACCGCCACGGATGAATTCTCAGATGACTCGGTGAACACGCTCTTAAAGTAGGAATTTAATAAATTGGCTTTATCGGAACTTTTTGTTAACACATGATGCAATGGGCGCGTTCCGAAATCCACTGCCAGTGCTGCCAAAGCGTTTCGTAATCAGATGGCAGCACTGCGCAGTAACCAAAGACGTAGGTTCGTCAGTCAATTGCTGACGTTTCCTACTGCTGCTATCGAGCTGCTTGTGAATAAAAATTATAAAAGTTCCATGAAAAAAGTGGCACATGTAATGATACAGCCTCTTTCTACAGCGGTAAATTAGCATATTACCGGCATGTATAATAACTTCTGGAAGCGCATTCATCTGCATAAACCGAATTGTTAGTGAAAACACTCTGCGATGCAACCATCAACAACCCGTATCCATGATTGTTGGAACCACTCTTGGAAATGCTTTACACAACTGGTCATGAAGAAAATCAGGGATTGACGAATATGTTCGAAGACTTGTTTAAAAGCCCAAGATTAAACATTTCTTATTTTAAATTTTATGGTGTCGTTTATGTAATGGACGTTTGTTTACTCAAACAGGGTTTTTCCTCTCCATGTTTGCGTATACGACCAGCATTAATTTGATTCTCATCAGGGAAACAAACGAATCAAGTAGCACGAAAGCAAGACGATGAAATTTTTCATTTAATTAGAATGCTTTTCATCAATGTCATTTGGATTAGCGTTATGAAATAACGTGTTTTTTAATCACTTATAGCCATTATAAATCACCACGCAATTAGGCCATATTGAAAACCATAGGCAGGAATGGAAGTGAATTTCTAAAAGCGCCCGGGCGCGTCAAGATGGAAGGGATGTTTGCGGAGTGAAAGGAGAGGGGAGGGGAGGGAGGACCCTCTCTACCCCTTTCCATATGCCCCCGCTTCCCTCTCACTTGTATGCCTCCTGCGTTGCCAAATGGACGGCCAATGATGGGCAATGTCTCGGAGGGGGAGGAGCAAGTCCTTACCCCCACCCCACTCTCTCTCTCTGCATTCCCCCCCCCCCCCACCACCCTGCCCATCCAACCCGCTCGACGCGATCTCTGTTGCCATGGCGAAGGGGGCCCTTGGCAACAACGCTGTTGCCAGGCGATGGCGAGGAAATGGGGGCGCCGAGGACGCACACCCGCCTCAAGGTCGTCCTCCTCCTCATGAACGAACAAATGTATGCGCGTGAATGTCGTGTGGCTCTTCTGTATCTTACACCTATTCATGCACTGCTGTTATACTAAATACATATCCTTTTATTGCATTGCACCGATTTATTCCGAGAGTTTTGAAGTGAAAGTTTCTCGTGCGATCCATGTTTGAAGATATGTGGCTCAATATTAATGTTTGGACAGAATTACGAGAACTTAATTGCATTCTTGTAAGTTTGCTAATCTTAAAAATGAGGATGAAGCACTAAGGTCTTGCCGAAAAACTAAAGTTATAACATAATTAAAGAAACCGTAACATGAAAATGAATGGAAGAAAAAATAAAACGCCGAAGGGCAATGATTGCGTGTGTTCGTCAATATGTATCAAATCGGTAGTACCTAATTGGCTTCGGCTATTATCAATAGATACGCCATTACTATTGTTAATGAAAGCTAGTCGTTCAGGTATTATTTAGCCCACCCGCATAACCCTTAGATATAGGTGCGCACCTAATAAAATGATTAAATGTCCTTACCGGACGTTCGTTCGGACTTGGGTTGGTCCTTCCTCAGCAAAAGACGTCTTAGTCTCGCGTAGACTTCTAAAAGTGAGGAAGGACCAACCCAAGTCCGAAACGTCCGGAAGGAACAAATCATTTTTTTATCTTCTCTTTCCCTTGCCTCCTGTAAGTTTTCATTTCATATTTGTGGGCAAACCTTTTATATATTATGCATATGGATATATATATATACACATAACGAAAGGTTCGCCAATAGGCCACAACAATAGAAAATACACTTGACAGGGGGTGGGGAAAGAAAAGTAAAAAGAGAGAAGACTTACAGGGAACGTTTCGGGCATGTAAGCACTTCCTCAGCTACAGAAAAAGTTTTATATAGTATATATATATATATATATACATATATATATATATATATATATATATATATATATATATATATATATATATATATATATATATATATATATATATATATATATATATATATATATATATATATATATATATATATATATATATATATATATATATTCACTCAAACCGCTCACAGGCGTAAATAATAAATATTTCGTTCAAACAGGTGGTGAAAGAAAGAGGATAGGAAACACATAAAATTGGACAACACAATGGTGATGTGAAGATGGAATGTTGGCCTATTCACAGTGAAAAAAATTGGATGTTGTCCAATTTTATGTTTCCTATCCTCTTTCTTTCACCATCTGTTTGAACAATATATAGTGCCGAAAAAGAGGAGTTATTAAATATAAAAACACTACAAATGAAATTCCGATCCTTCGGTTCCTTTCTCACAGGAAGGAAGGAAACGTAGATTAGTGGAAGGGGGGGGACAAGAGGAGGTGGGGGGGTGAGGTAGGAGGAGGAGGAGGGAGGGGTGCGTGGAAGGGGAGAAGAGGGGAAGGGACGGGAGGGGGGGGAGGGGTCAGTGAGCTCCTTCAACGAACACCGCCATCATCGAAACATCGAAATCCACTGTTCCCCCCATAGTGCAATGTCCACATGAATATAGTACCCAGTCTTTTTTCCTACTTCAACTATTCAAAATAGTGAAAATATTAAAAGAGGATGCATTTTTATAAAAAAATCAAAATGAATTTTAATGAAGTGCTACTTTGAAGCAGTTTACAGAGCTTCATGCGTTATTCGATGCGGCACTAATCATTCTTCCTGATGACCCTATAGACATCATTATATACTGCGTGAACCGTATATATGCTCAAAGCGAGTTTCAAAGAGAGAGTCGCAGAAATGACTTTCGTCCGCCGGACCACACGAAGCGCGTTGCCTAGCTACGATGTTCATCACTCCGCCATTGTTCACGAGAGAGTCGCCTTTCACGGTGAACACGAGGCTGATGCGTCGCCAATCGTCATCCTGGCGCCTGGCGCGCGGGCAACCTAGGGGGGCACCCGCCCCGGGCGGGTTGCCCCCGTGCCTCGGGGCCGCACCACCGCGCGACCATAAGTTAGACATGCCATATTTTTGTAATTTATGTAATTTACATATATTTTTAACTACAAAGGAGAGTGGAATGTGCGAGAGTACTTTTAAAGATTTGTCAAATAATAAACCGTGCAGTGATTTTCGTGAGACACAGAAATCACTGAACTTCCATTGACTTTATAACTATGATAATAAACCTTTTTTTATCGACTTATACAAACATGTTATATTTATTGGGCCCAGGGCGGGCGCTCACTAGCGCGACCACAATCACACCACCATCGATTAAAATTTTTAGTTGGCAAGATTGATGTCGAAGGGTTAGCTGGTCGGGTCGGAGTGGAGGTATCGCGACGCGCCATCATGCGCGTCACTTCCGGCAGCAAAAACCGCTGAGTGGGGGACGACCAAACTCGAAACTTTTGGTCGAACGAAGTTTGCTTCGACGAGAGTCGCCTTATTTGTCCGTATTAGTGGGCGTCGTGTCTATTTGTTGTCATGTTAACATTGGACGCATGCGTCGTGGTGGCGCTAGTGCGCGCCCGCCATTATCATTGAAGGACTTCCAAATTCTCGTGAAAATTAAAGGGTTTTAATTTTGTATTGTTGTAGCTATCGGAATACTCTCATTTACGCAATTAATGCAAATTTTAGGAATTATTATGAGTAAATTACCACCGAGAACATGTACTAGGAAATAGAAATGTCGCACCCACCTAAAATAGTCAATACAAACAAAATGTGTGAGCAGAAGCATATTTCAAATAAATAATCGTGGGAGCTTGTGCTTATTAAGTTTATCGGAGGCTAGCAGACGTCGCCAGGCATTGCATGTGTGGATGGCTGGGGTTAGTATGCGAGAGGTGAAACCTCAGTCGCCAGTAAGATTTCCAGGGAATTTATCCTTCTAATTTATATCGACTTGCGTCAACCCAGCGGTTATATTCGACCGAGATATACAACCAATTACGTAATGCATTCAAAATGGCTTGCTTTCATCCTTCTTCGATTCCATCGAGGCACAACCAAGTAAATGTCGGACCTTGCTTTGCTGAAGTTGCTTGAAACATTTTGAAGGAAAAGTGGAAGTCTTAAAGAGTCAGGTGCAAAGGAGCAACTTGTTTATTCAATACTGAAAGATGAAATGGCAAGAGGGAAGGAGAGTAGAAGGGGGTATGGTGCTGCATGGCGTTTAGTTATCTACATGGTCGCAAATGGCGTGATCGAGCTTGCCCACAGACATCTTCTAATAACATAGTATTACTTATATGATGAAGGAGAAAGGGGCTGCTGGGAAATACCCGTACAGACTTCCGGACGCCCCAATGCATTGTTGCCATTTCTCCGACCATTGAAAGCCTCGGACACGATATGAGTAGGGTTGCCAACCGTCCGGAATTTCTCCGAATAGTCCGGATTTTGATGCCTTTGTCCGGAAAGAAGAATTGCCTCATTCCGGACGGCTTTTTGTCCGGAATTTGTGAAAAAAGCACATCTGCACTACATTTTATTGATTATATGAGTGTTTATCATCGCACTACAGAACTATAAGCCTTATCTCACATGTGGGAAAAGTTATAACCAAAGTTATATTGGAAAGAATGAGAAGGAAAATAGAGGAAAAATTAGAGGAAGACTAGCGTTCGGTTTCCGCAAGGGCAAAGGAACGAGAGATGCTATTGGATGTATCAGGATGTTAACAGGAAGGGTGTTAGAGTTGAACTGTGGAATATGCGTATGCTTTATTGATTATGAAAAGGCATTTGATAGGGTCAGATGGGGGATCTTATTAGATCTTCTGAGAGAGATAGGCATAGACTGGAAGGACAGAAGATTAATAAAGCAGATGTACATCCAACAGAAAGTTGCGGTAAGAATTGGGGACGAGGAAACAATGGAAACCACAATAGGAAGGGGAGTTAGGCAGGGTTGCTGTCTGTCACCATGTCTCTTTAACTTGTATGGTGACAAACTGCTGGAAGAAGCTTTAGAAGACATCGGAGGGATAAAAGTGGGAGGTGAGAGAATAAAACCCATCAAATATGCTGATGACCAGGCTATAATATCAGAGAATGAAGAAGAACTTCAGGAAATTATGGAAAGAATTAGGAAGAAGAGTGAAGACTACGGAATGAGAATAAACAGCGATAAAACTAAGGTAATGAGAATAGCGCAGACAGAAGGGCCCTTAAATATATGGTTGGAGGAAGAAAAATTAAAACAAGAGAGCTCTTTCAAGTACCTGGGAAGTATAGTTACACAGAGTGGCAACTGTACTGAAGAAATTAAAAGCAGAATTGGGCAAGGAAAAGTAGCATTTAGCAAGATTAAGGAACTGGTGACAGCAAGGAACATCAAGATGGATAATAGGAAAAGATTTGCAAAATGCTTTATATGGAGCATTGTGTTGTATGGATGCGAAACGTGGACGTTGAAGAAGAGAGAAGAAAAGTACTTGGAAAGCTTTGAAATGTGGTTATGGCGACGAATGGACAAGATTGGATGGAAAGATATAAGATCACGAATGAAGAAGTGCTAAGGAGGATTGGAGAAGAAAGAAGTAGACTGAGAGAAATTAAAAAGAGAAAGGCAAAATGGATTGGACATATTTTAAAGAATAACAGCCTACAGAAATTGATAATAGAAGGGAAAATAGAAGGGAAGAGAGGGAGGAGGAGGCACGGAATGCTGATATAAAAGAAGGAAGGAGTTATGCGGAGATGAAGAGAGAGGCCCACGACAGAATGCTGTGGAGACAACGCTACCGTGGAAACCTGTCTGCGGACAGATGCGCCAATGATGATGATGATGATTCCATCATTTTGTAAATAGTTATTGTTCATCGATACATAATGATATCTAGAAATTAATAAATTGGATAACGTTAAACTGGATTTAATTTTGTATAACTTTAAATTATATTTCATCATTCCGAATTTTTTTACGGAGCTTGCTCGTATGTGCTTCATATTGAATTTAAACTAAATGCTAGAATTAAATGGTTAGCTGTGTTATTATTATTTATAAATATTGCATGAGTTGATCCCAGATTCCAATCCAACGATATATCCAAGTCATTAAATCTTTAAATTACGTGTCCGTCTCTCTAAAAAGGGTCCACAAAATGTCGCCTCCGTCGGCTGAAACCCCTTGTCCGCCGAAAAAACAAAACGCTTCGTCCGGAATTCCAGTTGAGCCAAGTTGGTAACTCTAGATATGAGCGGCAGGTGGCAGAGTAGTATCACGGTGAAGCGGCAGGGCGGAGGTAGTGACCACTAAACGAGTCCTGATTCGACCTAAGATTAGTTCAGAAGCATATTTTGTAATCTCACCTTTTTAGTGACTCTTATTGGAAAGGCGGGAGATCCGTTTCACCGTCTCTTAATGATCGGCTCACGAACGGTTCGTGAATTGTCGAAGCTTCAATTACCTTATATCAAATAAAAGATGCCGAGACTAGCGAATATCCAGGTTTCTCAACGTCTTAGTGAATATATCTTACACTGTACATACCACGAAAATCTAAATACAGTCAAAACTACAAGCGACATGTAAGCGATCACTCATATATTAAAAAAAATTAAGTGCATCTAATTAGTGTTCGATTCACAAGCACAGGAAATATCTACCAAGAACGTAAATTTTAAGGCAATATTTGTTAAAATTATGAAACTTTTGTATAAATAACTGAATTCCATTCTCCATACACTGGCGGATAGGCACATAAGCTCTAGGGATAGGCACACGAAAACAAAGGTATCAGCATTGTTTGGGAAATATTGATACGAAATATATACACAGATAATTCAAGCTAATAATGACATAGGCATTTTTAAAAAAAGCATGCCATCAAGTGCCCAATATATATTGGAGTTGAAAATGCTGAAGTTCTTCACGTTTAGCAAATTACAACAATACGATTTAAAATCGTTTGTATCTTTCGCGCCCTTGTTTATTTTCCAACTCAAGCTTCAAGTGGAAACGATGGTGGCTCCATGTCACGTTCTTCATGACAGGTGAGATGGAACTAATGGCAGGCGGAGATAAAGAAACGGATCAAGAGTCGAAAGATACGGATCAGAGCGGATGAATCGTCTAAAAGACCAGCACATGACCGTCAGTTCACCGATTGAGATCCGAAGACGGTCACGCCGCCAGGGTGGCGGAGTTGAACTACGAAAATGTGACATTTTATGACGTATTCTCACTAAAGTGAGATTACAAAATAACCCTCCAGAAATGGCAGTACATACTGTCATTAGAGAAAGCGTTCTCGGCCGAAATTTTGCTATAGCGGTAGAGTAGAGCGACAGAGCGGCAACGCTGAGTTTTATGTTTCTATTTTGTTTGGCACGGAAAACGCTCGACCCCACCGATCCATAAAATGGTGGAGGAAGTTGGCTTTCCACGTGATTCTCATGTGCCTTACCAATGCGTGCATAATGCACAATCAGGTGAAACCAAAAAAAGCTTCAGTAGTCGATTATTATGAAACAGATTGCGAGAGCGACTTGGCAGTTTTTGAAGAAGATCCGTGCGACAATCCCACTCGTTCTGGAGTCAGTCTGTCACGACTTACAGGAAGGCATTTTCAATAAAGGATTCCAGTGCCAGGAGGAAAAGCACTTGAAGTGCAGAGTGTGTGTTGCAGAGAGAGGCAAATCAAAAACTGGCACAGTCATTCGGAAGGACACAAACTGGCAATGCAATGCAGTGTAAACTTGCTATGTGCGTTGAACCTTGTTTTGCACTTTACCACTCAAAAAAAAACTATAAAATTTAAAGACTGTTTTCTGGCATATTAATTAATCTTAGAGTTAACAAATTTATTCCTAGAAAAAAATAGGACACTTTTATTTGAAGAAGTAAGAGAACTTCAATTATTTTTTTTCGAATAACATCATCTTTTTAAATGTACATAATAAATCGTTTGGTGAAAATATTGTGCATTTATTTTGTATCATTTTAAAGCTAAAGCTTTGAACCACATACAAAATAATTTTTATATAATTTGACTAAAAAACGTTTTCACAAAAAATTTCCAAAAAGGGCTCAAAATCATCAGGTTTTCTGGAAGTAATTCTAATTTAAAACCCATCACTCAAAGTGTTAAGTTTGGATAATATTGGGCATGGACATTGGACACTTGTCCAAGGGTAGACCCTGGCTGGGTCGAGTTAGGGCCTCGGATTTAAAATAGCAAGGGCGCCCTTAGCGAAGGACTTCAAGCGACATGACCCAAGAAAACGTCCTCTAGTACTGTCAATAATAATGTGGCGTATTTCAATTAAAACATCAGGCTTACTCTTGGTTAACATCAATGAGGCAACATAAGGAATGCCATTACGGTAAACCAAACGAGAGAGAGAGAGGTGCATTGTGGGCCGGGCACCGCCGTTTGCGTACAATAGGTCCTGCGTCTTGTGCCCTGCATCTGTTTTTCTACTCCTGCTTACTCGGAATACATTCGCAACCGTTCCTTTAACAAATTTCGACCTAAATGGGTCGACAACATCGTGTGGAACTAGGACTTGGATTTTTGCAGATAATGATTTATTTTTAAAAGTTTAAATCGAATGTTTTGATTACCTAGCAACTGTAGTTTGTTTATATATAAATTAACTTTTGATAACCTTCTAATCCGCCATCTTAAGTCTCACTCACACATATAACGTGTAAGTGGGACGAATAACAAATTTTGCCGTTTCATAAGAATAGCAAATAAAATAATTTTTCAACTAGAAGATGACCTATGATCGTAGGAAGACATTGTTTTTCATAAAAATAAACAAAAGTACCTACCATTAAAAGGAGAATATCCATTTCAAAGCGCTATGGTTATTCTCGATTTCCGTGATAGCGCTCATATTTAATGATTAATATATAATAGCGAAAACATAGGACAGTTTTTTTTCATTTTCTATTAGCCTACACAAGTATCTAGAACTAGCAATACGTTTATAATTCCGATAACCACCCAGCCATTCTTTTTTTTTCATTATATTTTATTATGTTTTTATTAAAAAGTTTAGTTGGTTGGCTACCAGTTACCGAATAATATTTTAGCACATACTTTCAGGAGAATAAAACTTTTTTCCAAATTCAAATCGGTGGTGTACACTGATTTTTATGAAGCTTTAAATTTACGTAAAATTTCCTTTAAGTACCCTATAAAAAACCTATTTTATGACGTTATGGCCACCTTTTAGAGATCCTGTTCCACTGTGCGGCGTGCAATTCGGCTCTACTTTGCTCGGTGTAATTAGAGGTAGCTAAGGAGGTACACATTTGATGCAATGCTGTTCGGGCAGAGTACCTTTTGAAATGTCTTCCCTCCAAATATCACCAATCTAGCTCGAATGTTTTGAGGCCTAACGGCGGAGAGAGAGAGAGTGCGTCATCGAGATGCAATTATTTCTTCTGATGTAACAACGGACTATAAAGTGACTGTTGGGTCGTCCCCCCTGTCGGCTCCGGTGGCGAGAGTGCGTCGCCATTTTTCAGGGTTTTCCCACGCTTGGCATTTCTGGACCTGGGTCCCTTTCTCACCGCCAACAGCGCAGAGGGTCGCGTGGCGCAGTCCAGAAGCACGGCAGCGAAGACGGCTCCACTCAGCGGCGTCGACACGAACTCACGGCGGCCGGGCGCTCATATATACCTACATCTACAAAATACCCTGCAAGCCACCTCAGGGGTGGGTGGCAGGGGGCGAGTAATCACCAACATTCATTACACTATACCCTAGAGTAAGTGTAACTACGACTAATTATGCATTAGCATAAATCGCTAATGCTTGTCACGAGGCGAAGTCTCACAAGCATGCACTACTACACTACAGATATAATCACAATGGAGAGGGACCGTTAATATATATATGTATTTTGCAACTAAACAAATGGACAGAGACTCAAGACCCATGTAGAAAACATGCACGGGTGCTGTTATTATGTACTAGGTAACAGATAAGGATTCAAGTATTAGGGAGTACAAATACTACTAAGAGCTACACTACCTATCGATAAACCTTTATAAAAGTCTCATTGGCAGCTGTTATGGTCCCTTATCGTTCGTGGGAAAAATAACATTCTAAATCTGTCCGTTCTGCAGTCTAGTTCCCTAATTTTATTCTCATGATCTGATCTACCGTAGTATGTCGGATTTCGTAAAATATTATCAACGTCGTCAGAGAATAGACCGGTTTGGTACTTACATAATAGATTGAGTTATATCTTATATCTATATATATTATCTTACATAATAGATTGAGTTATATCTTATGTCTATATATATATTATCTTACATAATATATTGAGTTATATCTTATGTCTATATTGTAGATATATCAAGTCGGTGGGGGCAGCAATCGGTAGATAGGTCACTATAGATCACGACTCGCAATTCAGCAGTCTTCTATTTTCCTTTGAATTCGTATTTCGATTGAACAAATGGTACTTGAACAAAACACACACGATGAAATCCTGAACACGTGACTCGGGGTGGGAAAGAAACATTATGAAACGTTTTTTTTTGACGCAGGAGGACCTATTGTATGGTGCAAATATTTGTTTCCCTAGACGTTTGTTGTTGTCTAATATAAAAATAATTAAAGATTTGTACCTATTACTCTTATTTGAATAGTAAGGAATAAACTGACTATAATATTAAGTACCTACTTGCACACAATAGCTGTAGATACATTTATTTTCAATTCACGCAACTTACAAATTTCTCTTTTGCCTGATGAACTCGAGTAACGTGCAATGGCGATCATTGATTGCCGATATTCGGCGATACACGACATCGCTGTAATTGTTGTTGTCTTTCTTCATTTCGCGAATGAGCCGGAGTTATCAAGAAGAGATGTGTATGCATTAGAAGAACGTTGCTCTGCATGTGCCGCATCGAGAGACATCGCTTCCATAGGAGGAGTCCATTCTGTGTGTATGTGCTTGGACCTCCTCGATCTATTATGGCGGCGGGGGGAGCCCCTCCCCTCCCCACCCCCCTACTTCCCGCGCGCAAATGGCTCTCGACCAATGGGAGGCTCGAAGCCCTTTCCGCCCCCCCCACACTCCCATATCCGCCACACGCGGAGATGGCGCCTCCAAGCGGTCGGCGCTCGACTCACTGGCCACCGAAGGAGTGCTTGGGAGGTGGGAGGGGGTAAAGGGGGGGAAGGGAAAGGGGGGGGTAAAAAGGGGAAGGGCGCTGCTATAATTGTAAGAAAGGATGTCGTGATGACGGAGGGAGGGCTTCGCCTTCAACTCGTCGTCTCAGAAGTTGCTCTGCCTACATTTTTATTTCCAAACACGCCATTTATTTTGGCTCAGCTGACATATAGTCATTTCGCAGTCATCGTCACTTCGCTGATTTAACTTTTCTCAATTGGAAAAAAAACCAATTAGAAAATAACTTTCGGTGATGTGGCTTTTGGAAATAAAACGTAGCGTTGTACATTACACACACACTTCATAAATTCCGACTTTGGTTTCGACACGTAAATGTCGTTATACCTTGATAATGACATTTAGGTACATGTCGAAACCATGGTCCATGTCAATAAACTGTGTGTGTGGGTGTTTGTGGAATGTATCCACAACGCGACGTTTTATTTCCAATCTCGTGATTACACAAAGTTAAGGCCCCCAAACGTTAAACTATAGGTAGGGGTATGTGGCTTTTGGTCCACGGATGCTTCGACTTCCGCTTTTATTCATTGTATTTCTGCGATTGTGTCTTTTGTAGGGTACTAACTCTTCCAAAGCGACGTCACATACAGAGACGCACGCGTCATACGTTCGTTCGGACAGAGATCGGATTGGCGCGAAAGCCGCTTCGACACCGAGGAGTGTGCTCTGTGTGTAGCGCGGCGTGACCTCCTCCTCCTCCGCCCCCAAATAACCACCACTGGCCACCTCTCTTCTTATTTTCCCCGAAGTGTGACTGGACGGAGTATTGCGTTGCGAGTGTTTTGCGAGGGTCGACCAATTATTACAATCGACCTTCTCTCATTTTGTCATCATATGTATGGTTTTATTCGCTGGGCTGAGAATCTCTTAAATGATCGAAGGGAGAAATACAGGTTAAATCTTTTGCACAAGTTCGGAGCAGACAATGTTTTGCCGGACGTTCAACACATACTGCTAGAGCCAACGTACTATGGCAGAAGTGATCACAGGAATAAGATAAAGGAAATTAACTGCAGAACCGATAGATTTAAAATGTCATTTTTCCCACGTACAATAAGGGATCATAATAGTTGCGATAGATCAATCACATGAAACTCCCACCCTCAATAGGTAGAGTAGAATTTTCACTTGTTCTTAATAACACCACATCATTACTAACACTTCACACCGGTCGATTAGTCCGGCATTATTTTATTTTGTTCTGTGCATGAAGTAGCATCTCGTAGCATTCATAAATTAACAGTATCAGTAATATTAACCACTAGATGTGTCTATAGCATTTCTCTGCATGTTTGCATGTTCATTTACGTATCACTCTCCCAGTTTCCGGTTGGACTACGCACTGTTCTCTTGACTGCTTTTTGGTGTCTGCGCCTAGCGCCAGGGGGAGCGTGCGAGGTTCTGATTTGTGCTGGGACGAGTGCTGCATGCCTCTGGTGTGGAATCACCCCGTGCCACACACCCTAGTGGTGGCTTGCACGGTACTTCGTAGATGTAGATGATTCGAGTTGCTCTCTCCGTCTGCATGTTTGGGTGGAATCTGTTATCATCGATTTTTCACCCACAAGTACAGTTAACATTCGCGTTAACCTCCAGCCAGATGACAACTAGCGATAGAGGGGAAATAAGTAAAAGAGGAGTAGAGGGGGGAGGGAACATTGTTGCAGGGGTATCTGCCCGCCATATACGTCATGCGCAGCAAGCGATTTTGGTTCGGACTAGTCCAAGTTCTTACAATTTCGCCCATCAAGGGGTGAGGGTTATCAAGCCTCACGTGGTTTACCTCTAATTCTCTGACAGTGTCAGGCAGGTGCAGGTGTATCTACGGCATCTGTAAAAATGCCTTTAGTGCTTAGAATTTGCATCGCTTATAGTATTCCGCCGAGCATCTTTGGAGATTTTCCGATCCGCCTCTCTTCGCAAAAATGCGTGTTTTTTTAGTGACCCAGTGAAATGAATTACTTGGTAAGTCATAATAATCGTTCCCAATTATTTGATCCTTGGTGATCATTATTTCTTGTGTGAGGAAAGAGCGTACTTTCCTATTAATCTCTGGGTATGTTAGTGAGTGCTGTACATATTTCTTAATGAAATTGTGTGCGACTCGGACGATGTCACCCTTATACATTGTGGAAATATTTGGAGATTGTGTTTTTAAGAAGGGAATACTTGCTAACTTCAAGAGATTTACTGCTGAAAAACGTCGTAAATTTGCAAAATTAGAGCGTCAGCCCGTAGATAAGTGCTGTGGTAAATCGGGGGGAATACAAGTATGGCGGCCACGCCCACGTTACAGTTTCAAGCATTGGCCACCATAGCTAGCTAGCTAGCCCCTCCACCATCCACCCTCAATGGTTGGTATGACGAGAGGCGTTGGGTGGCGGAAGTGACGTCGTGCTTCCTCCCGATGACGTGTGGCTGTCGACGGCAGAGGCGATCAAATGAAACCACATAGCAGTGGCTGTGCACCACAGTCCGTCCCGCGCAAACATGATGAGCCGTAGATTATTGGGTCATTCTCTTTTCTACACATAATACTACTTCCTCTCTCTTTTAACCATACATGGCATTTTTCTTTGTTCTATCGTTCGTATTTTGTTTTGATCGGTTAAGAGTAGGCGCGCCATCAATATCTGCGCAAGATTTCATCAGTTTCCAATTTTAGTTTTTACTTATTATCAATAATAATAAATCAAATTACCATTGAGTCATTTATTTGCATTTCCTCTTCGTCACGAGCATTGTCACGTGAGATTATATTACACGGTGTTATCAGTATCGTGAAATAAAAATGGAAAACCAATTGAGTCTAAAATTAAAATACATCCTTCCCCTCCCGCATATATATATATATATATATACCCAATAAGGAGTCACAGGCGTGACAAGTAAAAACATAGTGACACAAACAAAAGAAACTCACACGAATGGTTGTTTAATTTTCGACAGCAATCAACTGTCTTCTTCCGAACTGGAGAGAGTACTGGATGCAGATGTGGGTAAGGAGAGAAGAAAGACGAGGAGGGGCAGGCAGGGGAGGGCAGGTTGGGCCAGGCTGGGAAGAGATTGGAGGAGAAAGAGGGGAATAAAGGGAGGGGCAGACAGGAAAGGGAATGGAGGGGGAAGAGGGGAAGGGAGTTTAGTGAAAGACATTGATACCCGGAGTTTGAAATGCTTTATACAGTCAAATAAAAGATAATTCCACCGATTTCAGTTCAAGGGGGGGTGCAGTTGGGGGGAGGGAAAAAAGAACTGAAACATTGTAGCAGTGGTTGAAGGATTTTTTGTGGAGGGAGGCGTGTATCGCAACGGGAAGAGAAGCAGATTGGGAAGGATTTTTACAATTAGCACGGTGATTATTAATACGTATATTGAGGGGAGTCGAGGATTTACCAATATAGTAAGCTGGGCAGAGTTTGCATTGCAAGTGGTAAACCACATTGCTGGTGATGCAAGAGGCGGGAGGAGGGGTCTACGTGCTGCATCTTCGGTTCCTGTGCCGTGAGTCGCAACTGCTTCCTCATTGTTCTATCCTTCTCCTTTCACTACTATTCATCCTTCCCCCTTTTTTTCTGTTATCCTTCTAAGTTTTCCATAACCGTAACCATTTCTCCCAACATGAATGCCATTGATCCCGTTGTTGCATGGCTGCGCCAAATTAGAAAACTATCCTTCAAACTTGCCCAATTTACCTGTCACTCTGAGTTCCTCACTTCTTGCGTCGGCTTGGGCATTTTTCCTAACGGCCTACGCGTTAAATTCCCATTCACGGGCC
This sequence comes from Pyrrhosoma nymphula, assembly GCA_963573305.1. NCBI lineage: Eukaryota > Metazoa > Arthropoda > Insecta > Odonata > Coenagrionidae > Pyrrhosoma > Pyrrhosoma nymphula. The sequence goes on from OY754327.1 coordinate 10,732,522, forward strand.
TCCCGCCCCAACTACACCCTTTCCTCCACTCCTTATCTTTCCAACAATCCTTCCTTCTATGTTGTTTCGTAAGGGATAAATATCACGAGCTTACCGTTACGTATCAAAAATCAATTCACTCTCTCATCAACATCATATCTGCTTCAGCCCCAAATTTGCTTTCCACCGTTAGCCAAATTCTTAAGTCTTCCCATCGCTTTCTTGAACTTCGTCGTGGTAAATCTCTAAAAAAGCTTTCCTCCCTATGTGCCTCCCATTTTCGCGCTGGTCTGTCCCTTCCTCTCCGCCTAGCTACCCCCCCCTCTCCTCCCCCTCCCCTCTACCTCTTCAAGCCTGACCTGGCTACACTGTTAAACCTTCCTCCCCCACCATTGTGTCGAACCTCTCCGACACGCATGCCTCAAATAAAAGTCCTGCCCGCCGCTTCTCAAGGGCTGCTCGCCCGTCCGAAGAGACCGCCCACCCCTTCTCAAGGTCCGAAAAACCCAGATATCCCAGCCGAGCATGCGGTGGTAAATCTCTCCTCCACTCCCTTGAGCCCGCAAGCATTGTCCCTGCTTAATAAGGGTCTCTCTTTCTCCCCCACCCCAACAGTAAACCGCGTTTCCCTCCTCAAGGATGTCCTATGCTTTTGCCGGAACTTGAGATGGAGAGTATTTTGGGACTCTCAAATCCAACCTCAGTCACCTCCCAAACCCATTCATAATGCTTTACTTAAGTTCCGACCTCCTTCCTCCCATGAACCGAAACCCCTTGCCTCAAACCACCCCGCCGAAGTGTTTATCAATCTCCTTATGTCTAAAATCTCCAGCTCTTCTTTTTTAAACTCGCTTAATCCCAAATCAAACCTCTCGCCAGCTGAATCCATTGCCCTCAAAAAATTAATTCATAACCCTGACCTCGTCATCACTTCAGCAGACAAAGGCTCCACAGTTGTGGTCCTAGATACCTCCGACTACATTGCTGAAGCTAATAGACAGCTTTCCGATACTTCCTCCTATGCCGTAGTCCCAAATGATCCCAACCCCACTTTTCAAGAAGAAATAATTTGCTTCCTCCAAGAAAAAGGCCCATCAGAGGGTTTATCCACCGCCGAGATCTCCTTGCTCTCCCCTCCTTTCCCCCGCACTCCGCACTTTTATATCCTCCCCAAAATTCACAAACTTAACCATCCTGGCCGACCTATTGTTTCTTCCCGCAATTCCCCAACTGAGAGAATATCGGCATTCGTCGATTTCCACCTCCAGCCACTGGTGCACGCCTTACCGTCCTTTGTAAAAGATTCCTACCATTTCTTAAAAACCCTTCATTCAACCTCCCTCCCTTCGGACATCCAAATTACTATGGCCACGATAGATGTCACCTCCCTCTATACTAGCATCCCTCATGCTGAAGGTCTGTCTTCACTCAGGTTTTTCCTCTCCAAACGTCCCAATCCGCATATCCCTAGCACTGATTTTCTTGTGGAGCTCACAAATATCATCCTCACCCATAATTCTTTCTCTTTTAATAAAAAATTCTTCTTACAAACCAAAGGTTGTGCTATGGGGAGTAGGTTTAGTCCCTCCTATGCTAACCTCTACCTTGGCCATCTGGAACAATCTTTTTTGTCCAAATATCCATTAAAACCCCTCTTGTGGCTCCGCTACATAGATGACATTTTTCTCATCTGGCCTCATGGTACTGATTCCCTAAATACCTTCATTTCCGCCCTCAATACCTCTGCCTCCGTCTCCTTTACCTCCACGATTTCCAACTCCCAAATAACCTTCTTGGATGTTAATGTTTCCTTATCAGGCTCAAAATTCCACACCTCGGTTCACATCAAACCTACTAATAAGTCCTGCTTCAACCTTCGTGCGGTGCGGATCGCTCTCTCTCCTTTGAACCCTCGTTTTTCGCAATGCCCAACTGCAGTGCCTGCGTCAAACCTATCAAACGCGACCAAAAATCGCTCTCCTGCCGCGAGTGTGGTGGCTTCTACCATCCAGTGTGTCTTTCTATTTCCGAAGACGACTACAAAGTGCTCAGCGAGCAGTGCAGAACATGGTACTGTGATGTTTGTCGTACCAAAAGCAGCTGTACTGGTGCCGGCGACAAGCCAAGTAAAGTTACTGAGCATGAATCCACCGATCCTAGCCGGTTTTCAGACAAGATAAGTGAAATACTAAGTGAACTTTCAAAGGGTGTGAGTGAAATCCGTAACGAACAAAAAGAAATCCGTAAATCCATATCTCAATGGGAAAAATTGGTTGAGGGATATGCGCAGTCATTTGAGGCGATTAATGCTTCTCTTACAAAAATCAACGACTCCCTGAACAATCTCTTGAGTGAAAATATTATCCTTAAGAGAAAATTAAGTGAAACAGAAGCCCGCTTAAATCGTGTCGAGCAAGAACAACTGCGGAATGTCATAGAGATACATGGGATTCCGTACTCCGACGGTGAGATTGTGTCGGCTTTGGTATGTAAAGTGGGAGTAGCCTTGGGAATCAAAACTGATCCAAGTGAAATTGATTACGCCTATCGTGGAGGTCCCAACCGTTCCTCCAACCCTCAACGCACAACCAGACCCTCCCCAATCATCGTACGTTTCCTACGATCTAGTGCTGCAGTGGAATTAATTAATGCTAGACGATCAAAAAGAAACCTGAAGCTCAATGATATCCTTAATGATAGCAGCCCAATTAACCAACCTGTTTACATCAATGAATCCTTGACTTGGTTAAACCGAAAACTCTATGCGGTCGTTCGAGATTTAAAAAAGGCAGGGAAAATCAAGTATGCATGGATTCGACATGGCCGTGTGTTTGCTCGTGTCTGTGACGGCAGTGAACGCATCGCAATACACAGTGAAAGCGATCTTGACCCCTTAAAATAAGACGTGTGTTCTCGTTCACCACCGACAGTCAAATCCATAAACAGTGAAATTATCATATGCCTAGTTAACTGTCAATCCTTATTATGCCACATCGATGAATTCCGGTTTCATTTTTCCTCCAGCGCTGCCGATATAATCTGTCTTACCGAAACCTGGTTAAAACCTAGCATTCCTGATAATATGGTCGAGCTCACCGACTACTGCTTCATCAGACACGACCGGGTCGGGAAAGGCGGAGGTGGGGTCGGCGTCTACATTCATCATCGCCTTCGTTCATCGGTGCTGTTCACCTCTTCGGAGACCTATGAAGCCCGACCAGAGTTTATGATCCTTGAAGTGTATGGCATTAATTTTTCAAAACTTCTTTTATTCGTTATTTATAGACCTCCTAATATTGGATCCTTAGTTGATATTGAGCATGCTTACATGACATTCAGTCCTAATTTTAAAAATATTGTTATAGTTGGTGACCTAAATGCTGATATGTTACGGCAAAGCTATTATTCTTCATTCTTACGGAACTTTATACACAGTTACAATCTTTATCTTGCCTCAACACAACCAACTCATCACACTGAAAATAGTCATACCCTACTTGACCTCTGTATAGTAGATTCTCCAGAAAAAGTCTCAGCGTTTTCTCAATCTCCTGTGCCCTTTCTTTCCGCACATGATAAAATTGAAATTCATTATAAATTTAAAATTACTTGTTCGATTGCACCTAAAATTGTTTACCGCGATGTGAAAAACTTTGATACATTGAAGTTCCAAGCTGACCTACACGCTATTGAATGGCAAACTTTATTTGGTTCCTCCTCTATTGATTCTAAATTGGAATTTTTTAATTTAAAATTCCTGGAAATTTTAAATCGTCATGCCCCCTGGCGTACATGTAAACCCCGCAGATTCTCAGCCCCATGGCTGACGAATGACTTAAAACAAAAAATGATGGAACGAGACAAATTACGTAGAATTTTCATACGCACAAAAAGCTCCTCTGTCTATACTGAATTCATCGCATTACGGAATAGGGTGAAATGTTCCGTGACGGAAGCCAAAAGAAGATATTATTCATCTACCTTTTCCAACTTGACTCAGCCTAACCAGGTTTGGAAGGAACTGAGGAGTCTTGGCCTTGTGCAGCGGCGCAACTATCAACCAACGCTCGATCTTTCCCTGGATGATCTGAACACGCACTTTGCCTCTACAGCTGCCTCTGACGTAAATGACGTCGCGGACGTGTTCAGTCTGTCTAATCTGGATCCACTTGTACCCTTCAATAATGAAGGTTTCTTTTTTCAACACGTAACACCTGATACCTTACGTAAAACACTATCTCTCAGTAAAACAAATTCAGTTGGAGTTGACGGTATTTCAACTAAATTTATTAAGGCTTCGTCTACTACACTATTCCCAATAATACTCGACATCTTTAATTTCTCTCTAATGTCGGCAGAATTTCCAAAGGTTTGGAAATCGTCACTTATTACACCAATTAGAAAGGTAAAAAAACCAACTACTCCTCGCGATTATCGCCCAATCTCAAACTTATGCTCCCTTTCTAAATGTCTAGAACGGATTGTTTTTCAACAAGTCACTTACTACTTAAACCACAATAACCTGAACGATCCTTTCCAATCTGGTTTCAGAAAACAATTTTCTACGCAGTCAGCATTACTCAAAGTTACTGACGATATACGTCGTGCTATTGATGAACATAAAATCACCATACTTGTCTTATTTGATTTTACCAATGCATTTGGCCTTGTGAATCATGCCTTACTTCTCCAAAAGATGAAAGATCTTAACTTCTCGAGTTCCTCACTTAATTGGTTTTACTCATATCTAAACGAGCGACAGCAGGCTGTAAAGGATAGAAATGGTAATATATCGCACTGGACTAATGTGCCTTGTGGAGTCCCTCAGGGCTCTGTCCTCGGCCCTCTCTTATTTTCTCTGTATGTCCTTGATCTTCCTCGTTGTATTAAAAACTGTAAATACATGATGTACGCTGACGACCTGCAGATTTACTATCATTGCCATTTGAATGACTTGTATGATGCAATCGCCAAAGTAAACCAGGATGTCAACGCTATCAATGTATGGGCTGTAAACAACCATTTCAAACTGAACTGTAGCAAAACCAAGTCAATAATTCTGGGAAATTCCAAGTTACTCAGAAAAGTCGACGCTAATGCTATTCCAAAGATATTAGTTGGTGATACGGAAATATTGTATTCAAATAATGTTAAAAACCTTGGGGTCACCATGGTGTGTAATTTGTCTTGGCAAAATCACGTGTTAACCATCTGTAATAAGGTTAATATGATCCTTCATCAGCTTAAAATTCAGAAAAACCTCATACCCCTTCTCACACGCCAGCAACTTATCTCCTCACTCATTTTCCCCCACTTTGATTATTGCTGTCTTGTGTACCATGATATCACTGAAGAGCTAAATGTTAAGCTAGAACGTTTAATGAATATGTGTGTAAGATTTATCTTTAACCTCAAGAAAGATGATCATATTTCCCCCTATTTTACCAGGCTTACATGGCTGAAGGCCAAAACCAGAAGAAAATACTTCCTTGGTTCTTATATGTATTCCCTCTTTCAAAATCAGCAACCAGGCTATCTGCAGCAATTTTTTCCTCCTAGAGTAAACATGGCTAACGTTACCACCCGAATGACTCCCGATTATTTGATTCCTCCTCTACATAGGACCACTACATACCAAAAATCTTTCTGTGTGGCAGGGGCCAGGTTGTGGAATACTATTCCTATCGACATAAAAAAATCAAGTTCTGTATTTGTTTTTAAAAAAAGATTTTTTTTGTATCTATTCAACCAAGAAGGGTGTTAATTTAATAATTATGCAAAATCTCATTGAATTGTTACCTCTCATGTTATGTCTCATGTTATATCTATCATGTTATATGTTATATGTCTCATGTTATTATTGATCACGATAATGTAACTGTCTTATTAATCAATAATTTATAGAGCTCTTACAAATATGTAACTTTATTGTATGTTCTTAGTGGACGAAAACTTCCAAGAACAATAAACTTATTCTATTCTATTCTATTCTATTCTATTCTAAGCAGCAATACCTTCATTATAGCAGCTGCCACCCCTCCCATACCAAACGCTCCCTCCCCTACTCCCTATCTATCCGTGGCCATCGTATTTGTAGCAACCCAGATTTTCTCGACAAATTCCTCACCAACCTTCATCAATCCCTTCTTAAGCGTGGCTACCCAGAATCCCTCCTTCATCAAAAAATTCAAAAAACTCAGAAAAATTTCGGCTCCACCAAACCTCCTCCCACCAAAGACTCCCACATCCTCTCCATTTGTACCACCTATTTCCCAGGGGTACAGTCCCTTAATTCCATCTTGAAAGACCTCTATCCCATCCTTAAAAACCACGTTTCCACCGCCAAAATTTTCTCTAAGCCCCCCTCAATCACCTATAGGCGGCCGGCTAACTTGTCCGATATCTTCAAATCCACCAAGCCCCTCTCCAAAACCCCTGTTGCTTCCAAACCCACTCCCTCCCCTTGTAATCGTGCTCGATGCAAACTATGTCCTATCTTTACCACACCCCCTCCTCCCAACGCCTCCATCCCCTCTCTCCCTCACCCTCCTCCCGCCTCTTGCATCACCAGCAATGTGGTTTACCACTTGCAATGCAAACTCTGCCCAGCTTACTATATTGGTAAATCCTCGACTCCCCTCAATATACGTATTAATAATCACCGTGCTAATTGTAAAAATCCTTCCCAATCTGCTTCTCTTCCCGTTGCGATACACGCCTCCCTCCACAAAAAATCCTTCAACCACTGCTACAATGTTTCAGTTCTTTTTTCCCTCCCCCCAACTGCACCCCCCCCTTGAACTGAAATCGGTGGAATTATCTTTTATTTGGCTGTATAAAGCATTTCAAACTCCGGGTATCAATGTCTTTCACTAAACTCCCTTCCCCTCTTCCCCCTCCATTCCCTTTCCTGTCTGCCCCTCCCTTTATTCCCCTCTTTCTCCTCCAATCTCTTCCCAGCCTGGCCCAACCTGCCCTCCCCTGCCTGCCCCGCCTCTCCTTTCTTCTTTCTTCTCTCCTTACCCACATCTGCATCCAGTACTCTCTCCAGTTCGGAAGAAGACAGTTGATTGCTGTCGAAAATTAAACAACCATTCGTGTGAGTTTCTTTTGTTTGTGTCACTATGTTTTTACTTGTCACGCCTGTGACTCCTTATTGGGTATATTTTCACCACGTGTGAACTTCGTCGATTGAATATATATATATATATATATATATATATATATGCGGGAGACATCATTTTTGTGACATTATTAAAGAGGGGGTGACACTATTTGTGACTAACTGTGACAAGGGGGGGGGGGTCTATTTTGGTCCAAAATTGTGTGACATCATTTATGGACAGCCATACAGTAGGATAAGACCACTCGACGCTCATCAGAGAAATGTGGGATCACACGAGGAAACCACACGAATTGAAATCATGTCGATTGTCTTCTCTCTCACGCATGAACTTCGGAGAAGAAAAACAAAGTGGTATGCAGGTGAGTTTGTCGAAATGATTTTCCTAAGATAAAGTCTTGACATTTATAGTTCATTTTTAAAGGTAATTTACTACTAGTTATTCATAGGACAGTACCTACCTACTATAGTTATTCCTCGTGCAGGAAAGCATAGATTAATGAAATGGGACAACTTCACTGTAATTTTCCAAGCAGAAAAGTTCCTTTAATACCGTTGAAGGCTGCGCGGTGTCATGAAGCGGGTAAAGCTCTGGATATCCTATTCTATCTTTTTGAAAGGTCTCCCTCTTATCATCGCGCGACCCTTCTCCTACTAGGTAGGGGAGTAAAGGTGTGGAGGGGGGTGTAGTCGGGGAAGAGAAGGAAAAAGAATCCCAGACGATGCCTTTTCTGAAAACCATGCATCGTATGTACCCCAGGACAGTGGCGGATACAGAATAAACTCAAGGGGGGGGGGGGGGGGGCGCAAGTTATCGCGACGATTGTAGCTTTCAAACTGACTGCCTGGCAGCGACTCTGCTTCCCTTATATATGTAGCTCGGTTGTTTCGAGAACATTCGGTGCCAGAATGTTCGCTTCCAGACTTTTAAGAATATTCGCGACTCTTCTCGAACAAATGCCAGACGGAATAACGTATCGAGATCACTAGAATGGCCGCGACTTTTCTCGTAGGTTAGCTATCTATGTGCCAGACAGAAACGTATAAAATACGATGATGCGGACGCGCGCGCGTGCTACATAAGAAAGTACTACAACTACTCGATAACTCGACTCAGAGTCGACTGACGAAAGACACGAACGAATAGCGTGCGGGCTGACTGGCGGGGGCGGCAATGCGGGCGGCCCCGCAAGGGGCGCGCGCCCCCCATATGTATCCGCCACTGCCCCAGGAACACGAATACTTTCTCAAGAGCTGAATGACGTTCATAATTTGCAGCGTGATTCCATGAAGTATCCATTTAGAAACATCAATTCACCACAATTACACGTTTTTCTGATCCATTCGTTCGATCCAATGTCCTCGCAGTATCTTCATTATAAAATCTTATGAAGTCAGTGACAACATGAATAGCTCGGAAACGGGGAATTTGAGGAGTTGAGATTGTCCACGTACAACTTCCAACAATCCCATCCAATGCTAGACATCGCCTCATCTCGCTTTCATATTTACGGCGTGAGTTTATTTTTTTGCGCGGATCAATATGTCGTAGAGCGTATTCATACACTTTTAGGTTTAGTAAAGCCGTGTCCAAACTCGTTAGGCATTTGGGAGCATGGATTTGGCTTCCTAAATTTTGGGCAGCTAACAGAAAGGGAGCTTGAGTTTGGACGCCCTTCGCAAGTGTTGCCATCTGCTGAGCTGGGAGCAAACGAAGGACAAGGGAATTACAAACAATTAAGGAGCTGGTTTTACCCAACTTCAGAGAATTCGACGAAACTTGCTCTGGAAGCATTACTTATGTTGTCTTAAATCTACCTGATATTTTTTTCAGAATTATCTACCGCAGATTACTTAAGATATTTGATCGAGAAGTGGACAAAAAATTACATGGGTTCCATATGGGAACACAAGGTACGAGTAGCTTAATTCATCAAAAAGAACCTTTTTCTAGTTAAGAATAGGAAAAAAAATTTATCAAATGATTTTCATACATTATTCTATTGATCATTTAAATAATTTTGGTTTTTCATATTCGAAACTAGAAAAAGTTCTTTTCGATTAATAAAGCTAGTCCACCTCGCGTTTCCATGAAGAACCCATTTAATTTCATGCCCACTTCCACATCAAATATCCTAAGAAATCTGCGGTAAATAATTTTGAAAAAATTCAGGTAGCTTTAGGAAAACATAATTAATGCTTCCAGCAAGTTTCTTCGAATTCCCTTAAATTAAGAGTGAAACCAACGGAACGTCTTTAAAAGGGGAACTCCAGCTCAGGTCAGTCTTAGGGGGTTTTCAAAATTTACTAAATATGATTTTTTTTTCAAAACAAGCGTTCGCGTTTTGAATATTACATCAGGCACTTGAGCGTTGTCGATTGGAGAACGTATTAGTAAGTTTGGTTTTCACACCGAGGAAAAATATTTGGTCAGAAGAGATAAAAATAAAACGGGGCCAATCACTCACTCACTTTTTTCTCTCAGTGGTCCCATTCGACTCGGCGGCGATGAACTTGTGGCGTGGCAGTGCGGGGGTGCGTCTCGCCGCCCTCGTGGGGGTTGGCACCGGGTTTCCTTCCTCGTGGTGCTGAGGGCCTCACGTCCTCCGGGAGAGTGCGTGGACGTGTGTCGGCGGGCCGCTACTTGAGGCGCGGGGCCGTTCCACTCGAGGGCGCGAGCTTCCTTTGTTCTTTGTCGCCATACCAGCCGGAGCGGAAGAAGGGACACTGCACGCTCATCTTACGCGCTCGTGCTGACACCTTGTAATGGAAACGCCAGTTAGCGCCAACCGTGGTTGGATTTCCGATCACGGTCGGCTGGCCCTGTTTGGCGTGGGTGTCGCAGTCGCTAGTTCCGTGTCGGCGATAAACGAATGTGAAAAATATATCCCCTCCCATTGTCTTCTTCGCCGGACTGCTTGCTCCCTGGCAACGAAGTAAGTCACTCTTCTTCACCAGGTTATCGGCCCAATTACCTGTTCCTCCATCTTTTTGCTCAAGATTATCGTTCGTAGCAACGCTGGTTTAATTGCACCCAGCAACGGCGTGAGATGAGCGCGGCAATAGAGGAGGAGGCAGTCTCCGTATTGCCGCCGTGGGTACATACACACATGGCGACGACGCCGCGCGCCGACCTCTTCACCCAGCAACGTCATGTCCTGCAGACCCGCTGCGACACCGATCCGGCGACGCCGCCGTGCCGTGGCAGAAGAGCAGCCATAGGGAGGGAGACACGTTCCATATCACATTCTGATTACATTCAGTGGAGGGCGAGACGGGATTGAAGAATGAAAAGAGCGCGGGCCACGCTGTCCTGCATTCCCAGTTCTGTACATTCACGCCCAAGACGAAACCATGGCGACAATTATGACGTCTATGAAAATAAGTTTGCTCTGCTTTTGAATAATATGTCTTACTTGGACATTTTTTCCTTGTAATTCATGGAGAGGCCGTAACTCTTAGACTTCGACGCGGTGGATGGGGGCGCTGGGAATGGTAGGTGTACGCCCGAGATTGACTATCGTGTTCCCGCTAGACCCTAGATGCCAGAATAGGTCGAATTCTAGGAGCCAGACGAAGGGAAGTTCACGTTATGGTGTCACGTGGTTAAACATCCCGTTGGGGGAGCGGGGGTGGGGAAGGAAGCCTTCCCAGCTACATATTAGAAATCGCAATTAGCAATCTGGAATCACGGGAAACTGAATTCAATTCAATTAAAAAGTGTTTATTTCCAACATTTGCCAACAAGTTACGGGAAATAGAAGAGGAAATCAAAACAAAATAACAAAGGCAGAGATAACCACGCAAATGTGGGCTGTGGGTGTTGGCTTTCGCCTCTTCAGGGCAGCCTTATCACCTAACAACTGGAATGTCCTTATCACTGGATTGATTTGCGGGGAAGGCTTGACCTGGGGCATTTGCCCTAAGGACGACGGGAAACCCGCGAAAACCGTCGTCAGGTCGTAACAACAAAAAGAAGACAACAATAACAACAAAAGAAAGAATAAAGAAATAAATAGATGAATAAATAATAACAGAGACATACTCTGAAAATTAACAATTGTAAATATGTATATTTTGGCTGGCTCGCCAAACTAAATAGAGCGATGGTGGAGATAGCGGAGAAGGGGCTTCCTAAGGTCACACGCGTAGGACACGAGGAGAAGAATATTTAAGGGATTGGATGGTAGAAAATGTTAAACAGGAGGTGGAGAAAGAGATAATAGATAAATCGGGGCTGTAAGAGTTGAGGTGGAGGGATAGCGATGGCAACACAATACACCCGCGGTCTTTGGTACTACCAGGAAATATATTTTCCATTATGGTACTATTATAAATCGGTACTGCTGGAGGCACCGGTATTGCAAGTACACGAGCAGATCTGTCGTCTCGTGTGTGAACATAGATAAAGAGAATAATCTTCTTTGATCTATAGGAGTCGATTGGTACTTTTATTTAATTTTCATAAGGTCGTAAATATTAGTTGTACATTTCGATTAGTGGGACAATGGTCCCTTCGATAGTTTTCATTCCTATATTTTTTTTTAAGTTTAATCGACAGAATGGAGACAATAACTTCAAATAATTTGTAAATGTAGCAATTGACGCGTGGTGGGCGCGCGTGCCATCTTTAGTGAAGAGTTGAAATCACGCTCCTTCCCAAATACACATCATTTCCCCTCCATTCTCTCAAACTATAGCCAACTGAAAGGGGATCACGAAAATCCTGACAATGCGTGACAATTGTGTACTGAAACGCCCGCGCCCTTGATGTAATTACTATTGTCAGATCACCTAGGCTTATTAGATCGCCCACATGGTCGGAAGAATACCACCAATCCTGGGGGGTTATTTTGTAATCTCTCTTTATTGAGAATGCGTCATAAAATGTCTCTTTTTCGTAGTTCAACTCCGCCACCCAGGCGGATCTCAAGCGGTGAACTGCCGGTCATGTGCTGGTCTTTTAGACGATTCATCCGCTCTGATCCGTATCTTTCGACTCTTGATCCGTTTCATTATCTCCGCCTGCCATTAGTTGCATCTCATCTGTCATAAATAACGTGACATGGAGCCACCATCGTTTCAACTTGAAGCTTGAGTTGGAAAATAAACAAGGGCGCGAAAGATACATACGATTTTTACTCGTATTGTTGTAACTTGCTAAACGTGAAGAACGTCAGCATTTTCAACTCCATTATATTGGGCACATGAAGGCATGCTTTGTTTGAAATGCTAATGTTATTATTAGCTTGAATTATCAGTGTATATATTTCGTATCAATATTTCCCAAACAATGTTGCTGATACCTTTGTTTTCGTGTGCCTATCCGCCAGTGTATGGAGAATGGAATTCAGTTATTTATACCATAATTTCATAATTTTAATAAACATTGCCTTAAAAGATACGTTCTTGATAGATATTTCCCGTGCTTGTGAATCGAACACTAATTAGATGGACTTAATTTTTTAAAATATTGAGTGATCGCCTACATGTCGCTTGTAGTTTTGAATGTTTTTAGAATTTCGTGGTATGTACAGTGAAAGATATCTTCCGTAAGATGTTGAGCAATCTGCATATTTGCTAATCTCGGCATCTTTTATTTGATATAAGGTAATTGAAGCTTCGACAATTCACGAACCGTTCGTGAGCCGATCATTAAGAGACGGTGAAACGGATCTCCCGCCTTTCCACTAAGAGTCACTAAAAAGGTGAGATTACAACATAACCCTCCTGGACTCTCAGTTTCAAACGAGGGATGTGATTCAGAATGGATAAGTTCCCTTTTGATATTTCCCCCCCCCCCCTTCTCCTACATAGGTCCATTCGGCTGGGATTTATAGACTCCCCAACCTGCCCTCCCCGACTTCTCTGTATCTGCTTTTTATACTTTCTGGAGAAAATAAGCAGAGACTCATAATACAGAGCATAGATCGTACATGTAAGTAGATACATGCATAAATCATAAATTCGCCAGAGTTCAGAATGGTCCTACTAAAAGCATACTCCAATAAAATCGGAGATATTATAAGTGGAAGCTGTTGGAAAAGCCCAATTCTTCATCTTCAAAGCCTTCTAACCCCTCAGCAATGAGGCAAACCTCAACCATTTGCCCAAAGCATCATCCCTTTCCGCCCACCCAGGGGCGCCAACTCCACAGCGTCGAAAGAAGAGTGTATGTACTTGGATACCTTTGGACAGAACAGTTAGTACATACGATTGTGAGAGCTCACAACATGTCGGCTGCAAGCAACGTTTTGTAATTTTTCTGTAACACTTTCTGACCGGATGATTCCAAACGGCCTTCGGAGAAGGAATCCTTAATAACCCATGCTACGTGAATAGTAATTCGAATTGTAGTCTTACGCAAGCTTAAATATTTTTTTCCAAAATGATTTCATTTTTGTTTTCTTACGCCTCATATGTTACCGCATCTTAGCAATATGGAAAATAAAAACTTTGCTAACTTTCCTTACGTCGTAATAAGAACTAGGATATTACGATTTTCCACAGATAAAGTTTTAATCGGCCCGGGTTTCGATGCACTGCATCATCATCAGGTCGGCAGTGCAGTAGGATGCAGTGCATCGAAACACGGGTCGATTAAAACTTCATCTGTGGAGAATTGTAATATCCTAGTTCTTATTATGTTCATATTCCACAACATCTCGCCTGATTCCTCCCTTTTTCCTTACGTCATTCCATATTATGATAATATGAGTAACAAGCTAGGAGAACGAGTAAGTTGATAATCAAATTCAAATCAACAACAAAATTGAATAGTTTGTTACACACCTCGGATGATCCTACTGTATCTGCAAAATATTTACACCTAAAAAATTGCACGGAATTATTTATTCGTGAAAAATAAAACAAATGATTCATCAATTGCTGACTTTTGGTGACAAAAGTGATCACACGTAAAATCATCCGTAGTTTCATTTTAGCGCGACTGTGTCCATTGACCAGGTACATATATGTGAACAGGCGTGTCCCTGATGCAGCGCAGCATCTTCCAAGATGATGCTGGATAGTACTTTTATCGCAGGTGAATCAGAATTACCTATACCACATGGCATTATTCAAACTGTCTTAATCATGTTATTAAAACATTAAGTTATTATTATGTTAAGCATGTTATTGCAGCAAACTTACATTCACTCAATCATCGCGTTGCCTTTTCAAGACTCTCACTCGCCGCTGTGTTTCCCTTCCTTGGAGTTAAAAATATATCCATCAACATGCCTAATAGAAAAAAAAGAGTAAGCTCAATCTGAAAGCTGAATCAATCTTCTAAAGCAAGAGGAATGTCTTATTTGCGAGAAAATGAGCCCTTGCAAGAAAAACGATAAAGGTTAGCCTTGGATGCTCAAAGACATGCCCACCAGCAATCTCATGATAATCTCCCCGTGGTGTTTCTCGGGTTACGCTAAGAACCGCACACATTTCATCCTAACCCAACCTACGGACTGGTAACCAGCTATCAATCTGGTTTAAATATAGACCTATCTGTTCCGAAACTTCAATCTGTATTAAGATGGCGGAAATTATAATGACTGAATACATGCTTCTTACCCGAAAGAAGCACAGCAATTCTGTGCAATGAACAACAACCATGCATGAAAATCGGCAAGTGCACCATAGGTTTTTTATTTAGCAACCGAAACCAATGATAATGGCTACCCTTTATGCCGAAGGCGCAGTTCGGGTGATGTAGGATTCATAGGTCAAATAAACATGGCTGATGCAGAAAATTCTCCTTTTAACGCTGTTAACCGCTGGATTGTACCCTACTCCCCAATCCTGATTTGGACACTCAACGCACATATCGACGTTGAATTGTGCAACTCAACTGAGTCATTTAATGCAAATATATTTATGTACACAAGGGAAGCGATCAAGCTGTTAATCACGCAGAAGACGGCTCAAGAGAACAGGAGGGACAAGGTGACCATCTATCAACCTGGGTGCTATTTAAGTAGTGATAAACCTGCGTGGCCCATTTTTGGATTTCCCGTGCATAAAAGAGGACCAACAGTCACTCATCTCCCCGTGCACTTGGTAAACGGTCAGCGTGTCTACTACAACGAACACAACATACAATATAAGTTACGAACTCCTCAAATGGCCACGCTGACAGTTTTTCTTCAGGCTTTGTGGTTTTCTTATAAAATTAGTTCAATGTTTTTCACACCCGTTGAATTTCAACGGGTAGGTACCTTCCGCTAGTTCATGATAAAACAAGTTACGATAGAATTTTAAAACAGAAATACTCTCGGTGAAGCATAGATTGCAAACCACTAAATGTTAATTAAAAATAATTGATGATGATGATTGTATAATTATCTATGGTACTGGAAATTGCTTATTAAATTTTACGAATGTACCGGACTAATTAGGTCATATTCACGTTAATTTGCAACTAATCGAGTAAAATAAACCGTCAAAAATACCGGTGTACCAATAATATTTCGTCAACATTACCGGTCCGCGTTAAGTAGGGTTTTAAAATACTCTTCGGTTAAATAGCGGTACTTTTTTTTAAGATGGCACCACTTCCCGTCAGGGTCGGACCCAAGGAGCAATCTTGGGAGGCGGATATATTTGTAAGATATGTATTTGTACGTAGGCTTGTGCGATTATCGAAAATAATCGATATCGATTAATTATAAGAATAATTGAAAACGTGATCGATTCAATTGTCGGGAATTGAAGACATGACAATTAATTAAATTCGTTCAATTAATTGACAATGGCCAATGAATTGACATCGAAATGTGTGTCAATTAATTGCCATTGCTCAATTAGTTGACATCAACCAATTAATTGACAGGACTCGATTGGACAGTGCTTTTCACAGGCTTTCCTTTGCCAATGAGAAGAATGAATGAATTAATTTGAAAAACAGCAAAATAATTCAATCAGTTAGCTTTTATTCATTAATTAGAGGAATAGATCGCTATTTGAAGACAGGCAGATGAGATCCTCAGCGTGTTCATCCTCGACAGACACTGGCATGAGTGTCGATGACAATGTTCCCACCGAGACTGAACAACCTCTCGTACGCAGTGCTAGTTGCCGGATGATAGCTAGCTAACTTCTGGAGGGAGGGAGGGGTAGATGATGGCCGTCAATAATCGTCAATTAATCGATTATCTGACTATAATTATGAATTGAATAACAATTGATAATTGAACAATAATTGACGCTTGAAAAAATTGACAATCGAATCGATTACCGTAATCGAATCGATGTGCTGAAATTAATCGATCAATTGTGAAAAAAATTGAATCGACGATTCAATTAATCGAATAATCGCGCAGAGCTATTTGTACGTGCGCGCGTTCTTCCGCCTGCGTGCTTATGTGAATCTTATGTCATGCATAATGTATGTAACTCATGTAAATGTATGTAACTCATAACTGTAATGCATGTGTGTTTTTATTATGCCAATTGTTGATTTATTTAACACGATAACCTATTTTGTTTTTGTTAACTCCTCCCCGCAAATTCTATCGACGATCTGGTGATACGTGTAAGTATATCGTCCCTTTTTTTCTCCCAAACTCTTTGAAAATCACGCTGCAATGCTAAAATCCAAAGTGGTGTTATTATCCTTCCCTATTTCGGTAGGAAAACCAAGAACGACTTGAACAAGAAACGTTTTGCACTTTACAGAAAAAAAACAAGGTAAACCGTTTTCTGATTAAGGAGTAATCAAAATAAGGACTTTGTAAAAGAAAATTCAGTTTTTATCGGAGAAATACCGAGTTTAGGTTTATTTAATTGTTTTGGGGAGGAAAAATAATTATCGAGAGAAAGAGACTTGCTCTGTAAACATCAAAACGAAAAGGTAGGCCACACAATATTTAACACATTTTTATCTCCGTAATTTGTAAATACTAGTCGGAGCCTAAAACAGGCACACGACATGCAAACGCATTATTCACTGTCACTTGGAATTGTAATTTATTGCAGACAAGCAATAGGATTTGGCGAGAAGGATAACTGGCGTTATTTCAATCTTGAAGTTAATGAAGGGACTACTCATAGAACATTTCTTGCAAGCGGCTTCCAGAAGCGTTTTACATCGGATTTTTTGGGCAGAAGAAGAGTCAAGCATGGTATTCGCAGTGATTATTCAGAACTTAAATGACCGTGTTTGAATGTAATGGCATAGATACATGGAACTCCGGTAGACTATAGAAGCCTAGACACTGTTGTCATGGAAATTACTCTTCTTATGAAATGGTTCTCTAAGATCTCTAAGAATTATAGGCTGTGCGTGTGATTTGATTCATCGCCAGCAAAAAAAGCAGAGATGTGTTAAAAACTTTAAAAAACAAAGGTCACCGTTGTAAATGACTATTTTGTGTTCGACATGAATCTAGGATTACATTGGTACGACAGATCAGCCATGGGCATGTGTGAGATAGTTACGTCATGTGGGCCTTGGAATTGCAATTTTCTCATGTTGTTTCTGATAGGCTCTATTTCCCTCCAATCGTGCTACTCCTTTCTCTTGATAAATCTAGTGCGCTTCTAAGGCCAATTTAAAAATCTAAAAAAAGGATACTCCAATGCTAGCTTAGCCAGTTTAAGTTAATATTACATGCTTGGTATCACAATCAGGTCACTTGAAAACAGAAGGATATTGATATGAAAGTCTTATTCAGCCCCTCAGAATGACTTTAGTTAAGAATGACTTTGGAATCGCGTTTAACGAGGGACTTGAAAAATATGGAAGCAATTCGACCGGGTATGATATTCATTTGTTAGATATACTAAGCGTTAAAAATAAGCTTAAGAATTGACGAAGTTTCGAGCAGTTCGAAATCCAAATAGCAAAAGGAAATTCTGTGATTCGTCGAGATGTGGAGACATCGCTACAACAGTCTATAGTTACATACGAGTGGTGTTGAATCACACGCCGATATAAAACCACCATTTCCCCCAGCCCAGGTTGCCGGAAAAACTTAGACGTAAAAAGTGAAAACGCCGACTCTGAACAATTATTTTGTACCCTAAAAGAAACATTACTCGATGCAAAAACATTAAGGATAACTAAAGTATTTGGCTACTACGTATGAAAAATAGGGGGCGGGTAGAGCGCTTGGCTACTGATCGAAGGGTCCCGGGTTCAAATCCGGGTTAAGCCTTTGGACGCCCCCGATCAAAAAAATATCCTCGGAGTGCGAGGTGGCCCAGGGAAAGGAACTGGCCCCCCTACCCTGAATGTGTGAAATTCACACGCCTCTGTGGCTTAGTCTGGGGTGAGCTCTACCCTCAACTATCCAAACCAACCTCCGGGTTGAATCACTGAGTGAGTGAGTATGAAAAATAGCAACATCGAAGGGGTACATGTTTACAGAAAAACGTGTTTGAAGTTTTAAAAATAAATATATACGCAAAAAATTGCAAAATGTTATATTGATGACATCATAATACAATGGGCAGTTGCTTTTTCTTTCAAAAGGGCCTTTTTACTGCGACAGAAGAATAGCCCGGAGATGTCGAGGAAAACTCAAAACATAAATTTATTAGCTCAGTTTTTCCTAATTTTGTAACTAAGGCAATGGATGTCTATTTTGCTAAACTATTGCTTGAAATCGAAGAGGTCAGGGTTGGTCGGTCTTTTTTCGGTCTTTTTTCAGTCGTTTTTCCTCAGGTTAAGGAGGTTCAGCCGCGACTGTGTGAGTCAAAACAAATACTAAATTCCACATTTTTTATATTTTGTACAAAAAATCCTGCTTTCGCTGATGAAATGCGTTACCTATAGAAACCCAAAAGTAAGGTACAACAAATACAGATTATTCCACAAATGTATTTTAAATGAGCACTTTTTTCCAGCCATAGGAGCCGACTGAAGCGCCATTTCCTACGGATTACCGCATTTTGACTTCAATTACTGCATTAATTCTTCAATAACTAGAAAAATATGGTGGTAAGATGCCTGTATTTTATTTTTATTCAATTTCTCTGGTTTATTTCCTTCTTAAAAACAGTTTTCCACGAAAATGGCATTTGTATTTAATGGAAAAATACTATTTTCCCCCGTGTTTCTCTCATTCCCCCATTGAACACCATGTAATTTCAAGTTTAATTATAGAATAGAACAGCGTGGAAAGGTATAATTAAGCTGTTCATATCAGATGGAGGACATTTTTCTACAAGTAGACACAATATGAATAAAATGACATTTAAGTCATTTTACGGTGGAACCACCTTGAATTATCCATAAAGGGAAAACAAGAAACCGTCGTGAAAGAAGTTCTTCCTACGCTCTGCGTCGCTAAGAAGAACCGACGCGACGTATATTCTGCCGCCGTCGTGAATATGGCGAAACAATCAATTTGCGAAGTTCAAGAATACATCGAACACATGAAGGGTAGGTACATATTTTTAATTAAACTAATTTTATAACAATAACAAAGAAATCGTGGAGTGTGAGAGAGTAGGAATGAGCTGCTTTCGGATTTCGGACCGAGTACGAAATTATTTTCCTCATTTTCAACAATAAATTCCATTTTATTGACTAAGAACGTTAGTTAAGTTAGGGAAGTTAAGCATGTTGAATTCAAGCGGAAGTTCAGAACTGAAGTTTTGTAGGGAATAACTTGGTAGTCAATGATTTTAAGGAGCATATTAAAATCAGCATTATTTTGGTATCTTTTTACTGCCAAAATAGAGGATTGCGCATTAGTGGGAGTATTTAGTAAGCGGTAGTGTTTGTATAATGACCGCGAGTGATACAAAGACTCGGAGCCTTAGATAGTTCATGAACTATTCTCACGGTAATCTCTTCGGTGGCGACTGAGAATGAAAAAAGATACACATGTGTCGGGGTTTCACACCTTTGGAGTTTCATTATAACATTATGAATTGTTTGAGGATTACCTATAGGTTTACTGGTTCACGCGTTTTAGGATCTAAATAGAGTACAGACATACCGAGTGAAAATAACAGATGGGATATATTGTCAATATGTGGTAGTCATGCAGTGAATTACATTAAATACATGAAGTAAATCGTGTTCGACGAGATGTGGTGGAAGGAAGAGTATAATAAAAAATGAAATGCAATCGATGTGGTACTGTCAACTTTATTTTAAAATCGACTGCACGTGTTCTTCCGGTTTTTTTTACTTGGCCATCTTCAGGCAAAGTGTTCAAATTCCAGTCGGAAGAGGGTGTATTTACATTTTCAACGGAAGGAGGAGGGGGGAGGGGGGTTAGGATTTCCCGGAATTGAGGGGGGAGATGGAAGGATTGGGGGTCAGCATAATAATAGCAGAGGGTCAGCCCCATTCGTCATTGGGGTGGGTGGGGGAAGGAAGGTACAGTTGCTGGGATGAGGGGGGGTAGGGGGGGGGGTATCGCGCATCGTGTTGACCATGGAGACGGAGTCGTAACGACGAAAGGAATATGGAATGAAAAAATATTTATCCATGAACTGTGCCGATACTGTATGTTCATTGGAATCTATTGCTTCGGCTCTGCCTCTCAAAGTTTTATTTCTTACGGAACATATGTCCATTGAATTTCCTAAAAATCATCCATTTGGCACTTGTACAGTCTAAACTAACCTATGGTTTAAATTGCTGGGGATGAGCCTGTAGAAATGCAATAAACCCTGTACTGTTTCTGCAAAAGAGGATATTAGTACGTGTCATAATGCACTAAAAACCGTTTCACCCATGCATTCCCATTGTTCTTGGAACTGAAAATATTGCCTCTCAAATACTTGTTTTTTTTATAAACTATTAAAAACTTTTTATTTAAGAAGTGGTGACGAAGCAAATTTGTTACCTAAGTCACACATCATCAGTTTGCGTCAAAGAAATGATGTTTCTTTACCAAAAGCCAATCTGACGTTGTACCAAAGATGTTTTTTTATAAATCTCAAGAAAAATATTCAATATCCTTCCGACATACATCAAGGAAGAAAAAAACATTCGAAAGTTTCTTTATGAAATTAAATCCTGGCTACTTCTTATAAAAAATAAAGAGGTCCTTTTCTGTAATATGCATGGAATAAAAACGGAATTAATTGTAAAAAATGAAAGCTTTTGAAATGATTTTGTTATTGTTTTTTTTGTTAATGTTCTACGACAGCAAATCATGTATGTATCTGTCTAACTAATAACCACTGTTATCGGTGTTTTGTCGTTGTGTCAATTCCCCTATTATTGTCATAATTTTCACAGGATTCTATTAATATTTGTTTGTGTATTCTACTAATGTATATTTTATTAGCAGTTTTGCATGGATAACATGATATTAGCCCCAATACAGGTGTATTCCTTAGGGGTTACCCAATTACTGTTTTTGTAATAATAGATTGAAATAAAAAATTTTATTCTATTCTAAAATTGTATTCTATTGCCATCTTAAATTTATCGCACACTGATATTGTAGCGCAGCTGACTTGTTTGACTGAACAGACTGTCCCGCAACTGTCAGCACAATGACATGAATTTCTTTGCGAGGAACTTTTTTCAGGATTCATCATCTCCTTTGTGTAGGTGTGATGAATATAAACCAACATATGAAGCCGTTGACGATCAAGTCAAAAATAATGTAAAATTTCTTTTATTTTATTTTATGCTACAAGAAAACTTAACTGAGATGTAATGTTGCTCTGAAGCACGCTGTCTTCTTTCTCTGTCACTCTCCTGATAGATATGGATAACTCAGCAACAACTCGTCGTTTCCGTGTCGATGAGCCGAAAAAAACACTTGAGTACCGACTTCTTCCATTCACGGCAGTGCAAATTAAGGCTGAATCACTCCGCGAAAACGAATGGGAGAGAAATTTTCTAAACCATTTGGAAACGCACATTTTTGGAAAAAAAATCTCAAATTATTTTGGCGAACCCGGGTACACACACACACGTGTCTGAGAGAAACGTTGCTCTGGGTCACACATAAACCGATTTGCTTGTGAAAGGGGTATGGCATGTTCTACTATCGATAGTCGGGCAGCAATCGATTGCTACACTCCAATAATCTCCTCGAGCAGCCATATTGAAAACGTGATTTTGTTGTGAAGTCGTGTGTGGATATTTTTATAGCGAAAATGGATGCGGATAAGTTGATCGAGTCAGTGCGAAATAACCCTCACATGTTCAAAAAACCTTCCATTTTAATACTTCTATAGTTTAAATCACTATTTACAATTAATACTTCACATATCAACTGAGCTGTTTCGGGGGAGCTAACTACAACTCTCGAAACTCACGCTATCGATAGGCCTCATCAATCGATTGTAAGATCGCTTTGGCAGTGGTGCGCTGTGATTGGTTAGAAATTTCGCGCACTGGTTCACCTTCGAAGAGAGAATAAATCAAGTTACGCCAAGTTAAATTGTTGCGAACGAACCTTGTCAGGGTCGCGCGATAACATAACCTCGCATACCGCGGGTATGACCACTCTCTCTCTCTCTCTCTCATGGTAATTATTAGGTGCTTTCCAATTAGGCGACTCCCAGCGACTCATGCGTCGCTTGGAGGCAACTTGTGTCGACTTCTACTTCGGCTAATTGGAAAGCAGATATCCATGCGCAGGAGTCGATGCGCAGTCGCAATTGTTTGAAACATGACGATCAAGTATATGAACAAGTTAATCAGATTTTTTTTCTTTTGAAAGAAGTCTCAACTGTTGACAGAAACTTCACCAGTGGACTCATTATTAATTATTAAAGGTTGGCGCATTAATTTTATGCATTGGCCGCCAAGATGTGACGCATTATTATAGAAATAATAGTTATTCATTCTTCTGTAGTCCTAGACTCCTGTTGACCATTTGAATACAGTTCGCTTATTATTTTTTCCGTGAAATATAACAACATAGCTCTCAACATGGTAAAGGAGAAATACAATCTCCTTATGCCAATTAAATTTTCCCTAATTACACTCCATGAAAACCGGGTATATGGCGAATGCATTTCATTCACCGATGTTTTAAATTATGTTTTATTTATAAACTATAAATTCCATAAAAGAGGTTTGGTTTTCAATTCTATTTGGTTTACAACGCACTCTATAAAAAGAATGCTGTAGGTTCAATCGAAGAGATGCCCCCGTCGATAACTAACTTAAATATTTTTAGGTTAACTTAATTCTTATGAATCATGCACTTTTATGTAATACAAATAACGTGAATTACCATTAACTGTGATTTTATAAAACGAATATTTAATCGTGCTGCGTTTAGTGGGTTTTCCAAGGATGAGGGAAAATATATTTAATCCGATTAAAACATGATCGATTATGAAAAATTTCTGCATTTTTATTAATATTGCCATTGTATTTTTCGATTGATATATGTGTGAATAAATGCCTACGTTCAGAGAAACCAAACTAGGCCTTTCTTAATTAAAATTAGTATACATATTTATTTACATGATATTGATTATAAATAGCGCAGCTATTGTTGCAGCGAATTGTTCTCGCCCGATGTGTTCCAAATGACCTGAGTCTACTCTACTTTAAACCATGACAATGGCAAACTCTCTTCTTCTAGCGAGTCGCTTTGAGTCAACACGCGTCAGCGACTCCCAGCTACACAAAAGTCGCTCGGAGTCGACTCACGTCGACTTGCGTCGTTAATTGGAAAGCACCCATTGTGGCTTATCCTTTTGGAAGAATGAAGTGACCTCTGCAGGGAAGAATCTACATTCTGTTCATTCTGATCTACATACAAGAGGAGAGCATGCTGCTGCTGCTTCATTCGCCCACTTCTTCATTAGGCTGTTAAGTGTCCAGCCCAGGAGCCGCGAAGGCTCTTACCTTGAAGGAGATGAGAAAACTCTATCTCTCTCTCTCTCTCTCCCTCTCTCTCCATTCTTGTTCTCCTCGAATATTAATTTGTTCTCGATTCTTCGTGTTTCTTACTGTACTAAAATATTGTAGCTAATCGTGGGTCCTTGCTCCAAAATCATGGAGAAAGGAATAAATTTTTGAGTACAGGTTAGTAGCAACAAAATAAAAATATTCATCACGCCAATTTCGGTGCCGGACGGTTTCCCCGCCTCATAATACATATTTAATCTTAAATTGGAGCGGGGGCAAGTTGGGGCAAGTTTTCTTTATAATAAAAACGTAGTAGAGATGTTGTACTTCATATGGCATAAGTATCTCAGTTTCTTTATGTGTCGTTCGTAAGGTTTTTGTTAACATTGTATGAAAATAAGGAAAAACAGGTATTTTAATTGTTTAATAATTATCAACAGAAATTAATTAAAAAAATAAAAAGACTGCGTATTATCTTTTGAATAGATGCTTACTTGTCATTAACACTTTTAAAACAACCATACTTACTATCAGATGGCTATACGAGTAAAGAGAAGACACGAAATATCGCGAAAAATCTGCTTCGTAGGATTTTGACAATTTTATGTCAACTTTAACGGGCTCTGCTGATCTAAAAAAAGGTTCAAAAATTAAAACAGTTGTGGTTCTTTGTAGCGTGGATGTTGTAGATACAAACTGCCAGACTGCGGGCTTTAAATTTAGAAGTCAACATTTTGAATTTTGGCCAGCTGTTTTCGATTTCAGCCCACTGTGTGACGTCACCTCACTTTCAGAACTCGAAACACAAATAAAGAGCATCTTATCCAGGGATGCAGAAGGAAATTTAATCATAGGTGGAGATTTCAATACGCCCTCTATAGATTGGAGGACCAACAGTTACATATCAGGAGGAAGAGACTAAGACATCTGCGAGTCCCTGCTGTACACGTTCTCATCAAATGCCCTACATCAGATAAATACCACATCTAACAGAGGGGACAATATTCTTGATTTATTGGAAACAAGTATACCAAAACAATTAATTAACACTGTTGAGGGTATTACTGACCATAGTGTGGTTTATACCGCATAGTTCTCTTTGAATATCATTAAATGCTTTAAATAAAGAGGATAGTTCTACACTAAACTAAAAGCCGATTTCAATGCGTTCGAGAATTTTCAAAATTGTTCTCTCCCTGACTTCGCAGAATCAAGCGCTAAGTTAGACACGGAGGGTAGATGGAAAGCTTTTCTTTCGATCGTACATACATTCGGGGATCAGAAAATATATTCCAAGTAAAAAAAGAGGGTAGCGAACCATGATGGTACAATGCAGAAGTGAGAAAATCGTTAAGACGACAGAGAGTATGTCACGCCAAGATGAAAAAACGCCGTAGAGACATGTTCATTGATGATCGCTATTTAATAATTGAAAAATGTAAGTGATCTAAAGCCACTACGAAGGAAGCGTTTCGGAATGCTTTCATGGATTTTAAAAGAAAAAAATTAGTAGAACAGTTACAGGATAACCCAAAAGCATTTTGGTCGTACGTAAGGAAAGTTCAAGGCAATAGATCAACAGTTATTCCACTACGAAACGAAAAGTGCAAATTATTAGCAAGCAGTTCGGACAAAGCCAACTTATTAAATTCCTACTTTCAAAGTGCGTTCACCAAGTCATCACAGATTACATCCGTAAGGGTAAATTATCACTTCTAGCAAAAGATGCCGCCTATCGATATTTGAACTCACGGAATAGAAAACTTGTTAAAATCCTTAAGTCCAAATAAATCCCCAGGTCCTGAAGATATTCCTGCCCGCGTGTATAGAGAATTAGCTTGTGCAATAGCACCCTAAATTTAGAATATCTTTAGTAAATGTAAAGTACCCATGGACTTGAAAATTGCAAATGTATCTCCCATATTCAAAAACGGTGATAAGGAACAGCCATCGCACTACAGACCGATATCTCTCACATCTATATCTTGCAAAGTTCTTGAACATATAATTATAAGTTCAGTTATGAGACACCTCGATATGCAGAACTTGTTAACAAAACCGCAACACGGATTAAGAAAGGGAAGATCTTGCGAGACTGAATTAGCACTTTTTGCTCACGATATTTTAGACTCGGGTGAACATAACGCTCCAGTTGATGCAATTTTTCTTGACTTTAAAAAGGCATTTGATAAAGTTTCCCACAGTAAGCTACTCATGAAATTAAAATCCTACGGTTTAGACGACGACGTAATTTCCTGGATTAGAGAATTCTTAAGCCATCCCGTGCAAAGGGTTGTAATATACGGCGCTATCTCTAATGAAGTAAATGTCCCATTGGGTGTCCCACAGGAAGGTTATGTTATGGTTACAGTAAGGTCACTTCTGTTCCTTTTGTACACAAACGATGTCGGTGAAACAGTTGACAGTAAGCTTAGATTATTTGCAGTCGACGCAGTAGTGTATAGAGAAATTCGTAGCCTTAATGATAAGGAAGCACTAACTAAGGACCTCGAGGCAAAGCAGTAGTGGTACGATGCGTGGCAGCTAGAATTAAACCTGAAAAAATGCGTTGTTATGAATTTTAGGAAACGGAAAAACGCTCCTTGTAACAGCTATTGCATAAACAACATAAAATTAGAGACCGTAGAATCGGTTAAATACCTCGGAGTTAAACTAACTAATGATCTATCGTGACGTAAACATATTCGAGAAATTACCGGTCAAGCTAATCGTAAATTGGGATTTGTTAAAAGAGTACTTGGCAAGTGCGACGTTAAAGTTAGGGAAATCAGCTACTTCTCCCTCGTTAGACCCCACTTAGAATATGCCGCCAGTATTTGGATCATTATGAGATAGGCTTGGAAACTGAGTTAGAACGCGTTCAGCGAAGATCGGCAAGATACGTTAAAGGCCGTTATGATAATCTCGTTAGTGTTACTGAACTTTTCCAGCAACTGGGATGGGAAAAGCTTTCAGACCGTCGATTGAAATTTAGACTATCTATTATGTAAGTTCCAAACCGGTCTATTCTCTGACGACGTTGATAATATTTTACGAAATCCGACATACTACGGTAGATCAGATCATCAGAAAAAAATTAGGGAACTAGACTGCAGAACGGACAGATTTAAAATGTCATTTTTCCCTTGAACGATAAGGGACCATAACAGCTGCCAAAGAGGCTTTTATCTAGGTTTGTCGATAGGTAGTGTAGCTCTTAGTAGTAGTAGTACCCCGTAATACTTGAATCCTTATCTGTTACCTAGGACTAACAGCATGCCGTGCATGTTTTCTATATAAGTCTTGAGTCTCTGTCCATTTTTGTAGTTGCAAAATACATATATATATATATATATATATATATATATATATATATATATATATATATATATATCAATGGTCCCTCTCCATTGTGATAATATCTGTAGTGTAGTAGTGCATGCTTGTGAGGCTTCGCGTCGTGACAAGCATTAGCGATTTTTGCTAATGCATAATTAGTCGTAGTTTCACAAACTTTAGGGTATAGTGTAATGCATGTTGGTGACAACTCACCCCCTGCCAAACACCCCTGAGGTGGCTTGCAGGGTACTTTGTAGATGAAGAATTACTGATATTGACCAGTAGTTGTCTCTTTGACAGTGTACTGCATGTTTGCAAGTTCGTCTACGTAGCACTCTCCCAGTTTCATGTTTGACTGATAACTGTTCTCCCTACTACTTTATGGTCCGCGCCTAGCGGCCGGGGGAACGTGCAAGGTCCCTAGTTCACCTTGTTACTTAGCCTTATGAATGATAGTCTAGTTTTGAGAAAGAAAAGTGGGATAAATATATATGAATAGATACATATTTATTTTAAAAAATAATTTTAAAAAATAAATTAATTAATTAATAAGTTATTCCTTGCATTAAAAAAAGAAAAAAAATCCCAATCATGATGTATTCAAATAATAATAATAAAATGAAAATAATTAAATAAATAAATAAAAAAATAAAAAGAAAAGTAATGGTAATTTTATGCACACAAATACCCAATTTTAAAAATAACACGCACGCAGCCCCCGCCCATAAAAAACTTTCCCTAGTCCAGTTTAGTATATAGTTAAAAAGGGAACATAAAGCCTTATAAAAAAAGAAGACTGTGAAAACTAATCGTAAGCGATTTGAACTGGGACGAGTACTTCATGCCTCTGGTGTGGAATCACACCCCGTGCCACACACCACACCACTATAGTGGTGGATTGCACGGTACCTACTTCGTAGAAAACAGACGTTGAATCTGCACATGAGGGCGCTTTGTCACCCTATGCCCATGTAATACGTAGAGCAAAATCAATGAATCGCAGTACGCCATCGGGAAAATAAGTAGATTGCATGCTTAGGATATCCTAAGCATGATTAAGTTATGGCTTAGGCCGGAAGCGTGCATTTGCTAAGCCAAGTAAGTGTCCGCCACCGTTTTATTTGTCTGGATTCGAGACTGCGAAGCATTTTGTGTGTTTTGAGTGTTTGCGACGCTCCGAGTTCTAAATAAGAAGATGGGATGAGCCCACTTGGTGCTGCGCTGGTGTTGAGCGCCACAACAAATCAAGAAGAATGTTTTTCGGGAAAAAAGGGGGAAAGCTATACAGGCAGAACAATTACGAAATTTGTTTCAATAAACAAATGTGGGCGTCCTCAAGTGCACGACTCTGACATTCTCCTGAGAATGAAAGCACATCCGACACAGGTGAGAGTTTCAAATCAAAAGATCTACTACGTGATTAATAACTATCAATCCAAAAGATCTTTTAATGACGTCATATGTCTGTTGCATGACGCCATTTTTTTACGTGCAATTAAAATCGAACAAAAGTACTTGAATTTTAAAGCGGAAAAGTCTCAATATTCGAAGAAGTAAGTTATCAATGGATATACATACCTCTGCGGTATAGCAATCATTTTCACAATACGTGTGGAAAAATTACGGCCATGTTTCAAGTGAACTATAAGTCATAGAGTGTAAGGATAGGCGTAAGGTTGTACACCTCCACGAGATCTATAAAAAACCGTCAACAGATTTGAGATCCGAAGTCTAGTTCAGAAGCTATGGTGGAAAAACCGAAATATCAGAATTTGGCACCATGTTTCAATGAACTATAATAAAAGAGAAGTTACCATGGATGCTTGTTAGAACCTAGTACGTACGCCAATTGGCGAATTTAAATTTATAAACTCATCGAAGGAGAGGAAGAAGTTCAGTCTTTAAGCCAAAGTCGCTGCTCGGTCAATTATTAAATTGGGATTCAAAATCTGCGCTGCAAGCGAGACTGTTGGCTCGCAGGCCACGCAGCCGAAGCAGGGCCGCCGCCCCCCCTTACTAGATCCACCAAAGGAGAGATCGCCCCCCTTCCCCCAATGGAACACGTGGATAGCAACGAGAGAGAGAGAGGAGATGAATAGAATGAAGAGAGGAGAGGGAGAGGTCCTTTCTTCCTCTCTCTCTCTCTCTCTTATAATTTCCCACGGGGCGGAGGGGAGGGGCGAGAGCACACCTGCTCTGCTCCCTGCCCCCCCCCTCAACCCCCGCCCGCCCCCACTTACCCGGGCGGGGAGGAAATTCTTGTCAGTACGAAGACAAGATTTCGGGCGGGAAGCGGGGGAGGGGAGAATATGTAAGTGGAGGTAAGTGTACGCCATGTGGGTGTGTATGAAAAAAAAAGAAAGAGGCACTCCGGGAGTGCCGACAGAAGTGAAAACTTGGAATAACGTGAGCATTTTTGAATGTAGGGAATAATTTCTAATGAAGTGTTTTATTAATTAGTAGAAAGTAGTTTCGTGTATATAATAAAATAAATATTCATTTATTGCGCTATTGTACACAATTATTTTACATAAAAATTGTACACTTCAGAATAATCAACTTTCATCCATTATTTCAACAACTCTTTCATCATCACCGCCATCATCATCGGCAATATCTAAAACTGATACAATAGGCTTATGGTAACTAAAGTAAGAAACGAATAATTTTGATTCGAATTTGCTTAAATGTCTTGTAAATACTGCATCAATAGTAGTTTTATATTTCGTTGTGCCAAGATTGCGATCCTTAGACATCGTTAAACCAAACTCACTATTTAAAAATTCAATCAATGGTAGATTTTTATCGTCTGCAAAGTTTATGTTTATGTATATATGAATAAGCTACTCAAATTGAACGTATTAAAAGAAATTGAGTTATATTGTACTAACCTTCACTATTCTTGTATCGAGTACACTCTCCTGCACGAGTATGGACTATTATATTATCCGGCACAATATTTGTAGCAACCCAAATTGAATGAACTAAACCATATATTAGATATATATAATGTAATATGAATAAAATTATAATATAGTTTATTTGACGGCGACGGTGACGCGAGTCCAATGGTTTTTACCCATCCACAAGTACTGTGTATATAGCGAGTATACTGTGTATATACAGAATATACAATTATACATATATTTAGTAGCGGTGACGGTGACGGTGACACGAGTCCAATGGCTTTTACCCATCCACAAAAGTGTATATACAGAATATACAATTACACATATATTTAGTAGCGGTGATGGTGACGGTGATGCGAGTCCAATGGTTTGTACCCATCCACAAGTACCGTGTATATAGTGAGTATACTGTGTATACACAGAATATACATAATTATACATATATGTAGTAGCGGTGACGGTGACGGTGACGCGAGTCCAATGTCTTTTACCCATCTACAAAAGTGCTCAACGCGACATAAGAAGTTTTCACTTCAAAAAATATATTATTATTATTTTATTACTAGGTAACCCGTGCGAAAATGTCGCACTTTCACCCTATCAGGGAATAAGTATGTTAAGGAAACGGTGTAATTGGGTTTTAAATAGAGAAGAAGGTGTATCATAAAGTACTTTCTTTATGCTTGTTTTCTTGCAAAAATATACAAAACATATGAATACAATACAGACAAGAGAGTTTATCTAAACTTTTAAGTCAAATTAATGGGTAAATAGTGAAATTTGAGACTCAGATTGCATTTTTCGTCAGAAGCCGGTGATTCAACGTTTAAAATGATACCTCATTTATCACTGTAGGTGCAGTATTAACGGAGCATACACGGAATGACAGAAAAAGACCTTTCTGTAATAATATATATGATTACTTACTAGCGGAAGGTACCCGTTGAAAATCAACGGGTGTGAAAAACATTGAACGCATTTTATAAGAAAGCCTCAAAGCCTGAAGCAAAACTATCGGCGTGGTCATTTGAGGAGATCGTATCCTATCTTGTATTTAGTGTTCGTTGTAGAAGATACGCTGACCGTTTTCTAGGTGCACGGAGAGATGAGTGACTGTTTGTCCTCTTTCATGCACGGGAAACCCAAAAATGGGCCACGCAGACTCATTACTACTTAAATAGCCCCAGGTTGATAGATGTGGTCACCTTGTCCCTCCTGTTCTCTTGAGCCGTCTTCTGAGTGATTAACAGCTTGATCACTTCCCTTGTGTACATAAATATATTTGCATTCAATGACTCAGTTGAGTTGCGCAATTCAACGTCGATATGTGTGTTGAGTGTCTCAATCAGGATTGGAGAGTAGGATACAATCCAGCGGTTGACACCGTCATAATGAGCATTTTCAGCAGCAGCCATGTTTATTTGACCTATGAATCCGGACTGCGCCATCGGCATAAAGGGTAGCCATTTACATTGGTTTCGGTTGCTAAATAAAAAAATCTATGGTGATTCTTAGTACACTTGCCGATTTTCATGCACGGATGTCGTTCATTGCGTTGAATTTCCGTTCTTCTTCCGGGTAAGGAGCATGTAGTGACGCCATTATAATTTCCACCATCTTAATACAGATTGAAGTTTCGGCACAGATGGGACTATATTTGAACCAGATTGATAGCTGGTTACCCGTCCGTAGGTTGGGCTAGGATGAAATTTGTGCGGTTTTTAGCGTAACCCGAGAAACACCACGGGGAGATGCTCATGAGATCGCTGGTGGGCATGTCTTTGAGCGTCCGAGTCTAACCTTCGTCGTTTTTGTTGCGAGGGCTCATTTTCTCGCAAAGAAGACATTCCTCTTGCTCTAGAAGATTTATTCGAAAGTTTGCTCTTTTTTTTCTTTTAGACATGTTGATGGATATATTTTTAACTCCAAGGAAGGGAAACACAGAGTGAGAGTCTTGAATAGGCAACGCGATGATTGAGTGAATGTAAGTTTACTGCACTTTTAAACATATTAAATAAATCGTAACGTTTATGAAGTGGGAATTGTCCTAAAAAACTGTTCATAATCGTAATAAAATTCAACGGGTGTGAAAAAATTGAACATATTTTATAAGAAAACCACAAAGCCTGAAGAATACTGTCTTCGAAGTCATTTGAGGATTCGTAACCTTGTATG
The DNA here is from genome assembly GCA_963573305.1 of Pyrrhosoma nymphula. Classification (NCBI taxonomy): domain Eukaryota; kingdom Metazoa; phylum Arthropoda; class Insecta; order Odonata; family Coenagrionidae; genus Pyrrhosoma; species Pyrrhosoma nymphula. Next base: position 10,764,836 of record OY754327.1, read on the forward strand.
ATATTCGTTGACGTTCCTTCGTCCGTTCGTATGATGTGAGAATTGGTCTAAAAAACAGTTCGCAGACGATATGAAGGGCAGATGGTTTCAATACGTTTAATACATCTGAGTATTAAACGATAATAAACAACGCCGTGTTGGTTGTAACAACAGAGGCATTATTACCATTACTATTTACTGCACGTAAATATTCTTCCACGTTTAATTCCTTTATGTGTATCGTTTACTACGTAAGTGTTCTCTTATATACATGCAGTTCCCCTTTAAGAGCTACTTTGAGAATAGACATTGAAGAGTATACTTGTTGTAAATATGCATTGAATTTATTGGCTACCCTCCGAAGCAATCTATCATGGGGTCTTTGGGACTCTGGGCCCTTCTTATACAGATTTTATTTCTACGTGCTATCATGGGCCTGCAGGAAAACTTAAATGCCAGTGGCGTGAATATCCGTTGAAAATAAAACCTCTGGTTGTCAAGGAAATATGCAATTGTTGATTTCAGAGAAAAATGTGAGATTTTGCTGCAGGAAACATGATATTCAGGCAATTACGAAGCGTGAAAGAAAATTGATTGAAAGAATTAGAAACTTGAATTATTCAGCCATCCGTTAAAAAAAATTTCACCCCTCTATCTTAAAGGAAAGTAATTTTAAAAAGCAAAAAATGAAACCACTGCACCGAACCCAATGCTTAGCATGGACCACCAGCAGGGGCGTCTTCGGGGGACCATGATTGTCGGAAGCAAAGCCACTGCGGCCTCGAGAGCTCGCGACGCGATTGTCGGTATTGTCGCGGACAACGGTGTAAATATATTTCGTTTGTTTTTGCGTTCTTCAAAGGACGCATTGGGCTATTTATGTTATCTAGAGTATTTAGTTGATTATTCAGCAGTAATAGGATAACTATACGCCTTGTGTATGCTCTTAATCAATGCCGGAATCAGTGCCCGTTCTGCATAACAGTCGAAGTGGTGTAACTCCACAACAACTAAAAATCGGACACATGTTGAAATGTAATTTTGTAACTCAAAATTGACCCTGCTGTCCAATTCTGAAATAAAATATAGGGGTTCCTATTTATAGAAATCAACTTGACCTTGAAATGACAGCTAAATGAAGTCTCAAGGTCAAATTCGAGGTCATTTTTGTGTGTCCCCCTTTAAACCGTACAACTTTTGCATCTAACATTTTTCTCTATCTTGCGTATTTTAAGAAATATTTAGGTGCGTCATTTAAAATGGCCCACCCTGTGTGTGTGTATGAGTATATATTCGAAAACATGACGCTCAAAGGCGCTAATAAATTCATTCAGGAAATGGAAATGGATAGGAACACATAAAAGGACGAGCACAGGGTTTGGTGGGGAAGATGAAAATCAGTAGAATCCAGACGGAAAAAATGTCACCTTACCCTGGATTCGAACCCGGATCTTTCGATTTACGGCCAGGTATGCTCCGCTGTTCCTGTCACTTTCCTTTTATAATGTTTGAATGAGTTTATTCGCGCCTTTGATTGTCTTGTTTAAATTTAATTTGTATGACTGAGGGTGCGGTCCAGTTTCAGCTAGTAAAGGTCGCCCCAAATGCTTTCGCTCCTCCGAACACTACGGATGTCCACTTGTGCGCTACAGCTGCTGCGACGGACCGGTTCCCGTAAGTGGACCGGTTTTGGAGCGTTTGTGGCAAAGTGTCATGGCCGCCGTTTGTTATTGTTGTTCGTAAAGAAGGAATCTTCTGCTATACGCATCGGAATGTATTACTTTTGCGACAAATTTTTATTCAATAACACTTGTAGTTATTCTGTTAAAGATCAGGTTGTATTCCTGCCAATTTTGAAGCTGATTACTGACAAAATCGCAAATATTTTTATATGATAACAAGGAGAGAAAATTGGGGAGGCACTGTATTCATTTAGGCCATTAACACGCATTTTTTAAAAATGGAAGTCATACATTATTTTTTATCTACAACTGGTGTCTACATTTCGTTTAAAGTAATTATAAATTATGTCAAAACAATGCATTCTTAATCGAACTTACCTGATGGAGTTTGCTGGTAATGTGAACATTTTCTGAATGCAATTTTCTGAAGGATATTTCGATAACCGTACCCCATGGTAGGGATTGACCAGAAATATTGACTCATAATAATTGAGAAAATACTCAGATTTATATTCAAGTCAAAATATTCTAGGAATATTATTGAAACATTGAAAGCCCATAAGACAAAATTTGGATTTTTGGTTGAACCCTATTTCTGGGGCCAAAAGTTGATATTTATAAAGTTTCGCTTACACTCAACAAAACTTACGACCTTTTTCTACCTTGGTACCAAATTTCATTCATGTGGCACGACAGAAAGTGTCTGAAATTACAGGTTAAAAATGACACACGATCAATGGGAAACTCCGTATATATTAGCAATTGGATGGTGATGCAATCGGATCTAATTTATCGCCAATCTTTGCATGGAGAAATTTGAAAAAGAAGCCCTACAAACTTCTTTTCTCAAACTAACACTATGTGGCTGAGATATGTGGACATTCATAGACAGGCTACGTGAAATAGAGAAACCTTAAATAACTCTTAAGAACACCTAAAGGTAGTTGGAGCGAAAATTAACTTCACCTAGAATTTGATGAATTTGGCCTCACTTTAAAGAAAAATCTCTCATCTTTCCAAGGATATCAAAATATCAACCCCTTGCCGAACTACTTTTCGAGCAATTTGGCTCAAAATATAAGCTGTTTTACATATGGGATAGATTACGGCTAAGCGCTCCAGAGGGAGAATAATTAAAACATTAGGAACTTCTAGTGCCTAGATTTAGTGAAAAAACTAACGGTGTGTAGATTGCACGTTTTCTCAACTATTCATAAAAAATAATCTATAACTCACCGAAGTAACTTTTACAGAATCGCAAAAAACCTGCTGTTTTGAAGGGTTTTCATCCGTACGGCGGGGAAAAATGAGTCAAGTTAAGTGGCTTTATTTATTTAATTACTGAGTATTTTGGTCATATATAACTATATCTTTGCGCCATTGATACTACAATATTTATTTCATACTTCTTACAGACGCTGAAATTAAAAAAATAAAATTTGGATATGGTCTCCATTATGACTCGATGGGAACTATCTCGTTCGAACCACCTAAATTGTGGTGTTCCATCCATGCGCTTTGTAACAGAAGTGGAAGACAATTTTCACCTCCCCTGCCCTTCCTTGACGTTAAAGTTACACTGAAGAAAACGGTACGTTATTTCATCACGGAATATAATGAAAAAATTCGCACCACTTGCTAATTGAATGCCAAGTCACACCGTCCGCCGTGTGCAAAAGCGTCAACAATCAAAAGTCTATTCGAACGGATTATAATTATATCCCACCCGTCAAGCTTAACACGCCGTTTTTACACCAAGGAGGTCAAAATGAAATGGAGGAGGAATGACCGTGAACGCTCATGGGCGAAAGTGAAGCAAGAATAGGGGTGCTTGGGAAGGATTTTGTGCCGAATAGGTGTTGCCATACCAGTCAATAAAAAAATCGCCTTGTCTGTGGTTTTTAACTTAGATTTGACGAAAATCGAAAGCGACCGCCGGACACGTAAGCCAGAGGAAGGTCTATACTGTGCCGACTGCAATGGCGGAATTGGCTTCAAGAATCAAGTGGTATGTCACCACCATTTCTTTTCTAACCTCCTTGTTTTACACTATGCTTATTTCAAAATCGGTGCTGAAAATCGATCGGATCTGAGAGCATGCTTAAAATCGTAGTACCGTGCAAAGGATGTGATCGCATCGGATTACGAAATCGAATTCGATTAATATCCGCACTGAAAAGAGAACGATACTTATTTTCCATTCGATTCTTGGATCCAACGACGGACAAGCAGGCGATTCGAGCATTTCGGGAGAATACCGGTGGCGGCGCTGGAATCCGCCAAAATAACAAGACCAACATATAGGGTGCCTCCATTCATTCGCTCTCTCGAGCGCCAATCACTTCGCAATTCACGACGGAGCACTTGTCTTCTATTCATCCACAGACACCCTACATGCACTTGCGTCACGAACTTCGAAACAGATCGGTAGCAAATTTGACGCGCACTAAGCAACTAATAAACATCGACAATGCCATCCGTCTATGTTGTCAAAATTTGTTAATTTTCAGTAAAAGAGGCTAACGTGCATATTGTGAAGTTTTTAATTTCTCTGTGATATATCGCTTACGTATTAAATACTTATTATGATCATATTAAACAAAGTTACATAAAACATTCGGATGTGACGCCCGCCTGTTCCAGGATCGATATATTTGCCTCTCGAAGAGGCAACAAATCGAGACATCTATCGACCATGCTGCTGTTAAACCACAGAATGACACCAACCGATAGGTTTCGGAAGCGTTTCGGAATGCATTCATGGATTTTAAAAGAAAAAAAATTAGAGAACAGTTACAGGATAACCCAAAAGCATTTTGGTCGTACGTAAGGGAAGTTGATCAAGGCTATAGATCAACAGTTATTCCACTACGAGACGAAAAGGGCAAATTATTTACAAGCAGTTCGGACAAAGACAACTTATTAAATTCCTACTTTCAAAGTGTGTTCATCAACTCATCACAGATTACATCCGTAAAGGTAAATGATTACTTCCAGCAAAAGATGCCGCCTATCGATATTTGAACTCACGGAATGAAAAAGTTATTAAAATCTTTAAGTGCAAATAAATCCCCAGGTCCTGAAGATATTCCTGCCCACGTGTATACGGAATTAGCTTGTGAAATAGCACCCTACATGCAGAATATATTTAGTAAATCCATCAACGAACACAAAGTACCCATGGACTGGAAAATTGCAAATGTCACTCCCATATTCAAAAGCGGTGATAAGGAACAGCCATCGAACTACATACCGATATCTCTCACATCTATCTCTTGCGAAGTTCTTGAACATATAATTGTAAGTTCAGTTATGAGACACCTCGATATGCAGAACTTGTTAACAAAACCGCAACACGGATTAAGAAAGGGAAGATCTTGCGAAACTCAATTAGCACTTTTTGCCTATGATATTTTAGTCTCGGGTGAACATAATGTTCCTGTTAATGCAATTTTCTTGACTTTAAAAAGGCATTTGATAAAGATTCCCATGGAACAGGATTTCCCAAACTATTTTCCGCGGAACAATTGTGAATTGCAGAAAGCTAATGGATGTTCGGGGCAATGAATATGGAATGGTTTTATAAGATGCTTCCGAAATGCAATGATTTAATATTTGAAAAATAAACAAGGTGTTTGGTTTAAATGTCAGCATTATCGTAGTGTTCTACCGCAGTAAAAGTTTGAGAAACCCTGCCAAAGAAAGTTACACATGAAATTAAAATTCTACGAGTTAGACTACAACGTAATTTCCTGGATTAGATAATTCAAAACCAATCACGTGCATAGGGTTGTAATAGACGGCGCTATCTCTAATGAAGTAAATGTCACATTGGGTGTACCACAGGGAAGTGTCATAGGCCCACTTCTGTTCTTTAGTACATAAGTGATTCCCATTCGATAAAATAGCAAATTTTAGACAGAAATTTCTAGAAATAAAGGCATATAAAATTACCCCACTTGGAATATGCAGCCAGTATTTGGGATCCTTATGAGATAGGCTTGGAAACTGAGTTAGAACGCGTGCAGCAAAGATCGGAAAGATACGTTAAAGGCCGTTATGATTATCTCGTTAGTGTTACTGACCTTTTGCAGCAACTGGGATGGGAAACGCTTTCAGACCGTCGATTAAAATTTAAACTCAATCTATTTAAGTAAGTTCCAAACCGATTTATTCTCCGACGACGTTGATAATATTTTACGAAATCCTACTACTACTACGGTAGATCAGATCATGAGTATAAAATTAGGGAACTAGACTGCAGAACGAACAGATTTAGAATGTCATTTTTCCCACGAACGATAAGGGACCACAACAGCTGCCAAAGAGACTTTTATCTAGGTTTGTCGATAGGTAGTGTAGCTCTTAGTAGTAGTAGTACTCCCTAATACTTGAATCCTTATCTGTTACCTAGTACTAACAGCACGCCGTGCATGTTTTATACACAAGTCTGGTGTCTCTGTCCTTTTTTGTAGTTGCAAAATACATTTATATTAACGATCCCTCTCCATTGTGATAATATCTGTAGTGCAGTGCATGCTTGTGAGGCTTCGTCTCGTGATATGCATTAGCGATTTATGCTAATGCATAATTAGTCGTAGTTACACTAACTTTAGGGTATAGTGTAATGCATGTTGGTGACTATTCACCCCCTGCAACGCACCCTTGAGGTGGCTTGCAGGGTATTTTTTTAGGTGTAGGTTAAAACACATTTCGCCAGCGTTCATCGTTCCGTTGAACGTCGTTCGTCTGCGGTGAAGTGTTCCGATGTGTTCTGAACTGTGTTCTGACTTGATTGGAAGCCAGGCCCCCGCCATCTCCCAGCCAGGAATCGTTCTGAATAGTTGCAAACAGCAATCACAACAGCCACTTCATCACAACTATTACGCGATGCCGTCATATCGCTTAAATATGCCAAAACAATTTGGCGCATTTTATTTTCATTGCAATGTTATTATCTTGAAGAACTTGGTCCATTGTGCTCAGTGACCTTTGATGATCACCATGGTTTTCTGCTATGATCTGTATCTGTGTCTACTATGATGTAACTGTACGCATTAAATAAATTATTATTATTATCTGCGAAGCGAAGATGTGTTTATAAATTCATAGCTAATCTTAACTCCTTGTGCTGAGATTAAATAGATGATCTTGTAGATCTGGTTAAAATTCTCATTGAGGAAACAAAAGTGAAGAAGGGGGACTGAAGATAAATTAAGAGAAGGCAAAATAGTTTAAATGAAAAGTCGCAATCGTAAGTAAGCAAAGAAGGTGGCAGAGAAAGTATGTACACTGCGAAAACGCCAAGAGAAGGACTGGATTGCAAAATTGTGCTGCAATCTGGTTCCAGAATTTTTCAGGATGCAGAATTGATTATACAATTATTACCTTTTTTAAGTTTCCCCTGAGAAATAAATAGGTGATTTCCCACCTAAGGAGGTTCAGCCGCGACTGTGTGAGTCAAAACAAATACTAAATTCCACATTTTTTATATTTTGTCAAACAAAATCCTGCTTTCACTGATGCAGTGCGTTACCTACAGAAAACAAAAAGTAAAGTAGAAAAAATGCAGATTATTCCACGAATTTATTTTAAATGAGCACTTTTTTCCAGCCATAGGAGCCGACTGCAGCGCCATTTCCTACGAATTACCGCATTTTGACTTCAATTACGGCATTAATTCTTCAATAACTAGAAAAATAAGGTGGTAAGATGCCTGTATTTTATTTTTATTCAATTTCTCTGGATTATTTCCATCTTATAGATAGTTTTTCACGAAAATGGCATATATATATTTTGGAAAAATACTATTTTTCCCCGTGTTTCTCTCATTCCCCCATTGAACACAATGTAATTTCAAGTTCAATCTTTATATATATAAAAGTCAATGTATGTATGTATGTATGTATGTTCCACATCTCCACCTAAACCACTGGGCCGATTTTGATGAAATTTGGAACACATGTTTGTTACTGGTAGACAACAAACACTGTGGGGTTCAATTAACCGAAACCCTATTTTTTCAGGGTTAAGGGTGTGATCCTTACTAATATGTATAAAAATGTAATGGTCTCTTTCTGTCTGTTGCTCCATCACGCAAAAACTACTGGACCGATTGAGCTGAAATTTGGCATGTAGATAGAATAAATATCTGGTTGTATCATATGTTATATTAAAAAGATCTAAGGGCCCCCAAAGGCCCCAGAAGGTCCCCCCTGGTGGTCCATGCTAACCATTGTGTTCGGTGCAGTGGTTTCATTTTTTGCTTTTTAAAAGTACATTCACTCAAGAAATAGGGCTGGAATTTTTTTTATCGGATGGCTGAATCAATATAATTTCTAATTTTGTCAATCGATTTTCTTCTACGCTCCCTATTTGTCTGAAATTCATGTTTTCAGTTGAAAAATCTCACATTTTCCCTGAATCCAACAATAATATATTTCCTTGACAACCAGAGATTTCATTTTCATAGAATATTCACGCCTCTAGCATTTTAATATCACGCTTTCCTGCAGGCCCATGATAGTACGTAGAAACAAAATCCGTATAAGAAGATCCTGGAGTCCCAAGGCCCCCATGATAGATTGCTTCGGGGGGTAATCGTTAAATTCAATGCATATTTAACAAGTATACTCTTCAACGTCTACTCTCAAAGTAGCTCTCAAAGGGGCATATATATGGGAGAACACTTACGTAGTAAACGTTACACATAAAGGAATTAATAGACTACACACTTAAAAGAATATATACGTGCAGCGAATATCAATGGTAATAATGCCTCTGTTGCTACAACAAACACGGCGTTGTTTATTATCGTTTAGTACTCAGGTGTATTACACATAGTGAAACCGTCTGCTTCTCTTGTACATTCGCGAACTGTTTTTAGGCCAATTCCCACATCAGTAACGTCACGAATTATGTATACGTTTAAAAGTGTTAATGTGCAGTTAACTTAGGTACATTCACTCAATCATCGAGTTGCCTATTCTAGACTCTCACTTGCCGCTATGTTTCCGTTCCTTGGACTTAAAAATATATCCATCAACATGCCTAATAGAAAAAAGAGTAACCTTTCGAAAAAATCTTTTTAGACACAATGAATGTCTTATTTGCGAGAAAATGAACCCTTGAAAGAAAAACGACAAAGGTTAGACTTGGATGGTCTAAGGCATGCCCATCAGTGATCTAATGAGAAACACCCAGTGGTGTTTCTCGGGTTACGCTAAGATACGCACAAATTTCATCCTTACCCAACATACGGATGGGTAACCAGCTCTAAATCTGGTTCAAATACAGACCCATCTGTTTCAAACCTTCAATCTGCTTTAAGATGGCGGAAATTATAATGACGTCACTACATGCTTCTTATCCGAAATAAGAACGGAAATTCTGCGCAATTAACGACATCTGTGCATGAAAATCGACAAGTGCACTAAGGATCACCATAAATGTTTTATTTAGCAACCGAAGCCAATAATTATGGCTATGCCGAAGGCGCAGTCCCAATGATGGAGGATTCGTAGGTCAAATAAACATGGCTTCTGCTGCCATTACTCCTCTTGACGTGTCAACCGCTGGATTGTACTCTACTGTCCAATCCTGATTAAGATAATCAACGCACATATCAACGTTGAATAGTTGAATTAAGTCATGGAATGCAAATATATTTATGTACACAAGGGAAGCGATCAAGCTGTTAATCACTCAGAAGACGTCTCAAGAGAACCGTAGGGACGAAGTGACCATCTATCAACCTTTGCTATTTAAGTAGTAATGAGTCTGCAAGGCCGATTTTTTGGTTTCCCGTGCATGAAAGTGGACCACTAGTCACTCATCTCTCCGTGCACCTGGAAAACTGTCAGTGTGTCTACTACAACGAACACAACATACAAGATAGGTTACGAACTCCTCAAATGACCACGCATAGTGTTTTTCTTCGGGCTTTGTGGTTTTATTATAAAAAAATAAGTTTAATGTTTTTCACACCCGTTGAATTTCAACGGGTATCTTCCGCTCGTTATAGAATAAAATAGCGTGGAAAGGTATTATTTTATTGTCCATATCAGATAGAGGACAACTTTTTATACAAATAGACAGAATATGAATAAAATGACATTTAAGTCATTTTACGGTGGATATACTTTAAATCTGCAAGATATTCAATTAAAGAGTATACCTGTCGTGTTGTTGCGCTGATAGTTAGCGCCTGACCGCTAGAGTGTTCTGGTTGAAATGTATAACCATTCGAGTAATGTGATTGTCAGACCCTTGGAGACGGGCATATTCCACGTGCGTCCGTTCTCTCTCTCTCTCCTCCAATCCATTGAAAACGTAAACCCGTTTCCCTTCCGCCTTGGGAGAGGGAGGGAGTGAAACTCGAGAGGTTGGTGGTTTGGAGGCAAGGAGGCGGCAGCCACAAGAGCGCTGTTCTCTCTCTCTCGTGCGAGACGACGAGAAGACAAGAAGGGGACACATTCCCTCTCTCCACACGCAAGCGCCTCAAACCCCAAACCGTCTCGGGTTTCCGTCTCGCAGCTGCCTCTCCACGAGAAAAGAACGGAGACGACGATCAAGAAGTGCCTTCTCTCCTTATTTCACGTCATTGGACGACGCCTTCTTCGCTCTCTCTCTCTCTCTCTCTCTCTCTCTCTCGGACACACGAACGACCCCCTCACCAGTCAGCAGCCATTCGGACGGAAACGATGGACAAATGTTCGTTAGACGTTCACACAATACATAGAACGGTTCAGAGATCCATCCGAAAATATCTACAAAATACCCTGCAAGCCACCTCAAGGGGGTGTGCATAATTAGTCGTAGTTACACTAACTTTCATAGGGTATAGCGTAATGCATGCTGGTGACTTAGTAAAATCTTCACGGGTTTGCCACCGGGTAAGGGCTTTTAAATGCCAACGTTTCGACTCGTTAAAAAAGCCGAAACCCCGTGTGATATTTCAACCCGAAAAATCGGCCCTGGCAGAGCATAGTCTAGATAATGCGCACTCCATCAATTTTAACGGCACCAAAATCCTCTGCCGTTCAAATGTATACTAGGATCGTTTGATGAAAGAGTCCATCGAGATAAGTTTGGAGGAAAAGAAGTTAAATCGAGACTCTGGGCAGTACATCAGCCAAATATGGAGACCGCTACTCAATAAAATTAAACGGTCGCGGTTACAATTCAAATTCAAACCGCCTTGAACGAGCCGGTCAACAATGGGTTTTCAAACGCCCTTGGCCAGCTATAAAAACCCCGGCATGGACCAACTCGGCAATCAAGTCTCAGCCCTGATGACGATGACTCACTCGTCGAAACGTTGGCCTTTAAAAGCCTTACCCGGTGGCAAACCCGAGAATATTTTACGAATATTATTCGCCGGGAAAGCCTAAGATCTTTTATCATGCTGGTGACTACGGACCCCCTGCCACACACCCTTGAGGTGGCTTGCAGGGTATTTTGCGGATGTGTGTGGCATGGAGCAAGGGTCTGACACTAACATTACACCAATGGTTATACATTTCAACCAGAGCACTCTAGCGGTCAGGCGTCAACTATCAGCGCGACAGGTATACTCTTCAATTGAACTTATTGCGGATTTAAGTGAGAAATTACCTACTTATTTCTCAGGGGAAACTTAAAAAGGTAATTTTATAATCAATTCTGCATCCTGAAAAATTCTGGAACCAGATTGCAGCGCAATAATGCCGTCCAGTCTTTCTCTTGGCGCTTTCGCAGTGTACTTTCTTGGCCATCTTCTTTGTTTACTTACGGTTGCGATGGCGATGTCTTGTGTGGTCCCAGGTGTATTTTAAATGGACGCTGACAAACGTCTTACAACAAAAGGAATATTACTGCATTTTTTCACAAAAAATAAAAGATTTACGGCAGAACCATACTATCTTTATCTTTTTCACGCATACTTATTTTTCCATTTGCGCCTGAAACAATTGGAGCTAGTAGTAATCCATACGAGATATCGCAATTCCGTCAGACCCTTGGCATGGGGTGTGAGCAGTCACCAACATGCATCGCACTATACCCTATGAAAGTTAGTGCAACTATGGCTATTGATGCATTAGCATAAATCGCTTACGCTTGTCAGGAGTCGAAGCCTCACGAGCATGCACTACTACACTACAGATATGCTATACCAATGTTAGAGGGACCGTTTGTATTTGTGCACATACTTTGCAACTACATAAACGAACAGAGGTTCAAGATATATATGTGCTGAAAACGAGCACGGTGTTCTGTTAGAACTAGGTGGTAGATAAGTATACTAGCATTAGGGAGTAAATCAACTAACTATCTATCGTCATACCCTATTGACAATCCTAGTTAAGAGTCTCTTTAGCAGCTGTTATGGTCCCTTATCGTTCATGGGAAAAATGACATTTTAAATCTGTCCGTTCTGCAGTCTAGTTCCCTAATTTTATTCTCATGATCTGATCTACCGGAGTGTGTCGGATTTCTTAAAATATTATCAACGTCGTCCGAGAATAGACCGGTTTAGAACTTACATAATAGATTAAGCCAAAATTTTAATCGACGGTCTGAATGCGATTCTCATCCTGGTTACTGCGAAAGGTCAGTTGCACTTAAGAAATTATCATAACGGCCTCTAACGTATCTTGCCTATTTCCTCTGCACACCTTCCAACCTGCTTTCCAAGCCTATCTCATAAGGATCCCAAAAACTGGCATCATATTCCAAGTGGGGTCTAACGAGGGAAGAGTTGCTGGGGGGTTATTACGGAACTCAATACAAGGACGGCGTTATGGGGTGAAAGACTTTATCATAAGGACCCCCAGTGAGCATACCGACTTGAGCGATTACGGAACTCATAAGGCCGTCTTTATGGAGTGAAAAGTCTTTATTATAAGCACCCACAATAAAGCCATCTCAAGAGGTGTCCTTATGAAGTTAAACACCAAGATGGCGTGTTCGCGCAGGGGTTAATTCTGCGAACTCGCGAGGTATATAATATCTATCAAAGCCAATGTGAAGAGTAACATTTAAAGAAACAAGTGTTCACACATAGGAAAGTTGCGAAATGTTTTAATAATTTTTCCGAGTTTAAAATCAAATGCATTGGCGAGACTCGGGAGTATATCTGATGACGGTTCAATTCTGAGGACTCGCGAAGTATATTAATGTTAATAATCAAAGGCCATGAGAAGAATAATACGACAAAAATCACTAGTTCACAATTAGATGAGTTGCAAAATTTTAAAAAAATATTTCCGAGTTTCAAAGCTATTGAATTGCTGAGATCGACCGACTGCTCCCTTCAGCGAACTGAAGGGAGCAGTCACTTGCAACGCAATGTTGTAAGTGAAAAGGGAGGAGGAAAACCTAGAATAAATACGAAAATGAAGAAACATTTTTATCAAACGTCTATTTTGTTCGATTCATACGATTGGAAAATCGCGAACGTTACACCAAATATTTAAAAGCGGTGATAAGGAAGAGCCCAGTGACTATAGACCGATTTCCCTTACGTCACTCTCGTGCAAGATATTGGAACATATAATTGTCAGTTCGATTATGGGGTATTAGGATAGTTTTCGTCACCTGCTCAACACCGCCACTATGAAATGCACCAATATGTTAAGTCTTGGCTCATATCCTCGACAGAGCCATCGCCCACCTAACAACATTGCTACTCCCTATGACTGCAATTCCCTCTCTGAGGGTGTCCTATCCTCTCAGGCTGGCTTTCCCAGACGAGGAGAGGCGGTGGCTGCAGTGGATGAGAATTATCTCCATGGATATAGCAACGGATGACGGGGATGGATCACTCCGCAGATTCACCTTCATCCCCCGAGAGGTCAGCACCTCCGGAGTGGCGTCCGTCCTCGGGAGATCGAACCCCGGACGGATCAAATCAGATGCCGCTTGTAGGATGCCAGGGGAACGGTCCTCTTAAGGTGGCATGAGCGAGATAGTTCCCTTGTCATAGTAGAGAGTTAGAGACCATATTAAAATTTTATTCTTTAATTTCAGCGTCTGTATGAAGTACGAAATAATTATTGTTATATTAATGGCGCTAAAATATAGATATATATATGCCCAAAATACTCAGTAATTAAACAAATAAAGCTTCATAAGTATCTAACTTGATTCATTTTTTCCCGCTGAACGGCTGAAAACCCTTCAAAACAGCAGGTTTTTTTGCGATTCTGTAAAAGTTACTGTGGTGAGTAATAAATTATTTTTTATAAACAGTTGAGAAAACATGCAATCTATACACCGTTAGTTTTTTGACAAACTTTAGGTGTTATAAATTCCTATTTCCTTCAATATTCTCCCTCTGGAGCGCTCAGCCATAATCTATCTCATGTTAAACAGCATGTATTTAGAAACAAATTGCTCGAAAAGTAGTTCGGCAAGGGGTTGATATTTTGATATCATTGGAAAGATGAGAGTTGTTTCTTTAAAATGAGGCCAAATTCATCAAATTCAGGGTGAAGTGATTTTTCGCTCAAAACTACCTTAAAGGGCATGCAGTTGCCATGAACCCACCGGGACGATTCTCTCTCTTTACTTATACTCCAGCGATACGACGAGCCCTTGGTGTCGCGCTTTCCCCCTGCCTGTCTGTCTGACCTTAACAAAGGGATAGATTACGTCCTAAATAAACCCACAGACAGCAAAACCTTTGAAATACCTAAAATAAGAAAGCTAAATATATAAGAGGCTAAAAACGGGCTTCTTGATATAACGTACTAGGTATATTTCAACGGTCTAGTTGATTTCCTAGAGGAGGGAAGTACGCTAAAGGTAAAAGAGCTAAATATAATTTTAAATTAGTTGCAAAAAGCAGCTGAAAATGTATTTACAAACTCTAAAAGTGAAATATTAAATATATATATATCCTTCGTTGACCTTCGGCCGGCAATCCGAAGGTGTCGGAACCCTCTTGAATCGTTCTAGTGTCCACATAGCCAATGCAGCTAGGTGTGTAGCTGTTAGGATCTTTGAGGACTGTAGGCCTTATTTAGGGTAGAGAGTAGGTCATCTACATCTACATATTACCCCGCAAGCCGCCCCAATAGGCGTGTGGCGGGGGGTGTTAGGACACCAGCCGTTTACATATAAAATGGACACGCTCTGATGAAATTACGCCTAGCATTTATTATAGCCCCTCATTGTTCGGGGGAAAAACGAATTCCCATACCTATCCGTTCGGAAAAATATCTCTCTTAATTTATCGTTTCTGTCGGACCTGGAAATATAGTGGGGTTCTAATAGGATGTTCTCCGTGTCGCTCTGAAAGATATCTATACTCAATTGTTCAAGCAATCTAAGCCTAGCGCGCAGCCTCCGAATCTCTAGCGGCTCCCAGCCTAAATCGTTTAACATCGCGCAGCTTTCCTTTGTATTTTATTAAGTTCCCGGACTAAGTCTTTCTGCACCGGATCCCATATGCTCGCTGCATATTCAAGGTGTGGCCGGACGAGTGCGAAATAGCACCTCTCTTTTACTTTTTCATCCGAAAATCTTCCCACAATACGCTTGACGAATCCTAGCTTCTTCAGAGCTCTGCCACAAATAATTCTTATATGTGCTCCCCACGATAGGTCCGAAGTTATCGTAACTCCTCGATACTTCACTTCATCTGTCGCCTTTATGTTAACACCATCCACTGCATATACATGGTACATGGTCATGTAGAGGGTTATTAAGTAAAGGGATTGCCGAGAATAATGGTGGCATTGAAAGTATTTTCAAAGTCAGAATAGCTAAATCTCCGAAAGAAGTACTAGGAACCGTGACGTGGTGCATCAAAGGCGACTGCCATTTATGACCTAAAATACACTAAAGAAAGGACCTGTAAGTCGTATCCAAGGGATTCTATTTACATAGTGGTCGTCAACTGCAGTTGTATAAAAAACAAAGTCGCTGTTTTGTCACCATTTCATTTTGCGCAAGGACCCTTTTATATATACAGGAAATTATAGATGGTTTTCGAATGAAATTGTGGATATCGAGATCTTCCCAAAATCATATGCAATAAAATATAGAAAAGACCGAATAGTGACAACAGGAAATTTATTGCAGTCAAAGACTAGATCGTCAGCATAGGCGAGATATTTCCAGACAGTGACTTAGAAAGTGTGTTTTATTCCATTAATTCTTCGAAAAAGAATTTATGTGGTCGTATTACTGATCACCCGATGCAAACATATATTCAGTTTTAGAGTTGGGAATACTGGTAATACGTTTCATACGTCAAAATTACGAAAGTAATATTCATATCGGTTGTGA
This sequence comes from Pyrrhosoma nymphula, assembly GCA_963573305.1. Taxonomy (NCBI): domain Eukaryota; kingdom Metazoa; phylum Arthropoda; class Insecta; order Odonata; family Coenagrionidae; genus Pyrrhosoma; species Pyrrhosoma nymphula. The sequence continues at coordinate 10,780,771 of OY754327.1, forward strand.
TTTCAACGTTCCCTCGATTGTAAGATTTATAGTTTAAAAAATGATGGCCAAAATAAGGTGTTGTGCGACACCCTTCTCCATAAATTCACATCACATTCCTTATGTCAAATAGTAACAACATTGACCAGAGGAAAAAAACCGTTCTAGAACTTTTTACGATTATCATAATCTGAAAGCGTCCTTAACATAGCAACCGTGAACGGGAAAAGTGATCACAGAGCAATACAAGCTAAATTCCATTTTATAGTACTGGCAAAAAGGCAACCCACACGAAGGAAAGAGTTGGACGGTTTTCGAAGGCTTAAAACGTGAATTATTTTTCTCGTCACTAAAATGTAATGATGTTAGACAAAACAGTTGCACTGAAGATACTTGGAATACATTTTGTAGCAGCACGTGACTGGCTATGTATTGCGGAACACAAAGTAAACCTAAGTAGGAGAGGTATAGTGGCAACTCAAGTGGCAACGAAACTGGAACTAAAAAATGAATCAGGATTTACCACAAAATACTAACATATAATGAAGTTATTCGAAAAATATACAAAATCTAAAACAGCAGCAAATGCGGCCCTTCGGAAAACGTTAACGGAATTTAAAAGTAAAATACGAGACGAATATTTGGAGGATCGATCCTCCAGAAAGGTATCGATCAAATTCCAGCCCGAGTTTCTAAATATTCAATGTCAGAAATAGCGCTGTACTTGAAAATAATATTTGAAAAAATTTTAGCAGAACATCGTGTTCTTTACAATGGAAAAATCGCAAACGTTAAACCTATATTTAAGAGTGGTAATAAGGAAGAGTCTGGTAACTATAGCCAAGTTATGGAGCTCTTTGTAAATACTGTGAATTATTTTCTTAGGACTGTGAGGAAAAGGATGTAGCCAGTCACTAAAATCTCTAGCAAAGGATCCCGTCAACAAATGGAAAAATGCCTTGGAGAAATTTAAAAATCACGAATCTCACAGTTACCATAAGGATGCAATATTATTGGCAGTGATTTTGTAAAAACAAAAAATGATCAAAACCTGGATATAAGAAACGTTGTCAGTTCAGCAAGAGAAAAAAGCAAGTGGAAGAAAATTGACTTAAGCTTGCTTCTATTGTGGATACTTTAAAACTGTGTGACCGGTAAGAGTTAGTACTAAGGGGCACAAATGACCATGGACCAATATTAGTCAATGATGAAGAACCTGTTATCAATGATGGAAATTTCCGGACTCTTTTTTGAAAATGCGTCTTAGGTGTGGAGGTAACAATTTACTTAAACACACGAATAATATCGCATCGAATGCCACCTACTTGAGTCCCAAAATACAAAATGAACTAATAGAAATTTGTGGAGGAATAATCCAAAAACAAATTGCAAAAAACGTGAATGATGCTACGGCATTTTCCATCCTTGTTGATGAAACAGCAGATATAGGAGTACTAGAGCAAGTATCAATTTGTGTAATATGCACAAGTGAGTCTGGCTCACCAAAATGTTTCATCTGGAAGGAAGTTTTTTTGTGTTTCGTTAAAGCTGATTATGCGACTGGATGGAGATAAGCAAATGCCATTTTAACTACGCTACAGATTCTGGAGATCTATCTAAATATAAATGTGATACGCCAAGGTTATGACGGAGCTGCTGCAATGAAAGGTTCCTTTAAAGGAGTGCAGGCCATTGTTAAAAAAACATTTCCTCAAGCTCTTTATGTGCATTGCAGTTTTCACTCTTTGAATTTAGCCCTTTGCCATTCCTGCAATGTTCAGAGTGTTGGAAATAGCATAGGAACCGTTAAACCAGCGGCAAACTTTCTAAAAGTATCTCCAAAAAGAACAAATTAACTACAATCATTTATAAAATCAGATTTTCCTGAATCTAAATGGAAAAAATTGGCATCCATGTGTGAAACAAGATGGGTGGAAAACCACAATAGCCTCCTGAACTTCAAAGACATTTTTAAAGCTATTGTTTAAACCTTAAAAAGCCTAAGCCAAAGCACTGACATAGACACAGCTTCTAAAGCATCTTCGTTTTTGAAGTCCGTACTTGCAAGTGAGTTTGTAGTATGCCATGTGTTCTGGCAAGTGTATTTTAGGCCACAATAGTAGCATGCAAGGTGCTTCAGTCCCCCCTCTGTGATCTAAAGTCAGCAGTTGATCACGTGGAAAACATTGTTGATCACGTGGAAAACATTGTTGATCACTTTGAAAACATTCGAAGTACAATCGATGAAGAATTTTCTGAAACTTTTACAACGGCCAAGGCTTTGCTGAATGATGTCGGAGAAGAAATATGTACATCAAGATTGACATCTATCCAATTCCACAGAATTAAGTATTCCGAAAAAGACCCATAAAAGTATTTAAAAATAGCTTTGAACATTCCACTTCTTGATGACTTTTAATACGTCAGCTGAAATGCAGGTTCAGTGACCTCAAAGATTCTCTTTGCACTATAAACTACCCAATCCCTTCACTATGCTCCGATAAGGCATTAGAAACAGATGCCTTAAAACTGTAAGAAGATTAAGTAGACCTGGAATTACTTCAGTCAGAGCTCCAAATGTGGAAGATTTATTGGAAGATAAAATCTGAGCAAGTTAGACCCTCTTGCACCATTGAAACCTTAGGTGAGTGAAACAAGGATCTTTTCCCTAATATATTCATGTTGCTAAACATAATGTCTGCCCTGCCCGTCACTACTGGCCACACCTGAGAGGACATTTTCGACTCTAAGAATATTAAAAACCTATTTGAGAAACGCTTGCGAGCAGGATAGTTCAAGACTGGACTAGTTCTTATGTCAGTTCACAGAGCCATTGATGTTCCGACAGAAGAAGCGATTTCAATGTTTGCATCGAAGAAAGATAAAAGGTTATATCTTGTAATGTAAAGTTCAATTGAGTATCGCTGTTTTTTTTCATTTTAATGTAAATATAATCATACATCTGAGAAAACTTTGTAATTTATTCATTAACATTCCTTCACAGTTACATTTTAACAGTAAACTTTAAAAAAAACCGTCCCCCCCCCGAAAGGTAAGTAGTAAACACCCCCCTGAAACATTTTCCTGGGTAATGGCCATGATGATATAGTATTTGCTCTCTTCGCAACAGTCGTGTTGCAGTTCTCCCTCTTACAATTATTAGAGAACTTCCAACTCTCCAAACTTTCCCCCTTCCAATAGGCCTAATTTTGTAAAGATTTGTTTGATTTTTAAGCTTACTGTGGCATAATTTGAAAATTTACATATTATTTTAATTATTCATCTATTAAAATAATATTTTAAAAAATGTATTTTGTGAATTATTCATCCTGATTGCGTGGCAAATAATGAATTAATTTTATCTTTAAAAAATAAATTATATATTTTCTGCCAAATGCAATGATAGGTATTTGTAAATATTTGGTTTTGTGAGTAGATATGTATGATGGAAAAATAATAATAATAGTAGGTATTGAATAATTATTTGACTTTGCATTTTTTTTTAATAATTCAATCGCGTATCTTGTGTTATCATTTGAAATTAATTGTGTTTATATGCTGTGCCCTTGAAAGGGCCATTCACACTATCTCGGGCCCTGCAGGGGGCCTCTTGATCCCAAAAGACGGCCCTGTGCATATATAGCCCTATTTCCCTCACGCTAATCTTGTGGGATATATTGGAACATATAAATTCTCATGAATGTATTCATGCGTACCGCAAATACGGCGATGATACTTATACTCAGAAATTGCCAAGAGAGAACATTTTCTTACTCGTGGTATCATCTACGCATTTCACCGCCGTATTCGTGGCATCATGCGTGAATAAATTCATACGCTGCCTAGCACGGCATTAGTGCTGATAATAGGATGCAACCGCATTGTGACTCGTTTCAAGTCCTCTGTTCCCTTTTGTGGCCATCACTTATGAACCGCAAGTGGTTAACATCTAGTTCCCACGTATCCTCCTAAATTGCCACTAAAGGAATTAGGAAGCCTGTGTAGCGTAGTGGTGTCTGCGAATTGGCCTGGCAAGCTAGAGGTCCATGCTTCGATTACATCTACGATCTACATCTACGAAGTACCGTGCAAGCCACCACTAGGGTGTTTGGCACGGGGTGATTCCACACCAGGCATGCAGCACTCGTCCCAGAACAAATCAGAACCTCGCACGCTCCCCCTGGCGCTAGGCGCAGGACAAAAGCAGTCAGGAGAACAGTGCGCAGTCCAACCGGAAACTGGGAGAGTGATACGTAAAACATCATACAATCATGCAGAGAAATGCTCCAGACACATCTATTGGTTAATAATTTCCGGTCCAGACAGATTTTTTTCTCGTGGCAATTTCTATGCATATAATTCTCAGTTCAATCATGTGGCATCTGGGTACCCAAAACGTTTTAATACAAAATCAGAATGAATTCCGACTAGGTAGGTCTTGCGAAACCAAATTGGGCCTCTTTCCTCACGATATTCTTTTCTCGGGAGAAAGGCTCGCTCAGGTAGTCGCGATATTTTTATATATCAAATAAGCTTTCGATAAAGTATCTTACTCTCAATAATTCGTTAAATTGAAAGCGTATGCAATGGAATAGAGGTAATATGTTGGATAAGAAAGTTTTTAGCCGACCACGAATAGAGGGTAGTTCTGAATGGCGTAAGTTCATATACAGTGAAAGTAGCATCAGGTATACCCCAGGGAAGTATCCTCGGTCCCTTATTATTCCTTTTGTATGTCAATGATATCCCTACCGTTGCTACGTGACAAATTTGCCTCTTAGATGACGCAGTTTTGTACAGGGATCTAAGGAATGAATCTGACATGATTGAGTAACAAAATGACCTAGATGCGTTAAATGAATGGTGCAATTCTCGGAAGTTACAATTGAATTGTAAAAAGTGCGTTGTTATGAATTTTTTTTAAAAGAATAACTATGTCAACGAAACGTACACAATTATTCAAACCAACTTATCAAATGTAAAGTCAGTTAAATACTTACTAAATACTACTTTCTTTAGAAGGTGTGACCCTTACTCATGACCTGTCTTGGATGAAACACGTCCGCGAAATCTGCGGACAGGCTAGTCCCAAATTGGGATTAATTAACATTACTGTGAAAATGTGACGAGAAGGTTAAAAAACTATGTTATTTTTCACTCTTGAGACCTCACTTGGAGTTTGCCACTAGCATATGGGACTCTTTCCAAGTAGGGCTAGTCTCAGAAATAGGTTGAATAGAGCGGAGAGCGGCGAGATTTGTAAAAAGTTGTCACGATAAACGTAGCAGTGTTCCCAAATTGTTGTAGGAATGAGGGTGGAAATCTTTAAAGGATCGAAGGGAAAAATATAAATTAAATCTTTTGCGAAAGTTTGAAGCAGAATATTTTTTGCCGAACGTTGAACTGATTTTGCAAGAGCCGACGTATTACGATGGAAACGATCACAGGAATAAGATAAAGGAAAGGGGCTCCAGAACCGATAGATTTAAAATGTCATTTATTTCGCGCACAATGAGGGATCATAATATTTGCGATAGATCAATCATATGAAACTCCCACCCTCACTAGGTAGAGTAGAATTTTCACTTATGTTTAATAGCATAACATCATCACTAACACTTCACCCCGCTTGAAATGCCCGGCTTTATTTAGTTTTCTGCATGAAGTAGTAGCTTGTAGCATTCATAAATTAATAGCATTAGTAATATTAACCAATAGGTGTCTCTTTAAAGGTTTAATGTATGGTATGGCATGTTCCCCGACGAGGCACTTTCTTCTTGTTTCTGGTTTGACCCGGCATTGTTCCCCTGACGTGCGTGGTCTTGATTTGGACGAGAGTTGAATAGCTCTTGTGGAATCACCCCCCGTGCCACACAGTCTGGAGTGGGATAGCACGGTACTTGGTAGATGGTGATGTAGTAATACTTTAGATGAAAATGGGTTCCGCAATAGGAGATAGAGAGAGCTAATGACGGCGACCTTTGGCTAATAAAAAGACTCGCGAACGTAGTGTGGCATTGTAGCATTGTGGCAGAACGCGGGCCCTGAGGAAAGAAGACGAGAATAGGCTGCAGGCAGGTGTTCAAGGTAGGGGTGTCAAGGAGGATGAACGGAATAGAAGACAAGCGAAGAAGTGCTTAGCGTGGTGGGTTGGAAACTTCGGGAGGAGGTTAGGAGCAACGGTATATAAGGTGGCTGTCTCTCTCAAAGGGACAGTCCTTTCAGAAGGGAACTCGAGTAGAAGAGTGAAAAACCGGGCATAGGGTAATATGTACTAAGCTTTGGTTTCTCTTGTGAGATACTGGAAAAAATGTGTCAAAACTGACCGGTAGAGAGCCGTTGGCAGGGAAAGCAGCACGTGGTACTTGAAAGGATGGGTAACCCTATGCAAACACCCTATTGCAACTTACTGCTAATAGTCGAATAATAGCCTCGGACGGCCGTGGCCCACTCCCACAGGGGAGTGTTATAGGCCCACTTCTCTTCATTTTTTATCTTTAAAATATCGGTGAAGTAGTCGGGGCTGGTGATGTGAGGGGGGGGGGACGCCGCCGCTAGGGAGGGGAAAGAAGATTGTGGGAGGAGAGAGAACAGTCTTTATGAACTTAATGAAGAGAGGCAAGGACGTGTGCTTGAGAGACGAAGAAAGAAACAGTGCTAAGCCTCTTAGAAATCTAGAGGGTATTACTCTCTTTCATTTGCAACTTTCTTGACCGATGGCGCGAGTTCGAGTCGCAACCGACCGTCAGTGAAGGCGTGGCATGCCCCTCCGACGGCGGGCCGCCGCCGCCTTTCGAGCGTCCGCGGTTGCATCCACGTCAGGCGCAGAACGAGAGGCGCGCTGCCAACTAACACTGAAACACCACTTCCATGACATTCCATTAACTCATCTCCCTCCCTATTCCTAAGAGAGCCAATCAGCACTCACTCCCACTCAATGCCCGGAACCGCTAAGACAACAGTTATGGTTCCATGTTGAAGATAAAGAAAAACAAACTTGAAAGTTTCCACACTTTTATTTACACACAATCGCCATGGTTTCGACGCGCTATGCCATACTCAGAGTACAGTTTCGCAAATACTTCGGCCAAGGAGTGTTAGCTAAACGTTATGTTTTCGATGGGGGTTGCAACCACCTGCCACAGCGATGCACTTTCTACGCCACAGCAAAACCGCGGAATTCGAATCCTTCCCTCCCCTCGATCAATGACGTATTATTAAGAATACTTTTTACCATTTTAAAGTTTACTATGAACTGCAAATGATATATAATTATGGTGCATGGCGTGAGAAAGCTGAGCATAGCTTTATATTTATCATAAAAGAGAATTAAAATTCTAATATAATCCAGAATGGAAAGAGACCCCCTGATTATATTAAAACCGTGATGCACGCTTTGAAATACCAATGATTAAATTTTCGAAATTTTCTTAGAGTGAACTTTGAACTTGGGTTGGTGAAAAACAAGTTATTACGGTCTAAAAATAAATTACTTAAATGCACATAAATGTACATTCGCATGATAAAGATTACTTGTGCATTCTTAATTCACAGGGACAAACTTAGCAGCTATACATAGTACCAACATTAAATGATGAATGATAGCTGCTTCAATGAAGTAGCATTTAACTTTAGTACCAAAAAAGAGACAATACAACTATACATTCATGGTTGAAACCAGTGAAGATCTAAGTCATTAAGTTTATTATTTAAGTAACTTCCTATAACGCCTTTAAACATTGAATTTTTTTTCCAGTGTTATGAAATTATAAGGTATTGTCATTTGCTAAAAATTATTCCCCTCACTGTTCTACAACTTCATGAACACAACCACAATTCTCCACAGAAACGATTGAAATCGATATCGACGAAATACATCGACAAATAATGTATAGCATTTTAACAATGATATGTAAACAGTAAATCGAAACAAATATGTACCGCATTCACAACCCCATCCCCCTGCCACACACCCTTGAGGTGGCTTGCAGGATAATATACATAGATGCAGACATACAAATGCATCCTTCTCCGGTACGACACTGTAATTAACTTTTCCAACATAATACGTAATGCAATTATATCACTTGCCAACCTTAAGCAAACCACGTGGAAAGTTTTCCAGTCCGTGTTACCATGGCGTTACTTCGAACTTAACATCTTAAATGAAGCAACTTACGTGATTAATGAGTTCTAGCTTATTAAAATGGGAAGAGGAGAATAACATTGAAGTTTTTCTAGTCCATAATGAACAATTGGAAAGAAAATCATTCAACGTTACCCAGAGACTTCGTAGTAATCTAAAATACTAATAAAACTAATGGATTAGAGCCTTCCACTGCTCAACAATTATTAACGAAACTACTTCGAAAGAAGTAAACTTCGTAACCGACCAATGTTTTCGATCAGTGGTTGGCGTTGTTTCTCTTGAACACTATGGAAAATCGGTAATTGTGGCTACAAAGATATTTTCTCTTATCGTCCTCATCACTCCTACAGCATCCCTCTCCTAAACCCTAACTGGTCATCTCCCAGTCATTCGTTAAGTCTTGTTGTCTACCCTTCTGATTAAAATTCGAGAAACTGCTTTGGCCACATGGGACGTTAATTTTATTGTCCGATAGTCTTTGAACGATCCTACCTTGTTATTCAAAGTTATAGGAATAAGTATTGTCTTCACAAAGTCCTCCGGTAGCACTTAATCCTCTTAAACTCACTAGTCGTGGAATAGGAAGTCATCTGAAAACCATTAACTCCAAGAAATCACCCGGTCCTGCCCGAGTTTATAAAGAATTAGTGCCAGAAAAAGCACCGTACTTGAGAATAATATTTGAAAAATCTCTAAAACTACATCCTGTTCCTTACGATTGGAAAATAGCGAACGTTACACCAACATTCAAGAGCGGTGATAGTAACTACAGACAGTAGTACTAACGAAATTATCATAACGGCCTTTAAATGCATCTTGCCGATCTTCGCTGCACGCGTTGAACTCAGTTTTTAAGCCTACCTCACAAGGATCCCAAATACAAGAAGCCTATTTTGGAGAACTGATTTCCCTAAATATATCGTCGCACTTGCCAAGTAGGTACTCTTTTAACACATCCCAATATACGATTAGCTCGGCCAGTGATTTCCCGAATATATGTTTACCACACGAGAGATCATCAGTCAGTTTAGCTCCGAGGTATTTAACGGAATCTACAGTCTGAAATTTTCTATGATGTATGCAACAGCTGTAATGAGCAGAGTTTTTCCATTCCTAGAAATTAATTGACATAAAATTTAAGAAAATTTAATTCTAGCGCATCGCACCACTCTTGGATTGCCTCGAGGTCCTTCGTTTACGCTGGCTTATCATTAAGGCTACGGATTTCGCTATATATACCACCATCGTCATATATCGTCTGCAAATAATGGAAGCCTACTGTCGACTACTTCACCGATATTTTTAATATAAAAAATGAAGAGAAGTGGGCTTATAACACTCCCCTGTGGGAATGGGCCACGGCCGTCCGAGGCTATTATTCGACTATTAGGTAGTAAGTTGCAATAGGGTGTTTGCATAGGGTTGACCATCCTTTCAAGTACCACGTGCTGCTTTCCCTGCCAACGGCTCTAAGGTTCTCTACCGGTCAGTTTTGACACATTTTTTCCAGTATCCCACAAGAGAAACCAAAGCTTAGTACATATTACCCTAGGCCCGGTTTTTCACTCTTTTACTCGAGTTCCCTTCTGAAATGACTGCCCCTTGAGAGAACCACCATATATACCGTTGTTCGCGGCCCACCACCCAAATAAATAAATAAATAAATTAAAAAAAAATATATATATATATATAATATCTTGGTAGAAAATCGCTCCCGGCGACGATGCACATGCATAAATAAAACAGTGATACACTAAACAAACACAGAAACACGCAAAAAGGACACTCACAAAAGAAGACTTGGACGTTTCGACGGTCTAGCCGTCATCATCATCGGTAGAAGAATGAAGAATCTGCTCTGTTCCCTTGGGTAGGAAAGGGCAGAGAGGAAGGAGGGGGGTAAGTGTGAATGGGTAGTGGTGGGGAGAGAGAGGTGGCTATTGGGCAGTGGTGGGGGGAGAGAGGTGGCTATTGGGCTATTAATTTCAATGGTCTAGGTTTAGCCCGGGCTTTTCGAATGCCCTTGTTACCCAAATATGGGCGTATTCTCGGATTTTCACATCAACATTACCGGCGGATTCGGGAAGGGCTTCTATGATTTCTAGGGAGAAACAATCATCAAAATTTTGAGAGTGGGAGGCGGTATGTTTGGGGATGGGATCAAGAAAAGGTGGAGTTTTGGTGGCATGGCGGTGATTGTACATACGGATATTGAGAGGGGTGTTACATTTTCCCACATAGAAGGCAGGGCAGAAATTGCAGGAAAGGCGGTAGATGATGTTGCTGGTGGTGAAATTGCCCGTAGAGGAAGATCTTTTGAGGGAGGGGGTGGCGGAGGGGCGGAGGAGAGAGCAGCATTTGCACCTAGGGCGTTCGCATGTTGAGGAAAGTGGCGGAGGGTGGGTTGGAGGGAAGGTCTAGTGGATTTTAGAATGCCTTGCAGATTTGAGAGACGGCCAATTGTACCACCAGCAACATCGCAACCAGTTAGTTACCAAGTATCGCAACACTCCTGTATTGCCTCGAGGTTCTTGGTTAGCGCTTACTTTTGATTAAGGTTGCGGATTTCCCTATACACCACTGCGTCGTCTGCAAATAATCTAAGCTTACAGTCAACTGTTTCACCGATATTGTTTATGTACAAAAGGAACTGAAGTGGGCCTATGACACTCACCTGTGGGATACCTGATGTGACTTTTACTTCATTAGAGATAGCGCCATCTAATATAACCCTTTGCTCGCGATTGGTTTAGAATTTTCCAAATCGAGGAAATTACGTCGCCGTCTAACCCGTAGGATTTTAATTTCATGAGTAACTTTCTATGAGAAACTATCGATTTACATAACGGTGGAACTGAGAATTCAACTCGTTTCTACTAATTTTTTCATGAGCTCGTTCTCCCTTGTTATTGCTTGTCGAATATTTCACTAGACCTCACGTGATTTTATTTGGTGAAGGTTTTTTCTTTCAGTTTACGAAGTAGTAACAGATAATCTTCCAAAAAATTGATCCATACCTATTTTACATCTTTCTAATTTAGATTAACTGTCTAGATCGTAAAAATGTTAAATGCATAAATCTCACATTTATTGACGATGCTTTGTTTTCACCGAATTACCAATAAAGCTGGATGTTGAAAAGAATGATAAATAAAGATAAAAAGATGAAAGGAAATGCTGCATGAGGCCGTTCTGGAATGAGTCTGACAGGATTGCGTTACAAAAAGACCTGCAATATTTGGCAGTTAGATTTGAATTTTAAAAAGTGCGTTGTCATGAATTTTTGGAAAAAGAATAACTCGGTCAACGAAACGTGCACAATTAATGAAACCGACTTATCGAATGTAGAGTCAGTTAAATACTTAGGTGTGACCCTTACTCAGGACCTGTCTTGGGGGAAACACGTCCGGGAAATCTGCGGACAGGCTAGTCGAAAATTGGAATTTATTAAGAGAATATTAGGAAAATGCGACGAGAAAGTTAAAGAGCGATGTTATTTTTCACTCGTGAGACCTCACTTGGAGTTTGCCGCTGGCATATGGGACCCTTATGAAGTAGGATTAATCTCAGAAATAGATGGAAGACTGCGGAGAGCAGCAATATTTGTAAAAAGTTGTTACGATAAACTTAGCAGTGTTATAGAATTGTTGACAGAACTAGGGTGAGAATCCCTAACTGATCGAAGGGAGACATGCAGGTTAAATCATTTTCGAAAGATAGAAGCAGACACTTTTTTGCCGGACGTTCAACATATATTGCTAGAGTCAACGTACTACGGTAGAAGCGATCATAGGAATAAGATAAAGTAAATAGACTGCAGAACCGATAGATTTAAAATTCTATTTTTCCACGTACAATACGGGATCATAATAGTTGCGAAAGATCAATCATATGAATCTCCCACCCTCAATAGGTAGAGTAGAATGTTCACTTGTGTTTAATAACATAACATCATTACTAACACTTCACATCCCTTGATATGTCCTGCATCGTTTTGTTCATCGTATGAAATAATGTATCGTTGCCTTCATAAATGAATAGTATAAGTAATATTAACCACTAGATGTGTGTATAGTATTGTTCTGAATGTTTGCATGTTCAATTACGTATCACTCTCCCAGTTTCCGGTTGGACTGCGCACTGTTCTCCTGACTGCTTAATAGCCTGCGCCTAGCGGCCGGGGGAGCGTGCGAGGTTCTGATTTGTCCTGGGACGAGTGCTGCATGCCTGGTGTGGAACCACCCCGTGCCACACACCCTAGAGGTGGCTTGGACGGTACTTCGCAGATGTAAATGGAAAATTAGTCGGCACTGAGAGAAGCACTGCATTCTCAGCCGTCGAAGAATTTTTTTGCGAATCTTTTCGTTCAGGTAACTTTTCTCTTTTGAGTGAACATTCATTATACAGCCATTTTGAATGGGCTGATGATTTTAAAAGGAAGATTCTTCCGAACGTCGCGTTTTTATTGCAGTATCTCACAACTGTTATACCTTTTATTTACCTTACTTTCCTCTTAAGTCGGGGGTAATGGTTGTTTCCTTTTATATACTTCGTTAATATGTGAGAGGAATCACAAAACCTTTTAAAAGAATTCGATCAATCATTGACGAGTTTACGTGGTGGAAATTCATATTAATAATATTTTATTCTTACAAAAAATCCATGTTTGCTAAGCATTTATCGGAATATGCCCATTAATCTGATTTTAATTTTCACATTTTACGTGTTATTCACATAGGTGCTTAATTGGATTTCATGAAAAATTTTGAAATTGGGTCATTTCACAAAATATGTACGGAGAGAAAAAATTGTTATAACGAGGTTGTTCCGATGACGCATTCCTTACCTTTCCTTACCGTGGTCCGAGGGTCCTCTCACCCCGCCCACAAACCTTTTTCGAAAACCCTGACCTTTGCTCCTTAACCCTTAAAGTTCGTCCCCGCCACCTCCTTCGTTATGCTTACCCAACCTACTCTTCTCGATATGTCAGGCAAACTGTTCATTTGGTCTCCTCTTGATAAATCGTGAACACGTCGAATACGGTTTGAGGTAGCAACAAAAGTGGTGTGGAAAATAATAAGTTTTAACTTTTATTACTCAAAAAAAATAACTTATCGCGAATTATTCAGTGAGTTTCACCGGCGCAGTTCATTACTGATTGCATTACTTCCAAGACGATGCCATTTCTGCCCCGCCCGAACATGCTAAGTAACAATGCTTCCAAGATAGGTACTTGTAATTCGTTGAGCCATCAAGTATCATTTTTTTACCTTCGTGATGTACCCCCCATAGTACTGGATCACGTAGGTTCCAGGAAATTGGGGTCGCATGTTACTTTTTTATGTGTAATGTCGATGATGCTTATGGATTTATCGTGATTACACCGTGTATGTAACTGGAGAAGTACAATGAAGACTCATGATCGGATAACTAAGTTCTTTGTATCGATTGTTATCGTGTTTACACGTACCTATAGGGTATTTGGCCATTCAAACCTCCGACCAACAGATGGCATTGCCCCCTTGCATGATGGGCCTTTAAACGTGGCAGACGTCACGTATTCGCGATGCCTTCTGGGATGGGTAGCAGCCGATGCGGTTTTGAATTTCAAGGTGACTTCAATTGTTTTTCATATTTTTCGATGAAATTCTGAGTTAAAATTAAACCCCAACATGTTTGAATGACAATAAACTCAACTGTACAATACATTACGATTTATATTACACCTTCCACTATTAAAGAGTGATTCACTAGGATATCATGACTAGGCTGTGTACCTAGTCTGAAAAAGGAGAAGAGCAGGGCCGGAGAAAGAAAGAAGAAGACGAACGAAAGAAGAGAACACGACATGGCCTCATGTGCTGCCATCTATCCGCGTCAAATCAGATGTGTGCACAATTTAAATCGAAATTGCAATTGAATAAAGTTTCATGAGCATAAGAATTAATATACTATATGTACTAGATATTAAATTGCCATTGTGATTGCCATAAAAAGTTAAATTTGTACATTGTGGCACAAAAAACCATCTACATATGTCATTTAAAGTCACATCAAAAACATAAAAACGTTCAAAACTAATTTCACCGCACCAGTTTCCACCGTAAGCATAAGAAAACGCCTGGGTCTAAATGTAAACAGCGAAAATGACGTCACAGGTCATTCGGTTGTTTTCGGAGTGTGCTCGGGAGAATTCGTAACCTTCAACTTTCTTTTGCTTTTAATACCGAAATTCATACAATTTGATTAGAAAACTTTTAGCCAATGCAATAAGTTCAAGTAACAGAATCAGAATATCGATAGTTTGAAGTACGTGGAAAATACCCAATTTAAATCGAAATTGCAATTGAATAAAGTTTCATGAGCATAAGAATTAATATACTATATGTACTAGATATTAAAATGTGAAATCAAATGTATTGAAAATGATAAAGATTAAAGAGGGGTAAACGAGAGTGCATGGCCTCAGAATTATTGTAAGTTGCCCAACTAATTTATATTTGAATAGCTTGCGGGAATAATTAAGGGAGAGAGAATTGTAACGCACGAAAGCGAGTAACGTGGAGAGCGTGGCCTTGGAGATAAGGAGTCCTTGCTACCTGATACCACGCCAGTGTTCCAATTATCTCCATTTTATTTTAAGTCTTGGACAGAGACTATTTAGTGAATTACGTGAACATTAATACCGCGAAGATCAAATGTGCTACAAAACGAATGAATAGGCCATCTCCTGGAGGCTGCCTTTACAGAGCTGTTTCTCCTCATTGTATATCTATACCATATTTGTTCTTGTTATCTCTATATCTGATTCATGGAGTTTTCTTGTCGTAGTCATACATTTTTATTTTAGGGTGTACAGCACTCGTAATGACCACACGTTTATATTTCTTTCCGTAACATAGAGTTGGAGTAGTATCATCAATTGTGTAAGAATTACAATCTTACTGTTGCTGCTTTTCCACCTTTATTTAATGCGGAATCTCCTTTCTCGTTTTACTCAAAGTCTCAACTCAAAGTTAGTAGTTTACTGTTTCAGTTTCCTGGCCAGATTTATGAATGTTAAGCACGGGGTTTTTTATGGATGTCAGTGTTGACAACCATACCCTTCCCTAAATACTGTTTCGTGAGCTTCATAACTATAAAATGAGAAACCGGCTTCTTCGGTGCACGTTTTTCTTACTCTCTTTCCAAGGTGAGGAAAAACATCTACAAGGTACTCTGCACCTACATCTGCAGTTAGCTAATACTTTAGTCAAAACCTTTCGGGCTTTGATGCCATAGGTACATTAAATGAAGGGGCATCGCATATTGGAGTAAAATAGCTGTTCATCTACTGTACAGTTTGCGCCAGGCTCCTTTGAGCAAGGAATTTTCAATAAAAAATTAACATAACGAATATCTGCCTATTTGCAAGCAATCCGCTCGAAATGATTTCACATCAAATCTAATATAGGTAGCGTGGGATTTCCGTAAATCTTTTATAACATAGTTTTAACCTAGCAAATAGACATAGACCACAAGTGAAACCTCTTTCTCCTGATACTACACCGCGAGAGTAAAGTATGCCAATGTTAATTCTTCTAATTCTTTCATTTCCATGGACCACGTCTCATTACATGCATTCGTGCCTTTGCCTAGATGTGCATTCTGTAGGACGCATGAGGAAATAAAAGTGATGGCCATGTCAATGAATATACAAGGGCCCAAGTGTACCTAGATACTTATTGTAATAATAATTTCAACACGAATGGCTCTTAACGAATGGACGAAATATTCCCAAATCTACCACTTCAAGTGCGAAAACTATATTCATTAACTGGAAGTTAAAGCAGTAACAACGATAAACTAAGTTGAAGTAGCTATCAAACGCATTTTGGTGTTCAATCGCCGTGTCATATTTCGTGTATATATATCGTGTAAAACGGTACGTTAGCCAAAATGACTGGGTAATTCCAGGGAAAACCAGAAATAATTCCCAAAGTAATGGCGAGGAAGGACTGTGGCTCAGGCATCACAAAGAAGATTATAAATTATGCAAATACGCGAAAGGGATTTTTTCTTGCATGAAAATGAAAAAATGATGCCAAAATAAAAATGAAATCAGCCTAAATGGTTCAGTCGGTAAGGGATCGTCGCGTAGTCTCCGTTCGTTCGTCTGCCAGTCGGACTGTAGTGCGTCGCAAGGACGTACGCAACGCGGGAAAGATCCGGGCGCCGTCGTCGCCTGAGGTCAGCTCGGGACGACACCAGTCTAAAGCTCTTGATAGGAAAGTACGGTCAACGTTTGACCTCGATATATGCCGACAATCGAGGCTTCTGATTGGTTCCCTAAATGTTTGGCCTACGCGAGTGTTTTGTTGGCGTCAGTTGTCCGTTAGAAAGCATTGGAGTGGTTGTGTTTTTCCTGAAGTAGCGTAGCGTTTTTTTTTATATTTGGTTGTCAATATACCTCAGTGCTGTGCAGTTGGTTGTTCAACGCAGGCGAAGAAAGCGACGAAGTTACATCTTATCCCTTCGGGAGCAGGGAATGAAATAAGAAGAAGAAAATGACTGCAAAGGATATCAGCTTGCTGGAGTCCGGGGAAGGATGCCCGCCTTTGTGAGGTAAGTTCCGAATTCTTAACGATGTTATTGTGAACTAAAGCGCTTGAATTTCATGCCTTTGTTTATCTTATGTGTTTTTCGTACAGTGATTTGGATTTATTGATAAACATCACTTCTCCAGAAACGTGCAATTGCAAACCACGTTCGCAATTAATAGGTATTGATTTATTTTTGCATAGTTGTTGATAGAATTGTGTGCCTTTAGTTCTCTCACGCGTGAATCATACAGTGAATGAATGTTACTATTATTAATGCACACCATTTGTGGATAAAAGTGAATTTACAAACCGCGTGCTTAATTATGAGGTGTCGTCTATGTGGTGAGTGTAATCTAACCATTCAAAATTGATTTGGTTATGATTCTCCGTAAAAATACGCCGTTGTGAAGCTATAGCTGAAGTTATAACGAATGATTGGTTGATTTCGAGTGTTGGTACTTCATGCTTACAATGCTGTAAATTCATCTAAAATGCTTCTGTCATCAAACAATACTTTTCTTTTTTGTTGCGATTTGGCAGTGGTGAGGATAGCAGGGAAGCTGTTAGTTGAAGCATAAATTCTAATTTAAAACGTTTGGTGGCTGCCTCCGTGAATGTTTTCGGGCCCCTGGAGGCCTTGAAAATGCAGCACGAATTCTGGGAGTGGTGTCATTCGACGGCACAAATTGAGCACTAAATGACTGTATGGGTCCCAGAATTCGTGCCGAAAATGGCGGCGCTAACTTGACGGAGCTGAATTATTCGTTTAGTTGGTTAATTTATTGCTGAATATAATTACCTACTAAATAACAATTTCTCTTGGACACGGATGAAAACCGGCAAATCTCATAGCTATGTGCGAAACTGGGGACTTATAGCGGTACAACAACTCTAAAGCATTTACATCGTTCGGAAGTCATCTCAACCGTTAGACGACGTTATAAGTACCCACGTGTAAATGTGGTTGTTCTTACAGATTTGATTCAGACCCTGAGTGAAAATTTGTCTCCTTATTACACACGAATCCCTACATAATCGGCTCTTTAGTGCGAACCAGGAGTTGAACATTTCCAGAGCATTGTCATTTTTATTGTCTTATACCTTGACACATTTCCTCGTGAGCCGTAGTTCTGTAACGCCAACTAATCTTATTAAGATCACAATGAGAAACGATTGTTTATGAACGCATGTTACGACGCAGGTTGTATCCAATTAACAACCATCTGTGCTGTAGGATGCCTACGTTAACAGCAAATGTCTTGCTAAATATTTGACCAGTTTTCGTAGTTTGATCAAAGTCGCGTGACTTCTATCCCCAAGTTATCAACGACATTTCGTGGAAAACAGTTGCGCAGGAGGAATATGTGTGTAATGACATTTTTTCCTATTAATGCCCAATTCAAGAGCAATATGGTAGCTTGAAATTTGTTTTAGTATTTTTTGTTAAAGTTTGCCGTTGCTTTCCATCGTCAACATGTCTAACTATCATTATTCCATTTTCAGAAGCACATCACCCCTGACCAATACGAGCAGAATAGGGCAGACCGTTCTTGGAGATTGAAAGCAGATTCTGTGCCACGTGTTTTCAGACATCGACCACAAGGAGTCTAAAACCACCCGCGAAAAAGGTTGTTAAATCAAGGCGATTGGGAGACAGTCAAGTCAGGGGACTGAAGGAGTGATTTGTATATGCTATGTGATTGTTATTGTACGCCTCGACATCAGTGGCGAGGCGAGGGGGGGGGGGGTCCGGACCCCCCCGAAATATTCATCTACATCTACATACTACCCCGCAAGCCGCCTCAATAGGCGTGTGGCGGGGGGTGTTAGGACACCAGCCGTTTACATATGAAAAGGAAACGCTCTAATGAAATTACGCCTAGCATTTATTAAAGTCCCTTATTATTCGGGGGAAAAACGAATTCCCATACCTATCCGTTCGGCAAAATATCTCTCTTAATTTATCGTTTCTGTCGGACCTGGAAATAATATAGTGGAGTTCTAATATGATGTTTTCCGTGTCGCTCTTAAAGATACCTATTCTCAATTGCTCAAGCAATCTAAGCCTAGCGCGCAGCCTCCGAATCTCTAGCGGCTCCCAGCCTAATTCGTTTAACATCTGTGTAACGCTGTCTGTACGCCCGTAACAGTTTTTGACGATTCGCACAGCTTTCCTTTGTATTTTATTAAGTTACCGGATTAAGTCTTTCTGCACCGGATCCCATATGCTCGCTGCATATTCAAGGTGTGGCCGGACTAGTGCGAAATAGCACCTCTCTTTTACTTTTTCATCCGAAGATCTTCCCACAATACGCTTGACGAATCCTAGCTTCTTCAGAGCTCTGCCACAAATATTTCTTATATGTGTTCCCTACGATAGGTCCGAAGTTATCGTAACTCCTAGATACTTCATTTCATCTGTCGCCTTTATGTTAACACCATCCACAGCGGATGGTGTTAACATATGGGAATAGTTGGACGACCTCCGCAAGAAATGTACCTCCGTGCATTTGCTCAGATTAAGTTTGAGTCCCCACTCTCGGCTCCACACATGAGCGTTGTTTAAATCCGATGATACAGTTTCAAAGTCACTGATCACTAATTTCACGACAGATGACAGCGTCGTCGGCAAATAAACGTATTTTACTGCTAATTCGAGAGCATAGATCATTTTAGTATATAATGAACAAAAGGGGGCCGATTACGCTTCCTTGTGGAACACCTGATGTCACTTTGACTACATCAGAGCTAATTCCGTCAAGAACTACTTTTTGCTTACGATCACTCAGAAATTCGCGTATCCAGTTCACTACTGTTTCTTTTAGCCCGCATGCCTGTAATTTGTATAAAAGTTTGTTGTGAGGTACCGTATCGAAAGCTTTCTTAAAATCTAGAAATAATGCGTCAACTTGTCTTTTCGATTCACCAGATTTGAGAACGTCATGAAGAAAGAGCGCCAGTTGTGTTTAACATGATCTACCTTTCCGGAAGCCGTGCTGAGAGCCATGGAGGACGTTACGACTGTCCAGGAACGTCATGATATTGCTAACGACGTTCGAGTATCTTGCATTTAATCGACGTTAATGAAATTGGTCGATAGTTCCCTGGGTCGTGTCTGTTTCCCTTTTTGAATATCGGTGTAACGTTTGCAATTTTCCAGTCTAATGGTATCTTTCCTTCAGACAGTGACTTCTTGAATATTATGTCTAAGAACGGTGCGATCTGTGGTACTAACTCCTTGAGGACACGCGCGGGTATTCCCTCCGGACCCGGAGATTTACTATTTTTTATCGACTGTAGCTGTTTAGTTATCCCATCGCGTTGAATAGTGATTTCTTTCATCGGTTCCTCAGTGAATGAAATTTCAAAATTACATGCAGTATCGTCTGTAGTGTATACACTTTCGAAGTGGGAATTTAACGTGTTAGCTTTGCCAATATTTTCGGTGACAAGTTTGCCATCTTTATCAAATAACCAATCTACGGTTGAAGATTTTCCCTGAAGCTCTCTCGCATATGACCAAAAAGATTTTGGATTTTCTTCGAGTAATTCACCGAGTACTTTTTTCTTGAAAGTTCGCAATGCAGTACGCATTGATTTCTTGGTTTTCGAGCGTTGCGTAGCGTAACTTTCTTTTGCTTCAATTTCCTTCGATTTGTCACCTAACGTAGTGGACTTTTTGAACAAGTTGTACACTTTTTGAAGTTATACTTCTTTGCGCCCGTTGGAGACTTTTGGGATGGGATGTTGGTCGAGAAACCGCGTCACGCTCTTTTCCGCGTCACGCTCTTTTCCGCGTCACGCTCTTTTTTGGGTGAGAAAAATCCACAATTGTACTCATTGATACGAATTCCTGGGTATTTCTAATCGAGCTAAAAGGATGAAATTTTCAGGGAAGGGTTCAAATTTGGTGTCAAGTCAGGAAAAAATCGAAAATCCCAATATTTTTATTGGTTTCGAGTCCAGATAGGATTTTGTTTTTTAATGGGTTTAAATGGGAAAAACGAATAATTTACGTGTAGAGTAATTTTCATTCATTCATTAAAATATGAAATAATTTAGATACAAGTTTCATTCTTTGACTGAAATGAGGCCAAAAGATCAATGCATTTACTTCTTTCAACCGATGTTTCCCTATCGATCGATAAATTGAAATATTTGAAGTTTAAACGCAAAATTAATGCAAATTTCGATCTTTTTTCATTTTCGTTGCTAAGCAATTTTTTCATTGTTCCCGAGACTTCCAGTACCTTATACGTGTGCTATAAAGATTAAACTTAAAGGAATATAACATTCTCCGTGCGTATTTCAATCGCTTTTAACGATATTATGCCTTAGAAATATACTTTTTACAATGTTTTATAATTATATACATAAACTGTTTCGTAGCTTTGACACTCCTCCATTTGCTCATGCCTACGAAATCCGTTGGGATCGCTCCAGATTCCTCCATTTTGCTTCTGAAACACTCTTTACACCTTATTCCGGGTTTCCCTCTCTCTGTTTTTCCAGGAAACATTAATCCTTGCACCTACTTTCTGAAATGTACCTCGAAACTCCATTCTACAAGTCAAAACCATGTAAAATGATAATGTTCTATGATGCATTATCTCTTGGATTTTGAAATAATGAATTCAAGTACTACGCCATGTGTTTAATATGTAAATTATAATAATTGAGATCAGCAAAAATAAAATGAAATGTGAAAATCCATAGCATTTACTTAGCTCATATTGATTGAATTTCATACTGCCAAATAACTGTAATCATGTTTAATTACAAATATTTACTTCAAAATTGCTCAATGGCATGAAAATAAAAGGAAAAATATAGCAATTACTAAGAAGAACAAAGTACATATGTCATGGGACCATTCGTTTTATGCTATTATCTCATTATTATATTCTTAGGTCAAAAATTGACCCAGCTAAAATAATTTCCAAAAGAAGTAAGACCTTATTGCATTCGTTTTTAATGATTTACAATGTACTATCATACACTTTTCCCCTTTTGCTTGCAAACTGCAAGCACCCATTTACTCGTTTTGTACGTTCGAACTTTGAAAAGAAGTTTTGTTTAAAATAACAATATATCGAAGAGAAATATATTGAATAATAGAGAAAAATGTCTTTTATTTCATTTATATATCCTGTCTGCCTGTGTGTGTGAGCGGGTGTGTGCGACCGGCCAAAGAAGTATAACTTCCACCGTCTGGTCCGACGCAGACCACGTTTTCTCTGTCTCTTAAGGTCCCTCCTAACATCATTGTTATAACAGCGAGGTTCTTTACTGTCACATTTCAATTTTTGCGGAATATATTCGTTGATTCCCTGTCGTAGAATTTCTAAGAAATATTTCCATGATTCATCAGTGCTTTTATCCTCTGTTTTAGCTACGAAGTCCGTGTACGAATCATTAAGCATCTCGCCAAATTTTATGAAGTAACATTTATCAAATAAATAAATATTGCGTTTCGGTTTTACAGCTGACTCTACTTCAATTTTTAAGGTTGCAAAAATTACTCTGTGATCACTTATGCCATCAATAATATCGAGTTGTTTTATCAACTTGGGATGGCTTACTGCAAAAAGGTCTAATATTTTATTTCCTCTCGTAGGCTTGTCAACTACTTGGGAAAGTGAGTGATTAGCAAGTGTGTTGAGTAAGATCTCGCTGATTTCCCTATTCCTAGAATTCGGTTTTACAGTGTAAGAATCCCAATTTATAGATGGCAGATTAAAATCTCCCCCAATAATTATTACACTTTTACTGTCTCTCACAGTAGATGCGGATATTTGATTTTCTAATTGGTAAATAACATCAACTTTGGAGTTTGGAGGTCTATAAAAAGAGCAAACATGTATACTCCTTTTGTTTCGTTGTTTAGTTGTACACCACACGCTTTCTTTTTCATTGTCAGTTATTTCGTGGGCGGTTCTGTGTAAATGTGATTTAACTGCTAGAAAAACTCCGCCACCTGTCCTATCGCTTCGATCGCTTCTGTAGATTTTATATCCTGGAGGAAAAACTTCGCTGTCGCTTACATCCTCTGTAAGCCAACTCTCCGTTCCTATGACCACGTCTGCGTCCTGAAATATATGCTCGATTTCAGCGCGCTTGTTTTTAACGCTACGGCAATTAACTACTACAAAGTTAATGTCATATTTTGTAGATTGAGTGTCGGTTTGTTCTTTTCCACGCTTATGGGTATTAGGTGGGCGAATTTCACTGGAAGTGCTTATTACATTTGATATAATTTCTTTCACTGGAGTACGCGTTTTGGGAAAATTGTCACTATTTACTGGCTTTAGCGCTCCTAAGTTTACTGGTTTGTGAAAATTTTCGCAATGCGGATTTCCTCGGAGGCTACTTTTGGCAAAATAAAGACAAAATATTAAGACATATAAAAAATAAATTAAGCTTGGAGCAGGGGAAAGTCTACAAATAATAAATTATCATACCGATGTTAAAAAAGGTTTGTCCTTTTGTTTAAATAATAAATTCTCAAACGATACGTTTGGGCTCGGTCGCTCGGGTAGTGCAATGGCGGTGTTTGTATAGCTGGCCGAGTTTCGACTGTGGATTGTCTAGTTCGCCCTGTTTTTCAAATTTCAAAATTAAAATGTGGAACCTATGTGAATTGAAGTGAAGTTGGTGACTAGTGAATTGCTCTTGTCTTGAAAGTGTGGTTGTTTATATCCCAGTGAAGGGATAAACAGTGTAGTGTTTTATTATTCTTCATTCAGTGAATGTTGCCACCCCAAGTGTCATCTTTTTATTTCATCGCAATGTTGTGTCCAATGTGATTTTGTTGAAATAATTAATCTGTATGCGTTTAAGGCAGGTAATGACTAATTAGCAATAGGCAATTGGATTTGTCCTTGGCAGGGATTATTGTGTTATTTTAGAGTATTGTAAATTGTGAGTGTGGAGTCCAAGTGAAAGGGTGATGATTTTTTTTCTACTTATGCAATGTAAGTTGTTTCATTATGCTTCATTCATTAAATTTTACCATCTCAAAAGTTATCTTTTCATTTACTTGACTTGATGTAATTACCAAGTATTGTTCCTTTATTTGAGTGCCGCTGTACATGTGTCTCTGGAGATATAGTGGAAATGATGAACAGCTGCCATATATATCTCACGGTATGTAATCATATTATATATTATAGATAATTATACAATATATATTTGATATTATTTGTACTGACCCATTGACTGACCTGATGTGCCTTATGCACTTTCCCAATACATTATACTGTGGAGTATCGGACAAATTAATGTATTAATATTGGAAAAAATAAAATTTTAGTCCCAAATGCCGATAGGTATATAAAATAAGAATACATTAGAGTGCGCTATATAATGTAGACTTGTAGAAGACTTGCTCTGCACACTTGCTGCATGTGCACAAATTGGAAACCAGCAAGTTTGATGCAGACTTGCTGCAAGTTTGCAGAGATTTGCAGACTAGCTTTGCAAACTTGTAGCAAGTTTACCGTGTTATCTGGGAAATGACTTCATTGACTGAGGTTGTATCTAGGAATTATAACGCTTTATTTATTTGACTATATTCATCATTTTTTACTACTCTGAAATCTGTGAACATGGTTTGTTTTCTCTGTTGGTTAATGGTAGTAAATTAATCGTCTTATGTCCGCTCTTTCAAGTAGAAGAAGAGAATTGTAAGTTACATAATTACCAAGTGACCTAGTCTAAAACTTTACCAATAATAACCTGACTTTTTTAAAACCTCGTGAATTGAATCTCAGTTAAACATGGAGTGCTGATCGTGTAAATCCTGTCAAAATGCTCACTTGACTTTGCCCTGCGTGTCTTTCCACCGAGTGAGGCCATGTGCAGAACGTAAATTAGATAGTAGCATGTTAAATTTAGCCGCCGTTAACAGTCTCATTCCGGTGCGGAGTACGATGCGTAACGAAGCCAAGGTATCTCAAAATTTATTTCTCTCACAGTTATTGTCGCCCGTGTGATAAGTATGTCCGCTCGCTGTAGTTGAAGTGCCTGGGAATATAAGAGAGTCGTGGACGTGAAATTAACCTTAATTAAGAATGATTAAGATTCCATTGGCAATGCAAGGTTGGTCACCGTCTGTTCTCTATGAGGATTCACTTCATGGTCGAAGAAGACTTGACGTTTTACTCCTATTGCAGGGAAATATTCTATACTTGGTCGATTTTGATACCCAATTGACAAATAAGCTAATATTTATGTAGTTATATAACATTTTAAAATACCTTTCCGCCAGTTATCAACGAGAAGTCACTTTACGAGCTGGGAAAATATCGCGACGTTCCACTCATATTGCAGACGGCGTCGTCTGCTGCCGTTTGAGGCGTCTGCTGGGCTCGTATTATACAGGCCGACTCCCGCATTTTGGAGGATAAACTTGATATGAAAATGATTTATATTATTATAGGCAATTTAATCATTCACAAGTTATCATGGCTCAAATTCGATGAAATATAGTTCATTAATTTTTATCTCGTGAAAACATGTTTAGTCCCTATCTCTCCCATGTAAATGTGGGCCAGTCATGACTAGATGCGCAAGGCTGGCCGTACTTTCCGAAATACAGAGCCAAGGAGCCTACATATTCGTGTATAGAGCTTTGTACCAGTCTCCGAACAGAAGCCTCACCTTCTTCCGCGACGCGGCGCCACCAACCCTCTCGCGGGGCCATCTCAAACCTCTGCTCCTCCTCCTTCTTCTTCTTCCTCGCGCACATCTCTCTCTGCTCCTCCTCCTCCAACACGCCCTCTCTCTCTCTCACTCTTCCCACAGAGAGAAGGGTTGTCATATTCCAGAGATATAGAGTGAGAAGAAACGCGCTCCGTTGAGCATAGCGACGGAGCACTCGCCGTGAGTCGCACTCTGGTGGACGCACACACAAACACACACACAAGGGAAGTGCACTTCGGGGGTGAAGGAAGAGGGAGGGAGACACAAACCCTGTGGGACCCCCCCCCCCCACACCATCTACACATCTCGCGAGACGCCTCCCTTGTGGTCACGCTACAAGGAGTCGCGGGTGCCGTGCCTTCCTCGAGCGAACACTAGCCTCCCGAATGTTGGGAAGAGAGTATCCTCCCTCTCTGGTATCCAGCCAGAGCTTCTTCAAAGCAACGTATTCGGTGAACCTCTCCGAGTGGGCTTGGATCACGCCGAAGCCACACAGAGCAGCCTTAAAAGAGGTTTCGGAAAGTCCATCGCGGAAGAGTTGCACTTTTTAACAGAGTCGCAGACGACTATCTCTCGCTCGACCAACGAACAGACTGACTGACTCCTCTGTCCCCATCCCACACCCCCGAGAAACGGAGCGGGAGGGGAGGGAGTTCCCACCCCCACGCAAGGTGGGGAAGGGGGGCGATTGAGCGGCTGCTGCTATAATACGTCATTATGAATATATATGTTGTGATGGATGCACGCCTTGCGTTCGCCATTTTAGTGAGTTTTTTATCCGCCATATTTAATCCGCCTTGATGTCGAACTTCCTTCGTGCCAGGAAACGGCCCTTACATGTACTTTCCTCTTGCGGCTTACTGTTTGCCCAATTCATTTTTGTTTGCCTTCTCATCCTTTTCTTTCCCCTTCTGGTTACAACGATACATTTTCGCATTTGAGCATTTCGCATGTGTGTGTGTAAACGTACCTGAAAGATGAGTTCGTATGGGATATTTGTTTTCTTTCTAATTACACCCTCATTTCAATGATTTATTTTTTTCAAATTGCAAGTGCCGTGTTACACCTAAAAACGGGGCCTACTGTCCATTAAAAAAGTCGAGTCCCTCGAGGAGTTTAGATAGCTGTATCTTCAAGTAGAGTTAACGGATTTTTACGAAATAAAAACCAATGTGATAGAATGATCATTCCTACGTTTATCGATGTGTGTTAAAAAATTATGATATATTATAAATTATGCAGATCAGTAAGGGAAATTTTTTAACACACATCGATAAACGTAGGAATGATCATTCTATCACATGGTTTTTATTTCGTAAAAATCCGTTTACTACCTATACTTAAAGATACAGCTTCCTAAACTCGAGGGACTCGACTTTTTTAATGGACAGTCGGCACTCTTCTTAAATTAGGTAATCTTCGGAAATTGCAAGTAAATGTTTTCTATAAATTGCGTGTTTGAAGTGGTTTGAGCCAAAAATCACTAAACCTAGAATTTTGTGAATTTTGCCTCATTTTTTTAAGAAAAAACTTGTCTTTCAAATGATATCAAAATATATCAACCCCATTGCCGAACTATTTTCGAGCAATTTGCCTCAATATGTATATATAAGCTGTTTTGCATGGTTACGGCTGTGCGCTTCAGAGGGAGAATATTAAAAAAGGAAATTCTAGCGCCTAGATTTCGTCAAAAAACTAGCGGTGTATAGTTTCGGTGTTTTCTCAACTATTTATAAAAATTAATTTATTACTCACCGAAGTAATTTTTACAGAATCACAAAAAAACCTGCTGTTTTGAAGGAGTTTCAGCCGTACGGAGGGAATAAATGACTCAAGTTAGAGACTTAAGTAGTTTTATTTATTAAATTACTGATAAATTTGGCATCTATAACTATATCTTTGCGCCATTAATATTACAATATTTACTTCACATAGAAGCTGAAATTAAAAAAATAAAATTAGAAAATGGTCACCATTATGACTAGGGAACTATCTCGCTCAAACCACCTTTTAGACATTTTTTATGTAATTTTTTTACGTTACAGTTGTAACATGCCCCTCCGAGTCCCCGGCAAGCATCAGGTTTCATTGCCGTCATAATGGCCGGAGACTCGAGAGGGGTTGGGCAGTGATCGCAGCCACGTCCGACGCCCATCGGAGGTGTGGCTACGCTGCAGTTGGGGTCATGCGTACGAAGTAGACGGAGTTCTGCATGCGTGCAATTAGTGATTGCACCTGTGCCACGCAGGACGGAATGCACTTCATGTTATTTAGCAGCGAGGCCTTAACTCCACCGAGCACACCTATGATGAGGACCACCAGTTTCACAGAGTGTCCAGGATACATCTGTCGAAGTTCGAAAAGCAGGTCTTGATATTTCGTCCGTTTTTCCACCTCCTTCGCATCCATGTTAGTTTCAGCCGGAGACGAAAACTAGATGACGAACATGGAGCGTGTGAGTTGGTCGAGGAGAACGATATCAGGCTTGGTCGCCTCCAACTGCCTGGTGGTGGAAAAGGAGTAATTCCACCAGATTGTGCATTCATCATTCTCCACGACGGACTCAATATCTCCAGGGGCATTGAGCAGCACAGGTATTTCGTCGATGCCATAATGGTGTCGAAGTAAAGAAAGTATAACACCCGCAGGGCCGCGTTGTGCCGAGCTAATATAAATTTTTACCCTTGGTATTTCATGCCACCAACACTTCATAAGGTGCTACTTCATTGGAGCATCCATTTGCGAAGGCAGCAGTACTTCCAATTGGGCAAATCTCGGAGGAAGCTCTGGAATCCAGAAGCACAAGGGCATGAAAAGGTTCAAGGGAGCAGCACTCGGGGAAGATGTCTAGGAAAGGAGAATTCAACAAAAACGGAGAATGTGCAAGGAGGTGCGGAATCTTCTTCTGATAGAGGGGTTAACAGATTCAGAGGACAGTGATAATGTAGACTCGGACTCAGATGAAGAGATTTTTTGAGGTAAATACTGACAAACTGTATAGATAACATATTCATAAAAGTACTTTCTCTCTTATTGTTCCGAGTTGAATCAAAATTCAACCAATATATCACATTTTAAAGTAATCTTATAATAATTTTTTAAGTACATTCAGTAGTTTTTGGTATCGATATTTGTATCGATATCTGCATCGATGCTCTATTGGGTAAGCAGTGTGCGGAAAACATCGATATCCGCTAGTGAATTATAGTTGTTTTTTTATGTTGAAAATATTCTCCGTCAGGGAGAAGAAATTTAAATTGACCGTTCTTAATGATTGCTAGCGAAGTGGATTTCATGGTTTCCGCCATTTTGTCTTGAAGTGGTCCCTGGCTAGTCTACGGGCTCGAATCATTGGATTTGAGTTTGAGACCTAACCAGGATGATGTTGTGAAAATTTCATTGCTCTAGTTTTAAAAACATAGGAGATATGAATTTTGGCCAGCTTTTTTTAATTCTAGCCCACTGTGCGTCAGTGTTAAATGGCCTTTAATACGCGTGCATTGATTTTGATTCAGGGCATCTAATCGAGCACCATACTACTACAAGAGAGTAGTAGTTGGTCTCTGGAACTGTTTCCGCTTGGTTGACTTGATTGAATTCTTTACTGTTATAAATAGTCTGCCTCGGGTTCGGTTGGACATATCTTTTATGTAAAGTTTAACGGTTTTGGAAAATTTATACTAAATGCAGTCTGCCATAAAACTTTCTGTGTCAATCATAACATTAGCCTCCGTATTGCGAATAAGATGGTAAAATTCTGGAATTAATTTTAAGAACTATGGCAATGTTTTTTTTCGGGTTAGCTGCGTCAAGTTTTATTCAGATGACGTTTCGTGGCCTATGCTGGCCACATCTTCAGATCAGGTCTAAGATGAGGTCTAAGATGAGGTCTCAGACCTGATCTGAAGATGTGGCCAGCATAGGCCACGAAACGAAACGTCATCTGAATAAAACTTGACGCAGCTAACCCGAAAAAAACAATGGAGAGAACTGCAATCCAGCGCTGCGAAAGCCTCAAACAGAAATTTAACTACTGCAATGACTATTGCTTCGTAATTATAGATTTTTCGTTTCGTATTTTTCGTTTCGTATTTTTCGTTTTCGGTATTCCCAAAATTACTCCTTTTATTAAGCTCTTTCCGCTCCCTATGATCTGAATACTCTTTGTTTTAAATCGCACTGGCAACACAGAACTATTGATCTATTCCAGGGAAGTAGGTACTTAGTAGTCCCATTTCAGGGCTCCGAACCGCCGCGCCGTGGGCGAGAGGCCCTAATTTACGCCTCCCTATAGCACCAAAGGGGTTGCGAGTTACAAGTTGGGATAACTACCAGAGCTGCCCCACACCCTTATATATGTTCTCTAAACCATTCCTCCTTCCGTTCCTGCCCGCTACTCGCCTGGCTACACCACAACGAGTCTCATCAACTCGAGACATATGAGACTTGACTCGCCTGTGACCACCTCTCACCACACCCACGTGTGTCTATTATATCCTCCTTCTGCCCCCCATCCTCCTCCTTCCGCCAAGACCATGTTTCTGGCTCCAACAATGTCATGCTCCTCATTAGTTTTGCTGTGTAAGGCATATACAACACTACGTTTCTGAGGATAATCATAGAGTTTGTCCTTAGCTTACATCGTGAGGGTTCACAAAAATGAGCCATAAACTATCTATCTATCTATCTATAAAGATAACGAAAAGTTTGTTCTTTTATTTTATCTATTATTATATTATTCAGAGTCCTCCATTAATTCCCATCTCATAGTCGATTCTTCCAAATGCCAAATGCAATAATTCATTTTATGACCTTGTTTCTTCTCTTGCAAACTCTCTTATTTTTTTGTGAATCACATAAATTAGCTACATTCGAATAACGAGGGTGATATCTAATTTTAGGAAACATTAGCGGATGTCGAAGAAAAGCCGGCCCGAAGTCGCTCCAGCGGTAGAAAAGTTTAATATAGTAATGATGATAATAATAATTTATTTAACGCTTAAAGGTATCCCCAATTACAAGAGTTGTAAAACAACAAAAATTATATTACAATTTTAAGAAATAATAAATTAAAATATAAATTACCTATAGTAAAATAAATACATTAAACACTTTCTCCTCACCTTCTTAGACTCGTCAGTGGGTCGAATTATATGTCAGAATTGGGGTTCTGGGCAAGTAAGTCGTTCCTCGTCCGCACCATGCGGGTTAGCGGTTCGAAACGCGTCTACATCCACTCTCCCAAAATGACTTCAAAAGAGTGGAGTACTTATGCCTAGTCCTTCGCGTAGGAACGTTTATATCTACGAAACCAAGGAAATGGCTCGAGTCAATTGCCACGTTCCAAATGTTGCGTAGAAAAAAACATCGGCAGTCTTCCTTCTGACTTCTAGAGGAGTAAGGTGAAAAAGCTTGCACAAATTGGGGTATTCATTTTTATTATAAACAGGACCATTTTATTTGAGACATAACCATTTCACAAAGCGCATCTGTAATTTTTCTATGGCCACTGAGTATGTTGTATGATGTGGGTTCCATATAACATTGCCGTACTCCAGAACAGGTCGAACTATGCATCAGTATGTACGAATGCAAGTACCAACAGAGAAATTACAATCAAAGTTCCGCTATAGGAACTTCAAGAGGCGATAAGCTTTAGAGAAAATTAATCGAATGTGCGAAGTAAAGTTCAGTTTGTTGTCAATGTTGAGATCCAAGTCGGTGAAAGAACTCACTCGTTCAAGAGTGACACTTTCTATTTTATAGTCGAAGTGGACAATGTTTTTCTTAAGTGAAAAAGAGATAACCTTGCATTTGGAAAGATTGAGATAAAGGTTACATTATTTACACCAATTGAAAATAATTCTGCAAGTCGCTTTGTAAAATGGCACAGTCGTTCAGCGATCTAACCCT
Organism: Pyrrhosoma nymphula; assembly: GCA_963573305.1. Taxonomy (NCBI): domain Eukaryota; kingdom Metazoa; phylum Arthropoda; class Insecta; order Odonata; family Coenagrionidae; genus Pyrrhosoma; species Pyrrhosoma nymphula. The sequence goes on from OY754327.1 coordinate 10,812,097, forward strand.
GGCAGCAATCTTACAATCGTCTGCGTACAAGAGGCAATCAGATTTAAAAAAAAAGAAGTGGGCCTAGAACAGACCCTTGCAGAACGCCAGAGGTGACGTTAGCGGGAGGCGAAAGGGAACTTTCAACTGCAACTCTTTGCGATCTGTTGCATGGGTATGACTGAAATAATTTAAGCAATTTATCACAAACGACATGGTATATAAATTTATATAGTACATGGGTATTATCCACCTTGTTGATGGCTTTGGAAAAATCTATTTTAATGGTGTCAGTTTGACATCCCGTCTCAATTGACGAAGCAAGTGCATTGAAATGAGCCACCAAGTTAGTAGCAGTCGAGCGGCGGGGAAGAAATCCATGTTGCAAGTTTCAGAAGCTTCCCTTAAGGCCGTTTTACACGGGGCACGTAATTGCACAATCTGAAGCAGCATGCGTTTCTCAATCTTGCGTGCAATAATTATTGCGAACACGAATGCGTTATAGCTTTACACGGTGCTCGTAAGTTCGCATCTTTTCCTGAATTTCAGTCGTCTGATGTATACGGAATTATGGAGTGTTTTGTTTAAACAGAAGATACGAAGATTTTCTATACGCAACCTTGTTTACGTTGTACGGATTGTTAAGAAGTAAATAGTGACATTCCGAGTTATTTTTTTACTGTATTTATTTGATTGCGAGGGAAAATATAATGGATGCGGATGAGGCAAAGGTGATTGCTGCTACTTTAGCGGTAGTGGGCATCATGTTAGGGGTAGAAGACCTTATGAAAAGGCGGAACAGGAGGAGGAGGAGAGCCATTTGGACCCGAGAATGGATTCGAAGGCGAGAGGGAGGAAGGGGCCTCTTGAGTATGGTGCAAGGGAAGCTGGCGGTGGAGGATAGACATGCATATAGAAATTTTATGAGAATGACGGAGGGTCAATTCAATGAAATTCTTGATCTCGTGAGGGATAATATCGGCCGTCAAGACACGCTGATGAGGGAAGCAATTTCTCCTGAGAAGAGGCGAGTGTATTTTTAAATAATAATTCAATTTCTTCGCTATTGAAAGTGAAGGATATTTTCTCATTTCTATCCCTTTTTTGTTTGTATAATTTTGTTTCTGTTAAAACTATTTCCTATTTATACAGATTAGCCCTCACATTACGATTCATAGCGAATGGGGAAAGTTACCGGTCATTAATGTACTCCACGAGGATTCATGAAAGTACAATCAGTCAAATAATACCGGTCCCTTCTACTGCGACATCTATCGGAAAAAAATTGTTGAAATTGCGAGAATGCGAGCTCGGAATTAGAACAGGGGCTATTTTGCCATCTCGCGTTCATGCATTTGCGCATGCGTTCTAGCATTTCACCGCTTTACACGACGCAATTTGAAATGCACGTTCGAACATACATCAGATTGTGCAATTACGTGCCCCGTGTAAAACGGCCTTTACAGTGCGTCATGACCTTGTCATTGAGAAGCTTCTCAAACACCTTAGAAAAGGTGGGTAAAATAGAAATATACTTTGTTGTCGCAGACGTTGGACTTGTCTCCGCTTTTAAAAACTGGTACAATTAATGTCTCTTTCCACCGTTTAGGGTGTGACACTCTAAAATTTTATAAAACAAAGGATGAGCATTGGGATATCAAGTTCATTGGGACAGTGATTTACAATAAAAATAGGTTTACGGTCGGTTCCAGAAGTAGTGCCGTTTTTCAACCCCTGTAAAGTCTTGGTAATATCGCTCCTAGCGAAGTTTAAGTTAGATGGGGCATCTAACGAATTAAAAACTGCATGGGGATAATTTCCATCATCTCCGCAAAGTTTTGAAGGACTTTGCGATTTAAAAACAATAGAAAAGTGATCGGAGAATAGGTTACAGATGCTCTCATCGTCATTAACTTTCCGCTCGTCTAAATAAACAGAAGAGAGTAGACGCCGGCTTACCTTTCTTCCTCCATAAAAATCGCCAGAATATTTGGGGGTTTTCCTTCAAGGAAGCGTTAGCATCTATCAAGTGAGAGTTAGTTATATTTTGTAACCTGTAAGCTTTTGAAAGTAGCTCGAAGGTTTGAAAATTCCAGGTAGTCATATTGCTGTTTAGTGAGTACCTAATTCATATTACATATTTTTTCCCGCTGAGAAAAGTCGGCCGATCACGTAAGCTTGCATCTTCGACTGCTGTTGTTTTTCCCGCTTCTCTCAATGCTTTTATTTTGCATCCATCTTCGCGTGTGCTGTGGAGATACGAAAGAGGAGGAGAGTGTGGTTATAAAGGGGGAGGAGAGCATTTCCTCCTCCCCCTTGTAACCTGAAACCCTCCCCCTGGAATACAGGGGGGGGAGCCATCGGAGAATGCGTCCGAGACAATCCCCCCACCCCTTCCACTGGCTGTGAAGGACGACGTATTGTGTTCCCTGGGGGAGCCGTTCCACCCCGCCACACCCCTTTTCAGCCCTTGCGTGCGTGCGTGGAGGCGAGCGGTGCACGACGGGATTGGTTGTGGGGGCAAGAGAGCAAGAAGGGAGCCTTGAGGCGGCTGGACCACGGAACTCCTCCACACTATATAGGGATGGGCATCGAAAGGAAACCGTCGATAGTTGACATCAACGGATCATAAAAAGTTATACTATCGATGGTTTAACCATCGGTGATATTTTTTATAATTCAAGGCCTTTAAAGCAGCAGTTCTCCACGTGTGGGTCCCGACCCCTTTGGGCGTCGAATGACCCTTTCACAGGGGTCAACATCGGAAAACATATTTCCGATCATCATCATCATCTTGAATCTAAATAAAAAAAAGTAAAAATCTTGAATGTATATGTCTATGTATTTTTATATTTAATGTCTGTAAATTTACAATTATGTAACCAAAACAGAACTGTCAATCATTTATCATCATACATCATTGTTTATAACCCATAAGATGGATGAATAAACACCCGAAACGTCGGCAAAAGTTTAAAAATAAAAATTATTTGACCTATACTCATGAAATTTGCAACACATCATCATCATTGGCGCTTCTGTCCGCAGACAGGTCTCAACGGTAGCGTTGTCTCCACAGCATTCTGTCCTGGGCATATATCTTCATCTCTGCATAACTCCTTCCTTCTTTTATATCCCTCAGCATCCCGTGCCTCCTCCTTCCTCTCTTCCCTTCTATTATCAATTTCTGTAGGCTGTTATTCCTTAAAATATGTCCTATCCATTTTGTCTTTCTCTTTGTAATTTCTCTCAGTATACTTCTTTCTTCTCCAATCCTCCTTAGCACTTCTTCATTCGTGATCTTATCTTTCCATCCAATCTTCTCCATTCGTCGCCATAGCCACATTTCAAAGCTTTCTAAGTACTACTCTTCTCTCTTCTTCAACGTCCACGTTTCGCATCCATACAACACAATGCTCCATATAAAGCATTTTGCGAATCTTTTCCTATTATCCATCTTCATGTTCCTTGCTGTCACCGGTTCCTTAATCTTGCTAAATGCTACTTTCCCTTGCCCAATTCTGTTTTAAGTTCTTCAGTGCAGTTGCCATTCTGTGTAACTTCCCAGGTACTTGAAAGAGCTTACTTGTTTTAATTTTTCTTCCTCCAGCCATATATTTAAGGGCCCTTCTGTCTTCGCTATTCTCATTACCTTAGTTTTATTTCTGTTTATTCTCATTCCGTAGTCTTCACTCTTCTTCCTAATTCTTTCCATCATTTCCTGATGTTCTTCTTCATTCTCTGATATTATAGCCTGGTCATCAGCATATTTGATGGATTTTATTCTCTCACCTCCCACTTTTATCCCTCCGATGTCTTCTAAAGCTTCTTCCAGCAGTTTGTCACCATACAAGTTAAAGAGACATGGTGACAGACAGCAACCCTGTCTGACTCCCCTTCCTATTGTGGTTTCCATTGTTTCCTCGTCCCCAATTCTTACCGCAACTTTCTGATGGATGTACATCTGCTTTATTAATCTTCTATCCTTCCAGTCTATGTCTATCTCTCTCAGAAGATCAAATAAGATCTCCCATCTGATCTTATCAAATGCCTTTTCATAATCAATAAAGCGTACGCATATCCCACAGTTCAACTCTAATACCCTTTCTGTTAACATCCTCATACGTCCAGTAGCATCTCTCGTTCCTTTTCCCTTGCGGTACCGAACTAGTCTTCCTCTAATTTTTCTTCTATTTTCCTTCTCATTCTTTCCAATATAACTTTGGTTATAACTTTTCCGATTTCGATAATATTTCCGATAGTGGACGAAATTAATTTAATGGTCGGGGGTCACCTCAACACGTTCATTAATGGTTCGCGGCATTAGGAAGGTTAAAAGCACCAATGTTTTGAAGGACTGGTTTTGTTGCCAACGCTTAGACCAAATGAGAGCAATATAAGTATCAATAAATCCGCACCATTCTGGACCGTTATTCGGGGGATCGAGGTAATCACGCATATCATAATCGAACCTTCCTGTGAATACTCTATATATTTCACGGTATTCTTCACCGAGTAGGTACATACATTATTTTGGTGGTTCAAAATTAACCTGGAAAATGTTTGCAAAAAATACCGATATTAAAAACAGATACATGTATGCATATAAAATTTATAATGAGCGGAAGAGTGCTCATGAAAATTAAATAGACCGCAAATCATCTTTAAATGACTATAAATATTTAAATCTTATAGCCTAGTCCTCGTCTTGATAATCAATTTGCCTGCTTTTGGAAGCAAGCGCTCAGATGGCACCGATATGCAGAACTCGTTAATATAAACGCAACACGGATTCAGAAAGGGAAGATCTTGCGAAACTCAATAAGCACTTTTTGCCCTCGATATTTTAGCTCGAGTTTATGCAATTTTTCTTGACTTTAAATAGGCATTTTATAACGTTTCCCATAGAAAGTTACTTGAGTAAATGATCATGAAATTAAAATCCTTCGGGATAGACAACGGCGTAATTTCCTGGATTTGAGAATTCTTAAGCAATCGGTTGTATTAGATGGCGCTATCTCTAATGAAGTAAAAGTCACATCAGGTATCCCACAGGGAAGTGACATAGGCCAACTTCAGTTCATTTTGTACATAAACGATATCGGTGAAACAATTGACAGTACGCTTAGAATATTTACAGATGACGCAGTGGTGTATAGAGAAATTCGTAGCTTTAATGATAAGCAAGCGCTAACTAAGGATCTCGAGGCAATACAGGAGTGGTGCGATGCGTGGCAGCTAGAATTAAACCTAAAAAAAATGCGTTGTTATGAATTTTTGAAATCGGAAAAACTCTCCTTGTAACAGCTATTGCATACAAAAGAGCAAATTAGAGACCGTGGAATCGGTTAAATACCTCGGAGTTAAACTGACTAATGATCTATCGTGGAGTAAACATATTCGAGAAATTACCGGTCAAGCTAATCGTAAATTGGGATTTGTTAAAAGAGTACTTGGCAAGTGCGACGATAAAGTTAGGGAAATCAGCTACGTTAGATTCCACTTGGAATATGCGGCCAGTATTTGGGATCCTTATGAGATAGGCTTGGAAACTGAGTTAGAACGCGTGCAGTGAAGATCGGCAAGATACGTTAAAGGCCGTTATGATAATCTCGTTAGTGTCACTGACCTTTTGCAGCAACTGGGATGGGAAAAGCTTTCAGACCGTCGATTAAAATTTAGACTCAATCTATTATGTAAGTTCCAAACCAGTCTATTCTCTGACGACGTTGATAATATTTTACGAAATCCGACATACTACGGTAGATCAGATCATGAGAGTAAAATTAGGGAACTAGACTGCAGAACGGATAGATTTAAAATGTCATTTTTCCCACGAACGATAAGGGACCATAATAGCTGCCATGAGACTTTTATCTAGGTTTGTCGTTAGGTAGTGTAGCTCTTAGTAGTAGTAGTACTCCTAATACTTGAATCCTTATCTGTTTCCTAGTACATACTAACAGCACGCCTAGCATGTTTTCAGCATAAATCTTGAGTCTCTGTCCATTTGTGTAGTTAAAAAAACATATATACTAACGGTTCCTCTCCATTGTGAGTATATCTGTAGTGCAGTGCATGCTTGTGAGGCTTTGCCTCGTGACACGCATTAGCGATTTTTGCTAATGCATAACTAGTCGTAGTTACACTAACTTTAGGGTATAGTGTAATGCATGTTGGTGACTACTCACCCCCTGCCACACATCCTTGAGGTGGCTTGCAGGGTATTTTATAGATGTATATATAGCAACTGTAATGAAATGTATTTTTTTGCGACCTCAGATAGCAATGGGTAAGTGTGTGGTAAACATCTGAGCCTAAAATATTATAAGCTTTTGTTCTATTTAATCAATTGATGCTCAAAAAATAAAAGGTCCTTTACAAATCTTGCTGCTCTCCGTTGTATTCTATCTATTTCAGATATTAATCCTACTTCGTAAGGGTCCCATATGCTAGCGGCAAACTCCAAGTGAGGTCTCACGAGTGAAAAATAACATCGCTCTTTAACCTTTTCGTCGCATTTTCCTAATATTCTTTTGATAAATCCCAATTTGCGACTAGCCTGTCCGCAGATTTCCCGATTTTTTAATTTTCAACTTATGAGTGAATGGCTACGGTTAGAAGATTGATGTTTTCACTGAAATTACTTTTTTCGTTTCCATCTAACGATTTCGTGAATAAAATAGCAATATCGGTTCCGAGTATACGCCCCCCCTTTCCGTCCACTGTTACTACGTTAAGGACGCTTTCAGGTATGTTAGTTGCCAAACGATCTAGGACGTTGTTTCCTCTGATCGGTGTTGCGATTAATTGATGTAAGGAATTATATGTGAATGTGTAGAGTGTCGCACAACTCCTTATCTTTGCCCGCCATTTTTTAAACTAAATGTCTTCCAGTCAATCGAGGGAACGCGTTGAAATCACCACCGATAATTATGTCATTTCCGTTATTTTGACGTCTGAGACGTTTCACCTGTCTATCCAACTCTAGAACTGAATTTAAGTCTGCATCGGGTGGTCTATAATATGAGAAAATAAAAATTATTTTTGTTTAGCATTTAATGGAACACCACACACTTTCTAAATCGTTATCTGGAAATATTTCGGCTCTGCTGACGAACTCATCTTTGACTGCGATAAATACTCCTCCTCCTCCTGTTCTCGCTGTTCGGTCTTTTATGTATATTGCATATGATTTTGGGAAGATCTCATTATCCGTAATTTAATTCGATAACCAACTTTCTTTTTCAACAAGGTTCTGATTTCTGTGTCAACAAGGTTCAAATTGGTAGGAACGAGAAAATGAGTTGGAATGCAGCCGCCATATTGGACCATTGGCGGTCCCAAGAGGGGCAATTGCCCCCCCACCCCCAAATCTAGGCGTATTTCTTTGTCATTAACCTTAAATTAAAAGCCTAAATTATTTTGTTGCTTTTTTGTTATTGAAGTTTTGGTTCTTTTTACTTTAAAATCCAGTTACATTTTGTATAAACTAAAACGGTTTTTAAAACTACAAGCTAAATTCGAATGTAAATCAAAATAATTTTGGAATTAGTCGAGACTTGGTGGTAATCTAAAAGGGAAATATGCATTTGGTAAATACTTGCTCTTCTTGAAAGGCAAACTTTTGCTTCCAAATCACTTATAACGCGCCATTTTGGTTCCTCCTCCCCACACCCGAACTTCTTAGACTGTTTTCCAACTGTGCTCCAACTGTTTTTTGGGTGTTTCTAGACAGAATCAACGGAACTGGAAATCAGTGCATCAAACCTGTTGGAATTCATTTTCAAGTCGGCTGGAAAATTGCTTTTCTTTCCTGGGCAGTAGTCATAGAGTGCTGGCTGTCTCCCATTGCGATTTATTTTTTTAAATGATGCATATAATACATATTTTCATTCTCAAATATTGTATGACCTTAAATTGTGGGGAAACTTAAGTGGTGTAAAAAGTATTTTTATGCTACAAAATAATGGCAGTGAGATTAATAATAATCAGTGTACTGCTAAATATATACTACACTGTCAACCACTATATTTGTTGGAAGTGGTGTTATGACAATATACAGTGAATATCTATTTCAAGTGTTGATACATGTGAAAGAAAATGTAAATAATTTACCTGTAAGATCAAATGTACTCCAATACGGTACTAGAAATAGTTCAAAAATAGATGTGTCTTTGCATAGATTGGCAGCATCTCAAAAGCCCTTCAAGCCCTACTTGGGAAAAAAGCTGTTTAATAAGTTACCTGGGACAGCCAGAAATGTGGACGTGTAAAAGTTAAAAAAAATAGATTGCGTTAATGGTTTATTGACCAAGCCTTCTACTCAGTACAGGTATACTTCGATTCGGATATTGAAAACATTTTCGCTTGACGGAAACATTCGTTTTAATGTGTGTATGCATACAATGAGTCTTGTTTCTATTAAAATTCTTGACGATGTCTAGTGTTGTTCGTAAATGCCATTTAATGACAAATAAAATTATTAATATTACGACTTGGCAACTATCCCCCCCTCCTCACTCGGCCCATCAAAGCATTCATCGGACTTCTACATCTACATACTACCCCGCAAGCCGCCTCAATAGGCGTGTGGCGGGGGTTGTTAGGACACTAGCCGTTTAGATATAAAAATGAAACGCTCTAGTAAAATTACCCCTTGCATTTATTAAAGTCCCTTATTGTTCGGGGGAAAAACGAAATCCCATTGATACCTATCCGTTCGGCAAAATATCTCTCTTAATTAATCGTTTCTGTCGGACCTGGAAATATAGTGGGGTTCTAATATGATGTTCTCCGTGTCGCTCTTAAAGACATCTATTCTCAATTGTTCAAGCAATCTAAGCCTAGCGCGCAGCCTCCGAGTCTCTAGCGGCTCCCAACCTAATTCGTTTAACATCTGTGTAACGCTGTCTGTACGGCCGTAGCAGTTTTTGACGAATCGCGCAGCTTTCCTTTGTATTTTACTTAGTTCCTTCTGCACCGGATCCCATATGCTCGCTGCAAATTCAAGGTGTTGCCGGACGAGTGCGAAATAGCACCTCTCTTTTACTTTTTCATCCGAAAATCTTCCCACAATACGCTTGACGAATCCTAGCTTCTTCAGAGCTCTGCCACAAATATTTCTTATATGTGTTCCCCACGATAGGTTCGAGGTTATCGTACCTCCTAGATACTTCACTTCATCTGTCGCCTTTATGTTAACACCATCCACAGCATATACATGGGGATAGTTGGACGACCTCCGCAAGAAATGTACCGCCGTGCATTTGCTCAGATTAAGTTCGAGTCCCCACTCTTGGCTCCACACATGAACGTTGTTTAAATCCGATGATAGAGTTTCAAAGTCAGAGTGAACACTAATTTCACGATAGATGACAGCGTCGTCGGCAAATAAACGTATTGCTAATTCGAGAGCAAAGATCATTTATGTATATAATGAACAAAAGGGGGCCGATTACGCTTCCTTGTGGGACACCTGATGTCACTTTAACTACATCAGAGCTAATTCCGTCAAGAACTACTTTTTGCTTACAAAAAGTAGTTATTGACGGAATAATGGGACGACTTATTTCGCCATGGCGACTGCAGTGCATTTGTGTTAAATAAATTAATTGGAAACAGGAGAATAATCGGTGACTATTAGTAGTTATTGAAAATTTTTCGTGGAGGAGAGAGATAGAGACAGAATAGGAATGTTAGAGGTGCCCGGAATTCAGTGAAAAATATGTCTCCATAATTAAGTAATAGGTAGGTATATACTACTTGGTATACTTATAAATCAGAGTCGACTTGTTGCAAAAGTTACAATGATCGTAATTTACATCACTCAGTGTTGATGATACTTGAGTTGTAAATATACTTATTACTTCGACATTAATAGTAACTAGAGTTAATCATTTTTACCCTGTAAACATGAAATGCTGCTGACGCGCATCAGCAGCGCATAGCTGTATATGTACACTGCACAGTGGGCTGAAATCGAAAAAAGCTGGTCAAAAATCATATCTTCCATATTTTTATAAATAGCTCGATGAAATATTTCCAAATATTTTTGTTTAGACTGTATAACATGATTCTAATGACATTTTGCCGAAAAATTGATCCGGGGAGTTTTTTTAAACAAATTCGCGAAGATTAAAAAATATCCTAAAATGGACTAGTTAGACCGCTTCAGTAGAGAGGGAAAATTTTATTGGAATTACTAGTTTGCAATAAAAATGTAAGTACTTTAAAATAAAATTTAATTATTTAAATAAAACTTCGTATGAAAAATTAGTTTTTAAACATTATTAATTATATAGATAATTTGCAGTTGAACTTTGTCAACATTTTTCTAAGAGAACACACACAAGAAATCACCTCGAAAACATTTTATATTCTGAAAAATGTTATTAAAAGCATACAACATAAAATTTAATATGAACAATAATAAAATTACATAAATATATAAACATGAGATAACAAAGAATAAATTCACCAGCCCACTATCAGTTTTCATCGGCTTCCCAATCGTCGCTGTCCTCATCTGAAGTCGGCTCCTCCAATACAAGTAAGTTTCGTATTTCCTTAGAAATATTTCTTTTAACATTTTTACATACAAAACTATTGGATATCAGAGGATCCGAAGTAAGGAGTAGCCTTCGGAAAAAATCTTCCATTTCAACTAAACGCGAAATTTTTCGCGTGTGGTGTGCTCGGTATCTCCTAATATCTTTGTGGCGAGATTCCAAGGCTTCCTCCGAAAGCTGGCCAATTGGAAGCACTGCTGCCATTGCAATTGATGCTCCATGAAACAGCACCTTGTGCACCGTGGGCGGCATGTAGTACCACAGGTACAAATCCACAAATAGGGAAGCAGTTTCTGAGCAGTACTCGCTGAAATTTCCGTAATCTATCTCAAGTCCAGATGACAGAGCTTTTAAAATTGAGGCAAACCTTGAGATGAGTTCCTCGTTAATGCCTATTTGAAAAAGAATTAAAATCCTCACTAAATACTTCTTTATAAAAAAATCTAAATATTCATGTCAAATATGGGAATGAAATAAACATTTATATACTATGAGTTGTTGATGGTCAACATACCGGTAATTTCTGATGTTAGCTTAGGATCAGAAAAAAAACGCCGGGCAGTGTTCCCATCATTAGTCGTCCCATGACCAGGTTTTGGAATGTCAATTAATAGCCCCATTTTTCTTTTAAAGGAATCTTGGATCTCCTTCTTTCTCCATTCTAATTCGGTTGCTTTGGTCTAAAAAGGAATCACAAAGTTATAGTATGCCTAATAGCATTCCAATAAGAGAGAAAACATACCTATTCAACAACCAACATTTTCTGCTTACCCTCCATTTTTTTACGCTCAAGCGATAAGAGACTCGCAGTAGGCATTCAAAAAACCGAATATAGCAGTGGAGTGGAGACAGCCCAAAAGAGTACTTCGATTCTTCAACCTGCCTGTCCTTCATTCTCTTGAGCTCGTTCATTTCTGAAATTTTAGCGCCACATACGTAGTATTTTAAAGTACTAGTTTTAGACAAAGCACTGCAAACCTGTAACGCATAAGGAATTTCGGGAATGTATTACTTAAACAATTAGAGGTTTTCGAAGAATAAGTTAAAATGCGAAGCAAGCACTTACCTTTCCATCTATCATCGTGAGATGCATACTATATCTCACGGTGATGCTTCCGATCTTTAAAATTTGAAGCCTCCTAATCAATTTGCTTACGTAGCGTTCCTCCTCCTTCGCTACTTCAGCAGTTTCTCGAACCCATTGAAGCCGAATGGGCCGACAAAACCTCGTTGACGATGGTCGTGGATTTGACCAGACTGCTTCACCTATATGAATAATGGAAATTAAAAAGATAAATTAAATAGATATTTAGTTGACAATTTTAAGGTCTAGAATGTTTATTTCTGATTCACTGACCTGTCACATCATCCATCAGACGAAGAGGTACAACAGATGTCGCGAATAGGCTATCGTCACTGACATGTGGATCTCCCCATATCTGCTTGTATGGAGAGTACCCTGAGCTCCCATCGAACCCCCATTTACATACAAGGGAAAGGTTGACGACCCCGCGATCATCACTGAATGTTGGCATTGATGCTATAATGCGAGATGCTGTGTGGTTCAGAAGCTCTTGAAGATCCACCTCACATTTTATTTCTCCCACTGATATCACTTGAGGGTATGAAGAATTTTTTTGTTCTCTAACCCTTTCGTAACTAGGATAAAGCTGGTGGCCGCATTTCTTGGCAGTTTGGCGAATAATTTGGTATTGAAATTTTGTTAAATTGTAATCAACAATCAGCGAAAGAGCTTCTTCTGGCGTTAGCTCATTTTGAGGTGTAGGTATTGACCTCCATTTCTCTAACATTTTCCGTCGAGTTGGCGTGGTTGTGGTCATTTCCGTAATTCTCTTCGCTGCCGCATCATTCCCTTGCGAACGCAGTGTCATAGATGTGGCTAGCGATAGCTCTGCTGCTGATGCTTTCTCCCTCAAATCAATCACTTTTCTTCTCTTAGTCCTATCACTAGACCTCTCAAAGTCTTTCTTCGGCCTCCCCTTCCCGCTTAACCCAGAAGAGCCTGGAATTAAATAGCAAGAGTGAAATTAAATCTCCCTCGGGGAAAGTAAAGTCAATACGGATACCTTAAACAATAATAGCTACCAACCTGAGCAAGGAGCCTCAAGGATATATTTATGCATGTCTGCTGGGAACGGTATATCCTTCTCTAACCAACATCTACATTTTTTTTCAAACCTGTCGCTAGTTCTCTTGCATTTATCCCATTTCTGGAAATACCTATTGAAAAAGTATTTATCCATGATGTCCTTCAGAGTTTTCTTCGTCTTCACGTCTTGCCGCAAGTATAACTTTTCGATAACATATTGAAGGGCTAATTTATGTTTTGATGATAACGAATTTCCTCTTCCATTAGCAATGACGTCATGTAGTTCTTTGCGGGTTACTTTCACGCGCTCCATTTTTTCTCCTCCCAAAATATCAACAATCTGAATCACCGGAGAAGAAAATCGAAATTAGAATAAATTTTCCAGCATAATGCACACACAATCAGTGAGATATTTATCTTGGAAAACATACCTTTTTATCGTATCGTGATATCGTCCACCGGTAGTAGTTCGGCCACAACGCTGAAATTTTATACGATCTATGGAAAATAAACCTTGGTTCTTCGCTTCCGTAGCACAAGCACTGAGATCCTTTCGCACTCACGAGGAAAAGATGACTGATATTTTTCGGTAAATCGTGAAGGAGAATATTTTTCAACCAATTGGAAAGAAGCATTTGTGGAAACCCCGTGCGAACTACTTCGAAGAAAACGTCCGTGCAGATGTCGAAGAGTAGCGAGCCTCATAAGTGCTAAAACCGCTAAAACCCATACATAGGACGAGGCAATAAAGCAAAAAGCGGCGTTTTTACAAACGGATAGCTATGTGTCGAGGATCAAACTTCTTAAACGCTAGAAAGCAGTCGTAAGGCTGAGGAAGGGTGTACGGGCACAAAAGGGATTAACGCGGTCGGCAGGGTGCCTTGCCGCGTCGGCGCGCCGCCACTCTTGTGCCCTTTCCGATGTTTGAGCTGATGGGAGCTATAAAAGGCCAAGGAGAGTGAGGATAGCAAAATATGCGAGTTCATAGCGGTAAGACATGGGTTTTCCAAAAATTAGAAAATATTTCCTTGCAGCTGACCGCTTCCCGAGACACTTGCCGGCGCAATCGTCTAGTCCGTAATGTATATCTTGTGAATAAAATTGTAATGTGCACATTGAAAAATTGGAAAAATAAGACTTATATAGAATTTATTGTTAAAAAGTGAATAAAATCGTTATGTCGTCACACTTTTAGCGAATTATCCTCAACTATAACTAAGTCTGAACAAATGTCCGCATCTAATCACCGCGTCGCGACGCGTTGGGCGGTTGGACCCTCACGCACATAACTTGATAGGAGAGGTGGGGGGGCAAGTTGGGGCAGGATTTTTCTTTGGAGAATTAAAGTTGACACTTTGTTTTATAATGTGGTGTAAAAATTTGAGCGTCAGAAGGTGAAAAACATAAAGTTTTTCTCTACAATGTGTTAAAAATTGGTGAAAAGTAGGGCATTTTAATTGTTTAATAAAAAGCAATAAAAACTATCAATATAATTAAGATTTTCACTCTAATGAATTTTAAAAGTATTCATTTTTACTATGATATGCTTTAAATTTAGGTATCTTCAAACGAAATGCAACTGTAGCTAAATACTTCCGTCAATTTTCTCAAAAAAACGGGAATATTTTTTGTGATCAATTTATATTAACTTTACAGACGTGTCCTGATCTAAAAAAATTACTGAAAAATAAAATTCTTTCAGGAATTTGTTCAATGATTATTCTATAATTTGAATATATCATAGGTTTTTCCAAAATTTAAAGTGAAAAAAATCATTTTTGGCCAGCTTTTTTCGATTTCAGCCCACTGTGCACTGTAGGTAAACACAGCCCTGCAGTAGCGTTCCTGGCACTCGTATGCAGCCACTCACGTGGGCGTATAGCCCTTATGCCAATAATAATGGGACCAGGAAATATGGCAGAACGGCGTCGCACTGCGTTCACCATGATGATGACTTCATAGCAGAAATATCACGACATAACGAAACCTGCGTCTGTAGATTTATAATGCCTTGATGGATAAAACGTTTGATATGTGTCCATTCACATTGTTCACCTGGCTGGTGGATATTTCACGTTAGATATTACTTGAGGATAACCACGATTACCATTAATACCAACAAGTGTCGCTCTCCAAATAACGTTTGTAACGCGGTAATATCGCGGGGTACAACATCGTGCACGCTACTTCAACAGACAAAGAACCGTACACGAAGCGGAAGGAAGCGGAGAGCACCGTTTCCGTACGTTTCGTGTACACTACTTCAACAGTTAAAGAACCGTACACCAAACGTTTATTCGCTTCCTTATGTGAATCACCGCTTCGTGTACCCTTCGTGATCGATCGAGGAAGCAGAACATTTTCGCCAGGGCACAGCTGTTCTGTTTTGTACACATACAATTCGTGGGGACCGCCACAGAATAGCTGTGGTATTTTTTGTAGCAAAACCTGTGGCTTTTTCTCTAGGGCCACCTAGCTTTAAGAGTCTTTTTATTTTTTTAAGAGTTTAACACCTCCTTTTAGAATTCTGCTTTACAGAGGCGAGCTTTAAGAGTCGGACAATAACCAATATTAATGGATATAAATTAAAGGACGTTAATTTTGTACCATGCTGCTAATTTTTGACACAACTGTAAAAAGTTTGCCCCTCCTAGGAAATTGGTTGTCCCTCCTAGAAAATTGGTTGCCCCTCCTAAAGACAACCTGGTTACGGCCCTGCTGGACGGCCCTGACTTATCCTCGTCTCTCGTAAAACCACATGCATTTTGAGTCATTTTTTTTTATCTGCGACATTTTCACATGTCTTGAATTCTTGCAGCTTTTGCTGTCTTTTCATCGCAGTTCAAACAGAAAATTCAATAAATAGCTTTTTTCATGGGCTATTTGAATCTTTTAGGGTATTTGTATCGAAGCGTCCAGTCTGCGAATTCCTCAATTTCACCTGCTTTCCACTCACCTTATACCATCTATTTCACATATATTGCTACGCTTCATATGCGCATCTATACTAACCTTTCATATTCTTCATAAAATCTTTTCCTTTCGTAAACTATTCACTTAAACCTGTGACGTGAATCTATTTCTGTACACCATGTTGGCCAGAGGAATTCGTGAAAACAGTATTAATACATATCCCGAAGAAGAAGAAAGCGTCAGAATACGAGGAGTATAGAACAATCAGTTTAATTTCGCACGCGGCAAAAGTTTTGCTTAGAATACTATATAGAAGGTTGGAGAGCAGAGCAAAGTGCTATTTAGGCAATGACCAATTTGGATTTAGGAAGGGGAGGGGAACCAGAGATGCGATTGCGGTAATGAGGACACTTATAGATAGAAACATACAGCATAATCAGAATGTTTTCGCTTGCTTTGTAGATTTCGAAAAAGCGTTTGACATAGTAAACTGGGAGAAACAAATGCAGATACTGGGGAAAATAGGAATAGATTGGCGTGATAGGAGACTCAACCGAAACTTATATATGGGGCAGAGGGCTCATATAAGGGTAGCTGAGGGTGAATCAGGGTGGGCAGTTATAGGTCGCGATGTGAGGCAAGGGTGCCCGTTGTTGCCTTTACTTTTTAACATTTATGTTGAGGAAATGGTAAGAGAGGCATGGGATGAGCTAGATATGGGAATGAAAGTAGGAGGCCGGTGGATAAAGTCGGTTAGATTCGCAGACGACCAGGCGTTGGTCAGTCGGTCAGCGAAAGGACTGCAAACTTTAGTAGATGCCCTGGAAAAGCAGTGTGAGAAATACGGAATGAAGATAAATAATAGGAATACAAAAGTAATGAGATTCTGTAGGACAAAGAAAGCGAAGCTGGTGATAAGAGTAGGAAGTCACAAACTGGAGCAAGTAGAACAATTTAATTACTTGGGTAGTACGCTAGAAGAAACAGGACATAGTAGCAAAGACATTAGGAGGAGAATAGCGCTAGCGAAGGAAGCGTTCAATAATAGAAGGGAGCTGATGACGGGGAACTTAAGTAAGGATGTAAAAAAGAGGCTGGTGAAGAGCTTGATATGGAGTGTGGCGTTGTATGGGGCAGAAACGTGGACCTTGAGAAAGGAAGACGAAAATAGGCTAAAGGCTTTTGAGATGTGGGTGTGGAGGAGGATGGAGAAGGTGCGTTGGACGGAAAGGAAGACAAATGAGCAAGTGCTTGACATGGTGTGCGAGGAGAGGAAACTTGTGGATGAGATTAGGGGAAGGCAGGGTAGGTGGCTGGAAGGGGTAATGAGGGGCGATGGTTTGCTGAAGGCCGTGATAGAGGGAAGGATGTTGGGTAAGCGGGGAAGGGGAAGGAAGAGAATCGGTTTTATGGACGGGATGAAGAAAGGTAGGACTTATGCTGTGATGAAGAAAGAAATACTAGAGGTAGAAAGGGCACGGCACGTGTAAGAGTTCGGTGGATATTCTCTGACTTTCATCACAACCTACCTCTAACCGGTAGATTACTGTAATGAATGAATGTTGGAAATACTGACCTTTTCCTCCTAGTTCCACGACATAGCGCAGCGGTCGAACAGTTCCTTCTATTCGCTATACCCACCACCCATGACTATTCCCGCCTTCAACTAGCCGCGCTTTATGCTAATACGCTACAACTTTGACCAGACTAACAACTACACCCCCCTCCAATCATCGACCCTCTGGGGGGATTTTTTTTCTTTAAAAAATACGCTAAAAGTTTGACCAGACTACAACTACGCCACCCTTCAATCATCGACCCTCTCGGGGGATTTTTTTTTCTTTGAGAAATACCCTACAACTTTAAACATACTACAACTACACCCCCTCCAATCATCAACCCTCTCGGGGGATTTTTTTTTCAAAAAAAAAGGCGCCACAACTTTGAAGAGACTACAACTACACCCCCCTCCAATCATCAACCCTCTCGGGAGATTTTATTCTTTAAAAAAATACGCTACGACTTTGAAGAGACTAAAACTACACCCCCCTCCAATCATCAACCCTCTCGGGCGATTTTTTCCTTTTTAAAAATACGCTACAACTTTAAAGATGCTACAACTACACCCCCCTCCAATCTACAACCCTCTTTGGGGATTTTTTTCTAAAATGGCCATTTCTCTTCACTTCCTTTACCTCATTTTCTCACTTTCCCCATTTTCCACCACTGAAAAATCTATTTCTCCGTATTCCCGTTTAATTAAATTTGCATTTTTATTCTTTTTTCACCTAGAAATTCCTTTTTCCAGTTCGAAAATGGCCATTTCCAGGCCGCGCACCGTCCCACCCTAGCACCCCTGCTTCACTCCATAGGCCCGCAACCTTGTTTGGGGGGGGGGGGGGGGGGGGGGGTGGAGTTAGGGTATATTGTAGACGTGAAACTACTCGTTGTCCCTCTAGCGGGAACTCCGTAAATCTCGGAATATGGCGTCAAAATATCACGAAAAATACGCAAATTTGGTAATTTTCAAACTTTATTTTCTCGAAAACTAAGAATCTCACGCCTTTTTTTCTTAAATTTCTTTAATGCGCATTCCTTTCACTTTCCTTTCCCATTTATCTGATAACCCTTAGTTTTCTACGATTCTCACAAAAAACATTTTTTCCAGACTGGACCCTATGATTCATTTACGCTTTTTAGTTTTAAAAAATCACTAAGAGTTGCGAAAAAAAATCATCAAAGTTCTCAGGCCAATTCTTTTTCCCTCGGTAAATTTTCAAATTAGACCAATCCCGCCGATTTTTTCTGACAGTCAATCGGGATTGAATAATCGATTCAACGATTGAATCGTCTGCCCATAATCGGAAGCGAATGATCGATTAAGATGAAGAATCGATAATTTTCTCCCATCCCTTTTCGCTCGGCGGGCTCGGCTCAAAAGCAAGCAGCGATTAAAGATAAATAACCCTGTGTTCGGTGCCCACCTGTCAAGATTACTAACCGTGTTACTAACTACATATTAGGTTAGTGTTCTATGTAGTGTGTTAGTACTTATAACAACCTTGGGTACCCAGTGCCGAATCTATCGTTCTATGTGAGAGTGTGCTGCATGTCGTTTGAAGCTGAAGTTGGTGCAGTGAAACAATCTAGTTTTTGTGAATTTGCTAGAGGCTGAAAAATCATTGTCCAGTAAGCATTCTGATTATTACATCGATGCTACTGGGTGAAGGTCATGGAGTGATTTAATCGTTGGTGTTAAGCTGACATTAATGGTAGAAATTGTTTGTATGGTTGTCTCTCTTTATACGACGTATGCAACCACACGGATTCATGTGTGAAGTATTACGCGAACATATTCACAAGTAGAACGGTCTATCCTTTGGTAACGGTACGTGTGTCCTTTCATTCGTGCAAGTTTTGTATTTACGCGTTGAATCTTTGAAGACAAACTTACACGGCGTATATAACCCGCGCGGGTTTTTGCGTTAATACATGTCCCTTCAAAAATTCATCGTGTAACCACAACAACTTGCGCGAATGCATGGGCACACGTCCAGAAAACAGCTGTTCTGATTCGGTGAAGTTCTTCGTACAAGTATTCTCGCGGATGGAGATGCATGAGCGAATGCACATAATTTAATGAGTTATTATATTGATAAATCTACGAATGTACGCAATTGGTCGTATACATAAAATACAATCATAAAGTTGAATGTGTTCACGCATCTACTTGCGCGGGTAATTGCGTCGTGTCAGAGCTTTAAACTATCTCATTCGTCAGAGTTGATAGTCTGTGGCAACCGAGACGATGGTTATTTTTATTCAAAAATATTTTTTATATGCAGGTTTACTCCGGGATTGTATTTCCGTTGGAAGCACTGGGAGTGAATGTGCCGTGGATAATACTACAGGTTGGAGGCACGAAGACTTAAATATAGTGGCTGTTATTACGAATTGTGATGGAACCCATGGCGCTTGGCTCACCTGTTGGGAGCCCATCAGGAACCCCTTCATCGCCTACTTCATCACCATTTTTGCCATCATTTTTAATGGGAGATACCGCGCCTAATGTGAGTTGTTTCCAGAAATATAATCAAAAAAATACCTTTTATGATTTTGGTAGATGTAATCGCACTTTATGATCGTGATTTGTGTCTTGTAAACATTTGTGTGAATTTATTTTCATGTTCATAATTTTTTTTATGAACCAGGATTAAATATTCAGTTGTCACATGGTTGGCCACCACAAATGAGAGAGATGGTTCAATTCGCAATTTTTTTATTCAGCCCTTGAATTATCATTGAACCTAAGGGGCCAAGTACAGTGGATTAGGGAGGAGTAAATGACTTAAGCCTGAATCACACGATGATTTTTCCATCCCTTGTCAGGGATCATTTAAGGGATGCTTTTCGCGATCTCTCAAATGATAGGGAAAGCCATCATTTTCTATATCACCCGACCATTTGCATGCGTCACTTCACGGTGCATCATTTCTGCCCCTGAGATTTTCTTTTAATTCATAATGATTAGTAGTATTATAAATTGAACCATTATTGTGACGATTGTGACTATTCGAAACTAAGTAGCTATTGTTCTTTCATTTCGATAGAGTATCGAATATTATGTTATTTATTACCATTATCTTATTATTGAACCTACCTCAACTCTCGGTGGTTTCATTTGGCCAAGGGGCATTTCAATGATTTTTCTGGGAGCTCTTGTTTTCTCAAACAATGTAAACTGACACCGTACAAAAGTAGGTTCATACACCTAAAGAAAAACGCGATAAAGTCAACATACACCAACTGGAGAATATTGTAAAAACGAGGCAACTTCATTTGAGTCGTTGAATTGACTATTTCTGTCGGCTAATTTGGCTGATGGTTCATTTGCGTACTTAGTATACTAATTACCACGGCAAACTTTGGGTTTGTATGCCTGAGGGTATATCATTTTAGGCACACTAAAATAAGTTTCTAATGATGAATCCAATGTGTGCCATCGAGCAGGGGTGGATACAGAATAACATTTTAGGGGGGGGGGGGGGCATAACTGTCCGCCCCCTGTTGGGGGAGAATTTCTTTATAATTCTCAATAAAATTTTGTACCATTTTTTTTTACACATTTGAGAGTGTTAATATCGTAGAAGATACCAAAGAGTAATAATTATAACTGTCATAAGTTTATTTCAATGTATTATTTATTTAAATTAAATATGCAAATATATAATTGGAGAAAAAATAAGTTAAAATTGAAGGGTTTTACCAAAATTTACCAGAAAAAGTTAAAGATTTTTTTAATCTCCAATTTCTTTAATTTAAAATATTCCCAAACAATAACATAATATGCTTGAAAAGTCATCTATGAACAATAATGCAAGGGTCTTAAATTAAAACCATATGTGACTGTACTTCTCTTTGTTTAAGAAAGAAAATAGCAACAATGAACAAAACAAGCGGTATAAACTCAGTAAGGATAATACCTATATTATATAACAATTTACAATACAAAGTCCTGGTGCCTCTTTGTCTCAGTGAATCTTAGAATAATGGCTTCTGGGTACTGTGGGATTTCTCGATGTCCCACACGAGCGCAAGCCCAGTGAGTCTTTCCTCACCGATATTAGCCCAAAGTCAACTCTTCAGCCGACGCAGGGTAGGAAAACTGTGCTCTGGGCTCACTGCACTGACTGGAAGTGTAGTCAGAATCCGTAGAAGTCTGTGAATGATGGGATACATATCAATGTCACAGTTTTCCAATGTTTACTAAACGGAATCTGGGAGTTTATCTTTGTCCTTCATGACCTGCTTTAACTTTTGAACCCACAATGAGAACTTTTGCTTTACAGTTATATGAGTAAATAAGATCCTGATAAATATTTACAATGTTTCCAAAACGTTAGAGGGACCGTGGTGGCCTAGTAGGTAGAGTGCTTGGCTACTGATGGAAGGGTCCCGGGTTCAAATCCGGGTGAAGCCTTTGGACGCCCCCGAACAAAAGAAAAATCCTCGGAGTGCGAGGTGGCCCAGGGAAAGGAACCGGCCCCCCTACCCTGAATGTGTGAAATGCACACACCTGTGGCTTAGTCCAGGGTGAGCTCTTGCCCTCAACTATACAAACCAACCTCCGGGTTGAATCACTGAGTGAGTGAGAAATATTTGCAATTTTTCTTATAGCGGCTTCATCTTCTGATTTTATTTCAGTTTTGGACAAGATGACTCGAAAATCAAATAAATTCATAACTTGCGTTGAAAGTCCCTTCTCTTGGACTACAACCTTGTCGTGAAGGGCTTGGCTTGGTCGGGTGGAAGGGCTTGCATGCTCCGATGACCCCTAGAGCTGCACTGGCGGGAGCAATTCTCCTGTTTGGGTCACCCAAGCCAGATTGGTTGAAGGTTAGGAGACAGACGAATGGTAGTCCGCACATCATCTGTACCTCCGTGAGGTGGCTGCAAAAGGCGTCTGACCCCAGTGGGGCAGCCTCTGAAGTGATGGTGTCACGTAAAAAACACTATTGAGTAAGGCACATATTTTGCAAAAAGGACAGTTTTCAAATGATAATGAATCCTGGCAACTAAGGGACTCGGCCCAGAGGGCTGGGTGTCGTGCCCGGCAGCGGTGGGAGCAAGGCCCCTGCGGTCGTCATCACACGAAAGCCTTGCTCAGAAAAAAACAGCAGCAGAGGAAAAGAAGAGGAACGAAACTTTCAGAATAGGCACGTGGAATGTTAGGACTATGCTGAGGGCGGGAAAGCTAGAGAATATAAAGCAAGAAGTGGAGAGGGTGGGTGAAGACATCATGGGTCTTGGTAAAGTATGATGGAAGGATGACAGGGACTACTGGAGTGATGGTTATAGATTTATATATAGTGGAGGGAATGAAAGTCTCCACGGGGTTGCATTCGTAATGAATAGGAAACTAGGTAGAAAAGTAGTGTATGCAGAACAGGTGAGTGATAGGATAATAGTCGTGGAACTAAAGGCAGACCCAACGAATTTAGTTATAATCCAGGTTTATATGCCAACCTCTAATCATAAAGAGGAGGAGGTAGATGGGGTATACGATCTGCTAGAGGAAATAATTGGTAGGACACTTGGGAGTAAGCACTTGGTAGTAATGGGGATTGGAACGCGGTGGTGGGTGAAGGAAGAGATGGGCGGGAGGTGTGCGATTACGGGCTAGGAAGGAAAAATGACCACGGCGAGAAAGCTGTGGAGTTTTGCCGCAGAAATAACCTAGTAATTACAAATACATGGTTCAGACGCCATCCTCGACGTAGGTACACTCGGAAGAAGCCGGAAGGCACAGATAGGTTCCAGATAGATTATATAATGGTTCGTCACAGATACAGGAATAGTGTAAAAAACTCGTATACTTATCCAGGAGCTGATGCAGACACAGACCACAACTTATTAGTCATGAAATGTCGGGTAAACTGAAAAAGATAGGAATGGGAAGGAGGGTACGAAAGTGGAATACGGAGGCATTGACTGGGGCAATGAAGAAGAAGTATCGAAAGAAGGTGGATGAGATAATCGGTGAGGATCTTGGAGTTAGATCAGTGGAAGATGAATGGGGAAGTTAGAAAAATGGAATTGTGGAAGCGGCAAAAGCAACGGTAGGCGTAGTCAGTGCAACTAAAATTAGAAAACCGTGGATCACGATGGAGATGATAAGGGAGATGGAGGGGAGAAGGAAATGAAAGAGTGTAAACTCAGAGCTAGGTAAGAGAAAATACTGGGAATTAAATAACAGGTTTAGAAGAGAAACAAAGAAAGCAAGAGAGGCGTGGTGGAGAGAACAGATCGACTAGTTAGAGAAATACCAAAAAAGGGGAGAGCAGATGCATTATTTCAATTTCAATTAATTTATTATCGTGGGCCATTTGGCCCATGAGATAATTTACAATTGCACTACAATTCAGTAAAAATAATTTGACAGAGGTACAAAGAAAAAAACACTACAGCAAGCATTATATGGGAAAGTAAAGGAACTGATGGGTGGTAATAAGGGAAGGGGAATCACAACGATAACAGACAAGACGGGAAAGGTGATCGTAGAACCGAAAGAGATCCAGGAGAGGTAGAAGGAGTATATTGAGGTGTATGGTAAATAAATAAGGTATCCTAGATAGCGAAATCGAAAGAGCTCTACGAGACATTAAAACGAATAAGGCAGTGGGAATAGATGAATTACCTGCAGAGTTTTTAAAGAGCTTGGGGATGAACGGAAGAGGAAAACTTTTTGCGCTTATTCATAGGATTTTTGAGGATGGAGTGTGGCCGGAAGACTTTGCGAAGACTGTACTAATTCCTATACCAAAGAAAAGGCAAAAACGTGCGAAGACTATAGGACAATAAGCTTTTTCCCACGTGGCCAAAGTAGTTCTGAGAATTATAAACAGAAGGCTAGAGAAGAAGGCAAATGAATACCTGGGTGATGATCAGTTCAGGTTTAGGAGAGGGACAGGAACGCAAGATGCTATAGCGGTGACGAGGACGCTAGTAGAAAGAAACCTAGAGTATGGGCAGGATGTTTTTGCATGATTCGTAGATTTCGAGAAGGCGTTTGATTGGGTGGAATGGACGAAATTGAAGTGTGTTGGTGTGTTGAAGAAATTAGGGGTCGTTTGGAGGGACAGGCGTCTGATTCAGAATTTGTATATGAACCAGACGGCGCAGGTTAGGGTAGCCAATGGAGAATGGGGATGGGCCACGATAGGACGGGGAGTGCGGCAGGGGTGCCCACAATCGCCGCTGCTTTTTAACATGTATTCAGAAGAAATGGTAAGGGAGGCATGGGGAGAGGAGGTGGTAGGAATAAAGGTAGGAGGGGAGCTGATAAAATCAGTGAGATTTGTAGATGATCAAGCGTTGGTTAGTCAGTTTGCCAAGGGGTTACAGTCAATGGTGAATGCATTAGAGGTGCAGTGCGAAGACTATAGGATGAAGATTAATCACAAGAAAACGTAAGTAATGAGATTTTCTAGAAGTAAGAAGGCGGGGCTGAATATAAGAGTGGGTGGGCAGAAGATAGAGCAGGCTGAGCAGTTTACGTATCTGGGTAGTATTTTGGAGGAGAATGGGTTTAGTGGTTGGGACATCAGATGCAGAATTGCGCTAGCTAAAGAAGCATTTTCGAAGAGTAGTGAATTGATGAGGGGGGGGTCTGAGAAGAGACGTAAAGAAGAGGCTGGTGAAAACTTTAATATGGAGCGTGGCGCTATATGGGTTGGAAACTTGGTCATTGCAAATGGAGGATGTGCGTAGACTTGAGGCATTTGAGATGTGGGTTTGGAGAAGGATGGAGAAGGTGAGCTGGATGGCGAGAAAGACGAACGATGCGGTATTGGATATGGTCGGAGAGGAGAGGAAGCTTGTGGCAGAGGTTCGGAGAAGGCAGAAGAGATGGATGGAGGAGGTTTTGAGAGGAGAGGGCATGTTGAAGAGAGTGATAGAGGGGAGAACACTGGGGAAGCGTGGGAGAGGAAGGAAGAGGATAGGAATTCTGGACGAAATAAGAGGAGGTAGAAGATATGAAGAATTGAAGAGGGATCTAATAACGGGCCATCATTAGGAGGGAAAGCGAGACAATGTCTATGAGGTTGGGATGCAGAATGGGGACTGTCCAAGAGCCTACCAATCAGCTGGTAGAATACTTGAATGAACTGAAAAAGTGTTGAAAGTCTGTCTGACGTTGTCCAAAAGTGGTGTATAAACAGATATTCAGAAGTATTCCTCACACGACTTGGCAGGGTGGTTTTGATGGCTGGTTTGGGGGGAAACAAGTCGTGGTATCTTTAAATCAACATCTTAATTTTGAGCTATTTCCCGTGCTTCGTAATAGAGGACACCAAATATGGATACAGTCTTTTCTCGCTTTGCTTCAATTACACTTTTAGAGTCTTCTATTGCATCACTACCCTTATAAAACACATCAGATGACGCCTTTCTATCCTGCCAGGTTCTGCTAGAGCGTTCTGAATCTTAATAATAGATTTCTCTTGAAACTGAAGGTGACGCTCGTGCCTCTTGACCTAACGGGTTTCGCAAATACCTTGAACAGAAGCATTCATTTCCTTCTTGTATGTCTCTTTGTGGAGGCATTTCTGCATGAAACTACTTTTGAGGAACCTGCCAACAAATTATTCAAAATGTGGTTGTTGCACGGGCAGCGCTGAGCGTGTGTGGCTATTTTCTTTAGCTCTTGAACGCCACCTTTTGTTTCAGATGCCGTTACTGAACAACTGTCAACCCCAAAATCTACGCAAAACTTCGTCTTAATCCAAGTTCTTGGCGATGTGGCCTAAATTTACTCCAGTCAAGCGACATTTGCCTCTCTCTCTCTCTCTCTGATTCATTATCTTCCTCTCAAATCATATACATAGGCTGAAACGAATTATTGAAATCTTCCCTCAGGACACATTTATGAAGGTATCGCAAATAAATACTCAATTGGCAAATACTAGAAATGGCTGTTGTCTCGTCGAATATTACAGAGAAAAACTGATAAAATACATCATCTTAAGATAATACATTGAATCTCTTCCTTACAACAATCAATAAGTTCATTTTGAGTGGGCTTGAAATGTATGTAGCATTCAATGGGGAACTCTCAAAGTTTGTTGTCACCAGCATCCATCCTAAACCAAAGCATCTCTCTGAAATTTCCCTCATCGATTACTATACTGTATTTTTCATCTGTATTTAGAAGATTGGCAATGTTCTTATCATCCCGGTGACTTTTAAAAGAATGTTTCGCCTACCACATAAAATAATTGCTTACAATAGGAATCAAGCGCTGATTATTTTTCTCTATTTGTGCCATACGCTGCTAATGAATTTGATTTGCTATTTCTAATGCAGGATTGTTCTATGCCAAGAGAAATCTTTTCCCTGCTACAACAGCATCAATATGGCATTGGTTTTCCTCATGTACAACCAAATCGCCCTTTTCCCCTATAAGGCCAAATGTTATCAAATTTATGGCAAATTCACTATTGTTTTTCCATGACAAAAAAAATTGTGTAAGGTTTTCCATGACCCCCCCATTGTGCCCGTGCCTGCCATCGAGTGGGCTAACATCAACCTAAAGACTTATTGGTAAACTGATATGAATGAAAGTAAGTCTGAGTAACATCCGCACTTCATTGAAGATTTTATTCGCTCTCTTCACCGAATTGATTACACAAGGCATTCCTTTTTGCCTTCACGTCTTGTGTCGTTGTTCCAGAGTGGAAAGGTTCCACCTTTGTCACTCTTTTATTTGGGCTCTTTATACTTAAAAATTTACTATGGCAATGAGAGGATTTATTATTGCAAAGGTATTTTCCCTTTTTATGAGTGCAGTAATTGCTTCCAACAATCCACTAGCACGATATATTGCGAGAAATTTTACAAACATTCCGAGGTCCTCTAATGTTTATAATGCTAGTTTGATTGAAAGCAACGTGTAGCTCAACATTCGTTCTTTGCGGCCATGCTCTGTGATTGGCTAAATGACAGAGTCAGAGACGGAGAAAAGGACCTGGTCAAATGATGAAAAAAGTGATAGGGATCCCTATGATTGGAGCTATCCCTGAAAATGATTGCGTAAACCATCATTTTTGAGCCATCATTTGAGCTATCATCGGAGCTATCCCTGAAAAGGGACAGAAAATTTTTTCCATGTGATTTAGGTTTTACAGTGACTCTGAGGGAGTTGAAACAGCTTTCAACCCAAGACCTGAAGCCCCGTTTGCAGGACTCGGTAATGGGTACGGTGGAGACTCAAGGGTGTCTCAGGACAAAGGGGGAAAGAGGTGCAAGATAGAGCTGGACATCTCTGAGGGTGGTCTAAGGTTTGACTTACATTCCCAGAGTAGGGGAACATAGATGTTGAATATGGCTGAATTTGGAGGTTCTACCAATGACCAAGGGGGAGGAGGGGAGAGAGAGCCTGCATCCTCGGAGATAGTTTTGCATTGTGTACAAGGCATCACCCAGAGCATCAAAGGTTGTCGGTGACAGACTAGGAGATAGCATGGTCGTTGCTCCTTCAGGGGGAGGGCAGAGGGCACTTGTCAGCCTAGTTGCAAAAGGGGGAATTAGGTTGCTGACATTGCCTGGCTTGTGTATATAATTAATTCATCCTTGGGAGAAATGGTGGGTTTCCATGAAACCCTCACTATGGAATAATCCCTACAAGCTTCTTCTTGTACTGCCTTAGACGTAGTTAGGATGGGGTGGTTGAACATTTATGCACCATTATGGCCACCTTATTGTAAGCTATTGTCTAAATCAATGTGGCAAATTGAATATTTTTATGGATACCCTGACCTGAAATGCCCGCATGATGGCTTATGGCTGTCACTTCCCAATGGTGGATTATTTATGATGGTGAGCCTTCAGTGATGACAAAACAGCCTGCGTAGCCTCCTCTGTGACTGAGGAGCTAACCCTGTAAATATTCTCAAAGGGCTGATTAGACTACTGACAAGGTGGATGCAAAAGTTTTACCAAGTTCATACTCGGGAGTGTTACTGTCCATATCTCTGCTGTCACCAATTCTGGGAAGATAGGGAGGCAGAAGTCAAAATTAAATACATTAATCTAATCAGGATAATTAAGCTCTTGTCCCAAACAGTACCAGTGGGTACCTTTGAGGTGCACTTAGGTTTTGTGTCGTCCATCTTGCAAAGGGTTACCAAAACATATGGGGCCTTATGAAGGGCCCTAGGGAAGGGTTGGAGCAAAGGGTGCAAGTGAGTCACACTTTCAAACCCTTTTTGCCATCCTTTGGTACAGAGCTATTGGACTGTGATTGGTGCTTCAATGCTCGGCTTCAAAGGGTGGTGGGGTTTTTTTTATGTTCACAGTTGGCAAATACGTGCATGGCTACGTCACAGGCAATACACAGTACAATACATAGTACCATAGAGGAAGCATACTTATAATATGCTTACTCTATGATAGTACATAGACAAAAAAAAGAAGAAAGAAATAAACACATAATTATTACGCAATATTATTATCAGATATTTGTCGGTGAATCTTAGTATACCGTATATTTCAGCAGATAAGACGATAGTTGAATCATTAAAAAAATCCGAGGTTTTCTTAATAGGACAGATACAAAAAAAAAAAGATTGAAATTTATATAAATTAAAATCATTATAAAATGAAACAAAACACTCACTTCAAATCGATGTATGTTGTTTGAACAGTTTTTACTCCTTTTTTTCCATAGTTTTACTGTTAATCAAGTCAAAGTTAACCGGAGTTGCATCCATATTTCCAATTTAAGATAATATAAATTTATATTTTTTTCTCATAGCATATAACAAACTGGTGAAAACTCGTGACTTTATGTTCAACATCTTGAGGTAATTTCTGTGCAATTTTTGTTTTCTGTCGAATTACCAGATTTTTTTGGTTCATGAAACGATTGCACCAACCTACTGTTGCTTTCAAGTCTTTGTCTTGTTCTGGATTGTGCCGTGCCGACTTCTATTTTTGACCATATTTCTTGTAACAATTCTGTCTCTGTTCTAGTATCCATTCTGCCACGTTATTCTCTAAATCTGGCCAGCAAGCAATTTCTCTCCTCAAAGCACATTTCTTCATAGCCATTTTTTTAATGGTATCTTCATCCTTCCTCCAATCCCTTAACATCTTCTCTGTTACGTCAAAAGCCCTTTCTGCAGCACAGTTTTTTGATTCTTTAGCCTTTTTTACAACTTTCAACTTGAAGCTTGTTTCATATTACTACAATACAAAACATATACAATACTGAAGGAGGCTTTTTCCACACATCGCTCTATTTCATTGCGTGAAAAAGTACAAATGCCGTTTCAACTTAAGTCACTGGCCACCACAAGCTGTGGCCTATAGCGATAGCTTGCTCGGCTACGGAGCTGAAGGTTGCAGGCGTAGGCGTTGCGAATAGTCAAGGTCACATTACCCGGATGCCCGAATCAGTGCGAATGTTTGCAACAATCGCAAATCAGTGATGCCAGATGCAAGAAAATAAAATTCGTTCTTTCGAAAAATTACAACTGGGATATAATTCTGCATTCGCTATACAGTATTATTATCAAAATTATGATTGCTGATTTAAACTGAATTCATAGGCCATTGATAGTTTAGGGGTCTTCTTATAGGGCAGATATATGCTAAAACTATAAAAAAATTGATGAAAATTTACACCGCGTGTTATCTGAAGGTCGTCTTATCTGCGGAAATATACGGTATTATCAAAATTATGATCGCTGATTTAAACTGCATTCATAGGCCATTGATAGTTTGGGGGTCGTCTTACAGGGCAGATATATGCTAAAACTATAAAAAATTGATGAAAATTTACACCTTGTCTTATCTGAAGGTCGACTTATCTGCGGAAATATACGGTATATGTTAGAAGTTTGTTAATCTCTTCTGAAATGTTTTTACAATATGAAATATCTTAAGGCGAAGAAGTGTGAATGATATGAAAATGGTATGTCTTTAGCCTAAACACATTGCAATTCATCCTTTCTTTAAGAAGTGTTGTAATCTGTTGTGTGAGTAGGAACTAAAATGATATCACCTTAAACATGATAGTACGTATAGAGTAAATGCATCAACATGTACCTACATACTTAGATAACTGATTGCAACTCTTGAGATTTTAATTGCAGTAACATTTATTCTAAAATATGTACAAATGGTTTCCATATCTATGTCTATGCCTATTATGTAGCAGCAGTTACTATTGTGATTATAGTTAGTCAATTAAAGGTGAATATTTCTTCCTTTATCAGTGAAAAAGATTTGTTTCATTCATATAGTTAAAAATTTTCCAAAATTTCAGTTTTTCTTCAAGGCTGGGAAAAAATCAGAAATAAAGTATTGTTTTCCCAAAATTTCCAGTGTTTTCCAAGACCTCACTTCTCCAGGGTTGTTACAAGTCAGGGAAATCAGAGAAAAGTCAGGGAATTTGAAATGGGTCAGGGAAAAGTCTGGGAATCTCATCCATTGCGTCAGGGAAAATGTATGCCATGTCACGCGATTCGGAAGAACCCCTGTGCTGTCGGCTAGCTGAGTTGCCCTGAGTCAGCCAGGTGCCGAACTAGTCCGTCTTTCCGTCGCACAGAAGAGCGCTGCTAGCCATTGCTAGAATTTTTTTTTTAAAGCATTGGTGGCCAAGATATTAGAAAAGTCTCCACTTCAGACAAGATTTGCAAGGCTATCTAGTTTTGTGATCCGTAGTTGATAGTGAAATCCTAAGATGCAGCTCTTGCTCGCTTCCGGAACTGTCTCTCAATGCTGCAGCTAAGACAGTGGTTCTCTGCTTTAGAGTTCGACTCCCTAGAAGCTGAGTTCAAGACTTTAATTAATAAGCCTGCTGTCTCTGTGGGCTTGAAAGAATATGACCGAGACCACACCCGTCTTGATCACTTTTGGAGGTGCATTTTAATGTTGCAGAAGTGCTCTGGATTAATGGTAGATTTGATCCACATGATTTTAATATTGAGCCATGGAAATGCCTTTGTGGAGAGGTGATTTTCCACAAACGAAGAAGTTATTATCGAAAACCAACTCCCGCAGACACTGGTTGCCCAAAAGCAGGTGTACGACACTGTGAATTTGGCCAGCAAAATTCTTAACTTAGAAATTAGTGACAAAATGATTTCAAGAGTTCAACATGCGTGCGCAGAGTATGAAGAGGCACGAAGGGAGAGAGCAAAAGAGACAGGGAAAAGGTGCAGAAGAGAGAAGATGAAAGAATGATTATAATAATTTATTAGTTTCGTTTGATCATGGTACACAACATTTAAACAAGTCAAAAAAATACAAAACAATAATTCAGCGATGGTACACAGATAATACACAGGCGTTTGATATGAATATGTATAAAATACAATATAAAAGTTCCCTTATGCGAATCATCCTCTAGAAATTCTTACACTCTGTAGTAAGTAGGCTTTACTAATTATAAATATCTCCCTGACTTTCACTTTGAAAATATCCTTGGAAGTTATGGCCTTAATGATATTAAGTAAAAGCGATAAAGGGTGCTTCTTTTCGAACTCCTGGCTGACCCATTTTCACGAAAATACTTACCCTGCAGTTTGTTTGTTAAGTTATCGTTAAGGTTAACAACATACATATCAAATGACAAGAACGAAGGTATACAAGGAATATGAAAAAAAGAAAATGGAGGTAGTTTTTTTATGAGATTAGGAACCATCGAAAAATGAGCTTAGACTATAAAATGCTTTGTTTATTAGAAAAGTCTTCAGGGACTTTTTGAATTGTGTGATTGGAGATATACTTTTGATATCCAGAGGAAGTCGGTTGTATATGATGGGGGCCTTTTTGGCTTTTTGACAGGCTATAATCCAGGATATGGATGTCCGTTTTGTGTCTGGTGTTGTAGTGGTGGAAGTCGCTATTTGCTGGGAACAGGGTGCTAAGGAAAACTGCACAGTTTAAAGTGAACAGAGACGGAAGGGTTAAGATTCCTAATGTTTTGAATAGAGGCTGTTCAGGACTGTGATAGGGAACCCAACACATCGCTTTCAAAGCTTGCTGTTGGAGTGATAAAGCATTGGTAGCATAGGATGAGTTTCCCCAGAAGATGATGCCATAAGTTAAGTGGGATTCTATTTTGGCTGAGTACAGGAGCTTCAGGGTATTGATAGACACTATATCCCGCATCCTATGGATAATGATAATGCCCGTGGATAATTTCTTATTAATGTTGTCTAAGTGTAGACTCCAATCGAGATTTTCTGTCAGATGAATGCCAAGAATTTTCAGAGAGGAAGACCTGGCCATTGATGAATTCCTCATTTTAATGAGGGGGCTTTCGTCGGAAACAGACCACTTTGTATGAAATTTTAGGAATACTGTTTTGTTATTATTTATCAAGAGAAGGTTAGAGTCATACCATTGGACCATTTTTTCAACTGATAGATTTGAATTATAGACAAGATCTCTTAAACTGGCAGATTTGAGCAAGCAGGATGTGTCATCTGCATATAACACAGATTTTCTAGGAGTTAGATGAATGGGGAGACTGTTTACAAAGATTATGAATAATAGGGGCCCCAAGATGGATCCTTGTGGTACTCTATTTGTCACTGCATGCATGTTGGGTGTAGCATTTACATAACTATTGAACAAGATCTTGGTTTAGCAGACTGCCTGCTGTCTGTTACTTAGGAAAGACTTTAACCAATTAAGGGCAGTCCCCTTTACTCCAGATTTGGTCAATGTATTTGATTTAGGGTATCGAAAGCTTTTTTCAAGTCATAAAATATACCAATCGTGAATTAGTTTTCATCTAATGATTGGTAAATATCATTGATGAATTGAAATGGCGCAGATGATGTGGAACGAGTTTTCCTGAAGCCATGCTGAGAGTCATGAAGCACCCTTGATTCCATGAAATGTATCAGGAGGTTGTAAAAAAACTTTTTCAAATACCTTTGAAAAGGCAGAAAGAACTGATATGGGCCGGTAGTTGCTTGAATCAGCACTGTTCCCTTTTTTTAGGACAGGGGTAACATGAGCATACTTTAAATTGATAGGAAAACGACCCTCAGCAAAGGACATATTAATAATATCAGCCAAAGGGGTTGCAATAAATTGGATAGAAGCTTTTACAATTGGCATTGGTATATCATCAACTCCAGAAGAATATTTGTTATTAAATGAGTTCACTATTTTTCTTATTTCATAAGTATCTGTTTGCACTAAAAAGAATGTATGGGGATTTGATGGGGATAAACATTTGAACTGACCAGCCTTTGCCAAGTGTGCTGGGATAGTTGAAACAGGTTGACAGAATTGCAGATTAAAATTCTCAGCTATTTCCAGAGGGTATGCTGTACTTTGGCCATCATAAACGACGTATTCTGGGTTTGGTGTATTTGTTCCACTTTTGGTGTTGTTTCTTATTACATTCCAGGTGGATTTCATTATGTTACTGGAGGAGGATATAAAACCTATCAATGGAGGCTTTCTTGTGGTTTATAACTAATTTCTTGAATTTTTTAAGCTGGGTACAATAGAGTTCACGAAGACTCGGATCAAGCTTACTTTTTTTGTGAAGGTCACGTAGAGCTTGACTCTTGTCAACCAGATCTTTTGAATACATATTGCTTTTCAGATTCCAAGTATTTTGTTTTACCTTTCTCAGAGGAAAATTCGAGTTAAAATGCAATAGAATAGTATTCAGAAACAAATGAAATTTTAAGTCAACGCCTTGGGCATGGGAGATATCTTCCCGTGATATAGAAAGACAAAAGTCCTCTATGACATTTGAAGTAAAAAAACCTCTTAGATATGTGGGGATTGAGCTTAGGGTCGGATGGATTATTTACAATTAGACTGACACTCAATGCCGAGTGGTCAGAGAAACCTGTATCAAAAATGGTACAGGAGAGATCAGTAATTGGTGCATCGGATATTAATAAATCGATGAGATCTGACGAAGAAGGTGTAACTCGTGTCGGGTCCTTATTGATGATGTTAAGCCCATAACTTTTTAGCAGATTTATCATTGAAGTTTCTCGGAGGAATTCCCCAAAACGTTTACATTTAGATCACCACAGAGAACAATGTTGTCTATATTTTTAGCAAAAGATGATGTCAAGATATCCCTGAAATTGGAAAGGAAAGATTCAAAATTCCCACCAGTACATGCAAAAAATACCATATTTTATACGGTTAGATTTTAGATGTGTTTAAATTTTACTTGTTGGCAAATATCCGTTAGTCATGTTATTATAAATAATATTGTAATAAGAAGTGACTTTTCTAACGTTTTAAATTAAGTTCTTGTAAAAACTGTGTTAAAGAGAGAGGTGTTTGGATTCTGGTTTATAATTCGAGTGGTTTGACTTGATTTCTGCAGTATTTAAGATAACGCTATATCTGTTACATTAAATGATCCCCCTAATGTAAAGGAAAGATTCAAAATTCCCACTTGGGGACCGGTACATGAAAAAAATACCATATTTTATACGGTTTGATTTTAGAGTTATGGCACAACATTCAAGATCTTTCTTCTCGCTGGTAATAACCTCAAAACACCTCGTGCCAAAATTTTCCCTTACATAAATAGAATTCCCTTGGCGTAATGCCCACAAAAGTAAGAGATTAAGTTAAAGCCATTTACCCTTAGCACTAGGAGCTCTTTTTGAGTTAACCATTGTTCACAGAGCATCAAGATATCATACTTAAACTTATGAAGTAGAAACTCAAGTAGTAAAACCTTGTTACTTATGGATTGTACATTGAGGAAAAGAAAATTTAATATTTTTGAGCTGTGGCTTGTTGGTCAGAATTTATTTGGTTTTGATATTGATATACCTGACTGTAGACGGGTTTGACACTTTGTCGGGTCACATATTTGATTTTGTACTGACACACTTTCACTGCTTTCACTATTGGTGACAGAAGAGGAGAGAACAAGTTGCTGTGCAGTATCACTAGGGGCACTTTCAGCTGTTCAGGGTGTTTTGGAGTACTAACTGAGGTGGTGGCGGCATTTGGCAACTGCAATGATGAGCCATTGCTGGGATTAAGGATAACTGGGCTACTACTGACATTAGGAACGACTGAAGTAGATGTTGTCATGGGCCCTGGGTTCCTGCTCTGGCTTGTGTTCTGGAGGGTTGGGGAGGCTACGCTGTCATTATTGAGACTTTTCTCTTTGGGGGATAAAATTTTCCCACACAAACATCGACAGGCCATTGCTTACCATCAAGTAGATTATCTTTAAGAGAAAAGGGGGCGGGAAAATTTCACAGCCGCCATAGCGTAGTTTGGAGGAATGGAAGACGAACCAATCGCATGAGATTTTTCTCTATTTAAGGTGTGGGCAGGTGCACTGTTACGCAAGTCATCAATTTCTGACAACTCCACAGAGTTTTTAACAGAAGGGTTGGAAGTTTTCTGCTTCAAAACATTCACTTGGAATTTCAAATTCTCGATGTCGGCTGCCATCTTGTTAATAGCGGACTTCTCAGATCGGCAGAGTAAACACTTCCAGAAAATTTCTTTAGACTCCCTCAGGGTATTTTTTACTGTCTCGTTCAGCTTTGAGCACTTGTGATGTAATACGTTAATGCACAGGAGTGGCAAGAGATAGCATTTTCATGAGATGTTAACTGAATAATGCACGAGCCACAGGACACAACATTGGCATTAGACGCCATTTTGAGAGGCACTCATTGACATTGGGGAAGAAGTTAAAGAATTAAGAGCCAAGAAAACCAAACTTTTGCTAGAAAACCAATTGGAGTGTGATGCTATCGACGATAGGCTGAGAGCACTATGTGGCCGTGTATAGCATTTCTGTGATGTTGCGGTTAGGTACGTTCTCGTCCACATCCCTGAATGTAGACTTTTCGTTTGATGTGTCAATTTTAATTTGACACCATATTTTGACTTTCATTTGACTCTAATTAAGTTTACAAGTTACTGTTTTTTGACTGTAATGAACCCTTTCGAGCCGAACGTCACGTATAGGAGTCAGGGTTTTCTTTGCGCAAAATGCCGGACGTCTACCATAAGCGCAGGAGATTTCTATACGCAAAGGAACGGACGACTCATATACACGTCATGGAGGGTGGGAAAGTGATCGCCGCTGAGGCGTTTGAGAAGGGGGTTTCTTCGACCCTTGGAGTCCCTACTCAATGGGTTGCAAGACCCTTCCCTCGGTAACTTCGTTCGACCCTCAAGCCCTTTAGCAGTCATGATCTCAGCATATCTCCGCCATCACTAATTGTATGTGCTGTGAATTTTCTTAATAAATATTCGTTGTCTATCCCAAAATATTAACCATTGAAATGAACTCCTTGTGTTTTGCAGTGTGTTTTCAAATTTTAATCTAAATTCTAGCTCTTATATTATCGGAGTTGTCTTCTGCTTTCTTTTAATCATTACTGTCCGATTAAAAACGTTAATATAACAACTAGAAATTCATTTAAAATTTTAAAATGATCAAGTAAACACGAGGAATTCATGTCAGACATCAATTCTCTCATGTTTGTAACAAATGATTGTTTAAATAAACCACTGCACATACAAAAAAATGACCGCAACCCCATGCTGTGAAAGGGTCTGTTTATGAGTCGGAGGGTCGAGACCACTTGCTGAGCGAAGGGTTGGTGCAGCGAAGAGAATATTCCCTTCGAAATGCCTCCGTACAGAGATGACCTAAGTCTCCTATGAAGCTCAGGATACCAAAGATATTTCCGTGAAAAGTTCACCGGCGTGAAAGGGTTAAGTTTACTAAGTTACTGTTTTTTTATGTGTTCATTGTAAATACTTTTTGTTTGATGTGTCAATTTAAATTTGACTCCATATTTTGACTTTAATATGACTGTAATTAAGTTTTCAAGTTTCTTTTTTCTATGTGTTCATTGTAAAGAAATACGTTTTAAAAAGAATTGAAATGTATTTTTTTCAAGAATTTTGTATTTTGTTGACTCTTACCCTTCAAAATTGTTGAATTGAAATGTATTTTTTTCAAGAATTTTGTATTTTATTGACTCTTACCCTTCAAAATTGTTATGTAATGATCGAAAGTAGAGTGTGAAAAAGTCAGGGGAAATTAAGATTGTTGTCAGGGGAAAAGTCAGGGAATTATAATTTGGGAATCTTGTAACAACCCTGTTCTCTAGCCAGGAGAAGTGTGTCACACTGTTCCCCTCCCTGAATCCTTATCATATGGTGTTAATTGTTAGATTTTCGTTGATACCAGCAGACATGGTCTCTTGGTAGAAAGCGGCTCACTTTGCCCAAGCTGGCCCCTTGAGAATTTTCATTGTTCTCTTCTGATCGTGTGTGCAGGTATCCACACCACGGTCAAATGTACGCCAACAGACACCAAGGCACGTGACCTTTAGCACTGGCAATTTCACCATGCCATCGAGTCACCTCGGCACATTACCACAGCAGATTGGAAACTCCAAGTCTTTACAAAGGTATGTGTATGTGGTTATGTATGCATGGCCGCTTTTACCCAAATTTCATTATGAAATGGTGTGTTGTGTGTGCGTTATATCAGTGGACTGATGTGGTTGAGATGACTTTTGGATAGTGAGTTTGATGGAAGACTTAATTGTAAGTTCCTGTGCAGTCCTACAGTTAAAGAGCAAATCCTGTGTCCATTGCCAGAATCCTTGTAACAAATTACCTACAATTTCAATTATCTTCTTCATTCACTTTGACATTGAAAGTTGCTCAGAAATGGGGAAAGTGGTCCAAAACTCATTCAATCACTTCCAAGTTTGACATGAATAATTGGCAGTTTTATTAAAAACCTTATTTCCTTAGTAATTATGGTGCAAACGGAACAGACGGTGAAAGTCAAAGTTTGCCTTAAAGTTTGAATTCCTTCAAGAAATGAAAATGTTCACTGATTGGTTGACGTGATCATGACATCACACCTCTGTTGTGGGAGTGAGCAGAGTAACTAAATAGCAGGGACATATGAGTCATAGTTGTTAGTATGTAGTCTGGTTAACCTGCGAGCAAGCCCCAAAGTCCTGAATGGAGAGTGGATTTGTTTAATCATGTATGGGAAATCTTCCCATATTGTTGATGCCATGACACATAGTGGTAGAATTTTTCTCCAAAAAGGAGATCTACTTGAGTGCTGAGATGAGGTGGAGAGCAATGGAAAAAATGCAAGTTTCCAATTCATACCTTCAGGACACTAATGTTGGAAATAGAAGCATGAACTTCATTAAATGGGTTTATAAATTCTTTATCTAATATATAAAAAAGAATGTTTGTTCGTGATCTATGCATTGGAGGTTAGCCCTACTGCTCTATGTCACACCCTGCTCTCTCTGCACACCCTCTCTCTCAATTTAGTTGGAGACAACATTGCTAGCTTGTTGCAAAGAAAGTGCTGATTTCTTACTGCTTCTCCAAAATCTGTACGTTTTTTCTCAAGTTCTACTAAACGATGGGAAATATTGAAAGGATGCTTAGTAAAAAAAGAAAATGTTAGTCTAAAAAAAATATCAGACATTCCTTGGTCCGCATGTGACGATGCTTGTCAACTGGAATGAAGTAGTTGAGGCACACTCACAGCCATTATATCAAATGATGAGAGAAGGAAAAGCCCAAAACAAGAAGTGAAGCTTTTGGATACGTTCGGCAAGTACAACGGTTAGAAAAAGTGATTCTTTCTATTTTGTGGGGTGCCTTGCTATCCAGATTCAACCTGACCAGTAAAAAGCTCCAATCAACAGATATTGACTCTTCTGTTGTTGCCAAACTCTACGGATCATTAATAGAATATGTCACAAGTATTCGAGGAGAGTTTGAAATCTACGAAAATGGAGCCCTTGTGAAGACTGGAATCACTGAGTGCGAAGAGTCGACCATTAAGAAAAAATAAACGGAAACATTTAGCAGGTGAAACCAGAGATCATGAAACTGAGCTGAATGGCGGAATCGGATTTAAGATTAACAACATCCTGGTCATCGTTGACAGACTAATTGCGGAGTTAATAAAACGGAAAGAAGCGTACAGTGTCCTTAGCACAAGGTTTGATTTTTTTACTAATGGGGTAAACATGAACAGTAATGATCTCAAAGAAAATGCAGCAAGATTAAGCAAAGAATACCCAGATGATTTGCCAGTTGCAGAAGAATTCAGTAATGAATGTCTCCACTTCTTTGGATTGATCAGGACAATTGAAAAGGAAAACCGCCCACGGACAATCCCATGAATTTGTGAGCTACTGTATGAGAATGGTTTACAAGACCTGTACCCTTACGTTGACATTGCACTAAGGATTTTCTCAACAATGCCAGCATCCAACTGCTCTGTGGAAAGATCATTTTCTGTCCTCCGTAGAATAAAGAACTATCTTAGGTCTACAATGACACATGAACGCTTGAACTGGTCCGTAGTTTTATCTATTGAATCGAACATTACGAAAAGGTTTAATTATGGTGATATAATTGACTTGTTTGCTGCCGCACAGATGAGAAGAAAACGGATTTGAACATAGCTTGCGTCCTGCATCTGAATTGTGCAATGTACAAATATACTTTTAACAAGTTTCTTTTATAATATAGTGTTGAAGCAAATGTTACAATTGTGTATGTCATATTTGCTAGAATATTGTCTCTTTTATTTGCAATAATTTGTTTTTCGTACTTTATATAAGTACTATCAATTTGTAATATTTGTAAAAATTTTATTTAAACCCGAGCTGGAATCCTGGGAACTATTTATCCTAAGCATTCGCCGGGAAAGACTTATAATAATAATAATTTATTCGCACCGAATTGGCAACATACATTGCATGGTTTTGTCAAGGGTCACATGAAGATAAACATCAAGTCATAAAATAAAGTACAGTAAAATGGGTTTACATACATTCATTTAAATATTCACAGATATCATAATAGGCTTTACATGCCAAAAAGTTTCGTAATTTGACCTTGAATGAGGAAGGGGGACAATTTTTTAACTCAACCGGTAGTTTATTGAAAATAATGGTTGGTGTATGATGAGGTCCCTTGAGAGCTAGAGATAGATGGTGACTTTTGAGGTGAATCCTTGAAAACTTAAATCCTACATAATTATTATACTATTATATTTAGTTTCACCCAGTATTTTGTTTCTTCCTTTGCATTTTGATATGAGGTTTAATATACCAGAGAGCATGAGTAAAGTAGGCAAAGATTTACATTAAAAACAATAGTAATATGGCAAAGGATAACAATGTGGCATGTGGCGGAGGGGGGGATCTGGATATATATATATATACACACACACACAACAAAAGGTTCGCCAATAGGCCACAACAATAAAAAATACACTGGACAGGGGGTGGGGAAAGAAAAGTAAAAAGAGAGAAGACTTACAGGGAACGTTTCGGGCATGTAAGCCCTTCCTCAGCTAGAGAAAAAGTACCGCTTCAAAGGTAGGGGAAGGGAAGCAGGGAAAGAAGGGAAGTGAGGAGAAGTTGTGGTATATGGGAGGGACGGGAATGGGCGCAGTGGTGCCACGCCTAGATATCTATGGGGGGAGTGCAACAAAGTAGGGAGGGGCGTGGGTGTGGGTGAACTGGGATGAGAGTGGAGAATTGCGCCTGGCTGTCCAGAGGAGTGCAACAAAGTTGCTAAGTTG
This sequence comes from Pyrrhosoma nymphula, assembly GCA_963573305.1. Taxonomy (NCBI): domain Eukaryota; kingdom Metazoa; phylum Arthropoda; class Insecta; order Odonata; family Coenagrionidae; genus Pyrrhosoma; species Pyrrhosoma nymphula. The sequence goes on from OY754327.1 coordinate 10,852,805, forward strand.
GGAGGGGGTGGAGGAGGGGAAGAAAAGCCATCGGAGGAGGAGGGGGGCAAGTAAATGGACGAGAGTTTAGTGCATAATATTAAGACCGGGTGGGGAAAATGCTCTACAATACCAAATAATTGAGAGTTCAGTATTCCTGAGTTGTGTGTTCGAAGTGTCGGCAGTGAGGGCGTGGAGGATGGTGAGACGGAAGCAAGAGTCTAATTGGAGGTTGTAAGTGGAGGCATGTTTGGGGACTGGGAAGTTGGGCAGGGCAGCTCGGTGTCCGTTTATCCAGATGGACAGGGCATTGCAGGTCTCCCCGATATAAAAAGAAGGGCATACTTTACACTGCAGTCAGTATACCATGTTAAAGGTGGTGCAGCTGCCGTGGGAAAAGATAGGAAATGGGGTGGGGTTGTTGGGACTGAGAAGAGAGATCACATATTAAATGGCAGGTTTTACAATGAGGTGTATGGCAGGGAAAGGTACCGGGGATATCAGGAGGGATCAAAGTGGGACGGGATTGGTGGGGGCGTAGAATATTGTTGAGAATAAGGGCTTCTCGGGTTTCCAGCCGGGTGAGATGGTCCATAGTCTCTGTTTCGAGGTCCAACACGACCCTCGTCATCAGGGATGCTGATGGTAATGCCACAGGATGCCCGCAATATATAGTAGCTCAGGTGTCTTCTGAGTTGTCGTCATTTTGGCGCCAATTTTCCCTATTGGCCTTCAATTCTCTTAGTATAGGCAGCCATGTGTTGCTCAGGGAGAAACCTGCATCACGATTGAAATTATTTCTCTCCATCCGGATCTCAATAGCTTCGTCAGACGGTCCCAAAAATTGGAGGAGCGGCACAGCAACTTGACTCCATCAAAGTTTGTCTTGGTTGCATGTAATGCCATGCTCAGCCACTGCCGATTTATCCGGTTGTCCCAATCTCATGTGCCGTCGGTGCTCCTTTAGTCGAGTTTCAATTGTTCGGCCAGTTTCCCCGATATAGGCTTTTCCGCACCCACAGGGAATGTGGTAAACGCCAGGGACTTGAGTCCGATAGGGTCTTTGGCACGTACGACCAAGTCTCTGATTTTGGCAGAGGGTTTGTGGATGGTCGTGATTTTGTGTCTCCTTAAAATTCTGGAGATCTTGCCAGAGATGGAGGAGACGTATGGGAAACAAGCTCGCACCAAGTACTACTCGCACATCCCTAGCGGCTTGTGATGCCTGCTTGGAATGTGTGCCATTTCTGGAGTTATCACACTCCGGTGAGAACATTCGTAATTTCATCTTGCAAACCATTGAAGATTGGGGTGTCTCGGACAAAATTGTGAACATTGCACGATATAATGGATGAAACATTGTTTCAGCACTTGAAGGGAGTCCATTTAAACAAATTTCCTGTTTAGCTCATACTCTTCAACTAGTTATCAAAGGCCTTTTTGAGGTCCACCCAGGCCATTGATAGGTTTCGCTTATGCTGAATGGCATCCTGGCATGTACATCTATCAGTGAGTAGGTATTCTTTGCTTCCTGTGATTTCCCTCTTTGAGCCCCTGAGTTCATTCACCTCATCCCACACAGGATGGACATGATGTAGGATAAGGTTGCTCAAGATTGAGGTGAACGCCTTATATACAGTGTTGAGGCAGGTTATGGGGCGGTAGTTCTTTGGATTGGACAAGTCTCCCTTCTTAAGTATGAGAACAGTGCGTCCCTCAGTCGGCCAAGGTGGAATTGGTTCTCTGGCTTTCTGGAACGATGTGAAGATTCTGGCAATGTGTTGGTGGGTCAAAGTGAATTTCTTTCACTAAAACTTGTTCACAGCATCCATTCCTAGAGCCTAGAAGTTCTTCTTGCCATAGAAATGTGTAGATTGCCACACATTCTAGTGAGCTCAGTCAGCTGATTGTGAAAAGTATTGTAAGTATGTAGCTCTTTTCAGGAGATGATGTTTTCTTAATAAAATACCTGAAAAAGACATTTTAAACTGAAATAAAAATGAATTTGATCCTTTTTTATTGAATTTAGTTTAACAATGCAATATAAGCATATAAAAAGCTGGTTGAATTTCAGGTATAAATTTTAAAAAGAAAAGTGTTATATGGGGATAAATACATACGTTAATTACATATGTACGAATGAAGCAGTTGGCAGAGAGAGAGAGAGAGAGTTGGGAGAGTGGAGTGGAGAGCTTCTGCAAACCAATCTTCAAATTGGTTACTACTGATGATGAGAGTAATAATTATGATTCCAATGGCAAGACTTGCATTTTGTTGCAACCCTGTTCAGCCACCATGTACCATGTGACTGTGCTACATCATTGATGTTGTGCAATTGAAACAAGAAATACTGTAGAAACAAAGAATTTTGTTCTTTTCAAGAGTTATTCTTTGTTCTTCTATGCCAGGCCTGATTTTAAAAACTTTCTTGTTACATTTACTGTGCATATCAAACTTGGGAGCGATTAAATGAGTTTTGAACCACTGTCCCTTTTCCTGAGTAATTTTCAAAGTCTAATCAGATGAAAAGATACTAGCCTTTCATACTGGCTGTAAAAAAATCATTGAATTGAATGAGGTGAAGAGTTTTCTTTGTGGAATTTTGATGGATTTCCATTTTTGAAGATCATGTGGTTGATGTAAGTCTCAGAGTCTAGTCATTATGGTCAAACTTGGGCCCTGTATCATGATAATTGTGGAATTTGTGTTCTTAGTGGTGCACTGGTGTCAATGCTATTTCTCTTGTGTGAATCATCATTCATTTTCCATTTGGGCAAGGGCCTAGCCACGTTGAAACACTGGTTCCCATAAGAACACCGAAGTTAAACAACGTTGGGCTCGGACGGTGGTTGGATGGGTGACCCTCCTCCATACCTCGACCAGGCATGGATGGAGAGATGATACTCCCTCCATACCTATACCGGGAGGCCGGAGGGAGACCCAGACCGGGCCGGTTGGAGGGAGGACATCCTCTATACCTGGTACTGGGGTGAGGCAGAGGGAGGCCAATCCTCCATACCTCTACCGTGGTCCCCTGTCTGCAAGTGGCAGACAGGCATGGGGTTGGCACAATGGACCAAGAAAAGTCTAAGTGCCCGGGCTCCTGATGAAGGCCCCCCCAACAACAATCTAATTAATCTATTTTCCATTTACTTGCTTCTCCATTTAGTGTGACGTCACCCCCCGAGAAGACAAACTCTGACTTTGGACCACCTACATTAGGACTGTTTGACACTCTTAGTCCTCTTCCTGGTTCTGTTGTCTCATCTCATAAAAATAGCGCATCATATTTGTCCCCATCGGGAATGGCTTCGAGTGTACTGTCTTCTAGCCAGCCGACTGTTTTGACATCACCTGGGACATCTGTTGGCCAAACCACCCATCACCTCTCTCAGGAGACACTGCTGTTTGGGAGGTTAGTGATCTGTATGCACTCTGTTATTCCTCTGCCGAAGTATGTTTCAGCCCTGGCTGTAAATAATAAATGAGAAGCCCTCATAAAGAAAATGAAGTCACTTGTCATATAATGTGTATTCATTCCTCCAGTAAAAGATGGTTGACTGTGATATGGTCAACCGTTAGGGTTAACTATTAATCTTCGGACTATGTACTTCGTTCTTTTGGAGATTTTTCCCTTTAGGAGTGCCAAGTTTAGATGACAAAGTTATGCATCGATCCTTGTTTGTCAAGGGTAGTTGAACCGCTAAATCAACATGAGAGTGTATGTATGTGTGTGTATCTTTATGTATAAATTGTGTGTATATGTATGTATAAGTATACAGTAAGTCCTCGATTTATGTACATAGTTCTGATTTATGTCTGATTCAATGACAGGTCTATGCTAGCGAGTGCCGTCGGAATATTTTTCCAGTTTTAATTTTTATAGTAAATTGTTTTAATGGAATGAAAACAAAAAATACTTTCCATATAACCTGTTTGCCTCTTCAGTAGCATGAAAATCATTATATATTTTGGTTCTTTCATTAAAACATAAGTTAATCCTGTAATACGATCACACCCCCTTAGAAAAAATTACCCTTGTCATATTGATGACGAGTGATGTGCATCCTTTCGAGCAAGCAATATGCGACCATTTGGTGTTGGTGCTTTTTAGTCAGGTGTGCAGGGTGTCTACCAGTCAGGAAAAGTCAGGAATCTGGGAAAAAGATGGGAATTTAATAATGTCGGGGAAAAAATGTGGAAAAAGTCGGGAATTCGCTGCAAAATAATAAAAATTCAGGAAAAGGACAAGTGATGGTTGCTAGCAAATCCTCACGATAAAAATTGGAACGGCAGACATTACGAAAATAGATCTTCTATTTCCCTTTTTGTCCATTTGTCAGTATCAAGGAGGTGTTCTATTAAACCTCACTGGTCAGTATGTGTGTGAGTTTGAGACGTTGGTCGTTCGATTATACTAGACGTGGGCACCGTTTCCTGCATGCCACTGCGCGAAAAATGGGCTCGGTCGGTTGCAGGCTGAAGATGGTATATGTACTTCCCTCCTGCCCATGAATGATTATTTCAAAACAATGACCTTTACCACGGTTATTACAATGGTACCAAAGATTCAAGCGATCTATAGATCGTACTATAGTACGATAGTGACATTTTCCATTTTGCATTTTGCCATATCTCTGAGGGTGCAACTCTGTTGAATTCCTCTAGTTATATTTTGTTTAAACCATCGCGTCCTAAGTTTCTACGCTGCGCATCATCATCGGGTGGAATAAATTCAACTTGCTGAGGAATTGCAGTGCTTTCTTTCACCCTTATCACGAAGGAATCCCATTCGGTAAAGCCATTTCATTTGCATTTGTCATTGAATTCTGTTGCTTCATTACGCCACACTCCTGGCGGACGTGTTCAAGAATTTTAGAGCCGTTTGTTTCGGCGTATACAAACTCGATCCTGCGTGGTATTATACCGTGCCGAGGTTGACATTTGATGCAATGCTGAAGCATACCGAGATGGAACTCGAACTATTGACTGATTGCGACATGCTACTCATGATTGAGGAAGGAATTAGAGGAGGAATTTCCAAATGCTGTAAAAGATATTGCGAGGCGAATAATAAATATATGGAAAACTACGATTCTGAATTGGGTTCTAATTATATTATGTATTATGAGGCGAATAACTTGTATGGTTGGGCTCTATCAAGACCACTACCGTATGCAAATTTCAGATGGCTCACCCCCGATCAAATCGACATCAAAATCGAACAAATTCCAAACGATAACGAAACGGGATATATTCTTGAGGTAGATCTAGAGTATCCGCGATACCTGCATGACAAGCATTCAGACCTCCCCCTTTGCCCCGAGAACAAAATTCCACTGGTCAGGAAACAAAAAAAAATGACTCGAGAACAAGACGAAATATGTTATTTATTTATTTATAGATTTTAACGTTTGCCCAAAAAAATAATTACAGGGAAAACAAAACAAAAAAGAAGAAAATACAAAACATATTGCATTAAATTGAATTTTACAGAAAAAACCATATCAAGTAATTATATTATTTAACAATTTGCAAAAGAGACTTCTTGTTTGACGTAAATCAATCATATCACAGTAGTACATGTTAAAAGATCGACACATTCTATTCAGTGGTGAGTTTTCACAGTAATTTGACTTTACCATGCTCAACTTAAATTTCCTTGATAACCTCACATTGATACTACGCACTACAAAATTAATTTTTCTAATTAAGTCACTATTTTCTCCAGTATTAAGTAAATTATATAAGTAAGATAGATCACACATGGTTCTTCTTTTTTGCAAATATTGAAAATCAAACACTTTTACCAAAGTTTCGTAACTAACGTAATTTGCGTACATTGGGTAAACATTATATTGGGTATAATATAGATAACCTAAAAACCTTTTTTGTACCCTCTCCAATATTTGAACATGTTTCTTACGTAACATGTTATTCACTACGTCAACTTGAAACAAGCTCTCTCGCTAGGCTTGGTACTCAAAAAAGTGCACAGAGTCATTCAATTCGATCAATCGCCTTGGTTAAAGTCAGGTGTATCCCGAAAATTTGCAGGATTTGGAAAGGGTATATAAGGAAGTGACAAGAGATCCGTTTGGTTATTTGATTCTGGACCTCAGACAGGACACGGATGAGCGGTTCCAATTTCGTACTAAAATCTTTCCCGAAGACGAGGTAACTGAAGTATACATGCCCGAGTACGATGAAAAGATTAAAGAACAATAAGCATTTGCTTCACGTGTTAAAATCTGCCTAGCCTAAATTACGCTCTGCATTAGTAAAGACTTCAGATAACGAGTTAATCAAAGCCATTTGTGACTGTTGATTGAACACGCTCAACAGGAATCACAAGTTAAACACGAGATTAAAACATAAACTCGCCAAGCATCGTAACACTTTGAGAGCCTTGGCTTCGCGACTTACACCCTGTCTGGATACAGTCAATTTCATTTTTTATCACAAATTATTACTGCTGTGCTCAATGGTATATTCTATATACTCTTTCGGAAAACACTGTGAAAGGTGCTGCACTCAAATATATTTTAGTCAGTTTCTTTAAATGTGGAAATTTGGCACAGATTTTCCAATATTGAAATTGTTCGACTCTGGCGAAAGAAGTGGTTCCTCTTAGTATTGGTCCACCTGCTCTTCTGCTGTCTTCCCCTTCCCTCATTAAATGGATGCATTGGTGGACATCAGCTGAGAGTAGAATGCCCACATGCCATGAATTTTCTTGTTGGAGGTTTTCTTTGTTTTTTAACCCTTTCACTGCTATGCACGCATATGTGCGTTTGGGTGGAGAAGTGCTATTAGCACTTACACATGCATATACATATTCATTTTAAAGTGCAGGAGTTTAAGTACCAACGCGAAAGTTTACGTGCTACGTTGAGCACCTTCTGGATGAAGCTTAGGGGTGAAAAGGTGAAACCAGAAGTGGTATTTGATGCACCACGCAATATCTTCGCACTGCAAACATTGTAAACTGCGAATCTATCATTCAAAAATCTACAATACAGCCACACTTAGCTGGTCATTCTACCTTAACAAGTTGAAAAGATCATTGGTGGATAAAAAACAAACGCAAGTTTCATGATGGCTACAGTCGCCACGGCGAAAGAAGTCCGATGACAGCTAGAGCGGCCGAGTAAGTGGGAGGGGGCAGTGTTGCCAGGTGGGAGGTGACCGAGAGCGTCAAGTTCGCGCGAGGGGACGACGGGGAGGGGTGCCTTAAGGAATCCAACTTTTTGGGAAGAATTGCTAGATTAGTTAGCTAAAATTGGCAAATTAATCACAAAAAAATAAAAGGCCACATTAAAGGGTAGAGCGTTTCAACCTAGGAATTAACTTTGCTTATAAAAGTCTCATATTATAATATGATATATCGCTATATATGGCTACAATCGTAAAGGAATAAATGTAAACAAAGAAGTGCTTCTGACTTAATTTGTATTATTTCAAGCTTGTTTACAAGCAAATGGAATAATAACATGTTAACTCATTCATTTGGAACACAACATATTTTTGATTTTCCAGTAATTAGTGTAAAGGGTATATTCCTTCAAGCTCCCCTGGTGAAGAAGAACGTCGCGTTGATCTGAAATGCAGAATAATCCATTATTAGTAAAATTCCTGCCTGAAGTTATCTTGGTTTTTAAACATACAGATATTTTTATGATTACGTACCGTTTTCTGGGAGAGATTATTTCCCCGTTCTCTGATAGAGCAGATTCGTCACCTGTCGTTCCACTGTTGAAGCTACTGTCACTGCTGCTATTTGGATTAATTATCAAAGTTTGCACACTGCACTCCACAATGCCATCAGTATGAATGGCCTCATCGATGATGGACGAAACTTTCCGGACAACATTATTCCAATTTGGAGCACTCACGTTAAGGATGGCTTCCTGCGTAAGCAATTTCACATCTTGTAGCTTAAATGTCTTATTTCGCTCAGCTACATATCCTTTCACTTGCGCCCAAATCATTTCAATTGCATTGAAATGACAGTGATATGGCGGGATTCTCAGGATGTGATGCCCATTTTCCTTGGCGATTTCGTCGATTTCGTACATAGGAAAGCGAGGCTGGTGAAATTTGGAAAGAGCCAGTAGTTCCATCTTATTCATCCCCGGCTCCAATTCCTTCACATCCTTCCCTCGTAGCCAGTCGACGATGTCCTTCTTAAGCCATTTGCTGGTGGGACCCTTATTTATTCTAATGCTATGGTAAGGAGCGTTGTCCATAACAATTGTGCTATTCGCTTTGATATTAGGCAGAAGCTGGTTAACGAACCACTTTTTAAAAGTTTCATTCGTCATTTCTTGATGATAGTCCCCCGAGTTTTTATTGGCCTTGAATAAATGTGTGCAATTCGGGATAAAACCCTCTGATGTTCCGGCATGAAGAAGTATCAACCGGGATCCCTTTCCCACAGGGGCTGGCATGGTTCCTTTTGCCGTTTCATCAGTCCAGATTACACTTTTAGAATGGCCTGCATTTACCCACGTTTCATCCAGCCATACCACATCCTCAATGTTCACTTTCTTTATTTCTCTAAGAAATCTCCCCCGCCACGCCACTATATCACCCTTCTCCATCAAAATTTTCCTGTTCCCTGAAAATTGTTTCCACTTGAAACCCAGTCTCTTCAGCACAATCCTTAAACTTGTTTGAGCACCTTCGAAGAGATCTGCTTCTTTCAAAGAATGCAATAACTTTTGGACTGTCGGATACTCCTTCTCGTAATATCCATATATATGTCTCCTAATGGCTTCCTCGCTGAAATTATCCAGGCAGGTTTTCTGTCTTCTTCTCGGTCTCTTCTTCGAAGGTGTCCGCAGCACAGCACTCGGCTCCTTCTCGCTATTGTTGTCACCGTACTTCTCTTTCAGGATTCTCGACACTGACTTCGAGCTAACCCCGCAGGCTTGGGCAGCTCTTTCCATCACTCGTGCCACAGGAAGGATTGGGCCACCATTAACCTTCTCTTTTTCAAAATATTCATAGATGCTCACAATCATCTGGCGAGTTTGCGAGTGCAATGTAGCACCACGACCGCGTTTATTTCCGCTCATTCTATTGAATAATATAGAATGAATAACTACTGCACAATCGATGGAATGGAAAAGTATAGAAATATTACTATACTGCACTCTAAAAGCGCGAAAGTATAATAATCCGTACACTACAAACCCAAAAATTGAAGAACTAGTCACCGAAAACAAACTCACGAGCGAGGATTCATAAAGAGACTAAAAAGTGAAGGGCATGTGACAACGTTGTCAGGGTCGGCAGGGGGATGAGGTGGTGAAGGGGCTCTTCTATTGGCCCTAGGATCCGCGTGGCTCCGAAGGCACCTTTCACTTTTTGAGCTGTCATCGGACATCTTTCGCCGTGGCGACTGTAGTAAACTCCTGCTCCTCAATTCTTACACAACTGAAACAAAACAAGAATATGTATATGTAGCAAATTTGCACACATGCTGCACCATGATTCTTTTGTTTTTTTATTTAAAAGTATGTGGAAGATATTATTATTGTTAGTATTTTACTTCGTTAATCGCAGTCCTTTAATTATATAAATAATGCACAATTTACAAAAATGAATTTGTAAAATGTTAGTGTCATCATGCGACGAGGAGTCAAAAAAAAGGGAACAGCCAGTCTCACGAGCGTTTGAAAATACGTACATTCATTTGCTATTTCATGTAAGACCAAACCGATGACTGTGAATTTTAAAAACATTTCAGTAGATTCGTGTAATATTTTTTTATTTATTTATTTATTTATATCAATAACCTGAATACAGCCTCGAGGACCATTTTACATCAGGCGTTGTAACAAAGGACAACACATACAGCCATGTCCAGGGAGGAGAAAAATCCTCCCCTGTCGGGATTCAAACCCGCGACCTTTGGGTTGGCAGGTGAGGACGTTACCCCGCCACCACCGAGGCCGGCCGATGTATTTGAGAGGCTGAAATAATTAGTTTGTGTCCTCGAATATCGAATAGTACAAATAGGTCATTATTCGAGGTATTCGAGAATTGACTATTCAAACATCCCATCTCTAAATTATATGTAAGTTGTCAAAAAATGCTAACTTGCACAAAATTAAATCTTTTCAGTAAAAAAACTGATGAACGTACGTGGCGTCACAGAAAACAGAAGGACAGTAAATAGTCAGAGTAATTCTAATGCATCTTCACCACAAGAAGGTTATCTACTCTCGGTGTTCATTAGTTCAGCTTGTTTGTTTTGCTGTGTAAGAAATAACGTTTTACTGTTTCAAGTGTTCAAATCCCCAGCTTGGAAAGGGCCGACATCGTTCCACTCTTTTTTCCCAACCCCTTCGTTCTCTCTTGCCGCAAGGGGACTTAGGGGGAGCAGTCGAAGCACTGTAGGATGCGTTCCTTTATGAACACATATATTGGACCAACACAAATTACATGCATTAGAAAGCAAGGACAGCCGAGCTAAAGTCGCAATAACATACCAATGGTAACATAGCTGCCATGCTCCCTTGCCGGTTGGGGCGATTGTCCCAAGATGGACCACAGGGCCTGGCCCTGTGGTCATAGGCAGGTAGTTGATAACATGGGTCGCGAGTACGACCCAGAGGGTGCCGATTCCCTGGCCAAGGATCACTGACCGTGAGCCGATTCTAGTCCAGATGGTCAGCAAGGCAGTCACGAGCGTGCAGCCAATCCCTTGGACCAAGAATCCCACTCTGCATTGCTCCTCTGGGTTTGGCCAGGGTTTATGTACTCTTTTGGGGGTGCAGGGTCATCCCAGAGGAGTGGTAGTTACCCAGGGTGTTTTGGGAAGAGGTACAGACTTAAAGGCTCTGACGGGCCTTAAAGTTTGAGAATTTATGTGTGTGAGTGTTCTTGTTTTGTTTTGTGTTGCAGTGAAATCCAGAAGGGTCAGAACGATTCGTATTCGATTGGGGTCAAGGACTTGCCTGGTGTGGGGGGGGAGACTGGACGGGACACTGGTACGTGGGTCACGGTCTTTGGCTTTGTGCCACATGCTGTCAATGACGTCCTGGCGCACTTTGTGCATTGCGGCACCATCTTGGAGCATAGGTGGGGTGGTGTGGGTGGTGGTGGGGCTGGTGAAGATGGGTTGCCGTGCATCAAGTGCAACTGGCTGCATCTGAGATTCCGCACGGCAAGAGAGGCGAGGAGGGCCCTCGGCAAGAACGGGAAGGTGTTCGGCGGCTGTATGATGGTTGGCGTCATTCCATGCCAAGATATGGTGAGTGCCAGTTGATTGCTCTACCTCATGTGTAATGCATTCCTCACAAGTGTCTTATATGGATTCCGATAAATTTTTTGATGGGTCTGATATGCTGCCTCTTGTCTTAATCTCCCATTGTTTCAAAAGCATACTCAAGAATTATTAATGCATCTTAGGGTGGTATTCATAGTCACATATTATTTGAAGAATAATCGACAATTCATGAACAGAAAAGAATCATTGATTCTAGAATCAATGGTTGACAAATCTCTAATTATTGGCCTGGATCTCTGATTCATCAACTAATGATTGAACCTATGATTAATTGAACGAGTTAAGAGAAATTTGAAGTACCTGCAATATTTGATCCGTAAAAGGATATATTTTGATGTTGTTTACACATTTTAGCATTTTTATAAGTTTTAAATTATCCTTAAAATACCTCAAGAAAGCGTTCCTTTGAAAATAATTTTATATTAATTTCAAATAGCAATTTTTACTCTCTGGCACACAATGTACAGTAAGAATAATGGTGGTCCTAATGTATCCCACACCCTCCTAATCCGCGGAAAGTTGCAATCCTAAATCCCCCCCCTCTAAACAACGACCTAAATCAGCCACTGTCGTGTGGATTAGTGGAAGAACGGGCTGAGGGAAGCTGTTCTGGAAAGGTTATTTTGATCAGTTAGTTAATTGATTGCTGTCATATGAAATATGTAGGTGTAATGTTAAAATGAGAGTGACACATCTGATGAAGTGAGCTAACCATGAGTTCTCAGAAATTGAGAACTTCCGTGGTGGCCTACTCGGATCGTTGCATGAGACATGGATTGCATGCTCATTCATTGCTTGTCTGATGAGCATCATTACATTTTTTTGAGCAGGAAATCCTTTGTGGTGAAAAGGAGAACATCGTCCAGGGGCCAGAGCTGAACTTCCCGTCGCACCAGAGGAGTCCTGATGGTGCTCTTAGTGGCATTCGCCCCCTGGCAGTTGACGTGTCTTCTTCTTGGAAAGAGGTTAGGAACTGTGAATAAGAAAGTTTAATAAAATGGATGGAACCAGGCGAGCTGTAACGGAAAGCATGGCCATGTACATACATATATATATATATATCCATACTGCTGTGTGTTTATTTTGTGACATTTTTTGGCTTGAGTTGACCATGGCGTCCATCAAAAAAAGATGTTATCACCCTGAAACTAATGAATTGAATGTTTTTTTCTATCTGCGATGAAAGACTTTTATGGAATGCATTACAGAGTTATATTCCTTGATTTATTTCTTTCATTTGTGGTTCTGATTGGACAGTTTTCCATTTATGTTGTGAGTATTGAGGAAATGGGCTCCTGGGACAGGGCTCCTTGGATTTTTTCATATATAGTGGAAGCCCTATATAGCGAGAGCTCTCGGGATCTGAAAAATCACTCGCTAAATGGAACTCTTGTTAATGTCAAAGATGATTAATAATCACTCAGCCAATTCCTACAACTGTAATTCTAATTTAGCCATTATTGTGGGATTTTTGGTGAGTGGCGAAAACATTCTATTGAGATAGCTATTTAAAATCATATTTTTGAACACTTCAATTACTTATGTTCGTATTCACTTTCGATGACATCAAATTCCATGTTATATGTCGTACACTGGAATATTAAACGTTGAATTTTGACGCTCAGGACACGTGTACTGTACTGTGCATTGCTGTATTGTTATCGCCCCAATGTTTTGGGTGTGCCAAATTATTCATGGCTGCAAGTAATTGCAATGCAACTGACTATAAACGGCAAACACTTCGGAAACGAGAAAAAATGTCATGCCTCTTACCTCCCTAAAAAGTGTATAAAAACGGATATATGGTTCGGAGAAAGTTCTATTAATTGAAATTTGCAAAAATGCTAGATAACTTAATGACCAAGATATAGCCTACGGGGATTTTGTTCCACGCAAGCACCGGGCTGCTACATATCTTCTCCAGTTAAATGGTGGAAATAAAGGAGAGGACTTCAACGTCTGTAAGATCGTCTCAGAAAACAGTTGACTTCAGCTTTTCGGAATTATAGAGCCGAATATCACCACCATTTACGATTAGCCCTTAACAGTATACTGTCGTTTGTTTTATTATTATTACAATAATCATGCGTGGAATACTCTCTTGAATTAATGGAAACATAATTGTAACAAGTAAGTCCACATATGACAGTTGTAAGCGTGGAGTGGGAACACAACTCGGACTTTCAAGGATCGACTGCGTTTAGATAAGATGTGAAACTTTGTACCACTAGCGAATACGGTATCGGCGCCCGCAAGACGTATTTTTCAAGCGATAGTACACGTGGCAGCCACTAGGTGGCAGGGCACATCAACATTTTTATGGCTCACTATTTTTTAGACATTCCATGGTTCATATACGTGATTTGCTGTGAGTTTCAAATGGGAGGCAGAAAATTCCAAAGATTGTAAGTTCCGAAATGTATTCCATCACGATACACATACATAATATCTTCTGCCTTACTTACATCTAGCGGGAACTTGTATTCGCATGCCATCCTGCCAGTGAGCCTGATTGCAGGGGGCATATGGCAAGGATGCACTCTTTGTGGTGTGAGATACATCCAGAACACGACCACCTATCGCAGCAGAATCTGTCCGATTATGCCAACCACCTGCGAAAAAAGGAAACTCTCCACCAACTGCCAGTTCAGAGGACACCACCAACCTGACCACCCTCCCTGGCATAGGCAGCCTCTCAACCTGAGGCGAGAACGGCATTTGTGTCAAAGTCTGCTAAATGGGGAGGAAGCTGGTCAGGCTGTCTCTGAATTACGATCGTGGTTATTAAGCACAATAATCTATGATGAAGGACAAACTAGGCAGAGAGACATCCACCAAAAGATATCTCTGTGGGTTAACCACCTTTCCCAGTTGAATGGACTTGTTGACTAAATCCTGACAGAAACCTTTGGATGGTGAAGTGGTCAGTTTTGACGGAGTTGGTAACATACCACTGTGGTGTTTTCCAAGATGATAGGTTGAGTCCCTAACTGTTCTGTATTTCTCTCCTACCTCTGTTCCTAGGGCTGGGAAAAGGTAGAGGATATATGTGCATTGTTCCAGGTAACAGGAAGCATTAGGTAACCCATTTAATTTATATGGATGACCTGAATCTTTATGCTTATAATGTGAAAGAACTTTGCACTACCCTGGAATACAGTGAGGCTCTAAGGATGGAGTTCTGATTGGGCAAGTGTGCATCCAGCCACCTGGTGAGAGGAAGATTTTCGGAGATCAAGGAAGACGTGCAACTCATTGATGGGAGCGTCATTCGTCACCTCGAGGATGATGGCAGCTATGAATACCTTGGCGTCTCCCAGCATTGAGTGCAGGAGGTTGCAGCAGTGAAGGAAAGACTCACCACTAAGTACAGACAGACTCTAAGAAACATCTGGAGTACTGATCTATCTGGCAAGAACAAGGTTCTTGCCACGAACATGTTCATGGTTCCTACACTGCTGTAAACCTTCGGATTCATGAAGTGGAGCGTCAACAAGTTGCAGAACCTCAAGGAACAAGGAAGATGATGACCATCTTTCTAAGTCTTCATCCTCCATCGCCAGATTGTATCTCCCTTGCAGTGTAGATGGTGGAGGACTCTTTTGAGTGTGAAGTGTCTCCACAACAGAGTTGTCCTGGGTACAGCATCCCAAGTGTTGAAAAGCAGGGACCCCCTGCTCAATCTCGTGAGAGAGTGCAAGAGTGGGCGTTTCTCTTCCAGGTGGCAAAGAGGGCAGCTGACGAAACTGGTCTCGACTTTGACCTGTCATCCAATGGAAGCGACGAAGACACGATCCTCTTGTCATTGAAAGCAGACGTCCTCAAGCTCGAAATAAAAAAAGCCGAGCAGAAGGCCTTGCTCAAGGTGCATACCGATAAGCCCATGCATGGATGTTTTTATTGAAACATTGAGAAGCATGGGCTATCAAAGGAGCTGATGTTTGCCTTCCTACGCTCCACCAGTCTCAAGTCCGACACCAAGGGTTTCGTCCTCGCGTGCCAGGATGGTGTCATAAACACACTCGTTAACCACCGCATCCTATTCAAGGTGGAGGCTGTAGTTATTATGCCAGGTCAGTGTATTTAGCTCCGCACAACGCGGCTCTGCATGTGTTATACTACCACCTTCAACACCATTATGGCATTGGCGAAACACCAGTGCTGCCCTATGCCCCTGGAGATATTGAGTCCGTCGTGGATATTGACAAATGCAGAATCTGGTGGAATTACTCTTTCTCCACCACCAGGCAGTTGGAGGTGACCAAGCCTGATATTGTTCTCCTCGACCACCTCACACGCTCCTTGTTTGTGATTGCGTTTTTTTGCTCTGGCTGAAGGGAACATGCATGGATGCGAAGGAGGTGGAAAAACGGACATACTATCAAGACCTGCTTTTTGAACTTCGGCAAATGTATCCTGGACACTTTGTGAAATTAGTAGCCCTCATTTGTGTGCTCGTTGGAGTTAAGGGCTCGCTGCTAGATAGAATCAAGTGCTTTCCATCCCGCATGCCACTGGCGGAATCACTATAGTTGCATGCTTGCAGAAGGCCGTCATCCTGGGGTCACTCCATCTTCTGCATATGCATGACTCCACCACAGCATAGCCACCTATCCGATGGGTGTCGGACGTGGCTGCGATCACTGCCCAACCCCTCTCGAGTCTCCGTCCTTTGTAACAGTAATGAAACCTGATGCTTGCCGGGGACTCTGAGGGGAGTGTTACTAACGTAGCCATAAAGGAATGTAATGCTTGGACGAGATGATCAGACTGTTGGTAATAAAATAAGAGCGAATGTTTATGGAGCCAACGGTGGGGAAGGCTGTCTCTCTCCCCCTCCCGTTTCCCTCTTTTCACGTGGCGATAGATCCTGTGTGTGACATGTGTGTGTAGCATGAAAGGAGAGCCAAAGATACTGGAGTGTGCATAAGATTCTTACTCTGACCATGGTTCCATGCTTCCATGTTTCCTCTTCCTGTTTCACTCTTTTGCTCCTTCCTATTGCTGCGTTAAGGAGGGAGAGGGCATCAAGTTACTTGTCATGGGTCCAACTTTGGTGTCGTGGCATCTCGAAGCAATTGCCTAAAATCATATGGGCATAAGAAAGTAGAGCCTGAATGACGACATGTTTTTTATTTGGTCACTACGCCCAAAATTTTATCTTTGCTCACATTGGAACTTAAACTCGAATCAAACTAGGGTCTCTAACCGTCATGTGTGTTCAATTTTTACTAATCTACCGATTGCACTTACTATAATTATACGTGGGGTTGTCATAACTCTCTTACTTTTTCAGTCCCCGAAAGCAAGATCTTCAAATCGTGGGACATCTGAAAATGCAGGGATCCGGCCTATGATGAAAACAGCATCGTCTCCACAAAATGAAGTGAGTTTTGCCCTGTGTGGGTTTTTCCTGAAGTCACCACCATTTATCTTCAAGTGCATGTAATGAAAAATTTTCCTTTTTTCATCCGGTGAAAACTACGATTAATCGTCCAGTCATTGAATAAGGTGACCTTTTGGGGTCAAAGTATTTTGGTATTTAGCCTGTATAAAATTATATCTCTTCTTATTTCACCGCATTTTTTTGTCCATGATGATTTGTTCAAAACTCTGTAGTTACTGAGCTAATGTAATCCAAACATTTTATGACAAGCACTTGGCAGTTACCATGGAAATTCCTAAAAGCTGTGGCATCCACTCTGCAATAGTAATGTAAGGAGAATTTTCTGCACGTGTACATAATACATATTTGTCTTCCTTTTTTGTAATGTCTTTGCTGCTCTGGACATTTCCTTCCAGCGTACTATCCAAGTACCTAATTTAATTACTCAACTTCCTCCAGTTTGTGGCCTCTTACTTCCATGATCTGCATCACTTTTTTGATCAAGAAAATCTCATTACAGTAAGTCCTCGACTTGTACGTGGATCCGAGATACATGGATCCGGAGTTGCGCAGATGTTCAACTAGGCCGGTTACATGCTTACGTTTTCTCTACGTTGCCGCGATAGATACACCGGGTGACAACCCACAACTCATTGTCAAGCGTGCAAGAGTTGATGCCAAACCACGGGCGTTTGGAAGGCCCACTCTAGTTAAAGTCATTGCATAGTTTGATAGGTGATGATTTGAAAAAGCCTAATGACTTAAGTTTAAAAGTCTAAATTTGTGATGGAGAAAAAGTCTAATGTGATACCTTTTTCCTTTTCATCTTCTTTGCTGAAGCATTCCTATGCCTCTCACAACACCGATGCAACATTAAACCTTATTTTTACTTTTGAGTCTCTTAACTCTTTAAGCACGTGGACTTCACGTACTATAATGCTTCCCTGTGGGACACCATAAACATAAAAAAATGTACGTCAAAAATTGCCTCACAACAATCGAAATCGATACACATTCATGCCAGTAGGTGAGAGAAAACAGACTGGACTTAACCACGGCACGATAAGCAGCGACACGTCCACCAGTTCCGTTGAGACTTGATCATTGGGATTGTTATTTATCAAGTTCGATAAAGTTTTCTCGTAAAAATCATTAAAATCATCTTGTGTTTATTTTGGATGTGAACCTCTCATAATGGCTGAGAAACGTGAGAGTGGTGAGGTGTCTACGAGTGGCAAAAAGAAAAGTAAGGCTATAAGTTTGGAAACGAAACTGGAAATTATTAAGAGACATGACAAAGGTGAAATTTTTGTTGAAATTGCACATGCTTATGGGATGAATGAATCAACAGTTAGAACAATTGTACATGGTAAAAGTCAAATTAAAGAGCATATACGTATTTATTAACCACTTCCCTGACGGATTTTTTTTACAAAACCGGTCAAAAAAAGTCATATTTTTTTATTTCAGATTCAGAAGCATTAAATGGAGGCAAATCTGAAAATGTTTTCCTTTATTTTTTATTCCAAATAACTAATGATTTATTCAATAATTTCTGAATGTTGCCCCTTAACTTAAGAGAATTAGGCAACCTGCATATCAGTATAACTTTCCTTCCCGTAAACCTTAGTTAGTCTGCCAATGATGAATACATTTAGTTAATATTGCAAAAGCATATCTTTGCCGACAACGTTAATGTTAACTATTAATTTAGTCCATAGCACATCAAGAAACAACGCACAAACATTCATGGAAGTTAGGCAACCCGCATGACGACGACTTTCGCTCTGAAAATGTTATAACAGAATTCATTCTATGACAAAAACAAGAAAATTCATTTCTTTTACTTGATTGTCTTTGAAGTATGCTGGAATCCCTTTCCTCAGTGTTCCATACGAGTCAGTGGAGTGTGAAGCGAGCAAGTCGGCTAGATCTGGAGACGTATAAAAGTTATCCATCGTCAGGAAATATCATAGGCCAAATAATGGCTTCATTAGTCATCATCACTTTTGAGGTCATGGATAAATGGGCAAAGTCTTTATCCAACACAGTCCCATTTCCCGTGTAAATTGTCGTTGACCACACGTATCCAGTTCTCGATTCACAAAGAAAAAATACTTGCCAAATGAAGCTCTTTTCATAGGCATGAACTGCCGTGGCGGCTTAGGCATGAACTGCAGTAGGCTCTTTTCGATGGTAACATGTATGGTGTATGGAGTGCCTTGAACTTTTCCTCCAGCCTCTGGCAAATCGGCCATATTTTATATAGTTTGGGGTGTGTTTGGGGTTCAAAATCGTTATTATAGGCAAAATGTAAATATTGCCTTATTTTTACGAATCATCGGTAAGACATTGTGTGTCCAAAAAAAAGAGAGGAGAGTATTGGTCTCGTTGACCAATAAAACTCAGTATCTGGCTTTCGCACTCTGCTCTGTAGCATTACAAGGGCAAAAAACACAAATTTCTGAGCTTGTCATAGCTCGCCACTGATTTACGCTACCACTGCTCGGCCCCGCTTTTTCACGCAAAGTGTTACTGGCGCAGTGATTAGTTTCCCAAGTTATAAAGTCAACATTTTCATCGGAAAAAATGTTTTTTTAGGGAATCTCATTCGGAAACCAGGTCGAAGTTCATCAAAGAATTACCTTCAAAAAGAAACCTAGGTGCTGCCGGAGGAGGAGTCGTTGTAAGCATTTCCTCCCACTCCGCTTCCCACGAATGTTCCGCTGCGCATTCTGATTCGGAGCTTGTTTCTCCGGAGAGAGTCGACTAGGAGCCAGGAACTTCAATGTCCATAACCTCCGAATCACTGCTGGTCAACACTGATTCCTCTCCAGAATCCATTTCTGATTACTAAATGTTACTGCGCGAAAACAAATAATTTTCCGTAGAGTTCACTCCTACTACACCGCTCGTATTAGAACGAAAATGTTAGAACTAAAAATGGAAAGTTAGTATCGGTGGAATTTCAGCGAAAAAGTGCATGCGCTCTGAAAATCAAGGATGCGTATTCTCTGAAACTCAACGAAAGACTGTCACTATCGTCCTTCCGACAAAGTACTCGTGGAAACAATCACGATATGCAAAGGATCTCGCCCCTAAGTGTGAAAAGCCCATCCCATGCTCATCATAAAATTTTTCTTTTCCGTTCCTACCATTTCCTGGAAAATAAACACACGTGTGCGTACCGCAACAGCATGAATTTTCCAACTAACGGTAAATTTATATCGAGAAAAGCCCATTAGTAAAGGGTTGGCTGGTGGGAAAGTAGCTCGGGGAGCAAAGGGTGGCATATTAGCATGACATGATACCGGGCGCCAGGTTGCTCAGCGGGCCATCGGCTCTCGAGCGGGTGTTTTCTGACCTCAGCAAAGTGTCAAGCATGACAATAGAAGGCATTACACATGTTTGGGATTTATCTCTATCTTTCCTATTTTCTCGTACTCATGTGGGTTAGGGTAGCACATACACAGGGCACTTGTGTTGATTTCTATTGAGAACGTACGACCTTCAGACGTCTTCATCGTAAAGCTGTTTCCATAAATATGTTTCACAACTTCCGCCAGTATTCAAAGTAGAAAAATGAAAGGGGCTGATGAAATAACATTCGCAACATATCTAAACTTTACGCTCACGCCATTTTATCTAAAGAGAACGGTACAATAGACATTTCCTACATATATAAAAATTACCGTAAGAAAAATTTGCGGACGAATAATATAGAATTACATAATATGTATAGTAACAAATATATATTGTAACAAATATATATTGTAACAAATATATATAGTAACAAACATATATGGTAACAAATATATATCTATAGTAAAAAATAAGGCAAGGAAAGATTCATGTTCTGTTGCTAGAGAAATATTGTATTCCAATTACTGTGGAACTCATCGTAGCAGTGAAAATTAGCGCAAAATTGAAATTGCAATTTTTATAATGACCGCTAAAATGTTGAAGAAAAATGTAATTGAATGCTCATGAAGTGTATGACAAAATAAATGAAAATAACTAATTTAAAAATTATTTATGAATTTAGAAAGTTTTTTGTCATGTGAAACGGAAGTTTTACATCATAAATGTGCAATAATTATCTATAAATAACAAAAATTGAAGTTGTAAATTTCGTAAAAAGTTTGCAAAAGAAACTTCATGCATGAAGTAAATAGACGGATAGTTACGAATGACAATGTAGGTGATTGAAATTTCGTATGGGGATAACTTTTCAGTGCGTAAAAAATTATAACCCTCGAATTTCTAGAAATATTACCAAAAATGACCATTGTTTTAACATTAGAAATCACTGTTTGAAAAGAGCGCAGCTTGCCGCATCGGTGGCTCTGGACCTTCAACAGCATGGGAGGCTGCAGGAACGCAAACTACTAGCATCGGCCGACTATATGCGGGCGTAAAGAAAAATATACGGACATCGCGGACTTGCCCGAATATATGCAGGCTTGTCAGAATTTGCACAACCTCGGTGCCCGAATATATGCGGGCTTGTCAGGGAAGTGGTTAAGACTATTTTCCAATTATGAACAGGCATTCACATTAGTGTGATAATTTTAACAAATTTTCAATTTGTTCATGTTGTGTGTAATTATACTTATTTTATATTTAAATATCCACTGAGATAAAGATTGGATTTGTGTCACTCTCGGAATTTTCGTATTATGTTAACTTAACGGCCTCTCAAAAGATGGAGTTTTCTGTAATCGTCGCCGATTGCCGCCAATCGTGGTAAAAGCGGCACCGCTGTTGGCTGAAAAATGGATCCACAAGTTGTTGTGTTTTGACTTACGCGGATTTCGACTTAACGCGGAAATTTTTGGGACGAAATATCCGCGGAAGTCGAGGACTTACTGTACTATGGTTTTCATAAGTCTGAGTGCATCCACTTTGCTCCATTCTACACACCGTAGAATGGGGCATGGCCGGAAAGGTTTTAAAAATTGGCACCACCTGCAGACTGCGTCTTTTGCTGGGCTAGCTTCACTTGTCGTGAGACGACCGTGGGTTATGGGTTACTGAACGAAAGAATCGACGGGGACGGAGTAAAACACGGGAGAGGAAAACCCCATCGGAATGCACCGAAGGTTATTCGCGCTCAAGCGGTTGCGACGCGACGATGAGGCCTCCGACTTGGGTAATTTTCGTTCTCGAAATTCACATTTGTGCTCAAGAGTGACCCACTCTGTAAAAGCGGCGCGGTAGCCGCGTGGTTAAGACTGCCTCGAAAGGCGTATTTAAAACATTCCCGGGTTCGATACTCAGTGGTTGTCTTTTTTTTGCACTCAAGTAATTTCAATATGACTGTGAAAGTGAACCTCGAGTACAGTCTCATTACATCAACGCACCCAGTAGGTACTGTTTATTATATTACAGCCATTCAATAATGATGCAGGAATACCTAATACCAAATTAGAATCCTTGAATCCTTATTTCTCCTTAAGCTAATCTATTCACAGTGAATAAATACTTACACGTCTCACTAGCTGAATAGTTTTGGTCTAACATTGAGTATGGCAAAATCTCCCGAAAGGTAAAACCCCTATGCTCGAAACAAATCTGTCGATTTACCACCAGGATATCAAGTCACATTCTAGGTTTGATATTTTGGTGATCCGCGAGTGATACGTATTCACGAAATGTCTTAGATAGGCCTCTTATTCAAACTCCTAGGGCTCAAAGAAATAATATGCTGTGAAAAACAGTATTGATGAAATAGAAGGAGGGTTTGTCAGTAAGTGGGTGTACGAGCGAAAGTAAATCATACGGCTCGGGCCGAAAAAAGTATCCAGTTATTTATTTACCGTAGTCTTCTGACGATTATTGTGTTCTGGACATATATTGCGAAGCGTAGCCAGGGGGGAACAGTGGGGGCAAATGCCCCCCCCCCCCCCGTTCCCTATGTTCTGCCACCCAAAGTATGTGAATGTTTCCGCTCTAAAGTCCCAAATACGTGCGTGAATCAATTTCATAACTTCATTATCAACAATAAATTCTACAAGGTCTACAAGTTTGGATTGTATATTACGAGAAAAATAATATAGTACAAGTATGTAACAGTATGTTTAATAAACTGCTGAATATATGAGTCGGAGCCCCCTAACCCCCCCCCCCTCTCCCCGGTGCACCCTAGACACGAAACCCTGCTACGCCACTGGATATATTATTTTTAAATGTCATTGGATGCGGCATAGTTTTTCGAAAACCGGAGTCACCTTTCTCTGTTAACTCCTTATCGGGTAACTTCTGGGAGGTATGCATATCTGGGCGGGGAAAGGATAAGAGAATTTAGAAAGGGAATTGTTAATCTTTGCTTCTTTCCTGTCGTTGACACTATTTATTCAATAGTCAGACCACCAGACTAGCTTCCAAAGTTCATATTTTCTTCATTTCTTCGGAAATGAGTGGATGTTATTAGTGAAATTATCATGATCTGCAAAATAACATGGCAAAAATATTTACGCTGTCAAAATTCTATCCATTGTTTATTAGCCGCAACGGATTGTGATTCGTCTTCTTTCCGAAGAAATGAAGAAAATATGAACTTTGGAAGCTAGTCTGGCGGTCTGACTATTGAATAAATAGTGTCAACGACAGGAAAGAAGCAAGGATTAACAATTCCCTTTCTAAATTCTCTTATCCTTTCCCCGCCCAGATATGCATACCTCCCAGAAGTTACCCGATAAGGAGTTAACAGAGAAAGGTGACTCCGGTTTTCGAAAAACTATGCCGCATCCAATGACATTAAAAAAAATAATATATCCAGTGGCGTAGAAGGGTTTCGTGTCTAGGGTGCACCGGGGAGAGGGGGGGGGGGGGGGTTAGGGGGCTCCGACTCATATGTTCAGCAGTTTATTAAACATACTGTTACATACTTGTACTATATTATTTTTCTCGTAATATACAATCCAAACTTGTAGACATTGTAGAATTTATTGTTGATAATGAAGTTATGAAATTGATTCACGCACGTATTTGGGACTTTAGAGCGGAAACATTCACATACTTTGGGTGGCAGAACATAGGGAACGGGGGGGGGGGGGGGGGGGGCATTTGCCCCCACTGTTCCCCCCTGGCTACGCTTCGCAATATATGTCCAGAACACAATAATCGTCAGAAGACTACGGTAAATAAATAACTGGATACTTTTTTCGGCCCGAGCCGTATGATTTACTTTCGCTCGTACACCCACTTACTGACAAACCCTCCTTCTATTTCATCAATACTGTTTTTCACAGCATATTATTTCTTTGAGCCCTAGGAGTTTGAATAAGAGGCCTATCTAAGACATTTCGTGAATACGTATCACTCGCGGATCACCAAAATATCAAACCTAGAATGTGACTTGATATCCTGGTGGTAAATCGACAGATTTGTTTCGAGCATAGGGGTTTTACCTTTCGGGAGATTTTGCCATACTCAATGTTAGACCAAAACTATTCAGCTAGTGAGACGTGTAAGTATTTATTCACTGTGAATAGATTAGCTTAAGGAGAAATAAGGATTCAAGGATTCTAATTTGGTATTAGGTATTCCTGCATCATTATTGAATGGCTGTAATATAATAAACAGTACCTACTGGGTGCGTTGATGTAATGAGACTGTACTCGAGGTTCACTTTCACAGTCATATTGAAATTACTTGAGTGCAAAAAAAAGACAACCACTGAGTATCGAACCCGGGAATGTTTTAAATACGCCTTTCGAGGCAGTCTTAACCACGCGGCTACCGCGCCGCTTTTACAGAGTGGGTCACTCTTGAGCACAAATGTGAATTTCGAGAACGAAAATTACCCAAGTCGGAGGCCTCATCGTCGCGTCGCAACCGCTTGAGCGCGAATAACCTTCGGTGCATTCCGATGGGGTTTTCCTCTCCCGTGTTTTACTCCGTCCCCGTCGATTCTTTCGTTCAGTAACCCATAACCCACGGTCGTCTCACGACAAGTGAAGCTAGCCCAGCAAAAGACGCAGTCTGCAGGTGGTGCCAATTTTTAAAACCTTTCCGGCCATGCCCCATTCTACGGAGTGTAGAATGGAGCAAAGTGGATGCACTCAGACTTATGGAAACCATAGTACATTATTTTTGGTCTTACCGCCCTCTGCAAAAACAAATAAATTTTTCGGTTGTCCCACTCGTGAGTATATTGTGAAAAGCATGGATTTTCCAAATTTAATCCACACACTTGAAGAGATTCACCCTTTACCTTGTTGATGGTCATTGAGAAGGCAAGGCGACCGAGGAACTGTAGTCGTGTGACTAAAACTATCAAATTAGCCACTGAACCAGGCCTTTAAATGCTGGAAGAGTGAATAGCGATTCTTCTTGCATTAATGAAATAGCTATTAAATGGATATTCACGCCTGGTTGCCAAGAAAATTTTGTATCGTTGAAAAGAAAGAAAAATTGATGAATTTCGAGATAAAAATGCAATACTTGGACAAAAACGAATAACAATAATGGGGTAAAAAAAACCCCAAAGATTGCCGTTTTTATAATTCAGAAACCTTCATGGGCGCGTGCACAATGACTCGCCAAGGTTTCATCTCAATCGGATGTATGGAATATTGGAGTCCATAAAAAAACGAACAGAAAAAACATTCTTTTTTTTGTATAAGATCATGTATACATCCCTCACACTAAAGTTATGAGTTCTCCAGTTAAGAAATAATTTAGAAAAATCCGCTATGAAGCTTCATATGCTGTCCAAACTACATGAAAATTTTGCAAAGACGCTTCATTGCCTAGATGGAATAAAGAGCGACAGTTTATTTGTTGTGATGTAAATTTCCGCGGGGCTTGGATGGAGTTTGATTCTTCTGATTTTTGGGATTTCTGCCGCGAAACGATGGAACGACGCGATGGAAATCCCAAAAATTGTGAGAATAGACATTTGACACATTATTTGTGTTCAACTGTGTGCTCCCTGTAGGCATGAATACACATTTTATTATATTTCAATGAATTATAACTTCGTAAATCATGAAAGTACGTAGCGAGAGTGCATCTTAAATTAAGGAATACAAAAATAGCTCCATGGCAATGTTGTTGAAAGATACTCGTTCATACGAAATTCGATATTTCGAAGTGTTTATTTTTCCGGTCCCATCGACTTCTTAATTTTGAGATTTTACTGTATATGTCACGTAAAATTATAGAGTTTTAAGGTTTAACTTTTCTTGCTATTAGCCTTTAATTTAGTATTTATTTTTAGAGCTTATCCCCAATATGTTTAAATTCAATGGGTGCCCTTTTTATGAATGTGACCAACCACGCACTCGTTCGGCACTCTCGCCCCTTGACGTATTCCACCCTACCTGGGAGTGCATGACCTAAAAGTATTCAATGTCTGCTTTAGTGTTATGAAGTGGAAAAACTTGAAATGTTAAGTGTGCTCTTATAAGACTGTCTCTCTTCCATAGTTGCAGTCGGGTGCATCAGTCAAGAACAGTGGATTGCTCTCTAAAACGATCGACTTTTTATTTGGCCAGTGAAGAAGACAGGCCTTGGGGCTTGTTTCTGTCATTGGTAGTGAGTGTGCCGTCTGTTGTAAGTTATGTCATTTAATAAGTTTGTTCTTTTTGACGGATTTGGATGTTCCTGTAAGAATTCCACTGAACTTCATAAAATTCTCCTAATTGTTGTTTATAAGTGTATGCAAGAATTTCTCAATAAACATGTGCATGTTTTTACGTATTGAATTGATAATTTTTATGATGTATAGGTGTAGCGAAAATTGGTGGCACTCGCTTGTGAAGATGATGACGCAAAGGTGAGCAAAGCATACATGAGATATGGGATGAAGTGGCCGAGGCCTTCTTCCAGAGGACCCTGCGGGAGTCCTTCAATAACTTTGCCCACTCATCTACGCTTGGTTTACGGTCAGTGTCCTCAAATCCTCTGCTGTTGAGTGCCACCAAGTTTTGCTAAACCTATAATACTGCAAGGATGTGAACAGTCCCTCATAGTTCCCTCTCCCTTATGTTATTTAAAAAGTAAAAAGAAATCATTAAATTTCATGTTCCCGGTATCATGTTTTTCATATCATATATCATGTTTCTTTTAGATATACAGAAAGAAAATTTATAGTTCTAGGCCATGCCCTATAAGAATATGTAAGTACATATAAATCAAAATATTTGTTCATTTTCAAGTAAAATTTTGCCAGATATAGAGTAAAATGAAATCAGTACATAATAATTTACAATAAAAGTAGGAGTACAGAATAGTTTTTTGCTAAATACAACAGAAATCAAAATTTCAAGTAATGTCTAACTTCCCACAGTCTCAACAGTAGACTGTTGAGAGCCTGTGTGTGGGACTTTTCTTATGCTGAGCACTATTATTAGGAATTATATGCATATCACAATTTCTTCTTGTTCCATAGGAATGCACATTATCATTCTTTACAAAGCATTCAGTGCGTGTTTTTACAAATAAGGCACAATACAATACATAAATACATGGAAGAGTCAGAAAGCCATTTTCAGCAAAGACAGGCTTGCAACTAACTCTAGGTTTTAAATTGAAAATAACTCTCAGAGCACTTTTTTGTATGGCACAAATCCGTTAAGAGAGGGTGGAATGACCCCAGAAGATAACATTGTTGCACAAATGAGTATAGATATAACTAAAATACACCATTTTTAATGTATTAAATGAAACTGTTTCTCAAGGATCTAAGAATGTATATACCACGAGACAATTTCTGCGAGATAAAGTTAATATGATCTCTCCAATCAAGAGTTTCATTTAATTTGAAGCCTAAGAAAGAGATGAAGTCAGGATGTCTGATAGTAGAGTTATTAATATAGAGGAGAGGTAACTGGTCGTGTTTAGTATAAGCTGAATGAAATAGTAGAAAATTTGATTTGGTCACAATGATTAGGAATCCATTACTGTAGGTCCATTCAGCCATAGATTGAACGGCTTCACGACTCAGGTTAATTAGCCCTTCTAGGTTTTTGTTTGAAAGTGTGTGACTTGTGTCATCTGCAAACAGAGTGACAAAACCCTCTTTCAAGTGACAAGGTAGATCATTGATTGAGACAAGGAACAGAATGGGTCCCAGTAAGGAACCCTGTGGCACACCTCGGTTCCAGATTTTCATATCCGACATGTGTGCTCTACTAAACCCATCATCATCAATATACATACTTCAATTCCACACACAATTTCCTATTTGAAAGGTAAGATTTGATGAAGTTCAGGGGAGTGCCTATCACTCCAAGATCAGACAGCTTCTTTAATAAAATTAAATGGTCAAGTAGATGGAAAGCTTTGGTAAAATCATAAAAGATTCCTATTCTACTTTCCGATCGATCTAATGAATCGTAGACATAATTTAAAAAATTGAATATTGCTAGCTGAACTGATCTACCTTTTATATAAGCACATTGATTTTCATAGAGCAATTTTTGAGTGTTTAGGAAATGAATTAGCCTCTTAACAAATATTTTTTCAATTATTTTTTAGAAAGACGATACTAAGGTGATTAGTCTGTAGTTTTTAGGATCGTTTTTTGGTCCTTTTTTGTGCAATTTTCCCAATTTTTAAGGAATCGGGAAAGACACCTGAAGAAAAGGAATCATTTATGATATCACAAAGTGGTACACAAATCAGATGTGCCACAGATTTGAGTACTCCTGCTGGTATTTCATCGAAACCTACTGACCTGCTGTGGGATAGAGATTTTATTGTTGATTTGACTTCTTCACTATCAGTGGGATGTAGAAACATGTTATACATATGAAGGTTATGTGGAGAAGTGTTTGAATTCATTTCTTGCCTGCCTCTGGCATTCATTAAAGATGATTCATCAAGGAATGTACTAAGGAACACTTCGGAGACATCAGTAGGATTAGTTATTGTTATTTTGTTTATACACAACTCAATATTAGAATATTTGTTTATGAATCCTGTGTGTCTTTTTACAAGATCCCAGGAAAATTTGACCTTGTTATTAGAGTTCAGAATTATTTCATCATTTCATCATAATAATAATAAATATATTTATTGCTCCATCAAGTTTCTGCACGTTTGAATGTATTTTTAAAAGCACTGTCCCAGCTTATTATACCATAATTTACCCTAGAATATACAAAGGCATAATATGATTTATACATAAAAGTTAAAGAACACTTATTTTGAATAAAATAGAGTTTAATTTTACAATTTTTCAAACTATTTGTGACATTTTTAATATGTTGCTCCCATTTTAGTTGTTCATCAATTGTTACACCTAGGTATTTGTATTCCTTAACTCGTTCCAGTGTAAAACAGTCACTGCAACTCGTATAAGTACACTTTGAAGAGTGGTACACAACTTTTAAATCAATGGAGGAACGATTACAAATATTAAAACATTACTTTTGTTTTATCACTTAATTTCAGTTTGTTGGTTGCAAACCATTTGCTGATTAGATTTACATCAGATTGCATGTTCTGCTGTACCTCCTCCCAGTTCGGACCAGTATAAGTCAAAGCTAGATCATCTGCAAAGGCAGTTAATTTACCTCTTAAATTTAGGCTACATAGATCATTAATATATATTAAGAATAATATAGGACCTAATACTGAACCTTGGGGCACTCCAGAACAAATATTTTCGTAACTACTTTGGCTATTGCAGACCTTCACATATTGAGAGCGTGAAGTCAAATAGCTTTTAAACCAATTCAGAGCAATGCCACGTATTCCTGCCAGTCTTAATTTGTCCAACAATACCGTATGATTTATTGTATCGAATGCTTTTTGGATATCTATAAAGACAGCATGAGTTTTTTTGTTACTGTTAACCGACTGAAAAATCTGGGTCATAAAGTTTTCCAGAGCGTTCTCCGTACTTTTTCCGACCCTAGAGCCGTATTACTTTTCACTAAAATATTTCTTTTTATCCAGAAAATTTACTAGTTTCTTTTTTATAAGTTTTTCAAGTATATTAGAAAAAATTGAGAGCAAATAAATCGGTCGGTAATTGCGTGCATCATGCAGATCGCCTTTTTTGTGTACGGGAACAACAATTGCTTTCTTTAAAGAAGCAGGGAATTCCCCATTTTCCAAGTTTCGATTGAACAGATAGCATAGTACGTCCAGGATGTCGGCTATGATAGCTTTTTATAAGCCTGCATTTATTCTATCTGGCGCGGTGGATTTTTGAGAGGAGAGAGCGTTGACTATTTTTAATATTTCAGGCGAGGTGACTGGTTCCAAAAAGAATGAGTTAGGGCTGAAATTATTTCCATTATTTGATAAGATATCAATCAGTGAATCATTTTTTACATTAGGATACATTTTGGTTGACTCAAATATGCTTATGAAGTATTTGTTGAACTCATTTGCAATTCGCTCTGGGTCAGTTATGGCTAGATTTTCTATTATTAGTTCATGCTTCTGAATATTTTTCTGCCTTGCTCCCGTTAATTCGCTGAAGATATTCCACTGTTTCTTTGTGTTACGATTGGCCTTTTCAAATTGTTCCATATAATAGGAGTTCGCCGCATTACGGATACAATTACGCAATTTGTTTCTGAATTTTTTGAACGCGTTTCTCAAGCCTTCGTTGGATGGGTGATGACGAAGCTTTTTTAATAGATAATTTTTTCGCTTAATTTTGTTCATCAAGGAATCAGTCATCCAGGGTTTTAATTTAACTGCATGTTCATTCCTAATCCTTCGAATTTCAGATTCATTTAGACATGTTTCTAATTTATTTTGGAATACTTCAAAAGATTTAGAAATGTCCTCTCCTTCGCACAAAGCATTCCAAGATTGCTGCTGAATATTTTCCTTGAATAATCTATGACAAAAGTACTTTATCTCGACACAATTTGATCGTTTACTTTCGTCCGCTTCACGTGCAGATCGATTGGAGATAGTGAGTTGGACTGCAGAGTGATCCGTTATAGCTAAATGTATGACCTTGGCTTGGATATCTACCTTGCATGAATTGAAGAACCTGGAGAATACATGGTCTAAACAGGTGGCTGATTTTTTAGTGATTCGGGTTGGCTCGTTTACTAAGCTGGTCAAACCATATGAACTCAGGAGATTAGTATATTGCTCGGAGTCACTATTGGATATTAGTAAGTTAACATTCATATCACCAACAATTACTAAATTTTGAGATGTACTACTTAACAAGGATTCAAATGCCAACACAAATTGATTAACAGAAATTTTTTGATCCCTGTAGACAACGAGGAGGTCGAATACACAAAATTTGCACTTAATATTGATTAATAAGCAATCAGCAGAGCTTATATTACAAGGCTTGATTCCGGTTGATATATCACGTCTTATAAACACTAGTATACCTCTTGCTCTTTCAGAAGCGTTACAGTTGGCATAAGAGTAATACCCGCTTATTGTGTATAAATTAAGTTCATCACATTTTATCCAGATTTCAGTTAGGGCTATAATGTCAGGTAACTGTGACATGGTATATAAGTGTGAGAGCAGTAAATTAAAATTGCATCTAGCACTTCGTATATTTTGGTGAAAGAGAAATAGATAATTTTTTTCACCATAAGTGTTATTAGCTAGATTAGTACCCATTCTAGTGATTTATAGATTGGCAAGACCTTCCAAACAATTTATAACACAAACTTGCTCTTTTTCGGCTTTTCTAATTACAATTTTGCCCCCTCTTACCCACAAGTATTTGTAGTTCTTGCTTTTCTTTACTTCTTTCGCTGCATTAAACAGCTTCCTTCTCCCTGGGCAGAGCACCTCGTTGATGTACACCGGCCTGTCAGGAGGTTCGATGCGCAGATGACGAGTGGAGAAATTATGCTTTACGCGACGCTTTGCCAAGAAGTCGTCCTTGGTGTGTCTCCTCGTAAATTTTACTTGGATTCCACCCACTGACTCACTGCTCTTCGGTTTAAACTGGTAACAGCTGTCAATGTTGTCGGCGCTCACTTCCACTCCTAATTCTCTCCCTATTTGACGCACAAAATCAGTTAGGTTACTCGAAATGGGTGGAACTCCATAAATTTCCACACAATTTGTAAGTGAGCGCTGTTCTAGCTCATCTAGGCGATCACTCTGCACTATAAGTTATTTTTTTAGTGAGATATTTTCGTTTTGGAGACACTCCACTTTGTTATTGCATTCTTCCAGACGTTGACCCAGAGATTCTATGATTTTAACAGATTCGTCAAGCCTTTCATACAATTTGTTTATGGAATCACCCAAGTGTGCTTCCGTTGCTTTGAGATCTTTTTTTAACTCCTTAAACATACGTAAGATCTCGTCACTTTGAGGAACACTTGGGGGATCACTTTGGGCAACACTGTCACTGTCAAATTTCTGGCTCGATCTTCTTGCCGCACTGCAGACACTGCACCTCCACCTTTGATTGCTGGCGGAAATCGCTTCTATTTTTTCTTTATCCAGTGGGTTGTCCAAGCACTGTCTGTGGAATTTGCTTTTACAATCCACACACGACACACAGATGGAGTTTCGTGTAGATTTCTTGCAAATGTTGCACAGCGACATTCTGTTATAGCACAAGTTAGAAGAGTAAGAAAAAAAAAGGTAGTGCTCAGTATTACAAACAAACGGCCTTGACCAGGATCGGAGCTGAACACGTCCGAACGCTTCGAGAGACCAGGCAAGACTGTCTCCAGATTAGTCTCCTAACCGAGGAACTAACAGGGAAATCTGGTAATCACATGAGGGAATTTCCATCTGAGGTCTTCAACATTCTCGTTGCAGTTAAACAGACATTTGAAACCTCGCAGTACCTATACACAGTAAGATTCATAAGCATCATTCAAATCTGTAATCACTCTTATTGTATCTTTTCCCTTAGTGTAGAACCATAGGGCTTAAAATATCAATGCTACTGCTTACAGTGGATTTCCTCTTCGATTCATTGGCATACTGATGTTTTTGCCGGCGACAAATTGCAAATTTCTGCTGGTTAATTTCAACGGTGCTGTAGTTAATTTCAATTTAGGTCAAAGGAAATTTCAGGAACGGTGATCTTATAGAAGAACTCAATGCTATCGGATTCATATTTCACTTTTTTTAAGTTTTTATGGAACACAATACAAAGGCCGAACTTTCCAAGATGGAGCATCAGCAAGAGCGTCTCTAGGGTACAAGTTCCCTTATCAGCTCCAGACGTCGCAGCATCCCGTGACCCTGGCTAGCTGGCGAGCAACTCCTCCTGCACATAGTTCTCGCAGGGATCAACAGAGGCCAGCACCGGACAGCACAGCACATATTTACACCCGGGGAAGTCGTTCCACCCGGTATAACAGCCCTGATGACAGGCTAGCTGCTGATCATCATTAATCAGAGGAATTGTCATCCTTCAACAGGTGCCTTCATAAGTCTAAATCTTTTTTCTCAATCACAATATTTGCTCAAAAGGGTTGCAACTATCTTTCAGCTTTCTTTCCTGATAAAAATAACTTAACCCCGCGAGGACTTAACCCTGCCGGCCTCGGTGGTGACGGGGTTAAGTCCTTGCCTGCCAATCCGAAGGTCGTGGGTTCGAATCCCGCCTGGGGAGGAAATTTACACCTCCCAGGGCATGGTTGTGTGTGCTCGTCCAACGAGTTGTATGGAAGAGAGGACTATTAAGTCCTAATATTGCTCGATGCAAGACCCAAAAAAAAGTACTTCTAACTCTTCCACTTTGTTTTCATTACACTGCCGATATCTAGAAACAAATGAGACATTAATAACATTCAGGTCCTCGTTTGATGCTATTTTAAATTCAATTGTATCAATTCTTGTTTTCATTATTGCTTGCTGGGTACGCTATTATGTGTAGTCTCTTCCATGGGCGTATGCATTGAATTATTTATAGATTGTTAGTGCAGAATAATTAGAATAAAGTACGACGCCAGTGAAAACGCAATACACGTGGGCCATTGTACTCGCATATATTGTGTTCATTCATGAAATCTCTTGCTGTAGGTTGGTATTAATTAACCAGTCAGCTACTTTCATCAACACAAAAGCCATCCTACCGTTACAATTGAGAGAAATAAGCCAGCAGTGTACGTCATCACCGTTGTGGTAGATAAGGTGTGGCTCCTTTGCTCATGCTTTATAAAATGAAAATTGCAGAGCACAATGACCACTCATGAACACCATCGATGTGCAAAATCACTTAAAACTTACGTTAATGGTGCATCGTAGGGCCAAAATCACCACGATTGATGTAAAACTCTGCTGAACTCAACTTACTTCGTCCATCCCAATGCATTTCAATGCTTACGTTTACACGATTACATCGAATTTTCATTCATACCTTCTCAGTCATTAACCTCCGCTTGCATTTTTTTTTTCAGAATAATACTTAAATGAGGTTAACACTTACCCTGCTGAGCCTATAATCCTGGTTCTGTACCCCTGTACTGACCTTTTTTACTACTTTTGTGATTTTTCCATATCATATAGCTTACAATTAGAATCGAGGGATATGTATTTGGTATCCTTATAAAAAAGCATTCTTGTGCTTTTTAAAAAATATAAGCATATTTAAAAAGTTAAATTCTTTAGTTCGTAAAATTTAGTTTAAAAAATGCTATTTTTATACATTTGACCCTCTCCCTCCTAACTCTGCCATACAGCATTCTCTGGCCGCTCGGCGAATTTTTAATTCCCAGTACAGTGTGTCCTCGTTTAACGTTGTCCCATTTAACGTTGTTTCGCGATAACGTTGTCCAACAATTAAAACCCTTAATCGTTCAACGTCATCAGTGCTTCACATTAACGTTGTTCAAATTTTGCGCAACTAAAAAAAATTAATAACGAATAGGACTTTGGCACATCTGATGCGTAATTTCCATTCGGCGGAAAAGTTTGGCGTTAACTCCCCATAGCGTGTGTAAATGGTTCACCTGAGCGAATAATTATTGCGTTATAAGTTTCATAACTGTTATATTTGCTTATTATTTCCTATGCTGTTATTGGGGGGCTATGCAACGGGTGATTTAAAACTCAAACCAATGTTAGTGTACCATCCATCTTGAGTGGCATGGTATAAATAATTCCATGTCTGAATGGTAGATCCAGGGGCAGATATCTACGGGAAAAAATACCTGAAAATCCCATGCCGCCGCAAGGTAGAATTGGTGGCAGAAAAAGTTGATTCACTGCTGTTTGAGGTGAATCGAAAACGTGTTTTTCGTGTTGAATTAGTGTGTAAGAGGAAGTTTTCTAAACCCTCCATGATGCAGTAAATCGTCGAGGGTGATACTGTTCCTAAAAAATTGTTACGAAATAACAAAAACGCATTCTGTTAATACAAGCGAAGGGTGGCCACTGCTGATAGGCGGTGGGGAGGACGCGTATACTAGAATAACCTATATGCGTCCCGGATAACACTTTTTTCCTCCGTTCCAGAGACTAAGGTAAAAGTTCATCATCAGAGATAAGGTGCCGGAGGAAACCAAGTCATATCTTCTTTGTGACCTTTAGTGACCCCCTCTGGTTGCCTCACACGTGAAGATATAAGAGAGGCTTTTGCATTTGATTTAGTCAGTTCCTGCATTGCGTTGGAGTGCTCCGCAACATCTGAACACATAGAGAAACATCTGCGCTGTTATTTGAAATTTGTGACCTCTTCGTTACTTTGTGATCTGAGATCTTATTGTGAAAGTTTGTTCCTGTGTGTGAATATTGACGTGCAAAGTTGCTGGTCAGAGAAATCTTGTCTAAAATACACATCCAAGGAGGATATTCATTTGTTAACCAATATTAGTTCAAGTAAGTTAAACTTTAATTATAGGATTTATAAATGGGCTTCTAGTCTGCCTGTTTCACATTTCACAGGAGCCGTAAACTCCTTGCCTTCAAGTAATCGCTTCAGCATACTACATACATGATATTTATTATCGAACTCCTCAAACAAT
Source organism: Pyrrhosoma nymphula (assembly GCA_963573305.1). Taxonomy (NCBI): domain Eukaryota; kingdom Metazoa; phylum Arthropoda; class Insecta; order Odonata; family Coenagrionidae; genus Pyrrhosoma; species Pyrrhosoma nymphula. The sequence goes on from OY754327.1 coordinate 10,888,359, forward strand.
ATAACTCTATGAAAATTCGGATACAATCCTTGAAAAGCAAATTTCCCTACATTGGGATAATAGACATGCGGCATCATACTCTTCCCAATCAATGATTCCACAAAAGTAGATTTTCCCACATTACTTGAACCCCAAAGATACAACTGCTTCTTCTTATGAGAAGAATCGTTGATACTTTTACTAAACCAAAGAGCACACTCTAGTGCCCACCCAAAATAAGAACGGTCAATTCTCTTAAAATAGGTAGACGGACTTTGTTTACACTTACACTCATCATAGTAATTCTTCAAAAATTTATACATATTTTTATGTTCCACAGCAAATGGATGTAAATAACTAAATTCCTCTACACTAGAAGCCCATTTATAAATCCTATAATTAAAGTTTAACTTACTTGAACTAATATTAGTTAACAAATGAATATCCTCCATGGATATGTATTTTAGACAAGATTTCTCTGACCAGCAACTTTACACGTCAATATTCACACACAGGAACAAACTTTCACAATAAGATCTCAGATCACAAAGTAACGAAGAGGTCACAAATTTCAAATAACAGCGCAGATGTTTCTCTATGCGTTCAGATGTTGCGGACCACGCCAAAGCAATGCAGAAACTGACTAAATCAAATGCAGAAGCCTCTCTTATATCTTCACGTGTGAGGCAACCAGAGGGGGTCACTAAAGGTCACAAAGAAGATATGACTTGGTTTCCTCCGGCACCTTATCTCTGATGATGAACTTCGACCTTAGTCTCTGAAACGGAGGAAAAAAGTGTTATCCGGGATGCATATAGGTTATTCTAGTATACGCGTCCTCCCCACCGCCTATCAGCAGCGGCCACCCTTCGCTTGTATTAACAGAATGCGTTATTTTGTTCCGAAAGTCATCGTCACAGTGGCAGAAACCCTCATCTTCCCGGGAAACGCATGCTACTATCCAAAGGGTCAGAAAAGAAAACATCAAATTTTGAAAAATTTCACAAAGATAACTGCAAATTTATGTCCTAAACACAATAGAAGTGTTTGTGGAAATTCTGCTGAAAAAATAACCATGTGTAATTTGTGCAAAAAAGTGTTCTTACATCTTTCCAAATATATGCACATATGTCTATGTATGGATGAGATTTTTATGCATATTTTATATTTGAAAAAGGTTTCGTGAAACTTATTTATCAAATAAAAGGTAGTTATCTAAATGTGCACAATATTCAGCTAGGTGTCTTTATTTTCAAACTGTTATGCTTGAGAATAGCCCAAGATATGCACGGCTGAGGAGGATCAACTGAAATAATTTTAATTATAAACAATTAATTAGTAAAAATTAATTTTTATTGCTAATTATGTGTTGATAAGGCCTTCTTAATGTCATTTGTAGAAAAAATTAAGTACCGGGAGAAAAATTAGCTATTTAATGCTGAAAAACTGTACGAGTCAAAATGACCCCTGCCCGTTCTTCTAGGTAGCGTGAAACTCCCATCCTCCTAGTGTGAAGTAGGGTGTGTATTTGATCAGAAAACATCAATTGCTATTGTATTACGCAAATAAATTAGCTATAAAATTTAGCTTTACAGGTTTTTTGTTTCCCATAATAATGCTGTTTTCCGATAATGCAGGTGTAAACTCCGTCCCCCTAGAACCACGTTGTAACCGAATTTTACTTACTGACGTTTTTATCATTTTTGAGAGGTTGTAACTTTTTTATTAGTAAAATACACAACATCATTTTTTATTTGTCTTGTACAAATACACAAAGACTGTAAGTTCTGCTAATTTGAGATTTTTATCTTCAACCCCACAATTATTCAAAGCCAGACTTTGAAAAAAGTGACTTTTTTAAATTTATAACATTTCAAGGGGATATCACTATTGATATTTTTATGATAAACCTACTTACACATATCCACAAATAAAAAATTAATTCAAACTGTATAATCTACTCCCACTATTAGAAATTTTGTTTTCAAACATTGAAATTTCAATCTTTTTTAAACTTTGTTCGGTGTTTTACCTTAGAAAGGATAGAGATATGTAAACAAACCACTGGACTTATTTTTTACCTTGAGAAATTGCAAACAAAATTCTTTTTGTTTCATCCTTCTAGAATAAATACTTTTATAGTTATAGACTTTTACATAAATCTTTACAAACACAAAAATGGGCTTGCGCAGCATTATAAAAATGGCCCCCCAAGGTAAACCGCTTGAGATAAAAATTTGAAAAAAATAATGTTTTTGTCTTAAGACAAGAGGAAAACAACTAGGAAAGTTTCAATTTTGTAAAAAATTGTTCAAGCAACCAACTTATTTTTTTTGAACCAATTAAAATGGATTGACCCTAATGGGTTAATCTGGCATTCCTGCGATCCGTCGATGCTGTCTTCATCACTTTCAATATTCTCTGGGTTTGAATACAGGTCTTCTATCCTGAGGGATTCGTCATCTGTGCATAGACACTCATCTATGTCGGCATGGTCTTCAACCACTCCTCCCCCCATGTTTTTGACCAGTGTCTCCAATTCTTCACGGCCAGAGCTCTCAATTGTGGCAACAGGGTTTTCATCATAGCAACAAAATCCTGCTTTAACTAAACAGTTACGGACAGTTTGTCCTTAAACATCCTTCACCGACGAAACTATCCGAAGAACGGCATGGAGAACATCAATCCTTTTTGAGCGTGCATTTTCTGGTATTTTGTCTTCAACTGTCAGTAAAATGTGTCACAGCATCCTTTTTCTATAATGTATTTTGAAATTTTGGGTTATTCCTTGATCCAAAGGTTGACGAGTAGACGTTGTGTTTGGTGGGAAAAAAATTAATTTTACATTTTCTAACTTCAAGTGTGGATGGGATGAAGCGTTATCCAGAAACAAAATCACCTTTCTCATTTCCCTTCCCATTTTCCAGTCGAACTTTGTAAACAATTCAGTCATTATATCGCGAGTCATCCACGCTTTTTTATTAGTTCGCCAGTCCACCCCAAGATTGTTTACATTCATGTTCTTAAAACAACGTGGCCTGGAGGCTCTTCCAATCACAAGTGGCCGTTCAAATTTGCTAAGTGCCATATTAACACATAACAAGAGTGTAATTCTTTCTTTCGATACTTTTCCAACAGAGCATTTTTCTTTTTTCAGACACATGGTCTTTCCTGGCAAGGCTCAAAAGAAAACTCCCGTCTCGTCACAGTTAAAAACGTTTTTTTCGCTATGATTCTCACACAAATCCTTCAGTTTGGACCTCCATTCACACACGGTTTTCTCACTCACGGAAGCCGATTCTCCGCGTACACTCTTAAATGATATGTTATGACGCATTCTAAAGTTCTTAAGCCAGCCATTTGATGCCACAAAGTCAGAAACACCCATTTCTTTTGCAATTTCAAGAGCTTTTTCTTGGATTAATAGTCCAGATATTGGAATGTTAAATGATCGAGCCCTACAAAACCACTCATACCTGAGACTATCAATTGCTAAACAGTCCGATGTATGAAACTGCCCCTTCACATTGTCACCTTTGTCCTCAGCCCATTCTTTCAGCAATCTCTCCTTGCTCTTAATGATGCCACTAACTTGCGTCTTCCCAGTTCCAAATTTTTCACCGACTGCACGTACACTTAACTTTTCGGTCTCCGACAAATGCAAAATGTCAACTTTCTCCCTTAAACACAGCCTTTTTCTTTTGCCAGCCATTTTTGTATGCAAGAAAACACTTGTTGATGGATAGATTCTAAGCACTTGCTCGCGTTTCCACTTGTTACCTCACGACGTTCTAGGAGATACTGAGGCTAGTGTCGCAAGGACATTAAGTGAGAGCATGCCGAACTCCTCACCTCTCCCCCCTCCCACCGTAACCTTGCCATTAGAACCCTTTTGGGTCAGGGTCCAGCTCTGGAAATCATATAAAAGCGTATCAGGCTTAAATTTGTGGAAATACTTTATGTCCATTTTAAATAAAACAAAGTTGGTAAATTTCCACACAGTATGTATATTATCAACCACAAAATACAACACCGACCAAGGTTTCGGCACGTAACCCTGTGACAATAGGAAGAATTTTATTCAACTCAAAAGACTGGTATGACCCCGTAGACAGAAGTGGTATGTATAAAGTAAAGTGTAATGACTGTTATATTTGTTATATTGGCCAAACAGGCAGAAGTTTTAAGGACAGAGTGAAGGAGCATAGATCTAGTTTTATTAATTGTGACGATAAATCCTGTCTCGCTAAACACTTGTGTGATTTTAATCATTTTAGTAATTTTGACACGGAAGTTTTACACCATTTTGACAAAGGGGCTAAGCTGGATTTCTTTGAGCAATATGAAATCACTCATAGCCCCGCTAAGTTATGTAATGATGTTGTTTTTAATGATCGATCGCCTTTGTTAAACCTTGTTCTCCCTCCCGTCCGACAATATGATGACCATGCCTCCTGACCTTCACCACCAACTTCTGTGTTATACCACCCCCCCCTTTTCCTCTTGTGTCCCCCCCCCCCCTCTGTGACTTAATACCTCCCACCCCCCCACCCCACCCCTGGGTATATAAGGTGGAGTTTTTGAGAAAGATGTACCTTGAGAATGGCACTACGTGCCGAAACCTTGGTCGGTGTTGTATTTTGTGGTTGATAATATACTGTGTGGAAATTTACCAACTTTGTTTTATCTGGAAGTCATGTTTCTAGGAGACTGACGTCCGTGGCTTTCAGGCTCTGACTGAGGAGAGACTCTGTACCCCCCATCCCCCAGACACCCTGGGATACATTCCACTCCTCGGGGATGACCGGCACTGACCCTGCACCCTCCAGCTTGACGGAGCAAGCTTGACACTAGAAGCCCTCATTTTGCCCCCATCACCACTTATACATTCCTATCTACATCCCCAGGGGGTTCACCTTGCATTGCTGCTCCCCGGCCCCTTTGCATCTTCCCTTTCACTTCCTCTTCTCCTACACTCCCTGCTGTGCCAGACCATCGTCTCTTTTGGTGATCACGTCACTCCCCCCTACTCGAAGGATTATCCCGCAGCAAAAAGGTGCTTGCTAAGATGAGCTTTGGTCTGGAAAAGTTCCTTCAAGAAATAAGGTTTATTGTTCAGGAGAGGAGACATTTTTTTACAGAATAGCTCATCGCGAGTGTGTCCGTTAATGGAGGTAATTGAAGGAAAAATGTTTCTTTTCTGTTTTCCGTATCCGTTATTGAGAGTGTCAGCCATTTGGAGGTATTATTTCCACTAGTTTCCATGTTCTACTGCCAGGGATTGAAAAACTGTCCGTTTCGGGAGGTTTGACTGTAATTGCACAGATGTGCCTTATAAAATGTATTTATTCAATACAGCCTCCGGGTAAAATAAAGTTACTTTCCAAATGAAAATTACCATATTTTACCCTTCTCCGGTCACATCCGACTGGCGTGGTGGAACTGTACACCAAGTACATACTCTCCTCATTGCATAGAGTTTGATTGCCCACGAAAATTTTCCCCACTTGCACTTGTAGAACCCAGCACTCCGGCCACCACACCATATTATAATGCACTACATTAATTTGTAATTTAAACCAAGGGCTAAAAGTGTAAAAAGAAGGAATATGAAATTTTCAAGAAAGCTTAACATTTCATCATTCAAACCAAACCAAAGTTTACTCCCCTCGAGTTAAGCACAAGTTACCAAGCACTTCCTCGTTTGTCTTACTTTTCGTCCACTGCGCTTCTTCCATTCTCCTCCACATCTTGCGAACCCGTAGGTCCCCTGACCAATTGTCCCCTTTTCTTGGAGTCCACACTTCTGCACTATATAATGCCACACACCATTTGAAACTCTTTCTTAGCCTTTTATTTGCATCCTTACACAAGGTTCCCACCATCAGCTCCTATCGCCAAATGCTTCTTTCGCTAGTGCAATTCTCCTTCTGTCTTTGCTAATGTGCCAAATTCCCTCCACGATACCACCACATCAATTAGATTGATCTACTAGCTCCAGTTTGTGCCTACTTACCTTTATGACCAGCCTCACTTTATTCATCCTAGCTTTGTTTGCTTGCATCTTCATTCCGTGCATTCTGTAGTGATTCTGTAATGCAACTATCAAAGCTTGAAATCCCTTGGAATGATTGACTAACCAAAACCTCATCATCCATGAATCTAAACGGCTTTATCAGCTGTCCTACTTTTATTCCCACATCTAGCTCCTCACAAGCCTCTCTCATCACTTCCTCGGCATACATTTTTCAAAGCCCAGGTGACAACAACTGCTTTACTCCGTGAGATGTAATGGCACGTCCTCATTCTCCATTAGCCGCCCTCACCTGTGCCCTCTTGGCCACATGTACGTTGTCCATCTCTCATCTAATTATTCCTATTTTCATCAACATCTTCATTAGTGCCTCCCAGTCAACTCTGTCATACACCATTTTTTAAATCCACAAAGCAAGCAAAAACGTTTCAACTCAATCTTAATTTAGCCTATTACTGCCAAGTAAATTTTCTTTTATTCATTCTTCTTTAGATTTAATATGGTTATTCAGGATTGCATAATTGATTCAATTAAATTATAATTATTGTCTCTCGACTGCACTCTCATCTGCTATGGTTTCCCAACCAAATTACGAAACTATTTTCCATCCTTATTATTCAAGCAGTACGGTTATTATTTCTTTTAGAGATGCTATAGGAGTACTTCTCACAAAATTTATCATTTTTCCCAGAAAAAAGTTTTTTTCTGGGAACTTTATATTACTACCTGGCCTGATTGAAGTGAAACATAGAATAACATGAATCACGCAAAGCAAAGTATCCTTTATGAGATACAAGTATTATACCTACAGACACAGTGAGGGGGAAATCAATTTTGGTGACCACTGTGGACAATTTGCTTAGTAACTTTTGCTTTTTATTAGCATAACACTCGTTCAAAAATGTATATCCACTTGCAGAGAAAACTTATTTACACATATTAAATGAAAAATTGCTCTTTTAGTATCCATTTTTTTAAACTTTGCAGCCATTATTTTTTAAAAATTCATTATCCTCTTAACCAACAGACAATTTTAACCAATCTTAACAAAAAATTCACCAGTTTCCAAAGGATTGCAATAATTCATATATTACACCACATATATATGTCACACATTCATACATTCTAAATGGCTAATAGTAATAATAAATAGAATGACATAAATCACATCGATCCATTCCTACAAGAACATGTCATAACATATATATTTAAGCACAGGAAAACACTTCCACAAGCCTATACTAATGCTCTTCAATGAAACTCTCCGTAAATATGTTTTTGTAGAAACGAAACTGTCTGGCTTGTCAACCAAGACATTAAAACATAGTACACCCAAAAGATATCCTGCCCAACAATGCACCCCACCAGAGAGAGATAGCAATTGATGCCTCAAACGTTCAGTCATTTCTCCGACTTCGTTAAAAAATTTTCAAAGAGGCTATATTAAAAATTTTGCTCTAGCTTTGAGGAGATTCACGTGGAGCAAGCATCTCACCTGTTACGCTCACACATTTTTGCAAAAATTGTCCAAATGGAAATTTTTTAATAGAACAAAAAATAAGGGATAACATAGAGAGGCAAAGGGTGGTAACTTCCACGAACCTAATTCACTTTTTGCACTACTTAGCACAAGTTTAAAAGCAAGGGGCACCTAATAATAATACAAGTGACTCTGAGTGGAAGGAATAGTTTTTTTTGCAAGAGATGTCAACAACTTTGTCTCCAAACGGTAGTCTTAGTTCACGCTCCACACACATGTGCCAAAGATATTAGTCACCACCTCCTTGACCACCAATCCTTGCATCCCAACATCACTGCCGGGCACGTAGCCACCATCCATCATCGCTTCACCATCATCATCATCACGTCATTTGCTCGTGGGTGGGTCAATTACGGCACTTGCGAGGACGCTCATGCGGGGGTACTTGACCTTCTTGCGGTCAAGCTCTTCCTGTGCCCAGAGAATCAGCTTGAGCAGGCTGGTGAGGCGTGGGGGTGGCGTGGAGGACCCATCACCCCAATCGCGATTCTCAGCCCGTAGGATGGCTGCATTCAGCTCGCTCGCCACCTGCAAGGAAAACGACAAACTTGGACCGGCCGACATTCACCAGAGAAGGATGCACAACAGAGGAGAGACCTTCCATGGTGATGTGCAAGTGCTGGTTGGGATTCTTTTCAAATTATTAATCTGAGTAAACTTGGCAATTTCCCGTTGGTAGCTATTTAAGTTAATTGACTTAACTTTATGAAGATCAGCATCCAAAGGAGGAAAAAAGAATTCGCGTGAGAGGAGGAATGTGTGATGGCAGTTATGCGTAGAGAAGCCAGCACGTGGAAGGAGACGGGGGATCTGATAGACGCAGGCTGCAAGCTACACATCAACCACGTCACAGTTCTTGGGTTCGATGCAGATGTTGCTAAACTATGATTTCAAATACTTTTTTGCAAGTCCCCTTCATGAAATAGAATGCCTTCTGTTTTTTTAGCTTAAATTCCATTGGTGGATGACGTGCATCCGAAATCAAGGAAGAATAGTATCACATATTAAGTTATTTATCTCAAAAATTCTACATAATTTTTCATGAAGTGTGCACATAGTCTGTCATTTAGGTGTCTTTCCTTTCAATTTTCTTCATAGACAGTGAAACCTCTCTCAACTAAAATATTTTTACAGAATTTATTACAATTCCCATATGTATCCCAATGTATTGATTTCATAACCCTATTCAATGATCATTCCTCACTCCCACCAAAGACGAGGGCTGCAAGGGGTACTTAACCTATTCAGTGATAAAAAATACAGGCTTAAACAAGCTGCAGCAACATCGTGTGTCACTGTTCGGGGAGAAACTGAAGTTGCAAGTGCATCTCTTCACCACTGGCATTGGCAAATCAGGCATAAGACCCAACAGACAGCCTTGACCCTTTTTTCCACTCATGCAGCAAGGATGAGGGAAAAGTGTCAAGTGTCCGAGATTGAAGGATAATGAACACAAGGAACCACTTGTACTGGTTCATTTACCAGAAACATTAACAGTTACCCTCACTTTTAAACTAAAATTATTTTCCTCATGATTTCCTGATGCATCTGCAATTCCAAGCACGGTGTAAATCAGTTTTAATTTTGAATGCCACATAAGCCAATACAGCCTGGAGAGCCAAGAATACAGACAAAACGTGTTGGGTAACAAATGACAAATAGAGGCCATAAACTATAACAGAAGAATAGCCACGAGAAAAGGCTGGGAGGGCAGGAAGCCCAAAATAGCGAGGAGGAAAAGATAAAAAGAAAGGAAGTGTACTTAGGAGTGCGATGAAGGCAAAGTGAAAGAAGAAGAAACTGAAGAATAGATTCCTTGCAATATTGAAGGAATGAAAGGAGGATGGACCTAAGTTTGTCGCATGTCAAGTGATAACTAAAAATCACTTTCATTTATATCTTGGTTTCCTAGCGATGTGTTGACAAAAAAAGAAAGACATTGTTACAGAAGGAGACATATTAGAGCTGGATGGTTAAATTTATTGACACAAAATAATATTGGTTGTCAGAGATTGAAACTTAAAAATTGATGGCTGGACTGTTGAATATTGGCAATCCCAACTTTTGACAGATGATCTCTATGGTTACTTTCTAGTGTTTATCAATGATACGACTGTTGATTGTTCTGGTCGGAAAAAAGGAGACGAAGAGACTGTTGGAGTTATGATTCTATTGTAAAAACATAGGAAGAAAGTTCATATTTAATAACAAGAAGTGTTTTAATTCCAATTAGCTGCAACCTAGTTTCCATTAGGGTTAAGGGCCCAGAGCCCCAGCGAGCATTGAAAAAAAAGGAAATTGAAAAAACTAAGATATGATATGCACTTCCCAATTCCCGTGGTTTTTAAGCCACATACAATTTCTTCTTCCACAGGGTAATTTCGAAATGGATGAGACGGCGAACTGCAACACTGCTAATCCGCAATTTTTATGTCGAGATGATAACTTTATTTAAGTTTGTTAGCTAACAAATTTGTAATCTATGGCTAAATAAATACATACTTTTACTTCCGGGGAAATTTGTGATTTCTGTCAATGTTTGATTATTTTTCAGATTTTAACACAGATGTTATGCCTTCATCGGCAAAAAGTTTCAATCATTTTTAAGTAGCTTGCACTTAAAAATTGCATGTTACTTTATGGCATTCCACAAGAACTTGCTTGGTATCGTTCATACGTAAATGCAATTTGTGAAAGTTATAAAGAGTTTGAAAGAGAAACAATGGCTGTATTCACTGCATGTATCATCACACCACAGCTACTAGTGGCATACGATGCAACACAAGTCTTTGGTCCTGGACGATAGTTCTCAGGTCCCCAAATCCTCGTGCTAGGAGAATGAAGGAAACTCCCAATTTTTTATTTTATTTTTACACTTACAAAAGCGGAGTGCACGTCTTACATGGGTGCGTGTGGTACACAGTTTTATACGGTACTTCAAAAATAAAAATACCGCCTTTCTGATGTTCGAGAATTTATCAAGCACATTTAAAAGGAAGAGTACAAGGAGCAAGCTCTCTTTGCAAAAAGGATTGTCAGAGATTAAGTATGATGACAGGAAACCACTGCTAGAAACATTTCACAAAGATAAGTGAAATGTTTACTGAGCTGCAAGAGGCTGGTTCAGAGTTGTCCGGGGAAGAAAAAGTAAACTACATCATGCTATTTATACCTAAAATGTACGTCCATATCATGTAAAATCCATATAATAACTGCTTTAGAGAAATACAGCACACTAACTGTCATTTTTATAACGGAGAAATTACTAGGAGAGGAGAAGAAATTAAATAATGACAATACCAACTACATATGTTTAAATCCACAGTGTTTTATTGGTACAGCTAGTTTCAATGCTAAGGCATCATCATCATGTACCTGATGATGACGCCATAGCATTGAAACTAGTTGTACCAATAAAAAACTCTGTGGCTTTAACCATAGTGGACTTCCACAAATTTACGCCTGAAAGGATTGAATTCAGAAAAGAAAGAAATTGAAACAAGAGGACCAAGGACAAGGAGCATCCAGGGTAGTGTTTGCTTGTTTGTGCAAAGCCTGGGCATAAGAAACATCAGTCATACAATCGAAGAAAAGGTTATAATAACAAATATACACTAGGACAAGGCCAAGTATATGGACAAGGACGAGGTCTGGGATTCGGACAAGGACGTGGGTATGACAATGGACAGGCCCGTGAATACAGACGAGGCTGTGGATATGAACAAGGAACTGGATGAGGCTGAGGTTTCAGTGGGGGCCAAATTCATGGCGAAGAAGACGTTCCAGCCTACAATAGTGTAGCTATTGAGTGTTATGTGTACACGGACCAGGTCACAATATGAGGAGAAACGAATATTCCATCATCCTCAGAATGATAGTATAAGAAAGGAGCTGAAATTTAATTTTAGGGGCATATAATTACTTGATAAAGACCAAATAAGAGCTCCAGTGCCTCATTTCGGCAAGGTACTAAAAGCAATAAGCCATCACACACTGAGAAAGTGCCTAAGATGGTACTGCTCACTGATTGAAAACAGATTTTGACTTGAGAAAGCAAATTTCCAGGTAAGTTCTCATTTTCCCTGACTTCTCTAGGTTTTCCCGAGCCATTTTCTATAATCTTCCAGGTTCTCTCCAGGTCTGTGGCAACCCTGAAACCAGCTAGATATCATAGTTTATTTGTTTAGTGTCAAGTAATTACAGTTAAAAAGGGGGGTCAAGTTGGGTGATTGCCATTTTCCATAATAACAAGTGTCTCCTTGTATTATGTTGGGTTACCATCAGCAACATTTTTGTCAACCACAGAATTATTACGTTAATTTAGACCTCAAGATTTATCTCAATGAATGATAACATATGATGGTTACATGTACATTTAACTATCATATGATCTTTTTCTTTGTATTTGATTGTGTATGCATCATCTCGACGTGTCTTATATCATGTAAAAATGTGATATTTGGACAATGAAACATTCAAAACATAATAGTGATGCTGCCGCTTCGTACGCTGGTGCTCCAGTCACTGTCCTGGTGGTGATGTGCTAAACTATTGGATTCTGAGGGCAATAATAATAAAGGACTGAAGTTTCGACCGTTACTCAACACTTTAAAAATTTTATTTTTGCTATGCCCTCTAGTCTGAATCTACAAATGAGTTCCTACTATTACGACATTAGTGCATTTCTGTGCTATCCACAACCATGAACGTTTTTAGCTTTTTCGAAGTATTGGTACACGTTCATAAATGGCAAAAAACCAGTGACTGGTCAAAAAAAGATTTATCTACAGAGATTTAAAAAATTAAATGTTTTGGCTCATAATATTCTGAGGAAAAAAATCTTTAATGCATGTAAAAGTAGTCCTGACTGACTGACAGATTCATCAACGCACATCCCAAACTACTGGTGATAGAACTGCGAAATTTTGAAGATATATATATCCGTACCGTGGAGTATAGGCGCACTATGAACGGATTTTTGAAATAAACAATTTTTGGGGTTGTTTTTACCCCATTAATGTGAACTTTTACTCCCCTAAGAAATGCATTGACTTTATTGTATGTGTTTCTTTATTTGCTTTTTTTTAATTACTTGCACTCAAGATATTGAATGGATATTTGTATCATAGAACGCATAAAAGAATGCAGTATTTAATTATTTCATTCAATATTCTTATACACTTCGTTTTAGCCTAAGTATTGCATTTTTATCTCGAAATTCATCAATTTTTCTTCCTTTTCAACAATAGAAGTTTCCTTGGCAACCAGGCGTGAATACCCATTTAAATATGATACAATGAATGGCCATTCACGCCTGCAGCATTAAAAGTCAAGGTTCAGTGACTAATTTGATAGTGTTTACCCCAACCTCACTATTTGCGTTTAATGGCTTTTACATAGTATCAGCATTTAGCACGTCACATTAATTCTTTTCGTGACATACAACAGCTTTCATGTTTTCTCTCTCCCGCTGAATTTTAACGGGCATCCTCACCTTGCCATTATTAGCATTATTTATGGCCGCAGTATGAATCACATTACCAAGTAATATACTTGGTATTTTTCTGCTTCTGGAATTGATATAGAATATGAATATCCTGAGAATTTGAACTTAAAATCACGATGCGTAGGAACGTTTATTTTTCCAAGAAAATTGAACGATAAGAGATCGAACTGGAGATCATGAGTTACTTGAAAAGTGGTCAGTTATCTGTGCACAGAAGACATTTTAAAATCCTTGAAGTTCGAAAATTGTACTACATTTCGTTTTTGAGTTTTACACGAGCATGCATACTTGGTACATTATTTCTGGACCAAGATTGTGTAATAATATTACCAAATATGTGGCTTTTGTACCATTTGTTTTTCTCTTCTTCTGAAATATGTGCTATTTAAAATATTCTCTAAATTAAACCTCAAATTTCATGTCATGCATGCATTTTATTTTAGCCAAGAAAATGTAAAATGCTCAACATTAGCCCTGTTCTTTTATGCATTATCGGCGCAATTAAATCACAGCTTCCCGTGCATAGATGGGTCCCGGGGGTATAGTTGTACTCAAACGACTTAAGTTCCCTGTTTGCCTTTCCTTCTCAGTGACAATCAACAAGACACAAGATCAATAGCTTCAGTGGTGTGTGGATAAAATCGGGAAAATCTATGCTTTTAATATGGTAAATCATATGTTGTATGCTCACGAGTGGGACAGCCGAAAAATTCATTTGTTTTTGCAGACCAAAAATACTGTATATCCCAAAGCACTTGAATGCATTTTTTCAACTTTTAAATTAATACACAAAAAATCATTGTCTTTCATTTATTTTGTACATGTTAATTGGTCTGCTTTGTATATGTGTGCCAAGTTAGAAAGACAAAGAGGCATTGCAAGCATGCTGGGCATTTTGAGGGCATGTGCAACTTGGGCAGATTTTCACGTAAGTGAAAATTACGAAAACGCAGACCTACGCCTACCTGAGCGGTGCCACTGGACAGGCAGACACTTAGAGTGAATGCGATAAAATAATGTCCGACCCAATCTAGACCTAACATGGGCAGATCAGCATAACTCTGTTTTCTTTTAATTCTGGTGGGGGCCCGGGGGCGAAGCCACCAGCATGGGAGGGAGTCCACGGGGGGCTTTGCGCCCCTGGCGAGGTAAGTCGCGTCAGCGGCTAGTAAAAATATAAAACTTTGCCCGTGTTTACGGTTGTTAGGTGTCACCACAGCAACCAAAATTAGGAAAATATGGTAGGTATTTTTTAATGCCAAACATGCAACAATGCCCTTGGCTCAAAAGCATTGGGGGAATTTTTACTACTTTATGCAACTTGAGCCTTCAGAGGTTTACTCCATACTGCCAACAAAATTCGAAGAGCAAGTAAAGAACTACATAAAATCATGAGAAACAGATAGGCAGCACGCAGCCATAAACAAGAGAAGCATTGGAATACATAGTAAACAATATATATAGTATAATAGTATATTGGCTGGCAAACAAGTTGAAAATTTGCACAAAGATACCAACTTTCTGGCGGTGTGTTGGATGCAAGAGATCAGCAAAAGGACTCTTGTCTGGCTCTTCAAACGCCAAGAGGGCAAGCGTCCTTTCCAGTTCCGCCAGAACCGTGGGATCCGACTCGCCTGCCTCAGACAGTTGCTCCTGAGCGAAACGGAGTGCCTCCTCCACCCGGCCCGCTCTGATGAGTTCTATCAAATGCAATTGCTAAAAAAATATAAGAAAATTATTTGCACCTTCAAGATATATTGTTTTAGTCTACTTTTAGATTAACAAAGTATTGCTTAACGACCCTCTGAGATTTGTGCAAGACCGCACTTCGTACGTCTTCAAATAAGGTAGGCAGAAGTTTGAGCATTAGTCTTGTATCAATAAATGCACATGCACAAGAAACGATACGTTTCCATTTGAAATAACGACCATTGCCAATGAAGTATGGAAAGACGTCGCAGACCAATGGTGCAAAACGTATTTCGCATACCTGAAGGTGAAAGTATAAGTAACGATCGTTGTCTAACAACTCTGGGTGAAGATGGTTGACAAGTGCAGTGGCTTCCTGCACTCGACCTCCTTGAACTGCATCTCTAATCCGGATTCGATCATCCAATGAGTCCAAATCAACACTAGGTTTAGCTCCTGACTCCTGTTGGAATTTTTCGGCAGCTTCCTTGAATCCTTCTGTGAAAATAAATATTCTTTTATAGGAGGAATGGCAATTTCATCCTTGATACGCGCTAAGTACACGTTTGATTTCGGCCCTGCACGAAATTAACAACAAGGAGTACCAAATCCTATAACAGAAGCTACTCACCAGTTACAAGGTAGTTCATTATGAGTTTATTCATGTCTGCTCTCTGAATATGAAGTCCTTCGAGTCTGTTCATCCAATCATCTTTAGAAATACTTTCATGTTTCTCAGTGTAACTCATTTTCTCGGACGACAAAATCGAGCTCAATGCAGGTCACGACAGTTTACATTGGAGAAATATTTATTCTGCCGGGAACATTAAATCGATTCACTTCTCACGATAGAACACACGCCCCTACCGTAACTTAAACAAAGGGAACTCAAATAATGCTAACTTCCAGCTTCCACATAAAAGTACAGTAAACAACAAAACTATCCAAAATAAATCTTTTGCTCACTCACCAAAAACAACTGAATTAATAAATGGAAAGAGTGACAAACATGAAGCACCATGCAGCGCCGATGCTATGAAGCTGCTGCTCTTCGGGGGGAGCGAACAGACCACCGTACGGGTGTGCACTCTGTCGGTGAGTTTCGTAAGTAATCTTTCAGTTCTGCTCTGTAAGGGAACCGATGTCGAACGTTTGTTATGTCATGTTGAAATATGTTTTGTAGTGTTGTGCTTATGCGTGCATTAGTGGCTGCTGAATTGTGATTGTGGTTCTTTTAAACCCTACATGCCTTGGACTTGGCCTTAAACTCTCAATGGAACATCCTTCTGGATGACGAGTTTTAGTCATGGGTGCAGGAGAAGTAAGCCTCAGCAGAATACAGCGTCGTAAAATGGACGAGAACGTGTAGTACCGGAGATATTAATCCTCGAGATGACATCGGAAAGGTATGCTCATTGTTTTCATGTTTGTTCCACTTAAGGATAGGAGTAGCTCGTAGGCATACGTACAGTATTCAATCAATAACATGAAGCTTGCCTATCATGTGCTGTCTTGTGACATTTCGTTACATTGAGAGGCGGCATTACTTTTCCAAAGTAGTTGTTCAAAGACCTATGCGTGAAATGAAAAAATGAACCAATTAATGACTTAAATTTATATTGGATGTATTTCTAGGCGCGATTGAAAACATTTCCTTGATTATCTCGGGGTGAAGTAAATAGCATTACATCGAATACATGTTGCAGTTGAAAACAAATACCACTTATTTGTTATTCTTCTCCGAAATCTTAATGCAGTTGAAAACTAGTACCACTTCTCTGCATTGGCGCAGATTAGTGTTTTTTCTTAGCAGTTTTAAAATGCATCAATTCACAGTTCATAAAAAGGTATGTGCCCCAAAGAGAATTTTGAATCTCTCCCGGGCCAGTTGTTTGTTATTTAGGCAACCTAACGCCCTAAATATTTTATTTATAACATATATGTAATCAAGTCACATTCCTCTACAGCCTGTGTGATGTAACTTTAAGTTGGTGCTGTGTAGTATGTTTTGACTAGGTACATAATATTAGAGCATACAAATATTTAGGAATGGTGCGAATGGCAGAGCTACTCCGAATCGATCTGGGGATTGATGACTGCTGATGATGAATGTTCCAGTGAGGACTGAAATACGGCTGTTGTTTATTCTCTCTGAACATCTTCCCACTGCGGACGAGGACAGTAGACGCACAAACCGCTCTGTGTCACTTCCGTTGGCGTTCTCCTCCCCGCTCTCGCCTCCTCAATTGTCACCATCACTCGCACAATCATCGCGCAGCGAGACTGCTTGCATGCATGCTCTCCCTCGACCCAGGACTCCCAATTCTTCCTCCCATTCCTCCTCCGCCGAGCGCACATGTCTGTTTTCTAGCACGTATTTTTTCTTTTCATTTTCTAACGTGTTTTTTTGTCCGCAGACGTGTGGAGGGAGCGCCTCGCGTGGGCGGGCGTCGTGGGTATGATAGAGAGAAAGCGAGTGCATTTCACTCCTCCTGCATGGTGGGGGGGGGGGGGGGGGCGAATTGTTTCGCGTGGGGGGGGGGGGGCGGTCGTCACTGGGGCACACCCCCGAGGCCCTCCCTATTCGGAGGCCCTCCCCGTGGTCGGTGGGTGTCGATGGTCGTGAGAGACGGCGACTGGGCGTGGTGGTGGCGGTCACCGAGGGGGGGGGGGGGGGGGCGCATCTGTCTCTCTTCGTCGCTCCTTCTCGCCCTGCCAAATCGCCCATCGTCTCACGAATGCCTACCAGTCCACGAATTTCTAGCTCGCCGAACGAAAACCTTAAGCAGCTCAGTGATAACTAAGGATTGCCCTCTCGGGAAGAAGTGACAACCCCGGGATTTAATATATACAAATCCCGTGATTAACATTCACCTTAATGCTAACATGGGGGCGCCAACAAGTAAGATTTATTGGACATGAATTACAACATGTTAGTCGTTTGAGTTCATTGAGTAATACATTTTTTTAAATGAGTAATTTATCGTCATTTGTAATAAATAAGGGAGAGTGGTGGCCTAGTGGGTAGAGCGCTTGGCTACTGATCGAAGGGGTCCCGGGTTCAAATCCGGGTGAAGCCTTTAAACGCCCCCGAACAAAAATCCTCGGAGTGCGAGGGAAAGAGTGGAAAGGAACTGGCCCCCCTACCCTGAATGTGTGAAATTCACACGCCTGTGGCCGGGTTGAGCTCTATCATCAACTATCCAAACCAACCTTCGGGTTGAATCACTGAGTGAGTGAGTTCCTGAAATAAATAAGAAAAACGGTTGGGTAAATATTTAAAAACATTCTTTTATTCATCAAAAATATCTTGTTATATTAAGACATTGAGACACATACACTATGTCGGGGTTTTGCAGGTATCCCCAAATCTCCTAATGATGTGAGAGACAGGGCCAGGTTTTGTCTTAAAGAGGGGCAACCAATTTCCTAGGAGGGGCAAACGTTATATAGTTGTTGTGTCAAAAATTAGCAGCCTGGTATAAAATTAATATCATTTAATTTATATCTATTAATATTGGTTATTGTCCGTCTCTTAAAGCTAGCCTCTGTAAAGCAGAGTACTAAAAGGAGGTGTTAAACTCTTTAAAAAAAATAAAAAGACTCTTAAAGTTAGGTGGGGAAAAAGAAATTCCAAGAGGGGCGGTGCCGCCCCTGCCCTGGAGACAGTACTAAGTAGGTTACGGTGCGTGTGTTAAAGACATGATGATTGCCAGTATTAAGAAATTTGGACTAAATTCCGGAAAATGCTGTCTAACTTTCGATGAGTGGACTTCGCCACGCAACAGAATATATATTTATATTATCGTTCACTCCTCTGAAAGAGATTCAAACGTATTGAACTTGGGACTTGTCAGAATGAATGGAAATATGCCCACATAAGTGTGCATTGAACTTATAAAACATAAATTGATTGAGTATGAAATTTCTTTAGAAATCCATTTTAGCAATCTGGTGCAAGTGTAATGGCAAAGGTTGGTTGATTAATACCGCCAAATCATCAACTTTGTTTTGCTCTTGGTATCCACCTTGCAGGCATTAATGTTTTGTACAAATCTGGGGGTAGAGTAAATGTAATGAAGAATAGCTTTGAAGAAGAAGAATCGGGAGAAAATGAATTCAGTGATGAAGTATATCCATCGAGTGTTGAAACAGACGGGGATAATTCATTTGAAGATGGAGACACGTTTAAACAATATGAAGAAACATTAAGTTATTGTGCATATTGAAAAATCACTTGGTAAAATTCTACACTTTATTTACGAAAAAACCGACCCAGGTTTCGGCAACTCAGTGCCATTTTCAAGGTATCTGATCGTGTGGTGGCCGAGTATATGTATACCTTATAGGGTGGAGGGGGAGGGAGGTAAAAGGAGTGGGAGGGGGGGATGGAGGTGTAAGGCCGGGAGTTGGGGGGGGGGGGAGGGGGTTAGGGTAATCCTGGGAAATTGGAAAGAAAGAAGCGGGAGGGATGAGTCAATCTGGGGTTCTTTTTGTGGAGGAGTGAGAACAACAAGGTGAAGGACGATTGTTGGTGACTACGAGGGCAGGAGGTTGTGGAAAGGGGAGGGATACTGATTTTTAGGAGAGGAGAATGGGTGGAGAACATACGGTCATTACATAAAATACTTTGGCAGTATTTCAAATTGCTCTAAAAAAAATCCAGCTTATAGCCTTTGTCAACTGTATGTAAAATTTCATAATCAAAATTGCTAAAATGGTTGTTTAAACATAAATGTTCTGCAAATTTTGAATGACCATTCCCATTTATAAAACAGTTTCTGTGTTCTTTCACTCGGTCTTTGAATTTGCGTCCAGTTTGACCAATGTAACAGATGTCACAATCGTCGCACTTCAGTTTATACACTCCACTTTTGTCTGTTCTCACATATTTGTCTTTGGAGTTAAAAAGCATTTTCTCCACAGTACCTGAGTTGTAAAATGATACTCCATGTGTTTCGTCCGATACAAGTGACTCAAGTTTATATGCCGCACCAAAATGGCAATGGCTTTTTTAAACTGTGATCAGGGGGATGAACAGTTAACAATTGTATAGCTTTTGATTTTTTCTACCTGTTTTATCACATTATCAACGCAAGCCTGGGTATAACCGTTTCTGGTGGCGATCATGTTAATTATGGACCGTCCGTTGTTGTAATTACACCGAGGCATGGGCATATTTACCAGTCTATGAGAAGGCCATTGCCCTCAAAGAAGCTAGCTTGTGCCTATGGTGATGAGAATCAGTTGAAATTATCACGTTAGTAAAGCTGGGCTTACGATAGATAGAAAATTCGTGGTAGCCTTTTGTAACATTAACGGTTAAGTCTAAAACTTTGATCTCACTACTATCAAATTCCATGGTAAAATTAATATTTTTATGTAAAGAATTCAATACAACCAAAAAAGCGTTTAACTGTCGTTTCGTGCCCGTCCACATACAAATAATATCATCCACGTATCTAAACCAATAATTTACGTTTTTAGTCAAGAGGATGTGAGGATTCGAACAGTTGCAATTCTAAATAGTTCATAAAGATTTCAGCGACGATTGGCGATATCGGTGACCCCAATTTTACCAATTGATTTTTCAATATGCATATTAAAAATTTCCACAGAGTTACGCCGGAAACGTTTTCTCACGTTAAGTTATTGATTCAAAAACTAAAGAAAACTGTTCTTCTCTCCAAAAAAATCACTGTCAAAAAAAATGACAGATTCCTTCAAAGATATGTCATCAAGAAATTTGATGAGGAAAATCTCTTGTTATTGATAAAAAACTCGATGGAACAGTTTAGTTGAAATGGTCAAACGTTTTCTAACGCTTAAAACTTGCGTAATGAAGGCCTTAATTGATCTGAATCCCGAAATATCATTCAATGAGTGTGAATGTGAACTTGCTTCTTCTATATTTGCAACACTGCAGTCAGTGAAAATTATTGTGGAGGCGCTTTGCAGTATAGATGCGCATCTTTTGAAGTATGAGGCTGCGTTGGAATTCATGATGCGGAAACTAAATGATGTGAATACAGGGTTGGGGAATAATATGAAAAATGCCTTGCAGAATCAAATAATGAAGAGACGAACTGATTAATCGAAGGGGTGTTGAAGGTATCTTCACTACGGTTCACGGGCAAGTGGTTACCATTTGGGTAACTTATTTTCATGTGCCAACACTAGCGAACCTAAAAATGTTTTTCAAAGAAAACTTGCTAAGATTTTGTAATTGTGTAATGCCACTATAATATTTAAATCAACGGGTATGGAAGAAGAGCAATCTTCTTCAGCATCAAAGAGCAGATCTATTGAAGACTTGCATAGTGAGAGTGATCAGCGTCTGCATGTTTAGAGACAGCGTCACTATGTTCGTATGAGCTAAAGGATTGGAACTTGATTCTGTCACTACCAGTGGCGGATCTAGGATTCAGGTCTGGGGGGGGCTTAAGAGTTGAGACCTCTCAAGTCAAGTTTAGTTGATTCATTACAGTGTACTCATTTAAAATTTTCAGAGAAAACTTTTTTCTTCGGTAAAATTTGTGTAAATACATTTTTAAATTCAACGAATAGAATTTTTATTACGAACGCTTTATAATATCCAGTTATAAATTTGACAATATAAACGACTGAGCATTAAAATGATAATTTTCTCATCTACTTCGAAGGCTACAATATTTTACTCATTGCACTCTCGTATAATACTTCCAATTAAAGTTTTCACGTTGGTAGAATCATTTACCGACCTCTCCAAAGATTTGATTCGTTGAGGTTTTGATCTTCAAAATTCACATCTAATAATCATCGACCGACCAGTCTAAAGTTTCAATTCGTCGAGGCTTCGATTTGCAGAATGTATCCACAACTTCTTCAACCTTTATTCCTATTTCTTTGTGAATGTTTGCTAACGCTAAACCGTTGAGTCGATTTTCGGACATGTTGACTCGCAAAAAACTCGTCAATCGTTTGAGTGCCGAAAAGGTACGCTCTGCTGTTGCTGAAGTCACCGGGATTGTAGCGAATAATTGTAGCAGTGTCGCAACGTTCGGGAAAAACGAGCCATAATCCTTCGACTTCATGACTTGCAGATCATCAATCGCTGTTTCAGCTTGTTGGAAAGCGGTAGTTTTGCAGTGCCAAAGGAGAATTTCATTTTTCAGCTCCGTCTCGCTGCAGCCGCATAGATCTCCTTCGTATACTTGTCCAGCTTTTAAGATTTCGTCAACGGCTACTTTGGTATGGAGCATTGGGATCAGCCCTTTCAGAGGTAGAATCATCAAAAATTCACCCTTGAACCTCGAAGTCAGGGAAGAGATCATATGATCCAAATAAGGGTAAAAAATCGTAGCTCCGTAATGCAGAAAAAGTAATTCGTTACAATCGTCAGCTTCAGCTTATTTCAAAATTTTTTTGAAGAATAGGATCGTTCACATTATCATATTCAACACATTATGTATGTAATCCCAAAATCAGTGTTAATTACTTTATTTAGAAGTTCTCATTTCAAAAATGCACTACAAATGACTTTCCCAGATCTACGTTTTACAATTTTACCGCAAGATAATTTCAATCAAGATTAATCAAAAAACGTGAGGAAAAATATTACAAATTCAAGCAGATGATCCATTTTTAGTTAGCAAGATATAATAACACGCGAAAAATAAGTTAGAGTAACTCACCGAAAATATCCAAAAGCTGTTTGATGTTCTGTTTGGATGTTAGCTCATTTTTTCTGCCGGCCACACAAGCGAGGGACCTTCAGTTCAAATTCCATCTCATTAGCAATTTTCTCGGCTTTCTGGAAGATTTCGCCGAACGATTTTTCTTCCTTTCTCGTCTCGAGAAACAGCTTGATGATTTTCTCGATGTGAGCACAAGCCGATGAAATTTGCAGTTGAGAATTTTGAAGTGCCCTACTGACAGTCACAATTGGAGAATTCACATCATTGATTACTTGGAGAGCAATCAAGAAATCCGATCTTTCAATTGCACCAAGTAGTTGTGTCACTTTCGAAGACGTCTCGATGTCCTTATCGTACTTCAAATCATTCAACACTTGTACAATATATGGCAGGAACTCACAAACCGTGTTCACACTTTCGTGTTTCTCAACCCAACGCGTGAAGCAAAGTGTTATCAAATGGGTTTTCTTCGATTTCGGTGATTTGGCTTTGATTTCGTCTTCGAGTAATTGCGTTATTTATTTGATGAACTTGTGAAAAAATTGATCAACGTCGAAACTGTTCACAGCATATTTCGGATCTCGGGGATTTCACAAGATTTTGAAACGCACAGATTCAATGAATGGCTAAAGCAGTGCGTATAAAACGCCTGTGGTTGATCCTCGGAAATTAATGCTTGAACTCCATTTTCTCTACCAGAAAAGTTAGATCCTCCATCATATCCTTGTCCACGCCGATCAATGATGTTCAATTCCAAAGCCTGCAACTCATCTGAGATCACCGTTTTGATATCTTTTCCGACAGTGGATTTTAATCGTATGAACCCAAGAAAATCCTCGCGGACGTTACAATGTAAGCGCGTTATAGCGCCGCCGTAACCAAACCTTGCAAAGCGTACCATACATGGTGCGTTAGGCGATAACGGGTAAGAAATGCAGCACGAAAACAAAGTGATACGTGAGAGGGTAAACAATGGCAGACGTCAACAACGTTGTATACAACCTAACCTCTTTGTTGCTTATATCAGCTGTTGAGTCTCAGATGCGAAAGATACCACTGAGTTTATATCGACACAATACTTTTAGCCCCGTCTTTTCGGCGGGGAATTTGAATAATTCGACTGAATTCTATGGTATAATTTATGTATGGGTTGTTTTAATATGAAATAGGCACATCAGTTCTTTAAAATTAGAAAAAATGTCCTTCCAAGACTGAAAAACTTCCTCCGGGGATGAAGTATTCTTGTCTTGTTTAGGGAAAAATTTAATCTGGGATTTCTGGGAATAAATTTCTGACTGTGGCTGTGGGGGGGGCTATAGCCCCCATAGCCCCCCCTGGATCCGCCCCTGGTCACTACCCAATGTTTAGTTCCTCTCAAAATATTCTGCTAGCTGTAATTCAAATGACCTAGAATTATCAATAGTACGAGAGCTAGAGGATTTCGTGAAAGTGGACGGTGAGGAGAAAATCTGCAGTTTATTTACGAGCAGTGACTAGCTTTTCCTCCCACTAGTGTTGAGTCAGAAAGGGCTTTTTCATCAGCGGGTATGCAATGCAATAAACGCAGGTCAAGAATGAGCGACAAGACAAAAGACACTTTGTTTTTAAGGGAATATTAAAAAAAATTGTAAGTAACTTTTCAGTGAGGAGATCCTCATTCTAGAGTTTCTGTTCGCTTTCTTCAAATTGTACAATTTCATTCAATTTAAGAGCAATTGCTGTATGTAGTTCTTAAAAGTTCTTTTACATTTTATCCGTATTTGGTGCTTTATTTTTTTATTTACCTTCTAAGAAAAAAGGCATTTTCTTTGATGTTAGATAATATAACAGATTATTTGTTAACTTTGTGGGATTTTTAATTTTTAATAACAAAGATAAACCAATAACAACAGCACACAAAGTAAAAAAAAACTCCCCCAAGTTTCATATCACTTTTCATCAATCCCGGGATTGAGGAAATCGCAATCCCTGGAATGTGATAATCTCTCAGGGATTGCAATCCTTAGTGGTCACGGTTCGTCAACATGACTGCGTTAAAAGGCTTCGCTTTCCTCCTCCTCCTCTGCTTCTTTGGACGTCCGAAGGCGGCGACCTCCCCGCCCTCAGCAATCTTGTGGCGCTTATGCGTTCGTCATCGGGATGCGTTGTCCTCGAGAGATGGCAGTCATATTACGCGATTTTTTCATTGGCTTTGTACAACCATGACACAATTAGCTCAGGGAAAGTTCAAGGAAATGTAAAAAAGCCAACTTTTAGCGGAAATAATTACATTTTGACTTTAATCTCCTGTTCTGGTGTTTCCAGAACAGAGAGTCGGCACGTATAACTTATTTGAACCCCTAAGTGTACATCGAAGTTAATTAATTACTTCTCATAGTCGCCGTGTAGTTCGCGTATTAATCATCGTTTCACCCCCGGCGGTACGTTGAAAGCTGTGTGATGCGTTAATAACTGCGAAATGTATTAATGTCATTTGAGACCCTGCACAGAAAGACTTAATTTGCGAAGTAAATAAAATACATAGAAAAACAGCACGCTTCGTTAAGAATTGCTAAGATTCAAAAGAAAGGGTCTCACAGCCGATGGAGAGTCTAGATGGCAGTTTTGGAGAGAGAGAGAGCACGGTAGCCAATGCCTCTGCGAAGGATGCAGGCAATGCACAGTGGGCGTGGCATGTGGCAGAGCGAGGACTTGTGGGCGTGTTGTACAGCGGAGAGGCAATGGGAAGAACTCCCATTCTTCGGTTGCGGGCTGACGACGAGCTGAGAGAAGGAAGCAAGGAGGTGGGAGAGAATGATGATTGCGAAAGGCAGGAAAAGCGAAATGAAGACGACCAACGGAGTGGGAATGTCCTCGTGGTCTTACTTAAAATTCAGGGTCGATTAGAATGTCATCAGTTCTGCTAATACGGATTCATATAGTGATAATCTGTCAGAGAAGAAAGATGATCACATTTCAAATAAAACAAAATTGGTTAAATTTCCACACAGTATATTATAAACCACAGAATACACCACCGACCAAGGTTTCGGCACGTAATGCCATTATGGCTTGTGGAAGACATCCATTAAACAAAGTCACTATTAGACTTGGATAAGTTACACTTAATGGAAAAAGGAAGAAAGATTAGGTGAGCAGAATGGCGTAAGCCAATTAAGGCTTTCTACCTGAAGAGGAGCCTGCTAACATCCAGCTACACAAGCTCGGAAGTAAGAAATAACTTCATAAAATCTGCACCTCTTTTATGGCTACATACTTGGACCAAAGCTACGCGGAAACTAAGATGTCCAATGAAATGTGTAGAGTCACCGATGAAGAAGTCTCACCAACCTTGGGAGGGAAAAGATGAACGAAACGAAAACTCCCCAAAATAGAAGTGCTGAACTTATTGGACAGCTTCTGAGACAACACAGCCTCTTGAAAACAGTAATGGAAGAAGAAATTATCGAGGACTAACAAGTATGAGATACATTAAACCATAGAGTAACTATAGAGCGCAAAAAACCGTATATATTTTTTGAAGCAGTTCCGGAAGGAAAAACTAGAAGGCGAGGGAAGAATTTTTTTATGATTGGGAAGAATTTTCGCTCTCCACAAGCCTGAAAAGTAATAAAGCGCTATACGATTTATATAAATGTGTACTGAAGCAGAAAAGGACGCTAGGTTTAGTGTTGGCAATAGTTAGTCAATTTTGTTCATAATACATAATAGTTTTTAAAAATTTTCCTTGAATTTCGGCTAGTAACGTGGTTCTTCCGAGTTTATATTCCCAAACCAGTTGCCTTCCGACTATTCTCAGTATTAAGTTGAAACTTACAGGAAACGTTTATTATGCATTTTTATGAATATTTGTGAACTTTAATTTGTGTTTAACGTAGTTTCAACGTTGTTATACTTGTTTAAATATCTTTTAGACGAAAACTTTGGAATTTTGTGAGGTACAGTCCTGTTAAAAAAATCTTACCACCTCTGAGCCGAAAAATTTCCAAGTCCCGAGTTGACGGCGATGTGACAACGCGGATGAACCACGCCCCCTTGCGCGGGAAAGCAATACACGCACGGAACGGAACAAGGGCCTTTCTCCCAAGGGCAGCTGGCGAGGAGGTGACGCACGGAAGGAAGGTTTTGACCTGCGAAAGGATTATTTCTGAGGGGAGGGATAGGGTCCGGGTTTCCTTTTGCTTCTTGAGTGGGCGAGAATGAAAGAACACAAGTATCCATTTCAAGTCTCCATCACAGGGCGGGAAACATCTCCGCTGGAAGTGATAAGCGTCTTCCAATTTTTTATTTAGCGGAAAGGGAATTATCGCGAGTTATCGTCGCTCAGAGAGGTCGAATGGAGCGAAAGGATTACATAATTTATATTATTACATTTTAATAACATCTCCTTGTCTGATAAACAATGGTGATTCTATAACCAAGGCAATTAACGCGAATTATCGCAACTCAAGAGAGGTTGAATCGTGTTGAATTGAACATATAAATAATTCCATTTCACTTCGAGTTTTGATAGCAACATGCCCTTATCTAATAAATTCTAATTATTATATTAATTTGAAAACATTAAAAGTCCAACAATTAATTATGTTTGTTTCTACTACTTTTATACCTAATTCGACGTATACTTGGTGTCCGAGACCGATTTTAAAAATCCAAACCGCGTAATGCGGCCCTGAAAGAAATCATTATGATCATGCAAAACGTTTTTGCATAATATGACACTGAAAATCATTTTTACGATATAAAAATATTTTTGTATCGCACAGGAGTAAATTTCTTGATAGAAAAAGGAAAGGGAAGTATAGCGAATTCATATTTGTCACTAGTGTTACTACCTAGCCTCACTAAGTTAAATATGCCACCCACTCGATTATGTTAATACCTAGTGATGGAAAAACGACATGTGGAATTATTGTCGTTCGTCTAATTCCACAATGGGAAGAGCTCTGGCAGATGAGAAATGATACGTCTCCAGGTTTCGCGGGTTGGTCGCTGGACTTCCAAATTTATTTAGCGAATCTTTTACTGTAAAAGCAAGGAAGAAGATGGACGTGCAATAAAAAAAAATGCATTTTCGTGCTCTTCCATTACATTTTGTGAAATCGACCGTTTTTGTTTTTCAATGTTTGTATTTCTCAAATGCGAGCGTAAATAAATCGTGTAAACTGACCACGTGGCTGTGGTGGATTCGCATATTCGCCAACTTCACCACCGGGCAATGGGCAATAGAAAAGTCGGAAAACGAAAGAAAGCGAGCCCCCCTTCCTCACAACCCTAGCTCGTCGAAAAAGGGTGGACTTCCCAGCGAGACATGCGGAGGAGGAATTTGGATATGGAATGAGGCAGCGAGACATTGTATTGTTACTGCTGGAAGAGAATCTGGAAGAGGTCCCGTGGTCGGGTCGGGCCTTTTCACCCTTAACCCTTTCGCTACGAACGACGTGATAGAGCGTCGTAAATTTTTCGACGCAAGCGAACGAACGACGTGATAGCACGTCGTGCCGCTAAGCTAGCCCTAAGCAAGCCTAAAAGATGTGTGTTGTAAAGGACTTATTCTCAGGACGCCGTCGGTACATTTTCTCGGTTCGCGGGAGGGGATTACCTCGACCCTTCCTCGCAGTGCGAGCCCCACTCACAGCAGGGGTCTGCGGTCAGTTGCTTGCTGGTTTTGTGGAATAACAAAATTCAAGGTTTTTGTGTTATTGGCAAACTGTGCATTATAAGTGCATTGCTTATGTTTAGAACTACAACCACAAATTTAAAACGGAGTTCTACTGTTATTTTTAATGTAGTTTGTGTGTAAAGGAATCTTTACCATTGATACGATTTTTGTTGCTAAATAGCTTAATATTAACGATAGAATTTCGTTTAAAAGCTGTAAAGTCATTGTAAAACAAGAATAATTCATTTATGATTAAATAAATATCGAGGCTGCAGCAACAATGTTTTCAGCAAAACCATCGCATAAAATATAGTTGACCGCGACCGCAAGCCGTAATGGTCACCGCAAGCGGGAAAGGGCAGAGATTATCTCGGCCCGGTGGCCGAGCAAAAGGTGCTGGCCCCCGACCCAAGTCAGGGAAATAGGTGCCTGTGAAGATCCTAGCGTAGTGAAAGCTCCGTACTGGCAAAGCAAAAAAGTTTTCCACGTCCCCGTCGCGAAAGGGTTAAGTTTAGTGAGGGCCTCCCTCACATCCCTCAGTTTACTCCTCGGCCTGCCTGATTAAAGAAGGGAAAATATTACCCTTCCGTTTAAGGTGGTTCCACCGCAAAATGACTAAAATGTCATTTTATTCATATTCTGTCTACTTGTAGAAAAAACTTGTCCTCTATCTGATATGAACAACAAAATAATACCTTTCCACGCAATTTTATTCTATAATTGAACTTGAAATTACATGGTGTTCAATGGGGGAATGAGAGAAACACGGGGAAAATAGTATTTTTCCATAAAATATAAATGCCATTTTTGCGGAAAACTATTTATAAGAAGGAAATAATCCAGAGAAATTGAATGAAAATAAAATATGGGCATCTTAGCCACCTTATTTTTCTAGTTATTGTAGAATTAATGCCGCGATTGAAGTCAAAATGCGGTAATTCGTAGGAAATGGCGCTGCAGTCGGCTCCTATGGCTGGAAAAAAGTGCTCATTTAAAATACATTCGTGGAATAATCTGAATATATTTTGTACTTTACTTTTGGGTTTTCTGTAGGTAACGCACTGCATCAGTGAAAGTAGGATTTTTTTGACAAAATATAAAACGTGGAATTTAGTATTTGTTTTGACTCACACAGTCGCGGCGGAACCTCATTAATAGTCTTCTGCGTTATCCACAATA
This sequence comes from Pyrrhosoma nymphula, assembly GCA_963573305.1. NCBI lineage: Eukaryota > Metazoa > Arthropoda > Insecta > Odonata > Coenagrionidae > Pyrrhosoma > Pyrrhosoma nymphula. The sequence goes on from OY754327.1 coordinate 10,917,624, forward strand.
CTATCTTCGTTGCATAAAGACTGCCGTGTCTGCATTGTTTTCCGAAGAAAACATGCTACTTTGAATTGATATTTTATACATACCATATGTGTGTGTGTGTAACGACTAAGTATTAATTGGAAAATTATGACGCAATTCATTTAACAATGGGAAATGAAATGTACTGTTTTTTGGGGTTCCCTGCGTCTGAACTAGGAGACAAAATACGAATTATAGTTATTGAGACTCAAGAAGAAGAAAGTCTCAAGAAGAGAAAACGGAACAATGATGCCTTGTAGTACTAATGCGTACAATCCGTATAATCTTCACGCATACTTACCGAGTATTTGAATTTAGGAATGATGGTCATGGTTTCGTTGTAAAATTATGAGAGGTGAAGTAAATCCAAAGAATTAGCACATTACGAATATATTTTCATACTTTGCTGTAATCACATCCTCCTATGGAATGGCCTATTCCCTTATACCTTTTCCCAACCTCTTATTTCACCTTGTTTAATTTATTATGTTTCCTGATTTTACTACGCCAGGTTTATTTCCTCTCCATGCAAAATTTTTACAGACGGTTGAAAACATAATATTTCTGTAATACGTTTGCGGGTTTTGTTTCATTACTTAATTTAAAAAGAGTATACTTATATTACAAGAAATACAATTGACCGTATCCATTATGGTTGGCCACTGCGATGACTCATCGTGTTTTATTGCGCGTTTATTTCCATTGCGGTTAATTAATAAGAGTCACTTGTTGAGTCATGGTATAAAAAAACCAAAAGACATTTTGCTACGTTTTTCAAATGCGATGTAAACAACAAATAGTCCGATTGTGAAAAGCGTAAAGGCTGGGACACAATCAACGTTAACGTGTGACGCGAGCCGTTGACGGGAATACGTGTAGAGATGGCTAACGGGAAAGTACCGGGGACGGACACAGCCAACGTGTCCCGGGAGTACGTGTACGTGAGAGATAGGCAACTTTCATCTCTCCACGTTTCCCGTACACGGAGAACCAATCAGGACCACAGAAGTCAGAAGACACAAATTGAGAAAATGGCGGACGTCCAGTCCATATTTAGCTTTTATTTGAAGCTTTCAAAATATTTCGCGATTTTCTCCAGCCATCTTCTTAACCAAGAGTCAGTGCCACGCTGCTTAGTGTCTATAAGTGCGTGAATACAAGATAAACGGTATTTTTGGCTCACAGTTTACCTTAAAATATCCCGAATTCGCCGTTGCGCTTACGACAGTCAATTTTCACGGGAGGTGCACCGTGACGTCGATTGTGTCCGGTGGTTGAAATTTCCCGTCCCACGTAATACGGTTCACGCTTCCCGTCACACGCTAACGTTGATTGTGTCCCAGACTTTAGGGTTGATATTTAAAGGCTCTCCTGGGAAATCATTTTGATAAAAGAGTCTCTGGCTCTCGATACGAGTTTATTACGAATTATAGAGCATTAGGTTGCAGTATAATATACGCCGGTGAGACGTAGTGGTGCCAAGCCGTTGTGAACGAGGGATATTTACGCGACTGAACTTCGCTGATCTCTTTACATCTTTCTTCCTCACTCATAAGCAAACGGAAGCTCAAGACAACGCGATTGAATGGAAGTGGCTCAGCTACACAATACCACTCCTTCATGCCCGCTTCCACCCGAAAAAGAAACCACAGCCCTTTTCAGGTTCACTTTTTAGAAGGGTCTCAAGGGCCTTCCCTCAAGCCAGGATGGTGGGAAGCACTTTTTCGTTCGGAATGTTTATTACCCGCCCTGGAAAAGAATGGATGGGGTCGTCAGGGTGTTGCCTCCATGAAAAATCCTTGCAAATAGACTGAAGTCTTAACTCACTAATTGAGAGGATTGAAGAAGCATTTAAGACACTCAAAAAAGTCTGATAAAAGACCGAATTATTTCTATCTTAAGGTAAAGGTGACTGAAGTTTATTAGGTCGAGCTTAATGCTTTCCGTTAAAAAAAAAAACAAGATACATATTTTTTACACCATTCATATCACAGGTAAGCACAAAGAAACTGAAAGTGTTATTGGAAACGCAGGAAAAACGAAACTTTTGGACTAGTTTATTTAAAACCAGTAACTATAGTTAAATGTTGTCTATTAATCCATCTTCGGAAATATTTCCCCTTGATAATTTGTTGAAATAGTAATGTTCTGTTAAAATATGAAGCTGAAGTTGTCGGTCTTCTTTGCCGTACTCCTTTTATTAATATGAAGTCAAACGAAAGTCATGTAACCAATTCTTGAAACTGGACTCATTATTATCCCACGTTGGTCACCACCTTATCTTCACGATTTCACTTACCGATAGTAGTGTATTTGATTTTAGGAATGATGGGCATGGAATAATGAGGTTCTTTCGGTGACGTTGTAGAATAATGAAAGGTGAAGTAAATCTTAAGAATTGGCGCATTACAAATAAATTTACCTTGCTTTAATCAAATCTTCCTAGAATAACCAATTGCATTTTCCCTATCGTCTAATTTATTACGTTTCCTCATTTTACTACGCCAGATTTATTTCCTCACCATGATAAATTTTTACAGACGTTTGAAAACAAAATATTTCCATAATACGTTTTGTGGTTTTGTTTCATAATTCAATTTTAGAAAGAGTAAATATAAGAAAAACGGGCGTCTTCAAAGCCGTGCCACTGTGATAACTAATGTGCGTATTTTAATGCGCGTTTGTTTCATTGCGGTTAATTAATACTTGAGTCTTGAGTCATGCCAAAAAAAACAATCACGAAAGAATACGTGCGATGCAAATTCCAGTAGCTAATGCTACGTTTTTCAAATGCAGTGTAAAACCGGAGCCATTTTGCACGGAAACATTGCATTAAGATCATGTTCATTGCAATTAATTCTTTGGACAAAAAGGAAAATTTCACCATTACAGCAAACAACCGCGTATAGATTTAACAATGTAGGCAGAGGATAGAATTTTTCAGACCACGCCACCACCGTAGAATTGGCCATCGGCGCATATATCAATAACGAAGTGCCTGTTTTTATTAATAATGAAGGAGTTCCACCGATTAACGCCAGAGACAATGTTATATGTTCAAAATATCAGTGTCTTGCATAGTCGAAAATGAACATATACCTAAATATGTACGTATAAATTAATAGTAATAAATAAATACGAAGTGAGATATTTAAGGTGGTATGAGCGAGATAGTTCCCTAGTCATAGTAGAGACCATATTCAAATTAAATCTTTGATTTCAGCGTCTGTAAGAAGTACGAAATAAATATTGTAATATTAATGGCACATAAATATAGTTATATATGCCCAAAAATCTCGGTAATTAAATAAATAAAGCTACATAAGTCTCTAACTTGACTCATTTCTTCCCGCCGTACCACAGTGGTCCAGATTCCAAATCTGACTGGGCAAAATTGTCTGTGAAGGGCATTGCGTGTGGAAAGTGATTTTCTCGTCTTGTATGATGTTAAAATGTTTACTAATGTCATTTTACATAAGTTTACAATTTTTTTTACAGATATTAGTTTTTTTATTAAAGTGTCATTAACTCGATGTCTCTCTGGCGAGTGAAATTTTGGAACCATGAAAAGTTTGGATTTCAATGTTTATAAAATTTTCATTACACTAAAAGGTCAGAATGTTAATCTAATGAGGGATGAAATGCATAATTTAAAGTTAAAAACAATAACTGCTAAATATCCACAATAGCAATGATGAAAATAACCAGAATATGAACATAAAATGCAACCATAGGATCATTTCACAAAAAATCGTAAAGTTATAAAACAACTGAATTAGGTATGAGTTATAAAATGGAAAATGGTAAACAATACACAATAATAGTAATTACAAAAAATAAAATAATGACAACATGTGGGAGCGTAATCCAACGATTGATCCAAATTTACAAGGCGTTATTTACTCTGAAAAACATTAATTTTATATAACACATATACATGAAGCTTACGCTTTAAAATTTAGAAATTATGAATAATATTACAACAGCATATATGATTTAATTATGTGAACAATCAAATTGTGAAATGTGAAAGTGTTCTAGCTTTAGGCGCAACGGGATGAGAAATTCAAAGGCATTAGCTAAAACATTTACAAACAATAGTCCAAGAAAGTATTTATTTACCTTCAACTCAGAAATCATAACTGTCATCAGACTCTTGAGTTACTTTCATGTTCGGTAGCGCTGCCTTCCGTGTGTTCATGAGGTTCTAGGAGCAATTTGACAACTGGAAGTGTTTCACTTTTCTATTTAGGAAGATTTCTCAGGTTTGAGATAACAGGATCTGATGTTATTAGTAGCATATGTAGCAAGTCTTCTGTATTGTTTCTCCTGGAAAATTTTCTGGTGTCCCCCTCCCTAAATCGCTTACAATCTTTATGGCGTGCTTCTTGGGCCTCTTCAGATAATTGACCCATCGGCAACAGGGCTGTCTGAATTATGCTTCCACCATGAATTAATATTTTGTGGACGCTTGCAGGCATGTAATACCACTCATACAAAGCGACATACATCTTAGCGGTGGTCATTGTTTATCTCTCAAACGCACTCACATTTATGACGAAACCACTAGCAATTGCTTTCAAAATCACTGAGAAGAGATTAGGTCTTCATCTAACCCTGTAATTGATGAAGTCAACTTCGGATTTGCATCGACGGTCTGTGTTTCCATCATTTGTGGTGCCACTACCTGGCTTCGATATGTCGATTAATAATCCCATTTCTCGACTAAAACGTCCTTGGATTTCTCTTTTTCTCATTTCCACTCTTTCCCTGTCAGATTTTCTTATCTGCCATGATTTTACATCAAGTCTATAAGAAATGTGAAGGAGGCATTCAAGGCACCTTATCCATGCATGTAAACAAGATAGTCAATAAGAGAGTGAGCTAGGGTTAACATTTTTATTGGAGTGACTTTTCAAATTGTTCATTGTCTTGAGAGTAGCTCTAATAAAACAATTCTGTGTAGACTGCTCGGTTAGGGTAGCGCACACCTTGCTGTTAACCATCGTCATAGCTAGTTTGTGCTCCACCAAAATCTCTCGTCCTTCAATTTCAACCTTTGTTGGGAAAAGATTATGTATTTTTGCTTTCATATTACTGACCTCCTCACGCGTCAGTTCCGCTGTTTCTTTTTTGAAATGTATTTTTATTGGCCGGCAGTATCTCGTTGGTGAAGCCCTAGGGATTCTGCCATACAATAATTTGGTTGCCTCCTCTGCTAGTACTAGCGTTACTATGAGCGTGAATTTGTAGAGAGAACGAGAGAAATTAGGAACAAAAATGAGTCATCCTCTTCTTCGTCGTTATATAGCTGCTTGTATGTACTTTGACCTGAAGCGCTGTCACATCCCCATTTGAAAATCGCCATTAATTGTGGAAGAGTATCTTTACCCAATTTCAGCTGCTTGAGAACTTCATACTGCACGCAAATCAGCCGTTTTACTGTGTGATCTATAAGGGATTGCAGCTCTATTTCGGCGGACACTTCGGTGATATGTATGTTTTCCGGGTAGCATTGTTTTTTTGTTTCAACAACTGATGAATTGTACGTGGGATATATGTGTGCATTCTGCCTTTTTTCTTCATGGCGTATTGAGAGGTATTGCTTTTTCGCTATCCTATTATCAACATACGACGCCAGAGCTTGTTCAGGTGTAAGTTTAATTGGAAGTTTATCACTAGACGAAGTGAAGGCTTTCTTAATTCTTGTGGCCCTCTTCGGGGAGAAATTCGACACCTAATTCACAATTTCAGCTGCATCTCTTCTTCCCTCTGATCGCAAGCTAACCTGAGTGGCAAAAACCAGCTTTTTGCATGTTGTACTTGATGTTAAAGACTCAACCCTCCTTTTTTTAGTTCTAGCTCTGCTTTCCTCAAAAAACTTTTTCGGGCGACCGGAAGGATTAAAGGGTGAATCAGACAAGCCTGGGGAACTTCGAGATGATTGTCGACCACGAGCGATTGCAGTACTCACAATATCTGGAAATTTCAGTACCCCTTGAAGCCACGTTGAGTTCTTTGACATGAATTTAGACAGTACACGAAAATTAGATAACCATCTCTTCTTAACTTTCAAACAAAAATCATCGCTAATTCTTTTCACTGAAGCTCTCACATCATCACTACAGTCTTTGAAATTATAACGATTCAAAATATATTATAGCACGCAGGAGTTTCTTCTAATTGTATCAGATTCACTTCGCCAAACCTCAAATAAATGTTGACGAGAAATGATTCCTGAAATTATAAAAGGATGCTTAAGTGGTGTTCATCATTTTCAGCCAATTGTCAACTCATGTTACCTTAAGGTAACCTATGAACTAATTGAAAAACTTTCCTATATTTTCCGTTTGATAATGCGAAACTAACATCACGCCATGAGACAATCATTTCTTACTGAGGAAATTAATGTAAGTATATCATACCTTCATCTGCGATCTCCATGCCAAAAAATATGCACCTTTCAGTTGAGCGTTGACTATCAAAGAAGTGACACAGTTATCAAAGAAGAACCACAATTACAATTAATCGAGAGCAGTTACAATGTGTAACGAATGAGGGAAAAATTGCGATGCACAATATTTCAGCAACGGAACACTAGACACAACACTCGAACACGTCCGGAGGTGACGCACAAGAGACGCACAACTGGGAGATTTTTCCTGGGTAGAAACGAACGAACTCTACGAAGAACTAGGGGAACACATATGTGGGGGTGTGCACATAGGGTCAGAGGGAGCAGAAGGGTAGATTAGAAGTGAAGACGGATATAAGAAAGGTCTCCCTCTCTCTTTCCTCGCCCATCCTCTACTGCTTCCCCCATCCATAAACTGACCGCTAGGTTTTCTCCCACATTTTTATCTTCCTCACTCAGCTTTTAGCCCCAATAACCATTACCCATTCAAGACCAGAGTCAACGTATAAGCCATCCTGGGAGTAAAGGATTGAACACTGCAGCTTCCACTTAGATATTTATTAAACACGACCATGGTTTCGTAGCGGTGCTACATCATCAGGTGAACAGAAAGTCTAGCATAAGTGGTATATATAGTACAAAACCGTTGGGAAAAGTGGGGGGGGGTGGAAAGGAAGAGGTAAAAGGAGGAGAGGGGGAGGAGGGGGGTGGGGTGGGGGTGGGGTGTAGTTGTTATATATACCACTTATGCTAGACTTTCTGTTCACCTGATGATGTAGCACCGCTACGAAACCATGGTCGTGTTTAATAAATATCTAAGTGGAAGCTGCAGTGTTCAATCCTTTACTCCCAGTATGATTGACTTCCACAAAGTATTGCCTGAAACTGTGTCGTATATAAGTGTCATAAAATGGATCTACCGAGTGACAAATGAAGAAGTCTTAAGAAGAGTGGGAGAAAAGAGATGTCTACTGAAAACCTTAAAAAGGAGACGGGACAAATTAGTAGGCCACATCTTAAGACACGACGGCCTGATGAAGACATTCGTCGAGAGAAAAGTGAACGGGAAGAATGGAAAAGGAAGGCCTCGCATGACATATATATGGAGCAAGTTGTGAAGGATGTAAATGAGAGGAGTCAATATGAAGAGGTTGGCAGATAGAAGAATTGAGTGGAGGGCTGCGTCAAACCAATCCCAGGATTGTTGACCAATGATGATGATGCATAGAGAGTCATTTGAAAGCCATTAATTCCAAGAAATCACGTGGTCCCGATCAAATTCCAGCTAGAGTTTACAAAGAATTAGCGTAATAATTAGCACCATACCCCAGAACTATATTTCATAACTCCTTAAAAGTACATTGTGTTCCATATGGTTGTAAAATCGCTAACACTACACCTATATTTAAGAGCCGTGATAAGGAAGTGCCCAGTAACTACTGACCGATCTCCCTCACTTCTATCTCGTGCAAGATATTGGAACATATAATCGTCAGTTCGAACATAGGGTATCTGGATAGTCAAGAGTTGTTAACATAAAATCAGCATTATTTTCGGAAAGGTAGCTCTTGCGAAACACAGCTTAGCCCTCTTTGTTACCGAAATTCTTCCCTCGGAAGAAATAGACGCTCAGGAAGAGCCATAATTTTTAGATTTAAAAAAAGCTGTCGATAAAGTTCCTCATTTCAAATTGCTCGTTTAGTTAGAAGAATATGGAATACACCACGAAGTAATTTGTTGGATCAACCATTTCCTAAGCGGCTGCGAGCAGAGGGTATTCTTGGATGGCGTTAATTCAGATTAAGTTAGAGTAACATCATTAAATATAGGACACTGTCTCAGACGTTACTCGATGGAACTCCTTCATTTTTATAAAAAGCACTTGGTTATTATTCCACACTTTATTTATAAGAACACGACCCGGGTTCCAGCACCTCATGCCATGATCAGGTGACCTGATGATGGCATGTGATGCTGAAACCTGGGTCGTGTTCTTTAAAATGAAGTGTGGAATAATAACCAATTGCTTTTTATTAAAAAACTAACATCAAGTGTATCCCAGATAAGTCATCGGTTCCTTATTATTCCTATTGTATATTATTGAGATCACTACCGTAGTAATGAGCAAAATTCCCCTGTTAGCGAACGACGTAGTACTGCACAGGGATGGTAGCAATGAGTTAGATGGATTGCGTTAAAAATACCTGGATGCTATCAATTAATGGTGTAATACTTGGCAGTTGGAACTAAATTTAAAAATTTGAGAGGAGAATGGGAAGATGCAGAGTAGGCGGTTGGAAAATGTAGTGAGAGAATGGAAGTTGAAAGCCGTAATAGAGGGGAGGATGTTGGGTAAGCGGGGGGGAGGGGAAGGAGGAAGATTAGATTTATGGATGGAATGATGAGAGGTAGAACGTATGCTGAAATTAAGAAAAAATTAGTGTAGGTAGATAGTGCCCACACCTGTAAACATCACGAGGATTTTTATTCACTTTCATTCAATCCTACCTAAACGGGTAATTCTAATAATTTATCCCTATCCGAGAGCAGAGATATCCCGGGGGACACAGGGAAATATCAAATCGACTATATTTTGGTGAGGCAGAGATTACGGAATAGTATATCAAAATATGCATAGGGGGTTAGAAAAAAAGTGTGCATATTCGTATTGAACATTTACAGGGGGGGGGGGGAATAAACTTTTAAGTAGCTACATGAATAGTAGATCTTGTAAAACTCAATAAGCACTTTTTGCCCACCATATTTTAGTATCGGAGTTCCAGTTAATGCTATTTTTCTTGACTTCAAAATGACATTTGATTAAGTTTCCCATAGAAAGTTACTCATTAAATTAAAATCCTATGGGTAAGATGACGACGTACTATCCTGGATTAGAGAATTCTTACGCAATCGCTTGCAAAGGGTCGTATTAGACGGCGCTATCTCCAATGAAGTAGAAGTTACATCATGTGTCCGACAGGGGAATGTCATAGGCCCACTTCTGTTCCTTTTGTACATAAATGACATCGGTGAAACAGTTGACAGTACGTTAAGATTATTTGCAGACGACGCAATGGTGTATAGAGAAATTCATAGCCTTAATGATGATTTTTATCTATTGCAAATTCTGTTCTATTGTACTTGAAGTGGGGTTTTTCTTGTATTGTCATGTATGTATTGTTTATTTTTTTGTTTCCTAAGTTGCCGATTGATTTGGAGAAAGAGTTAGCTATGGAGTGGAGGTATGACGCGATGGTGGGAATACGGAAACCCTAATCATCCTCAGGACAGCAGTGTTGGCAGCTGCTTTTTGTGTGCGAGGGCAAAAGATAAATCAACAAGGAAAAACTGAAAAGTAAGGCCACAAAGTAACCACAAATAAACACACTCCTGAACCAATATCATATCCTACTTGCTATCCGGTCCTTCAAACTCCACATCATGCGAACGTCAAGCAGCGAGAGCTGAGAGGACGTAGAAAAATGCGCAGTGAAACTGCCTGCCTTCTTCTTCAGCCGCAAGAGAACCCAGAGAACTGAGAAGCTGAAGATTTAAAAGCCTGACGGGTAGTTACGAAGAGGGGAGGGCGGGAAGGAGGGGAGAGGCGATAAGGTGAGAGAGGAGGCGACGACCTTGAAGCGAGGCGTCTCTCCCTCGCAACTCCGGGTCCATCTATCTTCTCTTAGACAATTAAAACTCGCGATACCATTTCCGCCCCTGCCGTTAGCCCTCTAGTATACTTACTCTATGGTGTTACCTACCATTTACATCAAGAATCATTTTTATTACAATTAGTTCCACCTCTAACACTATTTCTACTACTCTATTAGTATTTATGTATTTTGCAAGAAAATGAAACGGACAGATATTCAAGACTTATTTTGAAAACATGCACGGCGTGTTGTAGGTACTAGGTAGGAGATAAGTTTACAAGTATTAGGAAGTACTACAACTACTACTAAGAGCCACGCTACCTATCGTCAACCTAGTTAAAAGTCTCATTATCAGCTGTCATGGTCCCTTATCGTTCGCGGGAAAAATGCCATTTTAAATCTGTCCGTTCTGCAGTCAAGTTCCGTAATTTTATTCTCATGTTCGGATCTACCGTTGTATGTCGGATTTCGTAAAATATTATCAACGTCGTCAGGGAATAGACCGGTTTGGAACTTACATAATAGATTGAGTCTAAATTTTAATTGACAGTCTGAAAGCGTTTCCCATCCCAGTTGCTGCAAAAGGTCAGTTACACTAACGAGATTATCATAACGCCTTTTTACGTATCTTGCCAATCTTCGCTGCACGCGTTCTAACTCGGTTTCCAAGCCAATCTCATAAGGATCCCAAATACTGGCAGCATATTCAAGTGGGGTCTAACGAGGGAGAAGTAGCTGATTTCCCTAACTTTATTGTCGCACTTGCCAAGTACTCTTTTAACAAATCCCAATTTACGATAAGCTTGACCGGTAATCTCCCGAATATGTTAACTCCACGAGAGACCACTAGTGAGTTTGACTCGGAGGTATTTAACTGATTCTACAGTCTCTAATTTGCTGTTGTGTATGCAGAAGTGTTATAAGGAGCGTTTTTCCTTTTCCAAAAATTCATAGCAACGCATTTTTTCAGGTTTAATTCTAGCTGCCACGCATCGCACCACTCCTGTATTGCCTCGAGGTCCTTAGTTAGCGCTTCCTTATCATTAAGGCTATGAATTTCTCTATACACCATTGCGTCGTCTGCAAATAATCTTAACGTACTGTCAACTGTTTCACCGATGTCATTTATGTACAAAAGGAACAGAAGTGGGCCTATGACATTCCCCTGTCGGACACATGATGTAACTTCTACTTCATTGGAGATAGCGCCGTCTAATACGACCCTTTGCAAGCGATTGCGTAAGAATTCTCTAATCCAGGATAGTACGTCGTCATCTTACCCATAGGATTTTAATTTAATGAGTAACTTTCTATGGGAAACTTAATCAAATGTCATTTTGAAGTCAAGAAAAATAGCATTAACTGGAACTCCGATACTAAAATATGGTGGGCAAAAAGTGCTTATTGAGTTTTACAAGATCTACTATTCATGTAGCTACTTAAAAGTTTATTCCCCCCCCCCCTGTAAATGTTCAATACGAATATGCACACTTTTTTTCTAACCCCCTATGCATATTTTGATATACTATTCCGTAATCTCTGCCTCACCAAAATATAGTCGATTTGATATTTCCCTGTGTCCCCCGGGATATCTCTGCTCTCGGATAGGGATAAATTATTAGAATTACCCGTTTAGGTAGGATTGAATGAAAGTGAATAAAAATCCTCGTGATGTTTACAGGTGTGGGCACTATCTACCTACACTAATTTTTTCTTAATTTCAGCATACGTTCTACCTCTCATCATTCCATCCATAAATCTAATCTTCCTCCTTCCCCTCCCCCCCGCTTACCCAACATCCTCCCCTCTATTACGGCTTTCAACTTCCATTCTCTCACTACATTTTCCAACCGCCTACTCTGCATCTTCCCATTCTCCTCTCAAATTTTTAAATTTAGTTCCAACTGCCAAGTATTACACCATTAATTGATAGCATCCAGGTATTTTTAACGCAATCCATCTAACTCATTGCTACCATCCCTGTGCAGTACTACGTCGTTCGCTAACAGGGGAATTTTGCTCATTACTACGGTAGTGATCTCAATAATATACAATAGGAATAATAAGGAACCGATGACTTATCTGGGATACACTTGATGTTAGTTTTTTAATAAAAAGCAATTGGTTATTATTCCACACTTCATTTTAAAGAACACGACCCAGGTTTCAGCATCACATGCCATCATCAGGTCACCTGATCATGGCATGAGGTGCTGGAACCCGGGTCGTGTTCTTATAAATAAAGTGTGGAATAATAACCAAGTGCTTTTTATAAAAATGAAGGAGTTCCATCGAGTAACGTCTGAGACAGTGTCCTATATTTAATGATGTTACTCTAACTTAATCTGAATTAACGCCATCCAAGAATACCCTCTGCTCGCAGCCGCTTAGGAAATGGTTGATCCAACAAATTACTTCGTGGTGTATTCCATATTCTTCTAACTAAACGAGCAATTTGAAATGAGGAACTTTAATGACAGCTTTTTTTAAATCTAAAAATTATGGCTCTTCCTGAGCGTCTATTTCTTCCAAGGGAAGAATTTCGGTAACAAAGAGGGCTAAGCTGTGTTTCGCAAGAGCAACCTTTCCGAAAATCATGCTGATTTTATGTTAACAACTCTTGACTATCCAGATACCCCATGTTCGAACTGACGATTATATGTTCCAATATCTTGCACGAGATAGAAGTGAGGGAGATCGGTCAGTAGTTACTGGGCTCTTCCTTACCACGGCTCTTAAATATAGGTGTAGTGTTAGCGATTTTACAATCATATGGAACACAATGTACTTTTAAGGAGTTATGAAATATAGTTCTGGGGTATGGTGCTAATTATTACGCTAATTCTTTGTAAACTCTAGCTGGAATTTGATCGGGACCACGTGATTTCTTGGAATTAATGGCTTTCAAATGACTCTCTATGCATCATCATCATTGGTCAAAAATCCTAGGATTGGTTTGACGCAGCCCCCCACTCAATTCTTCTATCTGCCAACCTCTTCATATTGACATAACTCCTCTCATTTACATCCTTCACAACTTGCTCCATATATCTCATGCGAGACCTGCCTTATCCATTCTTCCCGTTCGCTTTTCTCTCGACGAATGTCTTCATCAGGCCGTCGTGTCTTAAGATGTGGCCTACTAAGTTGTTCCGTCTCCTTTTTAAGGTTTTCAGTAGACATCTCTTTTCTCCCACTCTTCTTAAGACTTCTTCATTTGTCACTCGGTCGATCCATTTTATCTTCATCATTCTTCGGTAGCACCACATTTCAAATCCTTCCAGCCTGGACTTCTCTGCTGCCGTTATTGTCCATGCTTCGTTGCCATACAGTAGAATCCTCCGTATGTTCTAATGAAATGTATCCTCACTTCCACGCTTGTATTTGCAGCTATAAGCAGAATCTTCTTCTGTTAAATTCCCTTTTCGCTTGGGCAATTCTACTGGCAATTTCTCTTTTACTTCGTCTATCGGTGGTTACTCGGCTTCCCAGGTAACAGAACTCTTCCACTTCCTCCATGTTTTGTTTTCCTAGTTAAACATTGGTCCTGGCTTCCTTTCTCCTACTGCATACCAATACCTTAGTTTTCTTTTTATTGATCTTAAGATGATATCTGGCCATTATCGTTTCCATATTACCTAGTGTCTTCTTTAAATCTATTTCTGTTTCTGCCATGACTGTCATTCATCGGCAAATCTTAGTACGCTGATTTTCTCCCCGTGGATATTCACTCCCGGAGACTTCTTTGATTTCTTGTATGGCTTTCTCGATGTAGACATTACGGGAGACAGTGCACAGCCTTGCCTCAGTCCTTTCTTTATGCTTGCTTCTGTACTGCTGGATCCTGATTTAATTATGGCCACCTGGTTTTTATACAAGCTGTGGATAATTCTTCGGTCATTATATGAAACTTCAATTTCTTTCAGAATCTTTAGCATCATCCACGTTGTCAAATGCCTTCTCCAAATCCACAATTGCAACAAAGGTCGGTAGATTCTTCTCTATGAGTAGCCTTAGGGCCAAAATTGCTTCTCTTGCGCTCTTGTTTCTTCTGAACCCGAATTTGTCCTCATCCAGGAACTCCTCAGCTTTTCGTTCTATTCTTCTATATATGATTCTCGTCAATATCTTCGAGGCATGTGTCGTCAGGCTTATGGTTCTAAAATGTTCACAGTTCTCAGACCTCTTCTTTTTGGCAATAGGGATGATGATGTTCTTCTCGAAGTCTGTGGGTGTCTCTCCTGTAGAGTACATGTCGGAGATGGTTTTGTACAGCTGAGTAAATGTCTTCTCTCCGGTATTTTTAATTAGTTCGGAAGGAATATAATCTATTCCCGAAGTCTTATTTATCCTCAGGTCCCTTAGTGCTGCGTGAATTTCTGATCTTAAGATTGGGGCTCCCAAATCATCCTTATCGACTTCATTTTCCTCTTCGATGACTTTTGCGCTGAGACTGCTTCCATTGCACAACTCTTCCAAGTATTCCTTCCATCTCTTCACTTTATCCTCATGTTCAATTAAGAGTTCTCCATTCTTGCCCCTGATGCTGTTATATCTTGCTGCCCGTTTCTTTAAGAGATTCCTTACCATCCTGTAGGCAACTTCCACATTTACATTTGCGAGGTTGCTTTGTACATATTCACATAGATCCTTCATCCAGATTTCCCTTAAAACTAGGGAACGTGAGCTCTACGGCCTCTTAAAGTTATAAGGTATAAAAAAATCTCCAATGGCCGTAATAAATTGGCACCACTCGTCAAAAATACGCCACAATTGCTGTGTTGGTTTGCGGGAAAAAATGGGGGGAAAAATCCACGCCAGTGACCAACCACAACCTCTCGACCAGAAAAACCCCTGTGGTGGTTTACGGGAATGTTACTTCCTCGCCAGGGACAACCACAGACACACACAATCAACCCGAATAGGGATCCTTCGCTGGGCTTATGAGACCCTGCTAAGGAAGCCTGGGTTACACACACACACTCAACCCAATGAGGGATTCTTTACCGGGTTAATGAGACCCAACTAAGAATGCCTGGGTTATGAACACAAACACACTCACAAGCACTCAAGAACTCACTCACACACTCAACGGGCCCAACTCCTGGGAGAATCTAGCTCAAAAGAGCGTTGTCAAGAAACGGCACAAAAACAAGAAAAGACGAGGGTGAGCGTCGGATACGCGTATTTCGGCCACAAGGTGGCCCTCTTCAGCGAACTGAAGGGAGAAATCACTTGCAACGCAAGGTTGTAAGTGGATAGGAAGGAGGACAGCCTAGAATAAATAGGAAAATGAAGAAAAGGGAGAGAGGGATGGGGAACCAATGACGTTGGGTTGTGGGAGAGGGAAGAAAGGTATTGGTGGGGAAGGAGTGGGGGGGGGAGTTGACGGTCGCGGACTTCAACTTCGCGGGCTTCGAAAAAAGAAATTGTGGATGTTTGCTTTAATTTATTTGTTTTTAGCTCTTTCTCCTTGATCAATTTTCAGTGATGTTACCGTTGAGTTACTACCTTGAACCTCCTTCACGTAAGCCCAAAACGCCTTTCTGTTATTCTTCAAATATTCGCCCAAAATTTAACTTTTTAATTCCGTTAATGCTTTCCGAAACCACGTTTTTAATTCTATTATAGCTTTTTTTATATGTCGCATAAACATTTACATTCCTCATTGGAGGGATCCCGATTTGCGTTCTTCATTTTTGCGTGCCAGATTCTTTGTCGCTTTTTTATTCTTTGTCGGTTTTTTCTATAGACTGCGTTTGGTTTTTTGGAAGATCTCGGTATTTACAATTTCATTACTTAAACAACTTTCTGTTCCTATCACTACACTAGCGTACGTGCTTAAAATGAGATGGTCAAAATTAACGACTTTATTTTTCTATACTACGGCAGTTAATGACTTCACAAGGTCTCCACCTTCACTCATCTGAAGAACTGCAGCCCACCTTCTGATTTCTGGTTGCATTATTCGTTAGCAGCATCTATTTGACCAGTCACTGCATATTCACGGGCGTTTTTTGCGCTATCCTACCCAATGATGGCGCCCTTCACATTCTAGATTCCACCACTCTTTTTCACGAATGATTATTCGTCTAGTAAACTCACTTAATTTGAAAATATCCACCATAACTAAAGGATGACCGACCATCCGCAACCTGGTGGACGCACTCAATAACGGTAAGCAAGCCCTTAGTTTTCTTGAGTAGGAAAATTTAAAGAAGTCCTTGGAATGTGGGAAATGCTTAAAAAAATACAGATGCAACAGGAAAAAGTCCAGTATGTTTATCTTAAAAAACGAATTCTGACGTAATTAAACCCTAGAAACCCATAAAGTAATGTTTGATGTAATGTTGGCGTCGGAGGCGGCTTCTCGAAGGTTCCAGACACTTCGTGGAGGAACGCCGAGGCAACTGGAGGCCAGCGTCAGAAATCTCCCATATCGCGTCTTTACACGCGAGGTGAGCAACGCAACTCGAGGCCGGCGTTAAAAGTTGCCCTCGCGAACGTCGCCACATATCTTTTTATACTTAAAGAAACTATTACGACTAGGGATGGGAAAATTACCGTAATTTTCATCTGAGGTAAATTACCACCACGTGGTATATTACGGTAATTTTAAAAAAATTACCGTAATTTTCCTGTATTTTTAAGTTTTAAGTATTAAACAGCAAATGTATGGTTAAATAAGAAAGCCAATAGCAATAGGAAGGGAATAACCATGTATAAACCATACCTAATACAACATTAAGCTATTAGAAATTGTTAAAATTGTGAAAAGAACTACGACAGCAACACGCAATCTGGCTTTCTTTTGTCAAAGTATGAGAAATTTTCAAGAGGAATATTCTCAAGCTTTTATCTTTTAATGTTATAATTTAAGTAAAATATTTCAAAAATGAGTAGTACATGCCTCAATTTATTATTAAACCTGTAGGAAATGTGAACTTGGCTTATAAAAACATGTTGGAAAATTATCTGTATGAAAAATTATCTCTAACATAGGTGAATTATTTAGAAAATTACGGTAATTTACAAGGGACGCGGTAAATTATGAAAAATACCACAGTAATTTACGAAAATTACCGAGGTAATTTTCAGAGTGGCCCATTTCTAATTAAGACACATGGTTTCCAATTAAGACATAATTTCTAATTAAGACAAATAATTAGCATTCTGAACTTCAACTGCTTGGGAATTTTTAGTAGTTTAAAAAATAATTATTAACTATGTAAAAATCTGATTCCTTCTTATTTTACGTTAAATAACCTGTCTATGAAATATTAATGATGAAAATGTTCACCACTATCATTAAATTATGTCCCTCGTAATTACAGCAACAGGAAAAACAGTTGATGCATTGGAGGAAGTAGTGTTTCAGAAACAGACCCAATTAGATCAAAATATAATTTATTTTGCTAATTAATTGATTTGCTAGCTAAAATCGACAAGTGATAAGAAACATTTCGTGTTCGAGTACAAGTCAAGTTGGGACTCAAGTCCCATTTGTTTTTTTAAATTTTCAGGGATAAATGAATGATAAATTTCAATGATTTCACACATTCTGAAAGCTATAATTCAAGTGGACACACGCTAAACCAGTGTGAGTTTAGTGAATAATGCCTCCAGACCGCCCAATTATACGTTCAGCAATACCCTTGGTATTACATGCCACCCACTGTGCACAAGCTATTAATTCATAGAGACGTAGATATATTGCGAAGGAAGCGATACTTTTCATCGGACAGCTTTCGAAAGAGGCCCTAGAAGCAGAGAAATACGGGCGTGAGAAAATTCCGGAAGCATCACGCGCGAATAACTTCCGAGGGAGGCACAAATGGAGAATTATTTCGAAGGTTGCTTCTTACTTCCGATCCCTTGATATGTCCTCCATTTCATTCAGTAAAAGAAAATCGAAAGAAGATTTTGACCAGATTTGTTAAGGTTACTTTGTACTATAGTCTATGAGGATGAAGAATTGGACGACAAGGCGGGTGATGACGTGTCATCGGAGACGGAATTAAAGGAGCAAAAATAACAATTGATTTACGTATTGTTAGTGCTCGTAATGTGTTCATGTGTGTAATTTAATCTTAATTTCATATTAAAAAATAGTTTTCCCACAATAAATGTTGAATAACAGCTAACTATACTTTATTAACCACGAGTTAAAATTTATTTGCTGGTTTCTGATAGCTTTGATGTACCGAGTTTTGAGCGAATGTTATGTATAGGCATAGCGAATCTTGGTGGCATTCGAAAGCGAAGTATATGATGTCAGTGAAGGTTAGTGACGCGTCGATGAGCAGTCAGGGGTACCACAGGGCTCCTGTTTAGACCTCTTAATGAACCCTCTGCCTCTATAATCCCACCTCTCTTACATGCTATTCTCTCCCGGACGTCATGTTGTTCACAGGTGAGTTTCGCTACACCTATACAGAAGCGTAGAAAAATGTTAAAACAAACTTTTTAATTATTAATATCGATTATATAATGGAATTATATAATTTTGGTAATATATTTTGGATAACGTAAGGACGGAAATATTTGACGTTACGAGATCTCGTAATATGATTAAATGGTCGTTTACAATTAAGTTTTTTTCAATTCTACCCATTCCGTGCATTGATTTATGAATGAATAATGAATTATTGTACATAAAATCTAAAACTTATATGTTTAATTGTATCCTATTTAACGGAAAATCTAATTCTACTCTAGTTGCTACTCTTACTACTTCAGTCTTCTGGAACACTTGGAACACATTAGATACTCTGGTTGCTATGCTTATAATTCTTAATATATATATTCATAGAAATGCTCAGCAGGGATTGTGAACCGTCGAACGAGTAAAGCTTTTTTTGCGGGTTTAAGTTATTTTATTTCATTTTTTGCACAAAATGCATAAGAGATACCGAAAAATGATGACGAAATCAAGTTAAGAAGCTCAAATTACTATTAGAACGTCCATAAAAGCGCAGTTAAACCCGAAAACGACTGAGTAAATAATTTTGGCCAGCTTTTTTCCAATCGGTCCCACTAGGTACACTGTTAGATACACCGCTAAAGATTTATACTTAAGGTTAAACTCCAGATCTAATAACAATCCATTTAATAAAATCAAAAACACTTGCTGGTACACGCAACAAAACCAAATCCACACGATAAAAACTAAAAGTTACCCTGAGAATGATATTAATGATGGGTCACAGTAAACCAAATATGTTTATGGAAAATTACCACATTCTTCACTCTTCTGGAACACATTAGATACTCTTTAACAATTTAGGCTGGGGCGGCGTGGTCATTTTACTTCTCTAGCACTTCGACGCACATCTTCTTAAGTGACGGGCACAGAGCCCTTTCCCTAGTGAATCATGGTTTCGGGCATTTCATCCCCTGGACGGGGGGACACAAGGTGGCCCACATGGTGAACGTGATCAACCGTAACGTAAAAAGTGGGGAACACCCAAATTTTATCCTCGTCATGAAAACCCTGCAGTGAGAAAATAAAGTGTCATTAACCGAAGTGGAGATGGCTTGACCAAAGCCGACGGGTGGTGTGGGTGGGGAAATTGAGAGACGTCGTAGAGAGATGTCTTAAACTTACTGGCATTCGGGGTCTTCCGAGCGCTTTAATGCTAGAAGGACCTTCGCCCTCGATCGCTCAATCCAAGAAGAAGAACTTGTTCCGCACTGACGAGTGGGCACGGGGAGGAAATCTCGCTGAGGGTTGGTTGGGTGGGGAAGGAAGTACTATGGATGAGCGCATATAAATGCCGTTTTACACAGTACATTTATTTGTACAATCTATCGTGCGAACGCATGTACAGTCAAGTGTGCAAGAAAATATTGTATGAACGACTGAATCAGACTAAATGTCGTTTTACACGATGAGTGCAAACGCACAATTTTCCATGCAATTTAGCGGTAGAAATCGCTCGGAATTCGCGAGTCTTTTGTTTATCACGTATATGTTTCACTCGTGAACATATGTTTCACTCACGTATTACGACACCTTGAAAAGCTGATCACCTGAAATTCGGAACCTCGACTCGACCATCTGCCTACTGATAATTCTCCCGGTTCAGAAAAAGCTCCCGTGGATTCTTCTCTCTGGCTTTATATTCGACCTTTGCATCGTTTCGTTTTTTCTCATCTGGATTTTAGAGCGACAAGTCATTGACGTTTCTCGCCGGATCTCCACTCTTTAGACAAATTTCGTGGGTTTATTTTGTGTGTGTGACAAAGTGTTATTATCAAATGATCAAGTGGTATAGCAGAACACGGGACCCTTTTTTTTAGACCCTCCCTTGTATTTGTACCAGTGTTTTAATGTCTTTTTTTTACGATTTCTATGTTACCTGCTAAACAATAGAAATAAAATGATTATCATTATATCACGCGGGATATTAGGAACTCTACTTGAGGACCAGTCATAATTCTGGGGGAAAAGGACACAAACCCAAAGATCGCGATTACACTGAAAAACCAGAACACCAAATAACACGATGAAATGACGATGTAAACATTTGAGCAACTTTGAGTTAACTCTTCTCGGGTTCTAAACTGCTTCAAACTATTCATAATTATCGACGTAATTAATTCTTACCTTGAGAATGAGTGACGAGTCGTCTCTCGAAACGTCGACAATTATGAATAGTTAAAACCGGTGGAGAGCCCGAGAAGAGTTTACTCATGAAAGATTATATACACAGGATAATAATTACTCATAATATTCGACGGGAAAGTGTTAATCCTTTTTATAAACAACTTTATTTTCAATCGTAACACAGGCACCACAGTTTTCGCCACATCTGCGCCATCTGTGGAATATTAACGATACTAACTGATCGAAATTGTATGATTGTCTGAATGGAATTAGAACAGGTTCTATTTTCCGTTCAGGCATTCATACATTCGCACAAGCGTTCGCACAATTTGCCGCTTTACACGGTACAATTTCCTGATACATGCGTTCGCACGATAGATTGTACAAACAAATGTACCGTGTAAAACGGCCTTACGGGATAAACTCGGGATGGCTGAGCGCTTCGACGGTATTAGCGCTCTATGCCGCGTATGGAGCGAAAATTAAATTCTACGAAAAATAGGCAGCGCTGGCGGGTATCTCACGTGAGACCGTTCACGGCCTTGTAACGTATAAAAGCATGTCAAAACAAGCAAAAATACTTAGTAACTCATGATATTGTCAAGTAATTGAATTATTAGAATATCTCTAAATGTAATCATTCATATAGTATCTTCGACACGATTCGATCTCCTCGAGCGACGATTCCTCGTGCTAATTTCCTTTTCTTGACAAGAAATAATGGAAGATATGTCGTTTGCAACGGTGGTATTCCCCATACTCTGATGTGGAGACTCTTCCATTGGATACAAGTTGTTGTTTCAGGCTTGATTTGGTGGAATAACATCACGAAAGAAAAAGACTGGCAATTTTCCACAATAATGAAGTTTTACTCGACCGGTTTCGGTGTACAACACCATCATCAGGTGAAAATCATATCTCAGACATCCGTATGTGTACAAAATTGCAATGAGGGGAGGAAAGGGTTGAGAGGGGGTGGGGTTGGAGAGAACAAGGATTGGGAATTGAGAGGAGGGTGAATGGTGGGGGGGGGGGGTTGTTAAGGGGTAAAACCCGCATGGTAGCGATCTGAGATATGATTTTCACCTGATGATGGTGTTGTACACCGAAACCGGTCGAGTAAAACTTTATTCTTGTGGAAAATTGCGTCTTTTTCTTTCACTTCCATTGGATATTTGAGTCCTGGCTTCTGCATGGTAGCTTTCGATTACGATAAAGATCGGGTGACTTTGATGCACCGAAGCGATTACCACGAACTCTTTATATCACTCAGCGTATATTTTTTTTGCGATCTTTCATCAATGCAGTCAGTCTCTTTTCTGTCTCATCCACGCGTAGCAACACGTCAACACTTTTTAATAATCACAAAACAAAAAAAAATCATTTACATGCAACTGCATTCAATCCTTTCCTTTTATATCAAAGTTTCGAGTATTTTCCCTCTGCATAGTAATTATAATAAGTCAATATTCCCCCGTGTTGCTTTCCTCTTCCAACTGCCATTGCAATTTCTCTCAAATCTTCAAATGTTGTCCGACGGGCTACTTTTACTAAATATTTAATTTTATCATGCAATAATTCTATTATGAAAGGGACAGATTCATCATAGCCTTGCGATGGGTGAATTCTCTTGAAAAACTGTAGTTTTTAAATTATAAAAGCGCTAGCTCTCATGGCCGACGGTTGGTTTTCGATAACAATTTTTCTATTCAAGGCAGTCTTCACTGTCTCTGAATTAAGTCTCATCAGTAGTTCTTTTTGAAAATCCATCCAATTTAAATTCAATCCTTTGATGTTATGAAACCAGGTAGCAGCTGAACTCCTTAGCTGGAGCGACAAGATTTGGATATAAATGTCTTCAGGTAGATTCGTTCTTTTCAGCAAGGCTACACAAGTTTCAGTGAATATCTTTGGACATTCTTCTTACCTTCCATGGAATTCCGGTAAGCTATATCGCATTACTTTCGGATCAGTGGGTAAGTCTACAACTGGCGCTACTTTCGTGCTCTTTTTAGGTACAGGCTTTGTATTATCTATCAGCGTCTGTATCTTAGTGTCAAACCTAGATTCAATCGTATTTACTTTTCTTGCAATTTCTTCTCCAAACTTCTCCAATTCACTTTTGGTTGATTTTAGTTCTTCTTCAAACGTACTAACTCTACAATTAATATCCTGGATTTTAGTTAAGCAATTGGCCTACAGTTTATTTATTTCGGCTTCAATGTTTTCAAACTGCCTCTTAAACTGTGTCTTAGTTTCGGCCGATTAATTTCGGCTTCAAGCCTTTCAGGCTGAGTCCTAATTTCGGCTGATTGAATTTTTTTTCCTTTCGTTATGTTTGTCATCTGCATCATTAATTGAGATAATATATCCGCACTCACCGTAGTTGACGTATCGCCCACCCGCTGTTCGCTGTACTCTTTTATATCTCCACAAAGATATCGGCTGGGTCTTGTCCCTACTTCCTTAATTCTTCTTCTAACCTCATTCACAGATCATATTTTGGCAGATTCCTATCTGCTAACGCCTTTTTCAGGTTGACCATGTTCATCTTCTCAATGAATAACTTCAACGCACACTAAAACGTGAATAGAGTCCACTGAATTAAAACTTACTGCTCAAGTTAAACAGTCCTGTCACGGTCGCCAAATTGATGCACCGAAGCGATTAAAATGGACTCTATATCAATCTACATACGTTTTTTGCAATATTTCATCAAAGCAGTGTCTTTTACATTGATATCTACCTCTTTTCTATCTCATCCACGCTTAGCAACACGCCAATACTATTTTTAACGATCACAATACAAAATAACTATTTACATGTAACTATGTACTTTCAATCCTATGCGTTTTATCCTATTTGCGAGTGTTTTCCCTTAGCATCGTAATTATATTACGTCAACTTTGGCCGACTGACCGATCGTTCATCTACTTATTCTCGCTCACGCACAACCAAACGGGAGCACGAAATCCAACCCATCTCCTCAGAAATCCCTTAGCAGGTCAAAATCGTCCTTCGGGTGGAGGTTCCCTCTTGGCAAGTGAGTTCGGGTCATGCGTACGCAGTGGACGTAGTGACTCCAGGATGACGGCCTTCTGCATGTGTGCAATTAGTGATTCCGCCTGTGCAACGCAAGACGGAATGCACTTAATGATATTTAGCAGCGAGCCCTTGACTCCACCGAGCACACCTATGATGAGGACGACTAGTTTCACAGTGTCCGGGGTACATTTGCCGAAGTTCGAAAAGCAGGTCTTGCTATTTCGTCCGTTTTTCCACCTCTTTCGCATCCATGTTAGTTTCAGCCGGAGCCGAAAACTCGATGACGAACATGGAGCATGTGAGGTGGTCGAGGAGAACGATATCAGGCTTGGTCGCCTCCAACCTTGGTGGTGGAAAAGGAGTAATTGGCGTCATAACTACAGCTGGAGAGAAGGTGACTCAAAGTCTCCGGCTGGGCTAGGCACGCCCTACATCTCATGTCAGCAACCTCCGCCTTAAATATAATGCGGCGGTACACAAGTGTTTATCACTTTGAGTGCTGGGCTTTAAATTAGAATTACTTCCAGAAAAACTGATGACGTTACGTCGCATGGAAAACTATTGGTAAATTTGTTCCCCAGCAAGAATCGTAGTCCACGACTCAATCTAAAATGGCGGAGAGGCGGAAATTGTTTGACAGAGACAATCGAGACCGAGAAAGTTATCATGGATCTGATGGAGGAAAATTGTCGAGAGATACTAAATATGACGATCCTCCTAACTCAAGGCTGTTCATTGTTTGCGGGAAAACCGTAACTGAAGAGGATTTTCGGGAATCTTTCGAGAAGTATGGTACCATTGAAGAAATATGGGTTGTCAAAACAAGAACAACAGGAGAACCAAAAGGTATTTTTCGATTGCGAGTGGGCATTTGGAATTTTTTTCAATGTTTTTAGTTCACTGCCGTTTCTTTTAATTAAACCTGGACTAGGTGTCGCCTACATCAAGTTTTCCAAAACGTCGGAAGCAGCTCTGGCGATGGAAGAAATGAATGGACGGTGTATTGGTTCTCACCCGAGGCCTTTGAAAGTTCTCATTGCTCATAGGTATTATCGTTGTATTGATTCGTGTCTGGATGTCGATTAAAACCTTTTTATATGTTTTTGATGCGATCTTTTCTCATAGTCGTGATCATGACGCATCCATGTTAGTTTCAGCCGGAGCCGAAAACTCGATGACGAACATGGAGCGTGTGAGGTGGTCGAGGAGAACGATATCAGGCTTGGTCGCCTCCAACTGCCTGGTGGTGGAAAAGGAGTAATTCCACCAGATTGTGCATTTATCATTCTACACGACAGACTGGATATCTCCAGGGGCATTGAGCAGCACAGGTATGTCGTCGATGCCATAATGATGTCGAAGGTGATAGTATATCACCCGCAGGGCCGCGTTGTGCCGAACTAGATACGCTGATCTGGCGTAATAACTACAGCCGGAGAGAAGGTGACTCAAAGTCTCCGGCTGGGCTAAATACGCTGACTTGGCGTAATAACTACTCAGGCAGCTTAGAACTCCAGATGTTCCTGAGAGTCCGCCTGTATTTGGCGGTGAGCCTTTCCTTCACTGCTGCAACCTCTTGCATTCGGCGCTGGGGGACGCCGAGCTATTCAT
The DNA here is from genome assembly GCA_963573305.1 of Pyrrhosoma nymphula. NCBI lineage: Eukaryota > Metazoa > Arthropoda > Insecta > Odonata > Coenagrionidae > Pyrrhosoma > Pyrrhosoma nymphula. The sequence goes on from OY754327.1 coordinate 10,942,975, forward strand.
AGCTATCATCGTCCTCGAGGTGACGAATGACGCTCCCGTCAACAAGTTGCGCGTCTTCCTTGATCTCCGAAAATCTCCCTCTCGCCAGGTGGGCACCCTTGTTCAATCCGAACTCCATCCTTATAGCCTCACTGTATTCCAGTACGGTGTCCAGGGCAGTGCGAAGGTCTTTCGCATTGGAAGCATAAAGCTTCAGGTCATCCATATAGAACAAATGGGTGACCTTATGCTTCTTGTCACCTGGAACACCGCACATGTATCCTTTACCTCGTCGCAGCCTAAAGGACAGGGGTAGGAGAGAAATACAGAACAGTAAGGGGCTCAAGCTGTCGCCTTGAAAAACGCCACGGTGGTATGTTACCAACTCTGTGGAAACTGACGGCTTCAGCCAAGGTGGAATAGGTTCTCTACCTATCAGAAAGGACGTGAAGATTCTGGCGAGGTGTTGGTGGGTGGAAGTAAACGTCTTCCACCAGAAGTTATTCACGCCGTCCATTCCTGGAGCCGAGAAATCGTTCTTATCAGAGAAGGCCTTCTTCACGTCGCTTTCTGTGACTGAACCATCCATCGACATCTTTTAGGTGGCAGTCCATAAGTTTCCATGTCTGCATGAGACATTTTGCCCAAAAAATGGCCGTAGCCAATGCTCCTATTGCGTCAGATATCCTGGCAATACTGGGTAATAAGGGCCGTTTTGGCCGAATGGAGTGATCGAAAGTGACAAAAATGCTTCAATCAACCCCGATGTTGATATATTTTATATCAACATTGGGGTTCCAAATAATGCCCAAAACCTTGTTGAATCTTAATCTTCAGAATTAAGAAGCATTTGATTTTCCCAAAGACCCATAGGAATTTTCGTGAGTAGATCTGTTGAATTACTAGCCAACTTTCCGTGAGAAAACCCCCTAGGGACAGTAACTCAATCAGTTGCTGCTTTAGCTCCTCTGCTTCGGTTATGGTATTCGCACCTTTAACTGTGTCGTCCACGTAAGTATCTTTCAATAAGCCGTTAGCCGGAAGGGGATATCCCTAACAATTGGTGAAGAACACGAATCGCTTGAAGAGGAGATGAAACCACTCCATAAGTGACCGTGTTAAGTTGATCATCTCTGAACGCTTGCGTGAAATCATTGCGCCTAATGAATGATGTGCTGAAACGGGCGATGATCTTGGGCCACTAGTATTCGGCGATACATTTAAGAATTATCATGCAATAGCATGTAACCGGAATGTCAAAATGATATAAAATATTTCCTCTTGCTACTTGTTCCCGGTGTACAGCTCGTAATTAGGACATCTTTCCGTTGTAGTATGCGCAGATGCATCAAACACTACGCGATACTTATCTTTAGAGGATGATTACAGCTTGATGAGGTAAAGAAATGGAAAACCGTTTCAATTGATTGAGACATGTGGCCTAACTCATCGCATTCCTCCGTAAATTGAGTATAATTACATTTTATGTCTTCATTGCGATCCAACTTGCGCTCCATTTTCAACCACCACTATATAGCAATGGAACGTGACTCACCCATAGGTGGAGGGAATTTCTTAAAAAGGAAGATTAACAACATATCTTCCAGTTGTCTTCCGAATGAGTCTCCTTAAACTGTCGTCCGCAATGAACATCGTCCGGTTTTTCATGACTGCGAGAGGGGCTTACTCCTCTATTTACCAAAAGCGATGCAATTCTATCTCTGCACCGGGTTGCCACGCACGATGAAACTATTTTCAGATGGTAAAGAATTCATTTCAGGAATATTTCCTAACAATATCCAGCCGAATACAGATTTAAAGGCAATCAGCTCATGCGACACAATTATTTTTCTCCCTCCCAAAAGTATCCGGGGAAATAAATCCATACCAACTTGGAAATCGGTTTCTACTGGCTTGTCTAAATCCGGATCGGCTAATTGAAGATGACGAACTATCTTTCGAAAAGACGGCGGGATATGAGCACGAGGGCTCGTATTTCGTGGCAAAACTACAGCATCCGATTTAAGAAGTGGACGAGAAGAATTACGTGTCACCACAGAGTAGGGATATACAGAGAGGACACTAGGCGACTATACCATTGTTTTCTTGTAATGGAAATTGCGCACGGCGGCCATATTGAAAATAAGTGAAATATGCGGGAAATTCGAAACAACTCAAGCGCCTACGACTTTATGCACATGAAACATTGGCGTATTAACTCTCAAATTACCGTCATTATACCAGTAGTTTAATGCAATATGTATAAGGACATCAGAAGCAGAAATGCGCTCGCTAAAGAAGCATTTTCGAAGAGAAGGGAATTGATGAGGGGGGTCTGAGAAGAGACGTAAAGAAGAGGCTGATGAAAACTTTAATATGGAGCGTGGCGCTATATGGTTCGGAAACTTGGTCATTGCGAAGGGAGGATGTGCGTAGACTTGAGGCGTTTGAGATGTGGGTTTGGAGAAGGATGGAGAAGGTGAGCTGGATGGCGAGGAAGACGAACGAGGAGGTATTGAATATGGTCGGAGAGGAGAGGAAGCTTGTGGCAGAGGTTCGGAGAAGGCAGAAGAGATAGATGGAGGAGGTTTTTGAGAGGAGAGGGCATGTTGAAGAGAGTGATAGAGGGGAGAACGCTGGGGAAGCGTGGAAGAGGGAGGAAGAGGATAGGAATTCTGGACGAAATTGGATTATTAGTCGTTATGGTTTTAAGGATGTAAGTTAAGTTCTTCGTAATTACTCCCATTCTATAAGCAACAAGGGATACTGTGGAGATCTCACTACTCTCCTGTGGAAACTACCTGAAATTGTTGTAGAAAAAATCCTTTTGTAATTTTTCACTCTTTTTTAATAAACTGACCGGTTTCAATGCCTCAACATCATTATGAGAGTTGGAATACATGTTTAAGTAGAATTGGCGTCATATTTCAGGGTACAGGATGAGGGGTTGAAGGAGGAGCTTTGAGATGAGGAGAGATTAGATGTTATACAACCCCTCCCCCATATCCAGTCCTATAAATTTAGACGCCAACTGTACTTGAACATGTTGACACACTCTGATGATGATGTATAGACACTGAAACCAGTTTATAAACTCTGCCTATTTATGACCTTCTTCAACTTGCTGATGATATCAGCACCAAATGGTCCACTTGGACTGGATCCCGGCAGGTCACTATTACCAATTTTTGGCAGTTGCCCTTCCTCTGGAATAACCACATTACATCGGAAAAACTATAAGTGCTCAGTAATCTTAAAAGAATCATTCCTATTTCCCATAGGTTTACTTCAATGCTATAAAATTCAGACTTCATGGGTATAGGCATATTATCCATTGGATGAAACTGTTAATGATTCATCAACTGAGAGTCGATCATCTTATTTCTTTAGTTTTTCAATATTTATGAAACTTATAGCAGAACTGATTGATAGCATCAAGACAAAAAGGTATAATAAATTATAAAATAGGAATACTATAAGGCCAATACCTTGTATATTTCTCTCAACTATTTCCAGATTGTTTAATCTCAGTTCAATGGACTCCAAAAATGTTTTGTACCACTTTGTTTTAACACTAAATAACAACTATAAAACAAAAATATAATTAAAATACTACGATAGTAACCACGGTTTAAAAGCTGAGATTTTGCGCTGTATCATAATTATATCAAAGTTTGTGAAGTTGTCTAAATTGACAAGCAGCTGCCAGGTCATATCATATTTTGAAAAGGCATGCACAAACATTATAAAAAATGTACATCCTAATACATCTCACATGTTGCTCATCCGATAAGCTAACGTTTTGAAACGTATATCAACGGATAACTTCATAGTAACTGACCTTCAGCACTCTCCGCACAAGCATCAGCATCATGCCTTAGCTTCGGAAATTTTCTTTGGCAGGCCATGGTCGGTGAAGGATTAGGCACATCAAATATATAAGGGACCGCGAGGCCATGCAATCGTTTTTTTAATTTCGGAACATTATCCCTTCGATGTGCACACTACAAATCCTGCAGTTGTTATGCTGATAACTGGGGGTCTTGCTTTCCAAATCCAACCTACGGCAACGAATCACCCATTCTTTGCACCTGCATCATAAACACATATTGTTATCAAACCTTTTCCGCTATTTCAATTCACCGGCGTGTAGAAACAGAAAAATCATAAATGTTTCAATCCAAATGCGTGACCAGTAAACATTTATGAAATAACTTACCTCACAGGGTCTTTCGGGAAACTGAAGAAACTGTTCTTTTCTTCCGCCATTCCCGAGTTGTTCTTGCAATTAATGGCTGAGCACCAAGCAAAACCGCTTCTTCTTGTTTTACTCGTCTCCTCAATCATTTTCCTTGAGTCCCTCCAATACCAGTCACAATGTTAATTTCGTGAAATAGTTGATGAAACGCGATTTATCTATAAAATTCCGTAACTCTCAACCTAGACCTTACCAACGCTCGCTTCGTTTCCTACTGCTCAACCCCGATTCACTCATTTAGAACATGGCGAAATGCGCAATGAGCGATTACCGCTTTCAGCGCCATCTGACCTCTCTGTATATCTTTACTCTGTGGTGTCACCGTAGTATGTACAGTTGACCAAACCGCTAGGCCGAGTCGGGGGTGTGAGATTAAAACCCCGTCACATTGCATCTCCGGCATTTGTTAACGCCGCTCCACCGTGGCAGCCGAAATTGCCGGTACCATCGACCCCACAACCTCAAGGTTTGAGAGCTTCCTTGGGAAGACCATTCCGGTGGAATAGTAGTCGGTGCAAGGAATCATCATAGAAGGATTAGCGGGTGTAATGAGATCGCGACTAATTGAAGACGTAGCTGAAACCTCTTTCAATTGGGCAATGGCTTTAAGGGAAGTGGGCAATGACGAGGAGGGCCAATTAAGTTCGTCCCCTTTTGCGGACGACGTGTGCAAGGTTACGTGATGGTCTCGCTTGCATTTCAGACATTTGAGAACTTTTCGTGGATACCGCGGTGCCCAAAGTCCAGCTCTTAGACATCTAAAGCATAATACTTCTGACCGAACAAATTCTGAACGCTGCCCAACGTTCAGTTCCTTTTATTTCACACATTTGTAAAATAAATGTGGCAAATTGCAGAGCGGACATGGTTCTGCATTAGCGAATTTAGTCTCGGAAATGGAATTATTAGTCGCAGACACTGTCTTAGTAACTTGAGCGCATGAAGAAGATTTAGACTCGGAGGATGACGTGGAAACTCGCTTCGATGCTACGCCCTGAGAAGATTGCAAAACTTTCATTTGTTTCTTAACGATTGTTAAAAGTTGAATGAATGTGGGAAATTCTTCGCCAGTTAAGGTCTCTTCAGAACGAGGTTACATATCTGAACTAGTAGCACGTGCAGCTAGACGAAATGAAACAAAATCACCAATATCAGGGATTTTTAAAGCCCTTAATACAGCATGCATTTCTGAAAACGTGCGAGTTAAATCTTGCAGATTAGAAATGGTGTCGGAGGTAAGAGGCGCAAATTCAAGTAATTTATCCAAGTAATTAAACCTCAAAACTCGCGGATTATTATAATAGTCGCACAGGTCCTTCCGAGGCGTAGCATAAGAGACCCCTGAAAAGGGCACCGATTTTATCAGGGCAAACGTAAGAGATAGGTAAAAGCTTCCCACTTGACTAAAGTAATATAATATAAGTAATATAAGTTATTATGGTATAGATAACTGAATTCCATTCTCCATACACTGGCGGATAGGCAAACGAAAACAAAGGTATCAGCAACATTGTTTGGGAAATATTGATACGAAATATATACACATAATTCAAGCTAATAATAACATAAGCATTTCAAACAAAGCATACCTTCAAGTGCCCAATATATTGGAGTTGAAAATGCTGAAGTTCTTCACGTTTAGCAAATTATAACAATACGATTTAAAATCGTTTGTATCTTAATTGCCCTTGTTTATTTTCCAACTCAAGCTTCAAGTGGAAACGATAGTGGCTCCATGTCACGTTCTTTATGACAGGTGAGATGGAACTAATGGCAGGCGGAGTTAATGGAACGGATCAAGAGTCGAAAGATACGGATCAGAGCGGATGAATCGTCTAAAAGACCAGCACATGACCGGCAGTTCACCGCTTGAGATCCGAAGATGGTCTGATCCGCCTGGGTGGCGGAGTTGAACTACGAAAAAGTGACATTTTATTACGTATTGCCACGGACTACGGATGAGAGAAAGTTTCGGGAGAGAACTCGTTCCTTCCCATCAGAGGCGCCCCAGGTTAGAGACTTGGGCCCCTGGGGACCAGTTACTTTTAATCGAATGTGGTTGTTTAGTTATTCCACGTTGAATAATGTTGTCAGCCATTGCCTCATTCTGGACAGGAATGTCTGAGTCATGTGCGGTGTCATGCATAGCGTATTCACTTTCGAAGTAGTAGTTTAGTATGTTGGCTTTGTCAATACTGTTGGTCACTACTTTGCCTTGTGGTATTTACAAAAGCCAAAATTCTTTCAGTTTATAAATTGCAGGAAGAAAAAATATGTCATCCAGTAGGGCTGCGGTGTTGTGTGTCTCTAAATTCCATTATGAAATACCTATATCCCATCCTCAAAAACCACGCCCCCACCGCTAACATTTTCCTAAGCCTCTGTCATTCTCCTATAAGCGTCCTGCCAATCTTTCCTATTTATTGAAAACGCCAAAACCCTCTCCAAAACCATCTCCGTTTGTAGAACCCCAACATCCCCTTGCATTCAAGCAGGATGCAAACCTTTTTTTATCCCTACCTCACCCCCTTCCTCCCAGCCAGCGCCTCCATCACCTCTCACCCTCCTCCTCTTGCATCACTAGTAATGTTGTTAACTACCATCTGGAATGTAAACATTTTCCAGCTTTTTTACGTTAGGAAATCCTTCACTCCCCTCTACATACGCATCAACAATCACCGCTATACTTGTAAGAACCGTTCCCGCAATCTGCTTCTGTTCCCGTTCCACTCCACCTCGCACCACATTCAATCTTTCTACCACCGCTACTAACTATGTTGTGTCTAATTTCTATTCATAGTAATCACCTCTCCCTTGGTGGGGCGCCGCCGGTTGCTAATAGTACTAATTACAATAATGGCAGTGACAACGATGACCTTAATAATAGTGTGTCCTGTTCTTCGCTGCAGGATGGAGTGGGTGGAGATAATCGAGCCTCGGACGAAGGAGCACATGTACGCCAACCTGACGACTGGAGAGTGTGTCTGGGACCCTCCGCCCGGAATGCCAGTGTAAGTCATTTCAATCAATCATTAGGTATATAAAGGGACCAAGACACCGAGGTGACGAGTAAATCACCTAAAAAAATCGAAAAAGTACTGGCCGCGATATTTTTGTGTAAACATCTTGGGGAAGCTAAAATAAAAGGCTTCTCATCTCGTGGGTCATGAAATTTGTGGTGCGTCATTGTTTTTTTCGAACAATTATATCGAAAAATCGTTTTTTTTTTCTGTTTTTTTTACGGTATTGTGAAAAAAATATAGAATTTAGAGAAAGATTTTGTACAGATGTAAAAATAGAGATGTACGAAATGAACAGATGTAAAAAATGAGATGTTGTAAATTAAAATCGGTCTCTGAAAAAAAAATATATTGCAAAAGTAAATGGAAAATCATTATTTTTAATAATTGTTTATAACTTTTGAAATAATTATTAAAACTTCACTAAAATACCCAATCTTTGGAGTTTTCATGCACAGTAAAAGTGTGCAATAGATGGATTCGATCGATCGAGTAGTGTTTGCAAAATTCTATTTGTTTATCCCGTTTTCATTAAAACGGGCCATTTTTAATTGGATCTAATAGGAATTGCCTGGACAACGACTCAAACATTTTTCATGGTCTTATTCTCTTCGTCAAGCCTCAAGGTGTCATCTATTTAAAAAATGGAAATGTTTTGAAATTTATTTATAAAAAATCATTAAAGAACATAATGCAATATTTTAGCTAATAAGAAATTAGAATATCTCCGTTGTGTTTAACTGTATAATTTAATATGAAGCATACCATTCAAAAGCTAACTTAAAAAAACAACTTAAAGAAAAAGAAACACCTTCTAAGACTAATTGGACCGTAGATAGCAATTCCTTTTCTTTTTTTCGCAGAGCAATTGTTTATAAACATTAAGCGTTAAAATGTTCACTGTTCATAAATGAAGATATAATCTTTGTAATACAATTGAGTTTGACTCATGCAAAATTAACATCTCACGAGCCGTTCGAAGTAAGTATGTGCGCTGAAAGCTTGTCGGAGGGTCATGGTGGGGGAATAGCTTTTGTTCTCGTCTAGTAAAACCGAGAACAGATCTTCAACTCGGAGCGCACTTGAAAAATGTGCAATATCTCGGCTTCTAGATATCGTAGAACTTTCATTTTTGTTTTCATTTGGGGTAGATCGTCGGAGAGATAACAAGTGGCATATTTTCACCCTTGTAAACCAGGGTGTCCACGAACCCTTGAAAACCTGGAATTAAAATTATCATTTCAAGTCGAAAAAATCCTTAATCCTTATACAGTCGGTTCCGGAATTAACGTCTTCGCATTTTCCGTTTATTCGCATATATAAAGTTTATTTTTAGAGGTCCCGATTCATTCCGTATTAAAACAATGTAAGAATTATCCTCATGATTTAACGTTTCTGCATTCTACGTTTTTCCGCATTCTGCGTCGTTAATATTATGCCCGCTCGAGATTTTCTGCCCGTTTTAACGTTTTTTCATGATCGTGTCGGTAAATGATTTCCCAAAAACATCAATGATCATTATTTCCGCTATTTTTTTTCATTGGGTCGACGGTGCTCAATGTTTCTCTTGAAGATGTAATGCACATTAGAATGAAGATGTTGTATGTTCATGATAATGTATATACATAAGTATGCCCGCGACGGTTATACACCCGACCTTTGCTGCCACGATTTTCGTGGTCAGGTTACTGCCTTTGCGGATGATTTTGCACTGTGTTACAGTAACTTGACATGGGAACGTCTAAGATATGATATGCAAAATGATCTAAATTACTTAAGATTATGGTTTTTTCATAACAAATTATCCATGAATGTACAGAAAACTAAATTCTTGTGTTTTGATATTTGTAATCGTTATTCAATCGATTGGAATTTACTTTTCCACGATTTTAACTGTGATTTAATCAACTGTAAAAATTGTGTACCAGTGCTTTAAGTTGATTCATTTGGTTATCTTGGAGGAACTTTGGACCATTCACTGAAATGGCACCACCATTTGTTTTATGTCAAAAAACATCTGCGATGTCAAACTGCAAAATTTTATTTTATCCGCAACAAGTGTGAAACGAATAATTTAAAGATTTTTTATAATGCTCTAGTTAATTCAAAGCTTGTTTATGGCATATCAGTGTGGGGTGGTGCTTATCAAAATGCAATTAGACCGGTGCTAAACTTACAAAAAAGTATCATAAGAATCATCACTAAGAAAAAACGCCACCATCCAAGTTTTCCTCTATTTTTTGGTCTAAAGTTGCTCCCTGTTAGACATTTGTATATATATATAAAGTTTTACGAATCTTCTTTGTCAGAAGTGGCGATATATCTGCACTTACATTTAAACCACATATTGGAGGAGGTAATAGGAGGCTTTTAGTTCCCCTACCCAAGCCCAATATTTCGATTTTCAAAAGATGTTTCCTTTATATTGGCCCTAAACCATTTAACGAACTTCCACGCCCACTAAAAACAAATTCAAGTTTACCTACCTTCCTTAATAACTTAAAACATTGGCTCCTTTGTTTCGAAAATGTGGAATACTTATTAATGTAGCTATTTTGCTTTGCTCAACTCCGATCTATTGATTCGAATTATTCTGTATTCTTGTATTATAACCTTTTTTACTCTCTTCTGGAATATTCTATATTCTTGTATTATAACAGTTTGATCCTCCTAAATGTTCTATATATATGTATGTGTACATGTATATATTGTGCAAATTTTTTGTACTCAATTCATACATGTTTGTTGGTTACATTTTGTTAATTTTTTTATTTTTTATATTTTTATTTCGCCTTGTTTTGGAATGTTAAGCATTTGAATTCTAACACTTTAGTTTCTGATGGTAGCTTTTTTCAGGTTTATCCTTGTAAGCTACCTAAAGCTCAATTTATTTATTCATTGTATAAATTATGTATGAGTTTTGAGCATTAAATATCTATCTATCTATCTTTTTCCCCGTTAGCAGTTTTTATCCGACGATGCTATGGCGGCGTGTAACGCGTTTGAAATCGTCGAAATTTTCCCGGGAGAGTATATGAAGAGAAAAATGAATGTCGAACTGCGCGGCACACGAAAATTTGCGTACCTGCTGTTTATTTTCCCAATAATGCAGAACAACTAAATATGAATATCATCGATGCTCGCAGTAAATATTAGTAATTTTTTTAAAGCTATTACTTAATTTGTGTAAGTAAAACGGAATATGCGTATAAACAACCGTAAAAATACTCAATATTAAAAACCAATAACGTGGTTTTAAATAACTTTTCAAGTTACCTCAGATTAAAAAAACGTGGAAACGGTTGAGTTTTCACGGAAATACATATAGCGAATTTTTCCGCGCGCCGCCGCCGATTTGAAGTTGCGTTTTCAGTTCTTGTCTCTCGCCAAGGTTAGTAAAGGATACTTTTAACAACCTTGGTCTCTCGCGTGCGAATCTCTCTTCGGCAATATCCCCATGACAACTACCACTCCCTCTGCTACGGTCGTTCTGAGTATACGCTCCACAATTCATACGCTATTTTAAGTAACTAAGAAGCTCTTATTTGAAAAACAAGTGATGTCTTTTGAAAATATGTCTTGAAATATCTAATGCCGTTGGATTCGTTTTTTAATTGTTATAAACAAAGCGGCTTAGAATTAAAAAAAATAGATTCCTAACCCTGTGGGTCGCAGGATACTTTTTTTAATTCTTTGTTTTGAAGCCAGCTTTCGATTTATTGAAGTTCGAAACTCGTACGATGTACGAGCGATGCTGAGTCTCTTAAGGTTTGTAAAAAAGTAGCCCCTTTTTTTGAAGCAATAAATGAGAAGTTAATATTTAATTTTTTCATTCATTTTTGTCAACAATTGAAAATCTTCCAGAATAGAATCCACTTTGAATTGACTGAAAAAGTTGATAAACAAAAAAGTTATGGCTTTCAACGTTAAGCGTCTTGGGATAAAAAAATTAACATATCTCAGCAATAAATTCACCGATTGACTTTGCAAACTTTCGATCGATTTGGAATTGGATAAGCTTCCTTTTAAAATGATCAAAGCATTTAAAAAATGCTTTGGTGGTAAATATTTTTTTTTAAATGGCCTTTTTGGACGTTTTTTCGTTAATTTTGCAATAACAAATTAATGAAATCGAACTTACCACGGCTCAAATTAATGATTTTGGAAATACCGGCATGAATCTTATGCTTCAAATTCTCTAAAAATCTTATATTGGCTTGTAGGGTTAAAAAACGTATTTTGGCCAAATTTGGACGCGCGTAGCTCCGCAAACATATTGGGGGATCTTCTTACAGCGTAAAATGGGTCCCACCCATTCTTCAATTACATCGCTGAAATCACTATTTTTCCCTGTTTCTTGGACTAAAGAAAAACTCTTCAACAAGGCCACTGATCAACGAGTCCTATTAGTCTCCTTCGTGCTGGTGGTTTAAAGAGAGCAGAGGTAGTTGGTTTTAATTTTGGGATGGCTTATAAAGGAAATTATTAGGTATCGAGGAGAAGAGAAAAATTATGAAGGCGGTGGATAAAAATCCTCACTTGACTCGGCGAAGAAGCTTTGCCAGTAACAACCCAGACTTTTGAAAATTTCCATGAAAGCTCAGGAGATCACCAAATTAATCATATCGCATTCAATTTTTAAAATATTCTATGGATCAGCTTCTAATTTTGTAAGATTTATTAACTAATTAATAAAATAATTTTCTAAAAAAATCATCAAAAAATTGTATATCATATTTGATTTTAATTTAATTTTTATAGTTGCTTCCTTGGAGTGTTTCCCAACCTATTGTAGGATGAGCACATTACATTGATGATAATTTTTATTATTGCTTGTTGCACCTTTTAGTAACTTTAAATTATCCATTTTATCCATGGAAACTGTCCCTAGCTCATTACATATTCTAAAACCTCAAAATAATGGTAGGTCCTCATTTAGTGTTTTAAAATTTTGTCCCCTCTGAAAAACGTAAAATCAGGATTCTATTGTAATTTAAATTAACCGCGAAGGCCATAAGATATATGTTGTTTGATAACTGGAAATAATTTAATGGACTTAGCGTAGGTATTAATAAAAAATCGAAGACCTGAACTTAGAAAGAGACATCGCGTGACTTATGTTCTGGATCGAAACGAGGCTGAAACTTCACAACTGTCAAAGCTTTCTTTCACATAGGCCCGGGTTCGAAAGAAAAACGCTATTTAATAATCTTCCTCCGTATAAATCCATTACAGTTCACTTCACTGAGGTTGTAGCCCAGTGGAATGAGGCGCAGAGTCGGTTGTCCTCATATGGTGGCTGGGGTGCCATCCCAAGTGGCGGCATTTTCTTTCTTTCGAATATTTTACGGAATTACTGTAAATTGTCCACTCCCATACCTTTACGGCAGTAGCAACAATTTTTTTTTAATTTTCAGCCTATTTGCTGTATTTTCAATCAAACTCCTTGGGAGAATTTCGAAGCTAATCAGCCGATAAGTGGTTTCACATGCTGACAGACCTAATATGTTTAGATTTTGAAAATACAAGGATGCTTCCGTGAATAGGATGGGCTTCGATTGGTCGTGGGTCTTTCTCAAGGCCGTAAACAATGAACGGATTATTAATTTTTAATTAGCAACGATGTACCCACTTAAAAATTTCCCAAGAGCCGCGTTCGAGTAATGACTTCTGTAATTCTATTTCTTGTCAAATAGTGAACATGAAATATGTAAAAAAGAGATGGCAACTGTTTCCGAAGTTATGTAAAAATAGTTTGCTATGACCTTTTTGCGGAGCAACATATTATATTGAAACGAAGCCTGTATCGTGGCAGAGAGGAAGATATTCCAGCAAAAAAATATCACGTAATGATAACACTATATCTTTTCCCACCTCATGTTTATTTCAATTGAAGGAATTTAACTTTTCATTCATGGCGTGGAATTGCATACTTTCGGATGACAAATGTCATTACTCGAGCGCGGCTCCTAAATGTATGGGAGTGGGCAATTTACAGTAACTCCGTAAAATATTCGAAAGAAAAAAAATGACGAAATCTGGGATCGTACCCCATCCACCATATGAGGATAACTTGCTCAGCGCCTCAACCCACTGGGCTACGACCTCTGTTGTGAGAGGCGTGAACTGTAAAGGATTTATTCGTGGGGAATTCTTTAATAACGTTTTTCTCTCGTACCCGGGCCTATGTGGAAGAAAGCCGTGACATTTCCCGCATTGTCTCTATAGCTTCAGAAAATAATTGCCTCGTTTGGATCCCGAAAATGAGTCACACGATGTCTCCTTGTTAGTTAGGCCCATAGTAACATCAGCGTCATGTCAATTGTCCTCTCGTTAGCTGCGCATCGAACAATAAGACCTGTTCATCGGCTGTAGTAGCCAGTAGCGACGTCGTGGTGTATTTTTTGCGGCGTACAGCGGTGCTCCGGCGTCCAGGCCGTTGATATCTACGGCGCTAATTGATCCCTGACGACTGCCAATTGGACTCCAAGAAGTATGAGGTTCAAAACAAAGATTAAAGATTGAGTATGCATTCTATTACTGACTAAAATTAGTGAGCTTCACGATCTGAATTAGACTATTTTGACAGCGCGCAGTCATCGCGACGACGACGAGCAGACTCTCGGTGGTGCGGCGTGGACTTATAGCTGTAGGTGGCGCGGCGGTGCACAGACTAAAATCGGGCTAAGGCACGGACTCGATTCATAAACAAACACATTTAAGCAGTGGCGAATATAGGTTATAACTTGTGGGGGGGGGGGCGGCAAGAATGTAGCCGGCTGTAGTTTAGGTATCCGCGCATGCGCAGAGCTCCTCTCGTCGTAGCCATGCGGCCTTATTTGGGGGAGGTGGCCAATATTACACCACTGACCATAAGCGATACTAAAACCTATACATGTGCCCATTATTTTACGGCCCTTGTAGTTTTTTCTCCAATTCCATTTATTTTTCCGAAACATTTCTCCCTTCAACATTATTGTCAATTTCTTACGTAAAGTACAAATGCTCTCAATTTATCGATCATTCGGAGGTGAGCCTTATTCACGGACATGCAATGCGTTCCGTTCCATTGCATTCCCGCAACTATTATTATACCTACTTGTGGTGTTTGAACGTCATTTCTGTTCAGTTGTCATCAGTAAGCATTTAAATTAAAGATTGCAACATATTGAGTGGTGTTTACGCGATGGATATCTCCGCACGTGTTGATATTGGAACGTGTTCACCCTAAACCTTTTCGTTTTTTGTTATTTATAGATATTCATTTAATGTGTATATTTTATTAGGTTGTGTTTAGCTAGGAAAATCCACATTCTTCGTAAAACGTGAAAAATATCACTATGTCTAATGCCTCGGTCATTTCGTCAATTACTCTCATATTCCTGCATGTGCCAGATTCACATTTAGAACATAACTATTGTAGCACATTTTTTTAAATTGATATTTTTTTATATAAATAACCGCGGCTATACTGAACCAAACAGATCATGAGACTAATGAATATTAGGAGTTTCGTTTAATAACTTAAAAAATATGGAATTCAATTAATCAATCATAGCAAACTAATATATTCTTTTAACAAATTAAAAACCTTGTCATGACCATAATTTAACTCGCATTAAATATATCCCTTATCGTATTACCACCTTTTAAGAATTAATAGTTCACTTTTCGGCCCAGTATTTCACCACACTTATTGTGAACTGATAATTTAAGTTTTTATGCACAGAAAACAAATTATTGTTAATTACCCTGGGCCGGTGTTATAAAATTGTCATTCACTGAATCTTATACGGTCACACAAACTAAAACTATCATTATTCAAATCATAGTTACGACACAGACTGGACGCCACAGGTTAGAAAGTTCGCTTGGCCGAAACAGGCGGCTACCTCCTCGCGTCGTGTGATGAGTAGAAGGAAAACCTCGTCTCACAATCTGCAGGGCTGACGCTTAATGTAGGCGTGAACTCCTCCTCAGTCCTTTCCTGATTCTTGGCGCCACAAGAAACTCCCCTTCAATCCTGATAGCCCAGTCCCATTACGTGTTATCAATTTCAATGCTACTAGGCCAAGGCCCATTACGTGTTATCACTTTCAATGCTGCTAGGCCAAGGCCCATTATGTGTTATCAGTCTCAAAGCTGCTAGGTCAAGGCCCATTACGTGTTATCACTTTCAATGTTGATAGGCCAAGGCCCATCACGTGTTATCACTTTCAATGTTGATAGGCCAAGGCCCATTACGTGTTATCAGTCTCAATGTTGATAGGCCAAGGCCCATTTCGTGTTATCAGTCTCAATGCTACTAGGCCAAGGCCCATCACGTGTTATCACTCTCAATGCTGCTAGGCCAAGGCCCATCACGTGTTATCACTTTCAATGTTGATAGGCCAAGGCCAATCACGTGTTATCACTTTCAATGTTGATAGGCCAAGGCCCATTACGTGTTATCACTTTCAATGTTGATAGGCCAAGGCCCATTTCGTGTTATCAGTCTCAATGCTAGCTAGGCCAAGGCCCATCACGTGTTATCTCACTCTCAATGCTGCTAAGCCCTCTTCCCATTTATTCAGGTCTCTCTCCCTATCTTGCTCCTCCGCCTCCTTTTCTTCCCACCCCTTCTCATGTGATGAGGCGTCGCTTCCTGATTGGTGGGCTTTTTTTGTAGCAACCGCGATGTTTATGCTTGTGGTTGTTCACCCGTAGCCTCAGAGATATACACTACCCCCCCCCCCACTTTAATTTAGTAGGCCTACGAAAAGCGCGGGAAATGCGCTTCCTGTGTATTTATTATGGCAAGGTTCAACAAAGTGAGGCAGTTATTTATTGTCATATGCCGCATTTCAAGGGCCACGTTGGTTTCATAAAAAAATATTTATGCACTTAGAAAAGCATTCGTATTATTTTAGCAGGACTTTTTAAGACAATTATCATTCGAAAACGGAAAGAAACATTGTCGACGCGAATTTAAATTTTCTACTGCGATTCCGGTAAATATATTTCCCTCACATTCAATTGATCGACAAACACGACCTGAAACTGAATTGGGTAGATAAAGGGGACAATTTGATTCAATGGTATGCAGATAATAAAAACACAAACGGATAATGACTGCTAGATTTAATTATAAGTGTAATGATATTAAAATTCTCAATGGAGGATGAAGACGTCATACACTTCAAATAGTCTTTTGACACTCCCCTTCGTTACATAACAAACTTCTATTCTCATTGTATGCAAAGTACTATTTGTTTAGGGACATAAAATCCAATGCAAATAAAAATCTGCTCACTTTCCATAGGCCTCCTAAACTTTCATGTACTTATATTGTTTCATACATCACATTGCAACGATTTATGGCTTTCTGCAGCTATCGGTTATGATGCATTATCTCAGTTAACAATAATTTACGGTACTAACCAAGTCATATCTGCCACAATAACATTTTATTAGAATTTATTTCAATTATCTCCGTAGGAACACTCGATTTTAGGCCTACTATTTGAATACAGACAAAGATCGAAAATCGGGTGTTCGGGTGCCTGTATATATCTCGGAGGCTATACGGTTCACCCTCTCTTGTTCACTTACGAAAACAGAGTGACAAAATATGGCGGACCGCTTTTGTTGACGGACAACCACGTGGGGAGATCCAAAGCCAACATGGCGATGTCTTCGTTATGTTACACTATGTACATTCCATTCCATTTTTTCTACAAGTAGAAGCTTTTGTTTTGCAACCATTTTTGCATTTACACTGTATCTGTTGTAATAATTCGGCCGGTAATAAAGCGGAATCTGGGTATATTGGAACCAAATTCCCAGATGAAACTGTCCAACCTGTTGGTGCTTTATTCCGACCTAACTATTGCTGCAGTTGTATATACACTCTTAAATTGTGTTGTTCAGCATAACTTTCAGTCGGCGGTAGAGTTTCGAGTTTAGCATATTTATTGGGTTGGGTTGAACTTAAACGAAAGTCAGTAGCCCTCTTGAGTGCTCAAATAATTCGGCTCATAGGGCTTTGGGCCTTTCTTATGCAGAATATCAATGCAGGAGATATCATGGACCTGCATTCAAACGCGAATATTTAAATTCTAAAGTCGTGAATATCCATTTCAAGCTTAGGTTGCTGTGTAAATAAATGCAGTTGTTGATTTCAGAAAAAAATCTGATTTTTTTGCTGCTTTAAACGCAATTTCAGACAAATACGTAGCGATAAAGAAATTAAATTGAAATAATCATTAAATTCATTCTTTTAGCCAGCCTATAATAAAAATTCCAACCCTCTATCTTGAGTGAAATATATTGTAAAAGGTAAAAAAAGAAATTTCTTCATCGAACCCAATGCTTAGCATAGGCCACGAAAGGGCCCACTCTTGGGTCTTATTGGGCCCTGAGCCTTTTTTTATACATTCTATAGCACCTTCTAGTGCACACGCTATATTCCTTCTAAATTAAAGATCAATCGGTCCTGTAGTTTTTGAGGAGAAGCGTAAAGAACAGACCGGCAGACAACCAAAACTGCAATAAAAAAATAATTCAAAATAAATATATGTATTTTTGGGGGGTTGTGGGTAGGTTTACAAGGATAAAAATATGCCAGATGTTATCTCTCCGACGATCTACCCCAAATTAAAGCGAAAATGAAGGTTCTACGATATCTAGAATTCGAGATGTTGCGCATTTTTCAAGTGCGCTATGATTTGAAGATCTGTTCTGGGTTTTACTAGACGAGAACAAAAGCTATTCCCCCACAATAGATGTGGAATACGCCGAATACGTTTTCGTATGCGGCGGCTGCCGACCCTCTTGCAACTTCTATTCCACCCTTCACCATCTATATCACCACCTATATATTGGTGACCCCACGACGTGAGTGAGCGCCACTGATTACGCCAGAGTTCGCGCAGCCTCTCCTGCACCCTTCGAAGGCCGACTTTCAGCCATGTCTCACGAGGAACTACAGAGGCGGCTTGACACACTTCGTCAGGAAAACCAGGAGCTGGCACAAAACCTCGAGCAACAGCAAGCCGTCAACCAGCAGCAGCACGCCGAGCAGCAACATTTCGGATGAAAAAGTAAAAGAGAGGTGCTATTTCGCACTCGTCCGCCCACACCTTTAATATGCTGCGAGCATATGGGATCCGGTGCAGAAAAACTTAGTCCGGGAACTTAATAAAATACAAAGGAAAGCTGCGCGATTCGTCAAAAACTGCTACGGGCGTACAGACAGCGTTACACAGATGTTAAACGAATTAGGCTGGGAGCCGCTAGAGACTCAGAGGCTGCACGCTAGGCTTAGATTACTTGAGCAATTGAGAATAGATATCTTTCAGAGCGACACGGAGAACATCATATTAGAACTCCACTATATTTCCAGGTCCGACAGAAACGATAAATTGAGAGAGATATTTTGCCGAACGGATAGGTATGGGAATTCGTTTTTCCCCCGAACAATAAGGGACTATAATAAATGCTAGGCGTAATTTCATTAGAGCGTTTCCTTTTTATATGTAAACGACTGGTGTCCTAACACTCCCCGCCACACGCCTATTGAGGCGGCTTTCGGGGTAGTATGTAGATGTAGAGATCAGCCACCACCCGCACCACATCCACCGCCACAACAGCTGACCCAGTCGTCTGAGCTGCCCTGGGATCAACTCGCCCTCCTAGCCGACGACAAGATTGTTGTTGAAGTGCAACTACATCCGTCATGCCGTACACGCCGCATCCGTCGTGCCTGCCGCACCACTTTAGCCGCGCCTCCAGTCCCCGCCGCAGCCGCCTTCGCTCCCGCACCACCGCATCCAGGATCCGTCAGATTGCGCATCTGCGGACCGAACTCAACGATCTGCGCCAACGCTCCCGATCGTTCAGCCGCTCCAGACTCCCGACGCACAGTGGTCTGAAATGGGAAAAAGTTGGCCAAAAATAGAAATAATCATTCTATTCCCGTGAAATTTGGAACTTAACTTAAGGGTTTTTTGGGTTGACAGTTACGAATCAAAAGTCAAAAATTCATTTTTCAAAAAAACCAAATGGCGGACACTATATGCTTACTCAAAAATATAATAATATATCCGAAACTTTGGCGGAAGTTATGCATTTTTATTTTACCTATACTCCTGATATTTATATCATAAAATAAGTCTTAAATTATGTGCGGGTGAGAAAAGTTCATGGAAGAGAGAAATAACTAAACCGTAAGCTTGCTTCTCATTGGCTGC
This sequence comes from Pyrrhosoma nymphula, assembly GCA_963573305.1. Taxonomy (NCBI): domain Eukaryota; kingdom Metazoa; phylum Arthropoda; class Insecta; order Odonata; family Coenagrionidae; genus Pyrrhosoma; species Pyrrhosoma nymphula. The sequence continues at coordinate 10,962,462 of OY754327.1, forward strand.
TGAAATTTAATTTTGATTTGAATGAAAAATCTTCACACCTGATTTGGCGAGCGAAGTCTACATGATCCGAATCACTATATTTCCCGAGCTATTTATTGCCTGCCCCTCCACTCGGAATCCTCCTCCGTGCTATTTTCCAGCGTGGAATAATAGCCCGAACTATTTATTGCGACCCGTATTAAGGATAGCGGTCTAGCACCTCGACTATGGAATGGAACATACACTCATATAATAGATAGTAAAGCCTGAAAACAGCTGTAAAGCAAAGACGATTGGGTGCTATGGAAATTTGGCGTTATCGATGAATGATGAACATCAAATGGAAAGTCAAAAGTCCTATGACGAGTTGGAAGGACAAGAAGATTAAGGAAAACTCTACGAAAACAATCATGGAAGGAGAAACAAATGGGATTAATTTCCAAGAAAGATCAAGGAGGGCGCATGCACCACGCAATTTAAGAAGGACGTCAAATTCTATGCTCAGGCAGGAATGAATGAAACGGATGCAGCTGATTTGAAAAAATAGTGGAGGGGGCAGCAGCAGCCAACCAATGTTCCCATTCGACTTATGCGTGCAACTTCAAAAAATCATCAATTACCGCGAAATCAAAAACCAACATGTTGGACAAATATAAGATGATTGTCATCATCAGTTAGTCGCGATATGTCCAATTCTCCGCCTACCCAGACAACTTGGCCCACTGATAATATATAAAAAGCAGGCAGTTTGGCTGCAATCACGGCCGAGAGATAATCGAGGGGATGAAAGCAAACCGAGGGACGGACATAAACCTCTCTCTCTCACCGTCATCGAGGACATAATAACGGCTGCCTCCACACGTCTACCGCGACTTCCGTCAACAAATACCAAGGAGGGAGAGCAGAGGTGCGCACGCATACTTGAGCCGCGTCCGAAGATCGGACGTTGACATTTCCAATGAAAGGCCGCTTCTGGTAACGTAGAGTGTGCAACGCACTCATTCACACGCCTTCACCCGTTTGTCACCAACTCCAATTCCATTCCCCACCATTTCTCTCCAATACAACGGTCACAATGCGTCCACTGATTGCAATTCCACCATATGCGATTGCAATCCCACTATTCAATTGCAACTCTACTATATGCGACTGCAATCATTGGGTGGCAATCTCTTCGAATAAACGTACACAGGAGGAACGGATTCGATAGAGAATCGTATGGATTGGCCGGAGCGGCAAAGGGAAAGTTGCACGCGATTGAAATCTTAGAGAGGATCGGGTGTGGGTGAGAGCCAATCGGGTTTCAGAGCTGCAAGGCCGCAAGATGGCTGACTTGGGGGATCGGTACGGAAGCACCTGGAATTTAAAGCTATATTTAATCATCAGTGTATATAATCAAAGTAGCTGTGGTGTGTATGTGCGTGCCGCTATAACTCCGCAACCCACCCCCGCGGTTCCCCATGCGGATGGTAGCATGAAGGAGGATTAGTTCGGTTTGAAACTGCATGGGGGGTCCAGAGATACGTGTGTCAAAAGCAATGGGGATCGTACCGATGAGGGGAATTGCATGCCGACCTAGAGTGTGAGTGAGTGAGTCTAAAATGTTCCAGAAATTTCTAGAATGCTCGAGAATCTTCTAGAAAGTTGTGGAAGGAGTGTTCTGGAAGTTTCCGGAAAGTTCTGTCCAGAATGTTCTAAGGGTTTCCAGAATGCTAAGGAAGGCTATGTCTAGAATGTTCTAGAACCGGAAAAGCAGCTGCTGTGTTCCAGAATATTGTAAAATGTTCGTGCATGCTTAGTAGAATGTTCCAGACGGAATGGCAGATTCCCCTTTCTTTACCGTTGGGTCGCGGTAAATAATATAAAATTAAAATTAATAAAATATTTAGCTCTACCCTGCATGCACGAGCTACAACAGCGAATTTCCGAAATGAACTAGAAAGCGCTATCATTTATTCAAAATCAAACTGTCCATTACACATCTTGAGATCTGCCCTGTGGGAGCCGAGTAAAACTGCTACCTAAAATACAACCACTAATTGTACTCCTTCTGATCCGTCCGATTGAAATGCCAGATCAATCTTTTTTTGTCTATAAAAGTTTTTTTTCACGAAAGCGAAAATTACGAAAACGCAGACCTACGCCAACCTGCGCATGGCGCCACTAGACGAGGGAGAAACTAATGCCCTACTCAACCTGGACCTGGCTCGGGCAGAACTCATGTTTTTTTAAAATTCTGTTGGGGGTCTAGGGGGACGAAGCCGCCAGCATACGGGGGTCCAGGGGGGGGGCGAAGATCCCCTGGCTAGCTGCTACGGCGAGCAAAGCGAGCCGTCAGCGGCTAGTACAAAAAAAAATAAGAGGCACTCCGGGAGTGCCGACAGAAGTGAAAACTTGAAATAACGTGAGCATTTTTGAATGTAGGGAATAATTTCTAATGAAGTGTTTTATTAATCAGTAGAAAGTAGTTTCATGTATATAATAAATTAAATATTCATTTATTGCGCTATTGTACGCAATTATTTTACATAAAAATTGTACACTTCAGAATAATCAACTTTCATCCATTATTTCAATAACTCTTTCATCATCACCGCCATCATCATCGGCAATATCTAAAACTGATACAATAGGCTTATGGTAACTAAAGTAAGAAACGAATAATTTTGATTCGAATTTGCTTAAATGTCTTGTAAATACTGCATCAATAGTAGACGATCTGCATCGATCATTAGACATCGTAAAACCAAACTCACTATTTAAAAATTCAATCAATGGTAGATTTTTATCGTCTGCAAAGTTTATGTTTATGTATATATGAATAAGCTACTCAAATTGAACGTATTAAAAGAAATTGAGTTATATTGTACTAACCTTCACTATTCTTGTATCGAGTACACTCTCCTGCACGAGTATGGACTATTATATTATCCGGCACAATATTTGTAGCAACCCAAATTGAATGAACTAAAACGTATATTAGATATATATAGTGTAATATGAATAAAATTATAATATAGTTTATTTGACGGTGACGCGAGTCCAATGGTTTTTACCCATCCACAAGTACTGTGTTACAGAAATAAAATTCCTGACTTTTTCCCGGTTTTCCCGAGTACATTTCTGATTTTTTCCTGTTTTGCTATCAGTTACTGTACGTTTTCTATTCTATATATTACATGGGAATAAGAGACAAAATTGGTAATGACCTAGAATTCGGCGTATTTATAGCATGTAGATATAAATTGTAAGAGGTAGAGGAGGGTTTCTCATGAAATATATCTCTACGTCAATACGTTTCACGGAACTGAAACGTGCACACACGAATTGGAGAAATCTGCCGTTAGTTTCTTCTGTTTATTAATTCGTTTTTATTTTCGTTTAAATGCAATATACGCTTAAGCTTATTACGACTGGGCCAAAAATTAAGTACATAAAACGATCTCGACGCTTAGGTGCAGCAATAAATCTATAAATCCGATCACAATGTTAGAATTTTTCTCGAATATTTTAGGTGCATTTCACTGTGGTAGCCAGTGAGTCAAATTGCCACAGATGGTAAGGGTAACGTAGAAGTTTGCCGTCAAAGACGATTTTATTTCATTTATTAACACATTAATATGGTGACCTAGAAGCATCATGTGTGAACTACTCATTCCATACGTTTCTATCAAGGATTCTTACCATTTTGAAAATTGGACATCAGATGTTCACCTTCGTCCACATAACATCATAGACACCTTACCTTATATTTACAAATAGCATTCACTAATAGTGATGGGACGGAGCGTGTCTTTCGATGAATAAATCGCCAGTGGCGACCGGAGCGCCCCTCCAGTTTTCTATGGTACTATAGACTTTGGAGGCAAGGGAGGATCCGAAAGATTTTTCAAACAGTAAATTCTAATGACACCCATTATGGGCCATTGTCTCATTAGGTGTCATTAGATTCTCATATCAGGATTTACTCTAATAGTCCACTGCCTTTCAAACTCTTTTGCTTGATCCCCCATTTCCCCATGGTTAAGAATATGATGCCCTCTTCCCAATATGAATTATTAAATAATAATTCGACTCCGCAAATGAAACTAATGCACATGCATAAGAATCGATTTTAATGTGACATTAAACAAAAGACTGCGAACGCTGCAAAATAAATTAAAACAAATCACAATAGGGTGGTTTCCTATTTTTTTTATTGCCTAGATCTGAAGTTTATAACCCTTGGAGTACGTATTTGAAGCCGTTCGATTTAAAAATGGTGTTTAGTATTTTTCCTTATTAATTAAAAAGCGAACAAATCCAACGGCGCGAAAACGCGACGGCAAACTATTGCATGCTGGTTAATCCTACGTGTGATGTCAGAGGTACGTACGCAACTACGTAATCTGCCGCTAGGTGGTTCGCCGTAAGCTGCTTATCTGCAGACGACGTCCGCCGAGAAAGCTTTAATAATAATATATTTATTGACGGAAAAAAAACCCATTTGCAAAGTAAACTTGGTGTAAAATGGAAATGAACTTTACTTATTAATTTAGCTTTGGCTTTATTCGCATAGAGAAACCTCTTCAAATAATGAAATACATTTATGGTTACGGTATGGGGAATGAAAATCGTATAATAATATATTCTAAAGTGAATGGTGCTAGCTCCTATTTTTTAGGTTAAGTTAGTATGAAAGGCATGAAATAATCCATTTTGTTCGTATTCATTTCGAAATATTTCCCAAACTTGAAATCCATTCCGTAACATGATGAGTCTTATTTTCGCTCTGGTTTTGTGCTCACTATACGTGGAGTGTAAGAGAATACATTTTACTAAAAACAGTTACACTGCACAGCATACTACAGAAGATGGAAGCCTACTGACGAAAGAAATGTTAGTTCCTGACATATTTCTGCAGACATGTGAAATTGTTCGAATAGTTTGACCCAACTTTTTGAAAGAAACAAGTTTGACGTTTAGTTTACCAATAAGTATGTATACCTAATTAAGCACTGCGACATATTTTGCTTCAAAAATGTGCGAGGGGGCCAGTCGGAAAAAAATAATGGCTAGAGAAATGAGTTACACCTCAAGAATTCACTATGAAACGGTTACCTACAGTTTCCTACAATGAAAGTTCAGAAAAAATTCGTCAGTGGGAAATGAAAAGTACTATAAATGGGAAATAATGAGATTGGTACACAAAATATCGAAAGAAGCAAGCACGAAATCGTCAGTTAATAACTATACGGAGAGCAGGTTCTACGCCGCAGCTATGATACGAATACACATTAATTTAATTCATCCACTTTGTCGAGGTGTCATTGCCAGAACATAAAATTAGCAAAAAAGGCTTGCCGTCAATAGCATAATGGATGGCAAAATCTCGAAGCAAACTATGTATGAGCAAATACTAAAACAACTAAAATGCGTTAATCACCCCTCACCGTGGTCACAGACCATATGGTAAATGAAAGGAATTGAAGATGAGATAAAGGAAATGTTTGTAAAAACGAAAATGATCAAAACGTAAACAACCAAGCCGGAACACCACAGAACACGAAGTCACAGGTACGCTGTTTCGTTATTCATTTCACTGCGCCTGCGACGCTCGCTGCGAAGAACGGCTTCGCGGTAGCTTTGTACTAGCAGGGAGCGTAGGAGCTTATAAAACGCCTTTTAATGGCATGCTCAATGGAGGAAACTGTCCGAACTTTGGGCATTTTAATCTAGGTATATTAATACATGTTTGCCAGATTTTAGGGACTCTGAAATACAATAGTAAGTACAGTCGATGATAATTCCATATCCCTCGCAATGTTGACTATCTACCTGTTACGTCATCAGAAAAGCTGCCGCTGTCCCGCCATTTCCGAGCCTTTTCAAATGAGCTTAAAATTAACATTCAATTTTCTTGGAAACTAAGACTTTTTAATCCAAATAATTTGCGTGTAATGAATACGTTTATGGTGGGGCACCATTCGCAATTAATGAATTCTGTTTTCTTTGATGAAGGAAACTACACTATTAAAGAGATTTTACATAATCAACAAAACATCAAAGTTCGCTGAATAGTCATAATTCCCCATTCTATGGAAAGGAAAAAATGCAGGGCATTTGAATAAATGCTTAAAATTTCGTGTTATTTGCGAGTTTAATGTTATACGCACGATTTAAATAAGGTTTCCTTGTGAATCTTCAGGGTAGAAATTCCCATGTGGATTTTCCACCGGGTGCCAGGTTCCCCAGCTATTCCAAATTTCCGACAGATGACTCCTCTTTTGACGTCAGGGATCCAGGAATCTAATGACCTTCCGTCACTTTATTCACCTAATACACCAATCGTGTTAGGGTTAGATGGTGTTTCGTTAATTTCCCCGAAAAACTTAGCAAAGTAAAGTTATGTTTGGAATACGCTGCTACGCAAACAATTACTTTGCCCATATTACCTTAAGCAATAAGGACTCACCTTTGACAGAAAACATTTTTACCAAAGCAGGCCTGGACAACATTTTTAAAATTTTCAAATACAGATACGTACTTCAAGCTTCCCAAATTTTGACTTTTTGATGTAGCATTTCTATCGATCTGGGGATGAAAATTGTGGGGACTTTTTTTTACGTAAAATTAACTCCCCTTTCCATTGATACTAATTGTTTATCGCTGGGATTATTATTACACGAGATGATAGCCATTCCATAACGCCCGTAATGCAAAAAAGGCAAATTTTATAGGATCCACACCCAGTAAACACACATGGCTGCAGCAGCGCTTCACAAGGATGTCAATGCTGCAAGTGCAGCACATGTCAACTGAAGCGCGTCAGAAGCGTCTCAGCAGCGCTCTCATAGAGCGAATTATCGAGAAACGCATCTAATGCGCATTCGTTTCCAATGCCATTCTTGTGAAGAAGTGAAGTGTCTTCCGGGTTTTACACCGTGTTTCCTCGGACGACAGTTTCGGCGGCGTTTCAGTTGGCTTCTTCAGGTCGGTGGAGTGAAGGTGCAGCCATTTGTCGTATTATATATCTCACCCGTTGGAGTCAGGTCTAACGCTTGAGATATATAAGACGACAAATAGCTGCACCTTCATTTCACCGACCAGAAGAAGCCGACTACAACGCCGACGAAACTGTTGACCAAGGAAACATAGACCAACGCGGTGCGAAAGGCGGAAGACCTTCATCTTCCTATACATCAACCCGCGGCAGCCTACACAAGGATTTCGAACTCTTTGAAATAAATCTTCTTTAATGCCGTACAAAATGAAAATTGGTTAGAATGAAATAAAAATATAAGAACATATTCAGAAAATACTATTTTCCTATAATATTTTTATAATTTTTTATAACACCTAGCAATTAAAATGCAGTAATGCTCGGAAGTTACCGTCATTCGTCAAGGGCTCTTCCAATGATAATGCACCGTCGCCTCGTCCCGATGACCTCTGAATGGTATGTTCTGACGGCCAAGAAAAATCACATTTTTAAGTATCAGCTTCAGATTTTCTCCATTTTCCTTGATTTTCTCCCTTTTGTATCCGTCCAGTTGGCTTGTGTTTTGATTTTCAGATTTTTTGTATTTTCCAGAAAATTCAGGGCCAACTGGGCACTGCATCTTTGTGATAGACTGTGTGTTGGTGGTTTTCCAGATCATCTAGTTTCCCTAGCAGTTTTGAAAACTTTAACGGCTCTGGATCGAGGGATTTTAACTGCAAATTTGTACCGCAAGCTGCCGTTGATTGGGAAAAAAGGGCAATACCTACAAAAAAGTCCATTCATTGATGGAGAAACCACAAGCCAAGGGTACTTTTCATGATGTTCTATCCTCACGTAACGACGCTCCTCCGCGGTTCCCTTCCTATGAGTTGAAAAGGGATACTTGTAGTCGCTTGTGGATGTCCAAGGGCCTTCCAAAAGTTCTGCTTTTTTCCTATCATCAGGTCTTTCCTTTCCTGGTACAATGAAGAGACCTATGTCCCAGTTGAATTTTTTTTAGCCAAAGGAAGTGAATAAATCGAAGCTTCAGTCGATTTTTCGTGGCTACGTGGATGGGATTGTAAAAGGACCATTGACTCAGCTTGAGTCTTATTGTCAGTTGTGCAGCATGAAGGCATGGTGTTAACAAATTGTGCATTTCCTCCTGCTGCTTCTGGCGTCTTTAGTTTTTGGACGCGAGAGAAAAAGCTTCGAAGGTCCGCAGAGGCACTATTAGTTTTCCGCTTTGTACCAGGCCTACTAGAAGAAGACGCCTGTAAACATAAGTAAACCTTAACTATTCCTTCTGCGACGAGTTGCAAAAAACATTATAAGCATCTTTTTCTCACCCTGTAGCGTAATACTTGAAAATTATTTTGCTTAGAGAGTCCTCAATTTTACTGCTATCAAAAGGAGAGGGGACAAAACTACGGTGGGGGCCCGAGCTTGAAGCCTGCCGTCCGACCCTAATGGCGAGCGCGAGAAAGCGCAAATAAGTTATGTCTTTGTAATTAACCGACTGAAATTACCATCTCCGGCAGAAAGGTTGATCTGCACGTCAGGTATATCACAGAATAAAGGAAAAAGGACGCAGGGTCCTAAATATGTGAAGAACTCTTGAACTTGTCAATCACTACAACTGAAACAATACACTCGCGAGAGCCGGGCAACTGACATGTCGCGACGAGCACGAGAGCAGAGGGTGTCGCATAATAATAGGCAATGCTGTAGGAGGGCGTGGAGACTGTATTCCCCTCTCGCAGACTCACTACGGCTCAACTGCCCAAACTCGCGGCACTGTTCTCTGCATACATATTAAAAAGGTGTATATAGGTCTGCATACATAGTATAATAGCTTATAACTATTCCGTTACGGCACCAAGGCTTTCACAACACTGTTCATCAAAAGGCCTACTACAGTACAATTGCCAACAACGAGGATACTGTGTCTGTTCAGACAAGTGGCTTTTAGATATTTTCCAATTATCTTTAAACATTGTGTATTGAGCTGGTGAAATAAAAACTTGCATCGGAGAACCACCTTGATGATTACCATTTTTCTATTTTCCCGGGAATTACGGGGGAAGGGGGGTAGCCCCCCCCGCCCCCCCCCTTAATCCGCCCCTGCTTAAGAGGGTACTAAATGGTGCCGTGTTGATGTCGATATTTTGGTACTTTTCAATGTTTAATATCTTTATAAATAGTTGAGTCCACTAAACAAAATTTTTACTGGTTATTCCTCATCTAAAGGACTGTAAATGGGCCAAATTTCAAATTTTTATTTGTATGCCCAACAAAGATAATGGGCATTAAACTTTGGAACATTTGAAATATCAAGAAATTTAAAAAAATTTAATAAAAAAACCACTGAAGTCCACAGCTTAAAATTCTGCAAACTTAAAGCATGGCTTTATACCTTTCAAATAAAAAAAATACAAATATTAAGTATGCCGACTTCCTATATAAAAAATTGTAAAAATTGATTTTTTAGTTGATTGAAGTGATGAAAACTTTGAAGCAATATTTGGACCCTAGACTTAATTTTAGGTCGATACATCACCCGACCTTTATTTAAGTTCATTATTTACTGAATCGATTGGTTTTTGTTTGATTGTTCTAGGATACACAGAATTGGAGATATTTGCTTTAACTGCAGAACACTGAAATCGCCTAAAATATGTGTTTCGTTAGCATAAAAATGGCCACTATCAGGAAAAAAAAATAAAAAATAAAATATTGACATATTTGTATTCACAATAAATGGTAATTTGTATGGTAAAAATATAAAAAAATATTAAAAATCATCAAGCAACCACCTCTGGACCACTATATATGGATTGACCCGTATACATGCATATTCACGTTCGTAACATTTGCGCGAGTAAGTTACGTCTTCATTGAAATGTAAACAAACGTGTGCATTTGGAAAACATCTTGTTTATTATTATTAATATTGGCTTTATTTTCATTTAATGTGGCAACAGGTTTCAGTTAATTAATGCCTGAAAACTGATATCGTGATTGGATGGTACGTTTCCGTATACTATCACGGCATTGATATTTAAAAGTTAGTTCTCGCAAACCCATTTACGCACGGGAATGGCCGTATATATACAACTTTCAAGAAACTGGTCTTTCAAGTATCAGGTTGGATATGGCGTAGGTAGTTGCGTGATAGGCTTAACGTAGATAGATGTGAGGTTGACCGAAGGTAGATGCGAAAATGAAGTTGAGTCTTTGCAGTCCGGAGATACCATCTACTTTCGGTCCTTGAGTAAACTATTTTTTGCAGGTTGAAGCGCTCCTGACACCCGTTAGCAGCGCATTCGACATTCAAAAAAGGGAAGTTTAGGCGCGCTGCAGAAGCGCCTTCGTGATAGCTGCAGCGCTACCGCGCAGCGCATCAGATGCGCATCTGCAGCATTTCGTGTTTACTGGGCATATATTTACGACGTTTATTAAGGTAGAAAGGGGTAGGAAAGTGGGAGGGTTGAGTATGCCGAAAAATAGTCGAATAATGTTATAATTAAGGCTGGAATTCAATAATATTAGACGAGTTCAAGGCTGTTTTGAAATCAGCATTCTATACCTACTTGTACGTTCAATATATATTTACATATAAATCGTAAATTGTGAGATCAAATGCATGTAATGAGATGAATTGTATCACCTGCATTTCAACCATATTCAGTTGGCAATTGTCATTAAGTTATTTATACAGCTAGAGCAATGGTTCAAATCAGGCTGTCTTAAAAATATGCAATTATGATAAAGCTACATCTACATCTACAAAATACTCTTCAAGCCACCTCAAGGGTGTGTGGCAGAGAGTGAGCAGTCACCAACATGCATTACACCATACTCTGAAGTTAGTGCATGTGCAACTACGACTATTGGTCCATTGGCATAAATCACTAATGATTGTTAGGAGACGAAGCCTCACAAACATGCGCTACACTATAGATATGTTACCAATGTTAGAGGGACCGTTAGTATCTATGTATTTTGCAACTACATAAACGGATAGAGTTTCAAGAGTTATGCTGAAAACATGCACAGCGTGCTGCAAGTACTAGGTAGCAGATAAAGATACAAGTATGAAGGAGAACTGCTACTATAATTGTAAGAGCTACACTACCTATCGACAAACCTAGTTAAAAGGTATCGTTGGCGGCAGTTGTGGTCTCTCATCGTTCGCGGAAAAAATGACATTTTTAATCTGTCCGTTCTGCAGTATAGTTCCCTAATTTTGTTCTCATGATCTGATCTACCATAGTATGTCAGATTTCATAAAATATTATTAACGTCGTCATAGAATAAATCGGTTTGGATTTTACAAAATAGATTGAGTCTAAATTTTTATCGGCGGTCTTAAAAAGATTCCCATTCCAGTTGCTGCAAAAGGTCAGAAACACTAACGAGATTACCGTAACGGCCTTTAACGTATCTTGCCGATCTTTGCTGCACGCATTTTAACTCAGTTTTTCTAGCCTACCTCAGAAGGATCCCAAATATTGGCAGCGTATTCCAAGTGGAGAAATAGCTGATTTCCCCAACTTCATCGCCGCACTTCCCAAGTACTCTTTTAACAAATCCCAATTTACGATTTTCTTGGCCGGTAATTTCCCGAATATGTTTAATCTACGAGAGATCATTAGTGAATTTCACTCTCCAAGGTATTTAACCGATTCTACAGTTTCAGTCTGTATTTGCTATTTTGTATGCAATAGGTGTTTTAAGGAGAGTTTTTTCGTTTTCAATAATTCCTGACAATGCATTTTTTTCAAATTTAATTATAGCTGCCACGCATTGCACCACTCCTGTATTTCCTCGAGGTCCTTTGTTAGCACTTGCTTATCATTAAGGCTACGGAGTTCCAGCTGTTTATATATTTAGCGACAAAGCGTGAGTGATTCCGACAACAACGGGCCTGTATGGCTCTGCGATGGGTTGAGGCGACAGCGCAGATCTTCTGATTTAGGTTCTGGCGTTTGTCTAGGATGACGCCAAGGTATCCTACTGCCTCTCTCCAAGGATCCTCCGTCGTGCCGACGAGAATCTTGCCGGGTTCCTTCGGTCCCTTGGAGAATACAATCCCCTGTGTTTTGCCCTCGTTGAAGATGAGACGCCAGGTGCGCTACCATCCGCCAGCTCGTCGACAGCTCAGTGAAGATACCGCTGCACTACCATGTGTTTGCTCGCTGAATGAGCGAACAGTGCTGCGTCGTTAGCCTACAGTGCCTCCATGGTGTTGCTGCCCATGTCGTTCAGCACGTCTGCCGCGTTCACGTTGAAGAGCAACTGCGATAACAGGCTACCCTGTCGGACTCTGATATGCTGAGCCCCAGACCTCTTGGAAGCGCCTTCCCCGGAGCCACGATGGTGATGGCCAGCAATTGCGGGTTTGCCAAAAGATGAGAAAGTTTCCAGGGCAGGCCACACGCGATCCAACGCATTACTGAGATCGAAGAAAGCGCCAACCGTGGAGTGGCCACGATTGAAACCTTCCGTGTGACTTGATGCATGGCAGGAGACTCGCTCCGGAAGCCAAACTGATGTTCCGGGAGGATGTTGAGGTCGCTGGTGACATCCTTCAGGTGGTCCAGAATGATGCTGTCCAATGTTTCTCGACAATCTCTTTTTTTCTTTCCTTGTAAAGGCATCAGGGGAGGATGTTTGAAGCAAACCGACCGACACACGCCAGAGATCCCTTATATGTACTTCTTAGGCGGCGATGAGGGAAGCAGCTTTGCAAGAGGCGTTGTTGGTAAGACAAAATAGTGGAATGGACGAAGCCTCATCTGTGACTCATCTCCTCTTTATCGGATGCTGGTCTTCCACTGCTTTACTTGAAATGCCCCGAAACAACTCTTTACCGAAAAACATAGTTCATGCTCGTTGGAGAGACACACGTTTTCTTTTCTACCTTCTATCAATGCTATTAAGCTGTTGGTACAATGAAGTTCACTATCAAATCCTATGCTTTTTCTTTTGCTCGTCTGACCTCTTTGGGGGGAGGGGGGAAGATTTCCCCCTTACTGACCCAGAGTGATATTTGAGTACGTATTTGGGAAACTTATTGTTAATCATATCCTTTGCAGGAAAAAGACGGACCACAACCAGTGGTGGGAGCTGTTTGACCAGAACACATCTCGATTTTACTATTACAATGCAGCTTCTCAGAAAACAGTTTGGCATCGACCTCACAATTGTGATATCATCCCATTGGCCAAATTGCAGGTAATATTTTGGAGCACTGCCTCTCCATCTATTTAAGTTGTTTGTGAGAAACTGAATGCCGCCTCTTTGCATGGGGATGTATAGTGTTGACACTTTCTGTTCTTGTAGAATGTTTATGAAACTTTTTCCATAAATTTCCTGTGAAATTATGAGTATAGGTTTTTTATGTACGTACAAAAATGTTGATTATATACATGTAAATGCTACAGAAAGAAGCTAATGACGTGAATAATAGCCCAAAAGGAGAATGGTGTTTTTTCCAGAAATGGCTCCCACCTCTCCTCCCTGCATTTTAATGATTTCCATGGAGAATAGTACTCATCCAGTAATAAAGATTTAGATCACCTCTGCTGGCAATTTATTAATCTTTCCTCAGGAGGTGACATGTCCTCCTAAGTTTGTGAAGTAGAACACTGTTGTTCCCACGAGAGATTCATTTTTAAATATCTCTTAAGAACCTTAAACCGTCAATTCAGTGATCATTGCCGGTGATCTGAATCTACCCCGAGTTGATTGGGAGGCTACACAATTGGGGGTCAACGGAGATAGAGCACAAACAAGGGTTAAAATTTTGCTCATAGGGAAGGAGGATTCACCCAGGTAGTTACTGGTCCTACCAGAAGAGAGAGAGGCTGTTGGATATTTTCTTGGTAAGACCCTTTGATATCTTTTTGAGCTCAGGCACAGTTGACGGGATTAGTGACCATAAAGCCTTAAAACTTTTAAGTTTAGTGGGATCATGTTAATTTAAGATAAGAGAAAGTTTTTTTTTAAATATAGAGTAAAATGGTCCTGGAGGGATTTGAAAATTTACTTGAGAGATGCTTTCCCCAGAAGGGTCGTAGCATAAATGAAATAAATCTCAAGGACCTGTTAAGCGAAGGATCGAGAATTGTTTTGTGCCCCTTAAAGTGTTCAAATGCAACCCAGACCTGGAATGCTACAGTTCTGAAATAAGACGGTTGAAGAAAAAGATGAGGGCGTTGCACCGTAAGAAATTCCGTAGTGAATTGTCTCGGCTTGCGTATAAGGGTGCATTAAAATCATTTACAAAAGAAAAACTCAAGGCAAAAGACAAATATCTGCGGGAATCACTTCAAAATCAAAGGTGGAGTGGTCTGTACAAATCTTGTATGTACGCAGAAGGAGAAAAGGCAATAATATTCTAGTTCAGTGGCATTTTGAATTTGAGGGGCGCATTTTGGACAATTGTTATTCTAGAGCACAAGAATTCAATGAGGTGTTATCGAGGGTATATCGAATAAATTCAAGCGGCGACGATTTAGTTCTATCACGTGAGAAGGGACAGAAAGTCTTTGAAATACGGGGCATAAGTAAATATTTGAAGAAAATTTAAGAGTCATGCGTTCAGCGAACCAGATGGATTAGATGGGCAACTATTTAAGCGTTTGCATAAGGGGATTGTGTCTTTCTTGAGGTTATACCATTCACAGTCTCGCTAAATAACTAAGAGGTTCCTGATGACTGGAATAAGGCTCCTATTTATAAGAGTGGTCCCCACATTGACTGCTATAGGCAAGTCAGCATGACTTGCATTTTGTGTAAAATAATGGAACAACTTATTGGGGATTACTTAAAAGGATTTTGGGAAGAGAGAAATTGGTTATGGGGAGGGCAGCACGGTTTCCGGAGGAAGTTTTCTTGCGAAAATCAGTTGTCTTGACTCCTGCAGGATTTTTCTGATTGTTTAGATGGGGGAAAGCAAGTCGATGCAATTTGCATTGATTTCTCTAAGGCCTTTGATCTTGTTGATCACAATATACTAATTAAAATATTGGCCGCCATGGGAATTGATGAAAGAATAGTGAGCTGGGTAAAATATTTGCTGTCAAATTTAACTCCAAAAAGGGTTATGGTGGGAAACGTTCTGTCTGATAATATTAATGTATCTTCTGACGTTCCTCAATGAAGCGTGCTATGAAACTTATTGTGTTTTTAATGTACACAAATGATATAGCCAAAAATATCCATAGCAGAATCCGAATGTTTGCAGACGATTGTGTCATTACAGGTGAGGCTCCATTCAACTAGCGCCCGGTCTGGCTGCGACGACCCTATCCGCAATTGAGAGTTATTGAGAGTAGCAAAGACAAAGAAATCCTGCAAAATGATTTAAATGCTTTAGAGCAGTGGGGAAAAACAAATGGAATGATCATACATATCAAAAAAACAAATCTCATAAGGTTTGGCAGGACAAAAACTAGTAGAAATGAAATATACGCTTGGGGGTGATTCACTTGAGGAAGAAAAAATTTGTAAATACCTAGGAGTTACTTTGACATCTGATTTGAATTGGGGACCGCAGGTGGATAGAGTCGCAACGAAAGCATCCAAGATTTTAAATTTTGTTATGCGGACATTGAGGGAAAACACGCGCGACACAAAAGAGTTCGCATATACAAGACACTTGTGCTTCCCATTCTAGAGAATGGAGCCGCGCTCTGGGACCCACATCTTTCGGGGCAGATAAAAACAATAGAAAAGGTCCAAAGGAGGGCGGCAAGATTTGTAATGGGAAATTATAATAGAGAAACCAGTGATCTGGCTTATTATAAGTTCCTTCTGTACACTGCAGTGCTTGTGCAATGATCGCTGAATTAGGATGGGAATCGCTGAGAGAGAGATAAGGAGGAATACCTCGCGGCTGAAGGCCATTATAAAAAGCATATGTTGGGGAAACTGCCTGGGCGGATATCACAGGGAGGCTAAGATATCCGGCTTACTTCTCTAGGAAGGACCATGGATACAAAATCGAGCCCCCCAAACAGAGCAAGGGGGAAATTCTCCTTTTTGAACAGAGGGGTGGATGCATGGAATGGCTTGGATGAAAATATTTTCAATCTATTCCCTAATAATTTCAGGTGCTTCAAAAAATACTCTAATTCATGACATGTATTTTTATTATGTCGTATCCTTGCGTCTTCGCATGGGATATTTACGACAATTGAAGTACCAGCGAGTCGAGTGGCTGCCTCGCGGATAAACTTGGGCTTGAATTAAATGGGTATTGAACTGGGAATGGAGTCTGAAAGAAGTTCAACTGCAGTCCGATTTTAACCCCAGGTTTAACGTAGGTGAGAAAACAAAGTTTAGAGCAAACATATGTAACCCTTAGCGCCGCTTGGCGCTACCACCAGAGGGCCCAGCCCAACTGTCCGGTGTGATCGTGAGTCCCCCGAGTGCCCCTGCCGTGTGCGATCGCGTGCCAACTTTCAGGGCCGCATGATGCAACTTAACCCCACGCGCCTCTCCCCCTCCCCCCCACAAGCCCGCAGTCCGTCGTCTGTTGAGGCGGCGTGATGTAACATCACGTTTCCGATGAACTCATCCCTCCCAAAACAACTCCCAGCCTACATGATAAAACATCCCTCCCTTTTCATTCTCCCTCTCCACAGCTCCAAGTCGATTTGTACAAATCACTGCGCGTGAGATCAGTCTTTACCAGCGACTTGTGAATTAGCAAAGTGTCACCGGTCTTATCAACAATCAATCATATGTGTTAGTACAACCAACGAGATGTCACCTATTATTATATCCAAAGCAGTAGGTTAACTACTGTGGGAAGGAATACGCGAGCAACCCACACGAGTTGGCCATCCCCTCCATTGAACACAGTGATGATGAGAATGTTCTTTTAGACATGTTTCAGTGGCATATTTAGAATTGAGTCGTCAATTGCTGGGAACGCAAGCAGCGTGCCTGAGTTATTCATATCTCCACCACTCTTGGAGGAAGGTGAGAGTGAGATCATACCACAGATTGGCCTATGCAGATATCTCGAACCCGCTGAGAAGTTATCACCTAACATTCTGAGTGTGTAAGGATGCTTCCGCTACTCTCCGAAATTTCCGGACTCATTTCCAGCTGTTGAGGATGGGGATGTCTCCACTACCTACTCTCCGCAACTGCCAAACTCGGAGTTGAGCACCATCTCAACGTCCGCAAGGTGAACGAAAACGTTAGCAATAGAGGTGCTTTTTCCATCACCAATGCTCAAGGATATCGACAGGAATGACCTTATTCTGTAGTTAGACGTCAACGATAGATATTTCGTTGAAGTGAAACAAATGGATGAAGGTTTTAGCCTCGTAGGACGGAGAATGACATTCTTTGGCTTTCCAAATCCGAACAGTAAAGTGATTGGACGATTCAATGTGTCCACAGTAAAACATTGCAACCTAGTGATGAAATGTTGGAGAAAGCTAAGACACAAGAGTCATCCATCGTGTGCAACGTCTACCAAATAGGTCCCATCCCATGGTGGAACTATGTGTGATGTACTTAGTGTGCGTGACAGTTCTTTGTGCCACATAACAAAAGGACTATCCTCCAGAGTGGCAAGTGATAGTGACGTAACAGATTTCGGATCTCCAGTTACATTTACTACAGGACTGAAATCGAGAATTAATTATGCTTTAAAAAATGAAGATGTAGCAGCTCTCATCCAATTTTACACCTTTATTCTCAATATATTACCATCAGCTATTAATTTGAACGGAATAATTATGCTTTTATTGTCAATGTAGTACCATCTGCTATTACTTTTTTCTGAATAAAAAATGAAAAAAAAACTTCTTTCTTCTTATTTATTATTTTATTCAGAAAGTTTTCTTTTAAAATAAAAATAGAGGGTAGGTTTTACAAAGCTTTATTTAATTTTTAACAAATTTTATTTCTTTGACAAAAATCAACTAGCGTTATACTAGCCGCAACGTTCTTTGATAGATGCATCTTGAAGTAACATCTCTTCGTAACGGAATAATATAAGCTCATTTTTAATATGCAATTTTCCCCATGGAAATGTGAAAAAACGGCAAACCCTGACATTTAAATACTCATATAAGTTGTAACTTCCAGAGATGTTCACTCATTTAGCGCTTCTCATTCAAGGGAAGTTAAATTCTGTTCCTTGCATGGTGGAACAAAAAAAATCAATTATCTATCAAACCGCGTAAGTCCTCCGTGAATATAATTTCATATTACTATTACTATAACATCATTTTTAGCATTAGATCCAAGTGGTCTTTGCGAACCGAAAGCATAGGAAAATTCTTACCCTGTAATTTCTCTAGCAATATATTCTCCCCATTTCTCCCTTCCATTTCTGTAAAGAATATCTACCCAGCCGGCACAAGGAGGTACATATCCCTAAATCAACAGATACTATCTATTGAAATCGAGATAGGCAATGGCGGCAAAGGATCTCCTATCCCGGCGTTAAGGATACGTAAGGGATCGAGCCGGAGGTGAAAGGGGATATCCGGTAGATAGATGTCCGCCAGGAAAGAGATAAGTG
Source organism: Pyrrhosoma nymphula (assembly GCA_963573305.1). Taxonomy (NCBI): domain Eukaryota; kingdom Metazoa; phylum Arthropoda; class Insecta; order Odonata; family Coenagrionidae; genus Pyrrhosoma; species Pyrrhosoma nymphula. The sequence goes on from OY754327.1 coordinate 10,980,959, forward strand.
GTGGAAGTGGTGCAGTTACACACAATTTCTACATTGGAGCGATTCCTCCGATTGGCCAATCTTCTCGCTCGAACCAATGAGAGGTCTGCTTATAAGATCGTTCGAGGTTGAACACGTATCTCTCAAGCAAAACTAATTCTCCTATTGGTGCACGTATTTCGCTCGAACCAATCAGAGCAACCCTTTCAAACTTATTTGGATAGAGCGCCACTGTTGACAGGAAGTGGTACTACTGTAATAGTCGCGTGCAGTGCCACCTATTGGCAAAATTTGAAATTCTATTTTACTATTCTATTCTCTTATACGCAACGAGAGAATGTTTAGTTTTAAACTTAACACCACAACAATCAGCATCTCTGCAAATCCCCACAACTTGACCATATCTCTTCATCTAGCCTATCTGCACAACCTAATAACCAATCGGCAACGGCTTCTTCAGCAACTCTGCACTGAAAATAACAGCAATGATGGAAAACAAGCCTTTGCTTCAGGATAAATATTTATTTGTTCACACAAGAAAATTTTAATGTACAACAGAGAACTTCAAGAAATCTTTTGTAAAACTTCGTCATTCATGACAATTTTCCACTGCTGGACAACAGGTTCCTCAGATCATGGGCGCAGATCCAGCCAGTGAACAGCACTGGTCCACTATAATGGTCTGTATGAAAATATAAAAAACAAGAAATCAGAACAAATGAAAAAATCCACACATATAATGAAAGTTAGGATGAAAAGAGTACTTTGCAATGCCCCCAACACAATAGAAGCTACTCATAGGACAAGGACATGTCTTGATCAAATAACCTGCATATGAGTGGATAGCTATACATTTTAGTTTAGTTTAAATTTCAAACTCAAATTCCAATGTAAGGTCACGATTAAATGTAAAATCATTAAAAAGCTAGATGCAACATGATTAAATTAAAATATAGCTTCATAGGATACAAAATACAATATGGCATTGCCAGCTTAGCTTCATGCAAGGAACGCTATAGATCACCTTAAAATCTACGATTAAAGTAAAATTTCCGAAATCAACGATCATTATCCCAGACTATCGGAATGCCCCATGTCCTAAATGAGATAGTTAGAAAATATAAAAATTCCATAAAATCATGCTTTTATCTCAGTACAAAACCATGCATGATATTAATTTAACAATAATACAAAATTATAAGATACATTCACAACGAGAACCTTCCAAGTTTTTAACCAGCACACGGTAACAAATTATGATTTTTGAAGTAGGATTTTCATAATTATCACAGTTACTTATTATGAATTACTTACCTTGAAATGCAAGTGCAAAGTCAGGCACAGATACAGAATTCACCACAGCTGCATAAAAATTGCAAAAACGTGTCAAGATGGCAGTCCAACTGAAGCCACAAACGTTCGGCGGTATCAATCCAAAAATCAGTATCCAGGAGGTCAGGTGTCGAAGCCGGTAGAGTAAAGTCAAGAAGAGCGCAGGGGTCAAAACCAGGATAATAGTCCGATTCGGTGCAGGGGTCAAAAGTAATAAATAAATCCAGAAATGTAACAAAGGCAATGCCCACTCCACAAGGCTCACTCAAACATTATGGTGCCTCGAGTTCCTCGGGAAACGGTAGGAGGCACTCGCACACGACTACAGTAGTCAGCGGCGCTTCGGCATGTTTGTGAAAATCAGTATTGGGCAGCAGGCATGTGCATACAATTACATAAATGAACAAATAAAAGCAAAATCGCTGAAATATTATGCTTGATAAAATGCATTTATGTAACCCTTTATTGTAATTATATTTTGACTCATACGAATTCTTACATCCGGCAGTTGGGTACCGCCCCTAGTCCGAAGTTTTATTTATTCTTACGAAATTTTAACAAATCGGATAAAAATGATCAGATAATCTATATTATATTTATTTTTACATTGTTATATTGTAAAAGACACTTTTAAGACATATTCATATTCGAAAGACTCTCAAGTGGTATCGCCGATCGGCGGAAATAATGGGCGGATTAGAGATATGTCATGCATGAGATACACGATACCTCGTAGATCCTTGTTCGCCACAGACATATCTATCCCTTGTGCCGACTGGGTACTGTGCTGGCTGGGTATAAATATATCAAACGCAACTTGGCTATTTTGCATATCCTTGTTGATGTGGTTGTTTTTTGGGAAAATTTGCTGTTTCAGGGAGAATTATGTGAAATTTTTCCATGTTAGGAAAGATAAAAAATTATGCGAATTTCACAAAAGTAGGTTTATTCACAACCCGGGTTTCAACACTTTATGTCATCTTCAGGTGAAAATACAAATTTTTAAGTCAATATATATAGAATGAGTGGAGGAGAATTGGGAGGGGAAGGAGATGGGGGTGGTTGGGACGGAGGAGGGATTGGGTAGTGGGAAAGGGGGGGGGGAATGGGTGGAAGGAAGGAGCGTGGGGTGGGGGATAGGGTTGGTGGCAAGGTGGGGTGGGAAGATGTGTGACTGTGCTGTGCTTGGAGGTCCATTGCATCGCAGGTGCATCATCCTCTTGGGCGTATGCTCGCTGGTGTCGTCACCACTATCTGGCTTTCCGAGGGTCCTCAGGGAAGTCTGGCGGAGGGAGGGGTGGGGCCACGGTTCAGCTATTTTCTTTCTCAACCCACTATTTTGATCGTTGGGTTGTTTTACTCCTTTCATATTTTCCGCTCCATCCAAAACGTTTCCTCTAAGACTACGTAAGCGTTCCTCTAAGACCCGTAAGTGTTAGAAACAAAACAACTAAGGGTTCAACATAGCATCGGCGATTTTGCTGCAGCTGCGTGTGTTGGGCAGTATTCTTCTTTCAAGATTTTTTCTTTATTTACGATGGTGGATTAGGGTGTCCCTTGGTGACTCAGGCCGGCTCCGCTAAGGCTGGAGGGGGGAGACCAAGAAGAGGTAGGAGGGTGAGGAAGTATAATAGCACGCTGTAAGTGGCAAGATTTAGTCGGTACGTTTGTATGTACAGTGAGGATAGCTTTCTAGGAAGTGCCTTCCGTATGTCATAAACATGGGTGTGGTAAGGAAAGATTTTGCTGACAAATGTCCTTCTCTGATGCCAGGGTAGAAATTGATGCGGAAAGAAGGAAAAAAATCAGCCCCAAACTTTGTTATTTCTCGCTTCCGAACTGAAGCCGAAAACAAATTTTAGTTAGCTTGACAGGGTTCATTCAGGCCATTTATTGCAGATCTTGAGAAGAATATTATACCAAATGCTCAAGTTTAATATTTTACTGGTAGTTGGAACGTTTTGAATTCTAATACCAAATTGGTTTCAGTTAGAGTTGAAAATTCAATGATACATATTACTTGGAAGAGCTTTGCAGCATCTGTATTCCATATTATGTACCCATTCACCAAAAGCAAGAATGATAGTTAAAGTGTTTTTACTACTCATACGAGGGAAAGATTGGATTTGTAATACAATGGAAATTCCAAATCAACTCATATATGTAAAAGCCATACTCTTATGCAATAAATAAGTCATAAAAACAGAAATTCTTGCGATGAAAATATCTTATATTTAAACAATAAAATATTTATCAGTATAATGACACTGGCAACACAAAACATTACTACACAATATTTAAAAACATTTAGATATATGTACATATTTTTTTCAATTGTGCTATTTTCTCATTACATTATTACAAAGAAAAATTTAATAAAAATACTATCTATAATTTTTTATGAAAAGGAGAAAAGCACTCGTGACAAAGTGCTGGAGAACCCTCACAATCAGGACATAAATATACTGTCTCCTTCCTGCGCCCGACGGTGTAACAATACTTGCAGCGATACGTCTTCGTTCTGCCGTCTTCTATGACGATGAGTTCAGGGAAGTGGGATAAAGATTTTGAGGATACAAGGGATTTTGGACCAGGAAGGTATGATGGTAGAGTGAGGGATTTAATAACAGAGAGCCGGAATTTATACAAGGAAATGTTTTCGGGAGGCCTACGGTAGAGGAAAAAGCTGTTGACAAGGATGAGGTGAAAGATATGGATGCCCAACTTTTTGTACCATTTAAGGGTTTTCCTTTCAATATGCCATCATCTGATGAAAGTGGTCTATTCCGCCCATCGACTTGTTCTTCACAACAGCGTCAGGTTTAGGAACGAGCCTGTCTCCTCTTCAGGTTGGCACGTTAACCATGCGACTCCGGAATTCGGAGCTGATCATCAGAACATCCCTTTTGTCCTTCCACTTTAGAACACAGATACCATCGTTAGTAAAGGCATCCATAACTTCACCTCGTCTCAATTTAGCCTTTGCCTCTTCGGAGGAGATGCCTTTCCGATTTGCCCTATGAGTTCCTGTGCAATACGTTCTCCTCTCAAGCAGTTCGCGGATCAAATTGACGCTAGTGTAATAATTATCCATAAACAATGAATGGCCTATGTCTAAATGGTCATTAATTAATTTATGAACAACGCGATCAACATGTCCACGCCCTCCAAGTTCAGAGTCGCCGGCCCCTCTATACACAAGAAATCGAAGAACAAACCCGGAAGGCTCCGTTAGCATATACAGTTTGATTCTGTACTTATGCTTCTTGGATTTCATATAAAGACAGAATCGCAACCTACCCCTCCAAAGAAGCATATACTCATCAATACAAAGCTATAGGGAAGGAATAATCAAGGTATCAATCGTAGAGTGAAATGAATCTAAAAGGGGACGTATTTTGTACAGGGTATCATCAGGTTGTGGATCATTGGGACCGGGGTTGGATGAAAAATGAAGGGCTTGAAGAATGCAAAAGAATCGATCACGACTCATGCATTTCCGAAAGCAAGGTAGGTCAAATAAGATATCAGTGCTCCAGTAGTCTGAAATATTGTTTATAGGAATACTTCCCATGTGAAACAAAAGACCTAGGAAAGTTAAAAACTCTGCATAAGTCAATTGTTTCCAATTCCTAATCCTTGCTTTTGGAGATTAATTTGTCTGCATAAGATGAACAGCGAATGCATTCGTCTTATTAACTACTGCGTGAACGAGGGAATCTGGAAAGAGGAGATGGAAAAAGTCAATAGGGCCTGTGGAAGACGGCAAGGTGGTGAGGTCAGGATTTTCCAGGAAAGAGATATTTTGGGGGGCCACTGAACTTCGGGACCACCGCAAAGTGCATTTGGATAGGGAAGGACTGGCGGTAGGGTTAGAGGGTTTGAGCGAAGAATGGAATACTGGGGATGGGCCAGGGATAGGCATAACGGGATCGGGCATAGAAGGCGGCAGCGGAGTACCTGACTGTGAGGGTTTGTCCTCCTCCCCACTCTCATCCTCGCTAATCTCCCACTCGGAGTCTTCTGAAAAATCCGGATCCCCGCTCTCCTCTAGGAGCTCCTGTAGCTCTTTGTCTGTATATATTCGCCTGGAGAAGGCGGAGATCTCGGAAGGTAGGGTCATAGTCCTGGTGGGAGCGTCCTACCTCGACGTCGACGTTGAAGGCTATTGGTCTGCCGTCGAGGTTGAGTAAAAAGGAATTTCTCCCTCGGACGGCGTCGCCTCCGCCTCAACCTGAGAGATTCGTCTTTTTACTCGCTTACACACCATCTGTAATCAATACATATTATCTTTGTATCAAATTGGTTAAATATGCATTTTGACAAATTAATGGGCCAAAATAATCACTCAGGGTGATACAGACAAAAGAGGAAATGCTGCAAGCAATAACTATTCTGCTCAATTAAATAAAAATAATCTGAAGGAACTAAATATTTATAATGGGGTAACTGAAGCAATATGAGTGCTTTTAAACAATTAATTATACAGATATCGAGGGAACAACAAAAGCTAAAGAATAATTAAGAATCACTTTTTCAGTAGGCCATGAGAAAATATCCAATGATTATTTCGGAAAATGATCATACATGTATATATATATATTATATTATATTACTCCACAAGGTCAATGGGCACGGCAGAGAGCGAAACAGTCGTGGTTAAGGGTTTAAAGGGAGTACGGAAACTTATGTGTGGGAGAGTTAAACGTGCGCATAGAACTCCTCCCGAGTACCTCAAGCGGGAGTCAGCGGAGCACTACAGGGAAGAGGAGGGGAAATCAGCGGTAGCCGCATGAGGGGAGGAAAGAGGCTCTCTCTTCATCGAATGGTCGTAGTGGAAGGGACTGTCTCTCTCTTAAAAGTTTCAATTTCATTGGGGGTGAGCCATCTTAAATTTGCATATGGTAGTGGTCTTGATAGAGCCCCGTCAACCCTGGAGCACAAAAACACTGCGCAGGATAAGGTTTGTATGAACCAAAGCTTATGTGACGAAAATTTTCGAAAACATCGGCTTAAAGCATCACATCGCTTTTCAAGTATACACCACTGTAATCACCCAAAATGTTACACTTTAAAGCCATATGTGTTATGAAAAATTTGTGGAATCGAATTTTCTTCGAGCTTTTCGATAGAATCTGTGTAATTTGATACACCTTTATGTGTGACTAGATTTGTTAACTCACCGAATATTTCTCTTGTGTATTTTAACTCAGTGAAATTTTTTCGACTAGTGAAGTGGACATGAAGCGGCAGGTAACAACAAATCTAATACAGAAATTGTTTTTGATAGACTTTGCAAAAGATCTATACTTCTCTTCAGAGTTCGGAATCACAAATATTTTCCTATCATCATAGTCAAGTTCACGAACAAAAAAGTGCCCATCGTTTGAAGAAGAATTGTGTGTAAAAACCGGTATAAAGTCTGGCATTTTGTACTGCAAGCTACAAAAAGTGTGCTGCACCTCTGTACTGGCCATTCAAATGATCGTGATCTCTAACTCTGTCCACGTTCAATTATTTTCCACGTATGTGACATACTGCGGCCTCGTGAAATGCGTTCATTTCTTCAGGGGTGAGCGGATCCATGGGAGCGGTATGTTTATACAGTGTGAATATTTTCTCTGCCTCCTCTTTCATGCACTCTAGGAATACTCGTGCTGGGTTTGGTCCTCTGTACAAGTACGGTGTTTGATATCTGTCTGGAGTAGTTACAATGTAACAGAAGCTAAACGGTGTGTGCTTTTGAAATTGTTCTTGTAGGATGAGTGCCAATGACAAAATATTTGTTCTGTAACTGAGGTGGAACTGGGGTTAATCTGGTCTGTAAGGGCAAAATCTAGTCTGTATCTGGTCTGTAACTGGGCTGCAAAGGGGTGGACTCATAAACATGGAGGTATAGAAGTGTGGAACTGGGGTGCATCAGGGTTGTAACTCTTCTGTAATGGCTAATTGCCTTCCTCCACCCCGTTCCACCCCAGTTCTACCTGTGATGAGATGACCCTCTCACACCCTCTCATCTGTAACTGGGGTGCATTTATGGACTTGTAAAAAAATCACCTTGGATGCCCCTAGGGCGGATACCTGTAATAATCATATCTTTATCCATCCAATCAATGAGATCTTAATTACTCAGCCTCAGACCGTTACACAAATGCTGGTTTTTGTACAGGGATGGCAGAAATAACACATCAGGTTCACACTGTAGAGGCTTTAATATCACAAGAACAACGGGTAATAACAACAAAGAACAATACATGGCTGGGGCTTGACTCTCGTGGACTGGCCACGAAGGCTATCTTGTTCCGGTATTTATACTGGTCTCTGGTTCTCAAACCTTCCCAATCTGTTGCCCTTGATGCCCCTCGTGCTCACTCCGCTGCCAGGGAACTTTCCGAACATTTTCCTGGCGTATGCTGACTCATCCGCTACATCCCCCTTTCTGAAACAACTAAGCCAAAAATTAGCAGTAAATATTTTCACTCTGCTACAATTGTAGTCGTTGTGGTGGGCGAACGATACTTCCATATCTCGCTCGGTATGGTGATTCTCCGGTAGATGGTTTGTCCTCCCTTGATGTAATCCTCACGCCATGCCCCTCCAGGATTGCTTGCTCGAACCACGGATTGTCTGGCTGGTCTGGCTCCTCCCTATTTCTCGGTGGCCACCTCGACAGCACCACTGCAGCCCGATTTCTTCAGATGATTCCTTCTGGCATTTGTATAAGGCTGGACCGCAGTTGACCTGCATCTCCGACTACTCTTCCGTGTTGACACCAATCTCTCATCCTTACTGATGACCCTTGCTATAATTTGGGCAATTCTTTAGTGCGGTATCGTTGATCATAATTTCTCTTGTATTAATTTTTTATGACGTTGCATTTGTCCCGGAGAGCCTCGAAAGCAGGCCATTTAGGAGCTTACACTATCGGGCTCAGCGGAATGTTGGTTCGGAGCTTGTGGCCCATCAGCAATTCCGAAGGAGAGTAACATGACTTTAAGGCAGACGAATGGTATGCTAAGAGCTGCAAACATGTGTCTGCTTCTTTTGCAAAGATATTTTTTACTGTCTTCACCGCCGCTTCCACTTGCCCGCTGCTCTTTGGATAATAGGGACTGCTAGTAACATGCTGAAACCCGTACTCTCGTGCAAACTCACGAAAATCTCTTGATCCAAACGGTGGCCCATTATCTGATTGGACCGTTTCCGCGACACCATGTCGTACAAATATGGATTTCAGTTTTCCGATCACATAGGGTGCCCTTGTGTTTACCAAACACGCGACTTTGGGGTATATTGAAAAATAATCTACCACCACCAAATACTCTCGGCCGTGGCTATGGAACATATCCATTCCCACGGTCTGCCATGGCCGACAGGGAGTCTCAGATGGACAAAGGGGCTCTACCCTCGGGGGATGGCGTTCTAGGCACTCGGGGTACTTACTTATCATTTCTTGAATCACTACACCTGACACCATGTCCTGGGATGGCAGAAATAACACGTCAGGTTCACACTGTAGAGGCTTTAATATCACAACAACAAAGAACAATACATGGCTGTGGCTTGACTCTCACGGACTGGCCACGAAGGCTATCTTGTTCCGGTATTTATGCAGGTAGTCTCTGGTTGTTGAACCTTCCCAATCTGTTGCCCTTGATGCCCCTCGTGCTCACTCACATAAAATTCGATACCTTCCGCTTCTTCCTTACCCTCACGATAAACTCATTAGTTAGTGTGCAATCCCTTTAAGGCAGAATTTATAAAACGGAAAAAGGATTCTACCCCTGTATAGGTGTAGCGAAACTTGGTGGCATTAGCTTGTGACGATCATGACTTAAAGGTGAGGAAAATATACATGAGATGTGGGATGAAGTGGCCGAGCCTTTTTCCAGAGGACCCTGCGGTAGTCCTTCAATAACCTTGCCCGCTCATCAACGCTTGGTTTACGGTCAGTGTCCTCTAATCCTCCACTGCTGAGTGCCACCAAGTTTTGCTATACCTATACATTGCTTCTTTCAGCATGGAAGTGGTAGCCCAGTGGCAAGGTGGTGGATTGAGGAGCAGAAGGTACAACGTTCGATACTCTAGCGAGGAGAATATTTTTTTTATTTTAATAGTTTTTTTACGTTTATATCTTTAGAGGTTGCGTTTTCATCACCATAACTCCCGTTACAAATATTTTCTTTTTCGGTAAAATATATTTTTTTTCAATGAAGGAAAGTACCTCGCAGTTCCATCCCAGCTGCTCTGTAACTGGGGTGTAACTCGGTTGGAGCTTGTTTCAATTCATTCCCAGTTCCATCCCAGTTACAGAGCGGAAAATTTCTACCTGGGTGAGTCGACGGCTCGCAAGTGCTAACCTTTTCTAGAAGTCAGTCAAAGTCTGCGCAGATAACGTAAGATAATCGGAAAGAATACTTTATGAGAGTAAGTTTCAAAATTCTATCATTCTCGCCTGGCATTACGACTTTACTCTGTGTACCCGGACCTTTGCACAATTGCTAGTGTTCTTCTAATTAAGCCTCGTCATAATAATGAGTAAGGCAGCGTTTCCAAAAATGTACTCTATCCCAATGAGAACAAGTTGGTGGAACCCATGCAGGGACCACATGGATATGAAGGTGGAAATCTTTGGTGGAATTCGCGTGAATATGGTCACAAGATCCACAAAATTTCCACCAAGATGCCAAATTTCCACGTGGGGTTCACATTGGTCCCACGTGGATTTTGCATCATACCCACGAGGATTCCACCAATTTCCTTAAACCTACTAATTTCCATGGGGAATCCACTTAAATTCCATGTGGGACCCACATCATTCCCACGTGAAATCCACATCTTATGGGTTTGTTGACAATGTGATTCTGTAGTAGTGGCATTAAGAGCCATCACTTACTTGAATGAGTGCTTGAGAGTGTGTATTAAGCAGCCGGTCATCTACTGGGCCAGAAATAGAGATATTTAAACATTTTCAATACAAACGGCTGAGGATCAATTATAATTAATTTTCAACTATTAAAAGGCATAGGCAAGCACTGAAAATGTTAAATTACGCTGACATTGCCACTATTAACTATGCAAGAAATCAGATCAAGGTAACATCAGAAAATAATTTATCGATTCATGATGTTTTTCTCTTGCAATATCAAAGGTTTTTACCATAAATAAGGCATTTAAAAATTCTCTTCTTCAGGTAGGACAGTCTCGAGATGATTATCGAGAGTTACTGGAGCTTAGTATAATTTTTTTTGGAGGAGTGCCTCCAGGTGGCATCCACTTCAAGAAGCCTGGACCAATGCACAATGCTCGATGGATGTCTAAAGCTATTTACTCAATTAAAGTGTGGCTCTTTCGTGTGCAATTCTCCTTAAGCCGGGCTCAGGAAGATGGCCTCCTGCATGTTTCACTCTTTATTGTAAATATGTACATTCAAATGTGGTTTTCCGCTCCCTCTGCTCCAAACAATGATTTGCAGTTCTTGAAAAAACTCATACAGTATGAGAGCATTAGTACTGCCATTGCAAGAGCTGCTCAGATGAGGTTTTTAAACCATTTATGGTACCTTAGTGAAGAGATCGTGGGGCTCTCAATATTTGACAGTTCTCTTTCTGGGTCTTGAAAGAGAACTTACTCTTACTCCTGTGGCCATTGAAAACCTAAATGGTCTTTGGCCTCGCCAACCACTCGCCTCCATGCCCTTCTGTCCTCTGCTGTGTCGAGTTGAGCTCCCATTTTTTCAGGTCCTTCTTCACTTCGTCGCTCCAGCGCATTCTTGGTCTCCCTGGTGGTCTGGTGTCTTCCGGTTTTCCTTTCCATATCATTTTTAACATTGTGCTGTCACTTCTTCTGAGGACATAGCCTAGCCATCTTAGTTGTCTGCTTCTGACTATACCCACAATATCTGGTCCTTTGTATAGTTCCCACAACTCTTTATTTTTCCTTAATCTCCATGTCTCTCCCTCTTTAATGGGGCCGAATATTCATCTCAACACTTTATTTTCAAACTTTATCAGTTTTTTTGTGATCTTTTTTTTAGCGACCATATTTCGGAACCATACAGTAGTACTGGTTGGACAATTGTTTTATAGATACGAATTATTCTGTTTCGTGATAGGAGTTTGCTCTTCAAAAGTTTTACTAGGCTCCAGTAGGTTCTCTCAGCTGCCGCAAGTCGGGTGAGAATTTCGGTCTCCTCTTTGTTGTTACTTGTTATTGTTACCCCTAGGTACTTGAACTGATTTGTTTTTTTGAACTTATAATTGAGTATTTCTAAATAATCCTCTTCCTCTTCATATCTGCTTATTTTCATGTAGTTGGTTTTGCCTTCATTTACTTGTAGGCCCACTTTCTTGGCTTCCATTTAAAGTATTGTAGTTAGTTCTTTAAGCTCTTCTTTATTTTCGGCCACAATCACTACATCGTCTGCATAGACCAACAAATTAATTTTTTTCTGGAATCCTGGCTCCTCCTGGACCATTTCTGGTTCTCTTTAGCACCTCTTCCAATGCTATGTTAAAGAGGAGGGGTGACAAGCCATCTCCCTGTCTCACTCCTGTGCTTATTTCAAACGTATCAGTGTACTCTTTTCCAACCTTGACTTTTCCTTTAGACTCACTCACACACATTTTTGTCAATCTAATAACTTTTTCAGGAAATCCACATTTCTTCATTATTGTCCAAAGTTTTTCTCTATTTATCAAGTCATAGGCTTTGCTGAAGTCTATAAACATAAGGAATAGATCATTATTATATTCCCAATATTTTGAGGCCAGCTCTTTCAGAATAAACGTTTGGTCTGTTGTTGATCTCTCTTTCCTGAATCCCGCCTGGTGGTCTCCTATCATCTCCTCTGCTTGTTCCCTAAGTCTGTTTAGCACCAGTTTAGAAAGTATTTTATATGATGTGTTGATTAATGATATGCCTCTGTAGTTTTTACAATCTAATTTATCTCCTTTCTTATGCAACGGTACAATAACTGCTTCACACCATTCTCTGGGCATTTTTTCAGTTCTCCACACTTTTATTATTAATCTGTATAGGAACAAGATTACTTCCTCGCCTGCATTTGCTATTAACTCTATCGGTATTCTGTCCTCACCTGGCGCTTTGCCATTTTTGAAGGTCTTCAATGCAGATTTTATTTCTTCTATTGTTGGTTCCATACATAAAACGTTTTCGCCTGCTCTACAACTTAGCCCTTCTTGTTGTACCACTTCATTTTCATTTCCCTCGATTGCATCCCCGTTTAAAAGGTCAGAGAAGTAATCTTTCCAGACTCTCAAGACTCCTGCTGGTTCTACTACGGGCGTTCAAGTACTTAGGGGTAACAATAACAAGTAACAACAAAGAGGAGACCGAAATTCTCACCCGACTTGCGGCAGCTGAGAGAACCTACTGGAGCCTAGCATTGAAAGAGAAAATTTCATTTAATGTTTAAGGATGCGTAAGAGAAGCGGTGAAACACCTTAGAAAGCCTCTCCCCAACTAGAGACTCTGCTGGCGTTGTGTTAGCAGATTTCACTGCCACAAATTAGAGAAAGCTGTTCAAAAATTTGGAGATATTCACAAGGTTTTTTGATGTACCTATGGGAGAATGGGATAACCATTCTGATTACATCAATGGCTTGCAAGTTGTTGCTCATCTTCAAGTAATAAATGATTACGCAGAGTTAGGGGTGAAACTACTCCAAGAGTTTAACAAATCTGTTTTCTAGAAAGTTGTTGCTCATCTTCAAGTAATAAATGATTACGCAGAGTTAGGGGTGAAACTACTCCAAGAGTTTAACAAATCTGTTATCAAGAAGGAAGAAAGCTACGTATCAAAATTTGACATTGTGAGAGGAGAGAGGAATCCCAGGGAACGGGGGTGAGGGGACGGATGTCAGGATAAACGGGAAGGACACACAGATGACAGGACTGGCCTGGAATCTCTGATTCTCTGGATCTCTGACAGACGGGGAGGGACTCACCAACCACTCAGAAATAACCACACTCACGCACAATGATGTAGCTCCCCGCTTTATTATGCGATCTCTAATACATTTGCGAGCCCCCTTGCTTGCACGGTCTGACCGATATCTCCTGCAAACACCGTCTCTCTTCCCGGACACGCACTGCTTGGACTCATCACCCTTCACGTTCCCCGATTCGTCTCAACTGGGCCCTCGTCACGACGCCGGCTTGCGTTGTCGGCATCGTTCTCCGGCTATCCGTCGGGGGAACAGCACCTCCTGGTCGCACCCGTTCGGCCGTAAGCTAACAATATCAAATGTTAATTTTCATAGGAGGACATCTCCTAACATGCACAAGGGGACTTAAATTGCAAAGTATGGGTTGCCATGGGAGAATAGTTAAACAAGGGACTGTAAATGAAGTTTTTATTTATAATAGTCTGTTTGCTACATTATTTGTTTACCGTTTTATTCATAGAAGTTAATTCACGCGTGAAGTAAACTTTTCATACTCTTAACTTTTCATTTTCTCTTTACAAACTGAAGACATCAGTTTTTCCCTCTTCTAATTTAAGCGCAATCCCCAAAGGACTCATACTTGTGGTGTACTATTCCCACTTACTGAGGAGGGAGAAGTGAAATAATGTCACTGGACGCAAGCTGGGAGGGGGATCGGGGTCCCATGATGCTCCGGTACGTGGAGGGGGTGGAGGGGAAGTGAATGATTAAGGCTTAGCCTCGGTGGTGCAGCGGTGCCCTGGGGGGCCACTCGAAATGCAAGGGCCCATATCTCAGGAACACATCAAGATACATAAAAAATAATGAAATTTTGGCCCTGAAGGGCTTTATTTTAGTATGGAAAATTTGCCAATTCTCACTCAATACCTGATACCTGAAGTGTCGAGGGTATTGAGTGTCCCATCCCTAAATATCTGTAAAATTCCGACACCTTATGATTAAGCTTTCTTAATTGTTAGTCGATATGATAAGTATAAGATGATGTCATGATTTTGCACATTAATATTAAATGCAATTTATTCTCTCATTATCAAATTTTGGAAAATAATCGAACTCCATATCATATTGCATCATTTCTCTCTCAAATAACGTTCTCATATCTTAAGCATTTCAATCCTACTACTTTCAGTAACCAGCCAACCAAAATGGTGGGAAAAAAGGTACAACGAAAGCCAAAAGTAATGTGTCTGTATTCATGCGTAAATAAATACGAATCGAGGAACTTTTAATGCTACATATTGTAAATGTAAGCAGAAATAGCCAATAAAAGAAGTGAAACATTTAAGCCTTCCCAAACCTACTTTTTGACTTGTGAAACCCGAAAAACCTCAATAAAACCCAATGTTTCAGGTTTTATTGAGTTAAGGAAAAGAAACCCAGGTGGGTCTCTTTGGGCCTGTTAAAATGTCAACTACCCTAGTGTAAGACGATCATTAGAGGTGAGCGTGCTCATTTTCAGACGCTCAAGCAGAACACGGAGGTGGTGTGCACGGAGGAGAGGACAGGGCAGGAGGAGAGTGAGAAGGAGGGGGATGGGCAGCTGCAGCAGCAGCGGAGACGTCGAGGGCGACGGAGGCACGAGGGTGGAGAGGGGAGCGAGGGAAGTGGTGGGAATGGGTGTGGGGGGCAGGAGGACGAGGAGGAGGAGGAGGACCCACCCACGCCATCTTCTTCAACACGCACGGTCAGCTCGCAAACGCAAACGTCACCGTGTGGCTCTCCTCCGCGGAGGGAGAGGGGGACGTCAGTGTCGCAGCGCCGGCACCACCATAGCCACCACCACGGGCATCACCACCATGGGCACCACCACCACCGGCATCACCACGGCAGTGGCCACCACCATCACCGCTCATCCCATGGTACGGGGGAAGAAGGTGGAGACAGTGGTGAGGTGAGAGAGATCATTTGTGATGGTAATTTGTATTTTCATCCTACTATGCAGTGCGTACATGTATCAAGTGCTTGCAAAGAGCCCCCTTTCAGTTTTTGAAAGCGTCCGTGGGAGGGTGGTCATATGAAAGATTTCATACCATAATTGAGGGCCTAAGAGTCAAGGTAACACAAGTGACAAACATCGTCCAGTGTCACCTGTATCACTTTACTCTGGTAAGAAGTGATGAAAAGCAAATGAGCTTAAGTGTTCGGCAGCTAGATCGCAGCACCATACTTTCGAACACTTGTATTCCTTTTCCTGTAGCTACCTGACGGAACCCGACGGTACCAACTTAGAACATATGCACTTTTATCGTATTTTGTGCTTATGCTACTTTTATTACTTTGACTCTCAGGCCCTCAATTAATAAATGAGATGAGTCATAGGGAAGAAGAATGTCAAAGGTCCAAGGAAACTTGACTCCTCCACAGATACTGTGACAATGTCATTATTCAAGACTTTTCAGAGGCACTTCTAAGATGATAAAGAGTTCCTCTACAAAATGTTTTGTTACTTTGACAATGTACTGAAAAAAGCTTTTGTTAGTATGAGGTCGAAATAAGCTTGCTGCCTGTCTCCTGCAGGCTGAATATTCAGACCATTATATATTCAAGAAGAAATACGTAATTTGGAAGGGTTCCTTAAGCATGATCAACTCACACAATGCATCCCTTAGTGACCAAATGATGGTGTTAAACTATAAACTATGATAAGTGCTCATCCTTAGGAAGCAGTAAGGGTTGTAGGGTGGCAAGTGGACGTAATGAGTGTTTGAGTCGGCCTCTTACCCTTATAAGTTCTTGATTGCTCTGGAAAGGGCTTAGTTTATTAGTACCAGTAGGGGTTTTACCACCTTTATGCATCACAATTGCCAATGTTCTGAAGTGGTAGGATTGAACTAACTTCACCAATAAATAAATACTACGGGTCCACTCCGAAATCAGCATGGGACCGCATGACACCCCACGTTTGGCCTGTATAGCAACAACAAATTTTCGTATGCACATCATCACTTGGATTAGCCTGATATGTTAAGTAAACGCTTGCATCCATGCTAATGGATGATCCTCCTCCTGCATGAGGCCCATAATAGGTTGCAGCTGCGTTATTTCTGAGAGAGAAGACGTTTCCAAACAGACTTGTTCTGAGGGCCTAAGATCAAAAGGAAATGGAAGGAATGATGGTCTTGACCAATATAATTCAGCTCGCAATAGTTGCTGTGGAAGAAGTCCGCGATAGGCACAATCAGCCGGGTTCTGAGCAGAGTCAATATGATGCCATGAGCACATTAGAAGATTATCATTTATCTTTGTCACCCGATTGGCTACGGATATCTTAAGTAGATGAGGAGGAGTAGCCAACCGTGAAAGAAAAATGGTTGAATCTGAAAAGGCATAAGTGTGGGAAATAGAAATCTTATCCTGCAAAGTGAGTGAAACACGATTCAATAGCCGTGGCGACAAGAATGCCGCTAATAGTTCTAATTTAGGTACATGGTAATCGTCCTGAGGGGAGCTACGTTTGTCCTAGCAGCCTAAAAATCAACCTTGGGTTCCTCGCCTCTGACAGAGCATAAATAAACCAAAGCATCATACCCAAGTTTGGAAGCGTCACAAAATCCTACTAATTGGCACTAAGAATGGTTAGGAAGTACAACAAATCGGGGAATGTGAATTTCCGACAAAATAGGAGCTTCGGATACAAATTCCTCCCATTTAAGGAGATACATATTCTATAGGAAGTGGCTCATCCCATTCCAATTTTAATGACCAGAGAGACTGCATTAAGTATTTGGCCCAAAAAACAACGGGAGATATGATGCTCCAATGGGATCGACGATTCTTGCAATATTAGAGAGGAGGAGCATTCGTTTGGACGAGACGCCAGAATCAAAGCATCGAACGTAATAGGAGAGAATATCAAATTTTGCTGACCAAAGCATACCCAAGACTTTGAAGGAAGCAACCTCATCCCCCTCAAAATATGATGCTATCTAACACTCATCTTCCAGGAGATGATGCAATAACTCCAGAGAGTTGCTGGCCTGTTTTTCTAAAGGGAAGCTGCCTAAATGTAATAATTTAGTGAGCTGAATTTCCCTTTGGAGTTTAGGACCCGCGAGAAGCACATCATTTAATGATGTGCCCTTGGAAGAACAAACAGAGGCATCAAATACAACCCTTAGTTTGGAATTTTCTGGCATTGAGTTTATCACTATGTGATGGGGAATATAGTAAGGTAAAGTAAGGAATATAGTAAGCCATACTTGATTTTAGCTAGGCACATGTATGAAAAGCACTCGTATTCAGATAAAAACTGACTATGTATATTCATCATTTAACTGTTGATTCCGATGCAGTTTTGCCTCTATACTCAACCACCTTCTCTGACCTTGGGCGTACGAGTCACCTAACAATAGGGATAGGGTAGGGTTTATGAAAGGTAACGACACATTATATCTGCCTGTAGCCTCCCTGTAATGGGTTTGTAAGAAGAATGCTTCTTCTAATTTCCAAAAACGCTTTACTTGACTCACAAGAGGAATTTCGTCACTGGTAGTACTGGACACTTGGAAGGATGGAATTTAAGATGCCGTCGATACGCTACCCATCCAAAAAATGGTATTAAAGGCGGTTTAAGCACAAGTTTTGTATGTCCTCCGCCCACCATGAAGAGCCTTAGGGAGGATATCTTCTCCTCAAATTAAATCAACAGATGAGGGTGAGTCGAAAGAACTGTCTGCAAGGAAAAGATGAGAAAAGCTTTTTCTTAGAGAAGCCGGTAATGGGACCGTAGGTAGGTCTATCATCAAGTGAAGTAGAATGATGGCTTTAGTCTTCAAGAGTGGGGATGAAGCATGTCTGGGTTAGAGAGTGATCCCAACACATCCTTTGGGCCGTTTAAGGGGAGTGTGAGATTACCCATTATAACCTGAAACGGACAATCTTAGCCGGTCAACCGCACCGGAGGAAATGACAGTGACTTGTGAACCACAATCTAAGATAATCTAACTTGCTCCAGTTTACCTGCTGCACTATGTATCCGCACTTCTGCTGTTCTAAGTAAAACCTCATGCGAAGGTTTACACTTGAAACAACAGGTGAGAGAGGTATCTGGAGTGCCCGATGACCTTGAGTCCGGCAGTGGAGGGGTTGCGCTGGGAATGACAGTCTGCGGAAGGATGCAATATATTAAGCAGTGGATGGGGCTGCATGATGTCCAGTCCCTGATTCATACCACGGGAAACAGAGAAGCATTGGAAAATGTGATCATGTACATCCATTAATGGATACACATTGGAAGAAGAAGAATGCTATGGTGAAGTTCACTGCACTTGATATGGTACCTGTATTTGAGGTAGCTGCCATACAATGTAGAGTTAGGGCTAAATGATCTTAGACTTTCCCGGCAAATAATATTAGTAAAATCTTCTCTGATTTTCCACCGGGTAAGGCTTTTAAAGGCCAACATTTCGACGAGTGACTCCCTCATCGTCATCAGGGCTGAGACTGATTGCCGAGCTAGTCCATGCCGGGGTTTTTATAGCGGGCCAAGGGCGGTTGAAAACCCATTGTTGTACGGCTCGTTCAAGGTGGTTTGAAGTTAAGTCGAGACTCTGGGCAGTACATCAGTCAAATATGGAGACCGCTGCTCAATAAAATTAAACGGTCGCGGTTACAATTCAAATTCAAACCGCCTTGAACGAGCTGGTCAACAATGGGTTTTCAACCACCCTTGGCCAGCCATAAAAACCCCGGCATGGACCAATTCGGCAATCAGTCTCAGCCCTGATGACGATGAGGGAGTCACTCGTCGAAACGTTGGCCTTTAAAAGCCTTACCCGGTGGCAAACCCGAGAAGATTTAACTAATAGAGTTAGGGCTTTTTACATCAATGGCCTCAGTCTCAACTTGGTTGAAGTTCATTTTATAAATGAAAAGAAAAGCTTAGTCTTATTCCACCAATATATTTTACGGTACGACTAGTTTTGATGTAGCGGGATCATCAGGTACAAAGATTACAGGCAAAAACATGATCCATACACACCATCCAGGGTGGGGGAAGGAGGGGAGGGGGGAGGGAGGTGGGGTGGAAAGCCCCAAGAATACAATGTAGTAATGTGGTGGTGGTGTGGGTTGGAGAGGGGGGGGGGGGTCGGTGTGGACGACCGTTGGCAGGTTTGAGTTTGAAGGGTTGTTGGTGACTAAGGTAGTGGTGGGGTGTCCGTGGGAGTGGTGGGAGGGGAAGGATTACGGGCTACTGTTTTTATTCCGTGAGGGTCAGAGAGGCTTCTAGGAGGGGGGAAAGGTTTTCAAAAAGGATGTCATTAAGTAGAGGACGTTTCTTCATCGTCTTTTTTGTCCATTCTCTTCCCTTTTTCCTCCCGGTGCAAAATCTTCAGGGTGAAATCACTGGTGTGGTTCTCCTCCCACAGGTGTTTAGCAAAGTGGGACCGGGAGAGGTTACATTTCGGGAAACACCTCTTTTGCTCTTCTGCTCTCATTTGGAAAGTGCGGCCTGTCTGTCCATTAGAGGCTGCACCACACTCATTGCATTCCATTTAAAGATAAATATCTACAACTGTTTTTTAAGGGATCAATTTTATCTCCTGTTTTGTTTAAAACTTTTTAACATTTTCATTGTTGTAGAAAGCTATTCTAAATCGGTCTTTAGGGAACAGGTTGCTTATTTTTTGCGACAAGACTCCGTAATACGGTAATTTACCCCACTTAAATTTCTCGGATTGAATAGCAAACATTGTGCTCTTATGGAGCATTTTTTAAGGAGCATTTCATCAACAAGGGTTTTGTTGTAACCATTTACAGTTGCTATTGATGAAATAGTTTCCAATTCCTCGTTAAAATTTTCTTTGGAGTGGGGGACATTCAGCAGTCTATTCAGCAAGAAGTGGAATGTTGATAACTTTTGGGATATGTGATGGCAGGAGTCAAGAGAATATTGCATTTAAATTTTTAAAAATTATCCAATTGCCTTTCAGTGCCAGTCCAGATAGCAAAAACATGATCAACGTAATGGGTCCAGCGATAGATTTTTTTGGGTTCACGGAACCACTATTGAACAGTTTTCGTTCAAATTCGTCCATAAATAGGTCGGCTAGGAGCGGTGACAACGGGAACCCCATTGCTAACAATTCTGTTGCTAATATGTTTGTAGTATTCCCCATTGAGTTTAAAGAAATTTTCATCCACATCATTTGTTCAATGCAATGATTGGGAAATAATTAATCCTAATATTTCTTTTGAGTTTGTCATAAATTCTTCATCCCAATAATTAAAACAGCAAATACAAACTTCATTGCAGTGCCAAATGTCTACTATATGAATGTAAGGCACATTACAGAGAAATGAAAATCTGGTATATAAAAGTACTTGTTATTGCAAAAAGGAAGTTTAATGACAATATATTATATAATGCAAACAATAAAACAAAAACCGTCTAAAAAATTATGAATACTGCCAGAGGAAATAACAAAAATCATTCCCTACGTAACATAATTTTTATTTTAGAGGAATTTATTAGTGTGAATACGGGCATGCCGTAAATGTCCGAAATTCGCATACGAACGTCAAATTGTGCGAAAAAAAATACTGCTTGACATATAATTTCAATGACAGAGGACATGAGCAAAAGTTTGTGGACGTTTTCCGAGATTGGAGCAGACATTTGCCACTCGTAATAGTAAACGACCCCAGTGGAAGCTGGTTGTTGTCCTCGCTAATACTGATTTATTTCACATGCAAATCATAGGGTTTTAAATCTTTCTTTGTGTAGAATGGTAGAATACGTGCCTGGATTTAAGATAGCGTCAGCTACGGTTACATCTTCGTGTTGCTCCTGCAACAATATCTTAAGTTCAAATGATCAAGTTGTTGTCTTTGACCACTGCCCTAGTACATTTCATACAAAGTGCATGGGTTTAAATGATTTATCGTTAAAAGCACTATCGGAGTGCCGTGATATATTCTGGAAGTGTATTTCGTGTCGAGCCTCCACATTCAAAATTTCCAACATGGCGGCCAATATTAATTTTCTAAAACAAGAAGTTGTGAAGTTAACCCTCTCCCTCCTAACTCGGCCAAAACCGGCCGTATGGCGTTCTCTGGCCGCTCGGCGAATTTAAATGCCCAGTATCCCCAGTTTTCAACCTATTAATTCGCAAGTGAGACCAACCATGTTTGTAAGTTTCCTTTTTAAATTTAACCCTCAAATTGTGAAACAGTTTTGGTAATATCATAATATATTTTTATAATAAATAGCTTTTTATCTACTATTAGACCTACCTCATGGTTTATAGCTCATGGTCATGAGTAGCCTCCATTTCTGCAAGGACTTATTTGTGTACTCGAAGAAACACCCAACTTTACACAATGGTAAATCACAGTCATGGCATTTCCAAGAGGTTTCTACACTCCTTCCAGCGGTCTTTTTCCTTTTTTGGGCACTACAGCAAGCACACACTCTTTTTCTTCCGTCAATTTTCACGAGATGGTGGGGGGTGACCGGAAAACTTACGGCACCAGTGTAATGTCTTTTGCAACCTAATATCTTGCGGGAGGAGCAGTTCCCTATCATCTGTCTGTATAGAGCTAGGCGAAAGTCTTTTTGTGTTGTCCCATGCTTCGAGGTTGAGGGAGAATTTGTTTCTTTATAAAGTGTGTAACTATTTACAATGGCTGTGTTCATTACAAACGTGAAAATATATTTCCACCATTTCTTGGTCTTCCTTCCGAAATCATAGTAAGACCTGTTCTGATCGGCTCTATCAACTCCACCCATCTGTTATATCTTACTATTGATTCTGGGCATGGAATCAGAATTTGTTTATTACCCATCCCCGTTTTCTTGGGAATCATCAAACTCACTTTTGGATCGCAGTTTGTCGATAGAACACAAATGTCTCATCTGTCATGCCAGACAATTGCCGTCACTTCTGGTAATTGTAAAATTTTACTTTCACCTTGTTTAACTTTTAGGCTCTTGGGATGTTTAAATTCAACTGGTCATTCTTTACGTGTTGGTCGAGTAGTAGTGCAAGAATAAGTTTTACTTTTATAAAGTTCTTTCATAAGAGAAACGCTTGAAAAAAAACTGTCGAAATAAACGTGATGGTTCTTACCTAGGTGCTTTTCAAGTAAATTCATCACAACTTGGCTTCCTAACAGCATTTCTTTATTTCTACTTTCTTTCTTGCCCAAATACACATTCCCTTCTAAAACATAACCGCTCGGACTCCACAATACCCAAATTTTAAAACCCCATTTTGTTGGCTTTGATTTGATGTACTGTTTTATATGGTTTATCACTTACATGAAGATATTTTGTTATGTCCGTAAATCTACTGTAAGTCATACATTTTCGAATCAGAGGGCAGTCTATATTCTCACTTCTCCAGTAGTCTTCACTTTCAGGTAGATCAAACACCCCCATATATACCATGACTCCCAAATATGCTCTGATTTCCACATAGGTAACGTTAACCCAATGCCTATCATTCTTTCCTGAATGTTGCTGGAGATGTTCTGCGTATATATTTACATTTTCTACTATTCTGTGAAAAAACTCCTCACCGCTTAACATGCACATTAAATAATCTAATTCACTCTACCCAACGGGCAAGTCGTGCTTTGGTCCCTTTCCTCCATTAAAAACACAAGGAACGTTATAAAGTAATGAATATTCCTACTTCCAGGGGAGTGCACTTTCACCTGTCGCATCACTGGCACTGGGAGTATAATCCTCTTCTATGTCACTATCACCTGAACTGGCACTTTCAAGCAATTCCTCCGCTTCATCCGAAGAACTCGAACACCCTGTATCATCAAGGGAATCGTCTCTGTCCACTTCTCTTGCTATAGCGTCCTCACTCAAAGAAGCCATGGTTAGAACTGGGGGGCATTTGGGAAGATATTTTTTTCATTAGGGCTGTGCTTTATCTCATTGCGAAGCATATGAGTTAGTGATGGTGGTCACCCAAGAAGAAAACTCAGTATGTAAATATGAGAGTCACTCCTAAACAAGCCAAGGCAGGCGTGGTGTTTTCATCTTCTTTTTTCGTCCCATAAAGTGTCCCTTACAACCGACTTGTGAAACCATGTGTCATGTGCTCTCTACGAACAAGGCCTCTTGTAAAAGGGCTTTCATGATAACTTGAGAGTATTCTCTCATCACTTCGCTGGTGAGAATACACTAGCCCAAACACCCAAATGGATTTCGGGCTCTTTCGGGTTTCGTGGCAGAGACAATGGGGCTCTGTTTCAACTGATAGGAGTTAATGAAATGGCAGATGCTTGCATAGACAACGATAAACATTCTTAAGATAAAACAGATGCCTATGAAGTTTAAAAGAGTGCCCTTGGCCGGTCAAATCACGAGCAGAGCAACACGGGGGGTTACGGCCGACTTAGGAGGGAGAGAGAGAAAAATATACGACCAGTTTCGGCCAACTTAAGAGGGAGCGCATCTTTGGGCATTTAAACTTCAGAAGGGAAAGGGTTAAAAGGTGTAAGGGAAACTACCGCAATACAACAGAAACATGTTACTTTTGTCGATTCTCTTAAAGATGCACCTGGACCTGCTCAGGGTAACAAATGGCATGTTTCGTCCCAAGGCTTCTCGTCCGATACGGCATCTAAGTACGAACGACCAGTTACCCGCCGAGCAAAAATAAACAGCTAGACGAGTGGTTCGTAGAAAGTACGAGTCCAAAGTAGCTCTCCAAGTAAAAATAAGGCCATTGCTTCCCCGAATACGAGAGTACAAGAGACCGCTATCTCAAATGTGGACAATGTTGAAGAAGGCTATACTCATGTCAGCCACAAACGCCGGCATCGGCCTCCAACGATGGGCACCTCCGTGAAGGAATGCTCTCTTTCTGGTGTCCCACGAAGATCCAGTGTTCATGTGTGGAATTTTGAATCCTCCACGACGAAGGAAGTTGTAAGCAATTATGTCAAGGAACAAGTGCCGGAGATAGAGGAATCAACAGTTGGAATCGAGCAGCTCTAGGTAACCTGCGGAAACTATGCTTCTTTTCGCCTAGAAGTGTACGAGAAACTTTGTGAAAAGCTTCTAAACCCAGGTTTCTGGCCCAAAGACGTATATTTCGGAAACTATTTTTTTCCGAAAGTCCGCCAAAACACCACAGACAGTTAGTGATAAACAATCATGACACTTATAACAACCCAGGTTGTGAATCATTGTCATTTGAGTATTTTATACTCAACGTGCAGTGTCTGAGGAATAAAATCTTGGACCTGGATTTGTTTTTAAACTCTGTTAACTACGACTTTTTTTGTTTTACTAAGCACTGGTTACATGAACAGGAAACTCAATTATACCAGCTGCAAGGTTTCTATCTTGCCTCCATTTATTGCCGTAAAGAACATAAGAATAGGGGAGCATGTGTGTTTTTAAGGCATAACCCAAAGTATAAACCGATTGATGTGAATACCTTTTGTTTAGAACTACATTTTGTAGTGGCAGCTGTGTACCTCAGAGAGTTGGGAATAATAGTTGCCTCTATTTATCGCTCACCCAATGATGATTTTGAATTATTTTGTGAATGTTTGGAAAGTGTTCTGTGCCATTTTCAGAAATACAAAGCAAAAATTGTTATTGGCACTGATTTAAATGTTGACATGAGCTGCCCATCTAGAAACAGCTTGCAGTTAGGTATTCTTCTAAGGTCTTTTGATCTGTACTGTGCCAACTCTGAACCAACAAGGAAAATAGCCTGCATGTAATTACTGGCTTTAATGTGTGTGATTTTAGTATAGATGTTTTTGATCCTATGCTTTCAGACCATTGTGCAATATCAATGTCCACTTTCGTCAAAGTTGGGTGCGAACTAATAAGGAAAACCTTCAAAACCATTTTAATTAGGCAAATAACCCCTCATCAACTTGTAACTCTCAATAATCTTCTGACTAGGAGGCATCGCGTGACTGATGTTCAGGATCCAAATGACGCAATTATTTTCTGAAACTATAGAGAGAATGCGGGAAAAGCGTCACGGCTTTCTTCCATTTGGGCCCGAGTTAGAGAGAAAAATGCAACTCAAGAATTTCCCTCCGTATAAATCCTTTCCAATACGCTCGCCAATCAACAGAAGCTGTGGGCTAGTGGTTAGAGATGCCGGACCTGTAATCCCCGTAATGTGGCGTGGGTTCGGGTCCCACTCCGGTCAATTTTTTTTCTTTCCAATATTCCACGAAATCACTGTAAATTTCCCAATCCCATACATCTATGGTAGTAACAACAACATTTTTTAATTTTCAGCCTATTTTCTGGATTTTCAATCAACCCCCTTGGGAGACTTTCGAAGCTAATTTCGGGATTCTTTTTCGGCCGAAAAGAGGTTTCACATGCCGACAGCCCTAATATGTTAAGATTTTGAAAATACAAGGATACTTCCGTGAATTGGATGGGCGTCGATTGGTCGTGGTCCTTTCTCAAGGTGGTAAACAATGAATGGATTATTACTTTTTAATATACAGAGATACATGGACTTTAAATTTCCCAGGAACTGCATTCGAATAATGACTTTTGTGACTCAATTTTTCATTCAATAGTGAACATGATATAAGTAGAAAAGAGATCGTAACTGTTTCCGAGGTTATGTAAAAAATAGTTGCTTTGACCTTTGGAGCAACATATTATATTGAAGGAAGCCTGTATCGTGGGGGAGAGGAAGATATAAGATTCGAGCTCAAAAATATCACGTAATGATAACACTATTTCTTTTCCCACCTCATGTTTATTTCAATTGAAGGAATTTAACTTTTCATTCATGGCGTGGAATTGCTTACTTTCAGATGATATTCATCGTAAAAACATGTAAAGCAAAGAATATTTCTGCACCAAGCCAATTTGTTTTCTGTCGCCGGAACATTTGCATCTGCTCGAAGGCAGATCCGGTATACAAACGCCAGACCATTTATTTATATTTTCTCATATTTACTCAGATTTTAAAAAGTAAAAAGTTTCCCACATGATCTGCGTTCACGCAAATGTAATTGTTCAGGTAGGAGCTTTATAAAATGTCCTTGGTGTAGAATTATTCTTTGTTTTAAATGTTTTTACGATGCATATCATCCAAAAGTATGAAATTCAATGCCATAATTGAATCATTACATTTCATCAATGAATTAAACATGATGTAGAAAGAGAAATACTTTGTTATCAGTACGTGATATTTTAAAAGTTGGAATCTATCATAAGGGCTAATCCCTTCTCACCCCCAAAAATGCTTCCTTCTACCCTGAATTTTCCACTTCTTCACTACTTTCATCTTAATATTCTTTCCACAGGGTTTTCTCTGCATTGCCTCCTCTCTCCAACCCACCCACTGTCTTTCCAACAAATTTTTCTATTTTCTTCTTTCATATAAAATTTCCACCCCTTCCTCTTGTCCCTTTCATCTCATGCCTTCTTCCACACTCGAATTAAATCCGCCGCAAACAAACCCCAACCCTTCCTCCACCGCTGAACTTCGCTAATCCCTCAATGGGACACCAATACCCAACTGGGTAAGAATGGGTGCAAACGTTAGACGAAGAGGTCTTTGAGAACGCCTTGAACAAACCGTTGAAATGTAGGGTCGTTGGTCTTGGCAACCCCTAAAGAGAGAGAGGGACACTGGTTTGGATTGATAAGATATAAAGATGTGTAGGGGCTGAGGGAGCAGATATGAAGAGCGGCTCAAGCGTAGAAGGATGAATTTCCAGGAGTTGCACGTGTACCTGTGTTTTTTCCCGCAGTAAAATAATTAAGGCTCGCTCCAACTTTTTAAAATCCGAGTAAATATGATAAAATATAAATAAATGGTCTGAAGTTTGTAGACCGGATCTGCCTTCGAGCAGATGCAAATGTTCTGGCTTCAGAAAACAAATTGGCTTGGTGCTGAAATATTCTTTGCTTTATATGTTTTTACGATGAATATCATCCGAAAGTAAGCAGTTCCACGACACGAATGAAAAGTTAAATTCCTTCAATTGACAGTGTATTAATGATTTCCTCTTCCAACCCGCAAATAGGAACGTTGCTGCTTGATATTGCATCACCATCACCATCATTCTCCACCTCACTTTCCATTTCACTCATGGAAACCTCTTGCAGTTCTCGAATTTTGCGAGAAAACTCTGTAACCCACGAGTACCTGCGGTCATTCCCATCGACACATACGAAAAGTCTTCCTCTGAACTGCTTTCACTTGTTATTTCCTCTTCTTCACAAAGTTCCAACATTTAATTTTTGATATTTTCAGTCAGATTAGTAGGCCTCCTAGCTATTTTAAGCAGATTAGGCAGATTAGTAGGCCTCCTAGCCATATGATGCCTATCGCCTATAGCCTATGCGACGAAACCGGTCCACTTGGAATAAAATACTGAGAAATAAGTACCACATCTTTTTTGAATTCATTTTAGGGATAGTTTAGACAAAATTATAAAAAATATAAACTGTACACCTTTGTAAACTAGTAGAAGTGGAAGAAGTACACTGACAATGAGAACGAGAGTACAGGCAAGCCAAGATATTTCACAAGGAAAAAACTACCGCACAGCCATATGTTGAATAACCATATCGTGGAAACAACTGTCACATGGATAGTAAATAAAAGGTGACTCATGTCTATTGGTCGCACAGAATAAATCATCGAAAAAAACTCATCAATCATCAAACAATGAGCAAAACTAAAATATAAACCACTCACAAAATAACAATGGTTGAAAAGTGTGAAGGAAACTTATGTCACCAACTCACTAGCAAAACAAATGCATAACACTCTCTGTAGAATGGTGGTAATCATAAAAATTTCTAATGTTCAGAACTCACTTATAGCTTTCCATGCCATGAAAACCTGCAAAGAAGTACAGCTAACAGAAAATAAATTCTTTCCTCTTTGAAATGTGACTGAGGGTAAGTGAAAAAAAAGTATAGTTAGGGGTTCTAGCTGTCGAAGCTACCATAAAACTTTCACTCGTGCAAAGGGTGTCTGTGCCTCAGTCACTAAGACTACACAGTTTAAAAAAAATCAAACTAGGTTGCAGGCCTTATGTAAATGATGGAGCTGAAGGAACTGTGTCCATAGATGCAATTCCCAACGAGAGAAAAAAATTTTTGTTCGGTGCATCTACAGATGGATCTCCCCACTTCATGGTCGGCGGTGGATCATATTTAAAGATGCACTCCCCATTAAAGGGTTTAATTATTACTTTTTTCTTTCCTCGAAATATGTCCTCTTCCAATCAAATTGTGATTATGTACTTTGATGGAATCCTCTGGGCCCTCTGAAACTAGTGAGCTCGTCTCTCTTCCTCGCTCTCAAGGGCAAGTGGAGGTCAGTTGTCCCTTCTGTGTGTAAAGTGTCTATGATACCTCATTCACACTCATGCTGCTTGCGTTATCTCCACAGCCCTCCCTGGCTCATCATCCTTCTGGGCAGCGATCAACTACACCCCTGGCATCACGTCGGCCCTGCCATGAGACCACAGATCACCAAAATGTGCCTCATGACAAAGTCCCCTCTCGACAAAGGAGCCTGGACACAGGTTGGTCTTCTTGTCTGCTGTGTGTATCAGCCTCCTCTCTCTCTTTGATTTTGATTCTCTACCATGTATGTAGTGCATGCTTTGTTCATTTGATTCCCTTCTTTTTATTTTCCCATTTCTTGCAGACAGCCTTATATTGAGTCCAATTTTGATTTACTGTGAAACCATATTAGTACAATTACAGCCTGTAGTGAGACCTCCACCAGTTTGAGAAATTGCAGGGGCACCATCAATTTGCCATACATTATTATTGCAAGGTTAAAACGGCAATGTTAATTCCTTAATTTCATTGCAATGTTAATTATAAAATGTTGTTTCAAGGTTAGTATTCAAATGTTGCATCAAGGCTAATGCTCAAATGCTAAAGGGAGAGTTTTAAATGGTTGCATTGCCTGATTACTGCTATAACAGGGTGTCCACGGACCCTTGAAAACCTGGAATTATTCGGGAATTTTCCAAACGTTGAAATTTCCGTGAATGTGGGAACTTCTGGTTAAATCCAGGAGTTTTTAAAACTATAATTTCAAGGCAAAAAAATTCTTATTTTATAATATACATCAACCGCCAAGGCCATAAGATATATGTTGTTTGATAACTGTGCATAATGTAATCGACTTGGTGTAGGTATGAATAAATTAATCGAAGACCTGAACTTAGTTAGGCTCATTATAACGTCACCGTCACGTCAAGTGTCCTTTCACCCGCATTAACTGCGCATCGAACAATAAGACCTGTTCATCGGCTGTAGTAGCCAGTAGCGACGTCGTGGCATCTTTTATTTCAGCGTGTGGCAGCGCTCCGGCATCCAGGCCATTGATATCTACGGCGCTAATTGATCCCTGATGACTGACAATTGGACTCCAAGAAATATGAGGTTCAAAACAAAGATTAAAGATTGAGTATGCATTCTAGTACTGAGTAAAATTTGTGAGCTTCACGATCTGAATTAGACTATTTTTACAGCACGGCGCGGCAGTCACGCCGATGACTAGCAGACTCGGTGGTGCGGCGTGGACTAGCTGTAGGTTGCGCGGCGGTGCACAGACTAAAATCGGGCTAAGGCACGGACACGATTCATAAACAAATACCTTAAGCAGGGGGGGCAAGACTGTAGCCGGCTATAGTTTAGGTATCCGTACATGCGCAGAGCTCCTCTTGCCGTGGCCATATGGCCTAATTTGGGGTGAAGGGGGAGGACCGGGCCCCCTGGGGATTATATTATACAGTCAAACCTCTTTTGAACGAACTTCCATACAAGACGTCCCTCTGTACAAAGAAGAAAATTTCAGGTCCCAATTTTTCTCCCATATGTTACATGTATTCTCAATCTCTTTTGAACGAACCTCCCCTCAAAAAACATTTCTGCACAACAAAACGATTTTTGGTCACAATAATGACTTTTAACCTCTCGACTACAAAATTTAAGAACTAACTAAGAAACTATCCATTTCTGGTACCTATATATATGACTCGCAATCGCATGGAAGCGCAGATGGGCGAACGAGATAACCTGAACGACTATCGGAAATGGTCAATTAGATCGGTTGATCACAATCTATTCATCTATATTCATTGTTGAAAGTATGGAGGTAAAAAATGGAGTCCACCAATCTTTGGCTCATCTACCTTGCTACAAATTAATTTTAATAATGGCGTTACCTTCGGATTACTTATTTGTGTTTTGTTGTTCCTTCATTGATGCTTCCATTTACTGTGAATACGGGAATATTTCAGCGATTACAAATACTAGGACAAGTTGTGAGTCTCGAAGAAACTTTAAACGTAACAATACTTCGTAGTTATACATACATATACACAGAAGACACTCTCATTGTCGAAATGAAAAATGTCGAAATTCATCGATGTGTGCAGGTAGTGACTGAGCATTTACGTGGCAAATATTAATTGTGGGACTCAGAGTAGCGTTATGAGAAGGTGTAGTTCTCTGTTCACTGTTGAGGTCATTCAGGTTGTTGAATACGGCTCCTCGTACAGATGGACTACCTGCTTCGAGTCATTGGAGGACATGGAGATCGTCCTCAGTACGCAAAAGATGTCGTTCCTTTCCATCATCGATCCAAGCGAATATTTTGGCCCCTCTAATCCATAGGTACTTCAGCTTTCCACTATTCTTTAGTTCTCTTGCATTTGCATACACTTTACGGTTAATAGCAGTAAGAGACTCGTTTACATAAATAAAGTTGTCAACTGAATCGCTCCAGCCAAGGTCTTTTATTGATAAATTCCTTTTCACCTTACAAGCCTCTAGTATTTTCTGCGCTACTGTGGATCTCATAAAGCGAACTCTGATAAAAAGGGAGGAATCAGGCAAGATGTTGTGGAATATGAACATAATAAGAACTAGGATATTACAATTTTCCACAGATAAAGTTTAAATCGACCCGGGTTTCGATGCACTGCATCATCATCAGGTGATCAGGCCTGATGATGATGCAGTGCATCGAAACCCGGGTCGATTAAAACTTTATCTGTGGAAAATTGTAATATCCTAGTTCTTATTATTGCGAAATCTGATAGCAAGAGGTCTGCTTTTGTTTAATTGTCCATTGGCATAAAGTCTGTAAGAATAGTCAATATCAGTTGATTCAATTTTAACCCCTGTAGCAAGCTCAACTTGGCAGATTATAGCCTCCAGCACTTCACCAGGTTTGAGCGGAATGCCATGAATTTCCACAACATTCCTTAGAGAGTCCTGCTCTACAGGGTTAAGTTGTGCTTCAAGGTTATGCAGTCTCTTTTCAAGATTTTTGTTTTCAGCCACGAGGCTATCAAATTTAGCATTGACATTGGAAAGTGAGTCATTTATTAGAGAAATGGTTTTATGGTTCTCTTTGATCAAACACTCCCAAGCCGACATACATTTATGCAGTTCACTTAGTTCGTTTTTTATGGAATTTCTAAATTCACATTGATCATCTTGTGTCACCTTTACACGATTCAGTAACTCATTTAAAATTGTGATAGAACTCACGAGTTGGGTATCCCCAGGAATAAAATCAGCTCCCAAGGGTTTAACCGGGGTATCATCGCCTCGGGTGAAGCGGTTTTTCGCAGTGCAGGCAGAGCAGGTCCAGGTCTGATTTGTATCCACGAGTAGTTGCAAATCAGCTTCATTAAGGGCTGCACAGGCAAGATGAAACACCCTACTACAATTGTCGCAGTCCACCGTTTTCTGAGTACGCTTGGTGACAGCACCGCACTGAGAGCACACAGGCATTAGAAACACAGCAGACAGCAGCACTAGTGAGACTCACTGAATCCGTCAAGGCAAGGTTATGCAAGGTAAACACCACACGTCCGTTCACCACAAGATCTCGAGACTGACTGGATATGGATATTTAACTGAATAATTATCTTTCATGTAATTCGATTAATGAACACATTTATTGAATGGGCTACTTACATGATAAATGGATGATTGACAAGATTGAAAACAGAGTAATAGCCATCTGTTAACTGACGTTGCAATTGCACGACGTTTCACTGACTGAAATTTCTGAAGACGAATATTCACGATATTGATTAATTTCCACTATTGCAAAGTATGTACCAGTCAAATAATTAATACCAATGTACTCTTAAGTATCCGTTACACTTCATCCTAGTTTAAATCACTCCGAAAGTGTATATATTATTAGCATATCACACAGGCTGGGCAAACTTCATTGGAATTACATTTGTTGAAACAGTGTACATGAATATAAAACTGAATAATTTTCTAATATGTAATTTGATTAATTAACACCTTTATGAAATGAGCTACTTACATGATCAATGGACGATTGACAAGATTGAAAACATTAATAGCCATCAGTTGTACATACCACAGAGTAAAGATATATTTGACCACAGATAAAGATATCCCTACTCTGTGCACAAATGTTAAACACTGACATTAATTAGCTTAACCACTCGACAACACACGTCAATATTAAAAGGCATTTCAAAAGTAGCATCCAAAGTTTAAGTAAACACCAAACATGCCACAAAACTTGTATGAAATATCCAATGCTTGGTCACAGTAACACATAGTAAAACACACCGCTTTTTTAAGGAAGGTTGCCAATGATTTTCACTTATATTTTCAGGATAACATATGTATCACACTAGCATCACTCCAAGAGTAAAATATCAAACACCAAGGGAGAGATCCTTCATCGTGGGGAAACGTAACAGCATAATCTGACCACGCATCGAGTGTATATGCCATGTTATATGCTCAAGTCATTCTAGTCGATACAGTGTAGTTTAGGATTATATCAGCATCCCAAACACTTATATAGCGGCGTTCAACCTGAAATTTGAGTTCAATAAATTACATCTCTGAATATAAGCGTAACGAGAACAGCTACAAAACTGACAATTCTTTGTCAGTGGAGCAAGTTAACAGATGACTTCTTAAACTTGTGTCTCTGGTGTAAAATAATACATGAGAAGTATACTAGTAGACTATAGTCACACACACTGATGAAATAGAATATACGAACAAATACAAGACAGAACATACTCGCTGTAATGCCCGTTCTTCCATGTACACAGCATGACATCCAACTGACAACCGATATGCGTCCACATTAAATCATATGTGCTACCCGTACTACTACGGTGGATTGGAACGGCCTGAATGATACGATTAATCGTTATAATGTAAACGAAAATAAGATGTTTCATTGAATTAGTACCTAAGTGAGATTCAGTACAAAACGTATAAAAAGGTAACTGAAAACTCAAATGCCCTTAAAACTGTCGATCAATGTGAAGCTTACAAAAATAATGGAGTGAATTTTGTATAAGTCATTATAATAACCTAGATTATAATCGAACCTAACGAATAATTCGAACCTATCGTGGGGAACACATATAAGATATATTTGTGGCAGAGCTCTGAAGAAGCTAGGATTCGTCAAGCATATTGTGGGAAGATTTTCAGATGAAAAAGTAAAAGAGAGGTACTATTTCGCACTCGTCCGGCTACACCTTGAATATGCAGTGAGCATATGGGATCCGGTGCAGAAAGACTTAATCCGGGAACTTAATAAAATACAAAGGAAAGCTGCGCGATTCGTCAAAAACTGCTACAGGCATACAGACAGCATTACACAGATGTTAAACGAATTAGGCTGGGAGCCGCTAGAGACTCGGAGGCTGCGCGCTAGGCTTAGATTACTTGAGCAATTAAGAATAGATATCTTTAAGAGCGACACGGAGAACATCATATTAGAACCCCACTATATTTCCAGGTTCGACAGAAACAATAAATTAAGAGAGATATTTTGTGGAACGGATAGGTATGGGAATTCGTTTTCCCCCGAACAATAAGGGACTTTAGTAAATGCTAGGCGTAATTTCATTAGAGCGTTTCCTTTTTATATGTAAACGGCTGGTGTCCTAACACCCCCCACCACATGCCTATTGAGGCAGCTTGCGGGGTAGTATGTAGATGTAGATAATACGGGACTTAAGCTTTAATTCAACGTGTGCTTCGTGTATGGCACATTATTACTCGTCAAACTCTTCTTTAATGTAATTACAGCAGCAGATTTTCATTTGTTGTGAACTGTTAAAGGTGGAAGTTTAAACTTCAAACATCAAATTTGAAGACTCTGCTTCTCATTAAGTTTACATGTCGATGTTTACGTAGTCTAAAATTGATATTTCATGTCAGTAATTGATAAACGCTTCGTGTATAATAATTAATGTGGATGAGGTCTATGCTAATGTGCCGGCCATTTTTGCTCTTTCAATTGGAAACTGACTGAGTGTACTATATACTATATATTCCTAGTAGGAATAGGGAAAAGTTCTACAAGTCAGTAGTATGTACTGACTTGTAGAACGTAATTATGTTTTTCCTTTCAATAGAAAACTTATTTTTGCAATACCTTCTTAGTATGTTCAAGGTTGTCTTAACTTCGGAAACAATATAGATGACATGTAGTTAATGGTATGCTAATTTTTTGTTAAACATAATTCCGAGGTTTTTGAAAGATTTTACTCGCCTAATACTTTTCTCTCCCATCTTAATGACAGGATGCCTTTTGATTGATACTCCAAAACACACATACACAGTCTTTGTTCTAGAAATGGTAAGTTTCATGTTTTTGCTCTGCTTTCCTATTATTTTCATGCAGTTTCATACTTTCTCTTCTAATTCCTTTCCATTATTAGCCGGTGCTGAAATTGCAAGGTCGTCAGAATACACTGTCAGGCCACAGCGTTGAGGGAGTTCTTCTCTAAATAGGCTTCATCATTATATTCCATATGTATGGTCCAAGGATAGATCGTTGGGGGGCCCATTTAGTTATTTATTTAGTTGTTTTCCTAAAATTGCTTCTTTATATGATCTTTCTATCTGCAAAGTAGTTTCGTATAGGAGCAATTATGTTTTCAGGGATCTTGAAATTTTTCAGTTCTATCATAAATCCCACCCACCAGACAGAGTTGAAGCCCGCCTCGAAGTCAACGAAGATGACTGCCATGTATATACTTGCAGTTGTTGGAGCAGATTTCATTGGTGATTTCATTCTTAATTGCAGCTATGGTATTGCTTTCTCTCTTGAAACCGTATTGGTGTTGGTGTAAAGGTGTGCCTTCATCAACACTTTCTTCGATCTTCAATTTAATTGTGTGTTCAGGGAGTTTTCCCATTTCTGCCAGAAGGGTTAGCGGTCTGTACACTTTTGGAACCGTTAATTCCTTGTTTGTTGACTTAAGTATTGTGCAAAGCAGTCCTACTTTCCGGGAGTTAGGGAAGTACGCTGTAATTAAGCAATCTTGAAATATTCTTGTCATGATTGGTATTAGTGAATTGCTTGTTTTTGTTATCATTAGGGCATGAATTTATCCACTCCATGTGGATTTGACTCCAACTTTGTTTGGTTTTATTTGATAGATGGCAGTTGTAACATCATTTCGGTTATTTTTGTATCCACTTCTTTGGCGTTCCCTTCTGCTCTTGTCTTAATAGCTCGGTGTGTCTCATCTTCGGTGGTGTGTTTTCGCTCGGGATTAGTGTATTTAATATTTTACTCAGAGTATTTTCAATTAGGCTTTGCTTTTGCTTGTGGTGATTTCATTGGAGCAATACAGCGGCAGGATACGAAGTGTTTTGCTTGGCAGTTTGCAGACTCATAAGGGACAAAATATTTTTGTAAGGGGTGATTGCAAACCATGAAATTAAGCTGTAACGTTGGCAGCAGGAAGTAAAAGGCTTTTATATTAGTGGCAAAGATGGAATAATTGTCTGGAATGCCACACCAGAATTCTAGAGAACCAGCTAGAAATGTTCTGAAAAAATAAAAATAAAATGTTTGCCGGCACCGAGGATCAAACACGCATGGAAGGCAAGAGCGGATCTACCGAGCCAATGTGTCAGGTGTAGTGGCGATGTATGGAGTATCGCCACATTACTCCCCCCTGTGGGAAGAGAGAGCGTTGGCTGCGAAACGGTCTGGAGGACGGATGGTGTGACCAGAGCGAGTAGAAACCGTAGGACCTGCTGTCAATGAAGGAGGAAGGCCTGGTGGTGAAAATAGAGGTGGCGCCGAATGAGTAGACGGTGGAAGAAACGGTGCTGGCGTAGAGGCTAGAGGCGGAGAGTCGTCCTGAGGAGGTTGGGCTGACTTGAGACGGTCAATGGAGACAGTCGAAGGCTTACCATTGATATGGAGCGTATAGGTCTTTTGGTCATGGCTGAGGACATGATATGGTCCCGTGTACAGTGGCTGGCCGCACGGCATCTTGGCAAAAAAAGATGTGAGATGATATGACTAAATCTTTGTGGATAAAGACTTGCCGACGGGTGATTTGGCTTAACATAGGGGTCGGCCGTAGCTGAGCCATGTAGTCATGCAGCTGAGGGACGAGATCCGTTGAGTACAAGTGTTGAACGGAGAGGACGAAGAAGTCCTTGGGAAGACACAGTTGCGCCCCGAAGAGAAGTTCAGCGGGCGTTGTCTGCAGGTTGGCTCTTCAGGTTGTGCAGATGCCGAGAAGAACTGTAGGTAGGGTGTCTATCCATGTGTCAGAAGAATAGCACATAAGAGCTGCTTTTGAGAACACGGTGCAGTCGTTCGACAAGTCCATTGGCTTGGGGATGGTAGCACATCATGTGGTGTAGCATTGTTCCCAGAGTGGCACAAAGACACTGGAAAAGAGAGGACACGAACTGATGGCCGCGGTCACAGGTGATGTTTTTAGGACAGCCGCAGTGAGCGACCCATCCAAGAAGAAAGGCGCAGCAGACGCTGTCTGCGGTGATATCTACGAGGGGTTCTGCAACTGGCCAGCAAGAGAACCGGTCAACCATGGTGAGGAGGTAGTGGTAGCCTGCGCTTGGCGGGAGAGGTCCCACGATGTCAATGTGTACGTTTGGTTGCGATGCACGGAGTATTGCCACACTGGAGCGAGACAACAGCGAAGTCAGGCGGAGCAGGGGTGGTTATGGATTCTAACCTGGAGAGGCAGTCCCCAATGACGTTGTCCAGTCCAGAGATGTGTCTCACCTCCTTGGTGAATTGTGAGAAGAACTCCAGATGATTAAATTGCCGTGGTGAGCAAGTGTCGGTGTTCCTGGTGTGTTGGCCAAAGGCGTAGGACAGGGGTTTATGGTTGATCGAAGTCCCTGGCTTCTATCAGCTTCACTGCTTGGTAGGCAGCGTAGAGTTCATGGTCATAGGCACTCCACTTCTGCTGGGAAGGGGTCAGCTTGCATGAGAATAAACCAAGTGGTTGTCAGGAGTTACCAGAAAGTTGCTGTAGCACAGCGTCGATTTCAGTTTGGCTGGCATCTACAACGAGAGCCAGTGGTGCTGAACTGATTGGATGCAAGAGGGTTGCAGCCTGGGCAAGTCCAGCTTTACACTCTTTGAAACTCTGTTGAAGTTCTGGTGTCCGCGAAATTAGAGTGGAGCTCTTGACTTTGGGCATTTGAAGGAGTGCGCTGAGTAGAGCATGGGCAGATGCGGCATATGGAATGTGCTGGCGGTAGAAGTTCAGAATTCCCAGGAATCTTCACAGGTCTGGAATGGTCTTGGGTGGTGAGAATTTGTTGAGAGTAGCTACTTTGTCAGGCAAGGGCGAGCAGCCGTCAGTGCTGACATGGAAGCCCAAAAATGTAACCTTGGGAGATCCGAAGACACACATAGCTGAGTTGATGACGACACTGTAGTAGGAGAGGCACTGGAATAGGATCCAGAGATGCTGAAGATGATCTTTCTTCGAGTGAGAAAATACCAAGACATTATCCAGATAAGGAAAGCAGAAAATGAAGCCTTCGAGAGCTACTGTCTCCATCGACCGTCTCAAGCCAGCCCAACCTCCTCAGGACGACTCTCCGCCTCTAGCCTCTACGCCAGCACCGTTTCTTCCACCGTCTACTCATTCGGCGCCGCCTCTATTTTCACCACCAGGCCTTCCTCCTTCATTGACAGCAGGTCCTACGGTTTCTACTCGCTCTGGTCACACCTTCCGTCTTCCGGACCATTTCGCAACCAACGCTCTCTCTTCCCACAGGGGGGAGTAGTGTGGCAATACTCCATATATCGTCACTACACCTGATGCATTGGCTCGGTGGATCGGCTCTTGCCTCCCATGCGAGCGGCCCATGTTTGATTTTCGGTGCCGGCAAATATTTTTTTCGATTTTTTGGAACATTTCTAGATGGTTCTCTAGAATTCTGGTGTGGCATTCCAGACAATTCTTCCATCTTTGCCACCAATATAAAAGCCTTTTCATTCCACGCTGCCTCTGCTACAGCTTAATTTCATGGTTTGCAAAGGTCTTACTTGGAATCATTAATAAATGCTGAGACTAGGGCAAATTACTCCTTAGGTGGTGACCTGTTCAGATTCAGTAAGGGGAAGGCAACTTGAGGTGCGATTGCAGGGATTAGAAAACTGGGTGAAAGGAATCTAGTGTGTCATCAGGACATGATTTTCATGTTTTGTTGATTTTGAAAAGGTGTTTGATGGATTGAATTGGGGAAATATAATTACGATTTGTACTCACAAAAATAAGAGATAAAATACTGTTACAAAACTTATGCATGACCCTGAGGGCACAGGTGAGGTTAGCTGATGGAGAGTCAGGGTGGGCAGTTACTGGTTGCTGGTTAAGACTAGGCTGCCCATTGTTGCCTTTGCTTTTTAATATTCATGCCAGGGAAATGGTAAATGAGGGATGGGAGGAGCTAGGTACATTGGAATATAAGTAGGAGGACAGCTGATAAAGTTGGTTAGGTTCATGGATGACCAGGCATTGGCTATTTGATCATCCAAGGGATTGTAAGCTTACTTAAGCTTACTTTGATGCATTACAAATTAAGTGTGGGAAATTTGGAATTAAGATTTATCATATAAAAAGCAAAGGTAATGTGATTTTCTAGGCCGAATAAAGCAGGTTTAGCAATATAAGTAAGAGGCCACAAACTGGAGCAATTGGATAGTAGTACAATGGAGGACAATGGGCATAGCAGCAGAAACATTAGAAGGAAAATTGCTAGCAAAATGAGCACTCGGCAATAGGAGGAAGCTGATGATGGGGACCTTACTTAACGATATGTGTAAAGAAAAGGTTGGGGAAGTTTAGTATGGAGTTTGGCATTATTTGGTGTAGAAACACTAACTCTGAGAAAGGGAGACTAGAATAGACTGCAGGCATTCGAGATGTGGGTTAGGAGTAGGATGGAAAGTGCAGTGGGTAGATAGGAAGACAAACTATGAAGTGCTTCGTATGGTGGGTTGGAAGAGGAAACTTCTGGAGGAGATTAGGAGGCAGAGTAGGTGGTTGGAGCTGGTAATGAGAGGTGCTAAAGGCGATGATAGAGGGGAGGATGTTGGGGAAGTGAGGAAGAGAGGAAGGCTTTATGGATGGGATGAAGAGAGCTAGACTGAGATGAAGAGATAAATTGTGGTTGGAGATAGGGCTCCTCTCATCTAGATGATTTTTACTCACTTCCATTTGGACCTCTCTTGGTCCTTGCTCTTGGTTGCTTTTGGTCAAGCTTAGAAATTGAACATTTTTTGACTTTGAGGAATAGTCAATGTTATCAGCTTCTAGATAGAGAATTAATTTGCAATTTAAGTTGTAAAGAATGCCATCATACTTAAAATTTATGAACATTTATCTTACAGCTTTACGACTTCAGAAAGTTTTATAGTATTAATTGATCATTTGAGATTTCCATTTGGTGATTGCCAATTTTCCTATGTATACCCCATATCAGCTTGTATTGATCTGCATCTGCAACAGCAATTGTTTTGCACGTCGCTTATTTTTTATGTCAACTCAACCAGGGGATTCGAGTGCTGGGCATGAAACACAGCAGCTGTGCCGCAGCCATAGCTTCATGCAGCGCCGCACTGGGGGGTGCCGGCACCACTCTGGGGAGGCTAATGGACGCAGGGTGCTGACGACGACACAGTGGGGGACTGAGGATGAGGACTCAATGCATGAGAAGTATGTGTCGCTGTGTGTTAGTGGGGCCGGAGAAGCGATGTCCCCCCATCATCTTCAGCATCGAAGGGCACCGTGCCGGCGGGGCAGCAGTCACAAGCAGCCGAGAGGTGGAGGCAGGGGACAGGAGGCATCGGAGGAGGAGAGGAGTGGGGAGGAGGAAGGGGGAGACGAGGACAGCAGTGGGGCACAGCATGGGGGAATGCCACTGCCACACAGGTATGTATGTCCACCCATCGGTACTACTATGCGATAAGTTTACAGATTGCCGTTGAATCAACATGAAGCATAGGCCATAGAATTATGTAGTTACCTAAAAATATGTACAGTTCTGTTTGAAAAAATCGTACCGCCGAAAATTTTTAAGCCCCGAGTTTACAATGATGTGGCAACATGGCCGAACCATGCCCCCCTGAGAGGGGGAGCAACAACCTCTCCAAGTGGAACAATAGCCCTCCCTCCCCTTAGCTGCGGAAGTTTAAACAACCCACGGAAGGAAAATTTTGACCTGCAAAAATGGTTATTTCCGAGGGGAGAGGTAAGGTTTCTTTTCTTGTGATGTGTAAGAAGAAAAGGAAGATCTGCGGAGGAGCAATAAACTCTTTTGAGTGGAACAACTCACTTGCAGAGAGGGAACCTCCACCCGAAGGATGATTTTGACCTGCTAAGGGATTTCTGAGGAGATTGGTTGGATTTCGGACTCCCATTTGGTTAGGCGTGAGCGAGAATGAGTAGATGAATGATCGGTCTGTCGGCCAAAGTCACCCGATCTCTCTCGTAATAGAAAGCTACCATGTAGAAGCCAAGACTCAAATATCCATTGAAAGTCTCCATCAGAGTACGGGGAATAATCCCGCTGCAAATGACATATCTTCCATTATTTTTTCTCTAGAAAAGGCTATTACATCGAATCGTCGCTCGCAGAGATCGACTCGTGTCGAAGAGAATTTATGAATTATTTCATTTAGATTTATTCAAATAATTCTATTACTTGAAAATATCATGACATTTGAGGTATTTCTGTTTGTTTCGACATTCTTTTATATGTTATAGGAAACATCTATGATGCTTAAGACAGATTTATAAAATATAAAACTCATAATGCAGCAGAAAGCATTTTGACGACATAAAAGTTTTTTTTCTTCACAGGAGCTAATTTATTGAAAGAGAAAGGAAAAGAAGCCTAAAACAGTCACTGTAGTGATATTAGATATGTAAATATGTTCCCACCTAATGTCAACATTTTCGTGCACATGACACTTATTTGATGCCATTTATTGCTCCATTTTGCAACACCTAGCTTTAGTGAAATGGCATGAAATTAAGCCTTAACTCTATGCTTTTAATAACGCTTATAATATTCTTAATTATTTTCGTTTGTCTGATGTATTGAATGACATGGCTCCCAGTATAGATTTTGGAAGGGCTTTGGAACTTCACATTCTTACAGCGAATATTTTCGTGAGAATGCAGGACTCAGAAAATTGGAGGGACGTGCGGATGGAAATAATGCAGGTATTGTACTGATACTATCGTTTTTGCGATAGTGACCATTTTGTTATTCAGTTTTGAACTTTAATTAAAAGCGAGTGTAATCCATGAACTGAAGATATCATATAATATAATATGAAGATCATTAAGCAGGCTGATATCTCGATTGTGCCCACCTTCCATTCTGGAATCCTATGAGTGCAGCCTTTTTTACTCCTTTCCTTAGTTTACAATTCATTACGGGGACAGTTCCTAAACAGAAAATGTTTGGAGAGAAGATAGAAGTGTGTTCGGCTTTTGCAATATTTTTTTCTCGCAAGGGAGCTGAATAATACCTAATGAATTGACGAATCCAAAATAAAGATCACTTTGCTCAATAACATCGATATCTCATTAGGCTTGCTTTATCCCCAATACTCTTTCAGTCCAAGTCTACGTCTGAAGGCAACAATATTCATATAATTTCGAGGAAAACACCTCATATCTTGACTATTTAAACTAAGTTTAGTCGATATCCATGATTGACTGAGTTTTGTCTCCTAATAATTTCAAACGCCTCTTACCTACGGCGATCGTATAAGGCCCCGTATCGTATGAGGTTTGTCTCCCTTTTGCTTCACCCCATTACTGAATTTCTTAATTCCCTTTCAGCCAGATTTTATCATGCACCATGCGCGATTAATTGAAAGAAAAACATTCGTAAAAGCAACTCCTACGATGTGCATTGTGGATTTTCTCCAAACTTAATTCCAGAAACAGTAAATGATTGCAAGGGAAAAAACTGAACCAATATAGGGTAAAATGACAAGAATTAATTATGGCATCTTGGAAATGATATGGACACGTTTTTATCATTATTTAAATTTACAAGCGTATTCATTAATGTTAAGAATTATCGCAATTTCGACTTATTTTTGTTGTCTCGTATTTGTGTGGAAGTGCATTCCCTTTTATATTTGAACTCCCGCGAATTGTTTTGAGTCATTTACTTCGTTTCGGACTTTCGTTCAATTTCTGCTTATGGCTGCTAATTCTTTCCGAAAGTAAGCCAGGAAACGCATCTTTCAGAAGTGCGCATGCAACTTTTTCTTTGGTCTAATTAGGTGCGTAGATAAGTGGTGTAGGTGGAAGTACAATACAGTAAAACCCCCATACAACGAATTTGTTGGGACCGGAAAAATGACTTCGATGTAGGGGTTTTTCGATGCATGGAGGTGGTGTGCTGGTTGCATCTCCACAGGGGCATCCAAGTGTTCCGCGTCCTATACGATGCAAGTCGAGTAAATATCTCAATCTTGCTTTATTCACTGTTAAAACCTTTCATAGAGTGATGATAAACAATTTTTATTATTTACCATCAAATATCGTGGCTATCACCGCGTTATTTTCAATCTGCGTATTTATAATTGAAATTATTGTTTTTCTCGTCAATTCTGCTCTACGCCTCATCGCTTACTTTAGTTACGGTCTGAAAGTAAAGGAGCGCCAAAATTAATGCCTAAGGATTACGTATTTTAAAGTGCTCCATAATTTTTCTGAGTATCTAGAAGATATTATTCTTAGAGTGCAATAATTTAAGTAGATATCAATTGGCAGTTTTATGCAGCAATTTTGCTTGAAAGAGCACATATTGCCATATAGACTTCCGAAATAAAATGCACTGTTGGAATCCCATTGAAATACCGGTAAATATCTATGTTCGTGACCAGAATATACTAGATATCGATAAACGACGATGGAAGTTAGGTGGGGCGAGTTAGTTACCACAAGTAAAAACGTGGCAGTCGGCAATGCACTGAGGTCACAATGGCAATCTCAGATGATAATGTATTGACGATGTCGTTAACGCATGTAAGAGGCTAACCCCTCTTTTTATGCGTCGAAGTTGAAGAAAAAATTTTGGGGCTTTTTTTCTCCTATTGCGAGGTGTTGCCGGCCTAACTTCAAAATTTCGGCCATTATCAAAGCCGTTTGCGATATTCTCTTATAATTTACGCGGCATTATTCACAGGCAGGTATGGACCTCGGAGGCAAGTATTCACTTGTAGCCTTAGCCCTACAATGCTTGCATTGTTTATTGTCCTTTGGAATGAGTGGAGTAATTGATATTCATTAAAACAAAACAAATCCGACCTCGCTACAATTCGTGTTTAGTTGGTAAGTGCGGACAGTCGCACCGAGCTCTGATTTATAATTCCGAATCCCCCCTCAATTTTCCTAATGCACAAGTCGTAGTCGCTGTAAGTCGTCTTTTAAAACGTGGTTAACTTTTACAAATTATATTTTGCTGTAAACGATGACGAGTGGGAATGCAAACACGTTAAATGCAAAATACCCAAGCGTCAGCCGCGTAACAAACGAACGATAAGGCGTAGATACGACATCAAAACTTGAAAAAATCAAATTTTGAAAGAAATCATAACTGTCAATGGAATTTAAAGCAATTATTATTTCAATATGGTCCAACAAAAATCTTCAATGAATGACAAAATAACAAAATTTCATGATTTACATAAAAACGGCTGACTTACTAGTGAGACTGGCGTCGCAGTACGGCAGCGCGCAAGCGCATGTCCTGTCACAGCTCGTAGTTTTTCCCTGAAAAGATCTTCTGTCCCTATTGGTATGGAATAGAGCAACCTTATCCTTCCTCAATCTTCTAATGCACGATTCTGGCACATCATGCCTTAGTCCGGCAGCGTGGTTTCCTACATCCTCAGCGTCTTTGAT
Organism: Pyrrhosoma nymphula; assembly: GCA_963573305.1. Taxonomy (NCBI): domain Eukaryota; kingdom Metazoa; phylum Arthropoda; class Insecta; order Odonata; family Coenagrionidae; genus Pyrrhosoma; species Pyrrhosoma nymphula. Next base: position 11,025,439 of record OY754327.1, read on the forward strand.
GACATAAAGCACTTTAATTTTTTCAACTACCGTGAAAGACCACAACTTTTTGCCCTTGTTCATTTTGGAACAACACTGACCTATGTTGATGCATGCACAAATGTTAATATTCACAGAATTCTCTCAGTTGAGCTTAAGGCAGGTGCATACAGTTGAGTCACTCAAAGTTGTCCGGTTACAGAAAATGAGAAAGTTAGGGGGGTGGAAAATTCCAGTGCTTGCACGTGTCGCGCGGCCAATCGCTGTCCCCCAATTGCATCCCACACCCTTGCCTTGTCATACAACAAGTTTTTAAAGTTACTAGGCAACTGTGTCCCCCGTAAACAAGTGAGTGAATTATACCCTCCCCTTGACTCACGCTAAGCACCAAGGTCACTCACGATACGAGCAGCGTGGCTGTAGGCGAGCGATAGAGTGGCAACGCTGAGTTTTATGTTCCTAATGTTTGACATGGAACACACTCGAACCCAGCCATGATAGACGTGAGCGGCATAGGTGCTGCTCGCCGCCAATCCCAGATATTAATTTTTTCTTGTGGCGTTCTACTCATTCGGTGGCAAAATGTCGGCCGAGATCGTTCTGTCTCCTGACAGTATGTAATGCCATTTCTGATTCTGAACTTATCTTAGGTCGAATCACTGCTCATTTTGTGGGCACTACCGCCCTGCGGCGATACTGCTCTGCCGCCCGCCGCTCATATCGTGACCGAGGCTCGAAGGCTGGCAGATAAAAAATTCGTATCAGAGGCGCACCCTCATTTTCGGCTGCGATTTCTGGGAAAAAAGGTTCCTCAAGCAATCGAGCAAATATTAGGGCGATCTCGAGGAAACGCACTACTTGCCGGTTAACAGACCACATCCATCAAGGTTAAGACGGGAATAGCAATATTTGGATAGAGTGGAGAGGTTACTCCAGATTTTCCTTTGGAATGGGGAAAGAGTAGATAAAAATTCGCTCTCATTGGTTGAACACCAACCAATTAAGTTTTGAATACTTCGCCCTCCTAACAAGGGGAGTGTCCGATAAACGGGTCGCAGATCTTGATGAAAATTCGTGTGCATATAGAACTCCGAATGCTTTTCACGAATCACCCCACATATGGGTGTATACATCCAATAGTTTAAACAAAAAAGGTGTTTAAACATTTATAGATGTTATAAAAACCCTATTTATCAGCCTCCGGCATCAAGGGTGGTGTGGTCCATTGATCAGCATACGGGGCTGCGGTGCAGAGGGTTCGATTCCCGTCGGCGACAAGTTTTTCATGCTTATTTTCTTTGTTTTTCCTTCGTGGAATTCTATGTTAAAATCTAATTTTTACTTTTCTATTCAAAGTTTTTTTTTAACGAGTGGAAATATTTTTTTTCGCGAATACCATAAGGCTTATTTTTTTCCTTCCCGCGAAGTCAACGTAATTTCTTTGTTTCCCCATTCTTTCACCACGCAAACTTGATTTGTTCCTTCATTTGCAAGACCTGTTGATATCATAACAATACAATAATGAAAATTTTCTGCAAGTGGTCACTCTCGCCATTTATAACACGTGCCTTTCTCGACGAGCCTTATTACAATGTATTTATTTGTAGGTATGTTATTAGATTGTGAAATGGTGATTCGATTACAAAAATTAGTAGATAAGCCGATCACATTTTACCCTCCTTTTTTCAATGCACGACAAAACAGGAAAATGGTGATCTTTGATCGTGGGTCTTATAAATAATGATGTAACAATTTAGACTATTGTCTTACGACAATTACGTATTATAGACAAAAAAATTACGTTGACTTCGAGGGAAAGATAAAAAATAAGCCCTATGGTATTCGCGAAATAAAATGTTTCCACTCGTTAAAAAAAAACTTTGAATAGAAAAGTAAAAATTATATGTCAAAATAGAATTCCACAAAAGAAAAACAAAGAAAATAAACATGAAAAAATAAATCGCGGACGAGAATGAACACGGTCCTTACAGGCAGGTGGACGGCCTTAGGATAACATGCCACCTGCCTCTACCAGAATAAAATCCGATACCGAAAGGTAATTTGAAACCATTTTAGAGGAAAACATGGAGCTCCTCCCATTCATGGGGTCCCGGGGATATAACCCAATACGGAAAAGTAATCTGATACGATTTAAAAAGGGAAAGTTGAGCTCCATCCTCACCACCTGCACCTTCGCAAATGAGGTGGGGTGGATGAGTGAGTGGGGTGGATGAGTAATGCACCAAGAAGGGAGGGGGGGAATACCAGTCAGTGCCAGCCAGCCGTAACCCAATACAGAAAGATACTCTGAAAAGAACAGATCGATGCAGTAGCTTCGAATAAGCTACCATAATTGGCTACCAACCGTATTCTCTAACTCGCGGGAGCTTTCTCAAGAACGTAATAGGTAGTGGAGAGAGGTTTGGCGAAAGGCGGGTATGTGAACATTTTTAAACCAAATCCGCGGAAACTTCATTTCTGGTGACGTCATTCTTAGAACCAATGGGAAAGCTCGTCTCAATGTTTTTCCGTGGATGAAACTGGTGAAACCTGAAAAAGCAGTTTTAGACGGTGAAGATGTTCGTGCATCGTGTTTAGCGAAAAATTCCACGCATTAAAAATCATGCGAGCAAAATTCTAAAATGTTTTATTTTTGCTCACATAATCTCTGGAATACGAACGCACGACTTCCATCTTGGCTGTTTTGATCAATTGAAATAAGATTTTTCGTAAATATATTCGGGAATTAGGGTTCATGTCGATGATATGATTCAATATTATTCGTGCTATTTGCTTTCGTCAATTACTAGCTGCTTCAAATCATTTAAATAATATACGAAGATGAAGCTTTCAAAAGAAATGCGAAGGTGATACACGCTACCACGGCCCACTAAGTATCCCATTATGGGCTGGAATCACGTTACTTACCGAAGGTAAATATGGCTTTCCGTCACTCCAGTTAATATCTTTTTTGTGAAAAATCCTGCAAATGGCGAAAATGACAAAGTAACACAGTGAAAGTGCAAGGAATCCACATTTAGTAAATGTAAGAAACATACCCGTGCGTTGGATAATTATAGATAGATAAGCGTTATAAAATGACCAATATTTAAGGAGGGTATTCGGAGGCCGTGCTTCGTGAGGCTACCGTGGGAGGTTATTGGGGCTACGGAAGTAGCTTCGTGACATTTACAGAATACGGGTGGGAGCCTAATAAGCTACCAGTAGCTTCTGCTTGCACTTTCTCCAGTAGCTTCCATGATAGAGAATACCGATGGGAGCAAGTAGCTTATTGAAGCATCTTTCCACCAGAAAGCTCCGATGCTTCGAGTCAGAGAATAGGCCCTCAGAAATCTCAGATTACCTTTCTGTATTGGGTTACGGCTGGCACTGATATTCCTCCCTCCCCTCTTGGTGCATTACTCATCCACCCAACTATCACCCGGCTCAGCTAACGCGGAGCGGAGCTTTGGCTTCCCTTGCATGTATCTTATTGTGGGAACCGTCAGGGTTGACGGTTCCCACCATAAGAAACGTGTAAACGAGCCTTCACGGAGCCAGAGCGTCAAGTTTCCTTCATGCCCTCTGCTCTGTAGGTCTCGGATGGGAACATTTTCGAAGCCCGGAGTGGAAGAGTTAAGACGCGGTACTCTCCGCTGCGGTTCTACTTCCTGCTTATTACGTAAATGTCTATGGAAAAATTACCTATAAATGAAGAATGCTATGTTTTTGTCTCAATAATTCGTTCTAGAGGGGCACTTTTCATGTTTTGGGCTCAAGCGCAGACTTCGTTGTACGGAGTTTTCGTAGTTAGAGAGGTTCGTTACGGGAGGTTTTTTGTGTGCATTGTCCATTGGAAGGGTCCGGGACTGGGCCAATGACTTCGAAATAGGGAGTTTTCCTTAAAATTTCGCTGTATGGGTGTTCGTTGTATGGGGGTTTTACTGTACTAAGTTTGCTACAAGAATGTGTGATATTCACAATAAAAGAACAATAGTTTGGATGAGGGATTTAAAACTGGATCACTCTATTTCGCTCTGTAGTAACCCATAATGTCGGGCTCAAATTTTAGCGCACACCTATCATCACAAAGTATTCAGGGAAAGAAAATTTCAGGGGCGATGTATTTATGCGCAAACTATTACTAATTAATGTTTTCATTTTAAAATACCTAGTGAGCTTTCTAGTGTATCCAATATCATATCGAGTTCTTTCGCTATGCTTGGAACTATGTATATGACTGCCCTTATTTGATTTTCCATTTTTTTTTTAATATATTTTTTTCTCTAAAGCCATATTCACTTAAAATATCTTCGGATTAAAGTAGCTTGATGCTATTTTATTCCAATATTGGAATGCCTTGTTGTATGCAATTATGGAATGCCTTGTAATACATTGTTGAAATTAACCACGATAGTTTAGACTATGACTCTGCTAAAATCAAAGATATTTCCAAGCATATATGTACACACAAGTGTACGAGGGTTTAATTTAAAACAGCACGCTATATTTATTTAAACTTCATTCGCTTAGGTGAATCGTAATAGTGAACTTAAATAAAAATCAACTCAAACAAGTACAATTTCACCCCATGAAAACGGTAAAAATTCACTTAAATGGGGTTCTTCAAAGTAATGCATTAAGTTGTCATTACCCACTAAAACCTTAGTTGTTTACGTAATAGCTAATCTTCAACAATTATGAAGGCAGTAAAATTGTTTCTGCATCATTTCAATGGAGACCGATATATTTACGATGAGAGAACTATCGTCTATTATATCCTTCAGTTGCTGATTATTTCCCATTATGAATTGAATGTATTTTAATTGCTACTGGGGGGTTATTTTGTAATCTCACTGTAGTGAGAATACGTCATAAAATCTCACTTTTTCGTAGTACAACTCCCTCACCCAGGCGGCGTGACCATCTTCGGATCTCAATCAGTGAACTGCCGGTCATGTGCTGGTCTTTTAGACGATTCATCCGCTCTGATCCGTATCTTTCAACTCTTGATCCGTTTCATTATCTCCGCCTGCCATTAGTTCCATCTCACCTGTCATAAAGAACGTTACATGGAGCCACCATCGTTTCCACTTGAAGCTTGAGTTGGAAAATAAACAAGGGCGCGATAGATACAAACAATTTTAAATCGTATTGTTGTAATTTGCTAAACGCCAAGAACTTCAGCATTTTCAATTCCAATATATTGGGCACTTGAAGGTATGCTTTGTTTGAAATGCTTATGTTATTATTAGCTTGAATTATCTGTTTATATATTTCGTATCAATATTTCCCAAACAATGTTGCTGATACCTTTGTTTTCGTGTGCCTATCCGCCAGTGTATGGAGAATGGAATTCAGTTATTTATACCATAATTTTGACAAAAATTGCCTTAAAATCTACGTTCTTGGAAGATATTTCCTGTGCTTGTGAATCGAACACTAATTAGATGCACTTAATTTTTTTTAAATATTGTGTGATCGCTTACATGTTGCTTGTAGTTTTCACTGTATTTAGATTTTCGTGGTATGTACAGTGTAAGATATCTTCCGTAAGATGTTGATCAATCTGGGTATTCGCTAGTCTCGGCATATTTTATTTGATATAAGGTAATTGAAGCTTCGACAATTCACGAACCGTTCGTGAGCCGATCATTAAGAGAGGGAAACGGATCTCCCGCCTTTCCACTAAGAGTCACTAAAAAGGTGAGATTACAAAATAACCCCCCTGGCCACAGGATAACATTATAATATACGATAGAATAATTTCATACTCTGTAATTCAATTGGCCAGCACAAAGGCATGTTTCCCATCGCTTATTCCTACTTATAGGGAAGACGAACACTACAAAAATCTTGGTTATAATTTTAGAATTAGGGTCGAATTAAAAAGAGCACACCACTTTCGTGTATCGTAATGGTAAGCTTAAGTAAAAATCAATAACAGGTCCAATGCCGCCCTGTGAAACATCACGTAAATGGGGCCTTCTTCAGGGAAATTAATTCATAAACTTTTCATTACCCACAACAACATCAGGTGTTTACTAAATAGCCAATCCTCAACAATTATAAAGGTAGTAAAATTATTTCTGTATCATTTCAACTGAGACTGATGATAACATTTTTCTATACCCATCTCTCGCTTACATTTACCTTCGCATCAATGCCACTACAAACTTTAAGAACAGTCATTGGGAGCTCCCAGGTCATTACTGCCAGTTGAATAAGAAATCACAGAGTAGAATAACATGTATTACAATAATGATAGTTCTCGACCTAAGGACTACTTGTACTTGCATGTCAAAACAGCCAGTCACAAAAATACAAATATCAACATGAGATATACGACTCGCCAATAGCTAATAAGGTTCACTACTATCACAAAATTGGTACAGGGAAAGAGGAAAATCCATACATTATTTAATACTTGGGATCGCAGGCATTATTTACTTAAATAACTTTGGAAATGTAATGTTAAAATCTTATTACAGCAGAAGACTCACATTAGCATTCACCGCTCCTCCATAATATTATCGTAAGTCATTTTATATAATATGTAGAATATATAGCTTCGAGCTTGTAAATTAAAAGTTAGCTTAAAATTGGAGATGGGACATTCGAATGGTCGAATCCTCCAATACCTCGAATAGTGAGCTATTTGCACTATTCGATATTCGAGGACACTAAGTAATAATTTCATCATCTTGAATACATTACACAAATCGACTATGCTTCTCAAATTCGTGGGCATCGGTTGGGTTACATGTTACAAAGCATTTGGGCTAGCAGCTTTGGTTGGTACCAATTCATTAATTAATATTTCAAACCAAACTTCTTATTTAAGTTAAGCATGGAAATATTAATCCATAAAAACTTCATGAGAATTACATGAAAAAGCAAATGATCAAACGCTCGCGAGATTGGCTGTTCCTTCTTTTGACTTCTCGTTGCATGACTACACTTACATTTTATAAGTTTAATTTTGAAATATTTGTGCATTCTTCATTTAATTTCAGGTTTGTGATTAACATAGTAAAATACTAATAATAATAAAATCTTCCACATGCTTATAATAAGAAACAAAAGAATCATGGTGTTGCATGCGTGCAAGTTTGCCATGGTTAGTTGTGTAAGGATTGAGGAGAAGAAGCATATAAGCCATCGTAAAACATACATTCGTTTTTAATCCTCTAATGATCATTTAAACTTATTAGGTTAGAATGACCAGCAAAGTGTGGCAACATTTTCACATTTGTGAACAGGACGAGAAATTTGCAGTTTGCAATTTTTGCAGTGTGAAGATATCGCGTGGTGCGTCACGTACCACTTCAGGCTTAAAAAACCATTTGAAAAGGCACAAAGATGACATTATGCAGCTGATTGACAAAGGTTACCCTGAGACCCATGATGACAGCAATTCTGAAGTATGTCATCTACTCAGTGCTCTTTGCCGTCGTCATCAGCAAGTGCAGCATCATCTCCACCAGGGAAAATTAAAAAACATCATCATCCTTCAAGACAATTAACCTTGCCGAGTTTCATGGATAAGAAGGGGAAGTTCAGGCCAGGGGACAAGAGGCAAGAAAAAATAACAAGGGTAATAGCTGAAATGATATGCACTGACTGCCATCCATTCCAAATAGTAGAAAATCCAGGGTTTAAGGCCCTTATTTTACATTTGGAACCAAGGTATGTCATCCCCTCTAGGAAGCACATATCCACCGTAGTGATATGTACCAAGTACCAAGTATGTACCTATGTACCAAGAATTGGGTATTTTCCAAAATTTTAAATTTAAGTAAACGGGTCTTTATATGTTACTTTAACTCAAACAAGTTTGAGGAGTGAAACTAGTTTTAAAATTGATTCAATATTAATTGAGATATTTAAGATAAAAATAGTCGAAATTTCAAATTTTTTTACGCGACTGCGAAACGAAATCTGATTGGCTTGACGTCATTTTCACTGAGCGATAGACAGCTGTGAGGGAGAAAGTGAAGGACTGTAGAAGAGACCGTATATTTAAAGAGTTTTCATTGAAAACAAAGGCTATGGCGTGCAATGGTTTTATTAAAACCACATAAGATACTTTACCCAAAGTATATATGTTTATGGTAGGCGTTTTTATGAAGAAGGACGAGCGATTTACTGGTTCCGATATTCGTGGAGCTTAAGTCCAAAAACTGTAAGCATAAAGTTTGCTTGTAAAATCGTCATTGCTGTTGTTTATCATTTTAATGCATATTATATGTATTTGGTGTATGAGCTTAATTAATTGTTTTTCCAATACACTCATAATCATTATAATACTTCTTCTTTGTTTCTCCAAGTCCATACCAGTCCATGCAACAGTAAACAAACAGTACCTTAGTAACATATCAACATAACACAGTACTTGCCAAATATTTACGCTGCAAATACTTAACACACTTAAGACGTTAATTTGTGATTGTTTGTAGAGATTTCTATAAGTGGCTTCTCTGCTATAGAAATGTCTAAAAATAGATTCTCATCTCCTAATGTCTATTCAAAGTAAAATTTAAGTTTTGCTTTATTATAAAGATTCTCTTGAGAGTTATGGTGGTAATGCTATAGGATACGTCTAAGTGAAGAGAGATATACCACTGTGAACAGTCATTGCAAGAATATGTCCAGAACACAAAGTGCGAAGTAAAGCATACATGGTGCAGGTGGATATTGAGGAATCCAAGGAAGACATTTCAAACATTCAATGTCGGGATTGCGTGAATGCATTTCTTGTTTGGTGTTTTCACCGATGTATTTGTACATTGTGGCACAAAACACCATCTACATATGCCATTTAAAGTCACATAAAACACAGAAAAACGTCCAAAACTAATTTCACCGCACCAGTTTCCACCGTAAGCATATGAAAACGCCTGGGTCTAAATGTAAACAGCAAAAATGACATCACAGGTCATTCGGTTGTTTTCGGAGTGTGCTCAGGAGGATTCGTAACCTTCGACTTTCTTTAGCTTTTAAAACCGAAATTCATACAATTTGATTAGAAAACTTTTAGCCAATGCAATAAGTTCAAGTAACAGAATCAGAATATCGGTAGTTTGAAGTACGTGGAAAATACCCAATTGTATTCCAAGGTGAAAAATGTACTTGCTGATGCGGAATATGTCTCTATCACCTTGGATTTATGGACATCTACCGCTAACAATGACTACATGAGCTTGACATTGCACTTCGTGTCATCAGATTTTCAGCAAAGTGGCTCCATTTTTGGAACTAAGCCATTCCAAAACCTTCGTAATTTTGTACATCAGGCATTGGAAAATTGGGATCTAGCGGACAAAGTGTTCACTGTTGTGAGAGACAATGCGAGAAACATTACAGCGGCTCTGGAAAATTCACGATATTTACATGTGCCATGTTTAGCCCATACATTGCATTTGGTAATCTGAAATGGGCTTCTAAATTCCAGTGAAGTGTCGACTCTGGCAGGTGTTTCTCGTCAGATAGTTGGGCATTTCAAACACTCCTCTTATGCAACAAAAGTGCTCAACAAACAATGGGTATTAAGTCACACAGGTTAGTTCAAGATGAGCCAACGAGATGAAATTCCGCACTGCACATGCTGGCTCGCTTGAAAGAGCAACGACAGGCCATAGTTCTGGCAGCTTCGGAAACTCACTTGCAAATGGAACTGACATGCCACCAGTGGGACCTTCTTGACGGTGTAGTAGAAATTTTGAATACTTTCAAGCATGCTACACTAGCTGTGAGCTCACCATCTGTAACCATTTCAGAGGTCCTCCCAATGGTTAATAGTACATCAGAACATCTGCAGAGACCACCACCCAGTTCGACAGGGCTTGTTAACACAAAGAAAGATTTAGCCTTCTCTCTCTCAAAATGGTACAAGAATATAGAAGAAAATTGTATTTATGCATTAGCTACCCTACTTGATCCTCTCCTAAAGGGCAGCGTTTTCAAGAGGCGGTAAAACCTTGATATGGCAAGAATTACTTTGGTGGAGGAGGTTCACTTGGTGAAAGGGGAGCAACAGAAAGAGACACTTCCAGAGGAGTCCACGGTAAGCAGTTAATAACATATTTTATTGACTATTTAATCTTTCGGGATTCATTCCGCGATGTTTAAAATTGCAATAAACAATATTTCGTTGGTCCTCCTGCCAGCTTCATCAGGTTAACTGAACTGATTCTTTACTCTCGCTCATCTTTATATATAAGTGAGGAATCCCATTGTTGCCGGAATTTAAATTTGAAAAATTCGTTTGAGCTTTCTACTTAACGTGTAACCTTCTTCTCGGTTGACGTTCTCTGGTCTCTTCGCAATTTCTATAGCCTCCCTGATTAATCTTGAGTAATATCGTACCTCCCTTGATATTAATTTTGTCTCCTCAAAGTTGAAATTATGAGTGGGGCCGCGGAGATGGTATTCGGCTATTGCAGAAATGCGGTAATTATTATTTTAAATTGCCCGTTGATGCTCTTGGAGGCGTATTTTTAGGGCTCTGCATGTCTGGCCTACATATGGATGTCCACAGCTGCATAAAACTTCATATACTCCTCCGTAGAGGTTCCGGGGAAGCGGTTCTTTGGCTTTCAGAAGTACGTCCCCTGTCTTCGTCACGCATGTGAATCTGCTAACTACATTGTATTTCAATAGAATTCTGGAGATTTTCTCCGTAGTTCCAGACACATAAGGGAGAGTGGCATATGCCTTTGGCTTCTCTCTGTTTTCTGTCGGGTCAGTGGGATTTTCATTTCGGACCACGAGAGAATTTCTTTCTTCTTTCCGTGCAGTTTTCAAGATGTAGTCATGGCGGAAACCATTTTTCTCAAATGCCGGCAATGGGAGTCCTCACTTAAATATAAAGACGAGCGAGACTAAAGAATCAGTTCAGTTAACCTGATGAAGCTGGCAGGAGGGCCAGCGAAATATTGTTTATTGAAATTTTAAACATCACAGAATGAATCCCGAAAGATTAAATAGTCAAAACTACATACATCCGCGGAAGCCTACGAGCTAACATATTTTATTGCTTGGAATTTTCACTATTTCATTTACCTTTTTCTTGTAACACATTGGTTAGTGAAAATTGCAGTACACTTCATCAATAGATCTCTAATACTTACAACTGATGACACTTTAAACAAGCTTTTACATGTTTTCAAAGGTTGGCAGCAACTTAAATGAAGGAGCTGCTTGCAACAAGAAAATTCATGGGATGTGGGCTTTCTACTCTGAGCTTATGTCCACCAATACATCAATTCAACAATAGAAGGGGAAGACAGCTGAAGAAGAGGTGGAACAATACTTAGAGGAACCACTTCTTTTGCCAGATTCAAGCATATTTGAATATTGGAAGAACTGTGCCAAATTTCCACATTTACGGAAACTGGCTAAAAATTATTTGAGTGAACCACCTGCCACAGTGTTTTCCAAAAGACTATTTAGCACAGCAGGGATAATTTGCGATAAAAAAAGAAATATACTGGACCCAGACAGGGTGAAAATGTTAGTTTTTTTAACAAAAACTAACTTAAAATAATGTTGTTCGTTTTTGAAGTACCTTATTGCCAAAGGCAATTTGTGTTTTTTTTAGTCCCTAATTAGCAAAGTTCAATTTCTGTTTTTTGGAGTTAGTACATACCTTATTTGCAAAGTGCAATTTGTGCTTTTATAAGGTAGTACATTTGTTATTATTATTATTTATTTGGGAACAGCAATTTGTTTTTAGAAGATAGTAAAATTGTTATTACATATTATTATTTATTTGGGAACAGCAATTTGTTTTTAGAAGTTAGTACATTTGTTATTACATATTATTATTTATTTGGGAACAGCAATTTGTTTTTAGAACTTAGTACATTTGTTATTACATATTATTATTTATTTGGGAACAGCAATTTGTTTTTAGAACTTAGTACATTTGTTATTACATATTATTATTTATTTGGGAAGTGCAATTTGTGTTTTTAGAAGTTAGTAGGCACAATGAAAAGAAGTTAGTAGGTACCTTATTTGGGAGGTGCAATTTCTATTTTTAGGAGTTAGTACATATGTACCTTATTTGCGAAGTGCAGTTTGTGTTTTTATAAGTTAGTAACTTATTCGCCAAGTGCAATTTGTATTTTTAGAAGTTAATACATACCTTATTTCCAAAGAGAAATTTGTGTTTTTAGTACTAGGTACTTTATTTTCAAAGTGCCAAGTTACTTATAAAGTGCCAATAAAAAATTGTTCATGCTTATAAATCTGGATAAATAGTGCAATTTATTAATTGGAGTTGGTTTTTTTTACATTGATTGAATTATTTTGACGGCTGTGCTCCAACCGATTTGTGACCAACTATGTATAAATATGTAAATGTAATGTCAAGAGCATTGTTTCTTTTTAGAACCTTCAATACTTTAGAATTTTAATAAATTCTGTTCAGTTAATTTTACAATTTAGTTTTTTTGTAACTTTTGTAAATAGGTTCTCAGAAATAGTAGATCTATGCTATTTTTTTATTTGAATTGTCATTTGTATTTAAAATTGGTGAAAAAACACCTGTGTAGTATTCAATATTCAATTGCGATATTCGAAAAAATATTACATATTCAAACTATATTCGAATTCGAGAAAAATACTATTCGACCCATCTCTACTTATGATACATAAAAAAGTATTACATTTATAATTTTATCTATTTAAGAGGTAAAATAATTCATAGATTATATGAGGGAATGAATATTTCATCGAAGCTAGAATGCCAGGTTGCTTCTCATTGGCTGCTGAAATTTCAAATGACCATTCTGAAAATTTTTCATACCGGAAGAGGTGGGCAAAGACAACATCGTCACTAACACTAGTTTTCTTGAGCTATTTATTGCCCAGCTCGATTCAGAATACGGACTTGGGCTATAATGAGGTGTGGAATAGCTCGATCGTGGAATAGCGCGCCCCATTTCAGAATAGGCCTCTTGGAGGGACCAAACATTTGGCAGTGTGTCCAGACTCAAATTGGCAGAGTCAAATGTGAACTTATCGCTCTCGAAGATTCGATTCAATCCATGATTTTGATTATGCTATTGGTGGTGGCTGTAAAGTTTAAATGAAAGCAACGCAAGGGTTTTGTCTGCTGAGGATGTATGTGACTCGGATTTTCAAGGATTCGGATTCAAGGTGAAACTCAATGGATTTGAGGATTCAAAGATTTAAGGGTAATATTCAAGGGATTCAAGGATTCAAAGATTCGAATTTCCCATCCCTAGAAAAATATTTTATGGCCTAAAGACCATACATTAGTGATGCAGGTATAGGAGTTGTCTAGAGTATACATGTAAAAGTTATAAAATATGGTGAAATTTATTGTCGTTTTGGAACTCGTGAACAGAAAAATATTACTTATCACCAAGTATCCTGGACACGGCACCATTTTGCGACGGAACTCAATCGGAGTTCATCGTCGCGATTGAATTGACAAGAGGCAGGAGACGGAGTCGAGACAAAATGAAATAATAACAGCCTTTAACTGGTTTTCACTTCAACAAGCACAATTATATTTCAAAGAATGTTACAAATCAATTAAGTCCGAAGACTAGATACCGTGAATTCTTGGTATAGATAGCATGTCTTCGACAGGATGTCTGCGATGTTCACTCCTTGGCGTTCGGAAGGAAAGAGGGCCAGTCTGTTCGGGGTACACTTTGTCAGCGCAGGAGGGGAAGCAGCTGACCAGTAGAGGAGTGGGGAGAGTAGGGGAGGTGCTATCACACTTTGGATTGGTGGGAATGTTCACAGGTCGACTTGAAAGTGGAAAAAGATGTCAGCACCAGCACGGACCGAATGAAAGCAGGGCGCTTGCAGGAACCGCGATGACCTGAGAGATCACGGTGACCAGAGCCAGGTCACGGCACTTGTCTCTTCGCTCTCTGGCACTTCTGGAGTCTCTGAGGATTTTCGAGTCTCGAGGTTACGAGTGTGCCAAAAATTGACACAAGACCAAAAGTTAAAATAAAAGTGAGATTTTCGTTTCCTTATAACATCATTACATTCTAAATCTGACCTTTAGCTCAAATTGGAGTCAAAGTTTTAAACTGCTGTGCCATTTTTCGCTAAATTGAGATATGTATTCAAATCGCCCTATCATTTACATTGAGGATATCAAGAGCTAATACTTTACTCTTCCTTTGTGCGAAAAGTTGCGAGAATCGAAACCACTCATACGATAGGCCATTTGTTTGGAATTGCCCACTGGTGGTGACATTAGGTATTACTTTTCACAGAAAAATGCTGTTGATAAATTCACGATTGTTGTCTTTTGTTGCTATGTTATATTTCCCGTGATGGCATCTCTTAAGCCACCAATGCACTATAGAAGCACAGAAAAAAACTTTTCCAGCCTGTGAAAATGCAAAAGAATGAATAATGCAACCAAAAATAATCACAGAAAGGTTTTGAAATGAAACTACGAAAACAACTTTCGACTGCTGTAGCATCAAGATTTTTAAAGAGTCTTCAGTCCTCCCAACAATTTGGTTAATAATAATATAAACATTAGGTTTTGGCAGACTGTGAATGCTCTTTGTCGTAAGCAGAAATTAATAAGTTCCTTTTGTGCACTTACTTTTCTTTAGCATTCTTAATTTAAGAATTGTGATCATGAAACATTGTTGCTCAATTTTATTTCTCCTTTCAAGTTAAATATTAGATTTCTGTTAGAGGGAAAACCTGGAGCTACATATGGGTTCATAAATTTACAAGAAAATTAAAATTGGATAAGAATTGGCTTTATACATATGTGTATTGGTAATGAAAAGGAACTGGGATTCATAATTTGGTGAAAGTAGGATTCAGACTCAAGATTCGGTATTTGAGATTCGATAAAAAAAAGAGAATCGGATTCAATAAATTTTGGATTTGACCCACCACTAATTTTAGTATTTGTTCTGATGAAGTTAATGTTTCTGTTTCACTGCCATATTACAGCTTGTTCCATGCGTAGGTAGTGAGGGTTTCATGAATAAGTTGTAATGTGTGGGATCCAAGGAGAAGGTGAGAGAGAGGTTTTTTTAATTTGCTCACTTGTTCTTGCAGGAGGAGGCACCACCCACTTGCATTCCCTCCTTCGGGACCACCACCTCCACCCCTCTCACCACTTCCACCCACGGGTGGGCGCTGCACGTCAGCTGGCAGCTGCTCTCCACACTCACCAGTCGACTCGGGGCTCGCCACGACAGGCAGCCGGGCCTCTGTCGAGAGCTCGGCCTCCGCAGCTGCCTTGCTCCTCCTGAGGTGCCGGCCTGCACCTGCCACCCTTCAAACATCTCCCCCTCCTTCTGGGCAGCAGCCTTTAAACAGTGCCACCTTACCCACGCCATCACATGTGAGTTTGGTGGACATCTGTTGATTTGTATATCCATTTATGTATTACGATTCCAGTTGAATTTATGTTTACCTTTTGTGTAATTTTTTTTGCGAATCTTGGCAGCTCTTTTCAGGGTAAGGTTTGGCTCTCTCAGCAATCTCTCCTGAAGATTCTTGTCATTAATGCTAGTAATCACCTTGCTCTGGATCAAGGCTTCCTACTCCATTAAGTCACATGTTGACTATACCTGTTTCAACTCTGAAAGGATGTTATCAAAACTCTGCCCTTCCTCCTAGACAATTGAGAAAAATTTATAATGCTCGTATAAAAATTTTTAGGGGAGCAAAATAATTGTCCATGTTCTCTTAGACAACTTTCAGTTTCATCTTTTCATCCTCACTGGCGAGCTTAAAGGTATTGTAATCTCCAAATACATTACACTGAGCATGTAAGATGGCCTCTGATGAGGTTTCAGTAGGTGTGAAGGTCATGCACAAGATATTTAACATCTCTAATATAAGTCTTGAATATGTTATGGGGAATGTGAAGAGTTAATTGAATGACCCTCTTCAGAAATTGCTTATAGCTTGGAAAAAGTAGGTAGATACATTATTCTTTTGAGTTTTTTGGGCTAGCATTCTTGGGACTATTTTCTTGTGGCCCAGATGGAAATAGAAAGTAGAGAGGTGTATCTTCTCCTTCTTCTTGCCCATGGCACAGAGACACCGAAACCATGGAGATTCTCGTGTGGAGAAAGGAAGTGCGTGTGAGATTGGCGTAGCCGGGGATGAAGATGGCTGCCACGTCGACGGGAGCAGTCCCTCGCCCTCCTCCTCACCGCTGCGCCCAAGTGGCTCTCCTTCAGTTCCCACTCAGCAGCCGCATCAACACCACCTGTACAGCAACCTTGAATACTCATCTTACGTACTTGGGCCTGAGATGCAGGCTCACCTCCTGCCGCTGCAGCAGTACATCCTGGAGCAAGCAAAGCTTTCTGGTGAGCCATTTATTTCTGTCCAAGCCTGATATTTTCCTCTCTATTTCCTCCCATTTGTATCACTAGACTCTTTTCTAGTTTCCTCAGCACTCAATAGATAGCAGTGCATTTGGCTATCCCGCATTTGTAGTTTAAAGCCATGTCCAAACTCGTTAGGCATTAGGGAGGATGGATTTCGCTACCTATATTATGGGCAGCTAACAGAAAGGGAGCTTGAGTTTGGACACCCTTCCCAAGTGTCACCATCTGCTGAGCTCGAAGCAAACGAAGGACAAGAGAAATACGATAGTGTTTTGAACAAATGATCGTCATGACTAGTGGTGTTTGAAATTGGATTGCGATTACATATAATCCAAGTCCCTGGATTGCGGTAATACAGTAGAAGTCCATCATTACAAGTGTGGTATATAACGAGAATCTGGCTGTAGCGAGTGATTTTTTACCAATGGTTGGTCTCATGGTTTTAACATATGAAGTTGTACGGTTGTAGCACGTGGTTATTTCTCTCGTATCGCCATAAGGAGTACGATTTTTCTTTTATGTCATCAAGGTTGCATACTTTACAGGCACCTT
This sequence comes from Pyrrhosoma nymphula, assembly GCA_963573305.1. NCBI lineage: Eukaryota > Metazoa > Arthropoda > Insecta > Odonata > Coenagrionidae > Pyrrhosoma > Pyrrhosoma nymphula. The sequence goes on from OY754327.1 coordinate 11,042,340, forward strand.
CTGCTATGAGCGACTATGTTATTCAAATAGAAATTACTTTGCAGCAATGTATCACCTTGAAAAGAAAATGTACCTAATTTGAGATCAGAGTTATGATTCTCTCTTCCCACGCGCCGATGCTATAGGGACGTTACATGTCCTATCAATGTGACGACGCGATTCAAAGCACTCTCGGGTGCTACACAACATAATTTCAGATTGTGGGAAAATCACGAGGAAGTGTGACATCTACCTCACTGCTACTACCAGGGTAAGGTTACAATTTGAATCGACTAAAATAACGGCTACCCTCCTATCGTTCGAGCATCGGCCGCATCAACCCAATGTTGGCTTTCGCCGTACTTCCGAATTATCCGTAAAAATTATGCCGCAAGTAAACAATGAACTTTGCAAATCGATAATGGCAACATCCATTGTTTACGTAAGGCGAAGGAGCGTTCTTCTCGGTTGACTCCCATATCATTCTCGCAGAATGTGTCCTGCTCTTATAAATTCCGTCTTGTCCAAAAATTTGTGGTGATATTTTCTCATCCTAAGCTCCTAAGCGAGAGGGCGGCCTAGGGAGGTGTGAGAGGGGCACGTGGGGGAATTAGCTGTCCATGCTTTTTGAGTCAGCGAGCCTTGGAGCAGCAAGATGGGACCTCTGGATTGTCCCGGGTGGTGTCAACGAATCACCCAAGCCAAAACACAAGCCGAGAGGGTTGAAGAGACTCAGCCTGTGCTCATAACTGAATGATTTACCACCATCCTCCCAAAGCGAACCCGAAAAAAGTATATGATGTCGGAAGGGGTTGGGGAGAGAGCAAAGACGAAGAAGTTGGCTGAATCGGAGACCCAGGTTGGCCTTGGCGCTACCATCGCAGCAAACCGCCAATGAAGAAGTGCAACATGCTTCACGCCTTGAGTGTAGTGGATACCATTCAAATCGTCCTAAATAATGGTCATCCTGTGTTGCGGCAGATGTTGGAACTAGTTGGAACCATGGAAGTTGGCAGCTGAGGCTCCCGAAAGAACCTCCCCCCCCACCAACTAGTGGAAACCACCTGAGAAGGGCGTGGGAAAGCCATGAGTGAAATGTGATACTTTTTGGGCATAACTGACAAGGGACTCCCAGTGGGCAGCGCCCTTCACCCCCCTCCCAACTAGTAGAAAACACCTGCGAAGTTAGGGCATGGGAAAGCGATGAGAGAAATGTGATACTTTTGATGAAATGTGGTGCTGACTCGAGAAAAAATATCACTTTACTCGGCCCCCTAACTATGAGCTCCGAGGCGAGGGTGGGGGGAGAGGGAGAGAAAGGTGGAGGGGAGAGGAAGAGGCAGGCCAAGGACGCGTAGCCGTTCGCTGGACTGTGAAAGTGCCAGCGCTCGGCACGAAGGCCTGTGGTAAAAAGCGCTGGACATCCTTTTTGCTCTAGATGACTACAGTACTTGTATTAAACTTACGTACTTGAGAAGCATCCGCTTTGAAAGATAAAGGATGCAGCTAGAACTTATATCAAAGCTCATTTTCGTATAATTTCTCATAGCCGAGTAACATCTCCGTGAAATGATCGAATTTAGGCAAGTTCACTAATATTTTCTCCGATGTGGCTGATATCAAGTAAATGTGCAATGAAATAAGTTCTAGCGACATCCTTCCTGCGCCAAACGGTGAAAACAGAATGTCATTATCTATTAACATGCCACCATGGCGATGTGATGCCAGTGTCATAAAAATCAGTCCAGCCATTTTATACTGCCACTGCCGTTTAATCAACTGCCACTGCCGTTTAATCAACTGCCACTGCCGTTTATGAAGCAGTTAACTGTATACTAAAGTCTATGGACAAAAAAAGTGAAACAGTGGGACTATTTTTTGACCTATCTAAGGCTTTTGACCATGTGAATCACCACATTCTTATATCTAAATTAGAGAGATTGGGTATAAGAGGTGTGCCTAATGATTGGATTCAGTCCTATCTTAGAGACCGTATGCAGGTTGTGTCGCTATCAATTAATGGACTAAAATATTTATCTTCTTCCCAACCAATGTCATTAGGAGTCCCACAAGGATCTACTCTTGGGCCTCTGTTGTTCTTGTTATTTATAAATGATCTTCCTCTGGTTTTAAAGGAAATTGTTGGGACTACCCCTCTTATATATGCTGATGACACTAATGTTATTATCTCCGATCCATCTTACTCTAATGTCATCGAGAAATGTAATTACATAGCAAACTCTGTAAATAACTGGTCTGCTGATAATCATCTTAGTATAAATGTGAATAAAACTAAGATGATTCGGTTCTCATACTCTGGTATTCCTAAGGAAAGCTGTATTGTGAGGATAGAAAGAAAGTCTATCGAACAGGTCTCTATGTGTAAGTTCCTTGGCATAAGTATTTCTTTTAATATGTCCTGGGAGCAGCATATATTAGACCTACAGCATAAACTGAACTCAACTTGTTATTTAATGAGACAATTAAGACGTACCACAAGTATTGATATCATGTTGAAACTCTACTATGGTGAATTCTATTCTAAGGTATTGTACAGTATCATCTTCTGGGGGTCCTCCCACCTATCAAGTGTTATATTTAAAGTTCAGAAAAGAATAATCAGAATTATAGCTTCTCAGCATTACTGTTCCCCAACTAAGCCAATATTTTATTCTCTTAAAATTCTCCCTCTTCCTTGTCTTTATATATTTTCACTATTGACTTATGTAAGAACAAATATAAATAAATACTCATATACAGTAAAAACTCGAAATTACGAAGTTGACGGGACCGGAAAAATCGGCACTTCGTAATATCAAATTTCGTATGAACGAGTATCTTTCAAAAACAACGCGATGAAGCTCTTTTTTTGTTTCCTTAGATTAAGATGTACTCTCCCGATGTACTTGCATGATTTACGAAGTTATAATTCATGAAAGTATATTTAAATGTGTATTCATGCCCACAGGGTGCACTCATTGTCAGTTGAACACAACTTATTTGTCTGAGTTTTATTATTCCTATTTTTGGGAATTTCAAATTTGGCGCCACCGGATAAGTTATTTTGCCGTTGCAGCTGGCGGTACGGCGTGCAGCAACTCGCGGATTGGTACTACCCCTCTTTTCCGTGACGAATTTTAACAATATTATCTGGATATATCAATTTGCAATGTTTATTGTTTACTTGCATCATAATTTTTTACGGATGGTTCGGAAGTAAGACGAAAGCCGCGTTTCAATGGAAATCGACTTCCGTGTGTCAAGCTACCTTTGCATCAAATCGATGCATTATTCCGTTCACTCATTCGTTTTGTGATGAAAAATGATTATTACCGGCAATACGAGGCTCGATTCGGGTTATCGTGATGAATGGTAAAATATCCTTTCCAGGGTATTTGGAAATTGCCTGACGAGCAGTCCTTCAATCCAGCTATCCCTCTCAATCACTCAGCCGGAAACATTAAAGCTGTCAGATTTTAGGGTAATACCTCAGTCGGATCTGAACAATTGGCGCGTCTAAACCGGTTTTTCCCAGAAGACCCTTCAAGAAAAAAGTTCTTCGCTCCTTATTCCTAGGCGCGACGACATTCATCTGCGAGGGACTCATTCAGCGAGAAAGAGAAGGGGGTAACCCGAGAGGATCACTCCTTCACCTTATCTGTTATTATCTACCCTCACCCAGTTTCGCTTTTACCCAGGTGGCTTTCACTAGTAGGGGAGGAGTTGGGCCTCCTTTCAGCGGACTCGGCAGCCAACACTAGGTTGATACGGCCGATGATCGAACGAGGGAGCCGTTATTTCGGTCGATTCAAATTGTAACCTTACCCCGGTGGTAGCTGTGAGGTTGACTTCGCACTCCTTCATGATTTTTCCACAACCTGAAATTATGTTGCGTAGCGCCCGAGAGAGCTTTGAAACGCATCGTCACATCAATGGGATAAATAACGTAGTGCATCGGCGCATAGGAAGAGAGAATCAGAACTCTAATCTGTTTTTACTTCCTTTTATAAGAAGCATCATTCACTTTTGGAAGTGGATACCACGCCAGGAAATCCATTTTCAGACCGTTGACTTTTACATCGCCATGCTAATAGATAAAGAAATTCTGTTTTCACCGTTTGGCGCAGGAAGGATGTTGCTAGAACTTAATTTCACAGGGCTTGATACATACTTGTGCGTACTTTATATCAACCACATCGGAGAAAAAATTAGTCTTACCTAAATAACTTGCCTAAAATCGATCATTTCGCGGAAAAGCTACTCGGCTATGAGAAGTGATACGAAAATGAGCTTTGATATAAGTTCTAGCTGCATCGTTTACATCGAATACTCCTCAAGTTGGCACGGAAGTTTAATACAATTACTGTAGTCGTGTAAAGCAAAGATGTCCGGCACTTTTTTCAAAGGCATTCGTGCCGAGCATTGGCGCTTCCGGCAGTCCAGCGAACGGCTACGCGTCCTTGGCCTGCCTCTTGCTCCCCCCTCCACCTCTCTCTCTCCCTCTCTCCCCCACCCTCGGCTCGGCGCTCATAGTTAGGGGGTAGGAGTAAAGTGATATTTTTTCTCGAGTCCGCATCACATTTCATCATAAGTATCACATTTCACTCATCGCTTTCCCACGCCCAAACTTCACAGGTGGCTTACAAAAGTTGGGTGGAGGGGGGGGGGGGGGGCGTTGCCCGTTGGGAGTTCCTTATCAGCTTTGAATGCGAACCAAACGTATCACCTTTCACTCATCGCATACCCGCCCTAACTTCTCAGGTGGTTTCCACTAGTTGAGATATCCTTTTGAGGACATCCTATAGACATCCTTTCGAGAGCATCAGCAGCCAACTTCCATGGTTCCAACTAGTTCCTACATCGGCCACAACACTGGATGACCGTTATTTTGGGCGATTTTAATGGTATCCACTCTTCAGTGTGAATTTTTTTATCTGATCCAGATCCGATTTTTTTAAATGAATTAGGATCCGATTTCAGTATCCGGAGAAACGTAATACCCGCGGATCTTTAGATCCGATCTGACCATCCCTAAATAGTATTTTCCTGGCGAATCAGCTTGTGTCTTAGAGGAAGAACGAACAATTTAAGAGCGCATTTTGGAGCAAACAAAGTGCGTCTTATGGGCCAGGAAATACAGTTACTACAATTTTCGATGCCTGGCTGACGTTTTTCAACTTACGAACAAGTTCTCGGAACGCATCTCGTCCGTATTTCGAGGTCTTACTGTACATTGGATGAGTACGTCAGTGACTTCCGACTGCTGGACGGACGCCAGACGCCCCAGCGAAACCACACCTTTACTATTGAAGCATTGAAAAATGATATATCGTTCAGGTAATACATTCAGTGCATAATGTATTCGGCGACGATCATTAATTAGATGTTTAACTCGGAAAAGGAGCGCCGAAACGTTACTGTGATCTATCACTTTTCGTATAAATGAGTAACTTTTTCACGTCGGAACCAAGATCCGAGGTTCGTAATTTTAAAACTTCGTTATTTCGTAATATCGCGTACTGTTACATACACTTAGATACCCTTTTGGTCGGGACCGAAGATTTTGCTTCATAAAATCAAAATTTCGTAATTTCGAAGTTCGTATTTTCGAGTTTCTACTGTAACTCGAATTACCATTCTCACTCAACCAGATGTCACAACAAAATACACCAAACAACCATAAGAACACAAAAGATGAAACTGGGACCACAGGAAATGGGTATTCGCCTGTATAATAAATTACCAATGGAAATTGTAAATTGTACAAGTATGTATTCCTTTAAAGTTAAGTTGAAAAAAGTTTTGTATAAAAAATGTACTATTGCGTCGAAGACTTTGAAAATGATAAGTGCATTAACCTGTAATTCAAAAATTGAACTTGGCAATACTAACCTTTGTGCTATGTATTTAATACTGAATTGTTTGTATTTTAATAAGTCTAATTATTGACTGTATGTAACTTGACGTATCCTATATATGTATTTTGTTTTCAATCTGCATGTCATTGGACAAATAAATAAATAATAATAATAATAATATGTAATTAGTCTCAAACTCAGGGTCCCGTTCTTTCTGCGCCGACAGTAGTAGAAGGACAGGCTACAAACGGAAGAACGTGTCTTCAAAAAGAGTCACGGATTTCTCCGGAAACAGCTCTATTTTTCTCTTGGGGGTCAAATAAATTCTCTAAGTAGGGACAGACCTTGAGTTGTGACACTTAATGGCTCTGAAGATGATGAACGAGACGTTCATCGAAATGTTGTAGGAGATGGAGAATTAAACCCGGCTAATGAGCAGTGATGACGTCACCCATTGACGAAAGATACTTGCAGTGCACAGAATGCATTGTTGACTAATCCACAAAACTCTTGGTGATGAATGAATTTACTTTTTTGAAATCACAACGTTATTTTCCGTGCATTACGACGCGTTAATGAAATTTTTCATTAATAATTGCCCTTATGGTTATTTCTAAGGTAGCCGTAGAGCAAGAACTAATGACGATTGAGACATTAAATTTGGCGATGAATATAACGAGTGTGCCTTATAGCGAGTACTTTTTATTTTATTTTGTCAGGATGCATTATAACGGACCTCTACTGTAATACATTTCCTAATTATGTTTATAGTTAAGGAATATTAGGTGTTTAATTGGTAACATTAAGGTTTTTATAGTTAGATTCGGTGAAATACTGTAGCATATTATAGCACGTACTTTGTTGATTATAGCTTTTGTTCTTTGTGTTTTTTTCAAATTTTCCTTTTTGCTACATAACGATTCGTGGTAGACTGAGCAGTTAATTGCATTTGTGATCGTGTAGGTAATAGCTTCAATTCGAATTTTATATTATCCCTGTACAGTTCTTTCCATTTGCGTGCATTGTTAATATGTCTGTTCATTAAGGTTTCTTGCAGTGGCATCCACAGTGGCGTACAGAAAAGGGGGGTTTAGGGTTAAAACCCCCTTCCAAAAACTTGTTTACCTGAATTCGTTTTCATTCATTTACCTGAACTAGCATTTATAATTTTGCTTATTGAACTGAAAAATATAGTTGAATTGTCTTTACAAAAAGATAATGTTAATTTAATTATTGTTTTAGTGAATAATACTCTACATATCATTTTATGATGATGCACATAAATATTAATGAACTCAAAGTCAAAACTCCCCCCGAAAGTCAATCCTGCGTATGCCACTGGGCATCCATATGGAGGCCACAAAATGATGTCCAATTGGCTTATGGTGTAAAATAAATTTTAAATAATATTAATTACATCTATGTACAGTTTAACAAAGGTACATTTGCTTAGGTACTATTAAATTTTTAGGTGTTGGTTGTGAATAGGGTCTGAAGACGAGCTATGTGGGGAAGAACTATTATGGCTTACTGTTTTTTGAGTGTTTCTTTTGTATTGGAGTTATTCTTTTTAGTTTCATTTATAACTTGCAACATTTTGAATTTTATTTAGGTGTAAGGTAGTTTTTGTTAGTTCATATTTTTAATTTAGATCCACCCCCTCCTTTCTATCTTTAATTAACTGTTCAGTTCATTGATTCGTTACTCCCAAAAACAAAAATTTAATTTGAAAAATATCTAACAAGCATAAGACAATTAAAAAAAAATATAATTTGTACACACTCAAAATACTTCCCCACTTGTATATTCTGTCTCATTCCTTGATATGAAGGTCTCTGTCTGCTCGTTGCTTCCGAAGGTGAAATTTATAACATAAATCAATCAAACATTTATCATTCATTATATATACAGTAAAAACTGCCTATAGCGGAATCGCTCGGTGCCGTAAAAATTTTCCCTTGTGGACAAGTTTCCGTCATACACAGGTTTCAAGCACTACATAGGGATAACATATTCTTTAAGAGAAATCAACTGTGTACGCATTTTATTCACTCATAAAACTCAACACTCAATACACACATAAACTCAATACACACATAAACTCAATACACACATAGACAACATTGCCCTTAGATAGTTCACACAAAGTATTCACTTATAACGGACTGTTTAATTTTCTTGCTGTACATATGTTTTTTCTCTGCGTAATTTGTACAGTCATTTACCAAACTTAAAAGACCAACGTCGTTGTTAACGAGACAACATTTTTTAATATCTTCCATGCTCTGAACAACCTCGTTCAAGGATCAGCTATCTTCTGGCACTTGCACCAACCCGCAACTTTGGCGATCTTTCCGATAGAGTGACGTGTTTCCGATTTTCAACCCTTGATTCCGATTTCCGTTTGCTTAGCTAATAAGACTCATGGGCGTCCTGCGGCGCGTAACAATCGAGCGAAAAATAGCAGAAGCGTGAGATGGAGAAGAACGGGAGGGTGGAAACATTTTGGTCAACCGTCAAGCCCCCCTACCGTGTTCCTCAGCCAACAGGTAGTGGCATTCCCTTCTATTCAACTCCCTCCCAAACATTCCCCTCATTGAGGTCATCCTTGAAATTTCAATTCCGGGAAGACTTAGCATGGCAATCCGTGTGTTCTAGTTAAAATTGCAATTCCGTAATACACAGGTGAAAAACTCACGACTTTGAACAAAAATCATTCCGTTGCCGCGTTGAGCAGGTTCCGTTAAATGCAGGTTCACTTCTATGGGAATTCGTATGTCGCAGGTCGGGACCAAGCAAATTTTCCGCTATGGACAAGTTTCCGCTGTGTACAGGGTCCGTTATAGACAGTTTTCACTGTATTCATAAGAACTCACGCCTTTCCTTTCAAAACAAGTTATCTCCCCGCTATATTTACTGCAATTCCACTCACTCCACTACTTTTCACGCTTTTACCAGTCGGAATCATGGGAAATTCAAGATGGTGGCACCTTTAGGAAGGACTTCATGTACCCAAAATCTGGCGAGCGATTTTGCTGCCCAAATCCAATCCCTTATGATTTCTAACGAGTTTGGACACACTTAACCCATTTCTTCCCAACGTTGCGAAAAGGCAACATTAATTTTTAAGATGAAAATATGCAGTCAACATTTTTTTATATCTTAGAAATTTCTTACCAATTCATTGTCCAATACTTCTTTGACATTTTAAGGTTATCCACTTGTCTATGACATTGTTTTATTTTTTCAGCTGTTTTTCAAAAATGGACACCTCAAGCAGTTTTAATGAGATAAAAATCAATCTTTTTTTTTGGAGCCTGTCTGCTGATTTATGTAATGAAACGTGAGTGATACAATTTGGTCCTTTGGTAGGACAGTGGATGACATTTACAATGATGAAATCAATTTTTTTGTATCATTTGTGTTTCAAAAACAATGTTGCATTTTCGCGAAATTGGGCAGAAGCGCTGTTATTTTGTCCTTCAAGCTAATCTGCAGGTGTATCATAAATCAAGGTGCTTTCAGTCATTGAGGCCGCCCTAGCTGAATTTTTCATTTTGTAGTTTGATTAGTCGTCTATTAAGGCAACTGTGTTATTAGACTTAAGTGCTTTTGGACTTTCAAGAGGCGTTTATTTCCTCTTCTTGTACATCTGTAACACTAATCACGTTTATGTGATAGAAGTGCTATTGTTTGTTACCCCTCTGTGGCATATCAAGACCGCTGAAAAGTAATTTCCTGTTCGTGTTCCAGGGAAACTTGCTTATTTAATTTCTTTTACACTATTCACAAGAATTTTTTTGTTTTCGGAAATGTTTCACTTAAAATATTCACTTAAAATTAACAAAATTTTCATTTCTCAGGCTACTTTTGTCTATAATTTGCTGCAGATGATTTGCTCAAAGAAATACACTACTGTAGAAGAAATCGTCTCAGTTTTTGAGGAAATTGATGCTGGTGATAAGGTCAACGATGGTGGAGGGGACGGAGAAATCCCGACAAATGTTGTGGTTCTTCCTCCAGATGTGGATCCATTATCAGACAAGGAAGACATAGACAACGATTTCATGGTTTTGAATGATACCGACAAGACAATACCGAGAGATGTTGTAGGTAAGCTGGAAATTCATAGCTCAAAACTGATCCCTGACCATGGAGAGTCAACACAATATCTATCACAAGCTAGAAAGGGGAAGAGGCCCAAAGAACCCCTCATGGAAGTAAAATGGGTTAAGAATGCAACTCCAGTTTACAAATTAAAGCCTCATAACACCAAAAATATGTCACAAGTGCATTTGAAAAACTCTTTCCTTATAATGTCACACCATTTGAAACTTTTAAAGTATTTTCTGAAGCTGATTTATTGGATATGACGATAGACTTTTCAGTAAAATACGCTAGGCAAAAAGCAAACAAAATTTTAATTTCTCTATATTGGAAATTAAGAATTTTATTGGGATTTTATTGCATACTGGATGCAATACCCGACCCCAGAAGCATTATTACTGGATGAAACGTCCTGACTATGAGTGTCCATTGGTTAAAAAAGCTATGTCCAGAAATAGATTTGATGAAATCAAAAAGTGGTTACACCTCACAGACAATGATTATCTCAACATAAATGACAAACCTGCAAAACTCAGGCCTTTTTTTGTCAAACTAGGTGAAATTTTTTCCAAATTTGGATTATTTGCCCATGAACTATCTATCGATGAGCAGATGGTGCCTTACTTTGACGACATTCGAGCAACATGTTCATAAAGGGGAAATTGAACCAACTAACTGGGATCGGAGGTAGCAGATTAATAAAGGCGTTTCTGAATTACTTTACAAAACTTTATTCACCTCAAGAACAATACAATGTACTTGCCACACCAGTGATGAGCAGCAAACGGCAGAGGGAAAAGGAGAGAGGAGGCGGGATGAAGGAAGAGCAGTTACACCAGGGCGGGAACACAGTATGGTGTGTGCAGACTCTTCGGCACCCCAGGAACAGTCTGCTCGGATGAAGTGGCATCAGGCGATCTGGCAAGCACGAAGGGCTGACACAGACAGCCCCGAGGTCCCACCGACGCTGCTATTTATTGCTGCCAATTCTTCCACCGCCGAGTCCAAAGGGCCACAAAAGGGGGGGCATAATCGCCCACTCCCTTGAACTGCATTGAGAAGGTTGGGCCGTTTGCTCGGCCTTCAGCTCACCCGGGGACGTGGCTCTTCTCCGCCCAGTCAGTTATGCCGCCGCGGAGTTCAAAGGGCTACAAAAGGAGGGAGGGGGACATAATCATCCTCTTCCGTGAACTGGATAGAGATGGACAGTTCAAAATCCATTTGATTTGGCTTCATGATATGGTGTCTAGCTTCAGCTAGTGGTTATGTATTTCACTTCAAACCTTATGCTGGAGTGGGTGACAAAAAAATGTGAATGGTGGGAGGTGGAACTAGGGTTGGGAGAATATACTTGATTCGCCCACAGTCGTTCCCCTGGAGAGCATAAATTGTTTTTGATAACTTTTTTACGAGCCATAGTCTCTTGGGCCTCTTACATGAGAGGGGATATTTTGCAACGAGCAAAGTCAGGGAGTTTCTAGATGCTCTTTGCAACTTCCAAAAGAAATGAATAAAAAAGGATGATATTTTCACGCCTATGACAAAAAAATGAAATATTTGTCGTTTGGTTTTTACTTCCCTTGAAACAAGCCAAGTGCTGGGATCGTAGTCTGAGAAAGCACATTCCCATACCTCAGAACACATGAATATAACCAGGGCATCGGCGGAGTAGATCTCCACGACAATTGTGTTTAGAATTGCAGAATAAAGATGATGGAGAGAAATGGTGGTGGCCTTTCTTCGTAAATATGCCGTCTCGTACAGCGGCCATTGTTCAACTCCCTTCTCAATAAAACAACATGGCGTCTTACGTAACTAAACAAATGAAACAGAATGCAAAATCCTGATCCCACAACTCAGCCATCCTACATTTCGTCCACCCCGGACGAGGACAAATCATCCTCCATGTCTCTATAAAACTCATGTCTCATGGTTTCATGTATTCAGCCACTGTAAAAGTATGTCCCGGTCCCTCACCATTCCCAATTCTTTTCACTTTGTATCTGTCTATTGGCATCACCTCGCTCACTCAATTTGGCCCCAAAAACTTGTTTTGATATAAGTCCCGACCCAAACTGAGTTCTTTTCACTGCAACAATATCACCTTTCTCATACACCATGGCCTCCTTATGGTACTGGTTGAACCCTCGCCTGTTCTCCTCCTGGACCTTGTTAATGGCCTCCTTAGCCTGCTTACGAAGGCTGTCCCACTGCCTTGAATGGTCTGCTCTCATCTCCTTACCGACAGCCTCCTCCAACTCTGCATCCTCCGGATTCCGCATGGGTACCCCCAACAGAAGCTCAAAGGGTGTCGTATCAATCGATCTGTGATATGTGCTGTTGATTGCCCTCTGCACCCAGCTCACGTGCTTGTACCACCGCAGAGGCTCATCTGCAGACAGCTTTGCGAAGACTGCTCCCAGGGTTGAGTTGACTCTCCACCTGTCCGTTACCTCGGGGAACACCTGTGGAAATACTAAAGTGCTTTATATTACCCTCCCCGCAGTACTTCTCAAACTCCCCTGACATAAACGCCTTATTACGGTCTGTCACTATGCGTCTTGGATTCCCAAAAGTCTGCTGATGGACTCTCAACTTCTCAAGTACCTCAACTGTCTCTAAAGTATTAGTAGGAAATAACCACACAAACTTTGTAAACCCATCTATTAGCCCGAAGATATACTTGTAATTCTTCTTTGTAGATGGAATTGGTCCCAAATGATCAATGTGCATAGTCTCTAACGGAACGTCTTCCTTAGGTATGGGGTTTAGAAAAGCCTCTCCCTTCCCTTGCTTCGTGGCTGCTACAATACATGAAATGCTATTCTGGATGCATTCTTCTACTTTATTTTCCACGTTACTGATCCAGTAGCTGGTCAATCTCTTAATTGTCCTCTTCGTTCCAAAATGTCCAACCTCATAGGCACCCCTAATTGTCTCTCTTTCCATTCCCTTTGGTATCGCTATCTTTTGAATCCCACCTTCCTCCTTATACAACAGATCCCCTCTCTGCAAAAAATCATTGTACGTCTCACCACTCTCTAATATCATTTTGTGGGCCTTTATCCCTTCATCCTTATTCTGGGCCCTATTGACTCGATCTAGCAATGGATCATGCACAATTAATGAACACGAATTCCTGCTCAAGGCATCAACATGCATCATCCTCATACCTGCTCTATGCTCAACTTCATAATCATTCTGTTCCAGTTCCATTACCCACCTAGCAACCTTTGGAGCCAAAGCATCTTTCCTTAAGGTTTGCTCAAATGCCTCACAGTCAGTTACTATTTTAAAATGAATTCCTAACAAATACTCATGAAACTTCTGAACTGCTTCAATAAGCTTAAACCATGGAATCTATATTATTTGACTCAATGGCTAAAACATAGAATCTCATGTAATGACTTCATAGTTGAAATGTGATTATCGAGTCACTCCATGATTTCGGGAACTTTTTATCCACACAAAGAAGTGTGAAAGAGAAACTTGGACATCGCCGAGATGTTCCAGATCTAATATTTTACATTTCATTAAATAGTTCTTTCCCTGCTCCAACTTGCTACTAATTTTCCTATTATGGCATGACTTTGTGGTAAAACTATGAAAATCTTCCCTCTATCTCAAAGTGGTCTTGTATAATTGTCAACACGATGAAGTATGTGCCGCGAAAATAAAATAAGGTCAACGGTTTGAGGTTATCGTTGTGGAATTTGCTGAAGTTCGTCCAACACCTCACCTGAAAATGTTGCGATACAACAAAACATTATTCATAGCAAATAAAAGCAATATGGATAACCAACTCGGTGAGTTAAGGCGTGACTCTTTGGTAATTAATCATGATGCAAAGAGAACACTTGGTGCCAAGCTTTTAGGGACACAACTATTTTTCAAGGACAGTGGCTACAATAGGTATCCCGGTCCTATTTCCCATTATGTTATCACATCAATTCTCCGTTTCTGAGCAGCATAAGAATTTGAAATGCAGCCAATCCAACAACATGGCAGCGAGTGTAACATGTGGCGCAACTCGTGAGTTTTAATGAAAGGGAATTGTTTACATTATGGAAATGCTGTGAAAGAAAATTTGAGGCCTCTCCACAACTGGCCTCCACGGGTAGGTTACTGACCACGTTTATCTCAAGCTTTACCACTTTAGGGCTGGGTGGTGGTTGGACGTGAGGAAAAGGTTTAAAGAAAATTCCTTTACTTTGGCTCGCCAAGTAGAAATGAGTCAACAATGATTCTTTTACCATTCAAAGAACAACCTTATTATTAGTGAAATAAACTATAGAAAATTTCACATAATAAACCCTTCACACTCTGATGAATGTGATGTGATATGATTAATATGGGATGAAACATTGAAACATGAATACACTTCAAAGAGAGCTGATTTCTTGCTCACAGGTGATGACTTAAATGGTCCACAACTCAAATTAATTTATGATGAGATGTGGGAAAATTCTTAGTCCTTCCCACATCTCTCTTTTAAGGCCGTTTTACACGGTACATTTGTTTGTACAAACTCTTCCGTGTACTCTTGCATGAGGCAAAATGTATCGTGTAAAGCAGCAAATTGTATGAACCCTTGTGCGAATGTCTCAATGTCTGCAAGGGAAATAGAACCTGTTCTATTTTCGTTGAGACATACGTACAATCACACGTACATTCCTTTGTACAAAATCTTTCATCGTGTAAAACGGCCTTTACACTATGTTCATTCTTGGCATCAATCGCTCGTTGCCAGAATGCTTTACGGCCGAATTTTTGGGATAATCACAGACTTAATTGCTTGGATTCTAGAACAGGGGAGGGGTTTGTCGGAGTCGATGACCTTACGTGACCACAGACAAGGATTCTCGGCACGGGACAACAATAGGGCCAGGCAAGTAAATGTCGCCCGAATTCGCTCCTTTGATGTGACTAGCGGACACCAGGCTCAAAATGCCATGTGTGGTCTCTATGAACAGCCGACAATCACTTGGGGAATAGTCCAATCCTTGGACGTGGTACTAGTCGAGTACTGCAGGGCCTCATGCAATACTGAGTTCCAGATCGCTCCAAACTCATGCGTGATGAAGTTCAATTCAGTCTTTTTTTTTCGTTCTTGAGCCCTCACTTTTTTATACAGTTTGTTGTTGGGGGAGGGGACGTTGAAGAAAGAAAGACTTTGGGGCTCTGGACATCTGGAGGAGTCTACAATCCCCTCTGATTCATGCTCACTCCTTCTCGCTCCACTTACTCCACTCGGATGAATACAAAACCAAAACATGCACACATTCACACCTCCTTCCACTCTCATGCCTCATCCCACCTCAGCTAGCCGAAATACAAATGGAAAGGAAGGAGTGGAAGTTGGAAGAAGTGGTTAAAAAGAAAAAGGTGTAATGGCCTGAAACGTTACAATATATTTAACTTAGATGAATTGAAAGCATTGAATCTTAAATTGAAGTCATCTTCCTTTGAGGAGATACTAAAATGTGTAAAATCCATAAATAACGAATCATTGACCTTGACCTTGATTTTTAGCCTCGGTGTAAGTTCTCTCTTTCTCTCTCTCTCATGTATGTATGTAGACGTGAAATATGAACATCATTTTTTGGTTCAGTGCGTTGTAATGTCTTGATTCCATAATCTTTTATGGTTTTATTTTTGCAGGTTGTTACCGATTTGGTGACCCCCTGAATGAGGGTGAAAGGGATTCCCTTCACTCAGAAGATGATGAAGATGATGATGATGAAGATGTGGGAGATGACGGGACAGGGCCAAGGCGGAGCCACCGTGAGTCTGGAAGTCATCGGCGTGATGACAGTGATGAGTTTGCCGACGATGAGGCAATGTCCAATCAGGAGGATTCATCTTCACAAGAGTAAGAATTTTTAGCACGAATGAATGTTTTAATTTGCCATTGAAATAGTTCCATGTAGACTAAGGAAGCAGCTTTGGCTCTTAACCACATCCTTGATGCGCCCAAGATTATGTGGGCGCGTAAAATCTGACGCACTCAAGTTTACACAGGCAAGCCCGAAAAGTCATCTCTTTCTCCTCATGCCCAATTATTCTTGACAGCTGCTAGTAGTTCATTTTTCAGCCATCAGAGGAACAGATTAGGGTCCATAGCTTACGCCAGCCAAGTGGCACATTTCTCAAATGGGAATATTATGGTTATATACATATGAAATGGTATTTTACTGATTATTTCAGCATTACAAAGGTTACATTATTTATAATTACTGCTTATAAATGCTTCAAAAATTGTTTTTTCATGGTTTCTTCAATTCCCATTCAAATTCCGAACTTTATAACCTCTTATTTCAAAATGTAAGAGAAACAATTGCACTTTTCCACAAATTGGTTTATTGCGTACGACGCGTTTCGGCTCACAGACCCATCATCAGGTACAAGACAAAGTTATAAGAGAGTACATCGCATATATATGTCTTTTCCGAGGAGGGGGAGGAGACTAGAGGAGGAGGGGAAGGAGGAGGTAGTGGTTGGGAAAAATCAGGAAAATCCAAGGGAGAAAAGGGGGGGGGGGAGGACGGACTAACCCGTGAGAGAAAGGCCAAGAAACAGCAAAGGGTGAAAAAATGTAGGTAAGGGGGGAAGAAAGGCAGGGAATAGGCATGTCATTAGAACGTAGGGAAGCGGCGCTAGGGAAAGGAGGGGGAAAGAGTGCACCTGAGGGTAATTAGGAAAGGGGGTATGAATAGGAAGGAATAAGGTGGGCACCGCCCGGTTTAAGGGTTGAGGGCCTGGGTGAGTGGATGGGAAAAAACCATTAAAGGGAGGGGGGGATCGGTTGGGGGAGGGTGAGTGGGAGTTTGGCTGTTTCTTTTGGGAAGGGGAATTTTGAGGAGAGGAGAATGGGTTACAAACACTTGTTCATTTAAAAGAACATCCACATCTGACTGTATAATTTCCAAGGATTCTAAAACGTCCAATCTTGTGCCTTTACTTTCAAGGTGGAGAATTTCAGGCTGGAATCTGCAGGAATGAGATGTTTCTATCAGGTGCTTAGCTAAAAGAGATGTTTCATCATTGTTTTTCCTACACCTTTTGTGTTCCTTAGTCCTGATGTTGAAGTTTCTACCTGTCTGGCCGACGTAATATTTATTACAAGAGTCACAGTTTATTTTATAGATGCCAGATTGAAGGAAGGGATCTATTTTATCTTTATTGCTGCATAGAATTTTTCCCAGGGTTAAAGGATACATGGAAACATTGAATTTATCTTTTGGAAATTTACGAGCAAGCTTATTGGAAAGATCACCCACAAACAATAATCGACACCATTTTCTAGGCTTATCACATACGGGAGAAAGAGAGCATAGCTGTGAAATAGCTTTGGTTTTTAATTTTTTCTTTAAAATTTTTGTTACCGTGTTCACGCTGTAGCCATTAGAAACTGCAATTGATTTTATGGTGGCCAGTTCATTGTTGAAATTGGTTATTGATAAGGGTAAATTTACAAGACGATGCAGCATGGAGTGGAAAGCCGAAAGTCACTGGGCAGTCGGGCAGTTTTCTCATTAATTTCTCACTCGTTTCTTCATTAATTCTGGACCTTTTCCATCCATTTTTTATGCATTACATACTTTAATGTTAGATTTATTTTGTTATCACGCTATCTATCTCTGCGCTATTGTCGTTAATAGGGAAGTTATTACAGTTTTAGCGTATGCATGCATTCTCCTTTCGTCATTGCCTCAGAAATTTTGGAAGTTATGCAACATTTAGGACAGGTTGGAGAGTTACATACTATGGGATACGAGAGTTCGTTTCATGATACGACAAATGCTTTGATCCTGAGGGAAAATTGCACTCTATTCTAAAATTTCAAAAGGAGATTATTATAGATTCACTTTTTTTGGTGTATCATTTGTACTTATAGTAAATGTGCTAAACAACACGTGATTGCTTTAAATTTCAAGGCCGGAAGTCGGAAAAGCAAAAAAAAAAACATTTCTCGAAACAGTATTTTCAGGAAAGACCTTTCCCATCTCAAACTTCGGGCTGGCCAAAAACTTTGGAAATTCCCGAAGTTTTGGGATCCCGCTCATCCCTACTTTATGAATTACCTATACATTGTTTTTTTCCGATTTTTTCCCTGTAAGGTATATCAATTCTCATTGTCTTCATATTAAAAGGTGGCTGGGTGTGAATAATCTTTATATATGCACAAAAATATAGACCCATCAAAAGTTGGCAATATTTTTTTACATAAAACAAATGAAGTGTCAGGTTTTACTGCATTGGTGTTCAGTAAAAATGTTTGCTTTTTCCTCCGTGAAATCTGATGGCAGACATCTGCTTTTCCAATTAGTTGCTCCACGTTAAGCCCAAAGAGTGTCGGCAATGCATAAAATGAAATTCCCTTGATGTATTGTCAAGCATGAAGACTTTATTCCTGAAACCCTTTGATACAAATTTACCATTAGTTGGAAGACACATATGGGCGCAGTACGCTCACGTGGGTAAAACCCTTTTCGATGTGATTGAAGAAAAGGGGTGACAGAAATTTTTTCGATGGACCCAAATGCACCTGGACTAGGGGCAGACTTCACACCTAGGTGCAAAGTCTGTCCCTTGTCGTGGTGGCGTCTGTGACTCTCCATTATGTGCGCATTGGATGTTTTTGTACCCGTGGTTCTACATGTTATGTGCAGAAGCCAGACAACAGGGATGAGACAATGTTTGTATTGTACCAGTCCCGTCCTCCCAGACGTGCGAATGGGACACGAAACACTTCATCCACGCATACTCTCCCGCCTCAGAAACACGCAGGCAAAAACTCCGTCACCTGTCAAATAAAATTTGAGACCTCTCCACAATAAGCCTCAGCGGGTAGGTTCCTGACCACATTTTAAATCTAGTTTTCCCTAACTTTACCGCCGGGGCTGGGTGAAGATGGGTCATAGGGAAAAGGTTCACAGGTAATTCGGCTCGCCAGGTGGGAAGATTTAACAAAATATTTCTTTTTCCATTCAACAAAACAACCATGTATTCGAGAATTGACTTACAATTATTACAAACAAAAATACCCTTCTAATAACTAATGAATTGGTGTGTTGATCGATGAGGGATGAGACATTTAAATGGTGAAAACAAACCCTTCATGAGATGAATTAATGAAATGAGATGAAGAATATTGATTAACAAAATGGAACATGATTGCCCTTATAAGAGCCACAAAACAAAGGCTTAACTCTCATACACAGGCGATTTACTTAATTTGTCCACTTCCAAAGAAACTGGGGGTGAGGGAGGTAATTACTAGTCCTTCCCTTTTCTCTTGCTGTTATGGTATAATTATATATTTTGGGTGTCAATCTCTCGCCATTATGAAGCACACTGTTGTAATGTGGGGCCCATCGCTGACTTGATGGCTAGGAGGCTAAAATGAGGGGGTATTGGCGGGTCGGCAACCTTACGTGACCGTTGACACAGGATTCTCGGCACTGGACAGCTACCGGGCCAGGCACTTGGTCGTCCAAACTGGATCATCTGATTCTTACGGCGGATGCCAAGCTCTACACGCCACTCGTGGTCTCTGTGTACATCAAGAATATCTTGGAGGGTTGTGGTCCAAACAGTGGATGTGGTACCTTGTATGTACAGTCCTGTTCATTAAAAACTTACCACCTGAGAGCCCT
This sequence comes from Pyrrhosoma nymphula, assembly GCA_963573305.1. Classification (NCBI taxonomy): domain Eukaryota; kingdom Metazoa; phylum Arthropoda; class Insecta; order Odonata; family Coenagrionidae; genus Pyrrhosoma; species Pyrrhosoma nymphula. The sequence continues at coordinate 11,061,943 of OY754327.1, forward strand.
GTTCATAAAAAACTTACCACCTTGGAGCCGAAAAATTTCAAAGTCCCAACCTGACGGCAATGTGACAACACGGCCAAACCCATGAGGGGGGGGTGCAATAACCTCTCCAAGCAGAACGAGAACCCTTCCTCCCCACAGTTGGGCAATCGGAAAGATCGACCGAAGTTAAATTTTGAACTGCGAAAAGGATATTTTGTGAGAGGAGGGGTAGGGTCCGGGCTTCTGTTTGCTTTATGAGTGGACGAGAATGAAAGGACGATGGCTTGGTTCGGTCGCTCAAAGACCTCTCGCAGTTGACAACTGCTACATGATGGAAAGCCCAACATATCCCCACGGCTAATTTTGTTTTTTTTAAATACTTCTTTCTTACGCGAATTTATCAGCGTTAAAAATGATAGAAGTGTTGACATATTTTTGAAATCTGTCATTCATTGTGGTGCCGACATTCCTATTTTTATTATTTGTTGAGCTTGTTCTTGACCAATTTTAATTAATTGTAAGTATTTTAGGAGGGTCTGATCAATATGTATGGTCTCTGGTATTTCTTGTTACCATTTTTTAAAACATGAATCTACAAGTGACTCTTATTAATTAACCGTAATGAAACAAACGTGCATTAATACACGCCGAGTCATCGCAGTGGAAACGTAATGAAAAAAACCACCAAACGTATAATAGAAGTATTTTGTTTTCAAACGTCTACAAAATTTAGCATGGTGAGGAAATAAACCTGGCGTAGTAAAATATGGAAACATAATAAATTGAACAAAGTTAAACAAGAAGGAAAAGATATAAGGGAATAGGACATTCTAGGAAGATTTGATTAAAGCAAGGTAAATTTATTTGTAATGTGCTTATTCTTTGGATGTATGCGTGACGATTATACGGTGGCCAACGTGGGATAATAATATGCCCAGCTTCAAAAATTGGTTATATGCCATTCGTTTGACTTCATATTAATAAAAGGAGTGAAGCAAAGGAGACCGACAACTTCACCCTCAAATTTTAACTAAGAATAAGAATACTTTGCGAGGAAATTTGAGCACAAAGTTCGAGCCTGACATTATTGGTTACTTCAGAGCGTAATAGAGTGATCCAGTTTCAAATCCCATCCTGGCGATTGCCTTTTTCGTAATGAATTTTGCACATTTCTGAGGCTCATTGTGTGTTGTAATTCCACCTGCACCAGGTTTATCTACGCACCTTATGACATAAAAGAAAAATGTGTAAAGGCACTTCCTAAAATGCTTATCATGTAACTTACTTTCGGAAAGAGTAACTTGGTGAGTGATTATAAAATTAAACAAATTGTGCCCAAGTCCGAAACGAACCAAATGGCTTAGAACATATTGCACATTTCAAGTATAATATGTATTGCAATATCACGAGGACATCCAGATAATGAAAATGCGTTAGACATTTCATGTAACTTTACGTTAATGAATACACGTATAAATTAAAATACTCATAAGAAATGAAAGGAACTCCAGAGATTGAAACCCTTAAGACCTAAGATAGGCTTTTGTTTTCCGTGGCTGCTTACATCAGTCGTGAGCGAGGGATCTTGGCGCGTCTGCACTTTGCAGATCTCTCTTTCCTTCTTACACATCACAAGAAAAGAAACCCTACCCTTCCCTTGGAAATAATCCCTTTCGCAGGTCATAATTTTCCTTCCGTCGGTCTTTCTACTCACCCAACTGCGGGGAGGAAGGATTCTCATTCTGCTTGGAGAGGTCATTGCACCCCCCTCAGGGGAGGGGGGTGTTTAGTCCGTGTTGTCACATTGCTGTCAAGTTTGGACTTTGAAATTTTTCGGCTCCGAGTTGGTATGTTTTTTATGAACAGGGCTCCGAGGTAGTACCCGGTGGTAGTATCCTCCATTCCTGTGAACTTCATCAAGGTAGGCCTGGGTAGCTTAATCAGTTGAGGTACCTGATTTGTGAATAAGGGGATCTGGGTCCAGATCCCAGTTCCAGTGTTTTTTTACTTAAACTTTCACACTTATGTAAGGAGTTGAAATTTATTGTAGTGAGAATGTCAACACTTAGCTATTTTTCCTTGCTATCCTTTTGTCAGGAACAATTTAATGCATAGTGACTACCTCTTTACTTGGCCTGACTGAAGCTATCCCAAGCTGTTTTTCATTTTCTCTCTCTCTCCCAAGGTACCTCGATGATGGTAATTACCTGGATGATGAAGAGGATGAACGGGAGGACTACGGGAGGTTCTTGGGTCATCACGTGGGCATTGCATCACCTGCCCGCCCTCCCACCCATCCCAATTTTCCCCAACAGGGACGGCAGGGGTCAGGGGCCCTGTTGCTACCCTTGTCTGCCTCTGCTGTGCGACCCGTGCAGAGGACCAAGTATGGATTCCACGGAGGTGAGTCAAGAGTTTGGACTCTTATAGCCAGTGTGAAGTACCATATTTGTTCATGTAAGCTACCTTTTTCATAAAATGATGGTAAAAAGGGGATGCGTGTGTGGCAAACTCTCGCCAATTACTTGGTGCAGCACCAAACAGACCGCGGCCTCAGCGAGCTCTCGCCACTGCCCCAACGCGGTGCCAGAGAGCCCGGCGCTCAGTCTCGAGTTTTCTCCCCGCGTGAGGCTACGCTGACTACTATTGTAAATGAAAAGTATAGCTATGTTTTTCCCCAAAAATCAAAATTGTACTTTTCATTTACAATGTTTAGCAAATTCCATGTAGTCACGCCCGAGACAACTGACTTCTGTGTTACAAATCTAGCTTCAATACTCCACACCCACTGGTCGAGCAGTCATTCAGTTCAAGTTGCACCTAGGAATTCATTCGGTGTGGTTGCATCCAATGTATGTGTGGTTAGGCGAAATAAACCCTGTTCACCAGCATTTGGTGTTATTTCCTCCGTGACCCCGAGTACCTACATTAGTGACGACGAGTACCTACATTGGGTGACACTGACAGGCGTAGGACTTTGGTAACCCACTCCGTGTTAGTGGCTGGTGACAGTGAATTTCAGTGATTACAACATGATCATGACAGACCCGGAGATCGCTGCCTTGACCAAGCAGGTGGGAGACTTAGCTCACCAGGTGGCAGCTCTCACAACAAATCGCTCGTGCTCTTGCAGCCAGTCAGCCCACCCCAACAACGGCCGCTCCGGCTTCTGCTCAGGCACTCAGGCACACTTGATAAGCGCCCGGTGCGAGACGACTCAGCTAATTCCATCTGCTGGTACCACCGATATTGGGGTCAGAGGGCTAGCAAGTGTCATCCACCCTGTAGCTACGCCTCAGCAGAAAACCAGCAGGGCGGTCTGTGATGGTGGCTAGCGCCTGCCCGACCAATATGTGCCGCCTTATCGCCACCGACCAATGCACCAAACATCAGCTGTGGGTAGACACTGGTTCCGATCTCTGTGTGTGGTCATGCTCGTATTTATGCAAACCCCATCCAAAGACTGACTATGAACTTTTTGCAGCCAATCACACAACCATCCACACTTATGGTTATGTCTCCCTCTGCTTGAATCTCTGACTTTGCCGTGAGTTTACGTGGACATTCATAGTTGCTGACGTGCCTCATCCTATTTTGGTATCGGACTTCCTCTCCCACTACAATCTTCTGGTAGACGTGAGGAACCGACGCCTACTCAGTGGGTTAACTCTCCTCTCGGTCCCTGGCACCGTCAGGTGCACACCCTGCATGGAAACTTAAACCTTGTGTACGACTGCAGCTTCACCCTATCATGGCCTACTGATGGAGTTTCCTGGCATCAGCCTACCTGTCGGCCTACCACCGGACGTGAAGCACTCCACGGTCCACCACAGCAGAACTTTGCCCAGGCACACTGTCGCCAGCCACCCATGCCATATGGGACCGGACCGGCTGCATGCTGCTAAGGACGAATTTGAGAACCTCACGCATGCAGGCATCGTTTGTCGCTCGGAGAGCTCTTGGAGCTTGCCGCTGCACATGGTGCCTAGGAAATCGTCAACCTGGCGTGCCTGTGGTGACTACAGAGTGCTCAAGGCTCGTACAGTGCCCGATTGCTACCCTGTCAGAAATATGTCCGAATTCACAGCAAATCTTGCCGGCAGCACCATTTTCTCTGTGTTTGACTTGGAACAGACTCACTCAAATCCCGATGGCCACCGAAGATATTCCAAAGACTGCCATTCTACACCTTTTGATCTTTTTGAATCCATCATTGTGCCCTACGGTCTCCGAAATGTGAGCCAGACTTTCCAGATATTTATGGACCATACACTTCGGAGACTGGATTTAGCTGTCTGCCACATAGACGACCATCTAGTTTCCTCAGACTCTCCGTCGCAACATATTCAATGTTTATGACAGCTATTCTGCCATGTTGAAAAAAAGCATGGAATTGTGATCAACCCTGGCAAAAGCATATCTGAACATGAAGTAGTTTCTTTTCTTGGACATCTGGTCTCGTCCGCCAGCATACATCCACTTGAGGAGAAGGTTGTGGCTATTAAGGATTTTCCCATGCCAACAATGGGCAGGCAACTTCGCTGATCAAAGGCATGTTTAACATTTATCATCACTTCTTTGTGGACGCCGCATCCCTCCAAGCCTCTTCGGACGCTGCCCTCTCCAAACCCCGACTCACCAGTTCCCGGCCAGTAGACATGACGTCAGAGTGCCGTGCAGCATTTGAAGCCTGCAAATCTGCACTCGCCTGAGCTACTTTGTTGGCCCACCCCCACCTGTGAGTGCAACCCTCTGTTCACGGATGCCTCGGATCATCAAATAGGAGGGGTAATACAACAATAATAATAATAATAATGTTAATGTTTTTATTTGCCCAAAGACAAAGGTACATTTGTCCGATGATATAAGGCACATTAATCATAAACATGTGTATCAACGGGAGTTGGCAAACACTTGCTTTATTTTTAAAGAAACTAACGGACCAGAAAAAACTGTGGGCACCTTATGATTGCAAACTTTACGACATCTACAAAACTGTCAAATACTTTGCTTTCACCATTTTCAGTGATCATAAGCTGCTAGTCTATGAAGGTAAGGGTTTCAGGAGTCACTTGGTGGAATTTATCCATAATGAAGATAGGAAAAGAAAGTTTTGCAATTCCACATAAAAATTTTATTGTACGAACCGGGTTTCGCCACAGTGCAGCATTATCAGATGCCGACCTGATTATGCTGCACTGTGGCGAAACCCGGGTCGTACAATAAAATTTTTATGTGGAAATGCAGTACCTTCTTTTCCCATCTTCACTAGTCTTATGCATTTCACCACCATGATGACACCTCACCACCTCGCCACCGCGAGTGGCTGGATTTCATTGGTCAATATTCCACTGATATACAGCATGTGAGCGGTAAGGACAATGTGGTTGCAGATGCACTATCTCGCACTAACGCTGTGCTACAGAAACTAGCTGAATCCCAGCAGAATGACACCAAACTTCAAAACCTACTCAACGATGGTTCTGCACTGCAGGTGGAGAGACTTCCCCTACCCAGCACAGACATCACACTCTAATGTGACATCTCACAACGTCACCCTCGGCCCTACACCTCTGGCCTCCCTTCTGCCGCCAACTCCTCACCACTTTGCACGGGCTCAGCCACCCTGGGGCCAATGCAAGTGTCAAGCTGGTCTCTGAACGTTTCATCTGGCCACGGATGTGCACCCACTGCCGAGCCTGGGCCCTCGCCTGTGTTCCCTGCCAGCACGCCAAAATCAGCCGTTACGCCCACGCACCCTTCGCTGACTTTGCTTTGCCAGCACTCCGATTCGTGCATATCCACATTGATCTCATCAGTCCTCTCCCACTCTCCAATGGCTTTCGGTAATGTCTTACTGCCACCGACTGGTACACGAGATGGCTTGAAGCTGTTCCGACCGTGGACATCATGGCTGAAACCGTCGTGGCAGCACTCATCTCAGGCGGGATCGCTCGCTTTTGGAGCCCGCAGTGGATCGCCTCTGACTGTGGTTGTCAGTTCGAAGGATACCTATTCTGGGAGCTCAGACAGTTGGTCAGATTTCACCAATGTTATACTATGGCGTACCACCCCAGCACAAATGTTATGGGTAGAGTGCCCTCATCGGCAGCTGAAGGCTGCGCTTATGTGCCAGGCAGACACCTCCTGGACGGGCGCCCTATCCCTGGTCCTGCTTGGTACGCATTCCGCCTGGAAGGATGATCTCCAGGCATCGAGCACAAATTGGTCTACCCCGAGGCTCTATGAATGCCCAGTGAGTTCCATGGCCAATGCAGAGGAGCCACCCACCACCTCCGACTTTGTGATGTGCCTCCGATGCATAATGCTGAACCTATGTCTGCAGCCCATCACCCACCACTGCATTCATTGTATTTACAGATTTAAACACTTGTCCTCAGGTTTTAGTCCTAGACGACACTGTCCGATGGGCGCTGCAACCACCATACACCAATCCTTTCCCTGTGGTTTGTTGCGACCAGTAGACAGTGATAGTCCGGTGTGGTGTCCATACAGACAAGCTGAGCATAGACCACATAACACTTGCCTACATGGTTTCCGACAATGTCCCGATTGCAACAGCCACACCATTGCCCGCCATGCCTGCGGCTCGCCCTCATGATCCGACGCTTGCCCAAGATACAACCAATGCCACCATTGCCACCAGATATCGATGTCGTGTGGGTTTCCTGATTTCTTTCAGGCTGGCGCCTGATCACCGTTCTCAGCAAGGGGGTGGTGTGGTGAACTCTCACTACTGCCTCGGATCGGCGCCAGAGAGCCCAGCACGTGGCCTAGGGGAGCTCTCGCTACTGCCCCAGCACGGCACCAGACAGCCCAATGCGTGGTCTCGAGTCTTCTCCATGCCCGAGGCTACGCTGACTACTATGTTACAAATCCCACTTAAATACTCCTCACCCGCTGGCCGAGCAGTCATTCAGTTCAAGTTCCACCTAGCGATTCAATGGTGTGGTTGAATCCATTGTATGTGTGGTAATGTGAAATAAACACCGTACACCAGCATTTGGTGTTGTTATTTCCACCGTGACCCCTACACGTGTCTTATATGAATCCTCCAGATTTTCATGAATTCCCAACACCTTTTTCCCCATATTCCTATTTTAATGCATTGCACTTTTTCTCAAATGCATCTCATCAGTAAAAATATCAACGCTAATCCAGGACACATGTTGAATCTGCAATTTAATCCTAAATTACAATGTATTTAGTGATAGGAATAATTGTATAACAAATAGGGATGTGCGAGTAGTACTTTTATATCTCGAGTCGAGTTGTAGTTACTCGCGAGTATCGAGTTAAGTCGAGTTGTATGAACTATGTCAATTTCCCAACTAGGCAATATAATAATGCATACACCAACATATTCTCGTTTTCCCAATCTCCTAGTGCATTTTCTCTTCTGAACATATGGCCTGATTTAGAAGGGAAAAGGTGATAAGGAATGTTTATTGTAATCGTAACAGAATTAGGAGATGAATTAAAATGAATGTGTCTTGAACAGTTCCAATTGATATGGACTAACCTCATGTAATTTGTCGACAGTTTTATTTTATAACTGCATTGGGTTGAAAACTTATGTATCCAAAATTCCTAGGAAGAGCCCAGAGTAGTCGTAGCAATTAAAGTTAGACAACAAGCAGGCTAACAATATCTAATACAGTAGAAGTCTGTCATTACAAGTATGCTATATAGCAATAATTTGGCTGTAGCGAGTGATTTTTTACCAATGGTTGGTCTCATGGTAATAACATATGAAGTTGTACGATTGTATCGAGTGGTTATTTCTCTTGTATCACCACAACGAGTACGATTGTTTGTTTATGTCATCAAGGTTGCATGATTTACTGGCACTTTCTGCTACTTGCAACAATGTTATTGAAATAGAAATTACTTTTCGGCAATGTATCACCGTGAAAAGAAAATGTACCTAATTTGAGTTAAGAGTTCCGATTCTCTCTTCACATGATCCGATGCTCTAGGTACGTTACTTGTCCTATTGATGTGACGATGCGTTTCAAAGCTCTCTCGGGCACTACGCCACATAATTTCAGATTGTGGAAAAATCACGAGGAATTGCAAAATCTACCTCACCACTGCCACCGGGGTAAGGTTGCAAATTGAATCGACTAAAAAAAGGCTCCCCTCAATTCGTTCGAGCACTGGCCGTATCAACCCAGTGTTGGCTTTCAGCTTTCACCATACTTCCGAATCATCCGTAAACATTATGATGCAAGTAAACAATGAACATTGCAAATTGATAATAGCAAAATCCATTGTTTACGTAAGGCGAAGGAGTGATCTTCTCGCATGAATCCCATATCGTTCTTGCAGAATGTGTCCCGCGCTCATAAATTTCTTCTTGTCCAAAAATTTGTGGTGATATTTTCTCATCCTAAGCTCCTAAGCGAGAGGGCGGCCTAGGGAGGTGTGAGAGGGGCACGCGGGGGAATTAGCTGTCAATGCTTTTTGAGTCAGCGAGCCTTGGAGCAGCAAGATGGGACCTCTGGATTGTCCCGGGTGGTGTCAACGAATCACCCAAGCCAAAATACGAGCCGAGAGGGGGAACAGACTGTCAACCTGTGCTCATAAAGAATGATTTACCACCATCCTCCCAAAGCGAGCCTGAAAAAAGTATCTGGTGTCGGAAGGGGTGGGGGGAGAGAGCAAAGAGGAAGAAGTCGGCTGAATCGGAGACCCAGGTTGGCCTTGGCACTACCATCGCAGCAAACCGCCAATGAAGAAGTGCGACATGCTTCAGGCCTTGAGGGGTGTGGATACCATTCAAATCGTCCTAAATAAGGGTGTCATCCTGCGTTGCGGCTGATGTTGGAACTAGTTGGAACCATGAAAGTTGGCTGCTGAGGCTCCCTAAAGGATGCCCCCCCTCCCCCAACTAGTGGAAGCCACCTGAGAAGAAAGGGTGTGAGTGAAATGTGATACTTATGGTTTGCGGTCATAACTGATGAGGGACTCCCAGTGGGCAACTGAGAAGTTAGGGCGTGGGAAAGCGATGAGTGAAATGTGATACTTCTGATGAAATGTGCTGCTGACTGGAGGAAAAAATATCGCTTCACTCCGACCCTCCGATGAGAGCATAGGCGAGGGTGTGGGGAGAGAGAGACCCGGGGTGGTGGAGGGGAGAGCGAGAGGTAGGCCAAGGATGCGTAGCCATCAGGGATGTGAAACGTAACCGAACCTCTGAAGCGGTACGGTTCCACGTGAAACCGAACCTTTTTCTCGGTAAGAGAGCGGTTCGGTCCGAACCGAACCGTGTCTGCGAAAGAGAAGAGGTTCGGTTCAAGCTGAAGCGGAACCGGCCGTAACAATTTGAACCGCTTTTGGAACGGTTTTTTTCGGTCCAGTGGCGGTACAGGGGCGCAAGGGGAAGGGGAGCAATCCCTTTGGCAGGGACTGTGAAAACTGAGATATGTAATATGACACGTAAATGCTGCTGCTCGCTGCTGCGTTCGTGCTATCCTAGAATATTGAATAATATTTGTTCTTTTCCTTCTCAACTCACTATTTTGATCGTTGGGTGTTTTACTCCTTTCATATTTTCCGCTCCCTCCGAAACTTTTACTCTAAGACGACCACTCGTAAGCGTTAAGCCGGTGTCCCACGGTAATTTTTTTCGTTAATTTATTCATGAATACTCTCATAGTTACACTGCGCATGCGCAAGCCAATATTCGGTAAATTTCTGTAAATAAGAAAACTCTGTAAATTCTTCATGAAACTCTGTCACTGATTGGCTTTTCTGACACGATTTTCCGGCGCGACATCATCATAGTGCATCGAGCGCGATTACGTGATAGCGCAATATTAATCGCAGTATCATGATACTTCATCGTGACGTTTATCGTGATATTTTATCGGCCACGATTACCTTATCGAGCGCATTATCAAGATATTTTATCGTAATATTTATCGTGATATTTTATCGGGCGTGATTGTTTTATCGAGCACAATATCACGATATTTTATCGACCGCAATATCACGATACTTTATCGACCGCAATATCACGATATTTATCGACCGCAATATCACGATATTTTATCGATCGCAATATCACCATATTTTATCGTGATATTTATCGTGACATTTTATCGGGCGCGATTATTTTATCGAGCGCAACTTCATGATATTTTATCGTGATATTAATTTGTGATATTTTATTGAGCGCAATATCACGATATTTTTAGGTAATATTTATCGTAATATTTTATTAGGGCGCAACATCGTGATATTTATCGTTCTATTTTATCGGGGCGCAATATCGTGATATTTATCGTGATGTTTTATCGGGCGTGATTAATTTATCGAGCGCAATATCACGATCTTTTATCGTGACATTTTAACTCAGCGTGATATCGTGATTCTTTATCGGAACGTGATATTGCGGTTTTTATCGCGTGATATGTCACAATATTTTGAGGCGCGATAACACTATATTTATCGTCACGAAATAAGTTGTCGTTTGATGCACGATAAGACGATATTTATCGTTACGATATGAGTTATCGTTATCGCCAAGATACGATATACTAAAATTATCATATCACGATATTGAATCACCAATATCGCCCAGGCCTAGTTTCGGCGACTCTGGGCTAGCGAACTGCTACATAGGGTTTCTGACGTGTTCCATTGTGAGCAAGCATGCTTGTTCTTGCTTTTCCTTCAGTTTATACGTATGGCTATAGTAATTCCCGGGTAATTACAGAAATAGGTGCGTGCTATTCCATATCATGGCTTGTAGGTCCTGCAAAAATATCTTCTCTGATTGTACAGAGACCACACTATTGATGGCAGCACAAAAAGTTCTCTTCTCGGCCGTCAGCCGATCAGCGCCCAATTCATGAATTTTTCCTGCTCGTGTGACATGGGGTCCAACAGTTCACGAATCTCTTTTCATGAATTTGGAATTCATGAATAAGTTTACGAAACAATTTACCGAGGGACACCGGCTTAGAAACAAAACAACTAAAGGTTCCACATAGCATCGGCGATTTTGCTGCAGCTGCATGTGTTGGGCGGTATTCCCCTTTCAAGATTTCTCTTTGTTTATTTACGATGGTGGATTAGGGTGTCCCTTGGTGTGCACCACTCAGTCCGGCTCGCTAAGGTCGGTGGGGGGGGGCGAGAAGAGGTAAGAGGGTGAGGAAGTATAATAGCACGCTGTAAGTGGCAAGATTTAGTCGGTACGTTTGTATGTACATTGAGGACAGATTTCTAGGAAGTGCCTTCGGCATGTCATAAACATGGGTGTGAGGTTTGTCATTACTCGCTTCCGAACTGAAGCCGAAAACAAATTTTAGTTAGCTTGACAGGGTTCATTCACGCCACTTATTGCAGATCTTGAGAAGAATATTCTACCAAATGCTCAAGTTAGTTTAATTTTTTACTGGTAGTTAGAATTTTAGTGCCAAATTGGTGCCAAAGAAAATATAGTGATCCAGAACGATATGAACTAGTCAGTGCTGACCTTGCAGCTCCTACCACGCAAGTAAGCGTTGAAAGGCTTTTTTCACACACAAAGTTTATACTGCAATCAATAATAAGCAGATTACGTTCAAAAATCGTCAACGACATTCAATTGGTTAGATGTAATAGAATATTCAAAAGAAAAGAAGAAAATCAAGATTTGTAAGTCACTTAATTACATTTTTGGCATAAAGTTTTGTAAATGTTTCATTGATCTCATGTCCTTTCCAAATACATATTATAACACCCTTTGATGTCCATACTTGTATAAAAAAATTAGTCGCGTATGTTCTGCCACGTCCTCTTATGTTGACCTCATCAGAATAATGAGCTGTCAATGAGAAAACCTTGTTGCTTCCATAAGATTTTGATGACACGGTTTATAACCATAGGAACGAGCAGTAAGTAGGATAGGGAAACCCAGAGAGAATTCCGAAGCGAACACGCTTTTGTAACAAAAGAGGGATGTCCTCCTGTCTGGTCAACTCCACCGCGTTCATAACATGAGTCTTGAGTATGTGCTGTGTGCGACCTGGGATTCCCAGCCTGAGTATAACGGTAAGGTGGGTGGAAGGGTCGGGGACCCTCTTAACACGTGTTCGTGACCGTCCCACCCCTGAGGCTCATAAAATGACCGTCCCTGAGAGGGCCAAAAAATATTCAATAGACAGATGATAACAGCGCATCGTGTTTGGATCTCAGTTGGTTGCATATCATAGGCTCCATTCAGTTACACTTTGCTCAGTGATCACTTGATCATGACGTCATAATCACTTAATGTGAGAGCGCCGATTATATGGGTGTGCCGCGAGACTCTCACTTGTTTTCCTCCCTTCTGCTCACAAGAGATCATCATGGTGATCGGTGTTTTTCTCCACTCACCAAACGGCGACCGATCACAGCCGTGACGTCGTTTCATTCAGTCCCAAGACGTCACAGCGCTCACTTGATAAGTATACCAAGGTTATCACTCAGGGCGGCAAAATGCACCCAACCTTCTTTTGGTAAATTTTACCTCGTACCGAACCGTTTTTCCTAGTTTGGAACCGGAACCGAAACGATTTTTTCGTTTCTGAAACAAGATTCTCAAAAACGGTTTGGTTCCACGTTTGTTACGAACCGATTTTCGTTCCAAGCGCTTTTGATACAGAAGAGGTTCGGTTTCATGAACCGTTTCTTTGGACCGAACCCTTCCAGAAGCGGTTCATGGAACGAAATTTCGTTACGTTTCACATCCCTGGTAGCCATTCACTGAACTGCCGAAAGCACTCGACACGAAGGCCTGAGGAAAAAAGCGCTGGACATCCTCTTTGCTCTTTACTACTACAGTACTTGCATTAAACTTATGTACTTGAGAAGTATCCGTATTGAAAGATAAAGGATGCAGCTAGAAGTTATATGAAAGCTCATTTGCGTAGCACTTCTCATAGTACCAACTACTCGTCGACTCGAATTTTCAAGTACTCGCACATCCCTAATAACAAGTTATAAATGTAAAATGATTTCATGAAGAAAGGCTAGATAGGACACAACACTCGACTAAGTAAGTATTTAACGAGTACATATCAGGCTTAAGACACCTCAATGTAGTGCTGATATGATTTCAAAACGAAAGACACAAATAAATCTTCTATATTTCGATGGATACAGTAGAAACTCGAAATTAAGAAGTCCACAGGACCGGAAAAATCGGCAATTCATTATATCATATTTCGTATGAACGAGTATCTTTCAAAAACATCGCGATGGAGCTTTTTTTGTTTCCTTAAATTAAGATGTACTCTCGTGACGTACTTGCATGATTTACGAAGTTATAATTCATGAAAATATACTTAAATGTGTATTCATGCCTACATGGCGCACACAGTTGAACAAAACTAATGTGTCGGAGTTTGATTCTTCAGATTTTTGGGATTTCCATCTTTTCACAGCAGGTATCCCAAAAATCGTAAAAATCAACCTCCATCCAAGCACCGTGGAAATTTGCATCACAACAACTTACTTGTCGTTCTTTTTTTCCAATGAGTGATTAGGCAATGAAGCATCTTTGCAAAATTCTTGTGCAATTCGGAATAAGCTTGTGAAGCTTCATAATGCATTTTTCTCTATTATTTCCTAACTGGAGAACACATCACTTAAGCGTGACGATGTATAATCATAAGTTATATTGATGGATGCATACACTACGGAAGTGTGCAACTTGCATGATCATTTGCACCGGATATTGAATTTAGAGGAATACTTATTGCAGCATTAATTGCCATTAAAAAAGAGGCAGGCATTACAAAAACTTGTCCTTATCTTTCAATCTCTCCAGGAGACCTCGATAAAGCTTTTATTGAGACAGTTGAGAACATAACTGGAACTACTACTCCTGACCAAGCAAAAGCTAAATTTCTGTTAAACAAATACACAATAAACAAATGCCACTTTAAGTGGAAATGTTACACCAATTGAGATCTTTAAGGTAATATAATATCATAAAAACTGAAACAGTAAAGACATTTATGGCCTCTCAAATAACCTCTCAGTATTAAAATCTCAGCTATACTACTACAGCGGACTCTCGTTAGCACATTCTTGAAGGGCCTGTGCCATCAATCTTGAGAATTTGACCTGATTTTCTGCTAATATATTCTTGAGATAAGTTTGTTAGTTTCTTTACATGTATTATGTAGCATTCTATGAGAGACTTTGCATTGAATTTGATGGCTCTTGTCCAGACTCTAGGTATGACCATGATTTTGCCGATGGTGGTGGAACTGTGCAGAGCCTTCAACAGTTCCACCCATTGTCATCGCAGCAGCACCTTGGTGGATCAAATTCACCTGCTGCCCATGGCCGAGGGTTGACTGGAGGCTCACACTCAATACCTCTCGAAACGCAGCACGCATCCCTCAAGAGACGCAAGGATCACCCAGCTCCCCCTCCACCCCTGAACATGGGCCGGCTGCCACCTGTTGGCCTCTGCTCGCCTATCCTTGAGAAGGCCGAGGTGAGTCGTAGAGGTTATAACAATCTTCTGCCCAGGTTCATGGGGTGCAGATAGACTTTTTTAAGCTTGGAAGTGGTTTGTTGACTTCAGGAACAGCATGTTAGTATGTTAAAGATACCCTTATTATTTTAAGCATGCTCAGTAAGAGTTTATTTTGAAGGAAAAATTCTCATAAGTAGCAACATATTTATTAAGATGGAATGTTGGAATGTTTATAAAGAAGTATTTTGGAAGTGTGTGTGTGATATTTTAGAAGAATATGACAAAATATCAGCTGTTAAAGATTTAAAGGGAGAAGTGTGGAGGTGTATTGAGTCCCAAAGTTCATGCCCTATTGTGTATTCATTTTGTGTGTTACTGTAGAGGATTGGATACTTCCTTCTTGAACATGGGGATGGTAGGAGGCTGGATCAGATGTAGGGCTGTAGGGGGGAGTGTCAAGTTAATCAAAGTTCCTCAAGATAACTGGAGAGACGAGGTGACCATCTATCAACCTGGGTGCTATTTAAGTAGTAATGAGTCTGCGTGGCCCATTTTTTGGTTTCCCGTGCATTAAAGAGAACCAACAGTCACCCATCTCTCCGGGAACCAAGAAAACGAATGAATTACAATGATCACTACATAAAAGATAGGATACGAACTCAAATGATCACGCAGACAGTATTCTTCAGGCTTTGTCGTTTTTTTATAAAATAAGTTCAATGTTTTTCACACCCGTTGAATTTGAACGGATAGATTCAGCTAGTTGATTTATATGTACCAATGCTGAATAAGGAGCAGAAAGGTTGCTGCCAGTTTATTATTACAGTGGACCCACGCTTTACGCTGGGTTCACTTTATGATGGATTCTCTTTGCAATCTGAACGCTAGGAATTTTTTTTGAGTGTGCCCTTTAAAATTTCTCATTTCGATAATTTTTTGAACCCATAGTTTGTTAATCAATCAACATTCCAAGCCTTATTTGTTAACAGACTGTATTTTTTATCATAGCAACATTTACATATTTAATGACATGTGTAATTAATTATGAGCTGTAAGCACAATTAGAGCAAATCAAGCAAATTTTGTGGTGATTAGCACTGCCACCAATCAGCGCTGAGATAAACAGTATCCCTTGCGTAGTCAGGATCACATCCATGGCAATTCAGATTAAGGCTTTCATTGGCCATCATAGAGACGTCATTTTGTTTACCAACTTATAAAAATATGAGAACTTCTGCCTAAGAGTAACTTATTGTTAGAGCACATTATCTACCAACGAAATAATATATGGTTCCTTGATATTATTAATACATATATGATGGATACAGCTGGCGCAAGATAATAAATCACATCAATAGAACAGGCTAAATTTTATCATAACATTTCTCAGTGATTGATATTGACAAACTATATGGCTTATCTAAATTTGCATCGAAATTCACACCTTATGACTTCTCACCAAGAGAATCTGTGTTGCATTGCTACCTTGCTTGCTAATGTGCTCTACTGTTGTGTGAATGTCAGTCTTCGAGTGTCTTCTGTGTGAAGTGGTATTGTCGATGAAGGGCTTAGTTTGGACTGTGAGCAGTCTCTTTTCCAACCGCATTAACCATTCAATAAGCAAGACTGTGCAGAATAACCACCTCATATTGTTTATGAGTCACAAGAGAGGTGATTAACACTCTCCATTCTAATTGCTAAATTTCACTTTGCAATCAGTTGGAATTGAGCTATATAGAACTGCTGATCACGATTCACCCCCATGGTTGTAACTGGGAAACCGTAATCAAGTGATGCATTTCGAAGTGCAGTGGTCAGGTTGGAATATCATTAAGTCATGATTGCACTTACCCTATCAGGTTTCTGCTATCGATCAACCATTGTGTGCATGTGTGCATGCCCATGTTGCTATGAGTATCTCATCCTCACATTACTTGTTTTGTTTGCTCTTGGCAGTCTCCACGGTTAAATCTCTCGGGAGGGATGAATCCTGACCGCAAGCTGCCATCAGAGAGCGACATTGAGAAGTATGCTCAGGACAACCTAAACATTCACAAAAAGGGGATATTCCGTAAGAAGTTTTCGGTCCGTGACATGCTGTCCTGGTCCAAGGTAATCCATCCTTAAGTGTCTTTTTAAGATAATATGTAATACTACCAGTCAATAAATCAGTTTCATTGGCATTTGTTCAGAACAGTAGACATATACAGTACCCATTTACAGTTTGTGATGCAAAGTCAAACAGTGTGATCCAAGTGCCTCTGTTGATGGCCTTTTTCTCATCATTCCTCTTTGTCCTTTTAGAAAGTCTTCATCCCCTTAGGGGTTTCTATTTTTTTCATTTTGAGGCTGTTTATCTTGCTCAGAAAACTGCGGCAGTATATCTTTTTAAATGGATCTCAAAAAATTTAATCATGTTTGAGAACTGCTTGAAATATTTTTGTTCTCTACAAATGAGATTATCTATCTAGAATATCAATGTCCTGACTTAGAAATAACAATTTCTAATTCTTTGATTGTGCACTACACCTAGTTTTTCCTGTTTTCTAATGTTTCCTGTTTGTAGTGTTGGACTGATGCCTTTTTGTTGATTGACTTCCCTTTCTTTAATTGTGTGTAACCTGAGATTCTTAGCTTATCAGATTTTAGAGATTTTGAATAGGCTTATTAATCAACTGATATTTTGGCTCCAGTAAAGTACGTATTTACTCTGCATGTCCTAATATTACGCCCCCCATTTTTTATGATATCAGCTGTAAAAAGTGGGTGAAGGATGTTTTTGAGCATGAAGAAAGAAAACCACCCTAACATTATTATGTGATGATGACCCATGATAGCGGGATGCCTCACACCCTCACAGAGTCTTCCACAGCCGCAAGGCACAGACTCAGCCCAAGGTCTGTTAAGGACAGGTCATGCCACACACCTTTCTAATGTCCTATATGCCGTTTCCTATATGCTGTTTCATCCGTCACAGAAGAAAATTGACTGTAGTCCATACATTAAGTTTGCAGACAGCAGCGGATAGTAAGGATTTTCCCATGCCAACAATGGGCAGGCAACTTCGCTGATCAAAGGCATGTTTAACATTTATCATCACTTCCTTGTGGACGTCGCATCCCTCCAAGCCTCTTCTCTCATCTCTCCAAGGAATTTAGTACCACAGGTACTAAATTCCTTGGCTTGTACGTAAATGAATGCCTCAGTTGGGATAGTCACATTGATTATCTGGCCTCTTCAATTGCCTCTCGGTGTTATTTGATGAGAAGGATGATAGTACTAACAAATACCGACACAGCCATTTGTATATATTATGAACATATTTATAGCAGATTGAAATATGGCATAGTGGCATGGGGAAATTCCGCTAAATCTGAAAGAATTTTCAAAATACAAAAGTGGGCTATAAAAATCATTTGTAAGGCAAGACAAAAAGAGAGTTGTAGAGACCTTTTAAAAAAACTTAAGATTATGCCGTTATCTTGTATCTACTTGTACGAATCAATATTACTAATAAAAACTTTTGAAGGTAAATTTAACTTGAAGACAAATAAAAATGTTCACAACCATGATACAAGAAAAAATTCCAATTATATAACTATAGTACACACAATATTACTCTGTTCAGCAAAGGGCCTACATATGCATATGGGTTGCAAATTATTTAACAATTTGCCAGTTGAAATAAAAAATGAGCAAAGACTGGTGTGTTTGAAATTAAATTGAAAAAGTATTTCCTGGACAATTGTTTTTATTATGTAAGAGAATTGTTGTCGAATGGCTGATAATATTGCTGTATGTTGTACAACTTTTTAAATTTATACTGCCATTTTATTGTATTTTACCTTTTTTCTTTATTTGACTTTTCTTTATTTTAAAACTATCTATCTATCTATCTATGTATGTAATCCACCATGTTTAGTCTCCATTGCAGCGGGAATTCAAATTTTGCATGCAAATGAACTGAAAGAACATAGGTTCAAGGAACCATGATTGTCTTTCTTAAGAAAAATGTGGAGCTATAATATAAGAGGTATTCATAGACAATACAATGACTTTCGATGACATGGTTGGACTTAAAGTCTACAGTCATCAGTTTGACTCCGGAAAAATTGTCAATCCAGCTGTGACTCAAAACTTCGTGCTTGAGTGCATCCCATGCACAGACACAACAAACAACAATTTTCTCTCTTATTTATCGATGTAGAGCTAATGCGTCTCCTCATGTTGAGCCCTGGGTAGTTCAACTGGGTAGCTAAGAGCTGCACAAAAACTGGCACCAAACTGTTAATTGTTGTCTGTTAATGTCTTGGCCTCCATAGGGTCAAAGATACGCATCATTGATATGCTCAATGGGTTTAAACACACACATAGACTCACTGTGTCCCACCTAATCATTGTACATGTGAGCCATTAACAATATAACCACACATGAGAATCTTGTGGAAATTAATCACTTGTGACACTTTTTAAGCCTTTCCCTCCTGCTCACTGCTGCCCCTGATGTCCGTAGTAAGCATTTTCTACTCATTCAATGACCTTCAGCACCCATTGTAAAATGATTTGACCTTTCTCTTAAAAAAAAACTGACATTTAGATGCTTTATTAGCACTATCAACAATTTAGTGAATTTCAATTGAATTTGAAAGTGGAAACTTGGTGTAGATTCGATGGATATTCAGCAATTTCATTAACACGTTGACCACCACGTTGTTTTTCGTACATATTTCCTGGAATGCCATAGGTGTTTTTTTTGCTGTTGCAGATCACTGTATCATAATACTTCGAAATATCATTGCACATGAGCATAAGATCAATTTTTCAGTGTTGCCATGTATAACAGTCACAATGACCGACGTAGCGTCAGGCGAAATTTTTTTCACCTGATGCCACGTCGGTCATGAGACTGGTCATGCGGCACCGTCGCGAAATTGGGACGAATATTTTTGGCGCGCGAATAGTCAAGCGAGGTGATTGCCTAGAGTGCCCCGACAGCGCGGGAGAAGAGAATTAAAACATGCAAAATATTGTCATATTGTCACAGCAAGAGGGGGGAGGGGCATCGTGCGACTTTCAGCGGTGGAAGAGGGGTGAGTGGGTGGGGAAGATGGGTGTGCATGGCACGATGCAGTGATAGACAGTTACAACGCGTGACTTTTCCTTGCATCTGTCGGATCCAGATTTATTATCTTAGCAGCCTGGTTCCTGATTTTGGTTCTTCGTCATTTAAGCGTTGTCAGTTTTTGCTTCTTATACCCCCAATTGTCCCCAACAATCCCTTCCTCCCTTGTCCTCTAAAAACATTTTACATTGACCTCATGAGTGAGCCAACACATGTAAGAAAAAGGCAGTGCTACGAAGTGATAAACACATACAGTGACAGCGACAGTGACTCTGATAATGAAGCGTCAGAAGGTGGTTTTTCGCCAGCGGACTCAGAAGAACCATGGGACTCTACAGACTCAGAGCCGTTGGACTCATTAATTCCTTTATCAGGTCATTTGAAAAGAATACGGCTTCAGCAGGGAGGTACTTCCACGTCAAACGTTCCGGTCTCAGCACCGTGGACCCTGAGGACGAAAACGAGGAAAAGGAAGGTGTGTTCCAGTGGTCTGAACCGAGCGGCAACCTAGCCGCAGTTACCTGATTTTGTCAAACATTTTGGAGTCAGCCCAGCTTTAGCCGCCGAAATTCCTGACGGCGAGCCCTCTGATTACTTTTTTGCCGTGGTAGATGGAAAATGTTTTCTTCACATGGCCGAGCAGACTAACACATACGCGACTCAAACAATTGAAGCAAAACAGGATGTTTCGGCTTCGTCAAGGCTACACAAGTGGACTCCTACGACAGTGATGGAGATGAAGAAATTTTTTGGACGGGTGCTCTACATGGGTCTGGTGAAAATGCCCACGATAGAATCATACTGGAGCAAGGGGGAACTTTATAGGAATCAACTTGGACTTATAGCCTCAGGCGACACGATGCACGTGTTCATGAGATTAAAATCTTCTCCCAGTCGATGGTCACCTGGATGACCAATATATGCATACATAGGAGTCTTATTTCCTCTTCTGCTTCCATTGATTACAATTTGGATTTATTTTCAATTTAATTTACTTGTCAATTTCTCTCCTCTTCAATTAGCCAAATGGAATGTTTGTGAAACATGTCTGCAATGATGAACTTAGGCGGAAGAAAACCCAGAAGACCTGTCTCATGAAGTTGAAATGATTACTGGCCAGTGTCACCCAGTGGGATATATGCCCTGGTTTGACACAATAGGGTATTGAAAAGAGAAAATTGTAATACCCTCAATAATCCAACTTACGAGAAGTATCGAGGGATAGGATGGAAAAGGAAAGTGGAATCTCTTGCCTCTGCAGTGACGTGTGACTTAAGAAAATATGTGTGTTGCTTACAATTTTATAACTCTAATTCACTTACAAATTTTGGTCATGTATAAAAAAACAGCTAACATTGCAAAAAATACCCTAAGTGGGCCTGGTATTTTTGTTGCATGGTGGTATAATTGCATTTACATAATTAAAAAATGACGAGCCCGTCCACATTGATAGCGCAGTTGAAATATTCTGATTTGCCCTAGAAAAGAATGAAAAGTAAACAATTTGTTCACGATCGTAAGATTTAAACAAAGGATCATGGATTATTCCATCACGTGATTCCCTTCCCCAAATGGCATTGGACGTGTTTACAAATTGTCTGCATTTCTAACTGTCAACTCCTCTATTATCTTGAACAAACTCTAATACATTGAATTCTCAGTTATCTGTGGTTTCAGTTACCTGCAGTTTTGGTTATCTGCAGAAAGTCTCAGAACCTTATATCTACCATGTATATTGAGGTTCCTTTGTACTCCAAGTAATACTTAGTTGTTTAAAATAGTATGGAGCAATGATCCTTTCAAATGGGATGGATGAAATTTGAGCTTTTCTCTTATGCCCAGTTCCATGTCAACTCAGTCGTATATGTGCTAGGAAAAGTTGTTGATCCTTATGATATACCAGTGTGAGTGGACATAGATCCAGGGAGTTCTAGGATTTTTTTCTTGTGCTCGCTCTTGTCTTACATGTCAGAACTCCAGATTGCCTGAAAGACTCTGTTTTTATTGGACACACTTTCCACTCAGCCCCTCTGTGCCCCTCATTCATTCATCATCGAGATGATGGATCACATTTCCATCATTGAGTTGCAAATGTATTCTTTTGTTTGTGGTTCTGTATCTTCCTTTTGCCAGATGCGTGGTCACATGCATGGCTGTGCATGTGGTTAAAGTGTGTGAACAGTGTGTTAGATATAATTTCTCCCTCAGAACTTAGCTATTTTTATTTCACTACCGTTTCTCATTCCTAACCTTTATCACTTTACATATTCTTCTGCTGAAACCAATCTGAATTGAGAATGTTAGTCTCTAGGAGTTCCATCATGAAAGCCAATTCAATTCTATTTCCAATCTTAATGATGCTTGTTGCAGTTTCCATTCAGTTGCCTAATTTTCACCTTAGCTACTTTTGCAACCAATATTTCATTCTGTTTGCTGATCCTAGGATCCGATTCGGAAACCAATGTTGGTGTTAGAAGATAAAAACTTGAAGAAAGAGGCATGTGAAGTGTTCAAATTGGTGCAGATCTACATGGGAGATCGAAAGGCTAAACCTGGAATGACACTCAATAGTGTAGCGCTGGAATTATGCTCCAAGGCATACTCACAGCCTAGACTAAGGGATGAGCTCTATGTTCAGGTAAGTGCCTTTGGCCATACCCCTTATTAGTCCTAGAATAGCAATGATGATCTAGTTTAGTGTGACAGAGCTAGTTAACTTAAAAAATAACTAGATTGATATCTAGTTAAGTGTAACAACCAGCTTTGTCCCCATTTATTTCTCCCATATGTATTTATGTATCACTTACCCACATGCATGAATTAAGCAAACTAATGATCTTTAGAAACATTTAATTATAATAAACCTTTATTAATTATTAATAATAATACCCATGTTTGAAATAATAACTATATTAGCTTTATAATTGTATAATTGCACTTAACGACCAATAAAGCTGTAGATTTATTGGTCGTTAAGTACAATTGCAATTGACCTCATTAATTCACACAGGACAAAGACAAAAACATGAAATAACATCATCCCAATGTTAAACACATAAAAGTACAGGATACTTCAGAATACCATGTCAATTTTATGAGTAAAAAACTCTTTTATGGAATACAAAGATTTTGAAACCAGCCATGAGTACACCAGCGATTTGAATTTATGTAGTAGTGCTGCTTCCTCTTGCAGACTCAGGTAGGTGATTAAATAGCCTAATACCCATGTTTGAAATGGAATTTTACGTTCTTTTTAACCTGTTTTTACAAACAAGAAGTTTAGTTTTTTCAGTTTGTCATGGTCATGCATTTCCGATCTAGTTGTAAAGGACTGGAGGTTTACTTTCACATGAATAAGTACTTTATAAATATACAAACTGTACACTGTCAGTATTTTCAGTCCCTTGATTAATGGCCTACAGTGTTCGATAGAGGAAGAGTGAGTTATTATTCTTACCACTTTTTTGTAATAGAAACACTGACTTCACGTCCGTGGCATTTCCCCAAATTTCAATCCCATAGTTCAGGTGACTGTTAAAAAGAGCAAAATAACTGGATTTTAGGTGTTACGAAGGGATAAGAACGCTTAGCTTTCTCAGTACGTACATCGATGTTGAGAGTTTTTTGGTAACCTCTGATATATGTGGGGTCCAAGTTAATTTTGAGTTTAGGTGGAATCCTAATAGTTTTACTGAGTGGACCTCTTGTATTTGAGATTTTAGGCTACAGATAAGGTGTTGCGTTTTGTCAGTATTTAATAAAAATCCATTAGTTTTAAACCATTCTGAGGCTACTTTTAGATTGCTGTCAAGTAGGCCAGCCGCATCTGAGAGATCTTTGCAATTGTGCATCAGTGTAGAATCATCAGCATATAGAATTGAGTCTGCTGGGAGATTGTTGGGGAGATCATTTGTCATTATTAAGAATAATAATGGTCCCAGGACTGATCCTTGTGGGTGTGGGGTTGGTTGATATTGTATAGCAGTTGAAGAGGATTTTTGACCGTCTAAGTCAACACATTGTGTTCTTTCAGAGAGGTATGACTGGAGTGAAGTGAGAGTTCTAATCCGGAAATTCCATAGTGTTCCAGTTTGTGTAGAAGTAAAGGATGATAGACACAGTCAAAGACCTTTGGAGAGGTCGCAGAGAGTCAACAGGAGGTTAGATTGTTCTTCCAGAGAGCTTATGATTTTATTGACGACCATTTCCAGAGCCTGAGTAGTAGTTTTTCCAGTGCGGAAGCCATACTGTGAAGAAGAAAATAGGTTATTATTTTCTAAGAAAGTATACAGTGTGTCCTCGTTTAACGTTGTCCCGTTTAACATTGTTTTGCGATAATGTTGTCCAACAATTAAAACCCTTAATCGTTCAACGTCGTCAGTGCTTCACGATAACGTTGTTCAAATTTTGCGCATCTGATGCGTAATTTCCATTCGGCGGTAAAGTTTGGCGTTAACTCCCCATACCGTGTGTAAAAGGTTCACCTGAGCGAATAATTATTGTGTTATTTGTTTCATAACTGTTATATTTGCTTATTATTTACTATGCTGTTATTGGGGGGCAATAATGCATCGGGTGATTTAAAACTCAAACCAATGTTAGTGTACCATCTTGTATGACATGGTATTAATAATACCATGTCTGAATGGTAGATCCAGGGGCAGATATCTTCGGGAAAAAATACCTGAAAATCCAATGCCAGCATAAGGTAGAATTGGTGATAGAAAAAGTTGATTCACTGCTGTTTGAAGTGAATCGAAATTGTGTTTTTCATGTTGAATTAGTGTGTAAGAGGAAGTTTTCTAAACCCTACATGATGCAGTAAATCGTCGAGGGTGATACTGTTCCTAAAAAATTGTTACGAAATAAAAACTTTGTACACAGCACCGAGATTACCTACTTCACTTACAATTTTAATTGATTTCCTTTGTCTTCACGATCGCAGAGAGTGAAAGTTTTGCCCTTCACAACGGGAGCGTGCACATGCGAATGGTACCGGTGCTAACAGCACTAAATGTCAGAAATATAGGAGGAAACCTTGCTTATTGTTTTAAAAATGCCTTTTCAGTTTGTTTCATCTAATATATGAAGCTCTCTGACTAGTGGTGTCATCTGTTCGACTGCCCGCAAAATTAAAATACGCCGTAAATCGACGGAGGATGACATGAAGTAGTCCATAAAAACACAAAATTTTTTAAGGAAATTGACAATTTTTGTGTATTAATCCAATGATAACTCCTTTCAACCAGGTCCCCTGTATTTTTAAATATCAACAGTAAGTTCCTGTCACCTGTAGTTTTCGTGCTGCTAGGATAGAGTATAATTTCAAAATTTCTTTTGTGAGTGGAAATATCAGTTTCACCATAAAAATGTTTTAGAAAATTAGTTTGAATTAGTGATGGGTCGGTCGTGATTGATTGAATCCCGAGATCAAGTTCCCTTAAAAAATTGATCGATGAACTGGATCTCTCCAATGACCGAGGAGTTCATCTTTACAGATCACGATAGGAATGATTGTAAGACATCAAGTATCGATCACGAGATGTGAGACCGGCCAAACAATAATGAGATAAAATAAAGAGATGACTCAGAGGTGGCACAATTTATTGAAAGAAGTGTAATAAAAAACTATACAAAAATATCTATCTCTAAAGGCCGTTTTACAAGATGAATGATTTTGTACAAACGAATGTACGTGAGATTATACGTTTGTCTCAACGAAATTAGAACAGGTTCTAATTTCCGTTCAGGCATTGAGACATTCGCACAAGCATTCATACAATTTGCCACTTTACACGATACATTTTGCCTCATGCAAGAGTACACAGAAGAGTTTGTACAAACAAATGTACCTCGTAAAACGGCCTTAATACCTACATTGCTTAAGTACACAAATCAATCATTATCCTTTCACTGAGGATTTAAACTGCCAAACTGAAAATTCAAGAGCATCCATATAGTGAATAACTTAATTTCAATTCGCATTGATTCCAAATTTTATATAATAGTCGAAACAACGAACTAATTGCAGTCATCAGTCTTATCCGAGTCTTGCGAAGATTATGCAACACTTTAAACTCATCTCCTGTCATAACACATTCATAGGAGCGTAAGTCTACCTAATACAAATTACCTTTAAATGTAAAAATATCACCACATGAGCACACGCAATACATCACAGCACATATAGTACATATAACATTTGTAATCACTGAATTTCCATAATTGCATTGTCACTTAAACACACAATAAACCATAGTTTCAATATTCTCGACAAATATTACGTCTCTTGCACAAGTGAAACTTAGTGATTCCGACTGTAATTGAAAATTGAATTTAAGTGCTATAGTCGGATAATTTGATTTAAAATCTTACAGCCAAATGAAAGCATTGATCGGTTCAAACTACATTCCAAAATACACTTTCACAGCGTTCTATGCTACTATTTATCATTGGTTTTTATAACCAGTTTTGAATAATTTGTAGTCCATAAAATATGGCACTCTTCAATAGTTTTGTATCATAAGGGATCTTTCTAAGATTCTTCTTAATTATGCTTAAAATCACAAACCAATAACAATGAGTAGGAATAAAACAAACCTTAGAACGTATTGCACAATTGTGCTTTCAATTGTTTGAAGAATTACCAACAACTCCACAGAAACCAGCACTAAACGAGGTAGCTGCACACATCGGTCACGATTACAGTATATACTCGCTTTGCTCATTTGGGGGCTTCACCTCCAACGTCTGTATGTGTTAAAAAAAAAGTTGACTTTGGCACCATGTTGCCAGCGAACTATTAGTATCAATAGCAGAAATTCGTAGGCCTGCATGAGATCTAAAAAAAACGCCCAACAGATTCGAGATCCGACTTCTAAATGCGATGGTGGGTGGCGTAACATGGTGGAACTCCTTCATGATGCACAAAGGGTAAGAAAAAAGACTTTGCTGTTCCACAAAATAAAATATATTTTGTTTTTGGTTATATAATCGGTTTCAATACGGCGTGTCATCATCTGGCCAGTTTAGAAGCTACAGTCGAAAAACCACGAGCTTCACGAAAATCCAACTTTGACACAATGTCACCAGATAACTAAAAGGAATGGAAAAGAATGAATGGAATAAAGTTGTAGGCCCTAATGAGATCTAAAAATAAACCGCTCTACAGATTCGAGGTCTGATTTCTAGTTTCGTAGCTAAAGTCGAAAAACAGCAAGTTTCAAAAACATCTGAATTTGGCGCCATGTTACCAGCCAACTATTGGTAAAGTCCAGGTTTTTACTAATTACTTACAAAGGGCATGTCAAGGCTCATGCCCATGTCAAGTTTCAGAAACATTTGACTGTTTTACCAAAATTCGACTTTGGCACCATGCTATAAGAGTTAGAAAAAACCAAAAAGCATGAAGTTGTAGGTCACGATTAGATCTAAATCCCTGGGGATTATAGATTCCAAATCAGAATCCTAGTTTAGGAGCTATAGTAAAAAAACGCAAAAAAATGGAAACCATTCACTAAATGATGTGCCTGGTGAGAAAACTACGAAGTGTAGAACACCAATGTTTTTTGCCAGTTCAAGAAAATTCAATTCCCCATTGTGAAAATGTCGTCAGATTTCAGATCCGACCCACTGTTCAAAAGATACGAAGCGAGAACTGAAAGTCTAATTTTTGAAAAGTCCAAAAATCCGCCATTTTTATTTTTTTGGGTCACTTCCTGTTAAAAGTTCCATGATTTCAAGTTTTTTCCCTCGATGAATTCTTTCAAGGAAGGCCCGTGAAAAATTTCAGGCTCATATCTAGTCTGCAAGCGGTCGGGAATTTGTATACGTGAGTGAGTAAGTTACACATGTGGCTGTATAGTATTAGGAATCACGAATGGCCAGCGAGAGCAGCTTTCGTTACGATTTTGTATCAATCACGATTTTCCTGTGAGATCATTGATCGTAGGCAACTTGAACAGATCACTAGCTGGAACATCAATCACTCATGACCTTACACTCACGATCGAATCACAAGTGGGAGTGATAGGCGTAACCGAGATCTCTCAAAAGACCGACTTTGCCCATCACTAGTTTTAACGCTTCATTCAATAATCATTAATATATCCAACCTTTTATCGCTGTGCGGAAATTGTTATTGTTATGAAATGAAGAATTGTTAAGTTTGGAACAGATTTTAATTTTTTACATAGTTTCTTATGGAAAATACTGCATGGTTTAACGTTGTTTCGCTTAGCGTCTGCATTTTCAGGAATGAGTTAACAACGTTAAACGAGGACACACTGTAAAGCTGAGATTTGATCACAGCTTTGAATACTTTGCCAAAGACTGAGATCACTGAGATTGGTCGATAATTCTGAGGGTTATCTTTAGCTCCTTTCTTCTGATTGGGGATCACTCTAGAATGTTTGAGAGCTGTAGGAAAGACCCCAGATTGAAGACAGGTATTGAAGATAATACAAAGACGTTCAACAATATTTTCTTTTATATTCTTGAGTAGGTTGTTAGAAAAGCCATAAAAATCCTTACAGTTTGATATTTTGAGTGATTTTATTATTTCAATGACTTCACAGCATGTTTGTTACCCACTTCCAATTAAACTGATGACTGTTCACAGAGCAGACTGACTGTTTTCTTAGCAGCTGTTGTGCCTCATTTTGATCAGCAGCATTGGTTACTACATCAGACCAAGGTTCATTATGACAGCTATCACTGCTTTCCTCCATGCGCATCCTTTTATTTGGTACTTACAATTATTGCTAACTTGGAAGTGGTAGTATACCGAGAAACGCTCCTAGTTCATTCTATATACATGTGGATTGAGAAAATTCTTGAGGAGTTTGTATTTGTTGTCATTTGCAAATAAATAAAAACAATATTATTGTTTAAAAATGCTGTCAATACATCCACACATAAGTTATCCTTGCATTAAGGATGATTCAATTCTGGGAAAGTGGCCTGAAAATCATTTTTGCATGAATCATACTTTTCAGATATGCCGTCAAACCACGGAGAATCCTAGGCGGGACAGCTTACGACGGGGCTGGGAACTTCTGGCTCTATGCCTGGCATTCTTTCCACCTTCTGAAAAATTCCAACCATACCTGGATGGCTATATGAATCGCCATCGTGATCCTTCGTTTGATTTCCCTGAAGTAGGAAAGTGGCCCATCCATGTAAGTTTTCATCATGAATGTCATATGATATCGAAGGAGAGGTTGTAAGCCTTAGCACCTCAGACCCTGATGGCACATGGAATGACCTCTCAAATGTGTTGCAAGAAATGGAGATGTGAGTCCATGTCTTGGTGTGTGTGTGAGCCATGTGTTATGTCAATTGGTAGTGTGGAATGTTTTGGTCAGGGACCAAATAAAGCTTGTGTATTTTCATGATTTGCATTAGGATAAATATTCAACATTTTTAGTATTAATGATAAGAAACACTAGAATGCAGTGAACCCCTACTTTTCAAAATTGATTTTTTCCAAAGGAACTTTCTTTACCCTTTCTGTGCTAAGCTATTAAAGATCCAATGACTTGCCCAGCACACATTGGTTTTGGACATTAAAATTCTCTTAGCACGCATAACTTTTTGGGAAGTTTAAACGTTTCTGCACTCGGTCAGAAAAATGACTATATTGTGTGAACTATAAATGCCAGAATGATGAAATGAAAAGCATTACGAAGCTAAAAGTTTTCTCAATATTAATGTAAGTTAGTATTTTAAATAGAAACAGAGAGTATTTACATTTTCTTAAATAGCCATTTTTAGAATTAGCATTCTGTACCTGTTGTTGATTTTGTCGGTATGTAATGATAAATATGTAGTTGAAATATAGTTTTTTCAGCCTATCTACAATATTATAGACCTTCTATATTCAACAAAGTAGCAACAAGAACAACGCAAAACCATTGTGCGCAAAATCAAAGTTTTACTGTACTTTAAAACCAGTTGGCCACTAATACATTCCACTCCGGTGTTGAGCAGGACTCAACATAGCCTATTGTTCTGAAGCAATTTGTGCAATCAAACTCGTCACGTACAATTCTCTGTGATGTATATATGTCCCCTTTTTGTTTAAATATATGCACATTTAAGTACATGTTTGCACATATACAGCTTCATTTGGTCAATTATAAAGAATACCATGCAAAAATGAAAAATAATTATTTACTACATATATAAAAAAAGAAATCATCTAGCATTTAAAAATTGAAATCCCTTCGATTGAGAACAGAAAAATTGAGACTTCGGAAGGAGACTGAATAAAATGATGGAGAGGATTTATGGAGCAAGGGTATTTTTAAGGCTGTCAGGGAAGTGGTGACTTTGTCCATAAGCGAGGACATTGGATGAAGAGAAATATTCTCAAAGCAAATGAATTTCAGTATCTTAACACTTAAAAAAAAGGCAGTTCAAGGCAGAATTTCAAGTGAGATCTAGACAGAATTCAAGGCACTTTCAAATTCATTCAATCAAAGCCACATGCCTTTGAGACAAAGCCTTTGGAACAAGAGAGACCAACACAGTTCAAGGCAGTTTCAAGACAGATTAAAGCCCTTCATCACAGGTTCAAGAGGCTTTCAACACAAATCCTTTTACATGGGTACATACTACTGGCATATGCAAGAGCACAATCTCTTCTGAGATATATGATGAGATGTATCGTGACCTAGCACATGAAAAAGCACTACCATCACCTGATTACATTATTGAACACTTCTGGTTCCATACAATTGATTTTTCAGTCTCAAAAATTGCATTCAAATTTCCACTGTTCTGTTATATAGTCTTGTGATTAAAAAGGTGTCCAACTCCAAATAATACTCAACCCTAATGGTTACAAATGTGATGAAAACTTAGAAAAACACTATTGAAGTAGCACCTGTACATCACATATATATGCTGAAAAAACACCTGTTAAGCACGAAGAATAGATTGCCACAGGAAAAAAATCCACCTTGACCAGGAATTGAAGCACAGATTTGAACCACAGTGGCTATTTGAGGAGGGTACTAGGGGTACTAGGCGTTAAACCTTTGCAGTCCATCAAAGATGGCAGTGTTAGGGAGCAACAGACAAGGAAGGAAGCCACTACCCATGTGGTTGCATCCTATACCAGCACTTATGCCGTGCTAGGCCATAAATGAAGATATTCAATGAAGATAGGCTTGAATATAAGCGACTTTGGCTGATTGACTAGCTAAGCAGTCTATGATTATATTTGAGAATTGATTAATCCCAAGACCTGTCATGATGTTACTTTTATATGAGGAAACTTTTGTTAAATTTCTTCCGAATGAACTTTGATATATGAATAATAATGGTTGTATGAATTTTGGAGAATGACTTCTATTCTCGAGCCAAGAGACAAAATTTCATAACTTATGACGTGAGAAGTTGGTTAATAAATGCAAAATAGACATCTCCTAATGCAGGTAGTCAACAAATTTCTTCCAAAGTACTTTCCATTCATGTATGTATTGGTGTATAAAATATAGCTAGTCATATATCAATGTGTATCTTCCACATTCCTTGCAACATAAGAGAGGAGCCTCAATTTTAATTTCTGGAAGGTATACGAGGAGAGATAATATCAAGTAACTGCAATATAATAGGTACCTAGCAATAAAATGTAACGAACAAGTCATATACCAACCAAGCTAAAGCATACATTGAATCATGAATAATGTATGTAATAATAATAGAATTTATAGTAGTCGAATGACATACATGGAAGCGACAATATGCATAACTAGGGGCATGCAAAACTCGCAAATGCGATAACACAAATATTTATGCGAATTCTGGGATTTTTCTGCGAAAATGCGAATTTTTTATATTATCGAGAATTTCAACATTTCCAACGTGAATTTCCTAAATTTGGCAGTCTCTGCAAAAGTAGTGAAAAATGCATGCAAAAATGTTGCTATACAGGCAGTCCCCTAGTTACATAGGCCTCGACTTACGTTAATATGTACTTACGGAAGTAGGAACGTTACCCAAAACGACGAAAATTACGGAAGATACGGGATGCGAAGATTGGTTGCCTACTTTCAAGGGGCGTGTGTACTGGCATCAGCATAGTGATTTTCTTTTGTGACAGTTGTATCACATTCACCAAAACTTAAAACACCGAAGTAGACGGTGATGGCAAAGCAGCGTGAGCCAGAATTTTGACGACATGGATTACATTGTGCTGAATACAAAACAGTTCTTTGTCGTTTTTGCAACATAAATGTCTCGTGGTAAAGAAAGAACAGCTGCACGAATCACATTTTGAGTGAGAAACACAAGGCTAATGTTGAAAACAATTCTGCCGGTGGGAGTACAATAAAACGGCAAGCATCCATAATGATATTCAGAGTGTTATTTTTAAGTCAGGTCTCCGCCACTCAATAATCAATCACAAATCACCCCTTGAAACTAATAATGAATACATCTGAACAATAAAAGTGCAACCACACATAATAAAATGAAGCTGCCTTTGAGTACCAAGTTTCACAAAACAATAAAAGAATTTATAAAGAGTTTTCGCCAAGAATCTAGAACAGTGACCAATAACTATACATGTTGGCCCTTGAACACTTCCTTGCAGTAAACATATCACGACATACTCTCATTCAATCATTTAAATGTCAATTGGTTTGAACCCTCGACTTAATCAGTCTGCTACTCACAATTGCAGAAATATTTCATTTAAAAAATCTTCACAGTCAAAATCAAATACCTTACCAACATCAAAATCAAAATGACACAAAAATCACAAACACCAATCGTAATATGATTTAATCTAACTTTAGATTTTCTTCTTTTTGGCCCTGCCAAGGGGAATTCCCTGATGCCCAGCAGTCAGGGTAACTGGCTGCCGAGTATTCCTCTTCAGTCGTGATGGGAGGGGGGCTTATTCCCAACCACAACTGAAAAGGCGTGGCACAGGTGTGTGTTAGCCTCGTTAATTGAAATAAAAAACAAGGAATCGCACCTCAAACAAGCTTATTTTGTCACCTTAAATTGACCTTGTATTCTCAACTATCATCTTGCTCCTTACGCTGACTTCCTCATTAGGCGCTTCCCAGCATGGTAACGTGATGTGCAACACTCTTCACGTTGACTACTCCTGTCCTCTGCTTCCTTCCGACTGTCCCACCACATTTATTCTACAGCAACGACCACTTCCAATGCAAACCCAATAATATAATTGTTATCCCAACGATTCTTCCTAACCCCCCTATGATTATTCAATACCTCTCCTGCATAGGGCTACTAGCTGCCCGCAATCTCCCTTTCCATGTTGGTGATTGTTCGGGTTCCTGACCAGGTTAAACTCCATTTTTGCCGACGTTTCGATGAACGAGTCGTTCATCATCCTCAGGGCAGGTCGTGGAATCCTGTTGCCTCCTGGTCAAGTGTTGTGAGATTGGTCCTCTGTTTCCTGCCTATTTTCCCTCCCCTGCCTCTCAGGTCCTTCTCAGCACTGGTTTCCAAGAATTGCTCCGAGAGGGAGAGTGTCCAGCATCACAGTTCGTAGTCCTGTTTGCCATTCAGAACTCGATCGCTTCTCTGTTCAGTCTTTCCCAGAACTCTTACATGGGACAGAGCACCTTGGTGTCCTCTCCAAGTGAATGGCATGGTCCCGGGAAATGCTGTGCTCGGTCACAGTGGATTTTTCAGGTTGGCCGAGCCTGAAATGCCACTGATGTTCCTTGACCCTTGCGGTGATCGTTCTGCCCGTCTCTCCCACGTACACCTCGCCGTACTCTAAACTCTGTCGAGTAAGTGCTGGAGATCCTGCCTGCTGTCCGCTATGATAGCAGCATCATCTGCATATCGGATATTATTGATTATCGATTGATTGATTTAGCCGGATTCCATAAGGTAGGTTAGAGATTGCTGATTTAAAGACCTGATCTGCATACAGATTGAAAAGCAAGGGTGACAGGATACATCCTTGCCTGACTCCATGTTTAACCTCGAATTTTAAGTTTTTATCATTTCCTTCTAGAACTAGTTCTGCTTCTTGGTTCCAATAGAGATTCTTTATTATTTTCAAATCATTCCTGTCTATTCCAGTGTTGTGCAGAACTTCCATCAACTTATCATGTTGAACATTGTCAAAGGCCTTTTCGTAATCGATTAAACAGATGAAGGTGTCATTATTAATTTCTCTGTTCTTTTGTAAAAGCATGTTCACTGCAACTGTAAAATGGTATAGGACAGACAAAATGTATTGGTTTCCCCATCTGTCTTTGGGAGGGGACCCACAATGTCAATGGCAATAAACTCAAAGGGTTTTTCCGCCACCAGTAGTGCTTGTAGTGAGGTCCTGCTCCTCTCATAAGGGCTTTGCTGACTACAGGTAATACAGCACTTCACGTACTCCTTGACATCCCCCAAATATGATGGCCGCCAATAGTTCTTTTTGACTACTGGTGGTTGCGTGTACCCCCAGATGGCCCGACAGTATATGATCATGACACTGACGCAGGTAGTTGTAGGGTACTGCAATTTTATCTCCTTCTTTAGTTCTTTTACACAGAATGCCCCCAGCAACAGTGAAATTATTCTCCCCTCTCCATTTTAATCACTCGAGGTCCCATTCCTGCTCTTCCTTAAAATGTACTAGCTTCCCATGTATTTTTCCAGGTTTATGGATTACCTGGTAGTCATATTCATCCAGCTATAGTGTCCACCTCTAATTAATCAATTTTTAGGGCCCTTTAAACAGAATAGCCACGTGAGTGCTGAGTGGTCTGTCACAATAGTGAATTTCCAGCCATATACATAACACTGAAAGTGTCCCACCACCCATGTAACCCCAAGGAGCTCCTTCTCCGTCTTGGTATAATCCAACTCAGATTTCCTCAGTTGCCAATATGCAAATGCTATCGGGTGTTGCTCAGCATTGGTCACTTGAAATAGGACTGCACCTTTTGCAAAATTACCTGCATCTGTCAAGGTGGTAAAGGGCAAGGAGAAATCTGGATACACTAATATGGGACTGCTCGTCAGTGCTGTTTTTAAACCTTCCATCGCTTTGTCACACTCCGGGGCCCAAATGAATGTGGTGTCCTTTAATAATGACCCAGGGAAAAAATCTGGGTGCTGTAACCTTGGTAGAGCTGCACTCAAACTGTGCTAAGGGACTGTACTGCGGTCTCTACTTAGACTGTACTTAAATTGAAACACCACAGTGCAGTTGACATAGCACAGCCATTTTGCAGTTACCATAGCACTGTCACAGCACAGCTAACATAGTGCAGTCACAGTACAGCTACCATAGCATAGCCAGAGTACAGTTACTACAGTACTGTCACAGTGCAATTGCCAGAGTACAGCCACAGTACAGTTGCCAGAGCACATGTGTGATGAAAAAATGAAAATTTACATTTTAAAGTCTATGAATGGAGCTTGGTTATGAACCACAAACAATGAATAATTTCCTTTTTACAAACAAGTGGTAGTCTGGTAGTTTTGAAGGCTGATTTTATTTCCATGTAAAGTTCATCCATAGCTGTTTGATAATGGACATTAATATGAAGTAAATGATTACAAGTAATCCGAGTACTGGTAACAATTACATTTGATTTACTTTTACTACTAACCGTTACTTATTTCCAATTGTAATTATACTCGTAATCTATTCCAGGAGAAATTGTTATATTTTTGTAATCATTACTCTCTGGGTATTTTTTAATTGGTGTGTAATTGTTCATCGATAATGTGGATTACTCTGGTTTTTTTATTGTTTTGGACTGCATGATCACTTGTTCACAATTGGTTATTCAGACTATTTGTTTCAACCACTATCCTCTTCAGCTTATTCTGTAACTGGGTCTCCACTAGAAACATTTTCCACATCTATATATATAAAACAAAGTCGAAAATCGTGTTAGTTACACCATTTATAACTCGAGAACGGCTGTACCGATTTTAATGGTATTTGGTTTTTTGGATTCATCTAAGCCCCTATTAGCAGAATAACCATTAAAAAATAGTAAAAGTTCACGGAAAAAATTAATCTTGATATTAGGGATATTATTTAGGAGTTGGTAACACTGCAACAATTGTCCAGTCGGTGCTAAGCCCAGCTCAAGTTGACACGTCACTACCGTATTTGTAAACAAATCACAGACAACAAGCAAACATTTAGGTTACCGGTCAATTTGTTTGCTTTCTTATTATTATGCCTCGACGCAGAAGATCTAATCTTTCCCAACAAACCCGTAATGCAATTAGGCTTCGGAACATTGTGAATGAATCCACCGAAGAAGAACGAGAAAACGCACGCGAAGAGCGCCGTGTTAGTATGGGCCGGCTTCGAGCTTTCCAAACCGAAGAGGAACGAGAGGAAACCCGTGAAACGGCCCGGTTGGCAATGAGAAGCTGTCGAGCTCAACGTAGAGATCAACAGCGACATAATCTTCGGCGCGATGCCTCAAGTGTTAATTTGAATCGAGCAGCGTTTCTATACGATTGCACAATTGATTACAGCTCGCATCCTTTCGTTTGCATTGGTGAAATGGACGTTGTTTGTGAGCATTGCGGCGCATTAAAGTTTGCAGGAGAAACACTTGGATTGTGCTGCCTTACTGGCAAAGTGAAACTGCCATTATTGACTTCGCCACCTGAGCCATTGCGTTCATTGCTTTTCGGTGAAACACCAGAATCACGACATTTTCTAGCAAACACTCAAAAATACTATGGCTGTTTTCAAATGACTTCATTTGGGGCTAACATTGTCCAAGAACCAGGATTTAATCCGACATTAAAGGTAATTTATGTTGAAGAGAGACAATGTTCATTTTATTTAATAGATAAGTATTTTCAATAGATGACAATTTGCTCAAATGTAGTTTCAGTTATGGGTGAAAAATTTTAGGTCAGTGTATTTGTGTCCAAAATAAATAAGGCGTGCTATCATAAAAAAAAGATAATAAATGAGTATTATTGATTTCGCTTTCGACAGATTCAAGGCCAGATTCACCATCAAATTGGATCATTGCTACCTCTTGAAGATGCACAGCATAAATTCTTGCAAATATACTTCATTGGTAATATGGAGAAACAACTTGATCGACGTGAAGATATTTACCCAGCAATGAAAAGAGCAATTCTCCTTGGTCTGCAGCAATTACTTCATGAGCATAATGCATTAGTTAGGCTGTTCAGAACGGCGTTGAAACGCATGCCACACGAAGACTACAAAGTCGTGATCAGAGCAGATAAACGACCAGCTGGAACACACGAACGAACATTTAACGCTCCAACATTAGACGAAGTTGCAATCCTGATTGTAGGTGAAAACGTGGAAACACGTGATATTGTGCTTACACGTCGTGATACTGGGCAGCTGCAAAAAATATATGAAACGCACCGTTCATATGACACATTGCAATACCCACTGATGTTTTGGCAAGGAGATGATGGATATCACTTCAATATGAAGATGATAAATCCATTGAATGGTGAGTATCAAACAGTGTTGGGAAAATTTTAATTGAAAGTGCAATTAAAGATTAATTATCTTCATTAGTTAAAAAACTAGATGATTGAAAAATTAAATGATTAACGCCCAACACTGGAATCAATATCATTCAATAACGACGCGACTTCTAAGATACTAATTTTACTGTTTTTATTTCAGGGGAGGACACTACAAAGAAGGTTAGCTCGATGAACTATTATGCATATCGATTGATGATTCATCAAAATGCTGACAACTATTTGCTGCGATTTCGGCGATTGTTTCAGCAATATTGTGTCGATATGTATGTCAAAATTGAAACGGAGCGACTAAATTTCATTGGGTTTAACCAAGCGAAACTGCGCTCGGAGGAGTATATCCATTTACGCGATGCAATTAGCACCGAAGGAAATGCAGCTAATGTTGGCCGATTGACTATTCTACCGGCAACGTACACAGGTAGCCCGCGTCATATGCATGAATATGCGCAAGACGCAATGACATATGTTCGTCATTACTGTCGGCCAGATCTATTTATTACCTTCACATGTAATCCGAAATGGATAGAAATTGTTCAAATGCTGCTTCCAGGACAAACATCAAGTGATAGGCACGACATCACTGCACGTGTATTTAAGCAAAAAATGCGGTCACTAATGAACATTCTGAACAAGTGACCTGTAAAATTTCGAAACAGTCCGCAATGGCCAAAATTTTAGTAGCATATAAAATAATCATATGGGACGAATGCACGATGGCGCACAAACGCGCATTGGAAGCACTCGACCGGACATTGAAAGATCTGCGCAATGACTCAAAATGCTTTGGAGGCGCATTGATTTTACTGTCTGGCGATTTCCGCCAAACACTGACAGTCATTCCAAGATCCACCGCTGCCGATGAAATACACGCTTGCCTCAAATCATCAAATCTGTGGCGCTATGTGAAGAAACTTCAACTGACAACAAACATGAGAGTTGCATTGCTGAACGATCCCTCTGCTGAAGATTTCTCCAAGCAATTGTTGACTATCGGTAATGGCCGTGTTCCTGTCGACGAATCGAGCGGATTGATTTCATTTCCTCAGAATTTTTGCAGTTTCGTTTCATCGAAAGATGAGCTCATCAACAAGGTGTTCCTGAACATGATTAATAACCACAAAAATCACAAATGGTTGAGTGAGCGAGCAATTTTGGCGGCTAAGAACAAAGATGTAGATGACTTAAACTTCGTGATTCAGAATCAAATCGTTGGTGCTCTGCACTCATTCAAATCTATTGACTGTGTAACTAACGAAGACGAAGTCACCAACTATCCATCTGAATTTTTAAACTCCTTGGATGTGCCTGGCTTACCACCGCACAATTTACAGCTGAAGGTTGGCTCCGTGGTCATGATGCTTCGAAACCTAAACCAACCAAAACTATGCAATGGAACGCGTTTGGTGATAAAAAAAACTGATGATCAATGTGATTCACGCGACTATACTCAAAGGAAAATTCAAAGATGAAGAAGTTCTCATCCCGAGGATTCCTATGATCCCAACCGATATGCCCTTTGAGTTTAAACGAATTCAATTTCCAATTCGTGTTGCATTCGCGATGACGATTAACAAATCACAAGGCCAATCGTTGAGTGTTTGTGGTCTGAATTTAGAAAACCCATGTTTTTCTCATGGTCAATTATATGTGGCATGTTCACGTGTTGGTAAACCATCGGCTTTATTTATTCTTGCGCCTGATAACAAGACAAAAAATGTTGAAAATCAAAATGTTCTTGACTCAAGAGAATAAATTGATAGTATATATACGTTGAATAAAAAAAATGTCTTTCTGATAAGCCATTGTAACACTAATTTTTGTAGTTTTATAGAATTGTTACCCTTATTTTATTTTAACCATCCAAATAAAATTAAAATCGGTACAACTGTTCTTGATTTATAAATGGTGTAACCAAACTGTCCATTGATTGTTGGGCGGTACGAAGTTCGCCGGGTCAGCTAGTAATATATAAACATGTGTTTCACCATTTACAAATGCTAACTTTATCGGAACCAAGCTTTTCAATATCGTGTGTTGCAGCCAATATACCAGCCGGTATACCAATCCCGGTTGAGGTCCAAAACCGACTAAGCATTTGGTTTAATTTATCCCTTTTGAGCGTATCACCCGATGTATCAGTTGTCACACCGATATATCGGGCAACCATGTACGGGTCAGATAAACCTGAGTTATTCTTGGTGGGAATTTTTTCTTAATTTCTTGTTACTGAATGGGCCATTCGGCACAATAGCAAGAAAACCCTCGGACTGAAACAACAAGAGGGGATATTTTCTTATCAGTGGTCACGACGCCAATGCCTCCCAAACTCGACACGTACAATTCTATATGATGTAAATATGTCCCTTTTCTGTGAAAATACATGCGCAATAAAGTACATTTTTGTACACATACTGCTTGATTTGGGAATTTGTAAAGTATACCTTGCAAAAATGAAAAATAAGTATTTACTACCTATATAAAAAAAGAAATCACCTAACATATAAAGTACATATTCATAATAAATAAAAACACTTGGTAATCTTCCACAGATTTATTTCTTTGGCACCACACTGTGGCATAATCATGTGCAGGGTTCTTCGCTTTAGGTCATACATATATAGCTTTCCACCAAGGTGTTAGGGAGTGGGGGGGGGAGGGGGAAGGCTAAGGGAGGAGCGGAGAGGAGGGGGGGTGGGAAGAAGGAGAGAGAAGCGGCGGGGGGAGGGGGAACAAAGGGTTTGAGTGGACAGAGGGCGGAAAGACATAGGAGAAACGGACACGCATGGGGTTGGGACTGGGTGATGATGGAGGCCTCCTTTCCTTGAGAACTCTGGATGGTGAGGGAAAGGAGGGGGGGGGGGGGGTCAGAGGGTTTTAAATGGCCAGTGCACTGCCCACACCAGAGCACTGGAGGAGGGGAGGAAGGAAGAAGTAGAGTCTGAAAGATTTTGGGACATATGGCAGGAGTATTTCACAACCCTTCTCATTTATTGGCCTCAAAATATTTCCCAGACTAAAGCACCCCCCCCCCCCACCCTCCCGCCCTTAACCGTTTTCTTTCCAGCCGACTCCTGCCATATATGTCCCAAAATCTTTCACACTCTTACTTCCTTCCCCCCAAGTATCTTTATTCATTATGAATATCGAGAACTTCCACCATATCCAGCCTGAAACAGTTATATTTAACATATAAAGATTGAAATCCCCATTAGCTGGTGTCAAGACTAAAGGCATTTGACTGCAAAGGATAACATCAAAAGAATAATGCATTTGTATCACTTGTGACCCGAGTGGTGAGAAAATTAATACAGGGATCACCTCACCATTGTATGACTCTAATTATTATATAATTGGGGAGGCTAGATTCAAACGACTCATTCATGCAGTTTTACCTTGCAGTTAGATGAGTTATACAGACTTGCATTTCAAAATTAAGACCTCTGTAAGAATATAAATCTCACAGTTTTATGAACTCATACAAACCACATGCTATTTATCAGTTTCTATTGTAAACATTTGCTTTACCTGATTTAGTCCTTGATTTCAAATTCTGTCCCGCATTTGTCCCCTCTTTAATAGAATTTGTTTGCGATCTATTAAGGAAGGAGACAAAGGAGAAGGTTGGGAGTGGGGGGATACCTAAATACTGCAGCAGTGGAGTGGTAAGGCAGTGAAAACATGTGACAATAGAGAAGAAGTGGATTTAAAAGGATGGCCTGGCCTGGGCCAACTCTCCAGTTCAGTGGCAGTGGTGCACTCATGCAGCAAGAGAGAAGCAGTTCTATTTCAATGGAGTAGCAAGGGAGTATTATAGTGCAGTTTTAGTTGACCACAGTTTTTCTTGTTGAGGTCAAGGCAATGTAGTCCACTTGCAAGGTAGTTTCAAGCCAGTTTTCACCCATTCAGAGGAGTTTCAGTACAGAATCAGCTGAGTTTCTAGGGAGAAATTTTTACCCGAGTTCCTTGTGATGCCACCATGAAATCAACATGGGGGTATGGTGTTTCAGGACAACCTAATATGTTACCACTTTTAGTGTGTTTTGGGTATACATACCGATTGCAAAAACTGAAATACACATGGCTACAATTACTTTTTTAAGCTAAACTTTAGAATGCACAAGTAAAAAATTCGTACATAATCTTATTTAGTGAAAGAAATTTTCAACCGAAAAAGTGTGGTAAATACCACGCACGTCAAACCGCAAATGGGGCTGGCTACCAACAAATTACAGTGTACGGTGAACTGCGTGGAAGGGTATCTGTACTTTTAATTATGTAAGTGACATCTACTTGATGTGTCTTACATAATGTATTTTTACCCAATACTTTGGTCACTGGGCAAATGAATATAGTATTTTTATAGTCGTAATTGTCTTGAATGAGAGATAAAATTTTGCTTTTTGCAGTGCGTGGAATGACGGCATGGATGTGAATATTCTTCTCTTATCCCGAATACAGGTGCAGATAAGCCACTATGCCACAGTGAGCTGCAAGCGACTTGAGAGGATTGGAGTTCATGGTAAGAAGGGGCCAAGGAAGCCTTCCATTGAGGAAATAGACCAAGCAAAGGTGCGCATGTTTCTCATTATTCCTCTGCATCTCTCTCCTCT
Source organism: Pyrrhosoma nymphula (assembly GCA_963573305.1). NCBI lineage: Eukaryota > Metazoa > Arthropoda > Insecta > Odonata > Coenagrionidae > Pyrrhosoma > Pyrrhosoma nymphula. Next base: position 11,103,647 of record OY754327.1, read on the forward strand.
GTCACGAGAGTTGAAATTAAGTCATCTTGAGGGCCTGACATGAGAATCTCCCAAGTTTAGCGTTTTTTTCTGCATTCATCTTAATTGTTTATGTAAAGGTAGTAAAAACTCTTCATGGGTATTAATGAATTAAGCCAGTAAAAATCTCTGGAGTTTTCCTGTGCATCAAACACCTGTGGGGTAGGATTTGCTGAGCAGCAGCAGTACCACAGGTAGTTGCTCTGAGGGAGGCTTAAGTGATGTCCATGCAACATTACAACTTACAATGTGGGGTAGGAAGGTGACAGAGGTGGCGAGAATTTCATCGTGAAAGCGGTAGTAATTGGCCAAAGAATAGTTCACTGTAGCAGGAAGTTTGTACCATATTTGTATGTATCAATCAAATCTACACTAACTTGTATGCCAAAGCTCAGCCGTATGCTGACTCGTCAGAAATGCTCTTGGTCTCAGCAATTCAATAGCTTTGAAACTCGGAAATATTTTAAAAACATTGTGCAACTCTCCTAATTGTAAAATCTTAATTCTTGTCATATTATTCTTCTCATAGCCTTTGATTATTAACATTAATATACTTCGCGAGTCCTCAGAATTGAATCGTCATCAGATATACTCCCGAGTCTTGCCAATGCATTTGATTCGAAACTCGGAAATATTATTAAAACATTTCGCAACTTTCCTAAGTGTGAACACTTGTTTCTTTATATGTTACTCTTCACATTGGCTTTGATAGATATTATATACCTCACGAGTTCGCAGAATTAACCCCTGCGCAAACGCGCCATCTTGGTCTCTATCTTCATAAGGACCCCTCTTGAGATGGCTTTATTTTGGGTCCTTATGATAAAGACTTTTCACTCCATAAAGACGGCCTTATGAGTTCCGTATTCGCTCAAGTCGGTATGCTCACTGGGGGTCCTTATGATAAAGACTTTCACCCCATAACACCGTCCTTATGAGTTCTGTAATAACCCCCCAGAAATTCTCTCCTTTACAAATTGTCTAAATTTGACCACCGTAGCCTCCCAGTCTACAGGTAGTTTCTGGCCAATGGTCGTTGAGGCACGAACACTTAAATTATTACGCTTCATAAATCTGAATCCCCAGGATGGATATGCTTTAAAGTCCACTAAGTTTTTTTCTCGTGCAATTTGCTTTGCTTGTAGTAAAACTCACATAGTTGAGAGGCATATTCCTTTTGACCTTTCACGAATGACCCAATCGTAAAGTTCTTTTTCAATCACTGGCCGATAACATTTCCTAAAGCTCATTGCTCGTTTTCCACGATGTAGTTTCTTAGAAACTTCTTCATTCTTTCGCCATTCTCTCACGCTATCTTCCCCCACATTGAATTTTCTACCAACTGCACGGTGTCCATTTACTTTAGCAAACTGAACAACTTCCAACTTATGCTGGGCTGTGTGCGATTTATGCATTTTTGATCCGCCTTCCATTGTCTCTTTAATAGTCACTCTAATTAAAAATGGGATAATTTCCTATTTAATTTCTCCATATTAAGGTATTCTGAAGATCATTTTCGTGACGGTGCTCACTGCGAAATAAAGGCTGTAATTTTCTATCGCTTGTATAAAAACTTACAAATTTTTTAGTGCGCATTATCTAGTAGGTGAGCGTTGTCTATGCAATTATCACATCTATGAAATTTTTTGGTTGTGGGTTATCTAGAAGGTGCGCATTATTTACCAGAAATACGGTAGTTCGGAAACTGCAGGATGTTTATATTGTTTTTCTGTGCATTACTGCACTATCTGCAAATAGTGAAAACTTTTTGTCCACCTATTGTCTGTTTTCGATGATAAATGATACATGGCGAACAAAAGTAGACCTGTATTACTTCCCGTGGGACTCAAATATAAGGCTCATAAAAGGAAGACTTAGAGCTTGTGTTTTTAAGTAAGTTTATGGATGTAAATGGAATTACTAAACTAAGTTGAAATCAGAATCTGCAAATTTTTCTGTAAAATTTCCTTACTTTTAATTCAAAGTTTGCATTGCTTTCATATGTGAAAATGTGAAAATAGTAATTAATCTGATAATTGTATTCATTATTTATATTATTTAGATATGTATTTGTTGTATGTCGAAGTCTTCCACATGCCTGCAAACATCACAAAAATGGACATGGTGTAATTTTTGTTTTTAGATGCCTTAAAAATTAGATGTTCTTTGAGAAACTAGGCACTAGTATAGAAAAAGTCATGTTGAAATTATTTTCTCCACCACATCAAGAGATACGTTAATTTATTAAAATTCTGACTACTCTACATCTTCACAGTAATAAAATGAGATTAGCAATGTTGTAAAAATGCAATCACATGTTAATTTGTGTATGTTAAACTGTGCTGCGCACAGTTCTCCCTTGTGACTGGAAGGGAATCATATGTATATTTTCTCTTTTCCTTTTATAGTTGCAAATCTTTCGGCCGAGCATGTTTGGGAACACGTTAGAGGAGGTAATGGCCCTCCAAAAGGACCGGCATCCGAATCGGAAGCTGCCGTGGGTGCAGACAACGCTCTCTGACGAAGTCCTTAGGCTCCAGGGTGCACAGACGGAGGGCATCTTCAGGTCTGTAACTTACCTGGATTACATATTTTGATCTTCATTTTTAACTAGGGTTGTGCCAGCAGGGATTTTTAAGTGAAGCAAGATCAAGCAAGAATTTGAAAAAATCTTGAATCTCGAGCAAGATCGAGCGCACTGACATCGCAGTACAGACTTAAATCTATCTTCAATTTTTGTACTTACACAAATATAAGTTTAAGCTTAGGCGTTATTAATCAAATTCTGTTAAGCGTAACTTTAGCATTTACTTTTGGAGATCAACATCTACGTGGAATCATTATGATGAAGGTATCCTGTATTTATGCAGTGATAGGCCTCCATCGAATCATGTATGCACCCCTACTTTCACCACTAAAATTTAAAGACGTGTTTGAGTATAAATACCACCATCTCACCCAATACCTAAGCATAATCAGTGGCGTAGCCAGGTTTTGGGTCTAGGAGGGGTGGAGAAAATTTTAAGGGGGTGCCATAAATTAACCAGTTTACTAAACTTTACAAATTTTGGTGATGCAATCGGCGGATGGGATTGTACAAAATATGACATTTGACAATATATTATACACATTTATTTATACATATTAGGGACTTAAGAGTGAAAGCATTGCCCCCCTTCCTGCTCCTCCCCTTGGCTACACTACGGAGCATAATGGCCACACCCCATGTTTTAACTTTGTATCTTTTTATATGCCTGGCCTATATTCACATAAATACGTTGCAAATAAAATAACATAACAGGATTTCAAAATTGAGCTTGGTCTTTATTAAATTAAATATGTATTACAAAAATGAAAACAGTCTTACTCACAACCTGGATTTTCAGTTTTTTATTTAAGAAACATAAGCCAACTGTTTCACCCTCAAAGATCAAGAAAAAATGTATGTTCACTACCTGAGATCATGAATTAGCTATCCATGACATGTAACTCGCAACATTAAAAGAAAAACTATCTAGATCTTATTAAATTATAGTCGGGCCTAGCCGCCTACTGAAAACAAACACACAACCTGGATTTTCAGGTTTTTATTTAAGAAGCATAAGACAAGTGTTTCACCCTCAAAGATTAAGAAAAAAACGTATGTTCACTACCTGAGATCTTTCCATGAATTGTAATTGAGGGGGTCAGAGACAAAAAAATAGTTAGGTTCACACATTTAGTGCTTATTCATGAAACTAGGCCTACCTATAGGCCAAAATGACTTAAGGTGTTTTGTGCACCCATGATGGTGCCATCTAGCATATAGTAAGATGAATTTAGTAAAACCAGCTCCAGATTTGGTTTGTATTTTGTAGTGTTTCACTAATATGATTCTTAATAGGGAACCAAACTTTTCAAGGCCGGAAGCAAAATGGTTCTTTCTGGTCTCTGAGCAATTAGGAATTCACATGCTGACAGAAATATAACTTACAGTATCTTTTGATGCACGCAAAAGTTATGAAAACAAATTACATAACAATATGTGAAAGAGTATACAGCTCAATATGATGTATCAGTTGGTTACTGAACGCAGCCCAAATTAAAACAAGTATGATGTAAGTGGATGAATGTGTCGATATAATACCGCACATTTTCGTTGCCTGTACAGACATCGATCGAGATGGGTTGCCACATTGATTTCACGGATTGGATTAACATACAATTGTAGACACAGTTTTGGAATTTCCATGAAACATTATTGTATTTACAATTCATGGCAACAGTAGACACATTGCTAAAGTAAATGCAAGTAGTTGTCACTTGTGCAGTTTTAAGAATATGCATATGTCCCTTGTCATTAGATTTGTCAACATGCACTGCACTGTATAAGCAACGCATGAGTTTAGTGCTGTTATGTTCACTTCCAACTTGAAAGTATGCCTGTACATACTTGAGACAAAAGTTTTTTTGATCAGCGTAAAGGGAAAATCACAGTTTCTTTCAATGTCTTTTGTATTTATTGTATGTTCTCTGGTACAGACGGTAGTGCTTATGAAAACTCTAATATGGCCAATTCAGATGGGAATGGTAGATGAGAGTTTTAGTTTAGTTCATTAAAATATATGCTAATATTGAAAAAATAGATGCCATTTTTTCAGGTCCCTAGCCATCATCATTGCAATACTCTCTGTTATAGTAACAGCTCTACCCTTGTAGCAGAGGACGTTGTTACAACGTTACAATGAGAAAACATACAAGTGCACACAACGTTGATGTTGGTTGTTGCAACGTTGCATGCACATTGCCCCAACGTCCAAATTTTCCGAAAAACCATGATGCTGCAATGTAATCAGTGCAATATCACTGCAAGGTTATCGGTGCAACATTGTTAAGGCAACATTAAAAATTTCCATAGCTTTAGCCATCAATGAAATTATCCCGTAATTAACATTAATGTGTTTAATTTGTCAACAGACGGTTTTTTCCTACTTACTCAGGTAAAACTTTCTCCCTTGAAACTCCCTTGCCCTCTCCACTGGCTCTTCCCTGCCCTCTTATAATTTAAAAAAATAATTTCCGTTTTAAATACTATGTATGTTACTATCACGCAATGGCATGTGCATGGTATTTTTTTATTTTATTTTATTTATTTATTTTTTTTTATATGTTCACCATTGGCAAATGCATGCATAGGCTACATCATAGACAATACATAGTACATATACACGAAAAGTAGTTCCGAAGAAAAAATAAATAAACACATAATTATAACACAATATGAGTATCAGATTAGAACAGTCAGAATCATCAGGTATCATCCTACCTTGTATCTACCTAACGACATTGTGTCTATCTTGTAATATTACATATTCTACTTCTCTTAGCGCATATCCTTGCCCCTGTAACATTAACCTTATTACAATGTCACCTTTTCTTTCTAATCTTCTCCTTCACTGGATCAGCTCCGCTACAGGGGATTTTAGGTAGCCCTTCTAAATATATTTATAACAATCGTGCTTGCTATTAAAAGACCTATTTGTTATTTGTTGCCCTGACTTTTTTTGTTGCCCTGACTATTTTTATACCTGTTGAGTGCATAGTGAGGATAACTTCTTTTTTTTTAAGAATAAACCATGGCTAAAGCTATAGCTGGTGGTTATTACTTGCCACCAACTTCGATTGACTGACGGTGGCACTCTCGCTTGCACCTCAGTACCTGTTGTCTCTCTCTCCTTCCATTCTGGCTCACAGGGTCTCGGCGGATGTGGATGAGGTGGCCACGCTGAAGAACCGCATCGATCAGTGGGAAGTACCAGAGCACTCATCGCCGGGTGGGGGAAGCACTGGTGGCGGCAATGGTTGCTGTGGTGATGCTCACACCCCTGCGTCTCTGCTCAAGCTCTGGTACCGTGAGCTGTATGAGCCACTCATCCCGGATGCATTGTATGAGGAGTGTGTTGGGCAGGGAGCAACGACGCCCGAGCGAGCGGCTGCCATTGTCCACAGCCTTCCTGCTCTCAACAAGGCTGTCCTCTGCTACCTCATCCGATTTCTCCAGGTGACCTCTCCTATTTCCTTTTGTTTGGGCCCTTGAGGTGAAGGTTACTCTTTTGAGATGGCCTTCCCCCCTTGAAAGATGAACGTGAACTCGTAAATGATTGCAACGGACATTTTATTTCCATGTTTGCAGGAACTGTCTTGTGAATAGTGTCAGCTGAAAGCTTGTCCATGCAATGTACTTCACATCAGCTCTTTTCTTTTCCTTTTTTCTCATTTGTCAACCCATATCATCGGACCCGCCTTCCATTCCTCTCACCCCCTCCATTGCCCTTGTTTCTCCTTAGGAATGCAGTATTGGCACATGAGCCAGCCTAGCTGTCCTCATTTTGATTCCTCTCTTTAAAGTTCTCCTCCCTCCTGTACTTTGTCTATGAATCTTCATTTCCAAGAATTTTCTTCTTTCATTTAAACCCATGTTTGGTTTGGCTGCTATTAAAAAACACTTCAAACAACACACTCAGGTGCAGTTTTGTAATATCTGGTTAATGTTAACCACAAAAAGATGTAACCTTTTCATTAATTATGTATTGACTGAGAGCTGGTTTTGTAAATTGTATCTGACTGTTTGTTAATTGATTTAGTATTGATGGAAGAATGTATTAACTTTGATTTTCAAGCCAAGAAGATAATTAATCAGCAATTATAAACCTGGACCTTGGAAACTGATGCAGAACATGGATGTTCATTGACTGCTCTGGGAAAATTCCTCCAGAACCCAGAGAATGTTATGGAACCTAACCAAATAGCCCAGGAATTTTAGATTTTGATCCAGAAAAAAATAATCTAAAGCTGAAAATTTGCACAGATGTAGTATTTGACGTAGAGAACAACACATTAAAAGTCCCAGAGCCTCACTCCTGGACTTCAACTTTTTTTTGGATCACAAAGGGTCAAATAATGCACGTGAATTTGATAGGGAGCTGCACGGTTATTTGAATTCGGATCATGCTCAGTTTGGTATTAAATGAGTTTTATTGAATACAAGTTACCTGAATGCGTGTTACCATGCCTGCTTGTGCCTTTAAATTGCGTTGAGAATGAATTAATGAACGGAAAAGGTTAAAATGAAACCTCTGATCTCCACTGATGTGGAATTATTTTCTCTCATGCACCATCAATATATGACTTAGTCAAAATACAATGTAGCGTTTAGTTTCTCCTTCCCGAGAGTGTTTTTATTTCTCTTCTATTTTGTCTCTAACTAAGTGAAGATAATCCATTGTTGAACCATTGTTGTGGCTGATTAGAATTTATAAAGCAGAATCTATGAGTTTCCTGCCATATCTTCAGAGGATTGAGTAAAATGCGTGATTTTTCTCGTGCCGTATATTTGAAGTGATGGTGTGTAAGAGTGCCACTGCTCGGTGATTTTTTCGATCCAGGTAATTATAGATTTTTTCTGGACTTTTTCTGGTACCTTTTAATTTCCCCAGAAATGAAGCTTGGTATTTAGTACTCTGAGGTTATGGCCAAATCTAAGATCTTTAATTCTTAGGTTGCGGTTAGCGTTGCGTGAAAATTCCAGTTGTTTAGGGTGAAGGGATGACCTTTCTTGAGAAATACTTGTTGTCCCGCGATAAACCGATGCCTGGTCCTTCAGTGGTGGCGAAGAAAGGTAAGCATTCACTCATCAAAGTTAGCCTTAAGCTTGATGACGGCCTCGCTGATGAATTTGAAGTAAGCAACTCAGTCTCCATGCTGGTTGCATGTTTGTCTAATGAGTGTTTTCTCTATAGACGTTAGTACATTTTTTCTGGATTTTTTACCGTTATAATTTAATGATAAGAAAAAGTACACTCATCCGACGAACATAGCCAAAATATTCAGCATGAAAGCATTCAGTGACAACACTCCTGAGTGACAACATCTCAACTCCGTCTACGGTCATCAGAAATTGTTTTCAACATTAACCCATTGGCTTACCATTTTTCTTGCAAGCTACTCCCTTAAAAATACCATTTATTTTGATAAAATGTTCTATTGATAAATATGCTATAAATTGTAAAGTTTATTATTTATTTTATTGAAATTATATATATATATATATACAGTGTGTCCTCGTTTAACGTTGCCCCGTTTAACGTTGTTTCACGATAACGTTGTCCAACAATTAAAACCCTAAATCGTTCAACGTCGTCAGTGCTTCGCGATAACGTTGTTCAAATTTTGCGCAACCAAAAAAAAATGAATAACGAATAGGAATTTGGCGCATCTGATGCGCAATTTCCATTCGTCGGAAAAGTTTGACGTTAACTCCTCATAGCGTGTGTCAAAAGTTCACCTGAGCGAATAATTATTACGTTATTTTGTTTCATAACTATATGTTTGCTTATTATTTACTACGCTGTTATTGGGGGGAAATGCATCGGGTGATTTAAAACTCAAACCAACGTTAGTGTGCCATCTTCAATCGCATGGTATTAATAATACCATGTCCGAATGGTAGATCCAGGGGCAGATATCTACGGGGAAAAATACCTTAAAATCCCATGCCGCCATAAGGTAGATTTACTGCTGTTTGAGGTGTATCGAAAACGTCTTTTTCGTGTTGAATTAGTGTGTATTCTAAACCCTCCATGATACAGTACATCTTCGAGGGTGATACTTTTCCTAAAACTTTGTTACGAAATAACAAAAAATTTGTACACAGCACCGAGTTTCCCTAGTTCACTCACTATTTTAATTGATATCCTACGTCTTCGCGATCGCAGCGAGCGAAATCTTTGCCCTTCACTGCATTCGCATGCGCACGCTCCCGCAGTGAAGGACAAAAATTTCTATTTACTCCGAGGGAAGCCGGTGCTAACAGCACTAAATATCAGAAATATAGGAGGGAAACCTGGTGCTTATTCTTTTAAAAATGCCTTTTCAGTTTGTTTCATCTAAGATATGAAGATCTCTGACTAGTGAGATCATCTGTTCGACTGTCCGCGTAATTAAAATACGCCGTGGTATTTGTATCATAGCGTCCAGTCTGGGAGAAAATTAATTTCACCTGCTTCCCGATCACCTTATACCACCTATTTCACTTACATTGTTACGCTACATATGCGCATTTACCTTTCGTTTGCTTCATAAATCCTTTTTCTTTCGTAAACTATTCACTTAAACCTGTGATGTAAATCTACTTCTGGACGCCATATTGGAAATACTGACCTTTTACTCCTAGTTCCCCCAGATGGTGCAGCGGTCAAGCAGTGTCTTCATTTTCTATACCCACCGCCCATGACCTTTCCCGCCTTCAACTTAAAAGTATTCCCGCTCTTCGACGGCTTTATTACACTCAGGAGGGACGGGTAACCTCTCGGAGCTACCTTATAATCTTTGGAGGTACTTCATTCCGCTGCCTCCATACGGAACTTTCATCACCAACTCGCCTCTCGCCGTAATTTTACGCAAACCAATCACCATTGGGGTGGGTTGGTTTAAAAGGGTATTAGTGAAAATAAATCGTAACTATCCGCCAAATAACCTATTTTCCGTTCAGAAATGGCCTTCTCGACGCCGCGTACTGTCCCACCTTAGCACCCCTGTCACCCCTGCCCCTGTTTCATTCCTCAGACACGCAACGTAGTTGGGGGGGGGGGGGTTGGGTAAGGCCATATTTCAGACGTGATATTAGTCCGTAACCCTCTACCGGGATTTCCAAAAATCTCGCAATATGGCGTCAAAATATCACAAAAAATACGCGAATTTGGTCATTTTTAAACTTTATTTTCACCAAAACTAAGAATCTCACGCCTTTTATTCTTACATTTAATAAATGCGCATTTCTTTCACTTTCCTTTACCATTCATCTAATACCCCTTACTTTTCTACTATTCTCACACAAGAAATCGTTATTGTTATGAAATGAAGAATTGGTGAGTTTGGAACCGATTTTAAATTTTTACATTGTTTCTTATGGAAAATACTGCTTCGTTTAACGTTGTTTCGCTTAACGTCTACTTTTTCAGGAACGAGTTAACAACGTTAAACGAGGACACACTGTATATAGGTTTATATTTTGTCAATTATAATTTGTTGCTATTATTCCCCAGTTTTTATTTATTGAACAGTATTATTAATATTTATAAAAAGATTGCAAAATTATAAACAATTTTTTTGTGATTATATTTTTGAAAAATTTTAAAATATTTTTTCGTATTATTATTTTAATCTATATCTTCTTTCATTCTTGAAAGTTTCATTGAAAGTCATCGATGGATTCTGGAGATATGTTCTAATGTATCTGGAGAAATTTTTGAAAAAAAAAGTTTTACTGTTCCATTTTACAGCAGCAATTCCATTACTATAAACTATTTTTGCCTGCCCTTTTTTCAACTGTATATTTTTGAATTCTGCCGGCATATTCCTTCGATTTATTCTGAATGTGCTTAAGGCATTAGCTTTCTCATCAATCAAATTGAGAAATAGACCAGGTTATGTGTACCAATGACTAACGCCACAGTGTAACCCTTGCGAAAGTAGGGATGCAAAAGTTCTAATACTATTGCTTCACTAGAAGGAGTATCCTTTGCTCCGGAAGGTTTTTTTCCAGTGTAAATAGTAAATTGCAGGCAGTACCCTGATGAGCTTTCACATATCTTGTAAAACTTTATTCCTAATTGATCGCGTTTACTTGGGTTATACGGGACATAGCAGAGTCTACCACGAAATTTCATCAGGCCTCATCCACGGCAAGATTTCTCTCCGGAATGTACATGGCTGTAAATTTTTTATTTACATAGTCGATCATTGGAGATATCTTTATCAGCCGATCATTTCTATTCAGTTTTGAATTATCTACAACTGTAAGAATTTGGATAACAACAAAAAACGTTTATATGGCATAGGTAACTCTGCCGAAAAAGGTGTTTCTGTCACGTTGCACGGACTCAAGTATTTTTGAAGCTTATTTTTTTTTACTCGTGCCAATAGCACACACAATGAGATATGGGCCTGAATCTCATCTGTAGTTGTTTCAAACCATCCTTTCGTAAGATCTCTTTTTCTATTTTTGTCGGAGTTCAAAAAGGCATCTGCGTACTTGTTGGTTTCAGTTGCGATGAGTTCCCAAAAATCACCTTCTAGAAACTGGAAGAAAAAGTCTCTTTCACTAGGATTGTTTCTCATGCTCCTATGAATTCTTGCATTTATGCCAGGTTTACCAGAGAATCTAAATTCTTTCACACTGGTTGTTTTTACACCGATGCCAATTGTTTTCTACCTTAGCCTTTTTTCGATCCGCCGGACAAATACTGCCTTCATTTTCGCTGGAAAATTCTGCACTGTCTTCACTACTCACAGATTCTGAATATTCAGAATTATCGGTGTCACTTTCTTCACTGTTATCACTAACACTGATGTCACTATCAAAAAGAAACTTTTCTAAATCATCGTCCGTAAAAGATCTTGCCCTTTTTGCCGGCCATTGCTTCGGGGGGAGCGCGAGTACACACGGCCTTGAGCGCGAGCGTCCGTGGTTATGACGGCAGGAATACTGGCAGCGAACTGGCGGCTGGTGCCGAAATGGTGGCTTATCAGAAGCCCACGACTTCATTCAGTAATTCTATCTTCTTTGTTGATGTAGCAGCGAATAGGACAAAATGAAAGGCTACTTTTTTTTGTCAGCAGAAAAGATTGTATTATCTTTTGCATAGTAGCAAGTTCACTGAAGACGAAGATATTAGGTATCTTTCGTTTACGTTCAGCAGATGGCACTCATCAAGTATACAAAGTGAAATATTGCTTCCTTTATCTTATGTTGGCTATGAATAGGTCCCTCAACAATACTTTATCAAATAGAAGGAAGATGGGAGAGAAAGGAGACAAAGAAAGCCAGTGCTGATGGTGCATTGGGTTCACGATAAACGAAGACGGCGCGATGAAGTTGGTTTGAAACTATTGAGTATATACATGAATAAAATATGAACTGCAATATAATGACAGCATCGGAATATGTATTAGAACAACATAAAAGTAAATAAGAACATAAACTATGAATCTATCTGTAATTTATGCTCCAAAAAAAGAAGGCTGGAAAAAAATATACAAGACCGGCGAATCGCCATCTTTGTAAGCAAGGGCCAATTTTGAGCGGACGGCGAATCGCCGTCTTTGTAAGCCAATGGGTTAAAAGGGACTTTTTTTGCGGGGAGGAGTCAAACGTGGCCAAAGAAAAGAGATGAAATGCGCAGGAATAAAACACGAGGTGACTAATTTGCTATTTAAAGATAAGTTAATTTATCAACCCTTCATTAGAAATGACCATTTCTGCAGGAGCCAAATATAATCGTGGATGTCACAATAAGTTTTTTTTCAAGTGGTTCTCTGGAAACTCTGGGCCAGAGGATAAATTGAAAGCTGCGGCATTCCAAACTCTGTGCCAGCATTTGGATAAGTCTGATGAGTGCCAATTTTCACTGTTCAAGTTGATTTCTATAATGAATAGCAATTCTGGAGCATCCGAGGGGAATATGTACTCAGGTAAACATGTGAAAGAAAAGCTGAAGGCCCATTATGGTGGCAGAGTAACTGTCACCCAATTGCTTGGAAAACCAGCAATAGTCTACTTCCGCTCATTGCATACTTCATGGCAATAGGTACACTGACCGGAAAAACTCAGAAGATGGAGAGAAGATCTGGGTAATTGAAACTGCTGCTGCTGTCATCATAAGGAATGTCATTCAGAAGGCGATATTCAATACTGGAGAATATCAACCCTCTTCCGGCAGAGCACTGATTTAGGATGGAAACACTCCGAAAAGTCTTGAAAAATATTTGTTAATTATTTTGACATCAAAAACCTCTGAAGCTAATGAGAGCATTGAGAGAAAGCATCATGTCATCAGTAAGCGATTATTTCTGCCTGCAAACCTTGGTCTTATATTTCACATTTGCTTCTTGGTATTGCTGTATACGTCCACTGCCATTTTGAATCCCATCAGCTGGTTGATATTCGAAGTAACTTTGGATTCTCAGTCAGTTATAAGGAAGTACAGAGGTTTGAATATTCTGTAATGAATACCGATGAAAAGTCTCTCCCCCAAGGAAGTTATGCACAATATCTTTGACAATGCTGATTTTAACATCAAAACATTAACAGGCCATTGAACTTCTGATGTAGGCTTCCGCAGTGTTTCATGATGAAGTTATGCTGGATGGCTTCCGGTGTTCCACCATCCTGTTTGTCTTCAAATGACGACAGTTTCGTCCTTGTTCCAAAGGACATTGTCAGGCTGAAGTGATTATGTCACTGTCGTCATTTGAAGACAAAAAACGCAGTGTAACACCAGAAGCCATCCAACATTACTTCAGGCCATTGAACGTTTCACAGCGTGGGTGGTATCAGATGTTTAATGCCTCTGTCTTCTGCAATAGTTATTGTCTTCTAAACCCATACCACAGGTATTGTCTCCCCCACCAGCTTGTGAAATTGCAAGCTGTGGCCGTATTCCTATAGCCTAGTACAGGAAACCAGTACCACCTGGGCTAAAGCAAGTACCGCTCATGAACTTGGACATCCCTGGTCTATAGCTATCACTGCCTTAATTACCGTTCCCTGGTCTATAGCTGTGGATCGATTATGAATGCGTGGTGGTGTTTGGGGTGGGGTCGCATCCCCTCCGCAATGGTATGGCTACGTGAGAAGTGCCTCCAAGCAGAGTGATATTATTTTTGATTCTAGTAAAATGGAGGCTCTTCCATTCATCAACCATGATCCCAGCAAGGCAAGTGCTATATGCACAGCGTTAAGATTTGCGTCTGAAGAATGTTGGAAGCATGGTCAAAAATGTGTTTAGTTACTTTTGACCAACCTCTCTACATCGTGACAGCTTTGTACGGTGGGAAGAAAGATTCCTCGTTTGTACAAGGATCTCGATGAAATGCGAATTCATTTCTACAGCCGTGCAGTGGGGAAACAGCATTTGTCGTCATTGCTCGATCTGGCGACCCTTCCACCAACATCGGCTGCATGAAAACAGCATTCATTGCGCACATACCTTCAGGTATATTAACTCTAGCACACCGCTGGTATAGAAGTTGGCTAGTGAACAGGGCTGTAGTGGATTGATATTTTTACAGGTTCAAGCTTGGCTTGGTCGTGAGTTAGAGCCGACGCATTAGGGTTGGAAATCATTAGATGGTGCACTTCAGCCTATACCAACTGAGCTGTGAAGCTGTGAGTGAAGTGGTTGAGGAGAACGATATCAGGCTTGGTCGCCTCCAACTCAGGTGGTGGAGGAGTAATTCCACCAGATTGTGCATTTATTGTTCTCCATGACGGACTCAATATCTTCAGGGGCATAGGGCAGCGCAGGTGTTTCGTCGATGCCATAATGGTGTCGTAGGTGAAAGTATAACATCGGCAGGGCCGCATTGTGCCGAGCTAGATATGCTGACCTGGCGTAATAACTACAGTCGGAGAGAAGGTGACTCAAAGTCACTTAATAACTTAAGCTGGAGAGAAGGTGACTCAAAGTCTCCGGCTGGGCTCGGCACGCCCTGCGTCTTGTGTCTGCAACCTCCACCTTGAATATAACGCAGTGGTACACGAGTGTATTTATGACACCATCCTAGCACGTGAGGATAAAACCCTTGGTCTCAGACTTCAGACTGGTAGAGCGTAGAAAGGCAAATGTCAGCTCCTTCGATAACCCATGCTTTTCGATGTTTTGATAGGAACATCCATGCATGGGCTTATCGGTGTGCACCTTGAGCAAGGCCTTCTGCTCCGCTTTTTTATTTCGAGCTTGATGACGTCTGCCTTAAATGACAAGATGGTCGTATCATTGTCACTTCCGTCTGATGATGAGTTGAGGTCGAGACCGGTTTCGTCCACTGCCCTCTTTGCCATCTGGAAGAGAAACACCTCTGTTCCTGCTCTCTCGTGCTCTCTCACGAGATTGAGCAGGGGGTCCCTGCTTTTCAACACTCGGCAAGCTGTACCCAGGACAACTCTGTTGTGGAGACACTCCAGAATCAATAATCCTCTACCACCTACATTGCGAGGGAGATACAATCTGGCGACGGAAGATGTCGGATGAAGACTTCTATAGATGGCCATCATCTTCCTCGTTCCCCTATCGAGGTTCTGCAACTCGTTGATGTTCCACTTCATGCATCCGAAGGTAAACAGCAGTGTAGGAATCGCGAACATGTTTGTGGCAGGGAACCTTGTTCTTGCCAGACAGCTCAGAACTCCAGATGTTTCTGAGAGTCTGCCTGTATTTGACGGTGAGCCTTTCCTTCACTGCTACAGCCTCCTGCATTCCGCGTTGGGGGACGCAGAGGTATTCATTGCTATCATTGTCCTAGAGGTGACGAATGACGCTCCTGTCAACAAGTTGCACGTCTTCCTTAATCTCTGAAAATCATCCTCTTGCCAGGTGGATGGATGCACACTTGTCCAATCCGAACTCCTTCCCTATAGCCTCACTGTATTCAAGTACGGTGCCCTGGGCAGTGTGAAGGTCTTTCGCATTAGAAGCATGAAGCTTCAGGTCGTCCATATAAAACAAATGGGTGACCTTATGCTTCCTGTCACCTGGAACACCGCTCATGTATCCTCTACCTCGTCGCAGCCTAAGGGACAGGGGTAGGAGGGAAATACAGAACTGTAAGGGTCTCAAGCTGTCGCCTTGGAAAATGCCACGATGGTATGTTGCCCACTCTGTGGAAACTGACCGCTTGCCTGAAGTCAGAGCAAAGCGCGTTTTCCAGATTGGTAACAGGCGTTGGATGCAGGACACTACATCTGGGTGGACTTTCATCAACTTCAGCATAGGAGGAGTTCCTCTTGAGGAGTTTTTTCCGGGCCGTGGTGAGCACGCGTACTCTATCGACCATGTTGTGCTTAATGGTGAGCTACACGCTTTTCTTCAGTGTGTGATGGTTGTATCTGAGGCTGCGCGCTATGTGCCGAACTTAAGGAGTGAAAGTTAGCCCAGATGTGATGTATTCCATCACACACTGAATTCTTGATGCCTATTATCTCGCCTGTGTGATCCTGGCCTCCAAATGTTCCAGCCTTTTTTCTGCTTTGTCCTCCCAAGGGGCATTCTTTTGGGAGTGAGCCATGACTTTGGCAGCAGCGTAGACCACGCAATTGACCGTCCTTAGGTCCAACATCTCTGTCAGGGTTTTGTCGATGAGGCCATTCAACCAGGAAAGGAGGTTACCCCGCAGAGAGATTTTTCGATGGATATCTCTCTGCCTTGTGTGCCTTTCGTCATATGATACTGTGCATAATAACTGCGATTGTAAGAATCGAGATAGCACCTCAGCTTAGGGAGAAAGTCCTTGATAATGGAAGAGAATATATAACTGATTAATTTCTGTTTGCCATTCATCTAAAATAAAACTTTTATCACAGCCAAGAAATGCTGCAAACCTATTGATCAGTCTAATGCATACTGTCAAACATATAACAATCAAAATTAGTTGACCAAATTTTATATAATTTTATGTTTATATATAATTCAAGAAACACCAATACATAATGCATTATGATTAAGAACCACTCATTGTTGCTGTTGCATTATTCCTTTCCACGAAAGGGTGTATATTTTTTTTAATTCTTAAATTGCCTTTAGCATTTCATCACTACCTGCCCCTTTGTGCCACTGTCAAATGGAAGTAATAAAATGTAAATGTAAAAATCTGTCTAAATAACAGGAGTAATAATACTGCCCTTGGAGAATAAATGAAATTACAGTTAGGTGATATAAACAGTGGTGATCGAAAAGGACGCTTACATCAGGGAGTCCTAATTGCAATTAGGACTGCCTGAATTCAACCTTGATGCCATTTTCTCGTATCTACAAGCTACATTCTAGTTATTCTTTCTTTTAGAAGACTAAAATTATTCAACATCTCACAAAAGTGTCTAAAACAAGTGCTTAAATGAACTCCTCTTGATATACAGTACCACATAACTCCTTGCCACATGAAGATCAAGAAGTACAAAATCCAATGGTATCAGGCGAAATATGATGGAACTCCTTCATGATTGATCAAAAAGGAAAGACAGTGGCAGGTTCCACAGGTCACATTTCGCCACAGGTCGCCAATAAAATGCCTGTGGAACTTGCCATTATCTTTCCTTTTTGAACAAAGTACAAAATCGCTCAGTAACTAAAATACATATAAATTTTTCATGGATATCCAACCAGGTAATAGGCATTTGAATACAGAAGCCCTGATTATGACGAGCAAGTCATTCGTCGGAACTTTGGCAGATATGATGCCCATTACCTCATGGTGGAATACCCGTGAAAAATTTATGTATCAGATTCACCAGGAAAATCTTAGATCATTTAAGTAAAATATAGTTCATAGAATTTGGTACTACACTGAGTACAGTTGACCCCCGCTTTACGATGGTAATCCGTTCCATAGGACCGATCTGAATGTGAATTCCATCGTAAAGTGAATCAGTATACTACCAGACGATGGATCGGTTTAACTACATCACAGTTCATTCAGTGACTCACAATACAGTATAGGTACAAAATATGCTGGAATTAAATGATTTTAAATGTTATTTAACCAATATTTAAACTTTAATAAGGTGTTGTAAATTGTCAACACATCGAATATCATCGCATGAATACGTAATATGTGTCTCGCCTCGTACTCGCCATCTAACTGCGAGCTAGTGATGGGCAAAATTTTTCAGTAGTCGATAAATTGTATCATATGATAAAATTGAGGCATAATCGATTCAGGAAAAAAAATCGGGAGTAAATAATCGGTTATGCAGATAATCGGTGAATAACCGTATGATTCTAGAGAATCTGGGAGCAAGCACACAATTCTTGAGTATCATACGATTATTAACCGATTATTTTGTGTGCTGTTTATGAGCTGTGAGAGATTATTTGTATGCTGAACCAAATGCGTGCCGATTCTTGTCAGTAATTGGTGCGCGGTGATGGGTGATGTGATGAGTTGATAATGGGCAAAGAACCGTACGATTCTTTGCTGATTATGTGAGAGCAGAATCTAATGATTATTCTAGTGAAATAATCGTGTTGTGAATGTGCAACGGAAATCGGTGCACTCTGATTCTTGTCTATAATCTACGCTTGTGGATCATGGAATATGAGAAAAGAATTGGTAAATAATCGTATGATTCTTGGAATCTAATGATTCCTCGAGCTGAGTTTGGTGTTTTGAAGGTGGGTGGTGCGAAACGTCGAGCGATCGAGTGCATTCAAGAGGTCTGTGGAAATCATCTCTATATCTGGTATTATATGAATGAATTGTAGAGTTTTTTACATTGAGAGATAGGTTTTCCTTAATATAAAGTACACAAACATAAATATATAAACAAGGCACCGGTAACAAATTAAATCTTTTGAACAGGGGACGTCACGGGGGGTCAATACACTCATTGGCCATCAGTCTTATAGCCCTTTTTTGAATAAAAAAATTAAAAATATCCAGCAATCTGAGGACATATCTATTTCTGAAAATGTTACAGTTTTTAGTGTATTGTCTGATCTCGCCTTATTCATTTTTTACAGCCCCAGAATCTAACTGTTATTATACTGTTAAGGACTTTTTTAATGATATTTTGTAATCTGTATTCTTACTGTACTTCTTTTATGTCTCTGTAACCAGCTGTTTAATTGACGAAACCCATGGACAACTGTATCCCTACGGTGTTAATAAAATATTATTATTATTATTATTAACAAACCACATTGTGTACTGTTCCATAGGACACCAGTCCTAGAACAATCAATTTCTATTAGGTATCTATTATTATAATAAAAAAATAAATCCTGCTTACCTACCTGAATCCAATCTTTCCACCAGATCCCAGCCGTCAAAATTCCACTACATATACAGGGAATAGAGCTGGTTCCTGATCAATTGTAGTCAACATCATTGTGTCCCAAAAATTACTTGAAAGTTATCACAAATTACATTATTTGTACCACAAAAGTTTTTTCACCTCATCGTCAATTTTTTCGTATTGAAATAAATTCTCTTTGACAGACTAACTGAATAAGTCCTCATATTAAACCACTAGCTTTTCTCTTTGTACACATCATTTATTCTCTGTGTCATATTCAACACAGTCCTTTGCTAAGGCCACAAACAAATGACGTCATCTCTATTGTCAACTGACGAATAATACCAGCTTAAAACACTACACTATGTATCATTGTTCTATCTTAACAGTCTTCATATCTTTTCATTTGTATTTTCATCTCCAGTAATGTCTATTCATGTGTCCTCAGTCATTGGCCCCTGTTACCTTGACAATGGAGTCTCTCTGTTAAATGTGTATGAATTGCAAACATTTCTTTAAAGAAATTGAACTTGTTTCTCTGTAAATGTATTTTACGGCTTGTAGTTTCGTTCTTTGACTTAATGTATGGTACTTCCACTTTATCTCTGCAGATATTCACACAGCAGGAAGTGGTGCAGGCAACAAAAATGGATGCAAGTAATTTAGCGATGGTCATGGCACCTAATGTCCTACGTTGCACCTCCCGAGATCCTCGAGTGATATTTGAGAATGCCCGGAAGGAAATGGCTTTCATACGCACCTTGATTCAGTCACTGGACACTTCATTCATGGAAGGTATCTACTAGTCCCTCTCTCTCCGTTTGAGATTGAGGGGGGAATTTCCATGTTTCCTGCAGCAGGGACGGCAGTGGAGGAGATCAGCCAAGAGTGGACATTCCCTCTGAGTGAATGGTGTGCACGTTGAATGATGCTCCTCGCCGATGCAGGTGTCAGAAGAGTGGGGTAATCGTTGAGTCCTGCAACTCACAACTACAAATGACCATTATCTAGTCTTTAATATGCATGAAAAGAGGACTTCTTTGAAATGTTTAGTCCTTGTACAATGTGTGATTTTTAGTTGAATCTTGGAAAGAATTCACTTACCTTCATCATGTCCTCAGTTTCATTGGCACTGCTTGGATGATGTCAATTGGCCTCAATACCAAGTCCTCTGCAGTGGTCTCTGAGGTGTAGGGAAATAGTTATTGAAGCTACTAATTCAGCAAGTCTTGTTGGTGCTATATATATATATATTTGCAGACATTATTGAGTGTGAGTGGATGGAGGGTTGGTTCTCCAGTGTTATTGTTATTGTGCTCGCTTTGTATGTGTGCGTGTTTCCCCGTGAGGAGAACAGGAAGTACATGAGGCAGAGAGGCTGTTTCTTGTTGATTGTTCTGTTAAACTTTGTCAACATAGGGTGATAGGTCTTTCTGGGAGTTCTGTTTGACGACAGCTCATTTGCATTGCATGGCTGGCAAATATGTTCTGGTTTGTGCTCATGTATAGTTCTTCTCGAGCCTGCAAGTTGTGCGGGAAATTCATTTGCAGGTGCATATTGGTTGCATTTCTCTCTCTCTTGTTCCATTTGTGCTGGGCTCCTTGTTGCATACGCATGGGGTTCTCGGGGGAAGGAATGAGTGTGGTACCAGTGGGGCCCCTAACTACCAGGTGTGCTGGCCGTGTTGTGTGAGCCAGTGAGGGGTGATAGGCGTGTATGTGTGGGTGCGGAGGCGCAAAGCAGCTACCTCCCCTCTTGTTATAGTTCCTATTCTTCCTGCTTCCAATCCATTGTTTGTCTCTGGTAGCCATGTTGTTTTTGCTTGAA
Source organism: Pyrrhosoma nymphula (assembly GCA_963573305.1). Taxonomy (NCBI): domain Eukaryota; kingdom Metazoa; phylum Arthropoda; class Insecta; order Odonata; family Coenagrionidae; genus Pyrrhosoma; species Pyrrhosoma nymphula. The sequence goes on from OY754327.1 coordinate 11,124,322, forward strand.
CGTTGGTTGGCTCCGAGTCCTTATTGTGTATTGAAGTGTCTGAATCATGATTGGATACACCTTTTGAAGAAAGTGTCATTAAGGCTGCGAGTGCAAAAGACCTCTTATTATCAGATCCATGGGGAACACCACCAAAGTACTAGTAAAGTGATTCAAGGTATGCAGTGGAGCAATGTATGAGAGCAATGTATCATTCACTGTAATTATGAGAAGTATTTGCTAATAGCAAATGCTTATTTTTTATCAAGGAAAAAGTGGTATGGGTGTTGAGTTTCAGTTTTTAATTCTTTTATGCCAGACATCTAAACTCATGCCATGAATTGAACAATTGCTTTTCCTGGACAACATTAGACAATGAAGAACGTTCGAAATCTGATTTATATTTATATGTTTACTATGTGGTATTATGAATTAAATTTCATCCATTGAGTGCCATATTTCCTTGAATATAGTGCAACCACAAGAGTTTAGGAAGGTACTTTTGGAAAATACAAAAAATAAATATTTATTCTGTATTCACTTTAAGTTGTTTGTTAAGTAAAGTGAATCCCTTAAGTCCCATAAAATAACTTTTTTAAAGTTTTAGGAAAAATTTCTATCAATAAACATTATATGACTTTCATGAAATGACTTGCCTGAAAATTCATACTTTCTGGTGTTGGATCAAAATGTCCTTCCCCTTCTGTTGAGTCTTCAGCGAAGCCTGAAGTGAGGTTTGAGATGCTGGAGTCCTTGAAGATATTTTCACTCTGTATGTCTTCACTTCCATCCACACTGTTTGACGTACAGAGCATTTTTCCAATCAAAGAGCAATTGTGAGTGATTTCCTCCCGTGCATGCAGTTCTAATCTGGTTTTCTCCAATTTAGGCTCTTGTGGTGGTTTTGTAATCTTCCCCATGTCCATGGTTCCCAGTCCATTACCACTCACTGTATTCCTTTTCTATTTGTAATCTTTGAAGGCTTATTGACAGAGCATCATTTAGCACTTGGCGTTTCAAATTTATCCCTTGTAGAATTATGACCAAACATGAATGCATTTCCTTAATTTTATCTTGATCTTTTTATGTCTAATGAAACATGATTGTGCAGGCACAAGGAAACTCTGTGATAGGTTTGCGGGATTTCTACCGCGTGTGTCCATTGTGTGGGCAACAGTTTCACCCAACATGCAGTGAGTTTCTTCAGGTCCAAAGTGTGTTACGCAGATTTTGAC